>JAVTVX010000024.1:10287000-11688000 GCA_033439265.1 Dillenia suffruticosa
CATATATTGTTGATAGGAAATCCATAAACGGGTTTGTATTCACATGTAACAGAAGTGGGGTCACTTAGAAGAATTCTAAGAAGATGATCACAGTTGATTCCCCTACAAAAACCGAATACATCACAGCTGTAAACTGCTAAAGAGAGAGTTTCAAGAAGTTTGTTATTGAACTTTATGTGGTTCCCTGTGTTGTCACCTTTTATCTTTGTACTGTGACAATAATGAAACAATTGGACAAGCAAAGAAATCTGGACAGCATTAGAAATCTAAACATATAGAGAGAAAGTATCATATTATTAGGGACATAGTTGGATGAGATGATGCTGCCGTGCAGAAAGTAGCTTCAGTGAATAATGTAGTTGATCTACTTACCAAGAGTGCAACATGAAGTCATGTCTTTCGAAGATGGGATTTCGATATTGTATCGAATGACTCTAGTGCCATTGGGAGTCTATTACCTTACATAAAATGTATTTATATGATACGACTGACATTAATAAAGTTTTGTTTTGTTTAAGATTGTCTTCATTTCATTTAAAATATTGACTTGTAGTTATTGTGGGGAGGCTTCATTCTCAAAGGTGCTTGGTATATGAGTGTCAAAACTACCCTAATACCCAAATATCTAAAATAGTTCACAACTATAGGATTTGTGGAGGCATCTTGTATCCAAAGATCATCACACTAAACCATGATTTATATGAGATATTGACGAGAATAGATTAGTGGGTTTTATATTAGTAGACATGTGAATACTTATGAAATAACATTTTAAATTACTAAATATAAAAAATAGGCACTAACTTAAGTCTTAAATAATAAATTTGTAAAAGGGAAAAAAAATTATGCTGCAGGAAAACGAAAATATTTCTAACTCAGAATCTTGATTTAGCTCCTTAATAAAATAAAGGTGCTTTGGTCCCTATCAGGGTGGGGTAGAGCAGGCTGGAGACCTCCCTGCATTCAGAGGGAACGAGGAATCCTCCGTTTCCCCACCAGCCCCCCGGCTATTAGAATTTTGAATGAAAATAATAAAAAAAATGAGATCATTTCAAGAAGCCAACATATTTGCGAAAACCATAACAGAATTGTTCCAAATTTAAGGAGTCATAAAATCTCAACATCAACGATTTCCTGGATGGTAACCCCAGAATCGTATAGTAAATTTCCAAATCCAATCACGAACTTGTCCCCTCCCCCCCCCCCCCAAAAAAAAATTGTAACCCAATGAGGCAATTTCATAAACAGTTGGCAGGCTAAGTTGTTTATAAGAGCTTTTAGTTTGAAAGAAAATGATCAAACCAAACAGAAGGTAGAGAGAGAGAGAGAGAGATAATGTAGTTCCTGACTCCCACATCTGCCAAACAGAGAGAGAGAGAGACAGAGAGAGAGAGAAACTATTGTAGTGTTAATCACAGGCAAACTCATCATTTCAAAAGAAAAAAAAAATGAAAGCTTATGAACGCAATTTCAAATCTGGGAAGAATAGTAATCAAAAACCTAATGCAAACACAAACCTCAAACTTCTTTGGCATATCTGAATACCGAAATGACTCATCTCGCTAAATATACTCGTAGGAGAGAGGAGAGGAAACTGATGTGAAGAAAAATGAGGATTCCTTGTAGATTTGTGAGTCCTAAGAGAAAGAAAAATGAGAGAGGGCATTCTAGAGAAGTCAAATATAATTATGAGCAAAAGTATAGCAGCAGGTGACCAAGGGCAATATATTAAAACCATCCTCACCTTTGTTAAAGCATTGAATATCCACTCTGGGTAGGGAGAGTAGGTTAACCATGGGTACATTTCAATTTGCCATCTCTACTGGTTCGACTAGGATGACAAGCGACTGAAGAGATGGAGCAGCGTAAACTCCCATGTTGAACCCTTTCCTTGGTCAAATAAAACTCCTTTGGTGTTGTTGGTTGCCATAGATGAGTGGCTCCTTTGTTAAATAGCTCTCGGTGAACTTTCTAGGATTAGAATTGGAGGAAGAATATGGTGGATGGACTCGCACATGGGGAGAAGCTTGTTGGAGTTCGTATGGGAGTAATGAATTCCAAATTGGACAAATGTAGATGAGTGAGTTGCGCACGCGTGCGCACACACACACATGAGTGTGTTGTGTGTGTGTGTGTGTATGTGTGTGTATAGACATAAATACTTGACCCAACAACAAGCAGATTAATCTTTTACTTTAGAAATGGTGTCTCACTTTGAACATATGTACTCCCTTTGTAAAGTTCTCCGGGTATCCCACCAGTGCCTTTCTCTACACTTTTTACCTAAGATGCTCTTCCTGGGAGGTAGTTTCTATGAGATCCATCCCTTCAGTTAACATGCCATATAAATTTTTCATAGTTATTCTGGATGAATGAAGAAGACTTTTGGTCAAGAAGGGAAACTTCATTTTACAGTCAGATATCACATTGTTTGAGGAACTTTTAAGATGATGCCATATTAAAGGATCGCCAACGAGGGCGTTCTAGTGCATTGTAGGTCATAGGTTGAGAGCATGAACTATATGAGATCTAATCTTACGATGTTTCTCAGTAGCCCATTGGTAGATCGGTTGGCTTTTAACTGATTGGTCATAGGTTCATATCCTACTTGGGGAGATTTGGTTCGTTATGAATAATATTGCACCATTTACCTTGTTAACTTGGAGCGGAGAAGTGTCCAGTCAGATACAGTCAGCATTCATGAAGAACCCCCTTCATGTTCGTGTTTCACAAGGAGAATGTGGAGCAAACTAGGGGACCAATTTTATAGTACCACAGTTTTCCATATTTTGTTTCCTCAAGGGGCAAATCCTGATTATTTTATTTATGTTGTACAGTCTATTGATTAACTTGGCTTTTCTTTGTTTTTATTTAGATTGAAAAGGGGCCACTAGAACATTTAAACAAACGTTTTGGTTTGTTTCTCATGGAATGACTATGGAACAGGTTTAAGGCCCTATTCTAGAAGTTTACAGAAGAGTTCTTAAAAAACTATGGTTTCCATCCCAGAGAAATGCTTTTTTGGGATATAGCTTTATAGAGTTATTAGCAGAATGAACCTTGTGGTTTACCATAAATATTTCTTTTTCCTTTTCTGGGTTCCATTTTCTTGTGTATATCTTGAAATCACTTCCACATTTCTTAAACGTTACTTTATCTTTCTCCTCCAGGTGCACTTCATTTTACAAGGACTTGTGCGACAGTCAATATCTGAAACTGAGGTCAGTATCATTCAATAAAATGCAAGTTTTTTCTTCATCAGGGAGTAAAATAAGTAATGGAGTCTAAGCTTCTTCCTGCAGACTGGTATGTTAGAATGAGGACACACCTGATTCTAGTTTAATGAACTTTATTTTCCCAGTATAACAAGCTGTTTTTACTTATCAAAGTTTTTCTTTAATTAATTGCAATAATTTTAAAACTTTTTGTTCTGTCAACTTCAGTATGATGAAGAACTTCTAGTAATCCCAAAAAATCGTTAAATAGCTGATGTTTCTGTATCCAAGTTCCATGTTAGATTAAAAATTAGACTGCTAAGTTGTGTTATCAAGTCTGCAAACAAATCCGGAGCGCCTAAGAGGGGGGTTCCTTTTTTTTGGGGGGGGGGGTGGGGGGCTGAAAGGATCAGCGCTTTTACATAAGGCATGAATGAAGTCAATTAAAATTCTAGTGGGTATTTCTTAGAATTTTGTAAAGATTGATTTTTTTTTTGGGGGGGGTGGAACACTGGTCTCCTGTTTGTCCATGATCAAGAACAGTCTCCTGCATAGTGTGTCTGAGGGATGGCAACTAAGATCACTATTAATTTAGTTAAAGAACTGGATCGAGGATACTTCGGGGATTGATAACCAATGAGAAAGCTACTTGTATCTTCTTTGGTCAAACATAAAGGTAATTAATTATTGGGAGGTATTTCTAACATCGACGCCCACAAATTAATGTTACAACACTTGAGTAACTTCTTTTATTGAACGGTGGGAATCTCAGCCACTATTCTTGGCTATGCACCCCTAAACCCGTTGGACGCACGCAATAGCCTACAACTCATGCCCACTAGGCAACCAAACAGGTGTTAAACCAATGTGGGCTTGCCCAATAAATGGGCAGAAAACCTACTATGTTGCATAATTTCAGTAGCTTAATATATATTCAATGTTCATCAAATGTTACATTCTCGCCGCAAGTCAAAGTGAATGAGAAGACATCCGGATCTACAGTTACCAAAGGCAAAATTTCAACTTTCCTGGTAGTTGATTATCTAGACAAATCTGGGTGCATGTTTGACTCTTCCCACACTTTTATCTTTCCTTTAGTCAAATGCCAGTCCAGAATTACTGTGAAATAGATTAAATTTTCATACTTAGATATGGCCATATTAAATTTGTTTAGGAAAAGAAAAAGATTAGTGAGTGAAAGAACGATAAAAAGGATGGGCATGAATATGAAATTATCCAGCTACCTACGGAAAATATGCCCTTTTCTATTCAAAATACAGAATTGGTAGATAAAATGTAATGATAGAGCCAGAACATGCTATCTAGTAGCTACAAAAGGTACCTTGGCAGCAGAATTGGAAGTAGTAACCAGAATCGGAAGATAAAATGTAGTGACAGAGCCAGAACATCTGCTATCTAGTTACAAAAAGTTCCTTGAAAGCAGAGATTATGATTTTGTTGATAAAAGGGTGGAATATGGTAATAATTAAGAATGGTGGTAGTAGTAACCAGAAACTACCTACAGGAATAGTTTGGTGAATTTTCCACCTTATTCTAACTGTTGTTACAAACTTCAAGTTCATATTACTGGAATCGTCTATAATGCAAGTTATGTTCATCTTATGGTTATATGTACAACAATTTTCTCCTTTCTGTACCTCTCCAGAGTGCACTGGACTGCTGAATTTATGTTGCAATAAGTGGATGCAGGGTGGGTACAGAAAGTATGCCAAGAAAAAGAATATTTCCATCTGTTTAATACTTGTGCATCAAATGCTTCATGCTCAGTTTTGCTTTTTGCCAATAGTGCCTTTCATAGGATTGATACACATTATGATTTTGGTTGGATCTTGTTCGCTGGTGGATTGAGTTATAGACACGGTTCAACTCAGAATAAAATTTGTTATGCTTTCTGTTAATTTTTTTTTTTATGCCAAATTTAGGAATTGAAGAGATTTCCATCCCTTCAAGCTGACATAGCAGCAGCTGCAACAGAAGCGCTAGAGAGATTCCGAGATGAAAGCCGGAGAACAGTTTTACGGCTGGTAGAGATGGAATCCAGTTATTTGACGGTAGAATTCTTTCGGAAGCTACCACTTGAGCCAGAGAAAAATGCAAACCCTCAAGCCACAAATGTGGACCGCTACTCGGACAGTCATTTCAAGAGAATTAGTAGGGCAGCTTGTGCTCCTCTTAAGTATTATGTCTTAGAAGTCGATGATCTGCACTTTCTTAAAATGTCTCTCATATACATCATTTTTCTTCTCTTTTTTTTTTTTAATTTTTTTTCCCCCTAAGTCTCTCTCCTATATCTTCCAGCACGCATGGTCATTCTCTTCATTAACTTTATTGCTGCATGTTTGAAAACAAAATGTACTTCTCAGTCATTTACTCCCATTAATTTGAATTAAATTACTTCATTACCTTCTCAAGGTGTAATTCATGCAAAAACAGTGCTTTTAGAGAAACCTTGAAACATATCATGACCTTTTACACATTTTGTTTACATGTTTTCAGGTGCAAATGTTACAGCTTACATTAATATGGTTTGTGATACGCTAAAAACTTCTGTTCCCAAGGCTGTTATTTATTGCCAAGTCCGTGAGGCCAGGAGGTCACTGCTCAATCATTTCTATGCTCAACTTGGAAGGAGGGAAGTAAGATTTCTACTGTTTCACTTTTAGATTTGATCAACATTGTTTTCATTCAAATTTCCTCCACAATTTTTCTGATTTGATATTGTGACAGATGAAAATTTTCTTCTGAGGAAAGGTAGGACAAAAGGGGTCAACAAAGAATTGTATTTGATTTTAATACTTGTAAAATTCATATGAAAATGCTCTCTTGGGAATAACTAATATAGACCAACTCCAAACATATATATAGGGATCATCTTGCCATTATTAGTTCTATTCCAGGTGATCTCTTATACATAGAAATCCTCCTAATTCTTGAAAGGTCAGGAAAGCCCCTTTTTTGGAAAAGTTCATAGGAGATATAATGGGTATAATGTGGTTGCTTTGAAGCGTAGGAGAGTCGTTTTATCGTTTGTTTTTTTCTTAAAATCTTGTCCCTGCTCGTTGCTGTCTGGTTCTATGTTCTCATAAGCATAACTCTGATGCTCCTAATTGCAGAAACAGCAGCTTGGTGCAATGTTGGATGAAGACCCAGCACTAATGGCAAAGAGAGAACAAATAGCTAAGAGACTCGAGTTATACAAGTCAGCAAGAGACGAAATTGACTCCGTTGCATGGAAATGAGAGGCATAATGTGCATTTTTCCTGTGTAAGCACACCATTTGCCGAAGTTTATTTATCAGCAATTTTTTTGGTACAATTATTTATCAGTAATTTAATTGCATAATCATTTGTTCTCAACTTTATTATTGCTTCCTGCACACAACTAAGCATTGCCTCAAATATGTTGAGTAGGCATGCTTGTTGCATGGTTTAGGGGAACAAAAAAAGGAGCAATAGGAAACAAATGAGAAGTTTTGCTTGTGGGCAAACATTCTCCATTTTTTGTTCACACCGTTCTCCTTTTTTTTTTCCCTCTCTCTCTCTTAACATATACATAGACACTACACAAATGATGAGTCTTCCATGATTGCTTTACATAGTTTTGGCTAGTGTTCAAATGGCATCAACTCTTACTGTGCAATTTCTATTAAGATGATGATGAACCTGATGGTCATAGTCCTTGCAAGGAAGATAGTCCTTGCAAGGAAGATAACATACAGTGAAATAGTTGTCCAAATAGACCGGCACAAATTTCATCATTTGGAAAGTGGCTCTTAACTTTTGAATTATGGGGGGTTCTATGATTTCTTATCATCTTGATGAGATTATAGTGACATATTTATCTTAATGGCAGTAATTACGCCTTATGTCGAACATTCACCTACTATAGGAGAAAATGGGAACAAGTGCATTAGCCCTTTTTATCTTTGGTGGTTCTGTTATGGTTTTACCACTCTTGGCAACACCAGCAGTTTTTAAAGACAACAGTTTTTAAAGACAATTCTCTGTCCCCCATTAAAAGCCTTAAATTGTGTATGGAAAGACAAAGGGCAAGTCAATTATAAAGGGGTGAGTTTCAACCATCAACTACAGCAAGCCGATCAAAGTTTAGGCCTGTGGGTTTGAAATTATCGATCATATTGCACCCTTCTTCCGGTTGTATTCTTTTTAACTCTTGAATTGGTCCAACCCATTCGCTGCTCATCTCCCCAAAAAGTGGTGAGGTGAACAAAGAGTTTAAAGAATTGAAATGAATGAATAAAATTTTAGGTTTTCTTTGAACAATGAGAGAAATTAGCATGTCTTTTGAATTGACATAAAACTATGAAAATACATGTAAACAATTTAGAATTTAGAATTTAGATAAATATTATGAAAGAGCCAAGATATCATCCCCATAAACAAGCCGATTGGTGCCTTGTCCTTGTCGATTCGATAGATTTTACTAATGATTGGGTCGTTGGTCCTTGTTGGTCTTTGTCTAGGTCCCCTTGGGGTCAGTTGTTTTCTATTTCCGGTTATGCCCTTATTTGGGTCTTGGTTTATGTGTTTGGTTCGTTCCCGGTCTAGGCCACTTTCTTACTCTTATTGTTGGAAGAAACGGGTCAATTGGTGGGTGCCCATGATGGCCGACCCGACCTGGGTCAAAATCAATTGGAGCGGCAAAGCAAGCTACTCACTCTCGCTGCCTTGTCCCTATTTCAAAATAAACTGCAATGAGGCTTTCAGAGCAAGCCAAGGAAACAGGGAGAGAGAGTGAGGAAGAGCAAGTGTCTGTTTTTTACACATGAAACACAGGCTTCTGTATATGAAATAGAGATGTTCTGACATCATATTCTCTCCAATAAAATCATTAGAAGAATTTGAGTTGTGACTAGAGTGTGATTTCCAATTGTGATTTCACACCCATGTGGAGTACGTGATTAAATTTCTACGACTTGAATTCGCTGCGTTGTGAACAACAGACGTGAAGTAATTCTTATTGAATTTGTGTCCAAGGTTTTCTTCATTGGTATCAGAGTATAAGGTTATTGAATTTGTGCTTAAAAGTCAGAAATTTGCCAGAATTTATGAAATCTAAGAGCTAGAGCTCTCATGGTGATTTCGTTCATTGTTGTGTTGGCATCATAAAATTTTGCATACATGTTCTTTGCATAGTAATGAATTTATCTGCAAAATTTTATAATTTAATTCGCCCCAATTATTTAGAAATTCGATTTTGTAGACATGATAAGCGGTTCTTTTATCTAAATTTTTATGATTTTGTGTAAATCAATTTGTGATGATTTCGATTTTGAAGCCATGACAAGTGGTTGCTTTCTTTGAATTTTTGCGATTTGTGTAAATTGATTTGTGATGAATTCCTTGCATATTCATGTTTTACTGTGAAGAAGCTTTCTAACAGATATTACATACCCCAAACGATTTATGGTTTGAGAGAAAAGTGAGTTCAAAGATGGCACCCGACAGTCCCCTATTCTATCACGGGTTTGAAGGGAGAGACAGGGCGTATAGTTTCATGTGCCTGTGATTTAAAAAAATAATAATAATAAAAAAGGGGGTAAGAGAGAGCATAGAAAATTGGTGAATTGGTATTCCTTGGACTTGAATGTGAGACCCTTTAAAATGTTAAAGAGTGATGATAACCACCACACTATAACACCTTGTCGTGTTCAAGTATCATGAGACATTATTTATAAAGATTTTTTTTTTCGAAATTTATGATATTTTTGGATCAATTAAAAAATTAATTAGATGAAAATTCAAAAAAATGTATTTTCTTTGAATTGTTTATCTACATGAATATTAATACATATGTCTTTTCCTGTTTATTGTGAGCGTACTTGGAAAATAGAGATGTATGTATTTTTATGCCATATTTATACAACTTTATCCCGTGAGAGTATGAGATGATTGAGTTGATACTCTCATCTTAGAACTTAGTGCATATATATATTGAAATAAGTTTATTACAGACATTTTAATCTACAAGAGATGATTAAGAGTTGCGCAAATTTTTGATCTCATGTCATATATGTCTAGTAAATATTATTTCAATCATACATTATGGCTAACATATTTTAGTGCTAATAAATATTTTGTACTAATTTCTATATATATTTATAGAGAGAGAAAATAATGGTTGATATCGTAACTAAATTAAATAAAAGTAAGAAACTGAATCGTGATAATTTTAATATTTGATATTGAAAAGTTTAGTATATACTTAAAGAACAAGAATGTTTCGAAACTCTCCACCATACTATGAAGAAACTATAATTTGGTGATATTTCTCAACACCAAAAGGATTATAAGGTTTATAAGGTTTAGAAAAAAAAAAAAAAAACTATACTCGCATTATATTACTGAATTGTATGCAAGATGATATGATGATTGAGTATAAGGTATATCAAACTACTCATGACATGCGGAATGCTTTGAAAGTAAAATTTGGAGTAACTTCATTTACTAAATCGAGATAGCCTATAATCAAATTTGATACGAATATGAAAAAATAATATCACTCGATAAAAGAGTATTTAAGGGAAATATCAAATATGATTAACGAGTTGAAATTTACCGGATACAAATTGATTGATGAGCAACATATATAAACTATCATCAAGTCGTTTTCCCAGAATTGGAAACCCATAAAAATGAATATGATTCATAATCCTAACATCAAATCACTTGAGGATATTAGGAGTTATATTAAGTTGGAAGATGAACATCTAGAGATAATAACAATCAATCATATTATAATTATGACAAATTGGGTTGAAAAACTAAGATCTAACAATTTAGATAAGAGGGATGAATACGTTGTTTGGCAGGTTAGGTGTTTTTCAAAATCTTTGACAGAAATAACAGAAGGGAGAAAGAAAAATGCTTGAGACAAAATTTATAGTGATTTCACTATCTCGGTATATATTCACTCTCAGATTTTATCTAAAATTTCTAATCCACTATTTGACTTTCAAATAGTTAAAAAAACTAGGTTAAGTAGATTTAGTTATACCTAAGTGTTGCTCATAGAACACTCACATTAATTTTCATGGTGTTTGCAAACCTTAACTTTACTCACAAACAACTTTGCCCAGACCAAGAAAACCTTTTCTTCTTGGTCTCTTACAAGATTTGGAGTGGAAAGAAGGTTACAGGTTTGAGCCTTCAACCTTTGATATGATCTTTTACAGCTCATAAGTAAATACAACCTAAAGAGATTAATAACAAAGAAGACTGAGAACTTAATACTCAATAAATGTTTATAATTGTTTCCAAAAAATTGTTTGATTTTCAATGGTGGTTGTATTCATAGTTTCTCATGGTGTTCTGACCCTTGAAACTCATTTAGTATTAAGAAATAGCCGTTGAAGTTTGTTGAGAGCTCGTTAAAATGTTAAGAGCTCAGTAATATGAAGATAATTTTGAGATATTGTTACTTTACATTGATAATATTTTGTTAACTACGAATAACTTAAATATTATCATTGCCATTATATTGCGATTATATTTAAATTTTGAAATGAAAGATATACATGAAACAGTTAATATTTTTAGTGTAAAAATTCAAAACAATTTCTCACTTTTTTGCAGAATTTTATATTTTGAAAATTTTTAAACGATATTATATACAAAATTGCAAACCTAATGACATACTAGTTACGAAATGTGAGTCACTTAGTAAAAAAAATGTATCCTTTGGTGTGAAAATTCAAAAAAATCATTCAATAAAGTTTCTTACTTTTTTGCAAAAATCTTATATTTTAAAATTTTTTTAACGATATTATATACAAAATTGCAAATCTAATGAAACACCAATTACAAAATGTGAGTCTCTTTGTAAAAAATGTATCCTAAAACTCCACAAGAATCGAAATATATGGGAAGTGTTTCGATATGCAAATGTCGTGGGGAGTTTGACGTATGCCATGATGTGCACTTGCACTGATATTTGTTATGCAGTTGGATTAATAAGTTGATATAAGTCAAATGCTGAATCTGTTTATTGGTGAGTAGTAAAAAGTATATTAAGATATTTGAAGAGTATCTCCAATTATATTCTATACTATCAGGATAGTGATCTATATTTAGTGGGTTACACCGACGCAAATTGAAGTGGTGACCAGATAAGCGAAAATCCATGTCATGACATATGTTCTTACTAAATAATGGGGTCAAGTTTTAGAACAACAAGAAACAAATTTCAATAGCCCTATCTACTATGAAGGTTGAATTTGTTGTATATATAGCAACTATGCAAGAGGTTATTTGGGTTAAAAGATTTTTGAAAAATCTCAAATAGCTACTAATACCTTAAAGCCTGTAAGGATCAACTGTAATAGTCAATCGATAATAGATTATACAAAAAAATCCAAAATTTCATGGTAGAATGAAACATATAGATACAAAATATCATTTTATTAGAGATATTATAGTATAAAAAAAGTGACTTTACAATATATATCTATGCATAAAATGGTTGCAGATCCTTTTACTAAGTCAATCCTTAAATATGTCTTCTTGTATTATGTCAAGACTACGGGATTGTGTAAATTATAATGAGACATTGTACATATATATTTTTAAAAACATTAATATAAAGACACCATATTCATATAAAACATTTATTGTTTGTTATTTATATATTATTTGTTATTAGCATTGATGAGTATGTATCCAAGCAATTTGTCGACTCTCTCATACGAGTGACCTTCTCAAGCACTATTGCGAGAGCATGTTGAGATGAGATTTATTCACACTCTTATTTAGCAAACTATTGAATAACGCTTATGAGTGCATAATGTTAGAAATGTCTTCTTGATATGGGTTAAAACAAGGATTGAATGGCAGACCAAACATGATATCCCACAACTATGTAAGTCATTTGTTCTTTAGATACCCCTTTTTGAGGGAGGTTTGGAGACTAATTATGGCGAACTATGTTCATATGACCTTTCTTATCTTTTGGTCCGACCATTCAAGCGATCCTTCTCTCCCCTTCTAGACATTCTCTTTGGCATAATAGAGTTTTCAAATATCTTATTCTAGCTTGCATTTACTATATTTGAATGGAGAGAAACAAGAAAAGGATTAATGAGCATTAGCTTCTTTCGCGAGTTATTGTGATATTTGTTAGTGTAGTCTTACATAGAGTTAAGATTAGATTTTAGTGATTTTTTGTATAGGTTTTACATAGAGATCCGTTGATTTTTTCTCAGGTATCTAAGAGTAAATCCTGATATCTGTTTATTCTTTTATTTTTTTTATATATTCATTGTTTTATATATAAAAAAGAGCACTTGACTTGGCTCGACCTAAGCATGAACATGATTTCAGGAATCCCAGTTCCAAATTTCATGGATTCACTCTCAAACCTCAAATACCTCATCCTCTCAACAGGATTTGGAGGAGAGGTTCCTTACCATCTTGGAAACCTTTTGAGTTTATAGTATCCGTGGTTGTTCATCATTTTATCAAGCTTAGAATCTGTGGTTGGTCTCAAGGTATAAGCCAAATTGCTCGATTATAGACTAGCACATCGTAAAGTCCAGATTTATGTAACCAACGAGAAGGTGTTGTACTTTGGCAAGTTGGACGGGACTATGACCTCTTGCAGATTTGCAACAAATAACGGGACAAACTTTGCTCCAAGCATGGTGCGGCCACAGTCCACCAGGGTGGGCAAAATACCAGGCCCAAAAACAAAAAATAAAAATAAAAATTGGGGCCCATATGTGGGGCCCACCTTGCCGATGTAAAGTAATCGTTCAACTGCCGTGTGACGATTGTGGTAGCGGCCGGAGCATGGTCATACCCCGGCCCAGTTAATGGGCCATGGAACTAATGTCCGCCCATTTATGATTCATGTCATGTTCTTGTTCTCACCTTGCAAGGGAAGAAAATATCTTTTTTTTTTCTTTTTTGTTACACAAAGATTCTAACCTGAAATCACCGGTTGGGAAAAAGTTGAAATATCTACCATCAAAGAGATGCACTTTTCTATGCCCAGTCAACTAAAATTTGTTGTTTTCCTACCATCCACCTTCTATGATTTAAAGTGGCTGGGGTGGATGACTCCAAGTCGTGACATGACCCAAGACAATGTTAGAATTATTTGTGCCCGAACACACATTGACAAGGACAGAACCTGCTCGATGTGCAAGGAGAGGTCCTGCCTTCCTCTCCTGCTTCTCAATGAAGATTGCATGAGTCACAGAAAAACAGTACGCGGCAAACTTATACATGTTGGAATGATACATTTATTTAGGAATGTTTCCTATCACTTAGAAATCTTTATTTTAGGAAAATAAATGTAGTCTTTGAATGATTGATTTAGATCCTATTTTATGGTCTAATTTATGGCTGTAACTTAGGAGTAATTAGGAGTTAGTTTCCTAATTCTTTATCTATTTTATTGTATATATAGATGAGGTACATCACCTCTTATGAATAAGATGGAGATTATTCGGCTAGGTATTCTAAAACCTACCGATTCCACATGGTATCAGAGCTTTGGGCTCGTTTCTGGTATCAAAATCCTGTCGTAGTTTTTCTCTCTCAGTTTTTTTCTGCAGCAATTCTCATCTATTATTTCTAGAACAAGCCACTATGTCTGGCACATCAAGTGTGGGTGACCACATACTCGATTCTAGTCCAACGAGATCCTCTTCTTCAAAAATCAATCTTTTGACCCATGATAATCTCTCTACTCAAGCTCAGATTTATGAAATTTCTACTCAAATTCGGAATACAAAACAAGGTAATTTAAGTGTTTTACAATATTACAATACTCTCAGAACCTTGTGGCAGGAGTTGGATTTATTTTATGATTATGAATGGCATTGTCCACAAGACAGTGTCATATTTAAGAGAATGATTGAAAAAGAGCGTGTTTTTGCTTTCTTGGCTGGTCTAAATAATGATCTCGATGAGGTTCGTGGAAGAATTCTTGGACGTGAGATCTTGCCATTCACTCGGGAAGTGTTCTCCGAAGTCCGTAGGGAGGAAAGCAGAAGGAACGTTATGCTGGGAAAGGAAACTCGAGAGACTCTTGAAACGGAATCATCAGCACTGGCAGTCAAAAGCAATCGATTCTCTAATACCTCAAATGGAGGTAACGATACTCGAAATAAAAGGGGAAACAGACCCTGGTGCGATCATTGTAAAAAACCTAGTCATACCCGTGAGACTTGCTGGAAGTTGCATGGAAAGCCTCCTTATTTAAAAAATGGACAATCTGATCAAGTGACTAGCAGAGCTCTTCAAACGGGTTTAGAAGAATCAACACCCGAAAATTCTCTAGTTTCCCTCAATAAAGAACAGTTGGAATGTCTCATGAAACTTCTGAATTCAACTTGTATTCCATCTGCCTCTATTGCACAGAAAGGTAATTTTTCTCAGACCTTCAGTGTACTAACTGAGGACAGAACTCCTTGGATCGTAGATTCTGGTGCTTCTGATCATATGACAGGTTTTTCTTCACTCTTCTCCACTTATGCTCCTTGTGCTGGTAATTTGAAAGTAAAGATTGCTGATGGTTCATTAGCCACTGTAGCAGGGAAATGGTCAATTATTTTGTCAAAAAATCTGACCTTAAAATCTGTACTTTATGTTCCTTTACTTACATGTAATTTGCTGTCCATTAGCAAACTCACTCATGATCAAAATTGTGTGGCTAAATTTGGTTCCTCCTCATGTCAATTTCAGGAACTGGTTTCGGGGAAGATGATTGGCAATGCTAAAGAGTGTGGAGGACTTTACTACCTTGACAAGGAAGACTCAAATAGACAAAGTTCGGTTTGCAAATCCTTTTCTGTTTCTTTATGTGAAAATAATGTCATGTTGTGGCACTATAGACTCGGCCACCCTAGCTTTCCCTACTTGAAAAATTTATTTCCATCTCTTTTCAATAATAAAGATATATCTTCCTTTCAGTGTGAGATTTGTCAATTTTCTAAACATCATCGTGCATCTTTTCCAGTACAGTCATATAAGCATTCCACCCCTTTCTCAATAATACACAGTGATATTTGGGGTCCTTCACGAATAAAAAATTTTTCGGGGGTTAGATGGTTTATTACCTTTATCGATGATCATACTAGACTATGTTGGGTATATCTCTTGAAGGCAAAATCTGAAACAGAACATGTCTTTAAAAGCTTTCACTCAATGGTCAAAACCCAATTTCAAACCCAAATTCAGATTCTTAGAACAGACAATGGGAGCGAATATTTCAAAAATGTTCTTGGAGCATTTCTTCAAGAAGAGGGAATCATTCATCAAAATAGTTGTGTAAATACTCCACAACAAAATGGGTTGGCGGAAAGGAAAAACAAACATTTACTTGAGGTTGCCAGATCCTTAATGTTCACCACAAATGTGCCAAAACCTTTTTGGGGGGAAACTATTCTTACTGCCTCATTTCTCATTAATAGGATGCCTACTCGGGTTCTAGGATACAAGACTCCTCTAGAAGTGTTTCAAAGTGCCTATCCAACAAATCGCTTAATTACCAATTTACCACTTCGGATATTTGGGTGTACCTCATTTGTTCATATCCATTCTCATAACCGTAGCAAATTTGATCCAAGGGCTGTCAAATGTGTTTTCCTCGGATATTTACCGACAAAAAAAGGGTATAGGTGCTTTGATCCAACAACTAAGAAGATGTTTGTTAGTATGGATGTTTCCTTCTTTGAGAATCAGCCTTACTTCACCAAAAACTCACTTCAGGGGGAGAATGCGACCATAGAAGAGAGTTTTTGTAATTTTTGGGATACATTGCCTACTCTTTTTTCAGACCAATCAAACTCAATCAGCCCTATCAATTGTTACCCTACTCCTTTTATGCCTCTCGTTTCTACTCATATTCCTCTTCCAGACCAAGAAATACCCACTACAATCACTAAAGAAACAGAATTGGAAATTCAAAGTCCAAAATTACTTGTCTATGAGAGATGGAAAAGAAAGGAAAATGAAGGAATTCACACACTTGAGCAGAACCATTCATTGGATCCACCAGTTCTTGATGATGCGTCAAATCAGAATTCTCCTACACATCATGCCACCTGTGAAAATCAAAGTATTTCAACACTTGTTGAGGATCTAGATATTCCTATTGCTCTTAGAAAAGGAAAAAAAACTTATACGTCGCACCGTTTTTCAAATTATATGTGCTATAGCAGTTTATCTCCTCTCTATTGGGCTTTTGCTACTGATCTGACCAATATAGCAATTCCTAAGTCAATCCAAGAAGCATTGAGTATTCCAGAATGGAGAGCAGCAGTTATGGAGGAGATCAAAGCACTGGAGAAAAATGAAACATGGGAGTGCGTGTCAATACGAAGGGAAAGAAAACAGTGGGGTGTAAGTGGGTATTCACAGTGAAATATAATTCGGATGGATCAATAGAAAGATTCAAGGCTCGCTTGGTTGCAAAAGGATTCACACAGTCCTATGGGATAGACTACCAAGAAACATTTGCCCCGGTAGCGAAACTCAACACTATTCGTGTTCTTCTCTCTATTGCAGCTAATTTAGACTGGAAGATTTCACAATTAGATGTCATGAATGCCTTTCTAAACGGAGAATTAACAGAAGAAGTTTTTATGGATATTCCTCCTGGTTTTGTAGATGTCTATGGCATTAATACAGTTTGCAAACTGAAAAAATCTCTCTACGGATTGAAGCAATCTCCTAGAGCCTGGTTTGATCGTTTCTCAAAGACGGTGAAGAAATATGGCTACACTTAAGCTCAAACCGATCATACTTTATTTTTCAAAAAGTCTCAAGATGGGAAGATCTCAGTCTTAATTGTGTACGTTGATGATATTCTACTTACAGGGGATGATACAACTGAAGGAGAAAGAATGAAGAAAGTTCTAGCCAAAAAATTTGAAATCAAGGATCTCGGGCCTATGAAATACTTTCTTGGTATGGAAGTTGCAAGATCAAAGAAAGGGATTTATGTGTCACAAAGGAAATATATCATTGACCTGCTCAGAGAGACAGGTTTTCTAGGAAGTAAACATGCTGATACACCAATTGAAGAGAATCACAAGTTAGGATCTAAGAAAAGAGAGGTCCCTGTTGATAAAGGTAGATATCAAAGGTTAGTGGGACGTTTAATTTGTCTGTCTCATACACGACCTGATATTGCCTACGCCGTCAGTGTGGTAAGCCAATTTATGCATGAGCCTTATGAGGAACATCTAGAAGCAGTTCAACGTATTTTGAGATATCTCAAAGGAACTCCTGGAAAGGGACTTTTTTTCAAGAAAAATGATTCAAGAAAGATAGAGGCATTCACTGATGCTGATTGGGCCGGGTTAGTTAGTGATAGAAGGTCTACTACTGGGTATTGTACATTTATATGGGGCAACCTAGTGACTTGGAGAAGCAAAAAGCAATCAGTGGTAGCAAGAAGCAGTGCTGAGGCTGAATTTCGAGCTCTTGCACAAGGAATATGCGAACTTCTATGGCTAAGAAGAATCATGGATGAGCTTTCACTTCAAGGTGAGAATCCTATGCTGCTGTATTGTGACAATAAGTCTGCAATCAGTATTGCTCACAATCCAACTCACCATGACCGTACTAAACACATAGAAGTGGATAGACATTTCATTAAAGAGAAGATTGAAGAAGGACTTGTGTGTATACCCTACATTACATCCAAGGGACAACTTGCAATTTCTTAACCAAAGGCTTATCACGAGTCAGATTTGAAGAACTCCTATCCAAGTTGAACATGATTGATATCTATACTCCAACTTGAGGGAGAGTGTTGGAATGATACATTTATTTAGGAATGTTTCCTATCACTTAGAAATCTTTATTTTAGGAAAATAAATGTAGTCTTTGAATGATTGATTTAGATCCTATTTTATGGCCTAATTTATGGCTGTAAAACCTACCGATTTAGATCCTTGGAGATTATTCGGCTAGATATTCTAAAACCTACCGATTCCACAATACATCTAAGAGTTAATGACATATACCGTTTCCGAGGGATCATTTAGATATCTAAGAGATAATGCAATATGCCGTTTCCAAGGGTTCATTCATTTGGTATGCTTCCTGACCATTCAAGTGATCACACATCTTAGAGTTCTTTAAAATTTTTCAAGATTTTAATTTTCTTATTAGTCATAAATCACAAGAACAAAGTAATTGCAAACATACACATAACAATGTGAGTGCTTTACCTTGGAGAAGCTTGATCACAGGACAGTTTTGGAGACTAATTAAACTCCAAGTTAAGCCAATTTGATGTTTTAAGGAGTTCACATTTTTGCAATTACTATCTCTCAATATACCCAATCAATTTCATGGTTCTGCTTGCGCTATTATAGTAGCATTAATGCATCGAATCCCATCAAAATTTTATAAGCGTGATGGGACTAGAGTAGTACTAAAATTTGTGGAAGTTTTCATATTGTACCCTTTGTATACTAATAATAATAAAAAAATCTCGTTGTGCTCAGGTCAAGAGTGTCAATTCAAAGGAGAACACACAAAGTCAAGAGTGTCAATTCATAGAACACACAACGTCAATGACTACTTTGAGAGACGGGTCCACATGAAATTCAACAACCATCACTAAAGGTCAAGTGTAAACCGGAGAATTAAGAGAACAAGAAGGTCCACATAAGTTGTTAATTTGACATAATTTCAAAACTTCAGTTCTTAGAATTTGATAAAAAACAGAATCACACAAGTGTCTCACATTTCACCACTCTGTGAAGCCATGGGAACCACCACAATTGTTTTCACAGTGTTACTAGTTCTTGCTTCCTTCATTAGCAGAATTGAGTTCACTTCTTGCAAAAGAGTTGCAAACTTAAGCTGCATTGAGAGTGAGAGGCAAGCACTTATAGGTATCAAAGAAAGCCTAGTAGATCAATCAAACAGGTTATCGTCCTGGGTAAGACTGCTGTGCATGGAAAGGAGTGGGTTGCAGGAAGAGAAGCGGCCACGTTGTGAAGCTCAACCTTCGAAACCCAATTCCATTTGAGACTGTCAGTGCCTTGCCCAATGACAACTATGCCCAAGAGTACATGAAAACATGCTTGGGAGGTGAGCTAAATCCATCTCTGCTTGAGTTAAAGCATTTGACTTGGCTTGACTTGAGCATGAACATGTTTTCTGGGATCCCAATTCTGAATTCCATAGGTTCATTCTCAAAACTCAAATACCTAAATCTCTCCTTCGTAGGTTTTGGGGGAGAGGTTCCTTACCATCTTGGAAACCTTTCGAGTTTGCAGTATCTAGACCTCAGTGTCTTGTTTGACTCCGATCTTTTGTATTATGAACTATGCATCGATGACCTACAGTGGATATCAATGCTTCCAGAATTGCAAGTTTTGCGTCTGTCTGGAGTCAATCTTGAGAAGCCTAGTAGGTGGTTACAAGCAATTAACATGCTTCCTTCGCTGATTGAGTTGCGGTTAGATAATTGTTATCTTTATCACATCCTTCCCAACTTGCAAGTCAATTTCACATCTCTTGTTACCCTTGACCTCCATGAAAATTTCTTTAATTCCTCCATCCCTCCTTGGTTGTTCAATATTTACCAACCTTGAATTTCTTGACCTCAGTCACAATTCCTTCTCGGGCTTTATCCCTGAGGAAATTGATCATGCCAAGTCTCTTGGAGTCCTTGATTTGTCCGGAAATGCTCTCCAAGGCAAAATCCCAAAGAACATTCGCAACCTATGTAACTTGCATGAATTCTCTGTGAATAAAAACAGAATCAGTGGAGATATATTCAATATGTTAGGAAGCTCATCCAGGTGTGCTCTCCAAACCTTAGAGCACTTAAGTCTCAGCATAAATGAGTTGACAGGTCAAATTCCACATGACTTGAGGCAATTTCAGAATCTGAAGTACCTCGATCTCTCTGGTAATAAGTTGAATGGGAGTGTTCCTGAAAGCATTGGACAACTCCAAAGTTTAGAAGTCTTGAAACTCTCCAACAATTCATTGAAGGGTACCCTATCTGAACGTCACTTTTCTAACCTCTCAAGCTCATACGAGTTGAACATGGAATCAAATACATTAGCTTTCAATGTTAGTTCTGCATGGATCCCTCCTTTTCAACTTGCATTCATATACTTGTCATCTTGTAAAATGGGGCCTCAATTTCCGAAATGGCTTCAGACACAAACACAACTCATGGAAATATCAATGGCAAATGCAGGCATAACTGACGTCCTCCCCGATTGGTTTAACAACATCTCTTCCCAAAGTTACTACCTGAAACTATCAAACAACCAGATACATGGACCACCTCCAAGTTTCTCTAACACTCAAAACTATGACAGGCATTTCTTTTTGGATTCCAACAACTTCGATGGCCCATTGCCCGTCTTCCCCGCAGACGTAATTCTGTTGGACCTCTCAGACAATTTGCTGTCAGATTACATTCCGCATTCAATTGGGTACATGATGCCCGATTTGTTCATCTTGCGTCTCTCCAACAACAAGTTCATCGGAACTCTTCCGGAGTCCTTGTGCCAGATGGAGTCGTTACGAGTTCTTGATGTATCAAAAAATCACTTGACAGGAAAATTTCCCGAGTGTTGGAATAACTCAGAAAGACTAACCGTGATTGATGTGTCAGAAAACAGCTTCAGTGGTCAAATTCCATGGTCTCTGGGATCTATTTCATCGCTACAATCTAGCCATTTGCAGGAAAACAAATTCTATGGGGAGCTTCCACAGTCTCTAAAAAATTTGACAAAATTGCAGACTCTTGATCTTGGTCATAATGCATTCTACGGTGTCATCCCTTCTTGGCTAGGTGAAAACTTGGCTTTCCTACGATTTCTGAGTCTTGAATCAAATCACTTTGTTGGTGAAATTCCTCTGCAGCTCTGCAACCTCAGTGCTCTCCAACTCCTAAGCCTTGCACAAAACAACCTAAATGGAACCATTCCCCATTGTTTTCGCAATTTCTCTTCTATGGTTGTTGGGACTGAAGACTTGAAGCAAAAGTATCCGATATACCAAAAGAACATTGTTCTATTTATTAAAGGTATTATGCTTGAGTACACTGCTGGGATACTTAAATATCTCTGCTCCATTGACCTCTCGAGCAATCATATCACAGGAGATATTCCAGAAGAGTTAACAAGCTTGCTTGCTCTTCAGAATTTGAACTTGTCTGGTAATGGTTTGAAAGGGAAGATCCCAGAGAAGATTGGAAACTTGAAGCTGTTGGAATCACTTGACTTTTCTAGAAATGAGTTCACAGGGACAATTCCTACAAGCTTGTCCACATTGAACTACTTAAGTCATTTGAATTTGTCATACAATGATTTGTCAGGTAGGATACCATCAGGGGATCAGCTCCAGACTTTAGATGATCCATCAGTCTATCTTGGCAATATCAAGCTTTGTGGATATCCGCTCAAGAATTGTGCAGAAGATGAACCATCTAGCAATGGCGGTCATGAAGATGTCAGCGACAATGGAGGAGAAGATGATATTGATGAGTTGTGGTTCTATGCAGGCATAGCACCGGGTTTTGCAGTTGGGTTTTTGGTCATGGAGGTATGAATTCTTTAAGGTTGTTGATAACATCTCTTGTTGGTTATCAGTAGCAGTGGTATTGAAGGTAGGTTGGCTGATGAGGAAGTTTTCTTTCGGAAAGAGTGTCCATTAAGGTAGATTCCCTTTTTTTTTTTTTTTTTCAGAAAAAGCTTTGGGGTATAAGTTTTAGGTTAATTTTGCCACTTGAAAATGTAAGGAGAAGCAAATCTCCTATTTTTTTTTTGGTGCCCTTGAACTCAGTCCACCACCCGATATTTGGAGTTTTGTTCCGACTAATCCGAGTTAACCTGACTAAGGTCCTTCTTAGGGGTAGGGGTCTCCCAATATAGTCAACTCCATATCCAAATCACGAGTCGAACTCGTGATCTTAGTTAAAGGGCGCAGCGACCTACACGCTACTCATGATCTTGTTCACAGTGTTGAGTACTTCCATATCTTTACATAAAACTTATAAATTATCCATCAGATATCACAATTCCGTGTTTCCTGTTTCGATGAAATATCAAAATCTGCTAATGCCATTGGGCTTTAGCAAGAATCTGAAATATCAGAAACTTGGTAAATTCTGATTCTTCTTTCAGGAATGCTAATGCCCTTTCTGTGCTCTAGCAATAACTATTAAGTCATGTCAGAAAGAAAACTGCAGAAGAAATAAACATCTTTGTAGAACAAGTATAAAGAAGATGATGACTTTGATGCGTGGGTGTCCTATTTTTTTCTTTTTGGTACCATGTCTTGGACACCACCCGGTATCCGAAATTTCACCCCGACTAATCAGAACCGATTGCTACAGTGGTTCCTTTTCGGAGGGCGGGTTTCCCAATGGGGAATGCTTCATACACATGAGCGCCCGATACTCTCGGCGGGAGTCTAATCTCGGTCATGTTTAAGGGAACTCAACCCCACGTTGATTGTGTGGGTGCCCTATGAGCTGGCATTACAGACAATGTACATGTTGATGCTTTGCTCAGGACTGAAGCATTCCTTTTCATAGACTGAAACAATCTAAACTTGATCAGAAAATATACCAGTTAACTAGAAAAGGAAAACGGGTAAGGAAATTTTGAACTTTCATTATTTGGGTCCTTACTCGAGGAAGGGGGCGTTGAAGCTCTGACCCATTAGTAGGAGATGGTGGGGGGAATTATCAGTAGGCTACAAGACTAGGGTAAAAGTTTTGACATTTTAATAAGGTTTCAAGTTTTGATGGATTGTTTAACTCTAAATCTAATGAATGTTGACAAAATTCAGTAATTATGAGGTCTGTTATCAAACAAGCACACCTGTTAAGCATCAAATTCATCAGTTTAGTAAGCTTAGAATCTGTGGTTGTTCTCAAAGCATAAATCAGATGGCCCGGTTTTAGACTTTAACACGTGGTAAAGTCCAGATTTATGTAGCCAACGGAAGAAGTGTTGTACTTTGGCATGTTGGATGTGACTGTGACCTCTTATAGATTTGCAACAAATAACAGGACAAACTTTGCTTAAAGCATGGAGCAGCCAGAGTCCACCATGGTGGACACATACCAGGCCCAAAAATAGAAAAAAAAAATTGGGCCCAACTCGCGCATGTGGAGTAATATTCAACTGCCATGTGACGATTGTGGTAGCAACCGGAGCATGGCCATTCCCTGGCCCACTTAATGGTCCATGGAACTAATGTCCTGCCATTTAGGATTCATTTCAGTGCCTTGTCCAATGACACCGTGCTTGGGAGGAGAGCTAAATCCATCTGTGCTTGAGTGAAAGCATTTGACTTGGCTTGGCTGGAGCATGAACATGTTTCCAGGGATTCCAATTCCGAATTCCATAGGTGCTACGCCCGATCCTCTACTCGAGCACGTAACAATCGTTACATTATTTCGGTATACGGATAAAATCTCCTCATATACTGGGACAACACAAAACATTCCACCTGTTCAAACCTATTTTCAAAACTATTCAAAATCATACAAAAAACCAACCCGATCCATCCAATCTCAATAACATGCACGAGCCCAACTCGACCATTCCAATTCCAATGCACGCTCTAAACCAATACAGTCAATAATTAATTTTCAAAATTCACAATAAAAGTACAAATGTCCCACATAAACAAATAAGTTCGTAAAAGTAAATTTAATATCATTTACAAGATTTTAAATGGTCTAAAAGTGGATTCTATTAATACTTGTCCACAAAAAAAGAAAATAAAACAAGTATCAATCGAATCCAAACAAAATAAAAGTACAAAATTTTCCTTTCATAGATTTTACTACATTAATCCCAAAAATAGAAACTACACTATCAATACCTATCAAAGATTAGTAAAAACACTCTTTCAATCGTTCCAAACAAAATCTCCCATCTAAACTTTTTCTGAAAAATGTGAAAAATAGGAGTGAGTGGTATAAATACTGAGTGGAATGCAATGACATAATTGTGCAATAAGTGAGGGGTGAGTGTGGGAAAGTTAAAAAAACACATATGTCATAAACAATTTATTTCATAAGAAATATGTTAAGCAAATCGGAATAATTTCAAATAAATATGCATCCATAGACTTTAAACTTTCCAAAAATCATGGGGTTTCTCTAAAAAAAACACTTACATCCAAGGTTTGTCCTAACCCGTGTAGACGCCTGTCAAAGGGTTTGCAATCCACTTATTTCAAAATATTATATCCTCTTACCTTGACGTTGACTAGTACCTCACCGGGGTGCATCAGATATAGCAAGATTTCGGTAGAGGGAGTCACGTTTGCCTCCCTCGCTCATCCAACCCCAACCACGTTACACCATTAGGTCGTTTCATGAAGAGAATGCCTATAGTCATTTACCTCATGTACCATTCTTTCACAAATATGCAAATCACATTTCGTGTACCATATTTTAACAAACAATTTTCAAAATCATACAAAAACATTCATGAATCAAATATTCAACAAAATATGACACACATTCATTTATAAATATAATGGATGTATATGTGATTCAAATCTTTATTTCGAATATCCTACAATTACAAAAATTTATATAAAAATTATAAAATCATTTAAAATCATTTATTAAAGAATTTAAAATAATTTGCTCATTTAAAAGTACAATAAACCATCCATTCACCTTTTTGGAGAGTAATCACTCACAAATTTCTCAACCAAGTGAGAATTATCCCCTTTCAGCTTCCCCAATGTCTTAACCTAATTTGTTGGTAATAATTTAATTATTAAATCACATACCAATATTAGAACAAATATTTCTCCTTAATATTTTCACAATTCTAGTTTTCCAATAAAATTTTCAATTAACATAGTTAAGAGAAAATGACTATAACTTTCACCACACACATCCAAATTAGATGATTCTTATCCCAAATTAAAAATAAGATATAGATCTAGAAGTTTTATATTCAGAGTTTAGCCTAATTTAGTTTAGAAAGTATCTCAAAATTGAAGGGAAATAAGGAATCAGAATAGGGGTAGAACATGACATTTCTGCACCATGAAATTCTTTGAAAAATCATAACAAATCCAATTCTTATAAGATTTCAACGAGTTACATCTTATTTTCAAGATATGAGAGTCTAGTTTCATATGCAAAAAGCTTAACTTGATTTACTCTTGTATAGAGATAGTTATATGGAAAAGATCATAGTATGCTTATTATGCAAAAATTAAGAATTTCAGGGGAAAGTAAGCAAATTCGAATCCAGTAAGGTGGGTCATTATCTGCATGGTTTCTCATACTAAAAATAATAGAAAATCAAGGAAAAATCAAGGGAAAATCAAAGGAACCAAAATACGCACTCATTTAGGGTTTCTTTGTATGTTGAACGGAGGAAAAGAGGGTTTGGACTTGAGAACCAAAATCAAACTATGAATTTGCTTCAACAACCGAATAGATAGTTAGAAAAGGGTTGGATTTTGGTTATAGTTGGAGACAATAGAGAGAAAATGAAGGGATTTCTGAAGATCTTACTAGGCACAACAATGATGAAGATGAGATCGAAGATGTTCTTAGGTTTTGATTCTTGATCTCAATGGTTTCTCACTTTCCAAAGGTTGAATCTTGGGCACAAAATGGCTGCAGATAGGAGTGAATTCATTGGGTGATTGGAGAGAGAGAGAGAGATGAAAGAGAGATGAGGGAGAGATGAGAAGCCAAGAGAGAGGGAGATAGTTGTTTTGGGAAAGTGAAATGTTAACTTTTCTTTTTCTTTTTTTTTTCTTGGTGCTATAACACTAAATTCCCTAAAAGAAATTTTGTTCTCGAAATTTAAAAGAAAATTATTCATAAAAAAGGTAGGGATATTGTTTCTGCATCGTACCTTTGGGTTCCCAAGTCTCTTCCTCAATTTGGTTACTTCTCCACAGTACCTTGACCATAGGGATTTGTTTACTTCTCAATTGTTTGGTCTGTCGATCAATGATCTTTATTGGTTATACTTTGAAACTCAAATTCTCATTTAACTCTACCGAGGAGCTTCCAATATATGCAAAGGATCCGCTAAGTACTTTTTCAACATCGAGACATGAAAAACACCGTGGATCCTTTACAATTCCGGCGACAAGTCTAACTAGTATGCCACTTGTCCAATCTTTTCAAGGATTTTGAAGGGACCGATGTATTGAGGGTTTAACTTTTCTCGTTTCTGAAATCGAATTATTCCCTTCCAAAGAGAGACTTTTAAAAACACCCTATCTCATACTTTGAATTCCAAAGGTCTTCTTCTCTTGTTGGTATAGCTCTTGATCTTGTGCTACCTTCATTCTTTCTTGAATCAGCTTCACCTTTTCTATAGTAGCCGTGATCAATTCTATATTTTCAATCTTTCTCTCTCTAAGCTCGTCCCAATACAATGGAGTCCGACACTTCCTTTCGTAAAGAGTTTCATAGGAAGGCATCCCTATACTAGTTTGATAATTGTTATTATAGGCGAATTCAACCAATAAAAGGTGCTAGTCCCAACTTCCTTGGAAATCTAATACACATGCCCTCAACATGTCCTCTAAAATCTGAATTGTACGCTCTGATTGCCCATCAGTCTGAGGAAGAAAAGCAGTACTAAATTTTAGTTTAGTCCCTAAGGACTCTTGTAGCTTAGGCCAAAATCTAGAAGTAATCAAGGATCACGGTCTGATACAATGGATATCGGAATATCGTGAAGTCTCATGATCTCGTTAATATATAATTTAGCCAATATTTCCAAAGAATAGGTGTTCTGAATCGGCAAGAAGTGAGTCGACTTGGTGAGACAGTCCACAATCACCCAAACGGCATCGTGACGTCTTGGAGTATGTGGCAATCCCACAACGAAATCTATAGTAATATGTTCCTACTTCCATTCGGGAATCGGTAATGGTTGGAGGACACTGGCTGGCCTCTGGTGTTCATTTTGACTTGTTAGCACACTAGACATCTAGCAACAAACTCAACTATCTCTCTCTTCAATACGGACCATCAATATGAATCCTTGATAGTTCGATACATCTTAATACTCCCCGAATGTATAGCATAAGTCGAGAAATGGGCCTCTTCAAATATGGCATTTCGGAGATCCTCATTCTTCAGAATACGTATGCATCTCCCATAAGTTACAAGTTTATCTTCCCGGATTTGAAACTCACCACCTTTCTCTTTTTGAATCTTCTCCACTACGCCCTTCAATTCCTCATCGATCGCTTGAAGCTCCTGAATGCAGTCTACCAAAGTAGGCCTCACCATAAACTTGGCTAATAGAGTATCTTGATCATCCTTAGACAATTCGACTCCAAGGGCACAAAATCCAACCAAATAAGAGAGATAGAAACTCCCTTGATTTGCAGAAGTTGAAGGCTTGCGACTTAAAGCATCTGCAACAACATTCGCCTTCCCAGGTGATAATCAATCACAAATCTTAATCTTTGATTAGTTCCAACCACCTCCACTGCCTCAAGTTTAACTCCTTCTAAGTAAGCAAGTATTTCAGACTTTTGTGGTCGGTGAAGATCTTGTATGTAATCCCGTAAAAATAATGCCGCCAAATCTTTAAAGTAAAGATAATGGTAGTTAGCTCTAAATCATGAGTAGGGTAGTTTACTTCATGTTTCTTTAATTGGTGAAAGGCATAAATAATTACCCTATTGCATTGCATCAACACATGCCCTAGTCCTTGCTTACTAGTATCACTGTATACCACAAAATTAACACCACCGCTAATAGGAAGGGCAAGAATAGGGGTGGAGGTCATTCTTCGCTTAAGCTCTTGAAAACTACTCTCACACATTTCGTTCCATTCGAACTTGACTCCCTTTCGAGTCAAATTAGTCATTGGAGCTACTATATTTGAGAATCTTTCTATGAATCTATGATCATACCCTATTAATCCGAGAAAACTTCTCACTTCAGTGACATTCTTAGGCTACTCCTACTTCAGAATGGCTTCTACCTTTTTTGGATCCATAAAATCCCATCTTTGGAAACCACATGTCCCAAAAACGCAAACTCTCTTAATCAAAACTCTTATTTGGAAAATTTGACATATAACTCCTTCTCTTTAAGAGTTTCCAATATGGTTCGGAGATGTTCGGAATGTTTTTCATCACTCTTGGAATATACCAGGATGTCGTTGATGAATACTATGACAAATTTTTCAAGATAGGGATGAAACATTCGATTCATGAGATCCATGAAGGCTGCAGGAGTATTCGTCAACCTAAAGGTTATTACCAGAAATTCATAGTATCCATACCGCATCCTAAATGAGGTCTTGTGTATATCATCACCCTTGATCCTTAGTTGATGATACCCCGATCTCAAATCTATCTTTGAGAATATATTATCCCCTTGAAGTTGATAAAAAAGATCATCAATTCTCGGGAGAGGATACTTGTTCTTGATTGTTACCTTATTGAGTTGTCGATAATTAATACATAACCGGAGGGTTCTGTGATTCTTCTTTACAAATAGAACCAGAGCACCCCAAGGGAAAGTACTCGGCCTGATGAACCCCTTGTTCAATAACTCTTGGAGCTAAATCTTCAACTCTTTTAACTCTGCGGGTATCATTCGATAGGGAGGAATTGAGATTGGAGCAGGCCGGGAATTAAATTAATAGAGAAGTAAAATTTCCGAACAGGAGGTAGCCCAGACAATTCTTCTAGGAAGACATTAGGAAATTCATTCACCATAGGAACAGAATCTAAATTAGAACTTCCCACCGTGGTATCAATAATGTGAGCTAAATAAATTTTGCATCCTTTATGCACTAATGTCACGCCCCAAACCGGGATCGTGAACAGCCGCCCGTTGCCCCTGAATGCCGGCTGTATTTTTACAGAAAATTGGACAGAATCTCCCCATAAATCGGAGGTTTCCCATGTACAATTATACCTGTATAATCCAAATCATCCTGTACAATACACAAATGGCCATCCCGACCTCTCCAAAATCAACAAATACCACAGCCAACATTCAGAACAACGCAAGACTATAAACAAACCTAGCCACAGACCTCTACTATCATGCCCAACTAGAGCATGAGCAGCCGCTATACCGAGCGGACCTACGTTTATACGATATATATCACATTTCCCAAGTAACATTCAAGTACGTACAATCGCCTCAATGCAAATGAAATATGAGAGTTAAACTATACAGTCATCCCAAAATAAGTACATGGCCAACTACGGACCTCTATGTCAAGACCTCGCAGGGTTGAAACTAAATTAAAAGTAAATCTTACCGTCGGAAATACCAACTCCGCTCTAGAGCCTGTAACGTCGCTCTATCACAATAAACCTGTCTGAGGAGAGAAAATAGAGGGGTGAGTATCATGGGAAGATACTCAGTGAGTGAGGGGGATAATATCCAGCATAAATAGTATAGGTGAACAATTGGAGTGTCAAATAATATCATTTGAAACAAAAATTTACATTTCGTGACAAAACATGATATGTTTAACAATTTGAAATCATTTAACCAATCACACGATAACAAGCATATATGCATCCATTTAAAATCAAGTAATGTCAGAGCGAGCCAAAAATAGTCCCGGCAAAGGTCAACCGTGACCAAGGACAGGCGCGTCGGGGGTTTTTATTATGCATAGACTTTAAAACGCTCTCTACCCCGACGTTGGCCATGAGCTCGCTGGGGCCAACTCATCAACGTGTATAGGACCCCGCCCGGTGCTAGACGGTGGCGTCACACACGTCCTCCCCCTACGTGGGTTCAACCGGCCGCGCCTATAGCCTTTAGAATAAATGACGTTTGCGGATACCTCCTGCAGAAGCGTATCCGGGCAACCCGTGCCTCTACAAACGCCCTTTGTAGCTACGGAATCATCATAATATCACAAGAGCACAACGTCCCATAGTATCACAAGGGCACAACGTCCCAGGGCACAACGTCCCACAAGTATCATCACATCATCACATAACTAGTGGGCATCCAACCCACGTAGTTCATCAAAAACATTTTAAATTTGCGTGCCAATACGTCTCTTCAATTCATTTCGAAACAGCATATCAATGCAACGGTATAAAATGAAATTTATACATTTTCAAGTAATGGCACAATTATTGTTTCATTTCAAACCATGGATGCATAGTGATTGTAAATATAATTCAAGACACTCCAAAAATCACAAAACAGATTTCTAAATTTAATATCACACGTCAACGAATGCATATCAAAGCATGTTTCATCGAAAATGCGACAGAAAATACATTTTACTATTTTATGCAAGAGATTAGAGTCCCACTCACAGTTTACGGGAGGGAAGTCACTCCCTACTGACAAGCCAAATCGGATCTGACCGCTCGAGTCTCCAAAAGGTCAACCTAAATCAGATTATCAACATTTAATATCAAATAAAGGCCAAATCAGGGATTTTCAATTTTTCCCTTCCAATTTCTCCCACCTAATTTACAAAACTTCGTCATAGATTCTCGTTTCCTCAATTTCGAATCATCTGACTCACCAATGGTCAAGTTTCTAATATTTCTCATTTTTTTGTCTATTTTTCCTCGAATGTCACACATTTCAATATATTATGTAACTCTCGATCTAAATTCCATCTACTTTCGATAGAATTAATTCAAATATTGAAAAGGTTGCATCTCTTACCTAGGGTTTTCTCAGATTTCCGGATTTAGCTTTCGTTCGCCCGTCAACCTGGTCTAAAACCTATAATATTACCAAATTTTAATTATATTAGAAACAACTAAATTTCTAACACGAAACCCTAGAACTTCAACCAAATATAGTCGTTACCTGCAGTACAGAAGATGCAGGTGAGCTCTCGAAGGGAAAAGCCGATCGTGGGCTCGTGGGCCGCAGGCTGGCGGGCTGATGGGCTGGCCGCCTGGTGGGCCTACGGGTCTGATGGGTCTGGTGGGCCGCGGGCCGGACTGGGCCGCGTGGCTAGGGCTCGCAATTGCGAGCTGGATCGAGTGCTCGCGCAGTGGGTCGCGCGCTGGAGCGCTCGCGCTCGTGCTGGGGCACGCTCGAGCAGTGGATCGCGCGCTGGGGCGCGCTGTGCTCGTGCTGGGGCGTGCTGGAGGGCGCACTGGCACAGGGGAGCCTGTGCTGGGGCATGCTAGGGCGCGCAGAGGCTCGTGTAGAGGGTCGCGCACTGCTCGCGCTGGGCTCGTGCGCTGGCTCGTGCTGGGTCGCGAGCTGGCTCGCGCTGGGTCGCGAGCTGGCTCGCGCTGGGTCACAAGCTGGGTCGCGCGCTAGCTCGCGCTGGGTCGCGAGCTGGCTCGCGCTGGGTCGCGAGCTGGCTCGCGCTGGGTCGCGAGCTGGCTCGCGCTGGGTGGCGCTGGCTCGCGCGCTGGGCCACGCGCTGGCTCGTGCTGGGTCGCGCTGGCTCGCGCGCTGGGTAGCATGCAGGGCTCGCTGGAGATCGAGGAGGCAGCACCGGAGCTGGTGCAGGGATCGCGCAGCTCGTGCGCAAGCGCAAGGTCGTGTGCTCGCGCGATCGCGTGCTCACGCTCGCGTGGGGAAACGCAAGCTGCAGTCGCGCACGAAGGGGAGAGGGGAGCTGCTGCCGAGCGCGGTGGTGTGTGCTCGCGGGAGGAGGAGAGAGCGACAGAGGGATAGAGAGAGAGCAGCGAGAGGTAGAGAGAGAGTGAGAACGAGGGAAAGAGGGAGAGACAGTGAGAGAGTGAGATGGTGGTGGTGGTGGTTGATCGCGGTGGAGGAGAGCCGCGGACTCGGCGAGGGACGGCGGCGGGTCACGGGAAGGGGAAAAGTCGGGGAGAGAGGAAGAGAGGGAGAGAGAGAGAAAGGGGAAGAATTAGGGCTTTAAGCCCTAATTCGATTTTTCTCTTTTTGTTTTTTTTTTTTTTTTTTTAATATATAGTTGGTGTTACAATTAATCTCTACGCATTAAGAGCTGAAATTACACAGCTCGGCAAGACTCTCTGCTTACCATAGAACACAAGCGGAGGGCTTTCCGGTTTGCGGAATTCCACTTCCTTGGTGAAACAGTTTATTGAAGCTCTGTGAAGACATAACCAATCCATGCCTAGTATGGCATCAAAATCTTTCATTTCCAACGGAATCAAGTCTGTTTCGAGAGTTATCTTACTGACCTTCACTTCACAATTCATATATACAGTATCCCTAAGCAACTGCTCTCCCAAAGGGGTGATAACCAACAATTCTTCAACAAGCGGAGTTAAAGGTCTATCAGAATGTTTAGCGAATTATGTACTCACAAATGAATTATTAGATCCCATATCTATTAGTATATGAGCATCTACCCCAAAGATTTTCATCATACCTATCAATATAGATTATAAACAAAATCATTAGTCAACTCACAAATTTATCATTCATATATAGCCCTTTATGACATTCTATTGCATTATATAATCATGATCAATTCATATATCTACCTACTATAGAAATTCACCCTCTGATATAATCATAATATCATACTACTGATCATAAACAAAATCATATCATTGATATTCTTCAAATCATAATAATAACAATCTATATCATATTTTTAAGTTAGTTAGTTCAAGTTCCAAAGTGGTTTACCTGTAACCACGTCCGGATTGGCTTGGACTTCTTCGTTGGTCATAGCATAGATTCTTGCTTGAGATGTAGGGATGGGGATGTTGAGTGGGGGCAGCTACAGTATTGCTTTTTGTGCCCGTCCTAAGAGTAACATTGGTGGAAAGTATCGAAGTAATAGTCTGGTCTCTTTTGGAACCACTAGGAGGTCCCCAAACTTGACGACTTCCTTACCTTTTTGCATTCAACTTCGGACAAGCGTATCGGAGGTGACCTTCCTTCTCGCAATGATAATATCTTTTGGGTCTCCTACACAGACCCAAATAGTATCCCTTGCAAATTAGGCAAAATTCTCCTCTACCACCTCTCGATCTTACTCCCGTACAAACGGTTCTGCTTGAAGCATCTAGCTTGAAAGCTGATTGGCTTTGGGGAGAGCCAACCAACCCTGAAACGGATCCACCACCATAAGAGCCCGTGTTTCTGTTATTCTTAGAACTTTGACCTGGAATGAAACCAGTCGATCTTTTTCTTCTCACATGGTGTTATCTGACTTTGTTTCTCTCTATCACCATTTTCTCGGCCCTTAAAGCCAAGTTTAGGACATCTTGGAATGTATGCCGTTTAGTGACAGACATTTTCTCTCTCATTCTCAAGTTCAATCTCGATTCAAATTTTGCACACAGGGACTCTTCAGAATTTACAAACTTTGGAACATAAGTGGCAAGTTCTCTCAATTCTGCCTTATATTCAGACACCATCTTGTTTCCTTAAGCAACCTTGAAGAATTCTTCTCTCTTCTAGCCTCTATGGAACCGTGTATAATGTTTCTCCTCAAAAGCTCTGAAAAACTCTCCCCATATAAATGGTGTAGTCGCTCTAGCCTCACATTTTCCCACCACGTCTTAGCATCCTTATCCAATAATTTCATTGCCACCCATAATTTCGTCTTATCATCTAGTCTCATGTCGGTGACAGTGTCTTGAATTCGACCAATCCACTCTTTGGCCACGGAAGCATCACACGTGTTGGAGAATGTCTCACATCGAGTTGTCTTATCTCTATGATTAGTTTTGACAACTCAACCGTAGGACGATTGGTTGATGCAACAGCCGGAGGAGTAGGTGCTATGGGAACACTATGTGCAACTACCGGCATAGGAGGAGGAACCGGCGGAGGAGCTGAAGTTGGATGCAAAGTTTGGTACTGTGCTCTGTAAGTACTCTACCACTCCATCACTTGCTGGAGGGTGGCTATAGGAAGAGCAGGAATCCCGATTGAAGGGGCTGAGTGTATAGACACTGACGGAGGTAGAGCATGTGATGATGACTCATCCTCACGCTCTTGAGGAGGAATTTCGTTTATATTCATCATCTTTCTATGTGGAGGCATGATTATCTATAAAAGAAAAGTGATGTTTAGCACACAGGGTTAAGTAAGAGACTAATTACTTAACCCCCTAAAAATGATGCTCCTAGTTCTCTTGGAATCCATGGAAGACTTTTGTGCATCTTTTGAAAAATCATTTTTTTTAAGATCTGAATTTTTAGTAGGAAAAAAACGCTCTTAAAACTTTTGAAAATCTATTGGGGATATTTGGAGACATTTCAAATATTCAAACATTTTAAAAATCGAGCATAACCTGGCTCTGTTACCAATAAAGTTGTCACATCTCGACCCTCGAGTTGATCACCAACAATCGTCGCATTATTTTGGCATACGGGCAGAATCTCCCCATATATCGAGACAACGCAAGACATTCCACCTATTCAAACTTGTTGTCAAAATTATTTAAAATTATACAAAAGACCAACCGGTCTATCTAATCTCAACAGCATGACTGAGGCCAATCCGGCCATTCCAATTCCAATGCATACTCTAAATCAATACAGTCAACAATTAATTTTCAAAAATATTTTCAAAATTCACAATAAAAGTACAAATGTCTCACATAAACAAAAATAAGTTCGTGAAAGTAAATTTAACATCATTTATAAGGTTTCAAATGGTTTAAGAGTGGATTCTACCAATATTTGCCACAAAAAAGAAAATAAAGCAAGTATCAATCGAATCCAAACCAAATAAAAGTACAAATTCTCATTTCATGGATTTTACTATATTAATCCCAAAAATAGAAGTTACACTATCAATACCTATCAAAAATCAACAAAAACACTTTTCCAATCGTTCTAAGTGAACTTTCCAGTCTAAACTTACTCTAAAAAATATGAAAGAGAGGAGTGAGTATTATAAATATTCAGTGAGTGGAGTGTAATGATATAATTATGTAATAAGTGAGGGGTGAGTGTGAGAAAGTCAAAAAACGCATGTGTCATAAATAACTCATTTAATAAGAAATATGTTCAGCAAATCGGCATAATTTCAAATAAACATGTATCCATAGACTTTAAACTTTATGAAAATCACGGGGTTTCTCTAAAGAAAATACTTCTGCCCAATGTTTGACCTAACCCAGGTAGAAACCCATCAAGGGGTTTGCAATCCACTTATTTCGAAATACTATATCCCCATACCTTGATGTTGACTCGTACCACACCGGGGTGCATTCAAATATAGCACAATTTCGGCAGAGGGAGCAACGTCTGCCTCCTTTACTCATCCAATCCCAACCATGGTATCCCGTCGGGTCGCTCTGTGGAGGAAATGACTATAGTGATTTACCTCATGCACCATCCTTTGACAAATATCTAAATCACATTCCATGTGTCATGTTTCAACAAACAATTCTCAAAATCATACCAAAGCACTCATGAATCAAATATTCAACAACATATGACATACATTCATTTATAAATACAATAAATGCATATGTGATTCAAATCTTCATTTTAGATATTCCACAATCACAAAAATTTATATAAAAGATATAAATTCATTCAAAATCATTTATTAAAGAATTTAAAACAATTTACTCATTTAAAGGCACAACAAACCACCCATTCACCTTTTGGGAGGGTAATCACTATCAAAATTTTCAACCAATTGAGAATTATCACTCGTTCAACTTTGCCAATGCCTTAACCTAATTTATTGATCATAATTTAATCATTAAATCACATACCAATAGTAGAGCAATCATTTCTCCTTAATATTTTCACAATTCTAATTTTTCAATAAAATTTTCAATCTGCGCAGTCATGGGAAAATAGCTATAACATTTATTACGCACATCCAAATTAGATGATTCTTATCTCATATTAAAGATGAGACATAGATCTAGAAGTTGCATGTCACGCCCCGAACCGGGATCGTGAACAGCCGCCCGTTGTCCCTGGATGCCGGCTGGATTTTTACAGAAAATCGGGCAGAACCTCCCCATAAATCGGAGGTTTCCCATGTACAATTTCACCTGTATATGACATTCATCCAGTACAAATAAACAATTGGCCATCCCGGCCTCTCCAAAATCAACAATATCCACAGCCAACATCCAGAACAACGCAAGGCTATAAAGTTTCTAACAGTCCTAGCAACAGACCTCTACTGTCATGCCCAACTAGAGCATGAGCAGCCGCCACACCGAGCGGACTTAAATTCTACGCATATATAAAATAAATTCCCAAGTTATTTTTAAATATTTACAAATGCCTCAATGCAACGAAATAATCAACACGCGAGTTCCGCGAAATAAAGTCCATAATTTATACAGTCATCCCAGAAAATTTATATAAATACATTGGTCAATCTAAAACCTCCAATACATAATAATATCACCAATCATCATAGCGGAAGAGATGGAAAATATCCATACCCAATCCCAGTGGTATCTCCTCGATCCAACACTAATCCTGTGGGAAAGAAAGTGAGGGATGAGTATCTATGGGAGGATACTCAGTAAGTGAGGGGATTGACATCATGCTATCAATATCGAGGTGAATTTGGAGTGTCAAAGCATAAGATAAGAAAATATCCACAGTGTGCAAACCAATCATGTTATTTCAAAATCATATATAATACGCACACATCAGAAAGCAAGATATGCATCCTAAAATTTTACATCAATGTCATGAAGAACCGGCCAATGAAATATTCCCGGCAATGGTCTACCTCGACCAAGGACGGCGCATTGGGGTTTTTTCCAAATGCAAGTATTAAAGAATGGTTCTCTGCCCCAATGTTGGCCACAGACTACCCCAACTAGCCTGTAAAAAAAATATATAGTGTACATATAACTAGTCGGCCGTGTATGGTGCCCCCGCCTGGTGCTAGACGGAGCCGTACTCAACGTCCTCTCCGATGAGGGTCAACCTGGGACACCCATACACACGACAATCTGGCGGATACCTCCGGCCGAAGCGTATCCGGACACAAGGGGTGCCTCTACCAGATGTCCTTCGTAGCTACGGATCACAATATCATATCAGCCGGGCACGTAGCCCCATGCATCCCATCACCAGATCAGCCGGGCATATAGCCCCATGCATAATATCATAACGTCAGCCGGGCATACAGCCCAATGTATAATATCATAAAGTCGGCCGGGCATACAGCCCAAAACATAATATCATAAAGTCGGCCGGGCATACAGCCCAAATGTATAAATAAATCCATTTAAAACCATGTGCCAATGCAGTGGAAGCATTAAAACATATCAATATGTCGAAAATGTGGCACAATATACGTTTATCAAAACTCATGGATGCATATCAATAAAGTCGGCAGTTAAGACACTCCAAAGGTCACAAAACATTTCATCAAATATTGGAAAGTCATAACAATCATACATTTTGCAGAAACATGTCATTTAAAAGATATTTTTGAAACATGGTTTTCAATCAATAGCGAATGTCAAAGTCCCACTCACTGTTCTACGGGAGGGAAGTCACTCCCTACTGACAAGCCAAATCGGATCTGACCGCTCGAGTCTCCAAAAGATCAACCTAAATCAGATCATCAAATTTCTGTAACATTCTATACTTAACCTTAAATTCATATATAATCATTTTATAAACTGTATTCTATTCGCATTCCACTTACACTCTAAACATATACAAAACCTTTCATCTTAGATTCAATTCTAGATTCATTCAAAGTATCAGTTAGAGCAGAAATCTCCTCACCTAGGGTTTTCTCGAAGCGTCGAGTCTCGTCCGAAAGTCGCTTCGGTCACTCCAAAGTCTGTAGGGTTTCCTATCAAAACAAGGTTTATTTGTTAGATCTAAACACAGATCCGAAGCAAAACCCTAAGTCATTTACCTGCGTGAAGATTCGTGGGCTGTCACGGGCCGTCGCGGGCTCGTGGGCCACGGGCCGGACTGGGCTCGTGGGCTACAGCTAGCGGGCTCGCTGGTCTGCGTGCTACGGGGTAGCGGGCCGGCGGGCTGGCAGGCCGATGGGCTGAACTGGGCCGCGGGCCGTACTGGACCTGCGGGCTTGGACGGGCTGTCGGGCCTGGTGGGCCCGTGGGCTTGCTGCTGATGGGCCGGCGGCTAATGGGCCTACAGGCTGGCGGGCCTGCGGGCCGACAGTGGCTCGCGGGCTGGTGCTCGCCCGTGCGCTGGTGCGCTGTGCTGGGGCGTGCTCGTGCGCGCTCGCACGCTGCTGCGCGCCCCTGCGCGCTCGCGCGCTCTGCTCGCGCTCTCTGCGCGCACTCTGCTCGCGCGCCTGCTCGCGCGCCTGCTCGCGCGCCTGCTCGCGCGCCTGCTCGCGCGCCCTGCTCGCGCGCCTGCTCGCGCGCCTGCTCGCGCGCCTGCTCGCGCGCCCTGCTCGCGCGCCTGCTCGCGCGCCCTGCTCGCGCGCCTGCTCGCGCGCCTGCTCGCGCGCCTGCTCGCGCGCTTGCTCGCTCGCGCGCTCCTGCGCTCCTGCGCTCGTGCGCTCGCGCTTGCGGTCTGGGCTAGTGCTGTTGCTGGGAGATCGCGCTGCAGAAGGCCCTGCAGTCGCGTGTGGTGGCGGAAGGTAGTGCGCGCGGAGGCTCGCGGCGGTGTGCGGCGAGGCGGAGGAAGCCGAACGGCCGCGGGAGAAGGCGAACAGCCGCAGGAGAGGGAACGTCGGGGAGAGAGAAAGAGAGAGAGAGAGAGAGAGAGAGAGAGAGAGAGAGAAAGGGGGTTAGGGTTTTAACCCTAATCCCCAATTGGGGACGCAGCGTTTTGTCCCAAAACGCTGCGTCTCCAAATATTTTTTTTTTTTTTTTTTTTTTTTGCATATTTAGAGTTTAGCCTAATTCAGTTTAGAAAATATCTCAAAATTGAAGGGAATCAAGTAACCAGAACAGAACATTTTTGCACCATGAAATTTTTTGAAAAATCATAACAAATCCAATTCTTATCGGATTTCAACGAATCATATCTTCTTTTTAAGATATGGGAGTCTAATTTCATATGAAAAAATCCTAACTTGATTTGCTCTTGCATAGAGATAATTATGGGAAAAAGATCATAATATGCTCATTATGCAAAAATTAAGAATTTCAGAAGAAAGTTAGCAAGTTCAAATCCAGCAAGGTGGGTTATCATTTACATGGTTTTTCATACTAAAAATAACAAAAAATCAAGGAAAAATCAAAGGAAGCAAAATACCCACTCACCTAGGGTTTCTTTGTATGTTGAACAAAGGAGAAGATGGTTTAGACCTGAAAACCAAAATCAAACCATGGATTTGCTTCAACAACCCAACAAATACTTAGAAAAGGGTTGGATTTTGGTTATATTTGGAGACAACAGAGAGAAAATGAAGGGATTTCTGAAGATCTTACCAGGCACAGCAATGACGAAGGATGAGATCGAAGATGTTCTTAGGCTTTGATTCTTGATCTTAATGGTTTCTTACTCTTCCAAAGGTTGAATTTTGGGCACAAAATGGTTGTAGACATGAGTGAATTCATTGGGTGATTGGAGAGAGAGAGAGAGAAAGAGAGAGAGAGAGAGATGAAAGAGAGACGAGGGAGAGATGAGAAGTCAAGAGAGGGAGAAAGCTGTTTTGGAAAAGTGAAATGTTAACTTTTTTTTTTCTCGGTGCTACAATAGGTTTATTCTCGAATCTCAAATACCTAAATCTCTACTTTGCAGGTTTTGGAGGAGAGGTTCCTTACCATGTTGGAAACCTTTCGAGTTTGCAGTGTCTAGACCTTCATGTTTTGCAAGATAATGATCTTTTCTGTCATGAACAAGCATTGTTAACTTGTACTGAGTATCAAAGCTCACACATTTGAAAGTGTTTATTTTGTCTGGAATCAATCTTGAGAGGTCAAGTAGGTGCTTACAAGTAATTAGCATGCTTCCTTTGTTAATCTAAGTTGTGGGCAGATTATTGTCAACTTCATCACATCCCTCCCCACTTGTAAGTTAATTTCACATTGATTTCCCTTGATCTCCATGTAAACTTCCTTTAATTCCATCCCGGTTGGTTGCTCAAGATCATCAACCTTGGATTTCTTGAACTCAGTGACAATTCCTTTTCCAGCTTTATTCCTAAGGAAGTTGAAAACGCCAAATTCCTTAGAGTCCTTGATCAATCCAAAAATGCTCTCCAAGGCCAAATACTAAAAAACTTGAGCAACCTAAGCAACTTGCATGAATTCCATTCCGATGAGAACAGAATCCATAGAGATATCTCCAATACACTGGGAAGCTCATCCACTTGTGCTCTCCAAAGCTTAGAGCTCAGTCTCAACATAAATTAACTGATAGGTCAAATTCAACATGTTAGGGCACTTTTAGAATTTGAAGTACATTGATCTTTCTGGTAATAAGCTAAATAGGAGTGTCACCGAAAGCCTTGGACAACTTCAAAGTTTAGAGGTCTTGAGGATCTCAAACAATTCATTGAAAGGTGCAATATCCGAGAAGCACTTTGCTAACCTCTCAATGTCATATGAGTTGACAATAGAATCAAATTTGTTGGATTTCAGTGTTAGATCTGGATGGATCCCTCCTTTTCAACACACACATTTACTTGTCATCATGTAAAATGGGACCTCAATTTCCAGAATGGTTTCAAAAACAAACAAAAGTTGAGGAACTAGAAATGGATGATGTAGGCATATCTGATGTCCTTCGTGGTTAGTTTAACAACCATGTGGACCACTACCAAGTTTCCCTCAAATATATGACAGGCATGTCTTTCTGGACTCCAATAAATTTGAGGGCGTATTGCACATTTTCCACTCAGATGTAACCATGTTGGACCTCTCATATAATATGTTGTCAGGTAATATTCCCCAAACAATAGGATACATGATGCTCGAGTTGTTCATTTTATGTCACTCCAGTAACAAGCTTATTGGAGCCTTTCCAGAGTTTTTATTCTCTATGGAGTCCTTAAGGTCTTTAAGTGTCAAAAAATCAGTTGACAGAAAAGCCCCCCAAATTGTTGGAATAGCCTAGGAAGGCTAACCATCATTGATGTGTTAGAAAAAAACTTCCACGGCATTCCAAGTTCCTTGGGATTCATGCCATCTCTTCAATCTATACATGTTCACAGTAACAGGTTTTATGAGAAACTTCCATAGTCTACAAAAAGTTGACAAATTTGTAAATTCTCGATCTTGGTCAGAATGCATTCTATGGTGTCATCCCTAATCGGATATGTGAAAGCTTGATTTTAGTAAGATGTCTCGGATCAAATCATTTTTCTGGTGAAACTCCTTTGAAGCTCTACAACCTTTGGTGCTCTCCCATTGTTAAACCTTGCACAAAATAATCTTACTTGGACCATCCCATATTGCTTTCAGAATTTCACTTCTATGATTAAGGGGACTGAAGTCTTAGTTCAAAAGTATCCTACTCACAAAAAGAACATTATACTAGGAATCGAGCTTGTATACGCTGCTGGAATACTTAGAAACAAGTGCTTGATCGACCTCTTAAACAATCATATTTCTGGAGAAATTCAAGAAGTGTTAATAAGCTTGATTGGTCTTATGAACTTGAACTTGTCCAGGAACAATTTGGGAGGGAAGATACTGGAAAAGATTGGAAGCTTGAAGCTATTGGAATCACTTGATTTGTCTGGAAATGACCTTGCAGGTCCAATTCCTACAAGCTTATCCACATTGAACCAGAGTCATTTGAATTTGTCATTCAATGATTTATCACGAAGGATACCATCAGGGAATCAGCTACAAACTTTGGATGATCCATCAGTCTATCCTGGTAACAGTAAGCTCTGAGGATATCCAATCAGGAGTTGTTCAGAAGACAAACCATCAAGCAATGGCGTTCATGAAGATGTCAACGAAAATAGAGGTGAAGATAATTTTGATGATTTGTAGTTCTATGCTGGCATAGCCCGTGGTTGTAGCTGGGTTCTTGGGAGTTTGTGGTCTATTGTATTTCAAGAGGTCATAGAGGTATGCATACTTTTAGGTTGTTGATGACATCTCTTGTTGGTTATCAGCAACGTGGTAAAGGTAGCTAGGCTGAAAATGAGGTTTTCTTTTGGAAGTAGTTGCAATTAAGTTAGTCTGGGTACATGAAAAGGTTTGTTTGATTGACAATATTCCTACCTGAAAAGGTTACGAGATTGTGCGTGTTGTGTTTCTATTCATGTAGTACAAAAGGGCCATATGATTTCTCCTTTTCTATGTTTTTACTTTCTGTTTGTAGGAGATCTTAGAATATAAAGACATACAGAGAGAAGTTTGAGAAACAGCAACCTATGACTCATCTCTTCACTTGGAAGTTTGTTGTTAGAAGATAGAAGAGGAAGAACCATATTGCTACGGATGATATTCAGTAGGCTCTTTCTCTATAGTTTCCCATCTTTATTATTGTTATTAATGCTAATTAATATGGACAATCATCGCCTTCAAGAAGATGAAGTTCATGTTGGAAATGGGATTGCATAAACAAACTGCAATCTGTAGCAAATCTGAAGAAAATAAAAGATAAAAGATGAAGCAATGTAGAATTAATTTTCTCAGAAAATGATCTTAAGGATTCTCTATTTAACTTTTTTACTCTCAATTTGATTTTACTGGAGTTTTTGGGTTGGGGAAGCACATTCTTGTTTACTTGAGCTTAGAAAGTTTTTAACATTGTTTTGAATAAGCTTTCTGTTGAATGTAATACCTCAGGAGCTACTATTGCAGAATTGCCAGTGATGCTGATCTGTTGCTGATAAGCATCCTGATATAGCTGAAACTGTGCTGGTAGCTGATGAAATATGCTTAAAAAAGAAAATAAAAAATCAGTTAGAAGATCATGTAAAGACCTGATTTTCAGGAATTTGAATTCAAATTTTTAATCATTTGTTGCTAGTTATGATCTTAACATTATTCTCCAATCTATCATCATTTCAGTTTATATTTTCTGTATAAATTGGGGTCTATAATTGAATAAAATATATACCTTTTGCAATCCAAAAAACGTATTGTTATTTTGCTCTTTTTGCACTTTATTTCTGTCCAAAAAAACCTTACAAATTGATATCAGAGCAATATTTATCTTGAGGGATCTGTGAGATTGAGAGAGTTTAAACACTTATCCTTATTTTACAGAAAACAGAAAAATGAATTTAGAAACTTCATTTACTCCAATGGCACCTCCGGTGTTTGATGGAACAAATTATCAAATGTAGGCTGTCAAAATGGAAGAATATTTTGATGGAAATGATTTGTATGAGGTTGTTGAAGATAAATATGAAGTTCTTCCTCTTCCAAATAATCCAACTATGGCACAAATCAAAATTCATAAGGAAAGGAAACAAAGGAAATCTAAAGCCAAAGCCAGTTGTTTCATTTACAACTGTTTCATTTACAATCTTCACTAAAATCATGACACTGAAGATTGCAAATGAAATCTGGAACTTCCTGAATCTGGAGTATGAAGGAAATGAAAATGTTAGAGGCATGCAAATTCTGAATTTGTTTAGAGAGTTCAAAATGCAAAGGAAGAAGGAATCAGAAACTATCAAGGACTATTCTGATAGACTTCTTAGTGTAGTCAACAAGGTAAGGATTCTTGGTTTTGAATTTTCTTATTCAAGAATACTTTAGAAAATTTTAGTTACAATTCCTGAAAGATTTGAGGTTACAATTTCATCACTGGAAAATGCTAAAAATTTGTCAAGTATCACCTTGGCAAAGCTTTTAAATGCACTACAGGCACATAACAAAGGAGGCTTATAAGGCAAGAAGGATTTGTGGAGGGTGCTTTTCAAGCCAAATCACTAAACAAAAATGGAAGCAAAAACAAGAAAAAGAACAACAACAACAATAAGAAGCAGCCCAAAACAAGCTCAGGCATCAACAACAACACTCAAACCTATCCACTTTGTCCTCACTATAAAAAGACTAATCATCCACAAAAAAGATGCTGGTGGAGGCCAGATGCAAGATGTAACAAATATGGACAGTTAGGGCATATGAAGAGGATTTGCAAGAATCGACAGCAACAAGGAAAAGCCAACACCGTTGTAAATCAACCACATGAAGAAGAGCTATTTGTGGCTTCATACTTTGCTATTAGTAGCTCTACAGAAAATTGGATTATAGATAGTGGTTGTACATACCACATGACTTATAACCATGAGCGGTTCAGGGAGCTTGATAGAACAACCATTACCAAATTCAGAATTGGGAATGGGGAATACATTGCAGCAAAAGGCAAAGGAACGGTTGCTATTGAAGGCCTATCAGGTTTGAAACTCATTCCAGATGTATTATATGTTCCTGAAATTGATCAAAACCTTTTGAGTGTTGGTCAGTTGCTGGAGAAAGGTTACAAGGTTTTGTTTAAAGACAAAAGCTATACAATTAAGGATGCAGAAGGCATAAAGGCATTTAAAGTCCAAATGAGAAGCGAATGTTTTGTTTTGAGTTTGCTAGAAGAAGAGTAAGCTGCAGTACACAAACAAGTGAGTAATATAGTACTTTGGCATAGGAGATTGGGGCACTTTCATCGTCCTGCCTTGCTCTTAATGAAGAAGAACAATCTGGTGGAAGAATTACTTGAATTAGAGGAGGAGCTTCCAGCATGTACTGCCTGTTAGACCAGATTGCCTTTTCCACAAAATAAGGCCTGGAGGGCTACACAAAAGCTGTAGTTGGTTCCTGTAGATGTGGGAGGACCTCTGAAAACACCATCATTGAATGACAATAATTTTTATATTACTTTCATTGATGACTATACAAGAATGAGCTGGATTTATTTCATGAAATTCAAATCTGAGGTTGCTAACATCTTCTGGAAGTTTAAAGCCTGGGTAGAAAATCAAAGTGGATGCAGAATGAAGATGCTCAGGTCTGACAATGGAACTGAATGCACCTCAGAAAAATTCAACAAATTTTGTCAAGATTTAGGCATTGAAAATCAGTTGACAGCTCCATACAGCCCCCAACAAAATGGAGTTGTGAAGCAAAAAAATAGAACACTCATAGAGATGACAAGATGCTTGTTGCATGATAAAGAGTTGCCAAAGAAATTTTGGGCTGAGGCTACAAACACATCAATTTTTTTGCTGAACAGACTGCCAACAAAAGTTTTACAGAATAAAAATCCATTTGAAATGTGGTATGGCTACAAACCTAGTCTACTGAATTTAAAAAACATCTGGTTGCCTTTGTTTCTCTCACATTCCTCAGGTTAAAAGAGACAAACTAGATAAAAAGGCAGAACCTGGGATCTTTGTAGGCTACAACTCGGTCTCAAAAGCCTATAGGATTTATTTTCCACAAAATAATAAAGTAATTGTTAGTAGGGATGTCCACTTCCTTGAGTTAGAAAGCTGGAGCTGGAAAGATTATAAGAAGCTTGAATTTCAGGAGGAGAATGATGATGTTGATGATGAACTTGTTCGGGGAACTAGATCACTCCATGATATTTATCAGAGATATAATATTACTATAATGGAGCTTGCCTGGTATGAAGAAGTTGTAGGAGATCAAAAATGGATTGCTACAATGAAGGAGAAGCTTATGATGATTGAGAAAAACCAGACTTGGAAGCTTGTGGACAGACCTACACATAAAAAGGTGATACGTGTCAAGTGGGTTTATAGAACCAAACTCAATCCTGATGGTTTTGTGAACAAGTACAAGGCAAGGCTTGTTGTCAAGGGATATGCTCAGATGTTTGGGGTGGATTTCTCTGAAACTTTGCCCCAGTTGCCGGATTAGATATTATACGAATGCTCCTAGCTCCAGCTGCTAAAAAAGACTGGATTATACACCAAATGGATGTCAAATCATCCTTCTTGAATGGACGCTTGGAGTTAGAAATTTTTATAGAGCAACCTGAAGGCTTTGTTGTTCAAGGATAGGAAGAGAAGGTATACTTGCTGAATAAGGCTTTGTATGGTTTGAAACAGGTACCAAGGGCCTGGTATAGCAGGATTGATGCTTATTTGCATGACTTAGGCTTTACAAAATGTTTGAGTGAATGTACTCTGTATATCAAAAGGACTTATAATGAAACACTTGTGGTATCTCTTTATGTTGATAATCTACTTGTGATAGAGAGAAATGTGGAGCACAATGAGAAGTTTAAAGAAGAAATGAAAAATGTTTTCGAGATGATTGATCTTGGGAGAATGACATTTTTTCTTAGTATGGAAATACAACAAAAACAAAATGAGATATTCATATGCCAACAGAAATATGCCATGGAAATTCGCAAGAAGTTCAACATGGTGTAATGCAAGCCAACTACAACTCCAATGAATCAAAAGGAGAAGTTTTGCAAAGAAGATTGAGGTAAAAGGTTGATGAAGGACTTTACAGGAGCTTAATAGGCTGCCTAATGTACTTGACTGCAACTAGGCTGGGTATTATGAATGCTGTAAGTCTTCTTTCAAGATACATATATTGTGCTAGTTAGATTCATTTTCAAGCAGCAAAAAGAATTGTTAGATATGTTAAAGGGACAGTTGATTATGGTTTGAAGTTTCGTCAAGTTAAAAATTTCAGTCTCCATGGTTTTTCTGATAGTGATTGGGTTGGTTGTGTTGATGATATGAGAAGTACCTCAGGTTATTGTTTTAGTTTTGGTTATGGTATTTTCTCATAGTGTTCTAAGAAACAGGAAGTCATTGCTTAATCTACAGCAGAAGCAAAATATATAGCCTGCAGCTACTGCTGTGAATCAAGCTCTTTGGATCAGGAAATTGATGGTCGATTTGCATATGGAGCAAGAAGAAAGTACGCAAATATTTGCGGACAATCAAGCAACATTTTCAATTACAAAAAATCCGGTGTTTCATGGCAAAACAAAAAATTTCAAGTTGAAATTCTATTTTCTAAGAGAGGTACAAAAAGACGGAGAAATTCAATTGGTCTATTGCAAAACAGAAAATTAGAATGATGACATCTTAACCAAGCCACTTCCTAAGGCTAGGTATGAGTTTCTGAGACAAAGGCTTAGAGTATGCAGCTCCAGAGATAAGGAGTGTTGAATGCAATACCTTAGGAGCTACTACGTAGAACTGCTAGTGATGCTGATATGTTGCTGACAAGGATGCTTATATGGCTGAAGCTTTACTGGCAGCTAATGAAAATATACTTAAAAAAGAAAATAAAAAATCAGTTAGAAGATCATTTGAAAACCTGATTTTTAGGAATTTGAATTTAAATTTTTAACCAATTGTTGCTAGTTATGATCTTAACATTATTCTCCAATTTATCCTCATTTCAGTTTACACTTTTCTATATAAATTGGGGTCTATGATTAAATAAAATATATATCTTTTGCAATCCAAAAAACGTCTTGTTATTTTGTTCCTTTTGTACTTTGTTTCCGAAAAAAAAAAAAAAAAACCTTACACTTTCCAAGTTTCTATTTAAATGTTAAAATCTTTTTTTCTTTTTCCATTGAAAAGGACTAAAAGGCCAATATAAAAATTTAGACATCTAAAAAAATATAAATAATTTCAAAAAAAAAGTCATTTAATAATTTCTCGATATATATTCTCAAATTCACTTGTTCAAATTTCTTACCTTTTTATCTTCATTTATTCTTTTATTAAGTCTATTTTTTATTTTGCACACATCACGTTCATGATACCCTTATAGCTGCAAAACGGAACAAGATTGGTGGTCCACCAATTGAAAGCAAGTTTTCCCAGAAGACCTATAGCTCTATAGTTATATTGTAATTAGTACAAACAGAAAGACAATACATAATTCACATACAAGGACTATAATTTACAGCAGAAAGAAGCTATCTGGTGAAAAAGAAATATCAAATGAAGAACATAAGCAAAAAATGTAGGAAAAAGACAATGAACCTCTTGTGTGAAGTTTATTTTGCTGAAGCATAGAGAAACTTTCTGAAGCAGAGAAAGAACTGAATATACATTAATCATTGGAAATATTACATCTTAAAGCTTAATTAATGATTACCCACTAAGTTCATGGTCATAAGATTATGTCATGATCACAAACATGAATAAAAAAAATAACAAACTCCATGTTAGCAGTCCCAAATATGTCATATAACACTCCTCCTTGCTTTAGGAACTGCAAACACCAAGCTTTGTCTTCAGAAATTCAAACTTGCTAACTGGCAGTGGCTTGGTGAAAACATCTGCAACCTGATCTTTTGTTTTGTAGTAAACAAGTTCAACAACTCCATCTTTCTGAACTTCGCTTAAGAAGAGTAACTTAATATTAAAATACTTTGTTTTCCCATGAAACGCAGGATTATGTGAGATAGCAATTGTAGCTTGGTTTTCAACAAGAATCTCAGTGCTTTCCTATTGCTCCAAGTTAAGATCAATTAAAATCTTCCTCAGCTACAAAGCTTGATTAACAGCAGCTATTGCAGCAACAAACTCTGCTTTAGCAGTGGATTAAGCTATAATTTCTTTTTTTTGAGCTCCACGAGAAACCACCAGAACTAAGTGTGAAACAGTGGCCTGAAGTGCTCTTCATATCATCAATGGAACCTCCCCAATCACTATCTGAGAAACCAACCAGCTTGAACTCTTTGCTCCTTGTAAATTTAATGCCAAAATCACACGTGCCTTTCACATATCTAAGCACCCTCTTTGTAGCCTTGAGATGCCATTCACTTGAACAGTGCATAAGCCGAGACAAAATGCTTACAACATTCAAAATATTAGGCCGAGTTGCTGTGAGATACATTAAGCAACCAATTAGGCTTCTGAAATATGTCTGATCAATTTTCTCTATTCCATCTTCTTTATAGAGCTTTTCCTTTGAGTTCATCGGTGTGCTCATTTCTTTGCATTCTTTGAGTTTAAACTTTTTCAGAATCTCCTTGGCATATTTCTTCTGATATATGAAGAGTTCATATTTATTTTGTTTAATTTCCATTCCAAGAAAGAAGGACATCAATCTGAGATCTGTCATCTCAAAAACCTCCATCATCTCTTGCTTAAACTTCTCGACAAGACTTGTGTTGCTTCCCGTCACTAGCAGATCATCCATATACAGTGAGATGATAAGAATGTCAGCTCCATTGTGCTTGACATATAATGTTGATTTAGATAAGCTTTTAGCAAATCTTAGGTTCTGCAAATATTTATCAATCCTGCAATACCAATCTCTTGGAGTTTGTTTCAATATGTAAAGTGCCTTTTTAAGAAGATAGACCTTGTTTTCTTCTCTTTCCTTTACATAACCTTCCAGTTGCTCTACGTAAATTTCATCCTGTAGAAAATCATTCAAGAACGCTGACTTGACATCTAACTAGAACACCTTCCAATTCTTTTGCGCTGCAACAACAAGTAGGAGTGTGATGGTGTTGAGTCTAGTTACTGGTATGAAGGTATCTGAGTAATCAACACCAAGTATTTGAGCATATCCTTTGACCACGAGTCTAGCTTTATACTTGTTAATTGAGCTATTAGCATTACGCTTGGTTCTGTATACCCACTTGACTCTAATTACTTTTCTGTTTTGGGGTCGATCAACTAACACCCATGTTTTATTCCTTTCAATCATAAACAGCTCCTCCTTCAGTTTAGTAGTCCAATTTTGATCCGTCTTGGCTTCTTCATAATCTGAAGGTTCACCCACAGTAATATTACATCTTGATAAACATCTGAAAGTGGTCTTGTGCCTCTAATAGGACTATCATCCAACATTTCATTCTCTCAATCACCATTTCATTCTCTCAATCTCTAATGCTTTGTGCTACTGTGTCCAAGATAGGAAACTTGAGATTTGGCTCTTTTGAGGTTGGATCCATTTTCTTTGCATCATCCCAGCTCCACTCGTCATCTTTCATAAAGTGCACATCCCTGCTTATAAAAATTTTTCTAGTTTGTGGCTGGAAAACTTTATAAGCTTTTGCAACCAAGCTGTAGCCGATGAAGATGCCAGGAAGTGCTCTTTTATCTAGCTTATCTCCCTTGATCTATGGAACATAAGTAAAGCACAAACATCCAAATATTTTAAGGAAATTCAGAGATGGTTTATAACCATACCACGCCTCAAAAGTTGTTTGATCCTTTATTGCTCTTATGGGAAGCCTATTTTGCAAAAAAATAGCAGTATTTGCTGCTTCAGCCCAGAATTGTTTTAGTAGGTTCTTCTCATGTAGCATACATCGTGTCATCTCCAATATGAATCTGTTCCGTCTCTCACTTACTCCATTTTGTTGTGGAGAGTATGGAGCGGTTAACTGATGTTGGATGCCCGTCTCTTCACAAAAATGATTGAATGCTTTAGAGGTGTACTCCTTGCCATTGTCGGATCTAAGAGTTTGAATTTTACAACCACTCTCGTTCTCAACTCTGGCTTTGAAGTTCCAAAAGACTTGAGCCACCTCTGACTTGTGCTTCAAAAAGAATATCCAACACATCCAGATGAAAATCATCAATGAATGTAACATAATAAAGACTACCTTTCAGAGAAGGCATTCTTTGTGGGCATGTAATGTCAGTATGAATTAATTGTAACTTCTTTGATGCTCTCCATATTGTCTTGGGAAATGGTTTCTTGCTTTGCTTTCCAAACTGACATGCTTTGCAGGTTAGAATATGATCATCAAGTTCTGGAAGATCATTTGCCATCTCTTGGATTTCATCTGCAGCAGCCCCTGATGATGATAGTGCCCAAGCCTCTTGTGCCATACTTCAGTGATATTTTCTTTGATTGGAAAAGCAATTTGCTCCTCCAATGGATTTAGAGCAAAACTTTTCCCTTTCATTTTTATTTTGAAAATATCTTGACCAACTGCATCTTTAATCAAGCAACTTTCGTGTTCAAACACAACTTTATAACCCCTTTCAATTAGTTGTCCAACACTTAACAAATTTTGATCAATTTCAGGGACATACAACACATCAGAAATGAACTTTGTAGCTGAATGGGTTGAAATTGCAACTGTTCCTTTTCCTTTCACAGCTATGCACTTGCCATTTTCAACTCGAACCTTCAATGAGTTTGCGTTGCTTAGTTCCCTGAATATATTCTTGTAATGTATCTTGTGGTTAGTACAACCACTGTCAATAAGCCAACTTTCACTTGATTCGATGCTAGAAAAACATGTAGCAACGAATAGATGATCTTCCTCCTCTTGATTAGCTGTCTTTGCCTCTTCACCATGATGTTGTTTTTTTTTTTTTTTTTTTTTTTTGCAGATAACAGATTCATGCCCCATCTGATTGCATTTAGTGCACTTTGCATCAGGTCTTCTCCAGATCTAAATAGGGGATGACCCTTCTTTCTGCAGTGTTTGAAAGGTGGATAGGATTTCTTCTGATCTTCATCATTTCTTTTTGCACCGGCTAATGCTGTACTTGCCTCAATTCCTTCAAAATCCTTCTTCTTCTTCTTTTTGTGTTTGCCTACATTTTGATGCTTGGCTGCCAAAGCTCCTTCGGTTGTTGTTTCTTTCCTATCAGTCTTTTTTGTTCTTGTGCTTGCAATGAGTTAAGCAATTCTGCCAAGGAAATTTTTGATAGATTCTTGGTATTCTCCAAGGTAGTGATGGTTGCTTCATATCTTTCAGGTACTGTAAGAAGAATTTTTTCTACAATTCTTAAGTCAGTAAATTCAGAGCCAAGAAGCCTTACTTTGTTTATGATACCAAGAAGCTTGTCGGAGTAATCTTTAATCGTCTCGGAGTCTTTCATTCTTTGAAGTTCAAAATCCCTGATCAAGTTCAGGACTTGCATCCCTTTAATTCTTTCATCTCCTTTGTATTGATTCTTAAGATAATCCCATATCTCTTTTGTTGACCTTAGAGACATTATATGAGTGAAGATGGTGGATGAGACTGTAGCAAACAAGCAGACCTTTGCCTTTGATTTCTTTGTCTTCTTGTCCTTGTGCGCTTTGATCTATGCCATGGTGGGGTTGTTCGGAAGTGCAGGGATTTCATAGTCTTCCTCCACTGCTTCCCAAAGATCTAAAGCTTCCAAGTATGTCTCCATACGAACTGCCCAAATCTGGTAGTTGTCTCCATCGAACTTCGGTGGAACATTGAGGAGAAACTAGCTTCGGCTTCCATAACGTGTCAAATTCACACATAGGTCCTTAAGAAGATAGCTCTGATACCAATTGAGTAAATTTTGCTGAAGCACAGCGAAAACTTTTTGAAGTAGAGAAAGAACTAAACATACATTAATCATTGGAAACATTACAACTTAAAGCTTGATTAATAACTACCCACTAAGTTCAAGGTGATAAGATTATGCCATGATCACAAACATGAATAAAAAAAATAACCAACTCCAAGTCGGTTGTCCTAAACATGTCATCTAACATTGTGCAAGACATTAGAGAGAAGATTTGATCAAATACAAACGTGTTGGAGCAGTTCATGGAAAATATAGCAGAATTTCAACCTGCAGAGGCAATGAATTCAAGCATGACTCGGTAGTTACCACATTGTTTACCAGCTTGAGACATGAGCAACCACAAGAAGCATTGCATATCTGAGTCCTGCCTGCTAGCCAAGCGCAATTCATGTAATTCATTCGGTATCCATTCTTCTCCATTATGCCCACCCAACACCAATACTCTAGTACCTCCAACAACACAGGTACTATGACCCCATGCAAATTTTGGGGTTCCTAGCACATTTAGAATCCTCCAAGAAGGTTTCTCCTTGGAGGGATCCAACTGGAAGAGCTCTGAAGGTGAGTGTAGACTAGGAATAGAACCACCAAAGATGATGATTCTCCCACAAGGCATGCTTACTGCAACATGACCAAGTCTAGGAGGAGGTACTATGGCACTCTGGCTACCTACACCTGTGAATGTGCTACACTCCAACTACCTCCACTGTGGCTCATCCTCTAAATAATGGTGTACGTTTCACCATATCATAGTTGCAAGTGCCCACTCTTCGCAAGACCACCAAACATTAGGATTTTAGTCCTCCCATAGATGGAGAGTGAGTGGCCCAGTCTTGATTGGGGAGTCCAGGAAGTAGGTATTTCTTTCCATACTGGCTTGTCTGTTGTGAGATCCAACAAATATGTGCCACTCAGAAGTTGCCCAGCAACTGTGCATCCACCAGAAACAACCAATTTAGAGCCTTCTATTGAGCAAACCTTGTCTTCCACATCCACTGAACACTACCAACCAGGAACCGTTTAAGCAAGAGAGAGTGTGGCCCCAACGTCCAGGTGGGGATGATTTTACACTTACATGCTGCAACTCGGGATTTGCAGCATCAAGATTGAGAACAAATGTATCATCCATGGGTTGCATGTTAACTCCTCCAAACAAAACGAGTCTATTACCTGCAGCACATGCACTGAAGTTGCACCTTGATGGTTCCACTTCTCCCCTGACTGTAAATTTCTTCCAACAAACAGCCTCAATAGTAGTCAGCTCCCTAGCCAGTCCACTCCAACCGAATTTGTTTGTCATCAGTTCCAATGCACCTGTTACTTCTTTTCCCCATGCATTTTGGCAAACCATATTTCTGACATGCTTATTCTTTGTTAATTGATGAATTCTTCTACAGACTGACCCAATGGAGGCAACATCCCTTGGTGTCAAGCACGACAAAATATTCTGGGCCAAAACTTCATATGAGAGCTGCAGAATCCTACATATTTCTTGATGCTGGATCTTTGGTGATTCTCCATTGTGGCATTGCATGGCCAATTGTATCAGGAATTGATGTCTTCTCCGTTGACATTAGCTTCAAGCTGTTTTTATCTATTTATCCGTTACATCTCATTGGAAAGTTGCTGCTTCAGGAGACCTGGTGGACAAAAGATATAAGGCATAGTTGACAATCAATTGCCCGCTGCCCTAGAAGAGATCCCTTTTGATAGACATTTTTCTAGACAAAATGTTTGGAAAATTGTAACAGAGGCAGATAGTTATCAACCTTATTTGATTGCTCCAGAACAAGAAATTAGAAGACTAATTGATGGATCCATCACTTATTTTAAAGGACCATCTGAGGCTTCCATTGACACGGTAAAATTCTATCCTTTTCTATAATATATTTCTATCTTTGTTTGGAATGGTTTGTCATCTTTATATTTTTAAAACTTTAGACCCATGTAGAAAGTACTTCACTGCAGAATGATTTCATAGGCCTTTTATGTCATCTTCATCATAAGCGTTGTTGCAGAATAGAATAGAATTGTCATGGTTTCCAGTGGATTATGGGATCTTGATTCTTGTTTCATTGGCTAAGCATGTGAGAATCTCGTCATCATGGCAACATTGAAGGTTCTTACAAGGGGACAGCAATGAAAAACATCGATGGCGACAGAAAGATCCATATTTTGTTTTTGTTATTTTCATTTAGATATGGATTTTCCACATGTATCGCGTGCATCTCATGTGATCATTCTAACGAGACTAGAACGATGTAAACCACAGGAGAGCAAATTGCTAATGCTGGGCTAATTGCCAAAATTGTGAATCACATTGGGGGCTCTTTGCTAGTTTTGAAAACTCGGGTGCAACTTGCAAATTATGCAAACTAGTTTTCCAGATTAGCTAAAAGGAGTTCTCTCTTTGTTTAGCAGTTCCAGGAGTGAAGAACAACATTATCCCTCTCTATCTTCTGTTTGGTTTGATCATTAATGTTTGTTAAACTGCCATACTGAATAGCATTTTCTTCAACAAGTTTCTTAATGGATTTAGGAGGGCTCAATCTTAGGAATTTGTTGATGATCGGATTTAGCATTCAACCCAGATAGGAAAAAGGGATACCTAACTCGCCTTGTTGAAGGTGAAAGGTTTTGTAGAGGATCTCCTTGCCCCACCTCATTGCCAGCTGTAATTCACAACACCTGAGGTGTTTCACTCCTGCACTTCCAAATGACGCTATCAAGGTTGACGGTTTGAAGAGATGGCAATTGATATAGGATGACTTAAGAGGGTTTAAGGTCAAGGAATCTAGGCTTTAATGCAGAAAATTCAGCAACTAAACTGAAAGAAAAGGAACAATGATTGGGAAGAAAGAGGATAGAGTTGGTAGCATCACATTAGCAGACCGTTAGGCAAGAAAGTATTACATCTTGTCATTTAAGAGAACTTAAATTGAATGTCTAATTCTTCTTTCCTTTAATAAGCCACAAGCATATAAATAAATCTACAATTAACATTAATAATAACTTTTCTGACAATACTTCAAAATATAAAGATCTTTCTAAATCACTAGATAGGAAAATAGAAACTAACTTATTTTGTTGAAAGAAAAAAAAAAGACATTACTAACTCCTAATGTAATGCCGAAAAATTCGATGTTTGAAAATTTATATTGAATTTTCTATATTATTTGTAAAAATACCAATTGTAATTGATTTTAATTTATCAATGAAAATTTTATAAAATTTGGTTAGGAGAAAAATAGGTTTTGAAGATAAATTGGGACAATAAAAACTTACATAGAATCAATTGATTTAAGATGAGCCGACTTAACCCATGATAAGGCGATCTAGGGCTCAAGAATTTCATTTTTGGTTTAGTATGAAACTCACCAAGGTGACCTGAGAAAGTACCGAGGCGACTTGAGGAGATGATGCCTCAGAATCCTTAACTCTGCACATAAGCAAGTCGCTTTGTCCCAATGACAGATCGACTTATGCTTCCAAAACACACAGGCAAGTTTCTTGTCTCAATGACAGGTCGACTTATGCTTTCTGATTTTGTGTCTAACAAGGCTACTTGTGGACAGCATAAGCCAACATGTTAGATTCAAGTCTCAGAAACATTGACTGCAACTTTAGTAAGGCGACTCACTAAGAAAGTGAGTCGACTTATGGGTTACAAAATAAAGAATTTGGATCGTCTTAAACCAATTTCGAGTCGCCTTGAGTGGATGGTTATGTTTAGCATGAATGATAAAATATTTTCAATTATTAATTGTAAAATGAATTTTAAAAGGATTTTGAAATGGATTGAAATGTTTTGTAATTGTGGTGTACCCAAATGGAATTGTTGATAAAATTCATGACTCTTTTATTGATATTTGAATTGTTTGCACCGTGTTACAATAGAACATTGATTATGAATTATGAAATTTGTTCTCCTTTGTATATAAGCACAAATGTTGAATGATGAAATGAAATTTTTGTAACAAGGCGATGGAAAAAGAGAAAATGACTATAGTCTAAGTCTTTCACGGACCAGGTCATCGGGGCGGCGTGGTCAAGACTAGTTTATATTTGACTTGGAGGTAGGCAGAGACGAAGAGCCTTTTCAGGTTGTTTATGTGAAAAGGTGGCAGCACCCTATTGAATTCCGGACCAACGCTAAGGATGAAGTATTTTAAAAAAATCGAGAAAAATCTCTTGGCAGATTCTACCACCGGCCAGTGGTAAAAAAACGGTTTTGGCAACCCTGAAAGGAAACATTCTATGACATATGTGTTTGCGCCACCACCCTCACTCATTTTTTATGTTTAGCATAACATTGCACTCCATCATTGAATATTTTTATATTCACCCCTTACTTTTAAATTTGTTAGAGAAAACTTAGATCGGAGATATAGACATCACTTGTGGCCGTTGAAGAAAATACATTTTGTTGGCCTTCAATAGATAATTATCATGCGAATATTTTTTGAGAACTATACTATGTGATTCATGGAAAGAAATTTTTGTACATTTTGTTATGTTTGGATTTGTTAAATACTTGCTTGATTTTTTTTTTCTTGCGCAAGTATTGCAAAATCCTTTCTTTATGAGGTGCAACCTTGTTTTAAATTTTTAAAAAATTTCCTTTCGCAAGACGTATTGCTTTCATTGACACATTTGGACTTATGCAGTGAATTTTTAAGCAAGTGATGAATATGTGAATTCATTTAAATATTTGGGATTTGGTTTGATGGCCGGATTAGCCTATGAATTGTTTAAATTTATTTTGAAGTATTTGAAATATTGGAATGCCTTGCGCTATCTCGGAACACGGGGTGAGATTCACATGTATTTCGGGATAACGCGGTAGTTGCTACGTACTCGACAAGCAGGTCAGGGCGTGACATTTCTATTGATATCAGAGCTTTGACTCACGATTTTTAAATATTTTAAATTGTTTGAAAATATTTCCAAATGTTCCCAAAAGTTTTTCCAAAATTTCAAAGTAATTTTTCTATTTGAAAATTCGGAATTTGAAAGATTTTTCAAAGAATTCTAAAAAATCTTCCATGTATTCTAGGGATTATGAATCATTTTAATTTTTAGGGGGTTAAGTATCTAGTCCGAATCCTAATTTAGTGAGCAAGGATAGTATCTTTTTTTTTTTTATAGGAATCATGCCTTCTAGACGAAGATTAAGGAATGTAAATGAAATTTCTCCTTCTGAGCACGAGGATAGATCATCTTCATGTTCTCACTCTTCTCCCTCGGTAGCTACTAGAAATTACCCAGCTCCTCCAACCGGGATTCCTCCACCGCCACTCGATGCACTCCGGCAATGGATCAAGTGGTGGAATACTTATGGCACTCATCTACATGCCCCTCCTTAAGCACCAATGCCTCCTCCACTAAGCCGAATCATTCCACCTACCCCTCCGACTGCACCAATTGCTCCTCCTACTTCAATGGCCCCACCTACCAATCATCCAACTATTGAGTTATCCAAGTTGAACAGAAAGGCTTGACAACTTGGATGTGTCATCTTTTCGGGGACTAATGATGCGATGGTGACAAAGAATTGGATAAATTGGGTTCGAAAGATAGTAGCCGACATGAGGCTTGATAATGAGTTAAAGCTCTTGGTGACGGTAAAATTGTTGAATGAAGATGCTCGAGTATGGTGGGATAACCTTAAGAAGAGATCCACAACACCTATTTCTTGGAACGAATTCCTTAGGGAATTTGATGAAAAATTTTATACTTGGTTTTACTGAGATTTGAAGAGGAAAGAGTTCATTCACCTCTGCCAAAACAATATGTCGGTGGCAGATTATGAGACGGAGTTGAGGAAATTGTCATCATTTGTCCTAGAGTTGGTTACTTCCAAGAAGTACTTACCTTTCAAGTTTGAGGAAGGTCTAAATTTGTCCAACCGAGAGAAGATGTCTATAAATCGGTTCACACCTATAAAGATATCTTGGAATTGGCATTGAGGGCTGAGAAAATGGTCGAGGAAAGGGGAGGGACGAGAGAAGGCCATAAAAAGAAGAGAAGGTCAGAACATGTATCGGGCCAGAGTTCAAAGTAAGTAGGAGCACGAGCTCTTACAGCGGAGTCTCAATCACTGGATCAGTTGGCACTCTACAAAGCCAACGACCGCACAATTTCATATCCCCCACATCTAGTACTGCTTCTGGGAGTAAATTAGTGAAAAACAAGAAGAAGCAGTGTGTGCACTGCAGTAGATTCCATTTTGGGGTTTGTCATACACCCAAAAAGTGCTATCAATGCTGAAAGGAGGGTTATTTCTATAATGCTTGCCCGAAATTGGGGTGAGGAAGCCAAGTAAGCCGAGATCGCCCTAGTGGATCCATGGGCGGCCAAACCAACATTCCTAATTCCCCCTAATGTCACACCACGGACGGGGACGGGGAGCAACACAGTAGCTACTCCAACTCAACATCCACAACCCCAGACTCAAACAAAGATTTATGCAATGACAAATGATGCACAAAACAATCCAGATATAGTCACAGGTAAATTCCCTAGAATTTGAATTTCATGACTTAGAAATTTAGATATAAATATTATGTGATTTTTAGTGCATAATTGAATTTGGATTGCATATTGATGATATTATGAATTCGGGGACAGATGATTTTGATGTTCTGAGATAGTTATGGTGGTATTGAGTACTATGTCCTATCTTTACCAATTTTCTTAGATTTCAAGGTCAAATAGTTAACCCAAATTGTTTAATGGTTTCTATTCATAGGTATTATGAGAATTTTTTGTATTGACGCCCGTGTATATCACACGAGGTCAAATAATTCTTTTGTGAGTATGACATTTATTGAACACTCTGATAAGCCTTTGACCCCACTTGAAGAGGAGTTGTTGGTTATTACTCCTTTGGGGGAACGGTTAAACAGAGATACCGTGTACAAGGCATGTGAAGTAGTCCTTTGATGCCATACTAGGTATGGATTAGTTATACCTTCATCGAGCTTTAGGGGATTATTTCACTAAGGAGTTAGAGTTCCGTAGACCAGGATGTCCACCGCTTGTGTTTGTCAGTGAATGGCGGATTCTACTGAATAATGTGATCTCAGCTATTGAGGCACAGAGATTAGTGCACAAGGGTTGCGTGGCTTACCTAGTCCATGTCATTGACACCACAATGGGAAGTCCAGAATTGATGAATGTTCCAGTGGTGAATGAGTTCCTAGATATCTTTCCGGATGAGTTACCTTGCCTCCGGTTCGAGAGTTCGACTTTACTATCGACTTGGGTCCCAGAACCGCACCCATTTCCATACGTCCATATAGAATGGCTCATGTAGAGTTGAAGAAATTGAAGATCCAACTTCAGGAGTTGTTGGACAAAGGGTTTATCTGACTGAGCTTGGGGCATCCCGGTTTTATTCGTAAACAAGAAAGATAGTACCCTCCGGTAGTGTATTTACTACCGACAGCTAAATAAAGTAACCATTAAGAATAAATACCCTTTGTCAAGAATTGACGACTTATTCGATCAACTCCAAGGGGGTTAGTGTCTTTTCGAAAATTGATTTGAGGTCGGGCTATCATCAATTGAGGATAAAAGGGGATGATATTCACAAGACTGAATTTAGGACGCAGTATGGATACTATGAGTTTTTGGTGATACCGTTCGGATTGACAAATGCTCCTGCGGCCTTTATGGATCTGATGAATAGGGTGTTCCATTCTTATCTCAACAAATTTGTCATAGTTTTTATAGATGACATCTTGGTGTATTCCAAGAACGATGAGAAACACTCAAAACATCTTCGGATTGTCTTACAGACTCTCAGGGAGAAGCACTAAGTTCTCCAAGTGTGAGTTTTGGTTAAGGAAAATTGGCTTCTTAGGGCATGTTGTATCCGGAGATGGTATATTTGTAGATATGAAAAAAGTAGAGGCAATTCTAAAATGGGAACAACAAAAAATGTCATCAAAATGAGAAGCTTCCTCAGATTGGTAGGTTACTACTGAAGGTTTGTTGGAAAATTCTCTAAAATTGCAGCTCCGTTGTCTAACTTGACTCAAAAGGGAGTCAAATTTGAATGGAGTGACAAGTGCGAGTAGAGTTTTTAAGAATTCAAGAAGAGACTCACATCCGTTGCAATACTTACTTTTCCTACTAGTGGTGGTGACTATATAGTTTATAACGATACCAGCAAGCAAGAGTTGGGATGTGTTTTAATGCAAGCTATCAGAGTGATCGCCAATACTTCTCACCAATTGACGAAGCATGAGTTGAACTAACCTACCCATGATCTAGAGCTAGTTGCCATTATTTTTGCATTGAAAATTTGACGACATTACCTATATGAAGCCACATGTCGGGTCTTTACCGATCACAAAAGCCTCAAGTACTTGCCACTCAAAAGGAGTTTAATTTGAAGCAATTGGTGATTGATTATTATCCGGGCAAAGTGAATGTGGTTGCGGATGCTTTAAGCCACAAGTCTTCCTCTTCGGCATCTCATGAGAGTTCCCATCTCTTATGCTTGCTAGGGCTCCGTACACTTAGAGTCGAGTTAGCCAATGATGAGCATGACAAACTTTTGGTTAAATTTAAAATGCAACGAACGTTGGTAGATCGTATTATAGAGTTTTAAGCAATTGATGAGGAGATAAAGGGCATAGTGGAAAAGATTCACAAGGGTGAAGGTAGTGAGGTTTATATTTAGGAGGATGACATGGTGGTATATGGGAAACGGATTTGTGTTTCCAAGAATGATGAGATTCGGAGAGCCATACTTGAAGAAGCACATTTTTCGGTTTATGCGATGCATACCGAGAGTACTAAAATGTACCGAGCTATCAAAAAAACTTATTGGTAGTCAGGGTTGAAACGAGAAATAGCCGAGTTCGTAGCTAAGTGTCTTGTGTGCCAACAAATCAGGACTAAACATAAAAAACCGGTCAGAACTCTACAACCATTGTCGATACCCGAATGGAAATGGGAGCACATCACTATGGATTTTGTGGTAAGATTGCCACGTATACCGAGCCGTCACGATACTATATGGGTGATAGTAGATCGGTTCACAAAGTCAGCCCACTTTTTGCCTATCCAAAATCCCTATCTGTTGGAAAAGTTGGCAAAACTCTACATAAACGAGATTGTCTGACTCCATGAGGTTCCAGTATTGATTGCATTCAATCAGGATCCCTAATTCATATCTCGATTTTGGCCTAAGCTACAAGAGTTCTTAGGGACTAAGTTGAAGTTCAGTACTACTTTTCATACACAGACGGATGGACAGTCAGAACGTACTATTTAGACATTGGAAGACATGCTTAGGGCATGTATAATGGACTTCCAAGGGAGTTGGGATAGGCACCTTCCATTAATTGAATTTGCATACAATAAGAACTATCAATCTAGTATTAGGATGCCACCCTATGAAACTCTCTACGAAAGAAAATGCCGAACTCCATCGTGTTGGGATAAAGTGGGAGAGAGGAAGATTGGCAATGTTGAATTAATTGAAGCAACGGTAGAGAAAGTGTAGGCGATTAGGGCAAGGAGAAAGGCAGCTCAAGATAGAAAAAGAGTTACGCTGATAAAAGGAGAAGACCTTTGGAATTTGAGATCGGAGACATGGTTTTCTTGAAAGTCTCACCTTGAAGCGGTGCAATCCGATTTCGAAAATGGGGTAAATTGAATACTAGGTCTATTAGTCCTTTCAAGATCCTCGAGAGGATAGGAAAGATAGCATATCGGCTAGAATTGCCTCTGAATTTAGAGAAAATCCATGATGTATTCCGTGTTAAAGAAATACTTGTTGGATCCTTCGCATATATTAGAATCTCCTCCTGTAGAATTGAATCCAGACTTGAGTTTCAAAGTTTGTCCAGTGAAAATCCTTGATCAACAACTCAAGCAATTGAAGAGTAAACAAATCCCCATAGTTAAAGTGTTGTGGAGAAGCAACCAAGTGGAAGAAGAAACTTGGGAGACCGTGGAATCCATGTGGAAATAACACTCTTACCTTTTTGATGATGTATAAATTTTTCTTTAAATTTCGAAAACGAAATTTCTTTTTAGGGGGTTAAGTGTTGTAATATCAAAAAATTCGGTGTTAGAAAATTTATATTGAATTTTCTATGTTATTTGCAAAAAAATACCAATTGTAATTGATTTTAATTTATCAATGAAGGTTTTATAAAATTTGATTGGGAGAAAAATGGGTTTTGGAGATAAATTGGGATAATAAAAACTTATTTGGAATCAATTAAATGAAGTTGAGCCGACTTAACCCATGATAAGGCGACCTAAGGAGATGAAATCTTAGAATCCTTAACTCTGCACATAAGCAAGTCGTATTGTCCCAATGACAAGTTGACTTATGCTTTCGAAACAAACAGGCAAATCACATTGTCTCAATGATAGGTCGACTTGTATTTTCTGACTTTGTGTCTAACAAAACTACTTGTGGCCAACACAAGCCAACCCATTAGATTCAAGTTTCAGAAACATTGTTTACAACTTTAGTAAGGCGACTCACTAAGAAAGTGAGTTGACTTATAAATTACAAAATAAGGAATTTGGGTCATCTTAAACCAATTTCGAGTCGCCTTTAGGGCTCAATAAAACAAAAAAGAAGGTGACTTGTTGGACAACAAGCGGACTTGGCCTTTGAAGAACCTAGAGACATAAGTTAACTTGTGTTGTTTTTAAGACGACTCAAGAGTGTAAAAGACTATGAAATGACATAAATGGGCATCCAAACTCGAACAAACTTAAAAATAATAAGGGACAAAGTGGAGATTTCATACTCCACTATTAAAAAGGCTTAAAGATGCCTTCATTGTCATTCTTCTCTCATGAACCCTCTGTCTTCTCTCTCGCTCAACTCTCCCTCTCGACTCTTATCTCTTTAGACACACCCCTCACTTTTGCCCTCTTTCTTCCGTGAAATCGATCAATACTCTCCCCCAAACCCATAGATTTGAGCTCCCGAACTCTCAAGCAAACTTGTGATAGAAAGAGGTGTTGAAAGAAATCTAGGGTTTGCTCGAAAAAGGAAAATCTAGGGTTTTTGAAACCCAACGGTCAAAACTCAATCCAACCCCGAAATTAAAGTAATTTCTTTGTTTTAAACTTGGATTTAGCTTTTTCATAAGTGGATTTAAATTTATGATTGAGATTTGAGGGATTTGTTAGAAAGTATAAACCTAGGATTTGTGAATGAGGGAAAATTTATGAATGAGAATCGTATATTGGTGAAAATAATTTGTAGATGATAGAATTAGAACATATGCTATTGGATCGGAGAAATTAGGGTTTGTGCTAAATTTGAAAAAACTCATAAACCATAAAATTGGATGTGATTTAACATTTAATTTATATGATTGTCTTAGAATAATTTAATTGGAACCCGAGAAAGGGAATATCTTGGATTTGATTGTGATTTGGGAGTGTTCACCATCTCAAAAAATGAGTGGATGGTTATGTTTAGCATAAATGATAAAAAATTTTCAATTATTAATTTTAAAATGATTTTTAAAAGGAATTTGAAATGGATTTGAAATATTTTGTGATTGTGGTGTGCTTAAATAGAATTACTGATAAAATTTATGACTCTTTTATTGATATTTGAATTATTTGCACCGTGTTACGGTAGAATATTGATTGTGAATTGTAAAATTTGGTCTCCTTTGTATATGGGCACAAATATTGAATGATGAAATGAAATTTTCGTAACATAGTGCCGGAAAAAAAGAAAAAGACTGTAGTATAAGTTGGTTTATATCTAGTTTGGAGGTAGGCGGAGATGAAGAGCCTCCTTAAGTTGGTCACATGATAAAGTGGCGGCACCTTACTGAATTCTAGACCAACGCCAAGGATAGGGTATTTTATAAAATCGTGAAAAACCCTTGGTGGATTCTACCGATGGCCATTGGTAGGAAAATGGTTTTGGTAACCCGAAAGAAAATTTGAAAAATGAAATGAAAAATGGATTGTTGATGAATAACTTATGAGTCATGCATAATTTGTTCTAAAAATTTATTTTTTGCAATTGATTTTCATAATTGTATTAGAAATATTCTATGACATATGTGTTGATACCACCACTCTCACTCATTATTCATGGTCAGCATGTCATTGTACTCCACTCACTAAGTATTTTTATACTCACCCCTCACTTTTAAATTTTTCAGAGAAAACTTAGATCAGAGATATAGACGTCACTTGGTGGCCATTGAAGAAAGTACATTTTGTTGGCCTTCAATAAGTAATTGTCATGAGAATACTTTTGGAGAATTATGCTATGTGATCTAAGAAAGGAAACTTTTATGTTTGGATTTGTTAAATACTTGTTTGATTTTTTATTTTTATTTTTTGTTTTTTTGGGCAAATATTACAAAATCCTTACTTTTATGAGGTGCAACATTATTTTAAATTCTTTAAAAATTTTCTTTTGCAAGACGTATTGCTTTCATTGGAACATTTGGATTTATGCGGCAAATTTTTGAACATACGTTGAATATGTGAATTTATTTAAATGTTTGGGATTTGGTTCGATGGCCGGATTGGCCTATGAATTGTTTTAAATTTATTTTGAAGTGTTTGGGATATTGGAATGTCTTGCGATATCTCAGAACACGGGGTGGGGTTCAGACGTGTTTCAGCGTAACGAGACGGTTGTTGCGTGCTCGACAGGCGGGTAGGGGCGTGACACCTAAAATCTTAATTAAGATCCTAAATAAAGGATGATGAATCGCAAAAGCTTTGGTCCCTATCATCTCTCCCAACCTAAATAAATGGTACTTCTCATGTAAATACAATTAACTTGATGGCATTCATTAACCCTCGCACAAACACAATCTAACCATAATTTCATCTTTCATTTCACCAAATGTCTTTCATTCTTTCCGACATCTCCAAAATTGATGCCCACCATTTTCAACTTGCATGTCAACTTGAAACTCAACATGCAAGTTGTCGTCCAACTTGTAGACAGCAAGTTGTTGTCCAACTTGTAGACAACAAGTTGTGTCAATCGTCTTTGGGACTAAATCCCCTGCACAGTGACACACTTTTGTAGATAGTCATACAATATGATAACAGGCCAGTTGTCTGATTTTTCAATTATAGCTGCATCTTTCACCTCCCTGCTATCACATTCATGCATAAAATTGCTCTTAAGAATCAACTGAAGTGATTTCTCCTCCTTAACAACCATGTCAGACTTGCTTTCTGGTTGCTGAATTATGTTTGCTGGCTTTTTCGGCAGCTGATAGCCTTGTCCAGCTACAATATCTTGTCTAACAGCCTCTACATGCAAATCCAGAGACTAATCTTGTGACACAGTAATAACATCTTCTTCTAGATGTTTTTCAAAAACTTTTCCATCACTATTCTTGGTGGTGTTGTCAATGGACCTTTAACTCCATTGTTCAGGTCCATTGTTGTGTTTCTTCGCTTTGTTCAAGACAAGTATGGGCTGTCCAGAATCTAATATATGAGCTTTCTCAGTCAACATTGGACGAGCAACCTCATGCTGGTCATTTTCGGCTTCAAGTTGCTCTTTGATGAGAATTGGAGCGGGCCTATCCTCCTTAGGATCAATAAATTCTCTACTAAGCTGCCTTTTTTTCCCTTCTACATTCACAGGCTTCAAACTAATTCTCTCGCCATTAATCAAGAAAAAGTGTTAGCATTACCACAATGATATATATCAAGATTATAAAGCCAAGGCCTTCCAAGGAGTACATGCTAACTTTCATTAGAATAAGTATCACACCCAATGGAATCATAACAAGGCCCAATTCTAAAAGAGGCTGAGCATCCTTACTTGAATGGTGGTATCGTTCACCCATGCAACTTTGTATAGTTGTGGATGTTTTCTCACTTGTAGTTGAAGCCTTTAATGGCACCCTTGGAAAACAATATTCATGCTGTTCACTCCATGCTCTCCACATTAGACTTGAGTGTGAAATATTCCTAATGTAGCCAATCACTCTCTTCTTTTGCCTTAGGAGTCATAAGAACTCTTCTTACTATATTGAGAGTATTAACATGCTCTTTATCAATCTCTTCATCTAAGGCCTTTTCATGTATATCACGCCCCGACTCTTAGGTTAAGCACGCGATAATGCTGCATTATCTTGACATACAGGTAGAATCTTCTCATATATCGAGATACCGTAAGGTGTTCAATTTGTTCAACCTGTTTTTAAAAAAAAAAACAACTCAACAACATATAAAGAACCATCTCAGTCCATTTTATCACTTTATCACGATAGGCATGCATGAAGCCATCCCAACAAATCAAAATCAAATGCATGCATAAAGCCATCTCGGCCATTTTAATGAATTCTCAATAAAGTTTTCACAAATTTTAAATGTTTCAAAATTTACAATAAAGTCGAAATGTCTCGATAAAACCATAAGTTTTGCAAAAGACAAATATAAGTAAAAGTTTACAAAGTTCCACAAAAGCAAGTAAAGATTTTACCAATATTTGCTCTAAAGAAAATAAAACAAGTATCGATTAAATCCAAATCCAAACTGAAGAGTACAAAGTATCCTTCCATGGATCATACCACATCAACTTAAAAATAATATCTACAGCATCAATATCTATAGCAATTCGACAAAAAAGTATTTTCAACTGTCTCCAATGACGTCTCCTACCTAAGCTTTCTCCGAAAAATATAGAATAGAGTGGTGAGTATGGGAATACTCAGCGAATGGAGTACAATGGTATGATTATGTCAATAAATGAAGGGTGAATGTGAGAAAGTCAAAACATTTTTCATAAATTACTCTTTGAATATAAAATAGTCTCAATATTCAGAATAATTCGAATAAATATGCATCCATAAATTTCAGTTTTTCTAAAATCATAAGGTCTCTATAAGAAATCACTCTCGTCCTATCTTTGGCCAAACCAGGACGAAAGCCCATCAAGGGGTTTTCAATCCATTTGTTTTGTAACACTAGTTCCTCCTTCCTTGGCGTTGACTCGAATCTCATCGGGGTGTGTCCAGATATAGCACGATTTCGGCAGAGAGCAACGTTACCTCCCTCCGCTCATCCAACCCCAACCACGATACCCCGTCGTATCATTCACCGGAGAGAATGACTATAGTCATTTACCTTATGCCCTATCTTTTCACAAATATCCAAATCACATTTCGTGTGTCATGTTTCAACAAACAATTCTCAAAATCATATCAAGTCATTCATGAATCAAATATCCAATAACATATGATACACATTTATCTATAAATACAATGGATGCATTGTAATTCAAATTTTCATTTAAGATATCACATAATTACAAAAATTTATATAAAAAATATAAAATTATTCAAAATCATTTATTAAAAAATTTAAAACAATTTGCTTATTTAAAGGTACAACGAACCATCCACTCACTTCTTGGATAGGAAATCACTCCCAATTTCAATTCAAATCGAATCAAATCAAAACCCTCCTTTTCGAATGCTTTAACCAAAGACATTGAGTACCAAATAAATCAATAAATCATGAATCAACACTCAATTCACCAATCTTAACTTATATCTACCTCAAAATAGCAAATGATACAATGTGCCAAGATAGGCTGGGCATCGACATCATTATCTCATATTTACTGCAATTAATATATATGTATATATATATATAAATTTTTTTTTTGGAACACACTTCTCATATATAAGTAAAAGAAAATCCGGGTAATTAACATCTATAATATAAGGTTTGAGTTAATGGCATTTCCCCTTTTTCCCTTTCTTTGATTTATTTACCTCAACATAGAATAAAAACTTTATTAACTTCCAAAATTTGTTAAAAATATTATTTATTAGGTTTATATTTATAATGCAAAAGTAGGCATGTTGCTTAATGCTTTAGGTTTATTAAAGCAATTTTAAAATTCATCACAAATTATTTTAATGGCAGACAAACATGGTTTCAAAAGTTATTACTTTAAAATGGAGAAACCTCTCATACATCAGATGAAGTCAAATGGAATGGCACACACGTACATATGGCGAGAAATAACAATAAGGACCCACACAATTTCAAGTCTTCGATTGATTAAAGACAGAAATGCTCACGCACATAAATGAACCACATGCAAGCATTTGTGAACTCTCAACAATTCCGTAGAAAGTGAACTCGCAATGAGCCGCCTGCTTTGTGGTCAGAGCATTGTCAAATAAATGCAACTAAGACAATGAAACTTCTAATTAAAACACAGCAAACATCATAAAACAAAGATTAATGGGTAGAAAATACATAATTACTTGCTGAAGACCCCCAATCGGCACTCCCCGTTTCGCAACTCAATCTCGAATGTCCCAAATCAAGAACTCAATTCACAAACCCGAAAACCCTAACACAAGAACCATAAATCCTTCTTAAGAAACAATTCGAAATCTTGATTGACAAGATCTGAGCAAATTTTACTCCCACAACGCAGACGTTGATGAAATCTTGAGAAGCCAATCGAAATCCAAAACCCTACATTTTTCACCGAGTTCCTCTTTCCTACTTGCTCTCTGTACAATCAATCCATCCCGAGAGAGAGAGAGAGAGAGAGAGAGAGAGAGAGAGAGAGAGAGGGAGAACAGAGGAGCCAAGGGAGGGAGAGAGTAAAGGTGGGTTTTGGGTGAAAGTGAAATTAGTAATGTGTATTGCTGACTTTCTTCTTTTTTTTTTTTTTTTTTTTCTCTCTCTTTGACTTTTCTTGGTATTACAATGTACATGTTCACAATCATAATTTTCAGCATCGTAATTCTTTGTACACTTAGCCGCACTCTTGCTTGCTTGTCGAAGGGTCATCAATTGGTCAAAAAGATGATATTAGTAATACTCTTGCAATATTTTTACTTCAACTTCATCTCTTGCCAATCAACAATTGGTGGTTGTCTAGCTGGTTTTAAATGATCTTCAACAACTCTCCACCAAATTTTAGCATGACTCATAAACTCGAACCCTCCGACCCTCCCATCTTCTTATATCTCTAACAATCAAAATAATCATCCATATCAGCAAGCTAATCAGAAAATATTTAGGTTTCAATCTTACCAACAAAGTACAGAACTTCTATTCTAACTTCCTTTGGGATATCTTTGGTTGGACCAACATAACCTTGCCTTCCACCAGCCATCAGGAATGGGCTAAAATCAACCATTGAGGACTTCCCCTAGATTCCATTTTCTCACAAAGTTTCAGCTGCAATCCCCTTACTGAAAATCATCAAACCTTTTTGGGAAAGTCCTACTACAAGTAGACATGACTAACAAGAAGATCTCTGAGAACCAATTCATGGAAGACAACTTTACAGGAATTTGGCAGAGGTTTACGACCAAGAAATCCAGGTTTTAATGCAGAAAATTCAGCAACTAAATAGGAAGAAAAAGAGGTGCGCAAGAAAAAGGATAGGTTTATTAGCATCACAATAGTAGATCCTTGGGTATCACTTTTAGACAAGAAAATATCACACCTTCTAGGCTTTCTGAGAGACCAAAACATAAATTGAAAGTTTTATCCTTCTTTTTTATCATAAGCCTGCAAGCTTTATAAACAATTAAACCTTAGCAAAAACAAAAACAACTAAAAGGACACAAATTTAGAAGCTCTTAAATAGTTCTAACAATGCCTCTTCTAAATGCTTTAATGATCGGAAGTCATATGTACACGATGTTGTGTATTAGACCTAACATAACATAGGATGTTATTATAACCGGCAAGTTTCAACCCCGGGATCGGAACATTGGGCAATGGTCAAAAGCATCCTTTAACTATAAGAAAACAGAGTATCAGTGATAGAAAAATTTCATCGTAAATAGTGTCAGAATTACAATAGATTAACATCAGACGTTACAAAATAAAAAAAATAAAAATTACCGAGAGATTAACAATGAAAATATTTCCGTTATTAATCAGTCGCAACCGGAAGAAATAGTATTACTGAACAAGAGATTAGCGACGGAAATTAGTAATTGATTTTTTTTATCGCTAATCCGTCATTATATTGGTCTCGAGTAATAAAAAAAAAAGAAAAAATAAACTATATAAAACTATGAGTGACAGAAATTTTCTGTCACTGATTTCAGAAACTATGTACAATTATCAACGACAGATCAGTGACAGAAATTTTAATGACAGAAAATTTCTGTTACTAATCCGTCGCTAAAATTACTTTTTTAATTAGCATTTTATATTTTATTTTATTTTTATTTTATTCTTTTATATTAACAAATCATATTTATTATTTATAATATTTCAAATTAGTATTTTATATTATTTTATTATTTTAAAAAAAATGTGAAAGTAAAATAACAAATAAAAAAAGAGAGATTTCATATATGATATTGTGGTATAATGGTTTTCACAACTCAAAGTTTCATTGTATGCCCAGATTTGAGTCTGTATGATGACACTTTTTGGAAGAAAAAAAAAAAGGCAAGGCGGGCGCGGGCACAAGGAGTTTACAGGCGTGCTGGTTGGGAGGTGTCACTCCCCGAACCGGGATCGCGAACAGCCGCCCGTTGTCCCTGGATGCCGGCTGTATTTTTACAGAAAATCGGACAGAATCTCCCCATAAATCGGAGGTTTCCCATGTACAATTTCACCTGTAAAAATAAACAATTGACCATCCCGGCCTCTCCAAAATCAACAATATCCATAGCCAACATCCAGAACAACGCAAAACTATAAAATTTCTAACAGTCCTAGCAACAGACCTCTACTGTCATGCCCAACTAGAGCATAAGTAGCCGCCACACTGAGCGGACTTAAATTCTACGCATATATAAAATAAATTCCCAAGTTATATATATATATTTTAAAATATTTACAAATGTCTCAATGCAATGAAATAATCAACACGAAAGTTTCACGAATAAAAGTCCATAATTTATACAGTCATCCCAAAAATTTAGATAAATGGAATGGTCAAACTAAAATCTCCAATACATAACAATATCACCAATCATCGTAGCGGAAGAGATGAAAAATATCCATACCCAAGCCCAGTGGTATCTCCTCGATCCAACACTAATCCTGTGGGAAAGAAAGTGAGGGGTGAGTATCTATGGGAGGATACTCAGTAAGTGAGAGGATTGACATCATACTATCAATATCGAGGTAAATTTGGAGTGTCAAAGCATAAGACAAGAAAATATCCACAGTGTGCAAACCGATCATGTTATTTCAAAATCATATATAATACGCACATATCAGAAAGCAAGATATGCATCCAATATTCACATCAATGTCATGAAGAACCGGCCAATGAAATATTCCCGGCAATGGTCTATCTTAACCAAGAACGACGCATTGGGGGTTTTTCCAAATGCAAGTATTAAAGAACGGCTCTCTGCCCCAATGTTGGCCACAGACTACTCCAACTAACCTGTAAATAATAATAATGTACATATAACTAGTCGGCCGTGTATGGTGCCCCCGTCTGGTGCTAGACGGAGCCGTACTCAACGTCTTCTCCGATGAGGGTCAACCTGGGGCACCCATACACACGACAATCTGGCGGATACCTCCTGCCGAAGCGTATCCGGGCACAAGGGGTGCCTCTACCAGAGGTCCTTCGTAGCTACGGATCACAATATCATATCGGCCGGGCACGTAGCCCCATGCATCCCATCACCAGTCGGCCGGACATATAGCCCCATGCATAATATCATAACGTCGGCCGAGCATACAACCCAATGCATAATATCATAAAGTTGGCCGGGCATACAGCCCAAAACATAATATCATAAAGTCGGCCGGACATACAGTCCAAAACATAATATCATAAAGTCGGTCGGGCATACAGCCCAAATGTGTAAATAAATCCATTTAAAACTATGTGCCAATGCAGTGGAAGCACTAAAACATATCAATATGTCGAAAATGTGGCACAATATATGTTTATCAAAACTCATGGATGCATATCAATAAAATCAGCAATTTAGACACTCCAAAGGTCACAAAACATTTCATCAAATATTGGAAAGGTCTAACAATCATACATTTGCAGAAACATGTCATTTAAAAGTATTTTTTTGAAATATGGTTTTCAATCAATAGCGAATGTCAAAGTTCCACTCACCGTTCTAGGGAGGGTGGTCACTCCCTATTTTCAAAACCAATCAGATCTGATCTGCTTCCTCGAGTCTCCAAAAAAATCAACCTAATCAGATCATTAAAATTGAATATCATTTTCTCAAGCATCTTTGGACTTTATCCGAAAGATATGAAATGTACAATATCTTCCATTTTACTGCTCATTTCAATCCAACCCTACAACCCAGATACTTTTATGCATATTCCAAAGTTTAACTCTAAAGAAACTATTCGAATTCACTCGACATGATTTTGTGATTCTATAATACGCTTCTTTCGTATCAGATCATTTAATTCGTGTCGCATTCTATACTTAACTTTCAAAGTCACAATAATCATCTCATAATTTGTATTCTATTCACATTCCACTTACACTCTAAATATATACAGAATATTTCATCTTAGATTCAATCCTAGATTCATCCAAAGTATCAGTTAGAGCCGAAATCTCCTCACCTAGGGTTTTCTCGAAGCGCCGAGTCTCGTCCGAAAGTCGCTTCGGTCACTCCAAAGTCTGTAGGGTTTCCTATCAAAACAAGGTTTATTTGTTAGATCTAAACACATAGATCCGAAGCAAAACCCTAAGTCATTTACCTACGTGGAGGTTCGTGGGCTGTCACGGGCCGTCACGGGCTCGTGGGCTACAGCTAGCGGGCTGATGGCCTACGGCCGGTGGGCCTGCAGGTGATGGGTCTGCGGTTGACGGGCCGATGGGGCTGGTGGGCCCGTGGGCTTGCTGCTGATGGGCCTGCGGGCTGGTGCTCGCCCGTGCGCTGGTGCACTGTGCTAGTGCACGCTCGTGCGCCGGCTTGCGCGCGCTCGTGCGCCGGCTCGTGCGCTGCCGCACGCTGGGCCGCGTGCCCATGCGCTGGGCCGCGCTCTAGTACGCTGGGCCGCGCGCCTGTGCAAGCTCGTGCGCTGGGCCGCGCGCTCGTGTACGCTGGGCCGCGCGCCCGTGCACGCTGGGCCGCTCATGCTAGTCGCTCGTGCTCGCGGCCTGGGCTCGCGCTTGCGGCCTGGGCTCGCGCTCGCGGCCTGGGCTCGCGCTACGGTTGGGTCTTGCTCGCGGCCTGGGCTCGTGTTGCAGGCTCGGGCTGGGGGATCGCGCTACAGAAGGTGCTGCAGTCGCGCGATATGACTGAAGGCGATGCTCGCGGAGGCTCGCGGCGTGCAGTGGTGCTCGATCGTGGTTTGCGGCGGTGTGCGGCGAGGCGGAAAGGGGGCGATCGTGGGAGATCGCGAGAGGGAGAGAAGACAGAGTGAGGTAGAGAGAGAAACTGTGAGGGAAGAAGAAGAAAGAGAAGAAGAAGGAGAAGAAGAAGAAGGCGGCGGCGGTGGCGGTGGAAGGCGCTGGCCAACAGCCGAAGGAGGAGAGCCGCGGGAAGATGAAAGGTCAGGGGAGAGAGAGAGAGAGAGAGAGAGAGATAAAGGAATTTGGGGCTTTAGCCCTAAATCAAATTTGGGGAGGGCCAAAACGCTGCGTTTTGGCTCTCCTTTTTTTTTTTTTTTTTTTTTTTTAGCTTGGTGTTACAGGAGGCGCTAGTGTATTATGTAAAGTTATTAGCCATGAAATTTTTAACGACGGAAATATTCCGTCACTAATTCGTCGGTGATAGTTTAACATATCGTTTGAAATTAACGATGAAAATTTTTAGCGACGGAAATATTTCGTCGCTAATCTGTTGAAAAATTTAGTGAACGATGGTCTTCTATAGCTAATATTTAACGAGAAGGTTTTCGATAATGAAATTAACGATGAAAATTTCTGTCGTTAATATTTCTTAACGACGAAATATTTACTATGAATAATAGATATTTACATCATTGATACTTTGTTTTCTAGTAGTATAAGGATCTAGTACTCGTATGTACTAGATACCGACTTCCGAAGGATGAGAGGCGAAGATTTCACAGATGCTAACTTCCGGCCACCTATTGTTGATAGGAAATCCATATACGGGTATGTATTCACATGCAATAGAAGTGTGGTCACCTGGAAGAATTCTAAGAAGATGATTACAGTTAATTACACTACAAAAACCAAATGCAGCGAAGCTTTAAACTGCTAAAGAGAGAGTTTCAACAAGTTTGTCATTGAACTTGGTGTGGTTCCCTGTGTTGTCACCTCTTATCTTTGTACTGTGACAATAATGAAACAATTGCACTAGAAATCTAAACATATAGAGAGAAAGTATCATATTATTAAAGGTAGCTTCAGTAAATAATGTAGTTGATCTACTTACCAAGAGTACAACATGAAGTTACATCTTTCGAAGATGGGATTTCGATATTGTATCGAATGACTCTAGTGCCATTGGGAGTCTATTTCCTTAAAATGTATTTGTATGATACGATAAACATTAATAAACCTTTGTTTTGTTTAAGATTGTCTTCATTTCATTTTAAATATTGACTCTTAGATATTGTGGGGAGGCTGCATTCTCATAGGTGCTTGGTATATAAGTGTCAAAATTACTCTAAAATCCAAATATCTAAAATAGTTCACAACCGTAGGATTTGTGTAGGCATCTTATATCCAAAAATCATCACACTAAACCATAATTAATATGAGATATTGACGAAAATAGATCAGTGGGTTTTATATCAGTAGACATGTGAATAATTATGAAATAACATTTTAAATAACTAAAAATAAAAAATAGGCATTAACTTAAATAATAAATTTGTAAAATGGAAAAAAAAAATTATGCTGTAGGAAAAAGAAAACATTTCTAAGTCAGAATCTTGATTTAGCTCCTTGATCAAATAATGGAGCTTGGGTCCCTATCAGGGTGGGGTAGACCCTCCGCCACCCTCCCTGTATTCACAGAGAACGAGGAATCCTCGTTGTCCCCACCAGCCCCCGGCTATAAGAATTTTAAATGAAAAAAAAAAGAGATCATTTCAAGAAGCCAACAAATTTGCAAAAACCATAACAGAATTGTTCCAAATTTAAGGAATCTTAAAATCTCAACATCAACGAATTCCCGGATGGAGACCCCAGAATCGTATAGCAAATTTCCAAATCCATTCACGAACTCCCCCCCCCCCCCCAAAAAAAAAATGTAACCCAATGAGGCAATTTCATAAACAGTTGGCAGGCTAAGTTGTTTATAAGAGCTTTTAGTTTGAAAGAAAAAAACATAAGGCAGAGAGAGAGACATAATGTAGTTCAGGACTCCCACATCCGCCAAACACAGAGGGAGAGAGAGAGAGACTATTGTAGTGTTAATCACAGGCAAACTCATCATTTCAAAAGAAAAAAAAAATGAAAGCTTATGAATGCAATTTCAAATCTGGGAAGAATAGTAAACAAAAACCTTACGCAAACACAAACCTCATACTTCTTTGGCATATCTGAATACCGAAATGACTCATCTCGCTAAATATACCCGTAGGAGAGAGGAGAGGAAACTGATGTGAAGAAAAATGAGGATTCCTTGTAGATTTGTGAGTCTCAAGAGAAAGATAGAGTGGAGAAGGTGAGAGGCTGAGAAATGAGACCAGGAAAAAAATGAGAGAGGGCATTCTAGAGAAGTCAAATATAATTATGAGCAAAAGAATAGCAGCAGGTGACCAAGGGCAATATATTAAAACCATCCTCGCCTTTGTTAAAGCATTGAATATCCACTCTGGGCAGGGAGAGTAATTTAACCACGAGTATATATCAATGCCATCTCCAGTGGTTCGACTGGGATGACGAAAGCTACTGAAGAGATGGAGCAGCGTAAACTCCCATGTTTAACCCTTTCCTTGGTCAAATAAAACTCCTTCGGTGTTGTTGGTTGCCATAGATGAGTGGCTTCTTTGTTAAATAGCTCTCGGTTAACTTTCTAGGATTAGAATTGGAGGGAGAATATGGTGGATGGACTCGCACATGGGGAGAATATTGTTGGAGTTCGTATGGGAGTAATGAATTCCAAATTGGACAAATGTGGATGAGGGAGTTGCGCGCGCTCGCACCGATACATACGAGTGTGTCGTGTGTGTGTGTGCGTGTATATATATATATGGACATAATACTTGAACCAACAACAAGCAGATTAATCTTTTACTTTAGAAATGGTGTCTCACTTTGAACATATGTACTCCCTTTGTAAAGTTCTCCGGGTATCCCACCAGTGCCTTTCTCTACACTTTTTACCTAAGATGCTCTTCCTGGGAGGTAGCTTCTATGAGATCCATCCCTTCGGTTACTATGCCATATAAATTTTTCATAGTTATTCTGGATGAATGAAGAGGACTTTTAGTCAAGAAGGGAAACTTCATTTTAATCTCAGACATCACATTGTTTGAGGAACTTTTGAGATGATGCCATAGTAAAGGATCGTTAACAAGGGTGTTCTAGTGCATTGTAGGTTATAGGTTGAGAGCATGAACTATATGAGATCTAATCTTCTGATGTTTCTCAGTAGCTCATTGGTAGATCGGTTGGTTTTTAACTGATTGGTCATAGGCTCATATCATACTTGGGGAGATTTGGTTCGTTATGAATAATATTGCACCATTTACCTTGTTTACTTGGAGTGGAGAAGAGTCCAGTCAGATACAGTCAGCATTCATGAAGAACACCCTTCATGTTCGTGTTTCACAAGGAGAATGTGGAACAAACTGGGGGACCAATTTTATAGTACCACAGTTTTCCATATTTTGTTTCCTCAAGGGGCAAATCCTGATTATTTTATTTATGTTGTACAGTCTATTGATGTGGCACGTCTTTGATGCTTGGCTTTTCTTTGGTTTTATTTAGATTGAGAAGGGGCCACTAGAATAATTAAAAAAACGTTTTGGTTTGTTTCTCATGGAATGACTATGGAACAGGTTTAAAGCCCTATCCAGAAGTTTACAGAAGAGTTCTTAAATGGAACAGGTTTAAGGCCCTATTCTAGAAGTTTACAGAAGAGTTCTTAAAAAACTATAGTTTCCTCTGAAAATACATCCCAGAGAGACGCTTTTTCAGGATGTAGCCTTATAGAGTTATTAGCAGAATGAACCTTGTGGTTTACCATAAATATTTCTTTTTCCTTAGCAGAATGTTTTCCTTAGCAGAATGAACCTTGTGGTTTACCATAAAATTTTCTTTTTCCTTTTCTGGGTTTCATTTTCTCATGTATATCTTGAAATCACTTCAGCATTTCATAAACGTTACTTTATCTTTCTCCTCCAGGTGCATTTCATTTTACAAGGACTTGTACGACTGTCAATATCTGAAACTGAGGTCAGTATCATTCAATAAAATGCAAGTTTTTGCTTCATCAAGGAGTAAAATAAGTAACGGAGTCTAAACTTCTTCCTGGAGACTGGTATGTTAGAATGAGGACACACCTGATTCTAGTTTAATAAACTTTATTTTCCCAGTATAACAATCTGTTTTCACTTATCAAAGGTTGCCTTTAATTAATTGCAATAATTTTTAAACTTTTTGTTTTGTCAACTTCAGTATGATAAAGAACTTCTAGTAATCCCAAAACATCGTTAAGTAGCTGATGTTTCTCTATCCAAGTTCCATGTTAGATTAAAAATTAGACTGCTAAGTTGTGTTATTGAGTCTGCAAACAAATCCAGAGCACCTAAGAGGGGGTTCTTTTTTTTAGAGGGGTGGGGTGGGGGGCTGGAAGGATCAGCGCTTTTACATAGGGCATGAATGAAGTCAATTAAAATTCTAGTGGGTATTTCTTAGAATTTTGTAAAGATTTTTTTTTGGGGGGGGGGGGAGCACTGGTCTTCCTGTTTGTCCATGATCAAGAACAGTCTCCTGCATAGTGCGGCTGAGGGATGGCAACGAAGATCACTATTAATTTAGTTAAAGAACCGGATCAAGGATACTTCCGGGATTGATAACCAATGAGAAAGCTACTTGTATCTTCTTTGGTCAGACATAAACGTAATTAATTAATGGTCATTGATGCCCACAAACTAATGTAACATAACTTGAGCAACTTATTTTATTGAACGGTGGGAATCTCAGCCACTATTCTTGGCTATGCACCCGTAAACCCATTGAACGCACGCAATTGCCTACAACTCATGCCCACTAGGCAACCAAACAGGTGTTAAACCAATGTGGGCTTGCCCAATAAATTGGCAGAAAACCTGTTATGATGCATAATTTCAGTTGCTTAATATATCTTTAATGTTCATCAAATGTCACATTCTGGCCGCGAGTCAAAGTGAATTAGAAGACATCCGGATCTACAGTTACCAAAGGCAAATTTTCAACTTTCCTGGTAGTTGATTATCTAGACAAATCCGGGTGCATGTTTGACTCTTCCCACACTTGTATCTTTCCTTTAGTCAAATGCCAGTCCAGAATTACTGTGAAATAGATTAAATTTTCATTCTTAGATATGGCCATATTAAATTTGTTTACGAAAAGAAAAAGATTAGTGAGTGAAAGAAGGATATAAAGGATGGGCATGAATATGAAATTATCCAGCTAGCTACAGAAAATATGCCCTTTTCTATTCAAAAGACAGAATTGGCAGATAAAATGTAATGATAGAGCCAGAACATGCTATCTAGTAGTTACAAAAGGTTCCTTGGCAGCAGAATTGGAAGTAGTTACCAGAATCGGAAGATAAATGGTAATGATAGAGCCAGAACATCTGCTATCTAGTTACAAAAAATTCCTTGGAAGCAGAGATGATGATTTTATTGACATAAGGGTGGAATATGGTAATAATTAAGAATGGTGGTAGTAGTAACCAGAAACTACCTACAGGAATAGTTTGGTGAAGTTTCCACGTTATTCTAACTGTTGTCACAAACTTCAAGTTCATTTTACTGGAATCGTCTATAATGCAAGTTATGTTCATCTTATGGTTATACGTACAACAATTATTTTCTCCTTTCTGTGCCTCTCCAGAGTGCACAGAAGTGACAGCTTGTGCACTGGACTGCTAAATTTATGTTGCAATAAGTGGATGCAGGGTGGGTACAGAAAGCGTGCCAAGAAAAGAATATTTCCATCTGTTTAATACTTGTACATCAAATGCTTCATGCTCAGTTTTGCTTTTTGCCAATTGCCCTCATGTGCCTTTCATAGGATTGATACACATTATGATTTTGGTGGATCTCGTTCTCTGGTAGATTGAGTTATAGACACAGTTCAACTCGGAATACAATTTGTTATGCTTTCTGTTTTTTTTTTTTTTTTTGATGCCAAATTTAAGAATTGAAGATATTTCCATCCCTTCAAGCTGATATAGCAGCAGCTGCAACAGAAGCACTAGAGAGATTCCGAGATGAAAGCCGGAGAACAGTTTTACGGCTGGTAGAGATGGAATCCAGTTATTTGACAGTAGATTTCTTTCGGAAGCTACTACTTGAGCCAGAGAAAAATGCAAACCCTCAAGCCACAAATGTTGACCGCTACTCGGACAGTCATTTCAAGAGAATTAGTAGGGCAGCTTATGGTTCTTTAAGTATTATGTCTGAGAAGTCGATGATCTGCCTTTCTTAAAATGTCTCTCATATATATCATTTTTCTTCTCTTTTTTTATTTTTATTTTTTTTCATCTAAGTCTCTCTCCTGTATCTTACAGCAGGCAAGGTCATTCTCTTCATTAACTTTATTGCAGCATGTTTGAAAAGAAAATGTACTTCTTGGTCATTTACTCCCATTAATTTGAATTAAATTACTTCATTACCTTCTCAAGGTGTAATTCATGCAAAAACAATGCTTTTAGAGAAACCTTGAAACATATCATGACCTTTTACACATTTTGTTTATATGTTTTCAGGTGCAAATGTTACAGCTTACATTAATTTGGTTTGTGATAAGCTGAAAACTTCCATCCCCAAGGCTGTTGTTTATTGCCAAGTCCGTGAGGCCAAGAGGTCACTGCTCAATCATTTCTATGCTCAACTTGGAAGGAGGGAAGTAAGATTTCTGCCATTTCACTTTTAGATTTGATCACCATTGTTTTCACCCAAATTTCCTCTACATAATTTTTCTGATTTGATATTGACAGATGAAAATTTTTTTCTGAGGAAAGGTAGGACAAAAGGGGTCGTCAAAGAATTGTATTTGATTTCAAAACTTGTAAAATTCATATGAAAATGCTCTCTTGGGAATAACTAATATAGACCAACTGTAACACCGAGAAAGAGAGGAGAAAAAAAAATGGGGCTCACTTAATTTTCTCCCCTCACTTTCCCAATTGTACATTTCACCCGAAGCAACCTTTTTCTTTTTCTTTTTCTCTCATCCCTCTCCTGTGCCTCTCACCCTTTCCATCTCCTTCGTCTCTCACTCTCTCCCTCTCCTTCGGCTTCTCTCTCTCCATCTATCACTCTCATCCATTGAACCACATCAACCATCCCCTAAAACCCCAATGGAAGCTATGTTGGAAGAGATTTTGGGAAAAATCTAAGATTTTCACACGAAGGAAAATTTAGGGATTTTTGGAATCCAACACCTCCGACTTTGAAACTAAGGTAATTTCTTACTCAAAACCTTGTATTAAACTTCATTTATACTAAATTTGGACTTAATGTTGAGATTCGTGGATCTTGGTAAAGGAACTGAAAACCCTAGGTTGTAAAATATTGGATTTAGGGTTTTGATTTATGAGAATAACATGCTCAATGATCTGAATGTTGGCTGAATTTGGAAGTGTTGGAATAAAATGAAAACCCTAAAAATTTCCTGTAAGCTGGTCAGTTCGTACATGCTGTGATCTTTCTGCTATAACTCCTACTACACTGCTGAAAATTGAATGGGTTTATATTTGCTAAAACTAGACTTCTAGAGTTTTAAAATGACATATGACTTGCAAGTTTTCATTGAGAATAGAATTTTTGGTGAATTTTTAAAGTGGAATAAATTCTGCAGAAAATATGTTCTGTGTCCTGTTCTGGCCGTGAGGTTTTCTATAGATTTGAGCTATCTTCAAGGTAGATTTAGGTTTAAGTTTGAACATGAAAGTTATAGATTCATATTTTATCTTTAAATTGAGACTTGAATCACTTAAATCCGATAAGTATGGTGAAATTTATGATAATTTTTTCAGAACTATGTATATTGAGTTATAAATTCTGGTCTATGATATTTATGGATTTAAATACTTTTGTATAGTTTGAATTTATTAAGGACATAAACATAAATGCTATAGTTTTATATCTAAGCTTTAAGTAAAAATTGGAATTTTCGTAATTCGAGAAGCGCAAATCAAGATAAGTCATTTTTCTATAACAAGTTGTGCCGAAAATTATTGAGAAGTTAGGAATTTGTGATATATTGAAATAAATCAATTTACTCTAGTGTCGGTATACAATTTAATGATTAAATTGTGACAAATGTCTTAGGTTAAGATATTCGAAATCAGAGGAAATGTTGGATTTTGTTCGATTTGGAAATTAGAAGTGATTACTCTCCCAAAAGGTGAGTGTATGGTTTATTGTGATCTTAAATGAGTAAAATTATTTAAAATTCTTTACAAATGATTTGAAATGATTTTTATATGTTTGATATAAATTGTTTTGTAATCGTGAGGTGTTCGAAATGTGAATTTGAACTCGATATGCATCCATTATATTTATAATTGAGATTGTATCATGTGATTATTGCATAGTTGATTTATGAATGCTAAATTATGGTTTGACAACTGATTATTGAAATTTTGGCACATTGATTGAGAAATTGAATGGTTGTTGAAAAAAAAAAAAAAGAGAAATGGTGCATGAAAGTGGCTATAGTCATTTCTTTTCCCCCATGGAGTGAGCTGACGGGGTGACATGGTTGAGGGTTGGATCAAATTAGCGGGGGAAACAGACGTGACTCTCTTTGCTGTATGTCGAGCTATATATGGATGCAACCCAATGAGGCACAACGCCAAAGAATGGGATTTTGGTATTTTAAGATATATGGAATGTTGGTGGGCTTTCTTCCGGGTTCGGCTAAACCTGGTACGAGAGTGTTTTCATAGAAGGACCCTATAATTTTCGAGAAATATGAATTAAATGGATGCATGCTTGTTGAATTATTTTGATTTGTTGAAATCATTTTTTTTCATATATATATAATGTTGTTTATGAGTTATGTTTTGACTTCCTTACCTTCACCTCTCATTTATTGTCATAACACCATTGCACTCCATTCATTGAGTATTCTCGATACTCACCACTCTCTCACATTTTCAAGAGGAAATTTAGGTGGGAGAAATCGATTTGGAACTGGTGGAAGACATTATTTTGCTGAAATTATATAGGTATTGATGGTGTAAGTTTTATTTTTGGATTGATATAGTATAACCCATGGAAGGAAACAATTGTACTATTCTTTTGATTTGGATTTGATTGATACTTGTCCTATCTCTCGGGGTAAGTATTGATAGAATCCATATTTTGTTATTGTGGAACTTGTTTCATTTTTTTTAAAACTTTGCTTTTGAAAAATTTATTATTTTATTGGGACATTTAGACTTTTCTTTTGAATTTTGAGACATCTGGTATTTGAAGAAATTTTATTAATATTTATTTGATCGGCCAAGATGATCTTATGTATGTATTTGATTTTGATTGACTGGGATGGCATCCTGCATGCCTGTTGTGATAAAATGAACTGGAATGATCCTTTATATGCTGTCGAGTTGTTTTTAAAACAGGTTGAACTGGTGGAATGCTTTATGTTGTTCCGGTATGTGAAGGATGTTACCCGTATGTCAAGATAATGCGGCGGTTGTTAGGTATTCGACTCAAGGGTCGGGACATGACACCAACTCCAAACATATATATATATATATATATAAGGGATCATCTTGCTATTATTAGTTCTATTCCAGGTGATCTCTTATACATAGAAATCCTCATAATTCTTGAAAGGTCTAGAAAGCTCCCTGGAGATATAATAGGTATAACGTGGTTGCTTTGAAGTGTCGGAGCCTCATTTTATCATTTGTTTTTTTCTTAAAATCTTGTCCTTGCTTGTTGTCGTTTGGTTCTATGTTCTCATAAGCATAAATCTGATGCTGCTAATTGCAGAGAGAGCAGCTTGGTGCAATGTTGGATGAAGACTCAGCACTAATGGCAAAGAGAGAACAAATAGCTAAGAGACTCGAGTTATACAAGTCAGCATGAGACGAAATTGACTCATTGTATGGAAATGAGAGGCATAATGTGCATTTTTCCTGTGTAAGCACACCATTCGCAGAAGTTTATTTATTAATAATTTTTTTTGTACAATTATTTATCAATAATTTAATTGCATAATCATTTGTTCTCAACATTATTATTGCTTCCTGCACACAACCAAGCATTGCCTCAAATATGTTGAGTAGGCATGCTTGTTGCATGATTTAGGGGAACCAAAAAAGGAACAAGAGGTAAAATGAGAAGTATTGCTTGTGGGCAAACATTCTATATTTTTTGTTCACACCTTTTTTTTTTTTCTCACTCTCTCTTAACAAATACATAAACACTATACAAAACCAAAATTTTTTGAGTTGAGTGGTCTTGCACTCTACCTCCTTGACCAAAAATCTTGAATTCGAATTTTGGGAATGGCGAAAAAGAATTTGAAAGAGCCAACCCCTAAAATGGGTCAACAGTGCTCGAACCAGATTAATCGAACAAATTCCAGATACCGATGGTGAAAACAAAAAAAAAAGTAGACACTACACAAACGATGAGTCTTGCATGATTGCTTTACATATTTTTGGCTCATGTTCAAATGGCATCAACTCTTAATGTGCAATTTCTATTAAGATGATGATAGACCTAATAGTTATAGTCCCTGCAAGGAAGATAACATACAGTGAAATAGTTGTCCAAGTAGACTGTGGCACAAATTTCATTAGTTGGAAAGTAGCTCTTAACGTTTGAATTATGGGGGGTTATATAATTTCTTATCATCTTTCATGAGATTATAGTGACATATTTATCTTAATGGCAGTAATTATGCCTTATGTTGAACATTCACCTAATATAAGAGAAAATGGGAACAAAAGCATTAGCCCTTTTTATATTTGGTGGTTCTGTTATGGTTTTACCACCCTGGCAACACCAGCAGTTTTTAAAGACAACTCCCTCTCCCCCCATTAAAAACCTTAAATTGTGTACGGAAAGACAAAGGGCAAGTCAATTATAAAGGGGTGAGTTTCAACTATCAACTATAGTAAGCCAATCAAAGTTTAGGCCTGTGGGTTTGAAATTATCGATCATACAACTCCCTTCTTCTGGTTGTATTCTTTTTAACTCTTGAATTGGTCCAATCCATTTGCTACTCATCCCCCCAAAAAGTGGTGAGGTGAACAAAGAATTTGAATAATTGAACTGAAGGAATAAAATTTTAGGTTTTGCTTTGAACAAGGAGAGAAATTAGCACGTGTTTTGAATTGACATAAAACTATAAAAATATAGTAAACAAGCCAATCGGTGCCTTTTCCTTGTCGATTCGATAGATTTTGCTGATGGTTGGGTCGTTGGTCCTTGTTAGTCTTTGTCTAGGTTCCCTAGGGGTCGATTGTTTTCTATTTCTGGTTGTGCCCTTATTTGGGTCTTAGTTTATATGTTTGGTTCGTTCCCTGTCTAGGCCACTTCCTTACTCTTATTGTTGGAAGAAACGGGTCAATTCGTGGGCACCCATAATGGCCGACCCAACCTATGTCTCAATTGGAGCGGCAAAGCAAGTGGCTCACTCCCACCACCTTGTCTCTATTTCAAAATAAACTGTAATGAGGCTTTCAAAGCAAGCCAAGAAAATAACGAGAGAGTGAGGAAGAGTAAGTGTCTTTGTTTTTTACACACGAAACATAGGCTTTTGTATATGAAATAGAGGTGTTCTAACACCAAATTCTCTCCAAGAACATCATTAAAAGAATTTGAGTTGTAACAAAGTATGATTTCCAATTGTGATTTCACACCAGCTAGGAGTACTTGATTCAATTCCTACGATTTGAATCCACTGCATTGTGAACATCAGACATGAAGTAATTCTCATTGAATTTGTGTCTAAGGTTTTCTTCATTGGTATAGAGTATGGGGTTATTGAATTCATGCTTAAAGGTCAGAAATTTGCCAGAATTTATGAAATCTAAGAGCTGAAGATCTCATGGTGATTTCGTTCATTGTTGTTTTGGCATCATAAATTTTGCATACATGTTTTTTGCATATTAATGAACTTATCTGCAAAATTTTATGATCTAATTCGCCCCAATTATTAAGAAATTCAATTTGTAGACATGACAAGTGGTTTTTTTATCCGACTTTCTATTATTTTGTGTAAATTGATTTATGATGAATTTGATTTTGAAGCTATGTCAAATGTTTGTTTTCTCTGAATTTATGCGCTTTGTGTAAATTGATTTGTGATGAATTCCTTGTATATTCATATTTTACTCTGAACGAGCTTTCTAATAGATATTACATGCCCCAAATGGATTTATGGTTTGAGAGAAATGTGAGTTCAAAGATGGCACTCGATAGTCCCTTATTCTGTCTCGGGTTTGAAGGGAGAGATTGGTCATATGGTTTCATGCGCCTGTGATTTAAAAAAATAATAATAAAAAAAGGGGTAAGAGAAAGAACAAAAAATTGGTGAACTGGCATTCCATGGACTTGAATAGGAAACCCTTTAAAATGTTAAGAGTGATGATAACTACCACGGTATAACAGCTTGTTGTGTCCAAGTATCATGAGACATTATTTATAAAGATATTTTTTTTTTGAAATTTATGGTATATTTGGATAAATTAGAAAATTAATTAGATAATAACCACCACGGGTTTGAAAATGTATTTTCAGAAAAAATACTAATAAAAATTTTGTACTAATTTCTATATGTATTTTATAGAGAGAGAAAATAACTGTTGTATCAAAAAATATTGTGGCTGATTAAATAAAAGTAAGAAACTGAACGGTAATAATTTTAATTTTTGATATCGAAAAGTTTAGTATAAACTTGAAGAATAATAATATTTAGAAACTTCCCACCATACTATGAAAAAAACCAGAATTTGGTGATATTTCTCCATACCAAATGGATCATAAGGTTTAGAAAAAGAAAAATAACTATATTTGTATTATCTTACTGAGTTGTATGCAAGATGATGTGATGGTCTAATATAACATATACCAAACTACTCATGACATTTGGAATGTTTTGAAAGTAAAATTTGAAGTAACTTCATTTGCTAAATTTAGATAACTTATAATCAAGTTTGATACATATGTGAAAAAATAGTATCACTCGATAAGACAATATTTAAGGGAAATATCAAACATGATTAACGAGTTGAAATCTATTGGATACAAATTGACTGATGAGCAATAGATATAAGCTATCATCAGGTTGTTTTCCTAGAGTTGGAACCCATAAAAATGAATAAAACCCATAATCCTAACATCAAAACACTTGAGGATATTAGGAGTTACAATAAGTTGGAAGATGAATGACTAGAGGCAACTAGATTTTTGACACAAGATTGTGTTGCCAAGCATAGCTTTTGACTCCAAACATGAAAAGAACAAAAGATACTTCAAGAAAGTTATTCCAAATTTTAAGAAAACTAAACTGGTCATTGCAAGAGAAGTTAGTGTGGTGGAAACAAAAAGGATAATAGCAATCAATCATATTATAATTGTGACAAATTGGGTTGAAAATCTAAGATCTAACAACCTAGAGGAGACGGGTGAATAGGTTATTTAGAGACTTATAGGTTTTTCAAAATCTTTGATAGAAATAACAGAAGGGAGAAAGAAGAATACTCGAGACAAAATTTATAGTGGTTCTACTAACTTGGTGTACATCCACTCTTAAAGTTTACTTAAAGTTTCTAATCTACTATTTGACTTCCAAATAGGACAAAAAACTAGGTTGAATAGATTATAGTCATATCTTACAAGTGTTGGTAACAGAACACTCACACTAACTTTTATGGTGTTTGCAAACCCTAACTTTTCATCGCAAACAACTTTACATAGACCAAGAAGATCCTTTCTTCTTGGTCTCTTACAAGATTTGAAGTGGAAAGAAGGTTACAAGTTTGAGGTTTAAACCTTTGATATGATCTTTTACAGCTCAGAAGTAAATACAACCTAAAGAGATTAATAACAAAGAAGACGGAGAACTTAATACTCAATAAATGTTTACAATTGTTCTAAAAATTGTTTGGTCTTCAATGGTGGTTGTATTTATGGTCTCTCAAGGTGTTCTGACAGTTGAAACTGATTTAATATTGAGAAATAACCGTGAAGGTTGTTGAGAGCATAGACTACTTTTCTAAAAATTAGCCGTTATTCACAAGCGAGTCAACTGCTTTTTGAAATTTTCCTATATTGCTTTTTGTATGAGTTGATTGCCTATGTCTCTTTAGTCAACTACTGCTTAGCTTAGTTCAGCTCTTTGAGCTTAAACAATTCCAAATTCTGATCCCTCTAACTTCAAGTATCAGAACTCCTCTCCATACTTCGCTATTTTTCCTTCACCACTTGGAGTGAGTTGATTGCCACTTTTATACAAGTTGATTGCTTCTTTGGCTTTGATCAAATTTTGAGCTTGAATAGCATTAAGAATCAGTACTCTTGAGTTCAAATATCAGAACCCATTCTTTTATGTCCTATGGTAATCAACTTTTGTATTTTAATGAGTTGACTTGGCACTTGAATCTGCTTGAGTTTATGTGCATTTTGCATATGTAGGATGATGCAATGCATATGCCATAGTGCATTGGGCTTATGGCATGGGACATATAGCATTATGCACTTGGATTGCTTATGTCCTTAGACTTGTGAAGCATTTTGTGTAAAGCAATCTTTATGCAAGTTGACTACTACCACTTTAACAGTCAACTTACCCATATTTTACACATGGGAGGATCGATCCTAAAACATTAAGAGATCGGTACTTCACCTCCATACTTCAAATTTTTATAAATTATGATGAGATGAGTTGATCAGAGTAAAACTATAAGTCGACTTGGCCATTTGCCTAATGTGATCCTGTATGTCATGGCCAAATGCAATGGCTTGTGGCATACTTATACTTGTGTATGCTCATGTAATGCTAGTGCCATACTTGTGTGACGCTAATGTAAGCTCGTGCTAAGATTGTGTTACGCTCGAGCAATGCTCATGTTATTCTCATGTCATGCTCATGTTACTCACGTGTTGTGCTTATGCAATACTTATGCTTATGCTATACTTTAAGTGCTCAATGGTTGAGTTGACTACCAGTGGAGTATAAGTCAGCTAGGCTAACTTTCTTATGAGCTATTTTATGTTCTTAACCAAGTTGTATCAACACCTCATCCTTGAAGTGTCAATACTCATGCATGTGCTTGCTGAGTTGCTCTATACCCTAAGTAGGCAAGTTAACTTGATATTCCAAGCAAATAGACTGGTGCCAACATGTGTGTGCAATATGGCGCAATGGCATATGTCCTACTCATGTTGTGCTATGCATTTGACTCATGGCTTGACATGTACTTTGGCATGTGACATGACATGCATTGTAGCATCTTGCATGTTATGTGCTAAGACATGTATTAAGTTAAGTGTCATGCTAATATTAAGACTTGTGACACGTGTAATAGTTCATGCTCTGTGTGTAATGTCTTGTGCTTTGTCGTGCTCGATGAGCTAACACGTATGTTGTACTTAATTGCATAAATTTGTCTAAGCATCACAAGTGTAAGTCAACTTGAGACTTAAGTAGGTTGATTTAACCTAACTATAATGTGTTACAAATTCATTTTGACCATTAGGATTTCAAAAGTTAATTTATTTTGTTAAGTTAATTGCGTGAGTCAATTGGAGGTAATGGGGAAGTCGATTTGTGCTAAGTACCTAGCTTAAATTGAGAATAAATAAGTCAACCAATATAAGTGGGTGAGTCGACTTGTCTTGAGTTGTGAGTTGTCTAATTACTTTGAATGAATCTTATACTTGTCTTAACTCCACTTAAACTAATCTTTCATTAATCTAACATGTCTTTTCCATCCTTAACTCACTTTAACTCATCATTTGCTTATCATCAAAACTCATTTTACTAACATAAGTCACTATGCTTATGAAAACACTAAGACTAAAAAGGTATTGCTCAAGCCTCCTCTATAAAATATTTGTATTTTTGGTACTATTATATTTGCTAAATCGAATCCTTTTTGAACTCTTAACTTAGGAGTCACGGATCATGTAACTAGATACAAAGGACTCTTTGTCAAATATTGGTGAATCCTAACTATTTCAAAGTAGATATATATAGAAAACAAAGGCAGGATTATTGTAAAAGTCATTAACACTTGAAAGTTATTTTTGAAAGGTGGTTCCACCTTGTTCCTACATAATGTGTTATATGTACTAAAAATTCGGTATAACTTAGTTTTAGTTATTATACTTATGTGCTTGGGTTTTAACATGAGGCTTCATGGCGATGTTGTAAATATTTGCTTTGACACTTAGTATGTTAATTTCTCACACCTTTTGGATTATTTTTTTGTGCTAGATATAGTATAAGATAATGTATATAATAATATTTGCTTTTCTTTGAGTACATCTTTTGATGGCCATAATATGGATGCAAATATATGACATGCTAGATTAGACCATATTAGGCAAGAAAGAATGAATAGACTAGTCAATGAGGGGCTTTTGGATAGTATCTAAAAAGTAAATTTGTCAATTATAAGCATTATCTAGTTGAAAAAATAACAAGAAAATCATTTGGTAAGGGAACTAAATCAGATATTCTATTGTAATTGATCCATTATGATATATGTGGTCCAATGAATATGAGTGTAAGGTATAAAGGATTCTATTTTATTACTTTTATCGATGATTTTACTCATTTTGGCTATATTTATTTAATCTCTCACAAGTCGGAAGCATTGCATTGCTTTAAACTATATTTAGAATCTTATTGGGTATGGTTAGTTCAATAATGGTAAACGTCCTATTAGGGAGATGTTTTAATAATTGATTCTTGCGTACTTAACTGTGTGTCGTCTAAGTCAGTTACTTTCACTCCTTATGAATTATGGACATGTCAAAATTCCGATCTAAGTAATTTGTGACCCTGGAGTCAGCAGTATATGTTCATGATCTAAATCACAAATATGGAAAACTGGGTCCTAGAGGAAAGAAATGTATTTTCATAAGATATTCTAAACATTCAAAGGATGTGTGTTAATTAGAGAATAGTCAGATAGAAATGTAACTGAAATAGAGTCAAATATGTTACATTATTGGAAAATGAATTTCCACTAAGAGATAAAATTTATAAGAATCTTACTTTACATGAAATATGAGATCTTGATGGTATTGACATCTTAAATGATTCAATAGTACGACATGAGGAGATAACTCACTCTCTTGAATATATTGGGAGCAAAATTCCATCAATAACTCATTCTCTTGAATATAGTGGGAGTGAAATTTCATCACATGACTCATTTCCATCGAACATTCAATTGCACAAAAGCAATCGTAATATGGTTCCCTATCATCATTTTGATATTAAACGGAAGCTTTTATGGTGGATTCATTAGATGAAAATGAGTTTAAAACACTTGAAAAGACTTGTTCATTAATCAATAAGGTAGAATGAGAAAAGTCAATAAAAGAGGATATAGAGTTTAGGAAATCAAATCATATTTGAGATTTAGTTGATCTACCTATAAAATATAAAGCTAAAAATGGACTCATCCCGTACACAATGTGCTCGCCACCTTAGTGCGGGGGTAAGAGGAGGGTAAACGTATATATATTCTCAAAATAGATTCTCAAAATCATACATGAGACAGATAGATCTATTGAAAGATTCAAGATATGTTTGGTAACTAAAAGCTATATCCAAGAAGAGGGTATAGATTATGAAAAGACTTTTTTGCCCGTAGTGAGGTTTACTTCAATATGCCTTATTGTCTATTTGGATCTTGAATTGCACCATTTGGATGCCAAAACTACTTTTCTTAATGGAGAAGTTGATGAGAAAATCTATATGTAACAACTTGTAAATTTTATTGTTAAAGATCAAGAGCGCAAAATTTGTAAATTTCACAAATCGATTTATAGTTTTAAACAATTATCCAAACAATGGTATTTTAAATTTAATCAAGTCATAACTACATATGGATTTACAATGATTGAAGAGAACCATTATATTTATATAAAGTAGTTTGAAGGTAATTTTGAGATAGTATCACTTTATGTGGATGATATCTTGTTAACTGTGAATAACTTAAATGTTATCAATGCCATTATACAATGGTTATATTCAAATTTCGAAATTAAAGATATTGATGAAGTAGTTTATATTCTTGTATGAAAATTCAAAAAAATCATTCATACCAATTACAAAATGTGAGTCTCTTGGTAAAAAAAATATATCCATTGGTGTGAAAATTCAAAGAAATCATTCAAAAAAAATTATCACTTTTTTGTAAAAGTCTTATATTTTGAAATTTTTTGAATGATATTATATACAAAATTGTAAAACTAAAAACACACGAATTATGAAATGTGAATTTCTTTGTAAAAAAATGTATCCTAAGACTTTACAAAAATTGAAATATATGGAAAGTGTTTCATGTGCAAGTGTTGTGGAATTTGATATATGATATGATGTGTATTCGTTCTGTTATTTGTTTTGCAGTTGGATTAATAAGTTGATACCAGTCAAATTATGAACCAAAATATGTTAAGATATTTGAAAGGTATCTCCAATTATATTCTATATTATCAAGATAGTGATCTATATTTAGTAGAATACACATATGCAAATTGAAGTGATGACCTAGATATGCGAAAATCCATGTCATGATATATGTTCTTACTAAATAATAGCATCATGTTTTAGAACAAGAAGAAACAAATTTCAATAGCCCTATCTATTAAGGAGGTTGAATTTGTTGCATATACAACAACTATGCAAGAGGTTATTTGGGTTAAAAGATTTTTAGAAAATCTAAAAATAGCTACTAATACTTCAAAGCCTATAAGGATCAACTATGGTAGTCAACTAACAATAGATTATACAAAAAATCCAAAATTTCATGGTAGAATGAAACATATAGATACAAAATATCATTTTATTAAAGATATTATAGTATAAAAAAAGTGACTTTACAATATATATCCATGTATAAAATGGTTGCAATCCTTTTACTAAGTCAATCCTTAAAGACGTCTTCTTATATTATGTCAAGAGTCTGGAATTATGTAAATTATAATGAGACATTGTATATATTTAAAAAAAACAGTGATATAAATGCACCATATTCATATATAAAAACATGTGTTGTTTGTTATTTATATATTATTTGTTATTAGCATTGATAAGTATGTATCCAAGCAATTTGTCGACTCTCTCGTACAAGTGACCTTCTCAAGCACTACAAGAGCATGCTGAGATAAGATTTATTCACTCTTATTTAGCAAGCAACTGAATAATGCTTATGAGTGCATAATGTTAGAAATGTCTCTTTGATATGGGTTAAAATGAGGACTGAATGGCAAACTAAACATGATATCCCACAAACATGTAAGTAAGTTTCGATAAAATCCGGATATGAAATTTGAATAAAAAAGTGCTTAGGGATAGCAACTTATTGAAATCTCAAACTAAGTGCTTGCATGACAGCTTTTGAATCAAGATTCATATGTTGGTTATGTTTTTAAGAAGAAAAGGTATACACTCTTGTAAAATGAGTACGAAGGGTTTTCCATCATAACATGTGATTCATATCACATGTGCTATAAATGACCAAAGATAGAAAAATCTATCTCATCACTTGTATAAGGTCCTTCAATCGTATTCTATGCAACTTTTTGACAATATTACAAGATAATAAATAGATGTTTGCTGCTTTAATATATTTCTTTCAGTCATGTTTGATTTGATCTTCTAGGCATGCTAAGAAAGCAATTTATTTATCATTAAGTGACATATTGGCGAAAGGAAAACTATTTTAATTGCACCCTTCATATGCATTTACCGATCGTTCCTTTTATGGGTTGAAACATAATTGTGAATATATTGTGAAATTACGACATGAAGTATGACTTTTAAAAAATTAGGTATATTTTGATGGTGTAACAAAAAATGAGTAAGGGGCATAACAAGACATAAAAATGTTATGTACTTTTCTTGGGTTGAACCTACTATGCTATCCTTAACATGTGTAAAGTTTGAGCTCCTAAGTGTAGGTGTGCTTGCAAGTCACATGACCCATTTTCTTGTATGAAAGTTATGATTTTGTAGAGTAGAACATGAAGAAAGCCTAGATGGGTATGTCCCATCATGTACAAGTGGGAGAATATTAGAATAAATGAGTCAATGGGTGGGCAACCATGATTGGCCAGCCCAACTCGACCTGGCCTAAGTCAAAAAATCAATTGGAGCGGCAAGACAAGCTGCTTTCTCCTATTGCCTGGTATCCATTTCAAAATAAACTACAATGAGTTTGCAAAATAAGCCAAAAGACAAGGAAAAAAAAAAGAGCAAGAGTCTTTGTTTTCCATATACACAAAACAGAGATTCCAAGGGAATATTCTCTCCATGAAAATAATTATAGGAATTTGGGTTGTGGATTGAGTGTGATTTCTGACTATGATTTCATATCAATTGGGATCACATGATTCATTCCAAGCGTTCCAAATCTGCCGCATGGGATACTTCACAAGAAGTAACTTCATTTTAATTGTATCAGATGTTGTTGTCTTCAAATTTAGTCCCTATAAAAAAGTAACAAACTTGAATTGCATTGAGAGTGAGCGGTGAGCGCTTCTCAATATCAAGTGAAGTCTTGTGGATCCTTCAAACAGGTTGTCATTGTGGGTTGGCGAAGACTACTGTGCATGGGAAGGGGTGGGTTGTAGCAAGAGAACTAGCCATGTTGTGAAGCTCAATGTTCTAAATCCAATCTCATTTGCCTATCTTAGTTCTATCTCTGATGACAACGATGTACAAGACTTTGTGAAAACATGTTTGGGAGGTAAGTTGAATAGTTATAGAGTGTGTTCAACTTGTGCAGAGGGTGACAGCTCGAATTCAGTACTAAACGAGTACACACTTATCTTATGTTGGTCGGCTATAGCTGTTTAGTACCATTCTTTTCTCGATTAAGACGTATTGCTCTTCTGTGCTTCTCCTTCCAAAGACAGTTTGCAAGTAGATCGAGTAGATTATGTCTAGATTCTTATGGACTAGTTCATCTTTTTAACACCATAAGGCCAAGGTAGCTTGGTCCCCTATTTGTCGAATGGGGAAGGAGGGGGTTAGGGTTGAAGAGAGTGAGGATTGGAACAAAATGGTCCAACTTGAACATATTTGACACCTGCTTTCAGACCAAGAGGATAACATCCGGTTACAGTAGATGAGGACATATTTGCTTCGAGGATGTAGCTTCTATTATGTTCAAGTTTCGGTCACTTGCTCATGGATATGAAGGAAACTCATCTCTTCGGTATCTAGTTCGAAACCTAGTGACTTGGAGAATGGGTGGTGGCAGCCGCATCGCATTCTAGTATGATATTTGGTCACTTGTAGGTCGCTTGATAGAGGCCATCGGGAGGTATGTCATGGAGAGATCAGATTTTCCTAGTAGGTATTCTTTTCGAGATGTTTTTGCCAGCATTCATTGGTCAGAGTATATTGAGGCCACTAAGCATCGGATTTCAAGATGAGGAGAGATTTTTTCGACCGTATCTACGAGATTATCCCGGAATCTGATTTTCCATCTATTGTTGGATGTGACAGAATTACGTGGACTCTCAACTCAAGTGGTGAGTTCTCTATTGCTTTAGTTTAGAGGCACCTTAGAGATTCCCATTCCGATGTATCGTGGATGGAACTGGTATGATTCCCTAAAGTGATACCTCGATTTGTATTTATCTTGTGGCTTATCTTTGTAGAGTGGTTTTAGACGAGTGTCCATCTATTCAGACTTAGACTCTCAAGTTCCTCAATTTGTCACCTTTGTTCCTGTCACCTTTGTTCCTGTCAGAGAGAGATTGTAGATCATTTGTCCTTTAGATGCCGGGGGAGGTTTGGAGACTAATCATGGCAAACTATGTTCTTGTAACCTTTTCTATCTCTTGGTTTGATATTTGAGCGATCCTTCTCTCTCTTGCTAGATCTCGTCTTTAGCAGAATAGGATTTTCAAATGTCTCCTCAGCATTTGTATTTATTATATTTGGATGGAGAGAAACAAAAGAAGAATTGGTGAGCAACAACTTCCTTCGCGAGTCATAACGACATTTGTTAGTGTAGTTTTACATGGAGTTGAGATTTTAGCGAATTTTTGTAGACTTTACATTGAGGTCTATTGATTTTTTCTCAGGTATTTTAGAGTAAATCTTGTATCTATATATTCTTTCATTTTTTTTGATATATTCATTCTTTTATATAAAAAAAAAAGCACTTGACTTGGCTCGACTTAAGCATGAACATGTTTTAAGGAATCCCAATTCCAAATTTCATGGGTTCACTCTCAAACCACAAATACCTCGACCTTTCCTTCATAGGATTTGGAGGAGAGGTTCCTTACCATCTTGGAAACCTTTTGAGTTTGTAGTATCCGCGGTTGTTCATCATTTTAGCAAGCTTAGAATCTGTGGTTGTTCTCGAAGTCTAAACCAGATTGCTCGACTATAGACTAACACATTGTAAAGTCCAAAGCAACGAGAAAGTGTTGTACTTTGGCAAGTTGGACGGGACCATGACCTCTTATAGATTTTTTTTGTCCCTAAACTTGGTCCACCATCAAATATCTGGAGTTTTTGTTCCGATTAATTTCATCAGAGTTGCTGTCGGGTCTCAATTGGGAGGGAACTCTCCTAATATCGTTTTTATCATTACTAAAACTTAAACCCTGATTCTTGGTATAAGGTAATAATATCTTTTCCACTAGACTAATGAAGCATCGGCTATAACCTCTTATAGATTTGCAACGGATAATGGGACAAACTTTTCTCCAAGCATGGGGCAGCCACAGTCCAAAAAGTGGGCAAATACAGGCCCAAAAAACAAAAAATAAAATTAAAAATTGGGGCCATATGTGGGGCCCATCTATTGTGGTTGCGACCAGCGCATGGTCATACCCCGGCCCAGTTAATGGGCCAGGGAACTAATGTCCTGCCAATTATGATTCATGTCATGTTCTTGTTCTCACCTTGCGACTTTAAAGGCCTAGAGAAGAAAATAACTGCCAGCAAAAAGATGCAATTTTCTATGCCCAGTCAACTATAGTTTGTTGTTTTCCCTCCATCTACCTTCTATGACTTAAAGGGGGTGGGGTGGACGAATCCAAGTCTTTACGTGACCCAAGACAATGTTAGAATTATTTGTTCCCGAACACACATTGACAAAGACAGAACTTAAAGTCGGTGGGGTGGATGACTCCAAGTCTTTACGTGACCCAAGACAATGTTAGAATTATTTGTGCCCGAACACACATTGACAAAGACAGAACTTACGATCTGCAAGGAGAGGTCCTGAAACCAGTATACAAACGACAATGATTTTTAAAGCCGCCTTCCTCTCCTGCTTCTCAATGAAGATTGCATGAGTCACAGAAAAACAGTACGCGGCAAACTTAGACATCTAAGAGTTAATGACATATACCGTTTCCGAGGGGTCATTTAGATATCTAAGAGATAATGCAATATGCCGTTTCCAAGGGTTCATTCATTTGGTATGCTTCCTGACCATTCATGTGATCACACATCTTAGAGTTCTTTAAAATTTTTCAAGATTTTAATTTTCTTATTAGTCATAAATCACAAGAACAAAGTAATTGCAAACATACACATAACAATGTGAGTGCTTTACCTTGGAGAAGCTTGATCACAGGACAGTTTTGGAGACTAATTAAACTCCAAGTTAAGCCAGTTTGATGTTTTGAGGAGTTCACATTTTTGCGATTATTTTCTCAAAAATATACCCAATCAATTTCGTGGTTCTGGTTGTCATTATTGCAGCATTAATACACCGAATTCCATCAAAATTCTGTAGTTAAATATGGTGGGACTAGAATAGTACTAGAATTTGTGACCTCCACAGAAATTCTCATGTTGTACCCCTCATGTACCAATGAATAAAAATAAAAAAATAAAAAATTCTCGTCGTGCTCAGGTCAAGAGTGTCAATTCAAAGGAGAACACACAAAGTCAAGAGTGTCAATTCATAGGAGAACACACAATGTGAATGACTACTTTGAGAGACGGGTCCACATGAAATTCTATAACCTTGCAATGAATCACTAAGGTCAAGTGTAAACTGGAGAATTAGGAGAACAAGAAGGTCCACATAAGTTGTTAATTTGACAAAATTTCGAAACTTCAGTTCTTAGATTTTGATAAAAAGCAGAATTACACAAAGTGTCTCACATTTCACCATTCTGTGAAGACATGGGAACCACCACTATCGTTTTCACAGTGTTTCTAGTTCTTGTTTCCTTCATTAGCAGAATTGATTTCACTTCTTGCAGAAGAGTCGTAAACTTAAGCTGCATTGAGAGTGAGAGGCAAGCACTTATAGGTATCAAAGAAAGCCTCGTGGATCCATCAAACAGGTTATCGTCCTGGGTTGATGAAGACTGCTGTGCATGGAAAGGAGTGGGTTGCAGCAAGAGAAGTGGCCACGTTGTGAAGCTCAACCTTCGGAACCCAATTCCATTTGACTCTGCCAGTGCCTTGTCCAATGACAACTATGCCCAAGAGTACGTGAAAACATGCTTGGAAGGTGAGCTAAATCCATCTCTGCTTGAGTTAAAGCATTTGACTTGGCTTGACTTGAGCATGAACATGTTTTCTGGTATCCCAATTCCGAATTCCATAGGTTCATTCTCAAAACTCAAATACCTAAATCTCTCCTTCGCGGGTTTTGGGGGAGAAGTTCCTTACCATCTTGGAAACCTTTCGAGTTTGCAGTATCTAGACCTCAGTGTCTTGCTTGACTCCGATCTTTTGTATTATGAACTAAACATCGATGACCTACAGTGGATATCAATGCTTCCAGAATTGCAAGTTTTGCGTCTGTCTGGAGTCAATCTTGAGAAGCCTAGTAGGTGGTTACAAGCAATTAACATGCTTCCTTCGCTGATTGAGTTGCGGTTAGATAATTGTTATCTTTATCACATCCTTCCCAAATTGCAAGTCAATTTCACATCTCTTGTTACCCTTGACCTTCATGAAAATTTCTTTAATTCCTCCATCCCTCCTTGGTTGTTCAATATTACCAGCCTTGAATTTCTTGACCTCAGTCACAATTCCTTCTCGGGCTTTATCCCTGAGGAAATTGAACATGCCAAGTCTCTTGGAGTCCTTGATTTGTCCGGAAATGCTCTCCAAGGCAAAATCCCAAAGAACATTCGCAACCTATGTAACTTGCATGAATTCTCTGTGAATAAAAACAGAATCAGTGGAGATATATTCAATATATTAGGAAGCTCATCCAGGTGTGCTCTCCAAACCTTAGAGCACTTAAGTCTCAGCATAAATGAGTTGACAGGTCAAATTCCACATGACTTGAGGCAATTTCAGAATCTGAAGTACCTCGATCTCTCTGGTAATAAGTTGAATGGGAGTGTTCCTGAAAGCATTGGACAACTCCAAATTTTAGAAGTCTTGAAACTCTCCAACAATTCATTGAAGGGTACCCTATCTGAACGTCACTTTTCTAACCTCTCAAGCTTATACGAGTTGAACATGGAATCAAATACATTAGCTTTCAATGTTAGTTCTGCATGGATCCCTCCTTTTCAACTTGCATTCATATACTTGTCATCTTGTAAAATGGGGCCTCAATTTCCGAAATGGCTTCAGACACAGACACAACTCATGGAAATATCAATGTCAAAAGCAGGCATAACTGACGTCCTCCCCGAATGGTTTAACAACATCTCTTCCCAAAGTTACTACCTGAAACTATCAAACAACCAGATACATGGACCACTTCCAAGTTTCTCTAACACTCAAAACTATGACAGGCATTTCTTTTTGGATTCCAACAAATTCGATGGCCCATTGCCAGTCTTCCCTGCAGACGTAATTCTGTTGGATCTCTCAGACAATTTGCTGTCAGATTACATTCCGCATTCAATTGGGTACATGATGCCCGATTTGTTCATCTTGCGTCTCTCCAACAACAAGTTCATCGGAACTCTTCCGGAGTCCTTGTGCCAGATGGAGTCATTACGAGTTCTTGATGTATCAAAAAATCACTTGACAGGAAAATTTCCCGAGTGTTGGAATAACTCAGAAAGACTAACCGTGATTGATGTGTCAGAAAACAGCTTCAGTGGTCAAATTCCATGGTCTCTGGGATCTATATCATCGCTTCAATCTATCCATTTGCAGGAAAACAAATTCTATGGGGAGCTTCCAGAGTCTCTAAAAAATTTGACAAAATTGCAGACTCTTGATCTTGGTCATAATGCATTCTATGGTGTCATCCCTTCTTGGCTAGGTGAAAACTTGGCTTTCCTACGATTTCTGAGTCTTGAATCAGATCACTTTGTTGGTGAAATTCCTCTGCCGCTCTGCAATCTCAGTGCTCTCCAACTCCTAAGCCTTGCACAAAACAACCTAAATGGAACCATTCCCCATTGTTTTCGCAATTTCTCTTCTATGGTTGTTGGGACTGAAGACTTGAAGCAAAAGTATCCGATATACCAAGAGAACATTGTTCTATTTATTAAAGGTATTATGCTTGAGTACACTGCTGGAATACTTAAATATCTCTGCTCCATTGACCTCTCGAGCAATCATATCACAGGATATATTCCAGAAGAGTTAACAAGCTTGCTTGCTCTTCAGAATTTGAACTTGTCTGGTAATGGTTTGAAAGGGAAGATCCCAGAGAAGATTGGAAACTTGAAGCTGTTGGAATCACTTGACTTTTCTAGAAATGAGCTCACAGGGACAATTCCTACAAGCTTGTCCACATTGAACTACTTAAGTCATTTGAATTTGTCATACAATGATTTGTCAGGTAGGATACCATCAGGGGATCAGCTCCAGACTTTAGATGATCCATCAGTCTATCTTGGCAATATCAAGCTTTGTGGATATCCGCTCAAGAGTTGTGCAGAAGATGAACCATCTAGCAATGGCGGTCATGAAGATGTCTGTCACGCCCCGAACCGGGATCGTGAACAGCCGCCCGTTGTCCCTGGATGCCGGCTGGATTTTTACAGAAAATCGGGCAGAACCTCCCCATAAATCGGAGGTTTCCCATGTACAATTTCACCTGTATATGACATTCATCCAGTACAAATAAACAATTGGCCATCCCGGCCTCTCCAAAATCAACAATATCCACAGCCAACATCCAGAACAACGCAAGGCTATAAAGTTTCTAACAGTCCTAGCAACAGACCTCTACTGTTATGCCCAACTAGAGCATGAGCAGCCGCCACACCGAGCGGACTTAAATTCTACGCATATATAAAATAAATTCCCAAGTTATTTTTAAATATTTACAAATGCCTCAATGCAACGAAATAATCAACACGCGAGTTTCGCGAAATAAAGTCCATAATTTATACAGTCATCCCAGAAAATTTATATAAATACATTGGTCAATCTAAAACCTCCAATACATAATAATATCACCAATCATCATAGCGGAAGAGATGGAAAATATCCATACCCAATCCCAGTGGTATCTCCTCGATCCAACACTAATCCTGTGGGAAAGAAAGTGAGGGATGAGTATCTATGGGAGGATACTCAGTAAGTGAGGGGATTGACATCATGCTATCAATATCGAGGTGAATTTGGAGTGTCAAAGCATAAGATAAGAAAATATCCACAGTGTGCAAACCAATCATGTTATTTCAAAATCATATATAATACGCACACATCAGAAAGCAAGATATGCATCCTAAAATTTTACATCAATGTCATGAAGAACCGGCCAATGAAATATTCCCGGCAATGGTCTACCTCGACCAAGGACGGCGCATTGGGGGTTTTTCCAAATGCAAGTATTAAAGAATGGTTCTCTGCCCCAATGTTGGCCACAGACTACCCCAACTAGCCTGTAAAAAAATATATAGTGTACATATAACTAGTCGGCCGTGTATGGTGCCCCCGCCTGGTGCTAGACGGAGCCGTACTCAACGTCCTCTCCGATGAGGGTCAACCTGGGACACCCATACACACGACAATCTGGCGGATACCTCCGGCCGAAGCGTATCCGGACACAAGGGGTGCCTCTACCAGATGTCCTTCGTAGCTACGGATCACAATATCAAATCGGCCGGGCACGTAGCCCCATGCATCCCATCACCAGTCGGCCGGGCATATAGCCCCATGCATAATATCATAACGTCGGCCGGGCATACAGCCCAATGCATAATATCATAAAGTCGGCCGGGCATACAGCCCAAAACATAATATCGTAAAGTCGGCCGGGCATACAGCCCAAAACATAATATCGTAAAGTCGGCCGGGCATATAGCCCAAATGTGTAAGTAAATCCATTTAAAACCATGTGCCAATGCAGTGAAAGCATTTAAAACATATCAATATGTCGAAAATGTGGCACAATATACGTTTATCAAAACTCATGGATGCATATCAATAAGGTCAGCAGTTAAGACACTCCAAAGGTCACAAAACATTTCATCAAATATTGGAAAGTCATAACAATCATACATTTTGCAGAAACATGTCATTTAAAAGATATTTTTGAAACATGGTTTTCAATCAATAGCGAATGTCAAAGTCCCACTCACAGTTCTACGGGAGGGAAGTCACTCCCTACTGACAAGCCAAATCGGATCTGACCGCTCGAGTCTCCAAAAGATCAACCTAAATCAGATTATCAAATTTCTGTAACATTCTATACTTAACCTTCAATTCATAGATAATCATTTCATAATTTGTATTCTATATGCATTCCACTTATACTCTAAACATATACAAAACCTTTCATCTTAAATTCAATCCTAGATTCGTCCAATTTATCAATTAGAGTCGAAATCTCCTCACCTAGGGTTTTCTCGAAGCGCCGAGTCTCGTCCGAAAGTCGTTTCGGTCACTCCAAAGTCTGTAGGGTTTCCTATCAAAACAAGGTTCATTTGTTAGATCTAAACACATAGATCCGAAACAAAACCCTAAGTCATTTACCTGCGTGGAGATTCGTGAGCTGTCACGAACTCACGGACCGTCACGGGCCGTCGCGGGCTCGTGGGCCACAGCTAGCGGGCTCGCTGGTCTGCGTGCTACGGGGTAGCGGGCCGGCGGGCTGGCGGACCGATGGGCTGAACTGGGCCGCGGGCCGTACTGGACCTGCGGGCTTGGACGGGCTGTCGGGCCTGGTGGGCCCGTGGGCTTGCTGCTGATGGGCCTGCGGCTAATGGGTCTGCAGGCTGGCGGGCATGCGGGCCGACAGTGGCTCGCGGGCTGGTGCTCGCCCGTGCGCTGGTGCGCTGTGCTGGGGCGTGCTCGTGCGCTGCTCGCGCGCGCTCGTGCGCTGCTCGCGCCCCTGCGCGCTCGCGCGCCTGCTCGCGCGCCCTGCTCGCGCGCCTGCTAGCTCGGTCACTCTGCTCGCGCGCTCTGCTCGCTCGCGCGCCTGCTCGCTCGCGCGCCTGCTCGCTCGCGCACTCCCTCGCGCGCTCCTGCGCTCCCTCGCGCGCTCCTGCGCTCCTGCGCTCCTGCACTCGCGCTGGGGGATCACGCTGCAGAAGGCACTGCAGTCGCGCGCTATGGCGGAAGAAGATGCTCGCGGAGGCTCGTGGCGGTGTGCGGCGAGGCGGAGAGAGAGCGATCGTCGGAGATCGTGAGAGGGAGAGAAGGCAGAGTGAGGTAGAGAGAGAAACCGAGAGGGAAGAAGAAGAAGAAGGAGAAGAAGAAGAAGAAGAAGAATGGCGGCGGCAGCGGTGGCTGTGGCGGAGGAAGCCGAACGGCCGTGGGAGAAGGCGAACAGCCGCAGGAGAGGGAACGTCGGGGAGAGAGAAAGAGAGAGAGAGAGAGAGAGAGAGAGAAAGGGGGTTAGGGTTAACCCTAATCCCCAATTGGGGACGCAGCGTTTCGTCCCAAAACGCTGCGTCTCCAATTTTTTTTTTTTTTTTTTTTTTTTTTTTTTTTTTAAGCTTGGTGTTACAATGTCAGCGACAATGGAGGAGAAGATGATATTGATGAGTTGTGGTTCTATGCAGGCATAGCACCGGGTTTTGCAGTTGGGTTTTTGGGAGTTTGTAGAGTTTGCTGTATCTCAAGAGGTCATGGAGGCATGCATTCTTTAAGATTGTTGACAACATCTCTTGTTGGTTATCAGTAGCAGTGGTATTGAAGGTAGCTTGGCTGATGAGGAAGTTTTCTTTCGGAAAGAGTGTCCATTAAGGTAGCTTCCTCATTTCTTATTTCTTTTTTCTATTTTTCCCAGAAAAAGCTTCGATGTATACTAGTTTGAGGATGATTTTGCCACCTGAAAATCTAAGGAGGAGCAAATCTCTCTCTCTCTCTCTCTCTCTCTCTAGTTTCCATCTCCATGTTCACAGTGTTGAGTACTTCCATATCTATACATAAAACTTTTAAATTGTCCATCAGATATCACAATTCCGTGTTTCCTGTTTCAATGAAATATCAAAATCGGCTAATGCCATTGGGCTTTAGCAAGAATCTGAAATATCAGAAACTTGGTAAATTCTGATTCTTCTTTCAGGAATGCTAATGCCCTTTCTGTGCTCTAGCAATAACTATTAAGTCATGTCAGAAAGAAAACTGCAGAAGAAATAAACAGCTTTGTAGAACAAGTCTAAAGAAGATGATGACTTTGATGTGTGGGTGCCCTATGAGCTGGCATTACAGACAATGTATATGTTGATGCTTTGCTCAGGACTGAAGCATTCCTTTTCATAGACTGAAACAATCTAAACTTGATCAGAAAATATACCAGTTAACTAGAAAAGGAAAACGGGTAAGGAAATTTTGAACTTTCATCATTTGGGTCCTTACTCGAGGAAGGGGGCGTTGAACCTCCCATTAGTGGGAGATAGTGGGGGAAATGATCACTAGGCTACATGACTAGGGTAAAATTTTTGACATTGTAATAAGGTTTCAAGTTTTGATGGATTGTTTAACACTAAATCTAATGAATGTTGACAAAATTCAGTAAGTATGAGGTTTGTTATCAAACAAGCACACCTGTTAAGAATCTGTGGTTGTTCTCAAAGTGTAAACCCGATGGCCCGATTTTAGACTTTAACGCATGCAAAAGTCCAGATTTATGTAGCCAACGGAAGAAGTGCTGTGCTTTGGCATGTTGGACGGGACTATGACCTCTTATAGATTTGCAACAAATAACAGGACAAACTTTGCTTAAAGCATGGAGCAGCCAGAGTCCACTCTCGTAGACACATACGAGGCCCAAAAATAAAAACTAAAATAAAATAATTGGGCCCCTTACGTGGGGCCCACCTCGCCCATGTGGACTAATCATTCAACTGCCATGTGATGATTGTGGTAGCGACCGAAGCATAGTCATACCCCGGCCCACTTAATGGTCCATGGAACTAATGTCCTGCTATTTATGGTTCATGTCAGTGCCTTGTCCAATGACACCGCGCTTGGGAGGAGAGCTAAATCCATCTCTGCTTGAGTTTAAGCATTTGACTTCGCTTGGCTTGAGCGTGAACATGTTTCCAAGGATCCCAATTCCGAATTCCATACGTTTATTCTCAAATCTCAAATACCTAAATCTCTCCTTTGTGGGCTTTGGAGGAGAGGTTCCTTACCATCTTGAAAACCTTTTGAGTTTGCGGTATCTAGACCTTTGCGTTTTGCTAGATTATGATCTTTTCTCTGAAGAACAAGCATTGGTAACCTGCACCAAGTATCAAAGCTCACACATTTGAAAGTGTTTATTGTGTCTGGAATCAATCTTGAGAGGTCAAGTAGGTGCTTACAAGTAAATTACATGCTTCCTTTGCTAATCTAAGTCGTAGACAGATTATTGTTAGTTTCATCACACCCCAACCCACTTATGTGGAAAAATACATGCTAACATGTTTTCTTAATTTAGGAATTATAGAAATATTTGTTTCCTAAAATATAGGGATTTGGTTGAGAGCAAATCGTGAATCCTTGATTAGAGATCAGTTTTCTAAAATATAGGGATTTGATTGAGAGAAAATCAAGAATCCTTGATTAGAGAATATACAAAATTAGGTTAATTGCTATTTTTTTTATGAAGAATTCTATATATATCTCTCATTAGAGGCTCTTGTATAATATATAGAAATAATATAAAAATAGTTTTTCTACTCTAATTTGCCACATGGTATCAGTGCCCTAGGGATTTTTCTGGGACTTTCTTCTTCAAGCAATCTTTATTGTTTCGAATATGTGTTTCCTTTGGGGATAATCGGCCTTTATTACCTTCTTCATTTTTTTATTGGCCTTCATTGTCATCTTTAATTTTTTCGGCTTTTATTGCCATCTTCATTTTTTATCAGCTTTTATTGTCATCTCCATTTTTTTGGACCTTCATTGCCATCTTCAATTTTTTCATCGGCTTTCATGGCCATCTTCTATTTTTTTTTATAATCATTTTTTATCTCATTTATTGTGATCTCCAATTTTTAGCCTTCATTGCTATCTCCATTTTTCAGCCTTCTTTTCCAATTGATTTCTTGGCCTTGATTGCCATCAACCTTAATCTTTATTTTGGCCTTCATAGCATCAACCCTCATTTTTTGTCCTATCCTTTTTGGTCTCAATTGCTCTCAATCCTAATCTTTATTTGGCCTTCAACACTATCAGAGCCGTAAGGTTTATTTTTTAGAAAATTCTTAGTTTTTTCTGGCATTCATAGCCAATCTTCTTGTTTGTTAATTGCAGTCACCCTTGGTAATTATCTGTCATTTTTTCTTAACCCTAACTATCTCATATTTCTTGACTTTCATATTAGAGGTAGTCATGTCATCGTCTGAACAAGTACAAATTCAATAGTCATTGGAACGTCTAAACCTATCGGGTACCCTTGAAAAATCTGCTATTGGTGGCTGCTCCTTAGCACTTTCAGGTAAACTTTCAAACTCTTTTGGATTAAATGTTTTTTTTAAAGTGTTTGGAAATTCATGGATGCTAGACTCAGGGGCCAAAGATCACATGACACATGTCTCTAACCATTTCAGTATATATACACCATGTCCAACCAATAGAAAAATTACTGTTGCAGATGGAGCCACGACCACAGTAGCAGGTTTAGGAAATGTCCAGATAAGTCCTGACTTTGTCCTAAAAAATATCTTACATGTTTCAAAGTTATCTGCTAATCTCGTGTCTATTCAAAAATTTACAAGAGACTTACACTACCATGTTATATTTTATTCTTTTTACTGTGCTTTTCAGGAATAGGGCTCGGAGAAGAGGATTGGACTTACTAAAGAAGAGGATAGATTTTACCATCTTGAAACGCTAACCCTTCTCAAAACAAATTTATCATCTTCCTTTCTTTCTTCGTTTAATAAAGATATCATATGGTTGCACCATTTCCGTATAGGACATCCTTCGTTTACTATTTTAAAGATTATATTTCATTCTCTTTTCAAGGGATTAGATATTAGAACTTTTCATTGTGATATTTGTGAATATACCAAACACACTCGTGTCTCTTTTCCCATTAGTAATAAAAAGAGTTTTTTTTCCCTTCCATTTAATTCATAGTGATATTTGAGGACCCTCCACAATTCCAAATGTTTTGGATTCACGGTGGTTTGTTTCTTTTATTGATGATTGCACTAGAGTTTCTTGGATTTTTCTTTTAAAAAACAAATTAGATGTGAATATTGTCTTTCCAAATTTTCATATCATGATTCACAACTAATTTGGTACTAAAATTAAAAGTTTTCGTTCGGATAATACAAAAGATTATTTCAATCAAGTTTTGTCTCCTTTTTTCACAAAGGATTGAATAATTCATGAATCATTTTGTACTAATACACCCCAGCAAAATGACATAGCCGAGAGAAAAAATGGTCATCTCCTAAATACTATCCGAGCACTGTTGTTTTATCATAATGTACCCAAATAATATTGGGGGCAAGCAGTTCTTACATCTGCATATATCATCAATCATTTCCCTTCACGGGTTTTAGGGCTTAAAAGTCCAATGGAAACACTCTCGAAATTCTACCCTCATATTCGTATCATAAACAATCTTATTTCTAGAATTTTTTGGTACACTTCATTTGTCTATATCTATAGCCATAATATGGGGAAGTTAGATTCAAAAACCATCAAGCGTGTTTTTATTGGGTACTCATACACACAAAAGGGTTACAAATGCTACCACCCACCCATAAAGAAACTCTGTCTCAGTTGATATCACCTTTACAAAAGGGAAACCATACTTTACTAAATCTTATCTTTAGGGGGAGTCATCTACAGTGAAAGTTAAGGACTTTTATTTCCTCGATCTGCCATCTCGTCCACCTATTGTGTCATCTGTGTCAAAACACCCTTAGTTCAATTTAGAATTATCAATTCTACTGGCTATATCACCTGTGCAAAACCCTCAGTCCAATTTAAAATCATCAACTCCACCGGCTATATCATCTATGCAAAACCCTCAATCTAAACCAAAATCTATCCCCGAGTCCCTGTATCCTAATCAAGTGCGGTTTGAGAAAGGAAACGTGTACTCAAGACGGCGAAATGCAATTCCTGCTCTTGAACAAGTTCAACACTTCAACTTGACTCCTGGAAATGAGGTAACTATATCTAAACCTACCCTTGAGAAAGACCAACCTCTAGAAAACTGAAACCAAGGATCAAAATCTACCTATAGCTATGATGAAAGGAACCCGAGAGTATACAAAAAGACTACTGTATCCCTTGTCCTATTTTGTGTCGTTTGAAATATTCTCACCAGTCCATAAAACCTTTCTCACAAGTCTAAATGAAATTCCTATTCCAAACACTGTATCTGAGGCATTATCTAAGGAAAAATAGAGAAAAACCATGAAAGATGAGATGGATGCATCGGAGAAAAATGAGACATGAGAGTTAGTTGTCTACCAAAAGAAAAGAATGTAGTGGGATGTAAGTGGGTTTTTATCTTGAAATATAAGGTTGATGGTTCATTGGAACGTTATAAAGCAAATTTAGTTGCAAAAAGGTATAGTCAAACATATGGAGTCGATTACTAAGAGATTTTTGCTCCAGTCATGAAAATGAACACAGTGAGAAGTTTGTTATCATTGGCAGCCAATTATAATTGGGATTTATAGCATATGATGTAAAAAATGCCTTCCTTCATGGTGAATTGGAAGAGGAAATATATATGAATATTCCGTCGGGGTTTGGAGGAGTTGAAAGAAATAAGGTATGCAAATTGAAGAAGGCCTTATATGGTTTAAAATAGTCACCCCAAACTTGGTTTGGAAAATTCACTAGAACAATGGTAGCTATGGGATATAAGCAGAGTTAAGACAATTACACTCTTTTTATCAAACACTCAACTTTAGGGAAAGTTACAGCTCTAATAGTCTATGTGGATGATATAATTGTGACTGGAAATGATGAAAAAGAGAAGCAAGTTTTGAAAAAGTGTTTGATCAAGGAATTTGAGATCAATGATTTGGAGATATTAAAATATTTTCTGGGAATTGAAGTGGCTCGCTCTAAACAAGAGATTTTCATTTCCTAACAGACAATGTTAATGATCTTCTTAAAGTAACAGCGATGCTTGCAAGTAAACTAGTTGGAATACCTATAGAGCCGAATCATAGACTTGGAGAGGCTGTTGGAGATCAATAGGTAGACAAGAAGATGTACCAAAGATTGGTTGGTAAATTGATATATCTTTCTCACATCTGGCCGGACATTGCATACTCTGTGAGTGTCATTAGCCAATTCATGCATGATTCTAAAGAACTTCACCTATAGACTACTCATAGGGTCATTCATTACTTGAAAGCTAATCCAGAGAAATGAATACTATACAAAAAGAATTATGAACTTATACTTGAAGCCTATACAGATGCAAACTATGCAGGATCCCCTATGGATCGAAGGTCAAGCTCCGACTATTGCACATTTTTTTGCGGAAATCTAGTGACATGGCAGAATAAAAAACAAAATATTGTCGCTTGGTCAAGTGCAAAAGCGAAATTCAGAGTAATGGTACAAGGTGTTTGTGAGTTGTTATGGCTGAAGATTATATTGGAGGACTTGAAGATTAAATGAAGTGAATCAATGAAACTCTACTGTGATAATAAATCAGCAATTAATATTGCACATAATCCTGTATAACATGATCGAACGAAATATATTGAGATAGATAGGCACTTCATTAAGGAGAAACTGGAAAGTGAACTTATTTGCATACACTATGTTTCCACGGGAGGTCAATTGGCGGATGTTATCACAAAAGGACTAAACAATACTACATTTAAAGATATTACTTCCAAGTTGGGAATGGATAATATCTATTCACCAATTTGAGGGGGAGTGTGGAAAAATATATGTCAACATATTTTCCTAATTTAAAAATTATGGAAATATCAGTTTCCTAAAATATAGGGATTTGGTTGAGAGAAAATCAGGAATTCTTGATTAGAGATCTGTTTCCTAAAATATAAGGATTTGATTGAGAGGACATAAGGAATCCTTGATTACAAGATATATAAAATTAGGGTAGTTGCTTAATTTCTTTCTATAAAAAATTCTATATATATAGCCCATTAGAGACTTTTGTACAATATATAAAAATAATAAATTGGACTGATGGTGTTTTGACACAGGTGACACAACCGGTGGAGTTGATGATTTTAAATTGGACTGAGGGTTTTGCACAAGTAATACAATCAGTGGAGTTGATGATTCTTTGATTAAAGGATATACAAAATTAGTGTCATTGCATACTATGTGAGGAAAAATACATGCTAACCTATTTTCCAAATTTAGGAATTATGAAAATATCTATTTTTTAAAATAGGGATTTGGTTGAGAGGAAATCATGAATTCTTGATTAAAGATCTGTTTTTTAAAATATAAGGATTTGTTTGAGAGAAAATCAGGAATCCTTGATTAAAGGATATACAAAATTGGGTAGTTACTATTTTTCTTTCTATGAATAATTCTGTATATATAGTTCATTAGAGACTCTTGTACAATATATAGAAATAATAAAAAAATAGTTTTTCTCCTCTAATTTGCCACAACTTGCAAGTTAATTTCACATTGATTTCCATTGATCTCCATGTGAACTTCCTTTAATTCCTTCCCAGTTGTTGTTCAAGATCACCAACCTTGAATTTCTTGAACTCAGTAACAATTCCTTTTCCAGTTTAATTCCTAAGGAAATTGAAAATGCGAAGTTCCTTAGAGTCCTTGATCTATCCAGAAATGCTCTCCAATGCCAAATACTAAAAAACTTGAGCAACTTGCATGAATTCTATTCCAATGAGAACAGAATCCACGGAGATATCTCCAATACACTAGGAAGCTTGTGCTCTCCAAAGCTCAGAGCTCAGTCTCAATATAAATTAACTGACAAGTCAAATTCAACATGTTAGGACACTTTCAGAATTTGAAGTAGATTGATCTCTCTGGTAATAAGCTGAACGGGAGTGTCACTGAAAACCTTGGACAACTTCTAAGTTCTTGAGGATCTCTAACAATTCATTGAAAGGTGCAATATTCGAGAAACACTTTGCTAACCTCTCAAGGTCATATGAGTTGAAAATGGAATCAAATTTGTTGGATTTCAATGTCAGCTCTGTATAGATCCCTCCTTTTCAACACACGCATTTACTTGTCATCACGTAAAATGGGACCTCAATTTCCCTAATGGCTTCAAAAACAAACAGAATTCGAGGAACTAGAAATGGCAGATGCAAGCATATCTGATGTCCTTCCTGGTTGGTTTAACAACATCTCTTCCCAAATTTACATTTTGAAACTATAAAAAAAGGCTCACCCCGTATGTACACAAAATAACTCCTCGACTTAATGCGAAGGTAGGGGAAAAGTAGATATATATGTACGTAGTCTTCCTCTTGTATTTTTGTAAACAGACTGTTTCTACCCGTTTAACCCGTGATCTCAAGGTCACCAAAAGAACAATTTAACCGTTGCACCAAGGCTTGCCCTCACATTCTGAAACTATCAAACAACCAAATAGGTGGACAACTGCCAAGTTTCCCTCAAATCTATGACAGACATGTCTTTCAAGACTTCAACAAATTTGAGGGCCTGTTGCACATCTTCCACTCAGATGTAACCATGTTAGACCTCTGATAAGATATGCCGTCAGGTAAATATTCCCCAAACAATAGGATACTTGATACCCGATTTTTTCTATCTTATGTCACTCCAATAACAAGTTTATTGGAGTCTTTCCAGAGTCTTTATGCTCTATGGAGTCCTTAAGGGTTCTTGAAGTGTCAAAAAATCAATTGACAGAAAAGCCCCCCAAACTGTTAGAATAGCCCAGGAATACTACCAGAAAATACGACATCAGGGACGGAAATTTCTGTCGCTGAAGGGTATTAGCGATGAAAAAAATTCATCGCTAAAAACGATCCCACTAATTTTTACCGATGGAAATGTATCAATCGCTGATATCAGCGACGGATTAATGACGAAAACTTTTCGTCGCTTAAGATATTCGTCGCGCTGATTTAAAAAATTTTTAAAAAATTTTAAATCAACGATAAAAAAATTTTCCGTAACTGATAATGAATTATTAGCGACGGATATACAATCCATCGCTAATTATTGAAGCACCTTAAAAGAAGAAGCCACACGCGCCACCCTCTCGCCCAACCCGCACCTGACCTGCCCGCCTGCACCCGCCCACCCTCCTGCCGGACCCGCTTGCCTCTTGCTTTAATATGTTGAAAATGCCTAGAAAATACCTTCAAAATTGTCTCCGCCTTGCATCGAGCCGGCAACACGTGAAAGATTGCGAGCAATAAAACCACCGGACCAAAGTTAACTATATATCCATATTCTTTTTTTTATTTATCATCTTTATTTCATATTTTTTATTAATAATAAAATAATATAGAATTATAATTTATTATAAAATAATGAAATAATAAAATTTAAGCTTAATATAAAATAATAAAAAATTTTTAAAAATAAAATAATATTATTCTACAAAATAAAAATAAAAATTATTAAAAAAATTTTAAAAAATCCTTAACTAATCCATCAGTAATTCGTCGCTAAAATTTCCGTCGGTAAATTTTTGTCATTATTCTGTTGGTAATCCGATACTAATAGCTGAATATATATATATTTTTTTCTTTAACAAATGAACGACGGATTAGCAACGAAAATTTTCCGTCACTAAAAATTTTGTCAGTAATCTGTCGCTGATAGTTTAAATTTTTTTTTTCCGGTTTAGGGTCTACCGATGGATTAGCGACGGAAATATTTCCGTTGCTAATCCATCATAAATCTCTTAGAAGAGAGTTCGACGGTAATCCGTTGCAAATTTGTCGCTGTTAATGATGGATTTTTATCCGTTAATAATTTTTCATCGCTGATACCGTGTTTTCTAGTAACGGAAGGCTAACCATCGTTGATGTGTTAAAAAACAACTTCCACGGCATTCCAAGTTCTTTGGGATTCATGCCATCTCTTAAATCTATACATATTCACAATAACAGGTTTTATGGGAAACTTCCAAAGTCTATAAAAAGTTGACAAATTTGCATACTCTCGATCTTGGTCAGAATGCATTCTATGGTGTCATCCCCTATGGGATAGGTGAAAGCTTGGCTTCAGTAAGATGTCTCGTATCAAATCATTTTTCTAGTGAAATTCAAGAAGTATTAACAAGCTTGATTGGTCTTCAAAAAGTTAAACTTGTGCAGGAACAGTTTGGGAAGAAAGATACCAGAAAAGATTGGAAACTTGAAGCTATTGGAATCACTTGATTTGTCTAGAAATGAGCTTGCAGGTCCAATTCCTACAAGCTTGTCCACATTGAACTTGAGTCAATTGAAGTCACACAATGATTTATCAGGAAGAATACCATCAGGGAATCAACTCCAAACTTTCGATGATCCATCAGTCTATCTTGGTAACAGTAAGCTTTGAGGATATCCACTCAAGAGTTCTTCAAAAGACAAACCATCAAGTAATGACGTTCATGAAGATGTCAATGAAAATAGAGGCGAAGATGTTTTTGATGATTAATGGATATTCACCGCTGTCAAGAAGATGAAGTTCATGTTGGAAATGGGTATGCATAAACAAACTGCATTATGTAGCAAATATGAAGAAAATAAAAGATAAAAGATGAAGCAACGTAGAATTAGTTCTCTTAGAAAATGATCTTAAGGACTCCCTCTTTAAATTTTTACTCTCAATTTGATTTACCGAAGTTTCTATTTTGGGGGAAGCACATTCTTGTTTATTTAAGTGTATAAAATTTTTAACATTGTTTTGAATAAGCCTTTCAGGTTTCTCTTAATTGTTAAAATCTTTTTTTCTTTTCCCGTGAAAAGGACTAAAAGGCCAATATAAAAATTTTGGTATCCAAAAAAATATAAACAATTTCAAAAAAAAAAAAAAAAAGTCATCCGATAATTTCTCAATATATACTTACAACTTCTCTTTTTCAATATATATAATATTTATTCAAATTCACCTTTTTAAATTTCTTATCTTTTTCTCTTCATTTATTTTTTTATTAAGTTTATTTGTGATTTTGCACGCATCACGTTCATGATTCCCTTATAGCTGCAAAACGGAACAAGGTTGGTGGTCTACCAATTGAGAGCAAGTTTTCCCAGAAAACCTATAGCCCTATAAGTTACATTGTAATTAGTACAAACAGAAGGCCAGAACAGAATTCACGTACAAGGATTATAATTTACAGCAGATAGAAGCTATCTGGTGAAAAAGAAACATCAAATGAAGAACATAAGCCAGAAATGTAGGAAAAAGACAATGAACCTCTTGTGCAAGACATTAGAGAGAAGATTTGTTCAAATACAAACGTGTTGGAGCAGTTCGTGAAAAATATAGTAGAATTTCAACCTGCAGAGGCAAGAATTCAAGCATGACTGAGAGTAGTTACGACATTGTTTACCAGCTTGAGACATGAGCAACCACACGAAGCATTACATATCTGAGTCCTGCCTGCTAGCCAAGCACAATTCGTGCAATTCGTTCAGGATCCATTCCTCTCCTGTATGCCCACCCAAGACCAGGACTCTAGTACCTCCAACAACACAGGTACTATGACCCCATGCAAATTTTGGGGGTTGTCCTGGCACATTTAGTATCCTCCAAGAAGGTTTCTCCTCAGAGGGATCCAACAGGAAGAGCTGCGAAGGCGAGTGTAGACCAGCAATAGAACCACCAAAGATGATGATTCTCCCACAGGGCATGCTTACTGCAACATGATCAAGTCTAGGAGGGGGTACTATGGCACTCTGGCTACCTACACCTGTGAATGTGCTACACTCCAATTGCCTCCACTGTGGCTCCTCATCCTCCAAATCAATGGTGTACGCTTCACCAGATCGTAGTCGCAAGTGCCCACTCTTGGCAAGACCACCAAACATTAGGATTTTAGTCCTCCCATAAACGGAGAGTGAGTGGCCCAGTCTTGATGGGGGAGTCCAGGACGTAGGAATCTCTCTCCACACTGGCTTGTCTGTTGTGAGATCCAACAAATATGTGTCACTGAGAAGTTGCCCAGCATCTGTGCATCCACCAGAAACAACCAATTTAGAGCCTTCTATTGTGCAGGAGCTATGCCAAGATCTTGGAAGAGGTGGGGCTCCACCAGAGACTTCTTTCCATGTCGGCTGTTTGGCATCCAAGTCGAGAACAAAAACATCGTTGAGCAAACCTTGTCTTCCACATCCTCCAAACACTACCAACCAGGAACCATTTAAGCAAGAGAGAGTGTGGCCCCATCGTCCAGGTGGGGATGATTTTACACTTACACGCTGCCACTCGGGATTCGCAGCGTCAAGATTGAGAACAAATGTATCATCCATGGGTTGCATGTTAACTCCTTCTCCTCCAAACAAAACAAGTCTATTACCTGCAGCACATGCACTGAAGTTGCACCTTGACGGTTCCACTGCTCCCCCAACTGTAAATTTCTTCCAACAAACAGCCTCAAGAGTAGTCAGCTCCCTAGCAAGTCTACCCCAACCCAATTTCTTCGTCATCAGTTCCAATGCACCTGTTACTTCTTTTCCCCATGCATTTTGACAAACCATCTTTCTGACATGCTCATTCTTTGTTAATCGACGAATTCTTCTACAGACTGACCCGATGGATGCAACATCCCTTGGTGTCAAGCGCGACAAAATATTCTGAGCCAAAACTTCATCTGAGAGCTGCAGAATCCCACATGTTTCTTGATGCTGGATCTTTAGTGATTCTCCAGTCATCAGGGAACTTCTACCAAACTGATCACCTTGCTGATGGCATGCTTGTTTGAAAACTGGATAGGAGACACAGTTAAGATCTATTTTTGCTTCAGAAAACATTTGAATTCCTATAATGTGGGTAACAGTGCCATCATCACCACGGATTGGTGCAAGTCTTAACCTGTTCACCAGGGGTGTCCCATCTTTCCTGAAATTTAGAAGCTCACCTTGGAACTCAACACCTTCCTCAAGACATCGCCTGATCTCAGAAACCACAAATGGGTCCACCAAAGGGTGTCTTCTTTGAGCGTGTGGATCCCTATATTGCAAAAACCGGCTGAAAATGAAAAACACTAAATTGAGTCAGCACACAAACCTCTAAACCTCCTTTTGGAAAGAATTTCATAAAGACGCACGAAGGAGGTGCACCATATATACAGCCAAGAAAATTTGAAACTTCCTATGCTTGCTTGAGTGGACGATCTATGTACTTTGGAAAATGCAGGGAAACTTACATGTCTAGGCAACAAAGATAATATAGAAACTTCAGAACTAACATCAAGTAGTTACACTTTGAATTGGGGTGACAGTGACACATCTAATCTGAAGTGAGTTTACTGAGACTAAATATTAGCACTAGAATAAAAAAAAAAAAAAAAAAATTAATTGATGTTATCATTAATTAACTCTATACCAAGTAGCTTGAAATGCCATACATAGGCATAGATAGCATTACAATTTACTAATCCTTCAATCAGCGCACTTGCAAATTTAGATTTCTCTATATTACTGAGTCCATGAAGGACTAGAGGGTCTAAAAGGCCTTTTCATTTGATAACTCATCTCCCAAGTTAAACAGGTGCATGGGTGCACATGCTTTACACATTTCAGATGCAAATAAGTTAAAATTAAGGAAGGGGATGATCATATGCTTAGCTAGCAAGAAAGTAACCAAGCTTCTTGGATAGAGATCTCCAGTGACGTTCAATCAGCCTTTTTCTTAGGTTTCTAACCACATTCAAAACAACCAGCCTACAGGACTGGACAATGCAATGCTAAGATTCAAGTAACCCAACTAATCAATCCGCAAAGATGAAATACAAAATCATATTCAGCTGTTCGTGCCTATTTTCAGGTTATTTTGTGAAATTCTTACAGAAGAATGAGATATTATAGACCAAAATAATTATCAATAGCAAAACTATAGGTCTAGTAGTCAATACAAACAACAACAACAACAAACTGAACCTTAATCCCAATATGTCTAGTAGTCAATACACTGCATAAATAAATCACCCATCTCAGATATTAATTTCAGTGTCTGGTTGAAATGCACCTAAGATCCACAAACACCAATCAAATAAGGTAAGGTTGCTTGTTCAATTGATATCTCAGGTTTAATTACAGGAAGCAGCCTCATCTCAATAAAAAGAAGGAAAGGTCATCTAGATATTGCGCACCCAAAATCCCATGTCTTTAGCAGGATACTTTAGACACCAGCTAACATTTTACTCAACACAGAAGAATAATGTTACATGAACCAATTGAGCCAAGGACCAAATAGATCAAATCTAATGGGATGGTACACATTAGCATGTTTTAAACAATTTTTTATCAAACTATTACCGATAATTTGATTAAAAAATAAATTCCCAAGTAAAATTTAATCTTTTTGTTCCTTCACTCATTTAGTCCACATTCCTCATCAAAGAATCACTTACAAATTTGCGTAATTGTTGAGATCAAACAACATAATTGAAAATGGAAACTGCATTCTAGGAAAAAGCCATTTTAAGAATTTTATCATATGCAATCATCTTCACATGGGCAGCCGAAATCCAATATTTCAAACAGCATCATTTGCTTACCGTCATAGGTTTACTCTCAAAATTCAAAAACATCTTTTCACATAACAGTTTGATTCACCAAGGACATCTAAATGGTCCTCACGTTGACCCTTTGGCACAAGAAGAATGATCTCACTCAATATTTCCATTTCCCTACAATTACGAGCCATGACAATCTAATCTGGTACATCGGATAGAAATCATAAAACACAAATACTAAACTCCATATCTAATGTAAATCGATATAAAATTTTCAAGAAAGAGAAACAAAAAAACACCACTAAGATCAGAACTAGTATAATTCAGGTCCAACTAACTATCAGAAATTAAACATGAAAACACTGAGAATCAGGTATTACCAATTACGACCGAGAACCTCATCGGCGCGATAACCGGTGAAGATCTGGAAGACAGTATTGACATAAATGATGGGAAAATCGGGTTCGAGGGCATCGGATACGACGAAAGCGGAAGGCGTTGAAGGATAATAGAATATGTCTGGTTTCAAAGGCAGCTCACTCTCTTCGTCATCATCTTCATCTTCTTCATCTTCGTCATCATCGTCGTCTTCTTCGCCATATTGTTGTTGTTGTCGCTGCTGATGATGTCTTTTTTGCTGTTTGGAGCATTTGAGTCTCTTTCCAGACCTCTCCATCTCTCTCTGTTCTACTTCCTCCGCCCCTTCCATCGCCATGGCCATCTCTCTCCCTCCCTCTTTCACAGACACACACCTCTCTCTCTTGCTTGTTTTGCGAAGACAGTAGGATTTGATATTGTTGGAAGTGTTGGATGCAATTAGACAAATTTGAGACAGAATTTACGAGAGCGCCATCGTGTTTATCCGGGTAATATAATTAAAGGGATAATGACATGATGTCACGTGATTACAAGTTCGGTGAAGTCACTTTCTAATTATAGCTACTTTGAATTTAAATTAAAAAAAAAAAAAAGAATTTTATGAAAATAATCTGTGAAACCTTGAATTAATTGTAATGTCATTATCGATCACACATTTTGTAACTTAAGACTTGAATTTATAGTAGTTGAGATAATTAATTTGTGAAATTATATGATTTTATATTAAAATACATTTCAGGATTTTTGTTAATATTAAAAATTTTATTATATATATATATATATATATATATATGCTAATATTATGGATAAATGAAATAAATGATTAAGAAAAAGAAAAAAGATTAAAAAAAAAGAAGAATGAACTTTTTTAATCATAAAATCAAAATTTATTATTGAAAGTCAATAAAATTACAAAAAAATTTTAAAAATAGAAGCAAAAATTGAGAACCACCGACAATTCTCTATCTACACCTAATTCCAAAGAGAGATATTATTAACTTGCTAAGTAAATGAGTATTTTTTTTATCATCTCTTTTTTATTGCAAGACATAAAAATAAGTAAAATTTATAATCTAACATTTTAAATGAGTAATTTCAATTTATTAAGTAAAAAAAATTATAATGATAAATATTATAATAATAATAATAATGTATGCACATCGCTTATTAAATATGAGTATACATAGCAATTCCTGGATTACTCACCATCTAAGAATACAAAAATTTGGTGGCTCATTTTTAAATAGATTATCGAATTTTTTTAAAAATAGAAACCGGGCTTTGCTTTGTTGAATTTGTTTTGTTGAAGGTAAATGACACCGGTGGTTGATGGAATTTCTTTTTTGTGGCAAATAATGTAAATTTAGGGAAGAGAATGGTGTAGGGTGGGAAAAGGTGAAGTCCACGTCGGTGAAGTGGTCAACACGTGTCAGAGGGATATTTTCAAATTAAAATATCTGAGGAAACTTAGGCAGGCCACTGCAGAGATGCCACGTCATCGATCTTTCCGAAGTTTCCGAAGATATTTTGCCGTCGTGATGTGGCGGGAATCCTCCGCCCGCAGTAAAACCGCCAATGCCCCGGCTCTTACCATCCCCCGACCCCGGAAATCAAATAGGTAGAGATTGCTTCGAGGGGTGGATTATACTCCTTTCCCACTCTTTTGTCTCTCTCATCACAAACTAAGCCTCTCTCACCTTTCTTTTCTCCTTTCCATCTTCTTTAGGATTATATGGTGCATCATTTAAATATCTTGTATAAATTTTAATTACTGATGAAATAAAAGTAGTACTTTACATAAAAATATCTCTTATTAATATATTTTATTGTTTAAATTAAATAAAACCCTAAAAGATTGATGATGGATTCCACTCTTAAAAATTGAAAATATGAATGTCCAAATTATTTTATACAAACTCATCAAATTTTCATGATTGAAGGACAAATATCAGTCTATAATGTTATGTCTTACCCTTATCAATGATTAAATATGAGATATTAATAATAATGAAATAGAGAATTTTATGCGTAACGACCTCACCCACGAGCGCACAAAAATGTACGACATCATAAAAATGAGATTAAAAAATTTAAAACTTTTTTACATGAATGACAATGGTCTCATAAAACATGTTATTATAACCGACGGTTAATCGATTTAATGAAATATAATATTAAAATTTTTAATTAAGATTTCGTATTTAACTTTTTTAGAAAAAAAAAAAAAAACTATATTAAGACGATATTCTCTATAAATGGACCACTACAAGTCCCAAATCATATTAATCAAAATATAATTCTGAATATAGATCGATCCAATACTAATAAAAAAAAAGAAAGAAACATGCCATAAGAGTCGCTAAACATGTCATTGTTATAAAATCTAATAACTCAACGTACTTCAGTCTCTTAGATACACATTCTCTCCCTCGCTCCCTCTCCCTCGACATACTAAATATATCTCGATTCTGATTTCGAAACCATGAATCAGTCAATAATTTTGGAATCGCTGACCACAGTTAGATTCTGGTCTCATCTGATGCGAACCATAGCCTGTCTAGTTGGTTGCAACTATTTATATTACCCCAACTTTAAAAAGATAAAGATACATGTGTCAAAAAAGAGTTTATTAACAACAGCCACCACCACCACTAATGTCAATGTTTTAAAGAACGACAGTAGAAAGAAGACGAAGTGCTCGAAGTTCTTCAATCAAGAGCCAATTGTTGAGCCACAAGGAGACAAATAGATATTCCATGGTGGTAAATGAGCCCATGAAAAATTCTGAGAATAGAGACTTCCAACCACTAGAAAGGGAACAAGTTCGTGGTTTAAGCAGTTCAAATGAAAGAAGGGGCATGGAGTTGCAGGAATTAAACTCGGGCTCTAAGGAAATCACAAGCGAGGTAGAAGTGTTTCTCTCGTATCACCATTAGGTATCAGAACCAAGTTGCACAAACCATAGAAGTAATAGCTAATTAGAAAGATTGTGGGCAAGGATATCGTGTATAAAACAAGTAAACTGTTTTCATTATTTGTTTTTATCATACATAATTGCACAAATGAAGAAAAAAAATATATTGTTGGTATAAAAGGCTTTTTCCTAATCAAATTAAATAGAAGACTAAAAAAAAATGATTAGGATTATCAGTGGTGGTCCTTGGATAGTTATAGGTCAGTATCTTTGAGTAAAGCAGTGGACCAGGGTTCAAGTAGTCAATGGTGTCTCAACATGTACTCTGAGTTTGATTCGCCTCCTTGAATTACGCATGAAATATTTTAATGACAGTCTAATAGGCAAGCAATTATATGGTGATAAGAGATTTTTGGTAGCTAATTGAGTATGAGAGACTGTTCTGAATCTATTTTTCAACTGCGGAGAATTTGGTCACCACTTTGAGTGGTAGTAATTTTATTCTTGTTAGTGAAGGGCACTTGGGCAGAGGGGATGAAGAAAATCTATATAGATTGGGCGCCGAAAGCTTTGACCCCTTGATGGTAGCCACAGGAACTCTAAATGGGGATGAAGGTGGAATCCTAGGTCTGGAAGCCCATTAGAAAGTGACACATGGAGGGAGGCTAGGAAGGTGTTAAATGAATTAGAAAATTGTATTTCATCAAGTATTACCAACTCAGTCAATGGGAAGTCTGATCCTTCCATTGTTGTAGTAGAGATGCCAAATCACAAGTTAGATGCCACACGGATGATGGAAGATGTAAAGGCTAAGAGAGGTCCAATCCAACAAAGGAAGGTGGAGGGAGACCAAAGCAAAAGGGAACAAAGGTCAGGCTGTCTCTAAACAATATGATTTGGATGAAGGAAGCCTCAGCCCTAACGGTTAACACATTAAAAAAAAAACACATTTTTGACCACAGATTTAATGATAAAAATTAAAAAAAAAAATTCATGACTAAATTTTTTAACGACGAATTTAGCGATAAAAAATTTTTCATCGTTAAATATGCGTCGCAAAAATTTAACGACAAAAATCAGAATCCGTTTCTAAAAAAAATTTAACGACTTCCGCCCACCCATCAGCGACCCACCCAGCTGCCAGCCCAGCCCTGCTCCCTCGTGCCAACCCGCCCGCACATGAGGTACCACCAGCGCACTCGTGAGCCTGCCCTACGCCCATGTGCGCCCTCCCACGCTCGGAAGGATTCAAGCCTCATTTTTTTTTGCAAAAAATGCCTCCACCCCATTCAAACCTGTGCATCTAAGATGATATTAAGTTATCACAATCACTATGCCACCATGTCATTTGTGAATTCTTTTTTATTTTTTTATCTTTTATTATCTTACTCTCACTTTTTTTTAATATTTAACTCACTCTCATCTTTCTTCTTCATCTAGAGATCTTTTTTTCTTTCATTGAACTTTTCTTAGTGTATTTTTTTTTTCTTTACCTTGGGGTAATTTTTTTTCCTTTTCTATTCTTATTGAACTTTTTTTACTGTTTAAATTCGATTTTGGTTAAATTGGTGTTAAATAAAAAAATAAAATATTTTTTGAGTCAAAAAGATAAATTTGATTAACTAAGATAAAATAACAAATTATTTTTCTTACCTATATAAAGGAATTTAATTTGACAATTAATAATAATAACCTTTTATTAAAAAAAGAGTTAACAAAATTTATTTTGTGAATGCATTAATATTCTACAAAATTATAAAATATTAGCATGCAAAAAGATAAAAATATGCTTTTAGAGTGTTAAGAAAAATTATAAATAAAATTTAATATTAGATTAGAAGAGATTCTGTTTTATTTTTGTAATGAACAAAATTGTTCCGAATCTTAAAATCATAAACATTATATTATTTAGTTAATTGAACGAGTTAATCAAACTTTGAATGAGTCTATCTAATTAAACTTGTCGAAAAAAATTCATAATAATTCAAATATCATATACTTCTTCATTTCATTGTTCTTAAATAAAAATTGCCAATTCATATAATTTTTTATATTATTAACAGATAAATTGGTAAAAGTTTCAAATATTTTTTTACTAGGTGAGGCAAAAAAATAAATGATTTATGCAATTCAACAAATTGATATAGTACTAAAGTTCACACGTGATTTATCATGCAGACCTCTTTTACAATACAATGTCTAATACATATGAATGTTCAAATGGCTACATGTTTTGAAACTTAAAAGTTTTTCTATGGATACTTCTATTTCTCTATTTTATTTGCTAATACTTCAATAACAATAATAATAAAATTAAAAACATATTAAATAATAAGATAAAATTATTTTTCTTTCCTATATTTGATTAATAAAGGAATTTAATCATGAAATTAGTCATAAATTTTAAAATATCTATATAAATTAACGATGAATTTAGCTATAAATATTTTTTGTAGTAAATTAGCGATACATTTAGTGACGAATATTTTTTGTGACTAATTAGTGAAGAATTTAGCCACGAATATTAGAATTCGTTACTAAATTTTGTGACAAATATTTCATTTTGTGGTTAATTAGTAACGAAAAATTTTTATAACTAATTAGCGACGAAATTTACAATGAAATATTTTTGTTGCTAAATTTAGCGATGGAAATTAGTATCCATCGCTAAATTTAACGACAAAAATCAAAATCTATCACTAAATTTAACTGCGAAATTATATTTCCATTGCTAAGTTAGCGGTGGAATCTTGAATCCGTCGCTAAATCTTTTTCCTTTTATTTTTAAAATTAGCATTTTATATTTTATTTTATTATTTTATTATTTTATTAATTTATTATTCTTTTACTTTTTATTTTATTTTTTTGAAATCTTATGAATGTTTGTAAACAGATGGCCACCTCTTCGTAGCCCCAGAAACTATTGTCTGTTTGCTTGCAAGGGAAGATGGATCATTGGACGCGAATATATGATCTACTGTCTGATCGCTTGGAAACCTTGTGCAGAGTTATGATATACTGTTTTCCTTGCCAATGATGATGACGATAGAAAATGAATGGCTAAACTTTAAAAAACGATCAAATTATTGATGAAAGAAGCAAACGGGCGGAGAAGACGAAGAACACGAAGGGTGAATTCGGCGGCAGCGGATGATGAACAATTATTTGTTAAAATTATTTGAATTATTTATTATTGAAAATTATCAATTTTGTGAGAATTATAATATTCAGTATATATTCAACTTGATTACGTTATTTAGAAAGCGTAAAAAAGAGAGACACGATTAAAAATATTTAATAATAGATTGTAAAAGTAATTGAGCTATGAAATTAGCCACAAATTTTGAAATGCTTATATAAATTAGTGACGAATTTAACTACAAATATTTTTCTGTAACAAATTAGCAACGAATTTGATCACGAAAATGTTTTGTAACAGATTAGTGACGAATTTGGTGACTAATATTAGAGTTCGTGCTAAATTTTGTGATAAATATTTTTTTTCATGGCTAATTAACAACGAATTTAGCAATAGAATATTTTTGTAGTTAATTAGCGACGAAATTTTTTCGTCGCTAAATTCAACGATGAAATTTTTCATGAAATTTTTTTGTCGCTAAATTTAATGACGAAAAAATTTAGCGATGAAAAGAGTATTCTTCACTAAATTTAGCCATGAATACTCGATTCGTTGCTAAATTTATCCACTAAATTTCTATTTGTTGCTCATTAGTGACAAATTTTGTAACAAAAATATTTTCGTTGCCAATTAGTGACGAATTTAGTGATGAATAAATTATTTGTCGCTAATTTGTCCATGAGTACTCTTTTTGTCACAAATTTCATCGCTAAGGAGCGATGAAACTCTTTTTCGTCACTTAATTTGTCGCAAAATAGCAATAAATTTTTTCGTTGCTCAAATTTTGTTTTTTGGTAGCGACATATTAAGATTAATTCAAAGATCTTAAGATACGCTAACTAAAAGAATACAACCCTCTAGCTTAAAACATGCGTAGAAGACGATGCACCTTGCTTAATCAAGAGTAAAGAGCTGCTGAATAGAAAGAGAAAAGAAAAGAATGAAATATTAAGGATTGAGTAGTAAATCAAATTTGGTGGATCCTCAACATACGACTCACCGTACTGATTTTCCTGAAACCCAAACTGATGAGTATGTGGTTGGGATCCTTCAAGACATTTGGATTGTGAACAAAAAAAGTTGATACAATTTTTGTGACACTTTTCTAAATCTAGAATACCTAATTGTTGAAAGAGATAAGTGATTCTAATCTGTTTAAAATTATAAAATTCTTGCAAGTGAAAATTTGATTTTGTTAGTTTGTTTTAATACACTTTGGTATCAGAACATGATTGGGTATTTCCTGCCTCTCTTTGGATATTAAAAAATATGGAAAATGCCATGAATATTATTTATGGTGTATTAATGGCAACTTGGAATATATTTAACGAAATGCTCTCGATTTTACATAGTAGCATACTTATTACATGAGAATCAAATTTGTAAAAGTTGGCATGTATGCATAGAATGCATTATGAGATTTTTCAAACTCTAACCGAAATTTTATGTATCGTATCTTTTAGAATACTGTATTTCGTGACATCATTTTTATATAGTTAGAATACTTTTGAAAAATATTTTTCAACCATATAAAGAACACAAAAAATGATTAAAAGTTAAGATAGATATAACCATTTAAAATTAGGACTGAATTATAAAAAATCCTGGAATTAGGGAAGAAGATGAACAGTGCCCTTTAATCATTCCCACTTTGATTGAGGAGTGTGAAGCCTAAACCCAAAGTTAAAGGTGTTTGATTAAAAAAATGAGACCACCACTAAACTAAAAAATATCAAAAAGGGGGATAGTCAAAATTTGGTGGCCGTCCGCCGAAGGAAGGTCGCACGTGTGTCTCGCGCCAGCCGTGGTCTTAAGTAAGCTATTTTTTATTTATTTTTGGCACAACCACCCACGACAGTGCATAGGGGTACATACCATGTTTATTCCCATCATAAATTTTACAAAAATAATTCTTAAATCTTTGCCCTTTCTTTGTGAATTTTAATTTATTTTTCGAAATCAAAAAATAATTTTTATCTATTTTTAAACTTAAAAAATTATTTAAAATTAAAGAAAAATTATTTTCTGTACTATTTTGAAATTTTTGTATGTGTTGGGAAAATTATTTTCTTAATTTTAACTACCCAAATGAAAATTGTTTACACCCTTTTTGATTTTTATGCTCATTTTTATGTATAAATTTTTTTCAACATAAAATTAATTAGTAAATTATTTGAAATTAGTATCTTTGAATTTCTTGTATAATATTATGATTGGTTGTGTGCCCAATCTAATATTATTCTCATTTTTTAGGGAGATGGTGATAATTGAATGTATTTTTCTAGGCCTCTGGGGAGAGTTAGATATTTGAGAAATTCAAAACAAATGATAAAATTGGATCAAATGTTGACTTATAAGATAAACACATCTTATACTTTGCTAGATCATTTTGTAATTATGGAAAAGAAATGCTTGGAACTACTTCATCTAGCCCATACTTTTGGCAGGATGATATGTACATATTGAGAAATTTCCTACCTCCTTGCTGGGATAATGTGATTGATGAATTGATTGTCAAAAATGGACATATAATTCTTGACGATATGAGACCAATATTAATAGAAATGTGGGATGTCAAAACAATATAGGGACACAAATAAAGAAAAGAAACAAAAAACTTTCTCTCTCGAGGAAGCGAAATAGGCGAATTAGAGGCGAAACTATCAAATCTCACTCAGCCACCGTCTTCCACCGTTGGAAACGGCGTGGCCGCCTTCGCAGTGGCTGCGCCCGACCATGGGAGTTGGTTCGCCAGCCTCTAACTGGCAGTTTGCTTCAAATTGAAGAGGGAGCAACGTTTGTAGGAGGCAAACTGTGGAGTTGCTGCAGAGTTCAATCTCTATCAGCGGCTATTACGTTCGAAGGGCGTCAGAGAGTTGAATAGACAACGAACCTTGCATCGTCGGGAGCATAGGAGGTGTTTGCAGAGTTGATCGACCTTCGATTTTCAATGATTTATCGCGGTAGAGGAGCAGGCGGAAGTCGTAGTGGTTTTGCATTGAATTGGTTGGTTCTGGAAGGCATCTCTGTGATCGGACGGTAAATCGACACTCTCCATTGTCTGATCTTCCTTCTTCGGTAATTGGATCAGGCCGACGGACCAGTCTGGAGCTTCGGTGGAGCAGAGAACGGACATGAGGCGGCTCTGTTCATAGTAACTTGTTGGCTACTGTACAGTAAGCAAAAAGGAGCCGTAAAAAAAAAAAAGAAAAAAAAAAGACAAGAGAAAAAAAAGAAAAAAGAAGAAGCTTGCACTCTTTTTTGGGCATGGTAGCTATTACGGGTGATGGGGGCCAACCCTCATCACCACAGGTATACAGAAGTTATGCTGCTGCAGTGGGAGGCAGGGCAGGTAGTCAGAGTAGACATGATGCCAGGAATCGTCAGTGTACGATGTCTTTTTTTCAAGAGGACGTACTACATGGTGACAGAGATAATTTTCCTGTTCCTGGCTCTATAGCTAAAGAGGGTGAAAACCCTATGACTTTATACTGGTTGGAAACCTCATAGGACAATGCTAGCTTTTGAAGGAAGTCAAAAGGATTGTTGATTTATTGTGGGGTAGATTTGAGTTTTCCAAAGTTGTTATGGTGGGCCTGGATTATTTCTTTTGAAGTTTAATTCTGATGAGCACTTTTAGATGATTTTGGACAGGAGCCCATGGTATATTTTTGGAATCCCATTTGTTCTTCGTAGGTTTGCCATGGGCATGTCTATGGTTGAATCAGAGCCTTGGAAACTTGCAGTATGGATCAAACTGCATAATGTGCCGCTTGTTCTCTATAATAGGTGCGGGTTGAGTTACATGGTTTCGGTTTTTAGGAAACCATTATCTATGGATGAGACCACAGCTTTATGCACTAGGTTTAGATATGCTAGGGTGTTTGTGGAGCTTGATGCTGGGAGTCCAATTCTTAGGGAGGCGGTATTCACTTTACCGGATGGGAGTGACTTCCGAGTTAAAGCAAAATATTCTTACATTCCACCTAGATGTGAGGAGTGTGTTGTCTTTGGCCACCATCATGACAAGTGCTCTAAGAAATCTCCCTCTTAGGAGAGAATGGGGACTTTGGGGCTGAGTATTCAGGAGAGAGATGCGGATGGTTTTCAGAGAGTTAGAAAACCGAGGAGAAGAGGCCAGTGGCGCCCGAGAGTAGAGGAGGATAGAGTGCCAAAGGCAGAGGAGCTTATGAGTGGTGTCTCCGTTGGAGGTGATGATTCAGCTCCCCAGATTATTCTTATCAGTGAGACAGCTCGAGCAGAGCAGGGTCTAGCGTCCCCGATTCAGGAGGTTGACGACTCTCCTACCTTGGTTGTTCTGGAGGAGCCAATGGAGCAACTAGTTAGTCTCCCAGAGTTAGATCCTAGCCTTGCTTTGGTGGAGAGGGAGGAGACTCAGGTGGACTTACTTGATGATTATGCTACTTTGTATAAGTGTAATAGTATCTTGACCATTCCGAGAGGTATCGGTCTCGCAGGAGCTGACTCAGATGCCTCAGTAGGGATGAACACGGCTGATAGTTCTCATTCTTCTCTCCTCTAGATCTTTTTGTGCCTTGCTCTAGGGTTAGGAAGACTAGACGGGGGCTGAAGAAGGGCTTCTGAGCTTTTTTGAGGGTACGCTCTCGTTTTGCATTCTAGATGATCGGTTGTTGGAACGTCAGGGGTCTAAATGACCCTATTTAACATTCGAGCTGCGAGAAGTTTTGTGATTTAGAACCGATTGCAGCTAATTGGTTTTTTGGAGACTAAGGTGCGGTCTTCCAATGAGGTACGCATTCAGTACTCTCTTTTTCCTAATGAGTTATATGATTGCGAATGGGAGTAATACTACTAGGCGAATTTGGTTATGCTGGGATCCGTTGGAGGTTAATGTGACTATTCTGGCTTGTGAGATGTAGCGGATCCATTTAGAGTTCATTTTATTAGGTTTGGGCTGTGTATGGATATTATTATTGTGTATGGGTCTAACCTGGCAGGTGATCGTCAGTTGCTGTGGAATTTTTTGAGATCTCGGTGTAGAAGTACGGTCTCCCTATGGTGTGTTATGAGAGATTTTAATGTTGTTAGATGACCTTCTGAGAGGAGAGGTGGTAACATGGGATGGTCGAGGTCTTACTGTGTTTTGGATGATTGTATATGGGATTCTGAGTTTGAGGACTTGCGTTATTCTGGTGTTTATTTCATGTGGTGGAATAAACAGGTAGATGAGCCCATTTTGAGGAAGTTAGACAGAGTACTGGTTAATTCCTCATGGCTGTCCACTTATTCCTTTTCAGAGGAAGTGTTTCTTCCCCCAGGTGACTCAGATCATTCTCCGAGTATGATTTGTTTTCAGCAGATAGAGCAGCGGAGGAGAGTTCCATTTAAGTTCTGAGTTCTGGATGAATCACCCTCGATATCACGAGATTGTCTCGGAGGCATGGGCAGTGGATTATCATGGCACTCCGATGTATCGCTTATATAGGAAGTTGAAAGGTTTGAAGCTGAAATTGAGGTATCTGAATCGTCAGGAGTTTAGTGACTTATCTACTCGAGTTCAAGAGGCTCGAGAGTGTTTGGATCAAATTTAGCGGGTGTTCTTGTCTGGTGATGGCCGTGAGTTAGGGGATGCCAAGAGATCGGCTGCTGCTAGGTATTATACGCTTTTGGGAATGGAGGAGAGTATGTTGCGTCAGAAAGCTAGGATCCGATGGCTTTAGTTGGTAGATTAGAATATAGCTTTCTTCTTTAAGTCGGTTCGTTAGAGGCACAACCGAAACTCCAGTTGCTCTTTAGTTAGTGAGGATAATACGCAGATCTCTGATTCGGATGACATTCAGAGGGTAGTAGTTGATTACTTTAGGGGTTTATTTTCGAGTAGAACAAGGGATGGTGAGTTAGATTCTGGTACAATCTCTTCCTTTCTCTGAGGAAGGTTATCTGAGGATCAGATTCGCTTATTGGAGAGCCCGGTTACGATGTCAGAGGTTCGGGAGGCTATGTTCTCTTTGGGTAGGCAAAAGGCTCCAGGTCCAGATGGGTACAGTATTGAGTTCTTTAGATTTAGCTGGGATACTGTGGGTCCGGATGTCACGAGGGCTATTTTGGACTTTTTCACTTCTGGGAGTTTACTTAAGGAAGCGAATGGCACCACTATTTCTCTCATTTCGAAGAGGGACAATCCAACATCTTTATCGAATTTTAGACCCATTTCATGCTATAATACAATTTATAAGTGTATTTTGAAGATCATTGTAGCGAGAGTGAGTTAGGTGCTTCCTAGCATTATTGGTAGTGAGCAGTCTGCATTTGTGAGGGGGAGGAGGATTGGGGATAATATCCTTCTTGCCCATGAGCTCCTTCATGGATATCACCTGAATCGTGGTCCCCCCCCCCCCCCCCGTTGTGTAATAAATATGGATATCATGAAGGCCTATGACTCAGTAAAGTGAGTTTTTCTCTGGATGGTTCAAGAGTGTGTTAGCTTTCCTATTTGGCTGGTTGATTAGATTATGGAGTGTGTCTCTACGGTAAGTTTTGTTGTATCGATCAATGGGGAGTTGACAGATTTCTCTCATAGTTCGAGGGGTCTTCGGCAAGGAGATCCTATATCCCTATGCTCTTTGTTTTGATTATGGAGGTTTTCTCGGCTTTGATGCGTTGGTTTTCTGAGGGGCCCAACTTTGAGTTCCATTGGAGATGCCAGGAGGTTAGTCTATCCCATCTTTGTTTTGCAGATGATTTGATGCTTTTCTTCAAGGTTGTTGATCTTCTGTTCAGGGTATCTTAGAAGGATTAGCTCAGTTCGGGATGCTTTCTGGTTTTCGGATGAACCTACAGAAAAGTGAGATCTTTTTCGGAGCTGTGGATCAGGGTGTTACGGAGGAGATCTTAAGGTTTTCAAGATTTTGTCAGGGTCACTTGCCTATTCGGTATCTGGGTGTCCCCCTTTTGTCTTCTTGGCTTTTAGCTTCGGATTGCACTCAGTTGGTCCAGCGTATTACAGCTCAGATTCAGCATTGGACAGTAAACGTCTTTCCTATGCAAGTCGATTATATCTGGTTAGCTCTGTTCTTTTTTCGATTCAGACATTTTGGTCATTTGTTTTCCTCTTTCCCAAGGCAGTATGCAAGGAGATTGAGTAACTGATATCGAGGTTCTTATAGTCTGGTCCCGCTCTAGATTGCCATAAGGCCAAGGTTGCCTGGTCGATTGTGTGTCGTCTTAAGAAGGGAGTCTTGGGTTGAAGCGAGTCATTGATTAGAATAGAGCTGCCCTGCTAAAGCATATTTGGCACATCCTTTTTGATCCGGAGGATAATGTTTGGACCCGGTGGATTCAGAGATATCTCTTGTAAGGTCTCAGCTTTTGGTTTGTCAAAGTTCCGAATAGATGTTCGTGGATTTAAAGGAAGCTTCTTTCGCTTTGTCATTTGGTTAAGGAGCTTATCACTTGGAGGATGGGTAATAAGAGTCGTATATCTTTTTGGTATGACGACTGGTCTCCTGTAGGTCCTTTGATAGAGGTCTTCGTGAGACATACCATGGAGAGGTCAGGATTTCCTGTTGAGTCTTCTATTCGGGATGTGTTTACGAGCTCCACTTGGATAGAGTGTATCCAGCATGGTAAGCAGCAGTTTTCGAGGCTTCAATGAGCTTTTTGTGACCGTCTTCGGGATATTATTCCGAAGTCTTATTGGTCATCTTCCTCTGGTTGTGATAGGCTTGAGTAAACGATCAGCTCTAATGGAGAGTTTTCTATTGCGTTAGCTTGGAAGCACCTCAGGACTTCCTATCCTCGGGTTCAGTGGGTGGACATGGTTTGGTTCTCGGGGGCGATCCCTTGGTTCACATTCATTGTCTGGTTAGTGTTCATGGAGAGGCTTCAGACGAGCGATTTCCTGTTTAGACTTCGACTTTCGACTTCCTCGACTTGCAATCTCTGTGGCAACTGGAGAGAGACTCTTGATCACTTCTTCTTTCGTTGTCCCTTCTCGAGAGAAGTATTGAGATTGACTATAGCACATCACGTTTCACCATCTTTTCCTATCTCTTGGTCGGGCATTCGAGACACTTTCCTGTCTCCAGCAAGACATCTGTTTCGATGGAACAGGGTTTTCAAATGCCTCCTTAGTGCTTGTATTTACTATATTTGGATAGAGAGGAACAAAAGAAGGATAGGGGATTGTCAATTACCTCTACGGGCCATTGCGGCTTTCGTTACAATAGTCTTACCTTCAGTTGAGACTAGGCTTTAGATCTCTCATCTTGTAGATCAATGTTTTTTCAGGTTTCTTGGGGTTTGTCTGAGATCCTGCTTTTCCCTTTCTTTTGATATATAGATTCTTTTATATCAAAAAAATAATAATAAAGAAAAGACAGTCTCAAATCATAAGTAGATCAAGCCCACGTGTTATAAGGAGATTTTCTCCTAGAAATAGATTATCTAAGCGAATAATGAAAATAACATCTCGAATGGATGTGTCTTCAATAGAGATATTGCATTTTTTTTAATTTTATTTTGCATGTTGTGGTCATCTGTTAGGATCATGATCATGTATTAGATAAATTTTTAATTTTTTTAATATAAAGTTTCTATTAAACATATGTTAACTATATTTGTTGAATTGTATGATTATGTATGCAAAAGAAAACTAGGGTCTCTTGGATGGAAATTTGAATCGACAGAATTTGAGTAATTTTCATCTAAAATTGTAATATTATTTAAATATTTTGTATATTTAAGTGTGATATTTTTTTGGTAGGAAGAATTTGAATAATTCTCATCTAAAACCTATTAAATTTTGTAATTTTAAATTAAATTTGTGATAATTATACATTAAAATCATAGATGATGATTGAAAAATTAGTGAATTTTCGATTCTATATTTAATGTTGATCTATTATAAATGTTAATTTTAAAATATAAAATTGTGGGTATGGTAGGAGTATTATTACTTGTGTCTACCCTCTTAAAAGCCAGACCATAGCATTGAAATCTATTATTGCAGACTTGAATAGAGGTGACAAATTGAATGATGAAACATGGCACCATAATATCTGGTACGCACAAGAAGAAAAAGATGCTTTAGATGGTAACAACCATGTCATGCAGGACTCTGATTAAGGCAATACTACTCAGCATAGGTGAGATCAAAATGCTTATCAGGCATGAAAAAATAGAGATTCTACTACTTAAGCGATCTTAGTAATATTTGTGATGACATGATCCCTGAGTGTGAATAATATCTGACTGCTTATGACATTTGGATGTACCTCAAATAACATTTGAGGTCATGTTTGACATGATAAGAGGGTTGAAATCACTGGTCATGTCCTCTTCCATAAATAGCAAATTCAAACCTTGATCCGATCCCTTCTTGACAAGTAGAAACATCTAAAAGTCAATTTAACTCACAATGACAATGTGAAAACTTTTTAGAATCCTGTTTGACACGGTGAACTTGAGGATCGGTAGCTTGGTCCTTCAAGATCCACAACTGATACTTTTGTCAGAAAGTGTAGTTCCAAAAAAGTCTCGGACTCTAAGCGTGAGAGGAATTAGAACAAAAGCAAGAAAGAAAAGGAGAGTGGAGACAGATCACAAAAGATTAGACCATGTGACGAGAAGCATTCGTGGATTTTCGTCAAATGTCTTCTAGTACAAGGTGGATCTAGTAGGCAACAATATAAGAATGGAGATTAGAGAAGTTGATACTTGCAAACTAGAGTTACAAAGTTGATGAATTCTTATTTCGTATAATTTTCTCATCGTACCAAAAATCCGATAGAATCTAATATCTATTGATGTTCTTTTGAAATTTGGTTATGTTATGGACTTTCAGAAAGACATGGTTGATTTGTATTTGAAGGACATGTTTTGGTTCTAAGCAGCTTGTAAATAGTTTTATGGTTTTGTAATGTGACAGATGAATGTTTAACTATTATGTTGACCATAGTTTTTTGTTAAATATTTGTTTCTGTCACATACCCCAATTTAATTGCAAAGAATAACTTATAATTAATAATAAGATAAGAATGTTACCTGAAACATGGGAATTGGGTACAAAATTGAATACTTAGAATAATGAAAAATCTAGATTTGACCAACTCACTGGAAACTAAGTACTCCAAAAATGAGATATCTGAAATGTCTAGAAATCAAAAAGGAAAAGTCTCAGTAATTGTTTCTTATATATCAAATAAATTAAAATCTATTTTTTTTTAGAATTTTTCTAAACTATTAGCCCTCCAAATAAACTCTAACAAAGTTAATCGTTTCAACCTTTATTCTTGAAAGGAAAAGTTAACTTTTTCTTATTAAGGGATTATATTTTGAAACTATTTTTATTAAATCTAAATAGGAGTATTTTCTTATTTATGTATAATTTTTAAGTAAATGAACATTTACTAAAATGATATTACATGAAAATAAGTTAACTAATAAAATAGCCTAGAATATACTTCATTCTTCAATGCCACCAACCACTACCAACCATCATTGGCCACAACACTTGTCTTGCAATAAGCTAAATCACTTGGAAGACACATGTCTTATATCAAGGATAGGTGTCTTCTATAATTGACACATGGAAGAACACATAACTTGCATAAAAAATAAGAACCTTACATGATGAACAAGTGTTCTAATACATGTCAATAATCTATCACCCAACCATGACTATAAATACCCTATCCCCTTCATTCCAAAACCATCAAACAATCCGTAAGGAAGAGAGAAAAGAAAGAGAGGAAGAAGAATGAAGAAAGAAAAGAAGAGAAAGGAAGGAAAAGGAAAAAAGAAAGAAAATCTTAGGCAACTCTTTGAAGTGAGTGTTCTTTATATTCATATATATGTATTATGCAAAACTACCATGATTTTCTATGATTATCATGATTTACTGTTAATTTCATGATTCACTACCGTTACCATGATTTGCTTTTGCTCATCAATGCATGTATTTGTGATTGTTATATAAACTGATATGTGTAGAGATTGCTCGAGCAAGCAAGAGTTTTATCGAATATTAAAATACATAATAGTAGCACCACATTATTATGGATAGGAGATTTGACCACTTAATACAAGGGAGACTTTAGTTATTTTTGAAAATGGACCTCTTGGGAGAGATAAAGTGACTGTTCTTATGGAGAGATAAGATGAAAGTAAACTGTTATTTATATTATATTGTGTTACTATTATTATTCAATTATGTATATTGTTGCTGCATAAAAAGTTTTCTAAAAAAGATTTCACAATAAGGTCGTTATTATATAATTTCATAATGAATTTTTACACATGCACATATGGACTTCGTTGGGTTATCAAACTCACACAAAAAATTATTTTAGATCCTACAGGAACAAAGGTCGAGGAAGATTAAATGAACAGATAGAGCTAGCTTTATTGGGTTAACCTTTCTAGTATAAAAGTTCTCCTACTTTATCATGTGAAGACTTTTATAATACACAGTGATTTAAATAAATAAAAAATCTACTATTTTAGTATGACTTCCACTACCATGCAAGTGACCGAGCCCTGGTAAGAACCAAACAGTCTATCGCCGATGAAGCCTTGGTAAGGGCGTGGATTTGGGATGTGACAGTTCGTCTAGTAATGCTAATGTTAATGATGTGACATGACATACTAGATTTGGTCAGATAGGGTAAGATAGGATGGATCAACTACTGCGTATAGGACTATTGGGTTCGTTCACAAGAGTTGATTTGCCAACCTGTGAACATCGTCTTGCCAACAAAATGATGAGAAGACCATTTGAAAAAATCATATGAGCTGAATTTCCATTGTAGTTAGTCCATTCGGACATTTGTGGTCCAATAAATACAAAGGCCAGACATGGAGCTTCGTATATCATTATATCTATAGATGATTTCATGTGATTAAACAATGTCTATTTGATTTCTCATAAGTATGAAGCACTTGATTGCTTTAAACGTTATATGAACGAAGTTGAGAATCAAATGAATTGAATAATAAATGTCTTAAGAACGAATAAAGGGCGTGAATATCTATCACATTAATTTAATAATCTCTGTAATGAAAGATACATAATTAAACAATTGACTATTCCTTATACTCCTAAACAGAATTGTTTTACAAAGAGAAGGAATAAGACATTGTTAAATATAATAAGATCAATGGTGGCATAGGCCAACTTGTTGATTTCCTTTTGGGGGAATGCCTTGTTGACTATAGCCCATATGTTGAAAAGAGTGCCTTCAAAATTAGTAGCAATGACACCTATAAACTTTGGACCGGTAAAAAGCCATGTCTGAGTGATCTTAGATCTTGGGGATCGGCTACATATGTTCTAGATTTTTTTAATAAGTTTGGAGAATTGGGTCCTCGTGGAAGAAACTATATCTTCATAAGATATCTAACCAGTCAAGATTATTTATTTATTGGTGACGAGAAAATGGTACTGTTATAGAAATTAAATCATGAAATGTCACATAGAGAATGAGTTTCCCATCAGAGGTGAGGTGAAGGACATAGAACCTTTGTTTGAATTAATTAATTTAGAGGATGGCACTGTCTATAGAAGATTATTGGAATCGTGAGAAAAATGAATTAAATGTTGATCTCAATGGAAGGGATTCAATTCTAAGGATCTAACTTAGTTACCAATTGAGAAAAATGTTAGAAAAGCTATGCCTGAGCATTATTTTGAGATTAAAGAGCACACATTTATTGTTTCTCCAGAACATGAAGAAGAGTCTAAGAATATAGATAAAACTCTATCTTGTCTTATCAAGAATGAGTTGATAAAAGTGATGGAAGAAGAAATGGAGTCCATGGAATCAAACCATGTTTGGAAATTTGTTGATCATCCATCTGGGCACAAAACTATTGAGAACAATTGGATTCAATTAAAACATAAGGCTGATGGAACGATTGAGAGATATAAGATTCAATTGTTGGTAAAAAGGTTACACTCAGCAACATAGTGTTGATTATGTAGAAACTATTTCACCAGTAGTGAGATTTACCTCCATTTGCATATTTTTGGCAATAATAATCAATTTGAATTTAGAATTATATCATATAAATATGAAAACTATCTTTCTCAATAGAGAATTTGAGAAAAAAGTTTATATGGTACAACTAGAGGGATTTGTTATTAAAGGTTAGGAAGACAAAGTGTGTAAATTGAACAGAACAATTTACGATCTTAAACAGTTTTCGAGACAGTGATATTTGATATTTTATAGAGATTTGATCTTTTATGATTTCATCATAATAGATGAAAACCACTATGTCTATGTGGAAAAATCCAATAACAAATTTGTGATTCTATCCCTATATATCGATGACATATTGCTAGTCGTGAATTTTAGATGAAAGATACCGGTAAGGCAGATCGTACATTGGGAGTTAAGATTCATGGAAATCGTTTCAAGAAATTATTGCAATTATTTCAAGAGTTTAATATCAAAATGATTTTGGAATGATTCAAAATGGAAAACTGTCATGCTCCAAACCGGACCGTGAACAGCCGTCCATTATCCCAGATGTTAACTTTCTATAACCAAATGAGTAGAATCTCCCCATAAATCAGAAGTCTATCAAATACCATATATCGACCTGTCACATATCTATATACATAGGCTAGCCCGACCACAATCAACAATCTCCTCAGATCAGATCATCCAATCCCTGTCAACCATGCAGGATAACGAAAGGCTAACAATAGTCCTACATCATACCTCTACTACCATGCACCCATCAAAGGTACGAACAATCACCAATTACCCCTCCTGTGATTTAGAGGTGGCACCGAGCAAACCTAAAGGATACTTCTAGAACATGACACGTTTCCGAAAGTAAATGTACACAATAATACAAATCATGGCTCAATGCAATAGAATAAAATTGAGAGTTTCAATAAGTTATACATAAATTTATATAAAGCCATCCCTTTTTATACACAATGGTCTATTTACAATCCCAATACACAAATATACAATTTCATTGGTAAATCCTTCCCAATATCATATTGAGTACCTAATCAACAGCCTTGATCTCCAACAAAAGCCTCGTGCGCTGATAAGTCTCAACGCGTCCCACTATAGCTATCTCTGTACACAACAGGAAATGAGGGGTGAGTATCAAGGAAGATACCTAGTGAGTGAGAGGGTATATATCATGTGTTTAATGTGTTAGTGAAAAATAGAGTATCAAAGTTCTCAATAATTCCACATATCGTAAGAAATCGTGTATAATGCTCAATTTATCATAAATCATTCTTTTCACATATATTTCAGACGTATATGTATCCATGTTATCAAATCATGCTAGAATAGAGCATGTCAAAATCAGTCTTGGTAAGGGTTGACCGCGACCAATGACATGGGCATCATGGGTTTTGTATGAAATAGGTTAGAAAAGCTCTCTATCCTGACATTGGCGACGGACCTCATCAGGTGCTAGACTACGCCACACCATAGCCCTCCCCTTTATGGGTTCAACCTGACTAGTACCATGTCGAATCACAATACGTTTACCATTTTCTGATGTCATGTGGGATACCTTCCGTGGAAGTATATCGGGTGCAAATATGAATCACCCTACATATGCATCCTTCGTAACTACGGAATGGGATTTACCCATCACAAAGTTATCATCATCACATGCTTGAGCCCTCAGCCCATGTAAAATATCATCATCAAATCAATCACGTGCCATGCCACATTTCTCAAGCAATGTCAATCATTTCTACTAGGATAATTTCATAAAACATGTATAAATCAAATGCAATGGCATGGTTTCGTATTTTAAAACTCGTTTGGATGCATATACAATATGTATAAACATGTTTGTGGATAATCCATAAATTCACAAAAACATTTCATAATTTATTAAAAATTTCACATCACATATTCATTAAATCATGCTTGCGTCAGAAAACATTTTAAAACATAATATTGTGCATCAGACTCATAATATAATAAATCTCACTCACAGTATATGAGAGAGTTAGTTACTTCCTACCAAGTACCACGTGTCAAAAGTGTTTCCTCTCATTTGGTCACCACCCGTGTGCCTATAATGGCAACACAATACATATATGAGGATTTGTGTAATGATTTGAACTTACTAGGTTAGATTGTATTCTAGCAATTCTTTCCTCTAACACAACATATGTACTTATAGTTCATTATTCATGGTTTCTGCACATATTCTCCTTTGCGCAGTCATGGGAAAATGATCATAACTTCTACTACACAACTCCAAATCATATGCTTCCTATCTTATTTTAAAGATAATGGACAACACTACAACTTTCATTTTGAATGTTTCTTCAGATTCTAATCACAAAATTTCAGAAAAACCAATCTTTGTCTCAGTTCTGTTCCAAACGTCCATTTTGTCCTGTCTTAGTAAAAATGCAATAACTCCTTGCACACAACTCCAATTCAAATAAAGGTTGTTCTTAATTCAGTCCAGAAAAGGGTCGAAACAGGTCATAAAGAAGGCAGTTGATCTGGAACCGAAAACAGAATGAAAATTTACATAGTTTTAGGAGGAACGTCGTAACTTTTGATATAAGAGTCAGATTAATGTGATTCTTATCTCGTTAGAAAGATAAGATCTAGAGTTACAAATGTCATAACTAGGACCAAGCTAATTCAGACCGGAAAGCACCTCAAAATCAGGGCAAATTTCATAGCAGAACAGAATAGAACAGAATATGATTATGCAGAACACCTAATTTTGAAAAATCATAATAAATTCAATTTAATTCAGAATGTGACGAATCATATCTCATTTTAAAGCTCTGAAGGTTTAGTTTCATGTGTAAAAATTTCGCTCAATTTTCCTTTTTGCAGAGAATGCTATAGCTAAAAAACTACAATCAAGTCAGAGTGTTCAGATTTCAGAATTTCTGTTTTCCTCCTTGATTTCAAACTTCGACCAACCCTAGTTCCCTAACCAAACCACCTCATTTTGGTCCCAAATTAAGATATGTTATACTATTGATTATGGAGGGTCTCATACCTAAAGATGGACAGCTGGGCTTGAAGCAAAACACATAATTTTAGTCTTGAACTCTCAGCTCCCTCCTTGGATTTCACCAAGCAATCCTTCTCATTTGGCCTTGATTTTTGGATATGTTGTGTTAAAGATGTATAGAAAGGATCTATGTAAAAGAAATTGAGTAGTATGTAGGAAGATTTGGAGATCTTACCTTGGCAGTCCACGGCTATGAGGGGGAAAAAGAAATGAAGTTTGTGTGTTCTTCTCTTCTAGGGCTTCACGGTTCCAAATGGAGAGAATAGAGCAAGTGTTGACTTTTTGTGTGTAATTGTTTAACCATGGTTCCCTCAAGGTGCAACCAAGGTTAATCTCCACTATTTGTCAATAAATGCCCACCAACCATCACCCAAATCTAAATCTCACTTTTATTCTTTAACTTTTCAATAAAATTTTGGCCATCCACCTCATGGGCACACTTCCCATGGTCATTAATTGTCTCCAACCCCTTTTTTCAAATTTGTATATAAGGCCCTTTTTAGATTTGCGTGAAATTTTCTATCTCGATTTTCACATAATGCATAACGGGGTCAATATTCGATCTAAAATCTGATAAATTCAAATTTACCCATTTGGTTCAGTTTTTCGCACTGAATCTAATAGAGTTAGTCTCGCATGTAAATGAAGTCATTTGATTTTCTAAATCGCCCTTAAACGCATTAAGGTTTTTTTTTTCGAGCGATTTTCAAAACGAAAAAATTTCTTAGTGAATTTTGGGCCATGAAAACATGATCAATATCATATATACATCGAGAAGAGTACAATATGAAAGATACCAAAATGTCGGTGTTACAAAAATTACAAACCCATGAATACTTATGTAGCTAAAGATGATAGTTTAAGCCATGAATTATGCCTGAAGACTTCTAAGAAAAGGATGAAATATCTAGAGTACCATATTCTAGTGATATTGTGAGCTTGATGTATGTTGTGATGTATAAACATCCTAACATTTGTCATGATGCGGGTTCAGTCAGTATGTATCAATCCAATTCAGGAAAAAGTCATTGAATTACTATAAAAAGGATATTAAGATATCTGAAAGGAACTGTAGATTATTTCCTTTATTATCAAGGAAATGATCTATTACTGAAAGGATATGCGAATGTTGATTAAGGAGGTGATTTAGATGAGAGAAAATCTACCTTCGGTTATGTTTCTTTACTCAATGATGTGCTATCTCATGGAGTAATAAAAAACAACTTATGTATCACTTCCTACAATGGAATCAGAATTTATAGCCTGTACTTTCGCAATTTAGGAAGGAGTTTGGTTGAGAAAATTTTTGTAACATTTAGGAATAGTAACTCAGTGGAAGTTGTGACTATTTATTGTAACCGTCAATCAGCTATTGGTTATACTAGAGATCTTAAATATCATGACAAAACCAAATATATAGATACAAAATTCAATTTTGTCAAACAATTGAAAAGAGAGAAGTGACACTAAAACATATGCTTACATATTTAATGATGGTTGATCCCTTTATGAAACCAATACCTAGAAACATGTTTATGAGACATGTTAGATCCCTTGGATAGCGCATGTTATAACTGTAATTATAATTACAATTGTGATTGTAATCACATATAAAGTTTATATAATGTAATGCTCATATTTATTGACATTTGAATTTTATTTTTGTATTCAAAATTCTTGTGTTTACATTTAAAGATATGTCGTATAAGTTTCTAAGATTGACTCTCACATGAACAATCGCCTCTAATGTCTGGGTAACATGTAGAGATGAAATAATATTAATTTGTGATTAATTGACATACAAGCTACCTTAGTAGAGTACTAAGATGAGATTACCGGTTGCGTATATATAAATGGTAATCAAAATGGATTCCCTACAATCCATTGAACTTGTTTAATAGTCATGTGTGAGTTTTTCATGATGATGAGCTTTTGAGGACTTGTAAGAAGAAAACTCATGACAAATATTATGTACACTTGGACTAAAAGCTGTATGATGCATGATTTTGAAAAAAAAAAGACACCTGCTTCTAGATGGAAAGCAAAAGTGACGTAATAGGTGTTTCATAACTCATGTAATTATGTGACCATATGTGTAATGAGATGGTACATCCATCTTCACATCACTATGTGAGATTCAGAGATTCATATTCAACTTCAATTTATACCCTAGGATTTGTGACTGTCTCTTGAAATTTTATTTTACTGTCGCTACTTTAGCATGCCACCAAGAAATCATGAATGAATTGGTTTGGCAGTATATGTCTAGGAAAGTAGTAAATATAAAGTTGAAAGTTAGTATTATAAAAGAAAAACTGTCTTTTATTGACATATTACTCTTATTCACAGACTAACTAATTATGTCTGTGACTAAATATTTAGAAACATAATTGTGATACATAAATGAATTTGATTCAAGTATGCTCTTACATTATTTGAGTAATAAGAGATAATTGACTGTGTCTAGTAAAAGAAGTCTGAGTTATGGCGAGATACGACATCCTCATTATTACATTGAAAGTGAACTGCTATATATCCTTAACCGGTATATAGTTCTAGAGCTCTTAGTCACATGATCCACTTGCAATATGAAATTGGTTTTTGATTGTAATGATTACGCTATCTGTGAATCTAACCCTCATATACGAGTAAGAGATATTGGAAAATGGGTATGGGTCCACCCATGATGTTAGACCCAACCCAAACCCTCTCCAAATTTAAATTTGAATGAGGGAGTAGTTTTTGGTAACCACCCCTCAATTCTCTGTCTCTAACTCTCTAAATTGAAATAAAGTTCCCGTTCTCCATTTTGAAGTATGTGAATAAAGAATGGGCATGCATAATAATGAGAAGGCATTGTGTTTGAGAAATAGAGAGAGAAAAAAAGGGAAAGAAAAAGAAAAATTGTGAAAACGTTTGAAAGGATTGACCATTCATCCATCAAGGCATTTGGATTATGAATAAAAGAAGATGATCCGATTTTCACGACACTCTTTTAGACTTAAAATACCTAATCGTCGAAAGAGTTAAGTGATTTTAACTCATTCATGATCCCAAAATTCTTGTATGTGAAAATTTATGTTTGTTAGTTTGTTTTAATTGACAGGGACAAAAAAAGGTACACTTTTAGCACCTTTTAAATTATCTAGCGGTCAATTGAGTTTGAGAGTCAAGAACATATGCGTGTCAAGAGGAAAAAACTGATTCCTTAATCAAATCAATGTCCCTCCCTCTTTCTCTCTTGTTTCCTCTCTTTTCATTCAACCTCCATGGTTGGTTGATCAATATGCCAATGATTTTGATAACAATTTGAAGAGTAGTAGTGAGTCATGGATTTTTGGATTAAGGTTAGTAGTGGCTAAATCGAAAAGTCAAACCTTGACAGCTAGTGGCGTTAATATCATGTACACCTCGATCCATGTTGATTCATATTAGTTGGCTGGGAATGCATAGGGATGCCCTTCAATCGGCATTGATCTGACTCATTTTGTGCAAGTGGGATTCTGATCAAGGCATTGAGTGACGGTTCTACAGGTGTGATGGGGTGATGCCGGTTGTCCTCATTGGTCTTTGTAAAGGTCCAAGTAGCAAATTTTCTCTCTAATTGCTGGTTTTTGTTTACTTGACCATTATTTTTTGGTTGGTTTTTTGTTTTAGGTTTTAGGGTATGTTTGTGTCCAATTTATTTTTTTTATCAGCATTGCAAAAAAATATAACATTTTTTTTATTTTTTTTACTATTGCCGACATTTTATAAGCGTCACTAAAGGATACAATAACGAAAGAAAAAATGTTAGACAAAATGTAAGTAAAAGATTGGTCGGGGATTTTCTCATCATTCATAAATATACATCGAGAAATTTTTATTCATTGGCAACGTTTATATGGAAAAAACATGGGCAAATACTAAATGATTTGTCGACATTTTGGAACTAAAACGTTGGCAAATCCATGTGTACTTGTTGACATTTATATTTAAGAATGTTGCTATTTTTTTTTAAAGTATAGCTAGTTCACATTTGTAGCCAAAATCTGCTCCCAAATCCAAATTTGTTCATCATATTGCTATCAATCACAATATCAAATATCCATCAACAAACATCCATACTATAACTCGAAATTTTATATTTCATCCACATTTCATACTTCAAACAAAAAACCATCAAACACAAATATCAAATAACTCATTACTCTAAACATAATATATATTTTTAACAAATAAACAACCATCTACACCTTAGTTTAAACTACAAAATAAAGATTTCATTAACAAAATTTAAATAAGTTTTTTTAAAAAAAGGTTAATGAGCCAACATATTATCCACTTTCATGCAATATGTTCATCGTTTTTTTATGCCTCAAGACATAAGACCACCCTCTTGTATAGAATGAGAGCTACCACCTTCACTAGATGAATTATCATCATCGTGTACAAATAATATAATTATAATTAAAGCAATCATAAAATGTCACGTAATATAATTCATATTATGTAAAAAATAAAAGTTAGTAGATTACGTCTTTCAACGTCTGAGGAGTTATTTCTATATTTGGAAATTTTGATGTAAGTATTTAAAGCAGCACATTAAAATTTTCTTTTTTTTTCTTCAATTCATGCCACATCTTGGTTAACTTTTTGTTAGAGTTAGCCTTTGTATGAGAAGAGAATGATGTTCCATAGTAGCTACTAGGTGTTGGGTCCATTCATTTACCTCTAACCCTACTCGGACATTCTTTGCTAGTAACTTCGAAGAACACTCTATCCTCAATTTGATTGATTGACTCTTGTGTTGAGACAACTTGTTGAGTTGCCATTATTTCATCAGTTTATTCCTATGTATAAAAAATGCATATAAAAATATCAGCACAAACTCTCATAAAAATATTAGTACAAATGTTTTGTAAGAAGTGATATTTAAAGTTCATGTGACTTACCATCATACTGACAAACTCTGAATTCACATATGAATCGTCCTTCTTCTTATCGATAGGTTTGTACAGTTAAATTCTAATAGGAGATGTCATGTTTCTAATTTCTAAAATAAAATTGTTAGCAACTAAAAAGATACTACTAAATATCCAATTAGTACATAAAATAATTATCAATTTTTCTACCCGGCTCACAAATGACTTTAAGATGCAAGCATATGTATACGTTTGCTGCAATCGGCTCTGCATCCCTACTTCAAACTTCTCTTCAACAATTCTATCCTCATCATAATATTTTTCTAAAGTATACCTATATTTTTAAATTTTTTTGATTTGAGGACAAATGCATCAGCATCTGTCACGCCCCAAACCGGGATCGTGAACAGCCGCCCGTTGCCCTAAGATGTCGGCTGTATTTTTACCGAAAATCGGACAGAACCTCCCCATAAATCGGAGGTTTCCCGTGTACAATTAAACCTGTATAATCAAAATCAATCTATAATTTAAATAAATGGCCATCCCGGCCTCTCCAAAATCAATAAATACCACCGCCAGCATCCAGAACAACGCAAGGCTACAAGTTTCTAACAGTCCTAGCCACAGACCTCTACTGTCCTGCTCAACTAGAGCATAAGCAGCCGCTATACCGAGCGGACCTAAGTTTATACAATGGATAACACATTTCCCAAGTAACATTCAAATACGTACAATTGCCTCAATGCAAATGAAATATGAGAGTTAAACTATACAGTCATCCCAAAATAAGTATATGGCCAACTACGGACCTCTATGTCAAGACCTCGCAGGGTCGAAGCTAAATTTAAAGTAAATCTTACCGTCGGAAATACCAACTCCGCTCTAGAGCCTGTAACGTCGCTCTATCACAATAAACCTGTCTGAGGAGAGAAAATAGAGGGGTGAGTATCATGGAAAGATACTCAGTGAGTGAGGGGGATAATATCTAGCATAAATAGCATAGGTGAACAATTGGAGTGTCAAATAACATCATTTGAAACAAAAATTTACATTTCACGACAAAACACGATATGTTTAACAAATTTGAAATCATTTAACCAATCACACGATAACAGGCATATATGCATCCATTTAAAATCAAGTAATGTCAGAGCGAGCCAAACATAGTCCCGGCAAAGGTCAACCGTGACCAAAGACAGACGCGTCGGGGGTTTTTTATTATGCATAGACTTTAAAACGCTCTCTACCCCAACGTTGGCAATGAGCTCGCTGGGGCCAACTCATCAACGTGTATAAGACCCCGCCCGGTGCTAGACGGTGGCGTCACACACGTCCTCCCCCTACGTGGGTTCAACCGGCCGCGCCTATAGTTTTTAGAATAAATGACGTTTGCGGATACCTCCTGCAGAAGCGTATCCGGGCAACCCGTGCCTCTACAAACGCCCTTCGTAGCTACGGAATCATCATAATATCACAAGGGCACAACGTCCCATAGTATCACAAGGGCACAACGTCCCAGGGCACAACATCCCACAAGTATCATCACATCATCACATAACTAGTGGGCATCCAACCCACGTAGTTCATAAAAAACATTTTAAATTTGCGTGCCAATACGTCTCTTCAATTCATTTCAAAACAGCATATCAATGCAACGGTATAAAATGAAATTTATACATTTTCAAGTAATGGCACAATTATTGTTTCATTTCAAACCATGGATGCATAGTCATTGTAAATATAATTCAAGACACTCCAAAAATCACAAAACAGATTTTTAAATTTAATATCACACGTCAACGAATGCATATCAAAGCATGTTTCATCGAAAATGCGACAGAAAATACGTTTTACTATTTTATGCAAGAGATTAGGGTCCCACTCAACGTCTACGGGAGGGAAGTCACTCCCTACTGACAAGCCAAATCGGATCTGACCGCTCGAGTCTCCAAAAGATCAAGCTAAATCAGATTATCAACATTTAATATCAAATAAAAGCAAATCAAGATTTTCAATTTTTCCCTTCCAAATTTCTCCCACCTAATTTACAAAACTTCGTTATAGATTCTCGTTTTCTCAATTTCGAATCATCTGACTCACCAATGGTCAAATTTCTAATATTTATCATTTTTTTGTCTATTTTTCCTCGAATTTCACACATTTCAATATATTATGTAACTCTTGATCTAAATTCGACCTAATTTCGATAGAATTAATTCAAATGTTGAAAATGTTGCATTTCTCTCACCTAGGGTTTCTTGGATTTCCGGATCTAGCTTTCGTTCGCCCGTCAACCTGGTCTAAAACCTGTAATATTACCAAATTTCAATTATATTAGAAACAACTAAATTTCTAACACCAAACCCTAGGACTTCAACCAAATATAATCGTTACCTGCAATACAGAAGACGCAGGTGAACTCTCGAAGGGGAAAGCCGGTCGCGGGCTCGCGGGCCGTCACGAGCTCGCGGGCCGGCAGGCTAGTGGGCTGGTCCGCTGGTGGCTCGCGGCTCTCAGCCTGGCTTGCTGGCCGCAGCGGGCTTCGCGGGTTGTAGTGGGCCGTGGCTGGACTGGGCCTTGGGCCGCTGTTGGGCTCGCCGCTGGTGGGTTGGCCCGTTCACGGGCTAGGGGTCGCTCTCGCGAGTTGGAACGCATGCTCGCGAGCTGAGGCGCGCGCTCAGGACAGGATCGCGTGTTGTGAGGTGCGCGCGCTCGAGCAGATGGGTCTCGTGCTCTGCGCACTGTGCTCGCGCAGGGGCGTGCAGGCTAGGTCGCGGGAGATAGCGCAGGCTGGGTCGCGGGAGATTGCGCGCTATGGCGCGCTGGGCTCGCGCGCTGGCTCGTGGGAGATCGCGAGCTGTGGCGCGCTGGGCTCGCGCGCTGGGCGGCGCTGCTCGCGCGCTGGGCGGCGCTGGGCTCGCGCACTGGCTCGCGCGCTGGGCTGCGCACTGGCTCGCGCGCTGGGCCTCGCGCTGGGTCGTGATAGCTCGAGGCGGCAGCGCTCGCGGAAGGGCCGATCTGCGCAGTGGCGTGCTCGCGGGAAGGAGGTCGCACTGTGGCTTGGTGCGGTGGCGGAAGGGAGAGGCCGCAGCGGAGGAGAAGAGGAGAAAGAGGGAAAGAGGGAGAGAAAGAGAGAGAGAGAGAGAGAGAAAGAGAGGAAAGAAAATTAGGGCTTTAAGCCCTAATTTTAATTTCAACTTTTTTTTTTATTATTATTATTTTTTAAATTTAATTGGGTATTACATTTTCTAACCCCCTAAAAACAAGTCTCGTCCTCGAGACTAAAAGAAACTATACAGAGAAAAGTTGGGGGTGTTGTCTTCTCATGGCTTCCTCAGGCTCCCAGATCTGTTACTCGATCTGGTCGCTCCTACACAAAGCTCTAACAAGAGGAATCGCTTTGTTCTGTAGCTTTCTGGCCTGTCGATCCAAAATAGTCACGGGCTGGACATGCAATCTCATTCTATCGGCGGAGGCTCCAAAATGTGTGAAGGATCTGAGATGTACTTCCTCAACACTGATACATGGAAGACATCATGGATCCGAGATAGTTCATCTGGCAGCTCTAGCCTGTATGTCACGCTCCCCACTCTACTGAGGATACGGAACGAACCAATGTACCCGGGGCTCAATTTGCCCCGCTGCCGATGTCGTACTAGTCCCCTCAAGGGAGAAATCCTCAAGAACACCATATCGCCCACCTCAAACTCTAAAGGTCGGCGTCTTCAATCCGCATATGCCCTCTTTCTATCTTGGGCGGCTTTCATTCGCTCACGGATAACCTTAATTTTATCCTTTGTTTGCTCAATCAACTCAACGCTGTTGAGACGTCGCTCTCCGACTTCATCCCAGCACATCGGGGTACGGCACTTCCTGCCATATAGTGCCTCATATGGGGGCATCCCTATACTTGCTTGATAATTGTAATTATATACGAATTCGACCAGTGGAAGGTGTCAATCCCAACTACCCTGAAAATCCATCACACATGCCCTCAGTATGTACTCAAGGGTCTAAATGGTCCTCTAAGACTGGCCGTCCGTCTGAGGATGATATGTTGTACTAAAATTCAATCTAGTACCCAATGCCTCCAGCAACTTGGGCCAAAACCTAGATGTGAACCTGGGGTCTCTATCTGAAACAATCGACACAGGCACCCCGTGAAGCCGAACTACAGTATCAATGTAGAGACGTGCCAACGCCTCTAATGAATAGTCACCGCGGATAGGGATAAAATGTGCAAATTTGGTGAGTCGATCGACAATCACCCAAATCGCATCATGCGTGAAGAAGTTCGCGGCAACCCCATCACGAAGTCCATAGTAATATGCTCCCATTTCCACTCAGGAATGGGAAGAGGCTGCAGTGTGCCCGTTGGACGCTGATGCTCGCCTTCACTTATTGGCGAGCTAAACATCTTGCCACAAAATCCTCAATTTCTTGTTTCATGTTAGGCCACCAATAACTATCCCGAATAGTCCAATACATCTTGGTACTACCCAGATGAATGCTTAAGTTGGGGAGTGTGCCTCCTCAAGTATGGCCTTGCGGAAATCAATGTCAACTGAAATACAATTCCGTTCTCCAAACACTATCTATCCGTTTTCTCGGAATCCGAAGTCTCTGACATAGTTGAACAAGGTCTGCCTGTCCTCATATCTGGCTAATGATGCTTCTTACACATCATTAACCACACTGACTCCTAAGGTACGGAGTCCCACCAATAAAGAGGGGTAAGCACTCTCTCTGTCGTCTGAGAGTAAGACACTGAGCATGCTCCTCAACACTCTGCAAGCTGATTAGGATGTCATCAGTGGAAACGATAACAATTCGATCTAGGAAATTCATAAAAGACCCGATCTATTCGGTCCATAAATGCAGCTAGGACATTCGTCAGCCCAAATGGCATGACCAAGGACTCAAAGTGTCCATGCTGATACGGAATGCGATTTTTGGACAGATCCTCGACCCTAACCCGTAACCGAGTATAACGCGATCGAAGATTTTTCTTCGAAAAGACCTTATCACCGAGAAGCTGATCAAACAAATCATCGATGTGGGAAAATGAATATCAATCCTTGGTAGTGACCTTAGTCAACTGCCAATAATCCATAACAAGTTTAAGTGTTCTATATTTCTTCTTTACAAATAATACCGAATCACCCTAAGGTGTGGTGCTTGGATGGATGAATTATTTATCAAACAATTTCTGTAGTTAAATCTTGAGCTCTCTCAGCTCAAATGGTACCATTCTATATGGCGGAATAGAAATAAGAGTAATCCCTAGAACCAGATCAATCTCAAAATTGAACTTCCGAATCAATGATAATTAGGGTGGCTCCTCGGGAAATACTTCAGGAAACTTTTGTACCACCAGAATCTCATCAAGTCTCGGATTCTGTATGGTGGTATCGATCATATGTGTCAGATCTGTCATACATCCCTGACATACTATACGTATGGCTTTCCTCACTAATACTATACCACGGGGTAACACCCGTCTCTCACTCGCAAACGTCAGTGGTGGCCCTTCAGGCCTCCAAAAATCGTCTTTCTTGATAAAACAGTCTAAGAAAACTCTATAAGTATACAATTAATCTATCTCTAAGATGGCATCGAAATCTGTCATATCCGATGGGATCAGATTTGCTCTCAGCATTGTCCCACCTGCCATGACATCATACTCTTTATATACGAATCTCTAACCAACTGCTCACCAAGAGGAGCGTCAACTAATAGCTCCTCATCAAGTAACGATAACAGCCCAACCAACTGTTAAGCGAAAGAAACTCTCACATAGAATTAGTTCGACCTTGTGCCAATAAGAACACAAACGTCGACTCCATGTATTTCCATAGCACCAAGATTCAAAAATAAATAAATAAATAAATAAATAAATAAAATAAAATAAAATAAAATAAAAAGAATAGGGATATACACCTGTATATCAAAATAGTTAAGCCTCTAGTACAGTGACAATCATGTCTGTACATATCATCACAAAATACACGATTTCAAAGGAAACAGTGCATAAGAACCTCTAAACGGAAGGATCCGCAGGAGGATTACCCATGATCATATCTGAGTTCGTCAGAGTGTCCTCCTGAGTCATCGCATACACAAGGGCCTGCACCCTCAACTACTCTCGTGAAAACCTAATACTATATTGCTCCCGGCTGCAGTCCGTGGAGCAGTGTTACTAGAATGCGCAGGTGTTCCCTGCTGTCCCACATGTGATGTATTCCGATGACTCAAAGCCAACTAACCTCCAGGTCACAATCAGGGCATAAACTCCTGATATGTCCCGGCTTCTCATAGTGGAAGCATGTAATAAGTGCTCTACATATTTATTCGAGCGTGGTGCTTGCCACATATGCGGCAAAGAAAAGGTCGCTGAGCAGTAGCCTAGCTCATGGCACTAGGACTGGTGATATAACCACCGGAGATATGGTCCCGCTAAAACTCCGTGAAATATCTGCGGTCGAATTCCATTAGGAAATCGCTTTGCCACAATGGCTTATAGCCTCATCGCAAATAGCCTCCCATCAAGTGAGGGCTTCCCTATCGAATAGTCTCTCAGTAACTCGTAGACTATACTCCTCGCGCAAGCCTAGATCTATTAAGATCCGTCGGGTTCAGTTGACTCAGTGCTGTGCTACCGTAGCATCACCAAGTCCAAAAATCTATGTATCCCAACTGTCGAGCTACTGTGACTAGCTGAGTCATCTCGGGGATGTACCTAAGTATGGCGCAATTATTATCACTCAGATTCGAAACTGTAAGAAGAACGGCCACCGATGGACTTTTTGGTGCCGCTTGAGTAAGAACTACTGTAGGAGAAATAAGCGCAGCCGTAGATATCGGCATTGCCATCAAAGGTGATGGGTGACATCTGGACCCCATGTGCCGTGTACCACTCGTACACTTGCCCGAAAATATCAAGAGTAAATGGTGAAGACGTTGGTATAATAGCCGGCTGAGAAGGTGCTGGAGAAAACACACACCTTGAGGATGTATTCTTCGGCACCGAAAGGGGCGCCAGAAATGAGGAAGTATCCTCGCTCTCTTTAAGCGAATCAGGGGGTACATATCTAGCGCTCCATGTAATCGTCATGGTTCCGCAATATGAGAATTTTCATTAGGCATTGTTCAAGGATTAGGGTTAGTTACAACTAACACCCTAAAATGAATGAAATCATCAATTTAAGAACCATCTCCATTGGTTCCTTCTTTGAAAATGAAGAAATGCTAGGTTAGATAAGAATTAGTATCTAACCCCCTAAAATAGATAAACTCAATTCCTAAGACCATATGCAGGGATATAAATGACTATATGAAACTCTCATGCATCGAGGACTTTAAACGCAAACACACTCGGGAATATTTTCAAGATTTTCTTCCTATATAGCGCTCAACCTAGAGTCTCTGATACCAATAGAACTGTCACGCCCCAAACCGGGATCGTGAACAGCCGCCCGTTGCTCTAAGATGCCGGCTGTATTTTTACAGAAAATCGGACAGAACCTCCCCATAAATCGGAGGTTTCCCGTGTACAATTAAACCTGTATAATCAAAATCAATCTATAATTTAAATAAATGGCCATCCCGGCCTCTCTAAAATCAATAAACACCACCGCCAGCATCCAGAACAACGCAAGGCTACAAGTTTCTAACAGTCCTAGCCACAGACCTCTACTATCCTGCCAAACTAGAGCATGAGCAGCCGCTATACCGAGCGGACTTAAGTTTATACAATGGATAACACATTTCCCAAGTAACATTCAAATACGTACAATTGCCTCAATGCAAATGAAATATGAGAGTTAAACTATACAGTCATCCCAAAATAAGTACATGGCCAACTACGGACCTCTATGTCAAGACCTCGCAGGGTTGAAGCTAAATTTAAAGTAAATCTTACCGTCGGAAATACCAACTCCGCTCTAGAGCCTGTAACGTCGCTCTATCACAATAAACCTGTCTGAGGAGAGAAAATATAGGGGTGAGTATCATGGGAAGATACTCAGTGAGTGAGGGGGATAATATCCAGCATAAATAGCATAGGTGAACAATTGGAGTGTCAAATAACATCATTTGAAACAAAAATTTACATTTCACGACAAAACACGATATGTTTAACAAATTTGAAATCATTTAACCAATTACACGATAACAAACATATATGCATCCATTTAAAATCAAGTAATGTCAGAGCGAGCCAAAAATAGTCCCGGCAAAGGTCAACCGTGACCAAGGACAGGCGCGTCGGGGGTTTTTTATTATGCATAGACTTTAAAACGCTCTCTACCCCAACGTTGGCCATGAGCTCGCTGGGGCCAACTCATCAACGTGTATAGGACCCCGCCCGGTGCTAGACGGTGGCGTCACACACGTCCTCCCCCTACGTGGGTTCAACCGGCCGCGCCTATAGCCTTTAGAATAAATGACGTTTGCGGATACCTCCTGCAAAAGCGTATCCGGGCAACCCGTGCCTATACAAACGCCCTTCGTAGCTATGGAATCATCATAATATCACAAGGGTACAACGTCCCATAATATCACAAGGGCACAACGTCCCAGGGCACAACGTCCCACAAGTATCATCACATCATCACATAACTAGTGGGCATCCAACCCACGTAGTTCATCAAAAACATTTTAAATTTGCATGCCAATACGTCTCTTCAATTCATTTCAAAACAGCATATCAATGCAACGGTATAAAATGAAATTTATACATTTTCAAGTAATGGCACAATTATTGTTTCATTTCAAACCATGGATGCATAGTCATTGTAAATATAATTCAAGACACTCCAAAAATCACAAAACAGATTTCTAAATTTAATATCACACGTCAACGAATGCATATCAAAGCATGTTTCATCGAAAATGCGACAGAAAATACGTTTTACTATTTTATGCAAGAGATTAGGGTCCCACTCACCGTCTACGGGAGGGAAGTCACTCCCTACTGACAAGCCAAATCGGATCTGACCGCTCGAGTCTCCAAAAGATCAACCTAAATCAGATTATCAACATTTAATATCAAATAAAAGCAAATCAAGGATTTTCAATTTTTCCCTTCCAAATTTCTCCCACCTAATTTACAAAACTTCGTTATAGATTCTCGTTTCCTCAATTTCGAATCATCTGACTCACCAATGGTCAAATTTCTAATATTTATCATTTTTTTGTCTATTTTTCCTCGAATTTCACACATTTCAATATATTATGTAACTCTCGATCTAAATTCGACCAAATTTCGATAGAATTAATTCAAATATTGAAAATGTTGCATTTCTCTCACCTAGGGTTTCTCGGATTTCCGGATCTAGTTTTCGTTCGCCCGTCAACCTGGTCTAAAACCTGTAATATTACCAAATTTCAATTATATTAGAAACAACTAAATTTCTAATTCCAAACCCTAGGACTTCAACCAAATATAGTCGTTACCTGCAATACAGAAGACGCAGGTGAACTCTCGAAGGAGAAAGCCGGTCGCGGGCTCGCGGGCCGTCACGGGCTCGCGGGCCGGCAGGCTAGCGGGCTGGTCCGCTGGTGGCTCGCGGCTCTCAGCCCGGCTTGCTGGCCGCAGCGGGCTTCGCGGGTTGCAGTGGGCCGCAGCTGGACTGGGCCTTGGGCTGCTGTTGGGCTCGCCGCTGGTGGGTTGGCCCGCTTACGGACTAGGGCTCGCTCTCGCGAGCTGAGGCGCGCGCTCAGGACAGGATCGCGTGCTGTGAGGTGCGCGCGCTCGTGCAGATGGGTCTCGTGCTTTGCGCACTGTGCTCGCGCAGGGGCGCGCAGGCTAGGTCGCGGGAGATAGCGCAGGCTGGGTTGCGGGAGATCGCGCGCTGGGCTCGCGCGCTGGCTCGCGGGAGATCGCAAGCTGTGGCGCGCTGGGCTCGCGCGCTGGGCGGCGCTGCTAGCGCGCTGGGCGGCGCTGCTCGCGCGCTGGGCGGCGCTGCTCGCGCGCTGGGCGGCGCTGCTCGCGCGCTGGGCGGCGCTGGGCCGAGATGGGCTGCTCTGGGCTCGTGCGCTGGGCCGCGCTGGGCTCGAGCGCTGGGCCGCGCACTGGCTCGCGCGCTGGGCCGCGTACTGGCTTGCGCGCTGGGCCTCGCGCTGGGTCGTGATAGCTCGAGGCGGCAGCGCTCGCGGGAGGGTCGATCTGCGCAGTGGCGTACTCGCGGGAAGGAGTTCGCGCTGTGGCTTGGTGCGGTGGCGGAAGGGAGAGGCCGCAGCGGAGGAGAAGAGGAGAAAGAGGGAAAGAGGGAGAGAAAGAGAGAGAGAGAGAAAGGAAAGAAAATTAGGGCTTTAAGCCCTAATTTTAATTTCAACTTTTTTTTTTTTATTATTATTTTTTTTAAAAATTTAATTGGGTATTACAGCATCACCCTCATTTTGTTCTTCGAATAAAAATCTTTACTGTAAAAGAAAACACTTGAATTAAAATAACAACAATAAAAGGAAACAAATCTGAAAGTACCTTTATGAAAAATTTCATTTGTTCTTTCGATACTACAGGGATACTACGTCAGTCCTTATGACTAATAGGGCAAAATCACAAACTTTTAGTAGCAAAACCATAGAAATTGGCTAGTATCTATGACTTTTATCTAATGGGTTATGGGTCATAAATGAAGGACACTATAATTCGTTATGATCTTATATCCCATATGTCTTTTAAAGTGATTCTCTCTATTTTTCGAGTACTTTTAATATCATTAGTTGTAAAATATGAGATAATAAATTAATAAACAAACAAACTCAAAATGTTTTTAATTAATAATAAGTTTTGACATATTACCAAATGTGCGTTCTATAAAGTTGTTGTTTCTTCTTCATTTGGACACTCATCAACAGTTGCCCACGCTAGTTGTTCGGATGATTCAATAATTTTGATTTCCTTAAGTTTTTCTCTTCCCTGAAACATGTCTACATCTATTTCTAGTACAAAAATTAAATATTTGTAACTTGTTAATTTGACATAAGCAAACATGAAAAACTAATAATAAATGAAATGAATTTACTATATAATGAATGAAATGAGCGATGGGTGGACTCAACACGCCTTTTCTATATATATATATATATATATATATATATATATAGATATATGTTAATCAAAAGAGGAAAACTAATATATATAATGAATGAACATTATATATATGCAAAGAGAACATTAAACCAATATACATATGAAACATTTAGAGTAATTGGAGATTAACTAACTAACCAATATATATGCAAAGACAGTACAAGGATCCAAAACAAAAAAATCTTACAATTCACAAGGACAAAGATCCGATAATCTTTGCACACAACTTGTAAAGCAATTTCATATATTCATTACTCAAAATTACATACTAATAGTTCAAAAGAAAGGCTCACCATGCAAATAAAATCTTGATAATCCTAATTTAAAACATTTCTAATTGTTGAAGCTATCAATCTTATAAAACTTTTGTCCTACCAAACTTCTATCAATATCCATCATTAAAACTAATAGCACCAAACAAAAGAAAACAAGTAGCATCAAACTAAAGAAAAATATATATATCTATCTTTGTAAAACGTGTGAACTTTTGGTATATTTTGCAAAACTAATAGCAAACTTCTAAATGAATGGGTTGTTCGTATCGTGATTTCAACTCAAAATAAATTTCATTTTGAGATAAATTTATTAAACAAATTCTACATTTATTAACCATATAGATATAAGTGTGAACGACTCTTTACCACCTCGATTTTGGTTGTTCTCCAGTTGACGGGGGTGATTAGGGGGTAGTGAGCTGGCTGTCCAATGTGGTGTTGGTTTTTTGTGTTGTGTGTGTTTGATGGTTTCTTGTTGTGTGGAATGGTTTTGGTCGTCCTCCGGTTGGCAGGGGTGATTGGTGGGTAGTGAGCTAGCGGTTGGATGTTTTTTTTTTGTTCGGTCATTTCTTGTTACGTAGAATGCAAGCTTGGGCTGGTTGGGAGGACTCTTAGTGAGATTCCTTTTTTGCCCCCTTTTTTTTTTTAAATTGACTTTTATTTAGCTCTTGTAATGGTCGGGGAGTTTGTCCTGTTTCATATAATTGACCTCATACTTCTGTCATGTTTCCATGATTGATGCGGAATTGTTTATTTGCAATATGTTGTGTGGATTAGTTGGGGAGATTGGTGTGTTTCATGATGACTATGGTACATGGGGGCCATTCCTCTATACTCTCTTTCTTTCTCCAGGTGGATTAAATGGGAGTGGTTTAGGAAAGAAAGATTGTACTCTATCTCTGTTTTTTTCTTTGGTTTGTTTTCTTTCTCACGGGGGTGGATTCTGATGGTAGTTGTGATGGTTTTTTGTCTCTTTTGAGTCGTTCGTTGATTGACCTTGCGGAGAACCTGGCCGGTCCTGCTACCTCTCTAGGTGTATTTTACCTCTTTTGGTGTAATACCCAATTAAAAAAAAAAAAAAAAAAAAAAAAAATTAGGGCTTAAAGCCCAATTTTCTCCTCTCTCTCTCCCTCTCTCTCTTTCCCCCTCTCTTCTCTCTCTCTCCCTCTCTTCTCTCTCTTTTTCTTCTCTCTTCTCCCAATCCCCCGCCGCCGCACCTCTCTCTCCCGCTGCCGTCCTCCGCCGAGCGCGATCGCTGCACCACCGCGATCGCTGCACCACCGCTAGCGCTGCACCACAGTGAGCGCACCAGCGTGCGCTGCACCACAGCGAGCGCACCAGCGTGCGCGACAGCGCCAGAGTGCACGGCAGCGCAAGCCTTGCGCGAGCTCAGCACGCGAACCCAGCCTGCGCGTGAGTTAAGCGCGAGCAGCGCGCGAGCCAGCGCGAGCAGCGAGCGACCTGCAGGCCTCTGCACGAGCCCCTGCGCACCTCCAGCACGAGCGCAAGCGCTCCAGCGTGCGACCCACTGCGCGAGTGCTCGATCCAGCTCGCGAGCGCGACCCTAGTCACTGCGGCCCAGTCAGCACGCGGCCTAGTCCGGCCCGCAGGCCCACCAGGCCCGCCAGCCCATCAGCCCACGGCCCGCGACGGCCCGTGACAGTCCGTGAGCCTCTGCGAAGGTAAATGACTCTAAGTTTCGATTTTCGCACTTGGGTTTCGAAATTCTTTAGTATTGGACTTAAATTGTTCGCAATTGTTTCAAATTTGGAAACATTCAGGTTTTAGACCAAACCAACGGGCGAACGAAAGCTAAATTCGAGATCCGAAGAATCCTAGGTGAGAGAAATGAAATCTCTTCAACCCTTGAATAAACCTTGTCAAATTAGGTAGCATTAGTTGATTTGTTTATAAATTGAGGAATTTAGGGTTCGTACGAAATTAAGAAAAACGATAAACCCTGAAATAGTCGGAAATTGATGAAAATCGTGATGACTTGATTAGGTTGGCTTTCTTAGTGACTCGATTGAGGGGCGTCTTGTTTTGCGTATTTTGGCATTATTGGGGAGTGCGTTACCTTCCCCAAAACGGTGAGTGGGATTTATTTCAATGCTTTTGCTTAATATGTAAATCCTGTTTTACAACATTTTGATAATGAGCATGATTTGTCGTATGTTGGAAATGTTTTGACCGGTTTTAAAATTGACTTTTGTGAACCGTTGGAGTGTCCAAAAACTGTATTGAATTATGAAATTATGCATCCATGTGGTTGAAATGTATAATGTGCCATTTTATGCTCTATGTTGCATTGGTTTATGAACCTGACTTCGGCACATTTTGATGTGATATTGATTTTGGCTTTGAGAGCTTTGATATGTATTGTTCCGTAGCTACGAAGGACACCGTGAGAGGCGCTTTGGTGGCGTCCGGATATGCCTAGGCCTGGGGTATCCCACGAGTTGTCGTGATTTGATTATCTACACGGTACTAGCCAGGTTGAACCCGAAAGGGGGAGGATTTGGATTTGGATTGGATATCCTCTTCAAGTCTAGCACCTGGACGAGGTTCGTCGCCAACGCCGGGGTAGAGAGCACTTTAAAGAAATTTGCATATAACACCCCCGGTGCGCCTGTCATAGGTCGCGGTAGACCTCTGCCAGGACATTTTTGGCTGGCAGCTCTATGATTTTAATGACAGTGCTTTGGATGCATATTTGACTTGAAAATGCGTGAAATGATATATTGTTGAAATGAAAAGCATGATGATTTGAAATATGATTTATATACTTATGTTTTGACACTCCAGTTTCACACTCCATATTTGACGATTGCATTGACCCACTCACTCACTGAGTATTCTTCTCCCGAGTACTCACCCCTCATTTCCCTTTTGTTTCAGAGATAGTATTTGACAAGGAGCGTCGCTTTTAGGACGCCCAGTTTCTTTGGGAGATCAGGCTTGGACTTGAGGAATTATTGTGTATTTCCGCTGCAAATTTGTATTGGTGATGTATATGTATTTTGAGGTCTATAGATGACCATTTTTTTTTATATAATTCTGGGATGACTGTATAAATATGGACATTTAAATTGTAGAACTCTCATGTCACTGCATGACATTGCATTGAGGCATTTCTTTTCATTGCGTCTGTATTTGGGAATGTGTCATGTCTTAGAATTGTCCTCTAGGATCGCTCGGTGCCTCCTCTAAATCACAGGAGGGGCGACTGGCGGCTGTCCATGCCTTTGACGGGGGCATGGCAGTAGAGGTCTGTGGTTAGGACTGAGGAGAATTGTTTGTTAGCCTTGCGTTGCCCTGGATTGTGCAGTAGGATGATCTGATTTGTTGTTGAGGATAATATATGCATTTTGAGGCCGGGATGGCCCCTTTTGGACAGGTAACAGGTTTATTTTAATATGGGAGACCTCCGATATATGGGGAGGTTCTGTCCGATTTTTTGTAAAAATACAGCCGGCATCCAGGGTAACGGGCGGCTGCTCACGATCCCGGTTCGGGGCGTGACAGTTGGATTGGTATCAGAGCCTCTAGGTTGAGCGCTATATAGGAAGAAAATGTTGAAAACATTCCCAAGTGTGTTTGCGTTTAAAGTCCTCAATGCATGAGAGTTTCATACAGTCATTTATATCCCTGCATATGGTCTTAGGAATTGAATTTATCTATTTTAGGGGGTTAGATGCTAATTCTTATCTAACCTAGCATTTCTTCATTTTCAAAGAAAGAACCAATGGAGATGGTTCTTAAATTGATGATTTCATTCATTTTAGGGGGTTAGTTATACTAACCTTAATCCTTGAACAATGCCTAATGAGAATTCTTATATTGCGGAACCATGACGATTAGATGGAGCGCTAGATATGTACTCCCTGATTCACTTAAAGAGAGCGAGGATACTTCCTCATTTCTGGCGCCCCTTTCGGTGCCGAAGAATACATCCTCAAGGTGTGTGTTTTCTCCAGCACCTTTTCAGCCGGCTATTATACCAACGTCTCCACCATTTACTCTTGATATTTTCGGGCAAGTGTACGAGTGGTACACGGCACATGGGGTCCAGATGTCACCCCATCACCTTTGATGGCAATGCCGATATCTACGGCTGCGCTTATTTCTCCTACAGTAGTTCTTACTCAAGCGGCACCAAATCGTCCATCGGTGACCGTTCTTCTTACAGTTTCGAATCTGAGTTATAATAATTGCGCCATACTTAGGTGCATCCCCAAGATGACCCAGCTAGTCACGGTAGCTCGACAGTTGGGATGCACAGATTTTTGGACTTGGTGATGCTACGGTAGCAAAGCACTGAGTCAACTGAATCCGACGGATCTTGATAGATCTAGGCATGCGCGAGGAGTATAGTCTACGAGTAACTGAGAGACTATTCGATAGGGAAGCCCTCACTTGATGGGAGGCTAATTGCGATGAGGCTATAAGCCATTGCGGCAAAGCGATTTCCTAATGGAATTCGACCGCAGATATTTCACGGAGTTTTAGCAGGACCATATCCCCGGTGGTTATATCACCAGTCCTAGTGCCATGAGCTAGGCTACTGCTCAGCGACCTTTTCTTTGCCGCATATGTGGCAAGCACCACGCTCGAATAAATATGTAGAGCACTTATTACATGCTTCCACTATGAGAAGCCGAGACATATCAGGAGTTTATGCCCTGATTTGTGACTTGGAGGTTAGTTGACTTCGAGTCATCCGAATACACCACATGTAGGACAGCAGGGAACCCCTGCGCATTCTAGTAACACTGCTCCACGGACTGCAGCCGGGAGCAATATAGTATTAGGTTTTCACGAGAGTAGTTGAGGGTGCAGACCCTTATGTATGCGATGATTCAGGAGGACGCTCTGGCGAACCCAGATATGATCATGGGTAATCCTCCTGCGGATCCTTCTGTTTAGAGGTCCTTATGCACTGTTTCTTTTGAAATCGTGTATTTTGTGATGATAAGCATAGACATGATTGTTACAGTACTAGAGGCTTATCTATTTGGATATACAGGTGTATATCCCTATCCTTTCCGTACTCTTAGTAAATTCTTTTTATTTTATGTTATTTTATTTTATTTATTTATTTATTTATTTGAATCTTGGTGCTATGGAAATACATGGAGTCGACGTTTGTGTTCTTATTGGCACATGATCGAACTATTTCTATGTGAGAGTTTCTTTCGCTCAACAGTCGGATGGGCTGTTATCGTTACTTGATGAGGAGCTATTTAGTTGTCGCTCCTCTTGGTAAGCAGTTGGTTAGAGATTCGTATATAGAGAGTATGATGTCATGGCAGGTGGGACAGTGCTGAGAGCAAATCTGATCCCACTGGATATGACAGATTTCGATGCCATCTTAGAGATAGATTAATTGTATACTTATAAAGTTTCCTTAGACTGTTTTATCAAGAAAGACGATTTTTGGAGGCCTGAAGGGCCATCACTGACGTTTGCGAGTGAGAGACGGGTGTTACCCCGTGATATTGTATTAGTGAGGAAAGCCAGACGTATAATACGTCGGGGATGTATGACAGATCTGACACATATGATCGATACCACCATACAGAATCCGAGACTTGATGAGATTCTGGTGGTACAGAAGTTTCCTGAAGTATTTCCCGAGGAGCCACCCTAATTATCATTGATTCGGAAGTTCAATTTTGAGATTGATCTGGCTCTAGGGATTACTCTTATTTCTATTCCGTCATATAGAATGGTACCATTTGAGCTGAGAGAGCTCAAGATTTAACTATAGAAATTGTTAGATAAATAATTAATCCATCCAAGCACCACACCTTAGGGTGCTTCGGTATTATTGTAAAGAAGAAATATAAAACACTTAAACTTGTTATGGATTATTGGCAGTTGACTAAGGTTACTACCAAGGATTGATATTCATTTTCTCACATCGATGATTTGTTTGATCAGCTTCTCAGTGATAAGGTCTTTTCGAAGATAAATCTTCGATCGCGTTATACTCGGTTACGGGTTAGGGTCGAGGATCTGTCCAAAAATCGCATTCCGTATCAGCATGGACACTTTGAGTCCTTGGTCATGCCATTTGGGCTCACCAATGTCCTAGCTGCATTTATGGACCGAATAGATCGGGTCTTTTATGAATTTCCTAGATCGAATTGTTATCGTTTCCACTAATGACATCCTAATCAGTTTGCAGAGTGTTGAGGAGCATGCTCAGTGTCTTACTCTCAGACGACAGAGAGAGTGCTTACCCCTCTTTATTGGTGGGACTCCGTACCTTAGGAGTTAGTATGGTTAATGATGTGTAAGAAGCATCATTAGCCAGATATGAGGACAGACAGACCTTGTTCAACCATGTCAGAGACTTCAGTTTCCGAGAGAACGGATAGATAGTGTTTGGAGAACGGATTTGTATTTCAGTTGACATTGATTTCCGCAAGGCCATACTTAAGGAGGCACACTCCTCAACTTAAGCATTTATCCAGGTAGTACCAAGATGTATTGGACTATTCGGGATAGTTATTGATGACCTAACATGAAACGAGAAATTGAGGATTTTGTGGCAAGATGTTTAGCTCGCCAATAGGTAAAAGGCCGAGCACCAGCGTTTAGCTGGTACTTCACAGCCCTTTTTTTCCCATTCTTCGGTGGGAGTGGGAGTATGTCAGGATAGACTTTGTAGTAGAGTTGCATCGGACTTTGGCACAGTATGATGCCATTTGGGTGATAGCTAATTAATTTATTGGGTCCGTACATTTTCTCCTTAATCATAGCAGAAGCGTGTTGAGCCCAGAATGCAAGAGGCTTTGGGCACGCGGCCTAGTTTTAGTACAGCATATCACCCACAGACAGATGGTCAGTCGGAGAGGACCATTCAGACGCTTGAGGATTTACTTCGGGTTTGTGTTATGGATTTTCGGGGTAGTTGGGACAGGCATTCACCGCTGGTGGAGTTTGCGTATACTAATAGTTATCAGGCCAGCATCGGCATGCCACCCTATGAGGCACTTTACGGTATGAAGTGTCGTACCCCGTTGTGCTGGGATGAGATAGGCGAGAGACGCCTTACCACTGTTAGGCTAGTCGAGGAGACTAAAGAAAATGTCAGAGTGATCCGCGAGCGGAAGAAAGCCGCCCAAGACAGATAGAGGACATATGCGGATCGAAGACGCCGACCTTTAGAGTTTGAGGTGGGCGATATGGTGTTCTTGAGGATTTCCCCCTTGAGGGGACTAGTACGACAACGGCAGTGGGGCAAGTTGAGCCCCAGGTACATTGGCCCGTTCCGTATCCTCAGTAGGGTTGGGAGCGGGGCATACAGGCTAAAGCGGCCAGATGAACTATCTCGGATCCATGATGTCTTGCATGTATCAGTGTTGAGGAAGTGCATCTCAGATCCTTCACACATTTTGGAGCCTCCGCCGATAGAAATGCGAGAGGACTTGGGCTTACCTGTCCAGCCCGTGATTATTTTCGATCGACAGGTCAGAAAGCTACGGAGCAAAGAGATTCCTCTTGTTAGAGTTTTGTGGAAGAGCGACCAGGTCGAGGAACAAACCTGGGAGCCGGAGGAAGCCATGAGGAAACAGTACTCCCATCTATTTTCTGTATAGTTTTCTTTTAGTCTCGAGGACGAGACTTGTTTTTAGGGGGTTAGAAAATGTAATACCCAATTAAAAAAAAAAAAAAAAAAAAAAAAATTAGGGCTTAAAGCCCAATTTTCTCCTCTCTTTCCCCCTCTCTTCTCTCTCTCTCCCTCTCTTCTCTCTCTTTTTCTTCTCTCTTCTCCCAATCCCCCGCCGCCGCACCTCTCTCTCCCGCTGCCGTCCTCCGCCGAGCGCGATCGCTGCACCACCGCGATCGCTGCACCACCGCTAGCGCTGCACCACAGTGAGCGCACCAGCGTGCGCTGCACCACAGCGAGCGCACCAGCGTGCGCGACAGCGCCAGAGTGCACGGCAGCGCAAGCCCTGCGCGAGCTCAGCACGCGAACCCAGCCTGCGCGTGAGTTAAGCGCGAGCAGCGCGCGAGCCAGCGCGAGCAGCGAGCGACCTGCAGGCCTCTGCACGAGCCCCTGCGCACCTCCAGCACGAGCGCAAGCGCTCCAGCGTGCGACCCACTGCGCGAGTGCTCGATCCAGCTCGCGAGCGCGACCCTAGTCACTGCGGCCCAGTCAGCACGCGGCCTAGTCCGGCCCGCAGGCCCACCAGGCCCGCCAGCCCATCAGCCCACGGCCCGCGACGGCCCATGACAGTCCGTGAGCCTCTGCGAAGGTAAATGACTCTAAGTTTCGATTTTCGCACTTGGGTTTCGAAATTCTTTAGTATTGGACTTAAATTGTTCGCAATTGTTTCAAATTTGGAAACATTCAGGTTTTAGACCAAACCAACGGGCGAACGAAAGCTAAATTCGAGATCCGAAGAATCCTAGGTGAGAGAAATGAAATCTCTTCAACCCTTGAATAAACCTTGTCAAATTAGGTAGCATTAGTTGATTTGTTTATAAATTGAGGAATTTAGGGTTCGTACGAAATTAAGAAAAACGATAAACCCTGAAATAGTCGGAAATTGATGAAAATCGTGATGACTTGATTAGGTTGGCTTTCTTAGTGACTCGATTGAGGGGCGTCTTGTTTTGCGTATTTTGGCATTATTGGGGAGTGCGTTACCTTCCCCAAAACGGTGAGTGGGATTTATTTCAATGCTTTTGCTTAATATGTAAATCCTGTTTTACAACATTTTGATAATGAGCATGATTTGTCGTATGTTGGAAATGTTTTGACCGGTTTTAAAATTGACTTTTGTGAACCGTTGGAGTGTCCAAAAACTGTATTGAATTATGAAATTATGCATCCATGTGGTTGAAATGTATAATGTGCCATTTTATGCTCTATGTTGCATTGGTTTATGAACCTGACTTCGGCACATTTTGATGTGATATTGATTTTGGCTTTGAGAGCTTTGATATGTATTGTTCCGTAGCTACGAAGGACACCGTGAGAGGCGCTTTGGTGGCGTCCGGATATGCCTAGGCCTGGGGTATCCCACGAGTTGTCGTGATTTGATTATCTACACGGTACTAGCCAGGTTGAACCCGAAAGGGGGAGGATTTGGATTTGGATTGGATATCCTCTTCAAGTCTAGCACCTGGACGAGGTTCGTCGCCAACGCCGGGGTAGAGAGCACTTTAAAGAAATTTGCATATAACACCCCCGGTGCGCCTGTCATAGGTCGCGGTAGACCTCTGCCAGGACATTTTTGGCTGGCAGCTCTATGATTTTAATGACAGTGCTTTGGATGCATATTTGACTTGAAAATGCGTGAAATGATATATTGTTGAAATGAAAAGCATGATGATTTGAAATATGATTTATATACTTATGTTTTGACACTCCAGTTTCACACTCCATATTTGACGATTGCATTGACCCACTCACTCACTGAGTATTCTTCTCCCGAGTACTCACCCCTCATTTCCCTTTTGTTTCAGAGATAGTATTTGACAAGGAGCGTCGCTTTTAGGACGCCCAGTTTCTTTGGGAGATCAGGCTTGGACTTGAGGAATTATTGTGTATTTCCGCTGCAAATTTGTATTGGTGATGTATATGTATTTTGAGGTCTATAGATGACCATTTTTTTTTATATAATTCTGGGATGACTGTATAAATATGGACATTTAAATTGTAGAACTCTCATGTCACTGCATGACATTGCATTGAGGCATTTCTTTTCATTGCGTCTGTATTTGGGAATGTGTCATGTCTTAGAATTGTCCTCTAGGATCGCTCGGTGCCTCCTCTAAATCACAGGAGGGGCGACTGGCGGCTGTCCATGCCTTTGACGGGGGCATGGCAGTAGAGGTCTGTGGTTAGGACTGAGGAGAATTGTTTGTTAGCCTTGCGTTGCCCTGGATTGTGCAGTAGGATGATCTGATTTGTTGTTGAGGATAATATATGCATTTTGAGGCCGGGATGGCCCCTTTTGGACAGGTAACAGGTTTATTTTAATATGGGAGACCTCCGATATATGGGGAGGTTCTGTCCGATTTTCTGTAAAAATACAGCCGGCATCCAGGGTAACGGGCGGCTGCTCACGATCCCGGTTCGGGGCGTGACATTTGGACTATTGTTGCTACTTCTTTTATGCGTGATGCTTGTATGTATTTAATTGTTATTATTTTGTTTGTCTGTCTGGAGTTTTGAGGAGGCTACATCTTTGGTTTTTTTTCGTCGAATGTTCAGTGGTTGCTTGTTGCATGGAACGCAACCTTAGGCAGGTTGGGAGGACTCTTTGTGAGGTTCCTTTTTTATTTTATTTTTATTTTAGTCTTGTAATGGTTGGCGGGTTTGTCCTGTTTGGTAAAATTAACCTCGTGCCTCTATTTTTTTTTCTTTTTTTTCTTTTTTTTCTTTTTTTTCATTTGTGCATTCATTTGTTCATTTATTCAGTTGGAAATTCAGTTGGGTTGCTTCCATGATGGACATGGGATTGTTTATCTACAATGTGTTGTGGTGATTAGTTGGGGAAAGTGGTGTGTTTCATGGTGATTGGGTGCATGAGGGCCGTTCCTCTATGCTCTCTTTGTCTCTGGCTTTCTCTCTCTTTCTTTCTTTTTCTGGATGGATTAAATGGGAGTCATGCCAGAGAGAATGATTGTGCTGTGACTCTAATTTTTTTCTCTCGTTTGTTCTTTGTCTAATGGGGGATTTTTTGTTGCCTTGTTTGTTCGTGAATTATCTCTCGGGAGACCCTAGTCAATTCTGCTACTTATCTATTCCCTTTTTTGAACTGTTGGTGCTGCTTCTTTTTATGCGTGGTGCTGTATATATTTAATTATTATTACTTTGTTTGTTTCTCTGGAGAGGTCCGTGTTTGTATTTGATTATTATTATTTCTTATGGGTGATGAATGAATATTTAGTTATTGTTTTGTTTGTGCATCTAAGGTTTTGCATAGATGTTGTTTTTCTTCTCGATTGTTTGGACCAACATTGTTATTGTTGTGTTGACAAGCATTGAATTTTTCTTCTCGATTGTTTGGACCAACATTGGCATTTTCTACCTCCAGGTGAAAGTACCGAGGGAACAGAGTTTATCCTCCAAGCAAAATCAATCGGGAACGTATTGGGTGCTGAGAGAACTATGCCCAAAGACTTATGCCATGAGATATACAGTTGAATGAGGGTAGACAGATGGGTGTTGACTTAGGATTTTAATCCTTGGATTCTTTTTTTCTAGTGGTTGATTTTTGTCTGATTTGCCATGTGTTTTTTCATTTTGTGTTGGGCCGTTTTCAATGTAGGTTTCTTGTTTTGTAGTTGGGTGGGTTGGATTATGATTGTTTGTTCATCGGGTGTCTGCCGCTTTATGTGCCAACATGTTATTTTTGTTGCTTTTATTTTGTTTCGAGAAAGTCATGATTATAGCAGTGGGGATGAGTGTTTGAAAATTTAATTTGGGCTTCTATTATTTTTGGGAATGGCCTTTTGTTTTGTTCTTGTGATAATTCAGAAGTTTGGCTAGTTTGATAAAATTGCCTTTCATCTATTCTTTGGTATATTAATTTATTGATAGTACCTGCTCAGCATTGAGTTTAGTAAAAATAAAACTTTGTTTTTATGTGTCTTTGTGCTGGAAAGTGGAGGATTTACAATAAAAGGGAAAGATTGCGATCGGTTATGCCTCCTTGGTGGCTTATAGATTGACCTCGGAGAGAACTTGGTTTGTGCGTGTCCTTATTTCTTATGCTTTCTTACTTTGTGAAGTGAGGGGACCATGGTTTTCTTGTTTTTTCCTTGCAAGCGGCCATATTAAACCTGAACTTTCATTGTGATTTACGTATGCATAGTCCAAAGTTGGGGGCCATATCATCCGATCCCCTTGAAACTGGAGAACGACTCCCTGTATAATGACAGTATTATGCGATTAGCGCTTTCCATTATGCCTTCTCCACTCGTGTAGAATGTTTTGTGCTGGTTCGAGTTTCCTGGTAGCTACAACGTCTATTTCACTACCAATGGTAAACACCGATGCCAGTAATACCATATTTAGCGCATGGTACGTGTATCGTTTTGGATATTTATTGATCTCGCGATGCTCCTGTGGTGCTTCATGCTTGGAGTGGAAAGCAAGTGATGGGATATGGCCTAAAGGCTCATTACGGTCTGTCATTGTAGGATTTAAATTCCTTAGAGCCAATGGTCTGAGAACCAAAACATACCGCAATGTGTGGTCCGTGTATGATCTATCTCCTGATCGGGTAGCCACGATATACCCTCTCAGTTTCTATTGAAGTGATGCTTTTTGGTAAGCCGACTAAATGGCTCCGACGCTATGTTTGTACTCTATCTAGCCATTTGATCGACTAAGGTGATATTTATATCTCTCTGAATTAGGGAAACAACCTTTGGTTATTGAGAGGGAGATTTTTTGCTGTTACCGATGGGGAGAAGGGTCGGTATGAAAGCTCGGGTTGTGTGATTTTTGGCATTGTGAGTTGGTTGAGAGTCTTTCGGTAAGAAATCTCTACTATCTGTGGAATGATGTACTGCAAAAAAACAAGTTTTTAACCACAAATTTAATGACAAAAATTTAATAAAAATTCGTCGCTAAAAACGTTAGTGACGGAGCTAGTGACGAAAAATTTTTCGTCGCTAATAACGCGTCGCAAAATTTAGCAACGAAAATTAGAAATCCGTCACTAAATTTAGCGACGTTAGCAACGGATAATTTTTAGTCGCTAAATCCGTCATAAATTTAGTGACGAAAATTTATTTGTCGCTAAATTTAGCGACGAAAATCTAAAATTCATCGCTAAATTTAGGGACGAATAATTTTTCGTTGCCAAATTCGTCGCAAATTTAACAACGAAAAATTATCTGTCGCTAATTTAGGGACAAAAAAAATTTGTCACTAAATTAGTGGCGGATATAAATTTGTCGCTAAATTAGCAGTGAAAGAAAAAAATGCGCTTCTGCCTACACCTCAGCCCGCCCGCCCGAGCCAACATCCGCCCACACACCCTCCCTCACTTAATTCCTGAAAAATGCCTTCACTTTACTCCCACCATGGTTCGAACTCCTGTGCTTTCATAAAGCTTTAAAATCATATAACCGCCAACCTAAATGTTAGTATCTGTTATAAACTTTTTTTTTACTTATTATTTTTCATTCACATTTTTCTAATAATAATAATACAATATAAAATAATAATTTATTATAAAATAATAAAATAATAAAATATTAGTTTAAAATAAAATAATAAATTATTTTAAAAAATAATAATACTATTTTTTAAAAAGATAAAATAAAAATAAAATATAACATATTAATTAAAAATAATAAATATGATAATTTTTAAAAAAAAATAAAAAATAAAAAATATATATTAATACTTTATTTTATTTTATTTTATTTCAAATTTTGCCACGAATTCTGAACTATGACGCAAAATTAGCGACGAATTCGAAATTCGTCGCCGAATTCGTGGCTAATTTGTGATAAATTTCTGAATTCGTCACTAATTTTGTGACGAATTCTAAATTCGTTTCAAAATTAGTGACGAATTCCGAAATTTATCGCTAAATTAATTTATTATTTAATAAATATATATTGATATTTTTTTATTTAATTATTTTTCAAATTTAGCGACGAATTATTTTGTGATAAATTTCGGAATTCTTCGCTGAATTCGTCGCAAAATTAGCGATGAATTTCGAAATTCATCGCTAAATTTATTTATTATTTAATAAATATATATTAATATTTTATTTTATTTTATTATTTTTTAAATTTAGCGACGAATTCTGAAATTCGTCGCAAAATTAGCGACAAATTCCAAAATTCTTTGCTAAATTAATTTATTATTTAATAAATATATATTAATATTTTATTTTATTTTATTATTTTTTAAATTTAGCAACGAATTCTGAAATTCGTTGCAAAATTAACAAGGAATTCGGAATTCTTCGCAAAATTAACTATGAATTTCGAAATTCATCACAAAATTAGCGACAAATTTCCAATCATCGCTAAATTAACTACGACTATTTTTTCATCACAAATTTCGTTACAAATAGCGATGAAAAAAGTTTTAATCGCTAAATTCGTCGCAAAATAGTAACAAAAAAAATTCGTTGCTAAATTTTATCGCAAAAACCATGTTTTTTTTAGTGATGGATATTCGCAATGGGTATTGATGCTTGTGAACACTTGTTGCTCTTGGTGAGTTCTTGGTTGGTTTTCCTTGTGTTTTTTTGCATTATGCTAGAGGATTTTTCATATAGATTTGGTGTACTGTGTTGTTTTATATTTGCTCCAATGTTTGCTCTGTTTTCTCAGTTTGGTGGATTAAATTATAGTTGTGGTTGGATGTCGGGTGCTGAGTATTCTATTGTGTTGTTTAATTATTATCTTGTTTGTGCGTCCAAAGCTGCTTTAAGAAGTTACCTGTCTTGTCTTCTTTTCAAACATGCATTCTTGTCACTGTGCTGGCAAGCATTAAATGTTATGCATGTGGATGTTAAATGCTTTGAAAATTTAATAGCTCCTAATTTTGATTTTCTAAAGTAAAGTCCCAAGAGACTGAAGTTCGTAGTTTGAAGTAAAATGCAGGAATATATGTGGACTGTCAAGAGTTTGTTGGAGAAGCGTGTGCTGATGGGCGAACAGGGTCCATCGTATCATTTGAACTCTCTCAAACGAATTTCCTATCCAACACGGCGTGTCGTCAATAAGGTATGTATCCCTTAATGGGTGGACACCACCCAGCCCATCGTTTGAATTCTTTTGACCAAATGTTCTATGGAGTATAACATGTCATCGATAAGTGACGGATCAAACACATCTCCTTGATGTGTGGATATAGCCCTTCTTTTTGATTGAACACTTAGAACGAGTATATCGTTGTTTAAGCACACATAATCCAACAAACAGAACATAACGAAATGTGTCATCAATGTCTGATGTATCTTTTGGTCAGCTGGCAATGGCCTACTCTCTCCGTTTTCATCAACATGGTATTTCTTCATTATGATTCGTCAGCTCCAAAGCTGTGTCGGTGCTCCGTATGGCTATTTGATCAATCAAAGTAATATTTATATTTCTCCAAGTGAGGGAAACAACATTTGGTAATTAGCAAGGAGATTTTTCTCTAGTATCGATAGGGAAAGAAATTTCTACGATAGCTAAACCTGTTTGGAATCTTTCGCTGGGGACTCTATTTTTTGTGGGGCGATGGTTACCTATGATCAATGTTGATGCTTGTAACTTTTGGTTACCAATGGTGAAATTTTGGTTGGTTTTCCCCGTTCCTTTTTTCCTTTTTTCCTTTTTTTTCCCTGGTATGGGAGGGTTCTTCATGTAGACATGGTGTCTTGTGTTGTTTTGTTTTTATTGTGGTGTTTCTTCAATTTTCTTGATTACGTCAATTAGATTATGGTTGTTGGTTGGCTAGGTGTCAGTTGTTGGGCGTTCCACTGTGTTGGATTTGTTTGTTTTGTTTGTATGTTATGTGTGCATCCAATTATTAGTTTCTCTAAGTATCAAGGGCTTTTTCAAGAAGTTACTTGTCTTCTGTTGTTTGGGCACATGCATTTTCATCATTCTGCTGCTAGGCATTAAAGGTTATTCGCACTGGTATCAAATGCTTTGAAAAGTTGATAACTTCTATTGCCAAACCAAGGTGTTGAGAGACCAAAATTATTCTTGCGAAGCAAGATACCGACGCATGAATGGACTACCAAGAGGCATGCACTAAAAGGTATGCACGCACGAAATGACACTAAATAGAATAGGATAGATAGGTATTGGGTTACATTGCTAATTTTTGCGATTATTTATTTGTCAATTCTCATGGTAGGTTTTTATCTGGTTTCACCACCTTTTTTCCTTCTATGGTGGAGTCCGTGTTGTCTTGTGGGTTTGGATCGTCCTTTGATTGGTAGGAGGTGATTTCTCATTGGTAAGTTGGATATGATTGATGTGGAATTATTCGTCTTCAGTGTGCCGTGCGGATTAGTTGCAAAGAGTGGTATGGCTAATGATGATCATGATGCATGGGAGCCATTCCTCTCTTTTCTTTCTTTTTTTTTTTTTATTTTTTCTTTCTCTTTCTATCTTTCACTGGTTGTTTCTCTTTAAAATATACAATTCTTTCTTTTTCTTTTACTTTTTAACCCTTGGCGTCGTGTCCCATGAACGAGAATTTTTTTTGTAGCACAGAGCGTCTTAGTTTTTATGTGGTAGGCTGCGTATATGTTTAATCATTATTTTGTTTTGTATTTGAAGGTTCCTAAAAGAGTTGCTTGTTCCCTCTGCTTTTGAGACGTGCATTTTCGTTATTGCACTAATAAACATTAAATGTTATGCTTGCAAATAATAGATGTTTTGAAAATTTCACAATTTTTTCCAAAGAAAAGTATCGAGAGATTTAAATTTGGCCGTTAAAGCAAAGTGGTGAAAAACATACCGAGTACCAAGAGATATACACCGGAAGAGATGTCACTAGACAAATCTGGATGAAGGAGCATTAGTTTACAATTCTAATTTATGCGATTATTTATTTTTCATGGTGCGTTTTGAATCAGCTTTTGTCATGGTTTTGCTCTCTATATTTGAAGACTTTCCATGTAAATCTAGTTTTGCATATTTTCTTTACCTTTCTTTCGAAGTTTGGTTGGTTGTCTTGACTAAGTGGACTGGATCATAGATCTTTATCTCTCCCGCAAAGTGGATATAGTCCATCTTTTTGATCGAATGCTTAAAATGAGTCAATTGACATTTAAGCACACATAATCCAACAAACAGAGCGTAGCGAAATATGTCGACATTGTATGATGAATCTCTTGGTTAGCTGGCCACGACCCACTCTCTTTGTTTTCATCGACATGGTATTTCTTCATTACTTGATTTTTCGGCTCCATTGCCTTATCAATGCTCCGTATGGCTATTCAATCAATTAAAGTAACATTTATATTTCTCCAGGTGAGGGGAACAATGCTTGGTAATTAGCAAGGAGATTTTTCTTTGGTACCGATGGGGAAAGGAATTTCTATGATGGCCAAACCTATTTGGAATCTTTCACTGGGGACTCCATTTTTTGTGGAGCGATGGCTACTTGTGATTGATGTTGATGCTTGTAACTTCTGGTTATAGCGAAATTTTAGTTGTTTGTCCCCCTGCCCTTTTTTTGGGTATGGGAGAGTTCTTCATCTAGAGATGGTGTTCTATGTTGTTTTGTTTCTCTTGTGGTGTTTTTTAAATTTTCTTGATTGCGTCGATTGGATTATGGTTGTTGGCTAGCTGGGTGTTAGTTGATGGGCATTCTGCTATGTTGGTTTTGTTTGTTTTCCTTGTATGGTAAATATAAAAGTAGTGTTTATCTAAAAATAGTTTTTTAACTGGAGAATTATGTATGGTACTATTCTTAGAACAAGGTAAAACATGATGTCAGTCCATCATATACGGGCGAATATCATCAACATATAGATCTACATAATGTTTGTTTGAGACTAAACATCAATAGACAGCTCATATGATAAGGAATGTATAGTTATAAATATTCATTTATCGGAAGAGGACAAACACAAAGGATTTAACTCTTCTCTAATGGAAAGGAGTTTCAGAAAGAATAATGGTACCTTAAAAGCGATGGAAATCAAGCTTATCACATTATTGAATATATTATGTAGGCAAGAGGCACCCACCGAGGAGCGGAGTGACCGAGGAACGGAGTGACCGAGGAGATTGAGTGACGAGCATAAAAAATGACCGAGGAGCTCCAGATACGGTCGTTTGGTATGGGCTAATGGGCATGAGTGGTCGAAGAAGTCGCTTTAGGAGTAGCAATAATGCCTTCACAATCTTATTTTGAAAGGGCATGTTATTGTTGGGGAAGAAGCGGAATGATTATAAAAGTTAATGTGTTATGCATTAAATAGAGGTGCCATTGGAAGGCGAAAAAAATGGGAAGTTATAGTATTATTGCGAGAGTTGGATGATCGATTCTTTATTCAATAGGAGCCTGGCTGTTCCATTTTCGAAGTGCGTCGCTTTGTTTGTTGGGTCTATTATTAAAGTATAGGCTATAAACGACGAGCGTAACTGATAAGAATCTACCGACCATGATTCAGCCTATAAGTTGGTATGCAAAGGAGAAAGTGAAGTTTATAAGATTTTTAAACAAAGCAACAAGGCATTTGGTGATCTAAACTCGTGATGGTTTTCAATAGTTATATAAACTAAAGATAAAAGATTTTGTATGGTTATTCTTTTGACTTTTGGATGCTGTCGATACGAGATTCCATCAGTGGTGGGGACCAACACTAGATCCCATCATGGCATTTGGTGATCCAAGTCCATGATGATCAGCTTTGGGAGTTCCTGGAGTTGCCTCGCATCCTGTATGATTCTCGTCTCTTTTTTGTATTCCAACTTGGAGGATTAGGGAATCTTTCTCTCGTGAGGTCTAATGGAGATGGCCGGGTCTGGTACACAGCATGCGGTTAGATCCAGAATTGACATCTCTTAGCGGGTGTAAAGAGGAAGGGAGAAACTGATGTTCACAAAAGAGCTTCGGTGCTTCCTCTTCCTCCATCTTTTGTTCTCCTTAACCGATGTATACGTAGGAACCTAGTTTTCTGAATGTTAATGTAAGTTCTGAATTGTCATGTAAAGATTTTGTTGAAAAATGAATTTGAAGAGTTTATTTTTTTCTATACCTGATGATTTTCTTATTTGGCCTCGTTGATGTGTTTCGCACCCATTTCCTTTTCTATCTTCTGAATTATTTTGTTCATACGTTATTATTGTGATTTGTCAGTGAGCAATTGGAAATGCCCTTTTGTAATCATAAATAGATGAGATATATTGTATCAGGCATTGTGCCTTGTAAATATTTGACATACCAAGCGTATCGGTAGGGGGACTCATAGGCATTTCTCCTTCAGAGTATTCTACGTACAATGCGTGTGGCCGAGCATACTCGGAGGAGTTGCATCTAGGAAAAGTCATAATTTTTGTGGGAAATTTGTGCCCTATAAAATGTGCCTGCCAAGACGTGTTTCCTTATTCGGCAGGATAGTCTCGAGAAACATAAAGATTTTTACTTGCTTAAGAAATCTTCAAGTTTACTTAAAGATTTATTTTCTTCGTAGATAACCCCAAGTCGTGCTTATCATGTGATTGACTATGTTATACTGGCAAGACGCGGCCATCGAGGAGCGGAATGACCGAGTAACTTGGATGTCGAGAATTAGAATAAGCAAGGAGTTACGATATGGTCAGTTGGTATGGACTAATCGGCTCGAGTCATCAGATTTTGATCTTATTGGTAATGGGCTTTTTGGCCGTGTACCATCAAAAAGGAACAGTGTTCTAAAAGTTCAAAAGTATCAGTTACTAACCATACACATCATGCATACAGGGAAAGCCAGTCTATAAAGCAAAAGTTTAGTTGCCTCTCTTGCTAAGACCACCCAAAAAATAAAACTCTAAATCACTCTATGACAACTTGTCTTTTAGCAAGCTTAAGATCTGTAGGTTGTCCAGTAGTGAGGTTATCATCCTCTACTTTGTTAAATGTGTCCATAGACGAACCTTTGGCTTTTGATGATGAAGTCACTGTCTTTGTCAAACAGTAATACAAAACAATGCATATAGTGTCAGTGCAAGAAGAAGCAAATTTGAAATTTATCTAAGTATCAATCTTAGTATACCCATCTGGTCAACTCATATAGTCCAATATTCAGTAGAAGGAGAGATCGAGTCATTGGCTGAGAAACAATTTGATCACTAGCATCATTCTCAAAACCATCACAATAATATATGATAGTGAAGTGCTGTTTTACTTCTAGAATCCATGACTGAACATGTCAGACGTGAGCAACATATATCTTCTCTTTGAGAGTTTGGTGAACATCATCCAATAGCAGCTCAATGTTTTTATGAAAATATTAAATTCAAAAATGCAGTTCACAAGAATCTTGTCTACCATGAAACAAACTAAACAATATAGATTATATGTATGCACAATGAATCAACAAGCAATAACTCAACCGAATTTAAATACTGTTCTGAAGAATTTTGCATTCAACGGATAAGAACATGGTTGAAATGTTCCATTGCCTGAAAAGTTGTAAAGGTTAGCAGTCTTTCAGCTAAATCTCCGAATATGGAATCAGTTACTTTACCCGTGCTATCCTCTAAATTGACATCAAAGTAACACCTATAAAGTATAAATAATTCTCAAATTGGTAAAACTAAGTGTACAAGTAACACGATTGAAGTTGGACTGCACAAATTGCATATTTGTTTTGGAAACAACCAACAGTTTCATCTGAATAAAAGCAAACGACGATAAAAAATGTAATACATAAACTGTATGATTGTTATGGAACTTAGTAGATATTACTATACATTAAAAAGAGAACAAGTTACCTTGGTTTGGCTAGTTGTCTTTTTTTACATGACTTACACAAGAAAACAACATCAAACGTCACTGCTATAGAATTAAAACAATTGCTACAGGCCATGTACCGATATTTCTAAAAAATGTGTTGAAAAGAGAACCGAACATTTACCCATACTGTCTGAAATCAGTTTCCACAATATAATAACCATAATTATTATTGAATTGGATACTTGTGAACAGAAAACTTTTTCATCAATAGAATAATTTTACCTTCTGTGTTGCTGTTAAATTGCAAATTCTAGTTATTTTTTTATCTGCCTTGAAAGAGATATCAGGATTGTAGTCATCATTTTTTTTTTTCGGACAACTACATCCTACAGCGAATCATCGTTCCTTATCGCCCCATACAAAGAACATTAACTAATATACATTAATCTTATACATATCAAGTTAAACATAACTACTCTGTATATTAAATTACAAGCTTTTTAGTTGTCTCGCTTCTTGAGTAGGCGGATCAATTAGAACAACTGAATCAAACCAAGTAGATTGTCACACCTTGTAATAAGCACCAAACGAGATAAATATATAAAGATCGGTTCCTTCATCACAAGAGAACTATAGGAACAGGAAAAATAAAATAATACATTTGTTCGTACCATTATAAGAGTTAACTCTAAGCCTTCGACTAACAATAACAGGATATGTATACGTGTTTTCTAAGATCTGCTGACCTTCATGACTTACAAAATCATCCCATATAGATAGCTTCAAAGTTTGGAATTTTTTTTTAAAGGCATATAATTTTACATCAGTCAAGTAGAATTTGCGATGTAAGCATCATTAAAGCCGATAAGAGCACTTACTATTCATTGGCGATTATAAACTTTTCAACCACCAAATTTTTGCCTTCTTTGGTGATGTGTTTGGGTTTCGGTGCATAAATAACAACAACCAAAATATCTGCAGATTATATCGAATTTCAAATTAAGTAATAAAAAAACCATGCATAGCTTGTTGTTTTAACATATACGGAGCTCACCTACAAATTTGTCTCCGTGGTCCGTATATGGCACCAGATCTGTGTAATTAATGTAGCCAAAGTTCACAAACATAAAGTCATCATCTTCATCAAGCTCCTCAATAATCATTCTAGTAGATATCAGCCATTGGATTTTAAAGCCTTGGCTCTTAAACTTTAGAGGAATAAACTAGAAATCAGCTTTTGAAATAAACATTTCTTATAGACTTGCAACGTGGTGCTCATTCCAAAGATATTAGCATTAAACATTATCCCTTCAACCTAATTTCCCTGTTAAAATAGGTAATCATAACATTACGAACAATCTTTATATTTTTTTCTTAAAACAAAGATTATTTTCACAGTCTATCAGAATTTCATAATGTATAAAGTGTTAGGTCACAGAAACAAGGAGCAAGGTTTGTTATCTTCATATTATATTAGTGAAATGTTAAGCGAAACATACACACTTTTGAGTCAACGAAAATATGTTTCTATCTTTTGCTCAGAGTGTTAATAGATCCTGTAACGTGCTACTTTTCATGGACTATGATTTTACAAGTCCAGTTCTGCATAGAAAGAGTGCTATCTTTTATCAAAGAATAATTTTGCATCCCAAAAAAAGCATAAACAAAAATATTAAAACTCAATTTAGATAATAAATAAACAATAACGGCTATAAAAATATGTGAATATTTGAGCACATACCTTACTCAAAAATGTTTATAGTTTGGCTAAATGAAACAATTCGTCAAAAACAATATTTCTTGTTTTGCAATCTAATTTGATGTCATCAAATGTTCTGGGAACAATCAGGACTTTAATTGTATTGGGAGATCTAACTCTAGATAGTGCAATATACAGTTGTCCATGAGGAAAAACTGGTTCACGTAGATAGATTCTAACATAATCCAAAATTTGTTCTTGCGATTTGTTAATTGTCATAGGAAAGGATAAATAGACAGGAAATTGGGTTCTTATAAAAGGAATTCCATTTTTTTCATTGTCGGGAGTCTGTAAAGGAATTCTAGAAATGAACTCTTTTTTTCCTTTGTGGTTATTAGTAGCAATCTCTGCATGAATAACATGCTCGCTTAACCACCTACATATGATTCTTGTACCCGTGCGGTTTACATTTCTAATTGGTATAACAGGGCAATTTTCTTTGAGAAACAAACTATAAGGTCGTAAACCCCTTGGATTCTAGCTAAAGTCTTCAAAATCTCCCTGATGGCATTCATCAACTATCTTATCTGAAGCTATGTAAGTATGTAAATTTTCAAGGAATCTTTGAATTATCAACTCGTTAAGTTCACTAACTAATGTATTCTTAGGAGAAAGAATAGCTTGATTTATCATCTAATAGGGATCATCTGAATAGAGGTACAAATCATTGAAAACAATGCGTATCAATCTATGATTCAGGAAATAAAAGTTAAAAAAGCACATATATTGCTTAAACGATGTCAAACACTATCAGAAATGGTAGTGTATTACTTGTCAAGAGATTCATTCTTATCGAAATACAGAATTATCATATCAATAAGAAGAGTTATTTCACCATTTTTATCCATGGGTTGTCTTCCTTCACCTATCCTTAGCAAAAAAAATCATAGAATTTTGGATTTGAAACAGCACACATGTTTTGCTTTAATGTCAATTTATGCAAATTTTGCCATAAAGGAGAATCCACAAGGTTTAAATCTTTCAAGAGCTGCCTTGGAGCTTGTTTTATCATAGGTAACGTCTGCCTAAAATCTCCACCAAAGACAACAATCTTACCACCAAATGGCATTTCGCAGTCTATTATATCCTTAAGTAGATCATTAAATGCTTCAATGGATTGTCTTTTCGCCATTGATGCTTCATCCCACAAGATTAGCTTAGAGTCCACAATAAATTTAGCAACATTTCTTTGTTTACCCAGTTGACAATGAATCTGTCATTTGGGTACGTGCATTTACATCCCTCTATTGATACGCATTAAAAGTGTTGGTCATTTATGCCCATTGTGGGGCATTTTTAGTAAGTGTGGGATAATGGGGTAACTCTCATTATCCCATTAACCATCTAATGGAAACTCCCAAAAATTAAGCCAAGGAGTGCCCACGTGAATGCTCTTCTTCTTTCTTAATGAACAAAAGAAAAGGTGTTTTCTTCCTTCCGGCGTGAGAACAGCAGCCATGCGAGAGGAAAAAGGGTTGGGCTCCTTGAGAGAAAATGTACAATTCTCTAGAGAGAGAAAAGAGAGAGAAAATACCATGAGGGTTGGAGATTTTCGCATAGGAAAATCACCCTTCGTTAGAGGATTCATTGGACATGGGCTTGAGGCATCGTGAATTTGCGATGGTGGTTCAATTCCGTGATCACCATCCGACCGTGCAATCCGTTTGAGGGACATCGCGACACGGTAGATTTTTTGGAGACCTCCTATCAAGGTACTTATCCAAAAAATTCCAAACTTATTTATTTATACTTCTGTATGTACGATTAAATCCAACATTGATATCAGAATAGTCATTGGATTTAATTAAAATTATTTTTGAAATTATTTTTGGGGTATAAAAATTTTTAGGGTCCAGATCACGGATGAGTTTCATGAATTCGAGAATATCGTAGGAATACCCATGGCCCAGGGATTGCAAAAATAATTTTTGTTTAATTTCCCGAGCATATTTAGGCCATGAAAAGTCTGGTCAAAGTTTGCACTGTACGGACTTTAAAACCTTAGATCTATGGCTTTATAGGGCAGATCGATGCATGAAAATGATTTATGTGTGTTCTTTGCATCGTGATCTACATTTTCATGCATTTAAATTTGAGTTTCAGATGCCGGAAACTGGGATTTTCGAATTGGCTGCGAAGGTCCGCGATTGGATAACATAGAGCCAACATATTTGGGGCTTGAATCCTCCTAAAATCAAGTGTAGGATGTTTAGAGGATGCTCACTAATTTTTTCCAATCGAAAACCGCATTAAAAAGTGACTCAAAATGACTTTTCCGGCAACTGGGTCAAAAACCCATTACAGGACCCATCGGGCAAAGACGACCCGGCCTAGACCTGCGGGCGCGTGTGTCTCACGCGTGCTAAGGCACGTCAATAGGGAACCTGTGGGCATATGTGCTTTACGCGCGAGATAAGTGCGTGAAGCGGTGAGTTCCCAATTCGGGTCGGACCCTGAACCGGACTGACCTACGTATCAACACGACAGGGTCAGACCCCGACCCATTGACCGGACGGTCGGGTCAAACCCTGACTCATTGACCGACCCGGTCTGACCCGGCGCCGACCCAGGCGACACGGCTTAGCGCGTGAAGGAGCGTGAGCCACGCATCGCGACTGGGCGTGCGTGAGTGGAGCCGCACCAAGCACGTGGCGGCGCGTATAAGGTGCACCGCTCATCTGGTGCATGTGGCAGGCACATGGCAGTGCATGGAGGAGCGTGGCAGTGCTTGGAGCGCACAGCCAACGTGTGGCGGAATGTGTGGGCCCCGGACGACGCGTCAGGTCTCTTAAAATTGGATTTTTTCAATTTTCTGAGGGTCATATCTCCGTAATTGTGACTTTTTATGGGTTTTTGTGTACCGAATCTAAATTTGAATGGCAAGATGCGATTCCAGGTTGTGGTGTATGGTGTCCGTTGATTCATACGCTCGCTTTAGGGTCTATACTCGAGTCATTTTGGTCTTAATGATTCGTAGGGCGCACAAAATATGATAATAAGTATCACCAAGTCACAAATATCTCTCTTAATACATTGAGAACTGTCATATTAAATTTTTGCAAGAAGAGCAAATTGAATGATGTGATTTACAAGATTTCACATTAGTAGATTCAGTTTATTCTCGAGAAGCAAAATCTATTTGAGATTCTGAGGCACGAGATGGTGAGTCCCAGGAGGGCATCACACCTCAGGATAAATGAGATAAGGAAGTCTATCGTGCGTAGAAGAAAAGAATTGCCAAGTTAGGGCAATCCTTATCAGAGATATGCACGATAACTTGATCTCGTTCTATGAGCAATATCCTATGGATATGTCGATTAGGCTCGCCTTAAAAAAAGGTATTGTGTTGTTCTTTTTAGCTCCTAATATAAAAATGCTGAAAAAAAGGGTTGATCATACAATGATGCAATATTTGATAAAAATGTCGAGTATGATCGCTGAGTTGAGCAATATGGATGAGCCTATTTCAGATGAGATTCAGGTACTAGGTGTGATCCAATCTTTTACTTGATTCATGAGAAACCATGGAAACTTACCTCACTCGTGGCAAGAGTATTCATTCTTTCGCTAATGTGAGTAGGTATTATGTGCTCAAGAAGGAGTGCCTAGAGGCGAGTAGGCCGTACTCGAGTCATGTTTATGCAGAGGAGTCGAGCAAGGACTCCCATGGCACTAAGCTAATAGCATAAGCATACGAATGAGACTCGATATCCAGGTAATAAAAAAATCCAAGAAAACTGACAACAAAGTACAAAAAGCACAGGAAGAATGAATTTGATAAGACCAATGCGAAGTGCTACGTCTGAGGTAAACTTAGTCATTTCACTCGTAAGTATGATGAGCGAAAAAAAATATCCTTTTTCTTCACGTGGCTTGTGATGCTTGCTATTTTCTCTCCTTTATGGATTGAAAAATCAGGAGCAACCGACCACGTAACTTGAGACAGGAATGCGTAAATAAAGTTCCACCGGGTGAATCCTCAAGTTATGAGGATTTACATAAGGGACAGAATATTTGTCGTCATTAGAGGGATTGACACTTGCTATGACGTTCTCTATGCTTTAGGCATTCGATAGAATTTGAATTTAGTACCTTGTCTAAGATTGATTAGGATATGCAATAAAATCATCTGTTTTATTAAATACGACAATTTTTTGAATTGTTCTAGTTTTGATCCATGATGGATGCAATGCACCGGTGCTGCTCCTTCTAGTGGTTTTCTTGTCATTTTTATATTGTCTTTACATCTGATTGCGTAGATGATGATATAAATGAGTGGTATAGTAGACTTGGCCACATAAGGTAAGAGATAATGAATCGGTTAGCTGCAAGCGGTTTGTTGGACCCGCTAACCAAATTCGAGTTATCCATATGTGAGTTTTGCCTAGCTGACAAAACGATAAAAAAACTATTTGGCAATACAATGAAAGCTGGGGCTCCATTGCAGTTGGTCCACTACAATATTTGTGGCCTTATGATCATAAGAGCCTGAAATATAGCTATATACGTTATGACATTCATTGCATTTTGGTTTTTCTATCTGAACTCGCACAAATCTGAGACATGGGAATGCTTTGGAGGTTTATTAGCAAGATTGAGAATCAATTAGATTCGAGAGTGGAGACTCTCAAAATCGATTGGCGGTGCGAGTATTTGTCTAAACTATATAGGGAGTTCTATTTCAAGAAGAATATTACAAGATTACTGACTATTCTTGCTACTTCTCAGTAGAATAGAGTAGCCGAGATAAGGAATAGGATTTTGTTGGAAATGGTATGGTCTTTAATGACGTAGATTAATATGTCTGTCTCCCATTAGGGAGATATTTTATTGATTGCTACCTATGTCATCAACCGTGTCTCATTAAAGTCCATGGTCAGTACCCCAAATGAGCTTTGGACAGGGAGGTAGCCTAACCTTAGTTACTTGAGTTTATAGGTTGTGCCGTGATTTCTCACATCTATATGGTGAGATAGGCTTGCGAGAAAGTATATGTTCTTAAGTGAACATACGGATGACACTATAATCAAGATTGAATCTCGTAATACCATATTTTTTAAGAATGATTTCTTTAAGAGAAGTGAAATCAATTTAGACCTTACCTTCTATGAGATGGATGAGCATAGTAGCTCAAGGAGCCTAATAGCGAGATATAAGAATTCACTACGAATCTTGATCTCAGTGGGAGCGATCCATCAAAAGGTAAAGATTTTTCTCTTCTCGTAAGAGCATCAAGGATGCATACTTAAATGTCGCTTCCCGATTAAGGGTGAGTCACTCATTGTGACTCTTGAGAATGATGAGAAATCTTAAACGGTTCAAAAGGCTCTAGAGAGTTCTGTGAAATACCGTTTGTTGAAGGCCATAAATGAAGAGAAAGAGTTGATGAGAATCAACGGGGTCTAGGACCTGGTCTATTTGCCTGAGGGCAAAAGGACTATTGGGAACAACTAGGTTCTCAAGATCAAAAGAAAGGTCAGCAGATCGATGAAGAGGTATATAACCCGTCTAGTAACCAAGGGTTACACTTAAACTGAAGGGTGGACTACGAGGTGTAGTAGTCCAATTTATCTCGATCCGTTTACACCAGATAGACGTATAGACCGCTTTCTGTAATGGAAGTCTGGATGAGACGACCTACATGGAGCATCCCTCTGATCATTCTAATAGATCAGGTGGATAAGGTTTACTGATTTTAGAAATCAACATATGACCTTAACCTATCATCTAGACAGTGGCACCTAAGATTTCACGAGGAGGTGATATCTTATGATTTTGTAATGATCAAGTAGGATCATTGTATCTATCTGATACGCCCCAATGACTCCTTTATGATCATGTTCTCATATGTGAGTGACATTTCTGTTAGCCGGGAATAACAGAGAGTATCTAATGACCATTATAACATGGTTATTGTTCATAGATATGGTTTTAGCTCATTCTTGAACTTTGGATCCAGAGAAATCGCTTGAGAATGGTGTTGACTCTTTAACAAGAGTTTTACATTAGGTAGATTTTTTAGTATTTCGAGATGAGCGATAACAACTTAATATATACTTTATCGCTAAAGGTAAAAACATGATTCTTGACTTGCGTCCTAAAATTTATAAAGAAATAAAGGAGATGAGCAGAATCCTTTATTTCAGTACAATATGCATTCTAGTGTATGTGATGAGGTATACACATGCAATGTATAGTCTAATGTATGTGATGAGGCATACATGACCAGATATTTAGTTTTGTAGTCGAATCCTGAAAGGGATCACTGTAGAGTAGTGAAAAAGGATTCTGAGATATCTCATGGGAATTGTGGACCTCTCCATGTGTTACGGAGGAGGTGATTTACAGTTTTGTTGGGTATTCAAACGCCAACTGGGAGTAACGTTTTGAATGAACTCAAACTGATATCAATTTTTATCTTTTTAGAGCAGTAAGGAGCAAAACCTGTATACTCTATCTACGATAGAGAATGAGCTTATGGTATGCTCAATAGCAGTTCAGGAGATAGTTTAACTTTAGAAATTTCTGGAAGACTTAGGAGTTATGGTAGATAGTAGGAGGTTAGCGATAATTATCATGATAATCAGACCGCCATTACCAACAACCAAGACCATAAATATTATAGTAAAACCAAACACATTAATACTGGAGACCACTTTGTGAGAGAGACTACCATCATTTTGTGAGAGACACTACCAAGAAGGGTATTGTGATATTTAAGTACACCTTGACATATAGCATGGTGGCTGATTACTTCAGAAAATCCATTGTTAGAGATTCCTTTATGAGATAAGGAATCATCAGGTTTAGTATATTTTAACATTCTCATTATATACTGTTTTAGAAGTTTATTAAAATATATGACATGTATGCATTATTGGGTTACAAGTTTATTTCATACACTATTTATTGTTATATATTCTGTAATATCTTGTGATCAAAGATGTGCCAGGCAGGTGTGGTCGACTCTCTCACAAGAGTGACCACATCCGACTCTGAGTGAGCAGAGATGAGATGGTTTCTAGTTGTAAGAGACTTTGAGAGTAGCTCTGTTAGAACATAAGTCGTCCTGATACGTGTCCAGGATATGGTCATATGCGATATGACCGACATGGAAACACCCACATCCATGTTACCTGTAAGTAGCCAGATTTGAGATCTCAGATATCACTTGCGATTAGTGATATTATCTCTAAGATGCTCTCTCTGAGATCTCTGGATAAAATCTTATGTATAGACTGAGTCCCATACCTGTACAGTATTAGAAAAATTTGACATATACCCTTTGAGAGATGGGGAAATAATACCGTGATACGTGTTTCATACCACGTGTGATGCGATGACCATGGGACAGTGGGAGATATTATTTGAGACGATAGTTTAATCTTAATTCCCGTTCCCACTATGTGAGACCCGAAATCCATTGAGTGGGATCTCTTGTGCCCTTACTACTTTCGGCTGTTTCTAAAAGTTTTGGTTCAGTATTGCTACTTTAGTCTGTTTACTTAAGGCCCGGAAGACAAATTGAGGTCTAAAGGGTAGGTTTAGGAAAGTATCTGAATTGATACCGATAGATTCAAGTTTGGAAAAAGGAAGACCATTAGACATTACATTACTGTGTTGTATTCACAGGTCGACCTGTTATATTAATACAGTTGGAATTCAAACATAATAGTGAATACATAGTCGAGCAAATTGATTGCGGATCACTTTCGATAAGAAAAGTAACTCGATGGATGTAATTGTATTAAGTTTGGGGTACAGCGAGTTGTTTTGATACTAATGCTGGCTTCTCGATCATCCTAACAGGTGTATCGAGAAATCTTTACTTACGGGTGTACTCGCCGATCACACGACACCCAATGTGGGGCATTTTTAGTAAGTCTGGGATAATGGGGTAACTCCCATTATCCCATTAACCATCTAATGGTAACTCCCCAAAATTAAGCCAAGGAGTGCCCACATGAATGCTCTTCTTCTTTCTTAATGAACATGAGAAAAAGTGTCTTCTTCTTTCCTGCGTGAGATCAGTAGCCATGCAAGAGGAGAAAGGCTTGGGCTCCTTGAGAGAAAATGTACAATTCTCTAGAGAGAAAAGAGAGAGAAAATACCATGAGAGTTGGAGATTTTCACGTAGGAAAATCTCCCTTCGTCAGAGGATTCACCGGACATGAGGCTTGAGGCGTCATAGATTTGCGATAGTGGTTCGATTCCATGATCACCATCCGACTGTGCGATCTATTCGATGGACATCGCGACACGATTGATTTTTGGAGACTGCCCTATCGGAGAATTTACCCAAAAAATTTCAAATTTATTTATTTACGTTTCCGCATGTGCGATTAAATTCAACAAAAAGTTATATGGGCCGATACCAAATGCTTCGAAAAGTTGGCAGGTGCTGAGAGACCGAAATTAATCTTGCGAAGTAAGATACCAACGCTTGTATGGATTGCCAAGAGGCATGCACCAGAAGGTATGCACAAGGAGAAATGGAACTAAATAGAACAGGACGAATGGGTATTGGGTTACATTGCTGATTATTGCGATTGTTTATTTGTCAATGCTCATGGTAGGTTTTTATCCGGTTTCACCGTCTTTTTTCCTTATATGGTGGAGTACGTGTTGTCTCATCAGTTTAGTTCATCTTTTGGTTAGCAAGAGGTGATTTCTCATTGGTAAATTGGATATGCGGTGTGTCCCTTTTTTTTTTTAATTTGCGAAGGCATTAATTGGCTAAGTATTATATCATTTCACGAAATCTATGCTTGTGAGAATTGGTAGTACTCTTTGAACATTTAGATTTTTATTCTAATTTATTTTAAGATGGACTTCTGTTTTACTATTGTCATGATTTACAATTTTGCCTATTTTTGTTAAATTTCTTTTCCTCTATCTTTTTCTTTGAAGGATATGTTGGAATATTATTAGCAGTGATTGCTGCTAAACAGATATATTATTAAGATATATATGGAATGTTTTTGACCTATGTTGATTTTACCTCTATGGTTTTGCTTTGTAGGATCTATGCTTGCTTTTGTATTCGCTTTTTATCTTTTGCTATTGTGTTGCATTATTCAATTTTAGTGAGTAAGTGGTTATGTTTAGTAATTGTTTAAGTTCGGTAGGATGATATTGCATGCTTTCAGTGTGGTTTCGTTTTTGTTCAATTTCATTCTGTAATATGCTTGCTGAAGGAATGTCTATTTGTGAGTTCTTATAAATGCATTTGCAATATTCATGCTTGGTTTCATTCAATTTATGTATTTTTTATGCTTATTTGTTGCTTGTTTTTCTCTTCTAATTAATTGCGTTTCATGAATTCATCCTTAAAGACTAAAAATGATCGAATCCTTTTCATTCGATTTCCCATTGGAAAACGCCTTTATTTATACTTTTATGTCTTGAACTCTTTTAATTTACATGCTTGCTAGCCTTTCTCTAGAAATTTATATTTGTGTTATTATTTTTCTACATTTTTTCGATGGTTAGTTACTGTTAGAAAATGGATAGAAATCTTTAACGATATAAGTACTATGCAAAGATGCCACCGGATCAAAAATATACGTTGCTACATCATCATGGGAGTCTTATGTTGCAAGGAGAAATAAAAGCAGTACAGCTAAACCTCATCTAGATAACATAACGACTATGGAATATGTTACTGGCCCATTGTCTGATTTTATGCAAAGTGACATTAACTTTCCAAATAGCAATTACGCAAGGTATAATAAGTATTCTATTTTTGGAAGCGCTAATGCTTTTGTTCATGCAGTTTTTGCTGAAAATTTAAAATTTCCAAACATCAATGGACATAGTGATGTTCTCCATGCAGCAAATTTAGGAATAGAAGTTGATAATAGATCGCCCTCTTCTATTTGTGCTACTATAAGTGTTGTTGTTGGCTAGAGTTCATATGCATTGAACCTTAGCCAGCAAGGTTGTCATGTTGGTGTGACTGCTTCTTCGTGACGCATTCAAAATCAACCACCTTCTTTTGTTGCTCTAACCAATTCAAACTTTCCTTCTTCTTTTGGTTTGAATATCTTTTTGAAAATATCAATGATTGACTCTTTGTTACTATTGTCTATTTAACCTCCTTTGTGTTAACACCGCTATGCGAACTTTATCCTTTGATATAGCTTCAGGCATTTCCTAACTTCTCATATTATTTGTATGTATGTTGTGATGTATCCGTCTTTTAACTTCTGTGGTTCAACTCTTCATGTGTACAATTATAACTTTTGAACTTCCTTTGAAACCGAAATGACAGTTCTTACACTTTGTTGAAATTTTGTTTCTCTTCTTACTTAATCAAATTCTTACTCCTTTCTAGGTGATAGGATTTCATTTATAACTGGTGATCGATGTTAGTCTTTTGCGTCTACAAATGTTCACTATCCCGTAATTTCTCTACAAGAAACAAATACAAGTATAGATGCCAATGGTGTTGCTTGTGTCTTAGAGATGTTTTTGTTTCATGTGAAATGAAATTTAGGTTACAATGATGTTGAAATGTGTAAAACAAACTACAGTGTACTCTGCAAGGATGAAATGCTCAAGGCTTTCTCTATTAGAGAAACTTCCTCAAGAATCTTTTGTGCTTCCTCCAGATTGTGAATGTTGTGGAGCCAAGCGATTCCATTTGGAGCCTCCTTCTTTCCACTGTTGGGGAGGAGAAATATCCATAGTTGCACCTCGAATGCCTTACGGTCTTAGGCGCTTGCTTACTAGGTGTAATGAAGAATGTGCATACTTTTGTAGCAATATTCGTACTTATAATAATAATCTTGTCTTTACATCATATGCTGCAAAGTATGATAAAGAACTTACAAAGAGCAAACATGGAGTTTACACTTTCGTGTACAAGGCCAAGTATATCATTTGCTAGATAGTTTGGTGTCATTGGGTGATAAAGCAAGTGGGATCCAATCTTATTTTTATGATACTGATAAGGCAATAAGAAAAAGAGTTGATAATTGTGATAGACTCCAAAGAAACACTTTAATATTGCTCCTTGACATTCTTGAAGATGATCCGTATCCAAGATTTTTTAAGGATTTAAGGAATGTTTAAAATTTCAAAAATTGTAAGATTATTCTTAATTGTTATCCCGTATTGGATCAAGGGGTATATAGTCTTCCCACTACCTCACAAGTTGTTGCTATTTGGACTGAAGAAGATGATCAGACAATTGATTCAGTCCCTCACATCCAAGTTTATAGCTATTCTAACACAAGCTATAGAGTTCAGCCTTATTAAGCATGCCATGATCCCTTGCAACATCCTCTTTGATTTCCTCAGGGTGAGTCGGGGTGGCATCATGGCATTAACCAAGCCTATAAGAAAGAAAAAAAAATATAATAATCTCAAGAATTCCATCATCGATCTTTCTTCCATAGATACTCCAATAGATTTAATGAATGTGGAACAAAGAGGTGAATACGTAAGTATATTCTGTCTATTTTATGGATTCATGATTAGGATGCTCCTTTCTTATCATGTGTGCGGTTTTCCCTATTTAGTTATCGATAACAATAACAGTGGGGAGTTTGCTATTTTAGCAAGGGAATACTATTGTTACAGACTGCAAATAAGGGATGACAATGAATCCATGTTATTGCATACTCTTAGACTCCTGTAGCATTTTGTGGTGGACACTTATATTAAAATCGAGATATCTAAACTCGAATTTTATAGAAAAAAGCATAATGAAGTTAGGATAGAGATCTTGTGTGTGGAGTGTTGGACCACTACAAAAAAATACGATTTTAGTCACGGATTTTCGTGACGGAAAAAATTCGTCGCCATTTTGTGACAAATTTAACGATAAAAACTTTTTCATCGCTAATTTACCACAAAATATGCGACGAAAATGAAGTCATGGCTAAATTAGCGACAGACACGTCATTTGTAGCTAAATTCCTCGCTAATTAGTGACAAAAAAATTTTCATCGCTAAATTCGTCGCTAATTGGAGACAAAAAATTTTTCATTGCAAATTTCGTCGCTAATTAACGACGAAAAATATTTTGTGGCTAAATTTTGCCATGGATTTAAAATCCGTCACAAAATTTAATCTTTTTTAAATAAAATTTTATTTTTTCTATTTTTCGTTTTATTTTATTAATATGTTATATTTAAGTTAAAAATTAATTTAGCGACGGATTTGTTTTCCGTCATTAAATTTAGCGACGAGCTAAATTTAGCGACGAAAATCCCAATCCGTCGCTAAATTTTTTTTATATATAATTAAATAAAATATAATATTAATATAATATTTAAATTAAAAAATTAATTTAGCAACGACTTAGCGACGGATTAAAATCCGTCGCTGTTTCAACGAAGGATTGCCAAATCCGTCGTTTCAGCAACGGATACCAAATCCGTCGCTGAATTTAATCTTTTTCTAATTAGAATTTTATTTTAGTTTTATTTTATTTTATTAATTTATATTATCAAATTATATTATTATTATGTTATAAAATTTTAATTTACATTTTATTTTATTATATTATATTTCATTTTTTTAAAGAATAATATTATTTAATTCTTAAAAAAAACCATATATTTTATTTTATTTAAATTATATATATTTTTTAATTAATTTATTTTTTTTGTTTTATTTAATATTTTTTATTATTGTATTGATAACTTTTATTTTATTTATATTATTTTATTCAATAATACAAAATTTTTAATTAAATATTAATCCGAATATGCTGGGCGCCGGGAGTAGGCAGGGGCGCACGCCGGGCATAGGCAGGGGCACGAGCCTGCGCGGGCGCCCACGCATGCACGCACGGGCTTCCGAGCATGCCCGCATGGGCGCCTGGCGCAAGCAGGAGCGGCACCCGCGCGCGCCTGCCTGGGCGCCCGCGTCCCTTCTCGCACCTGCGTCCCTGCGCGCACCCGTGTCCCTGGGCGCCCGCGTCCCTGCTCGCACCTACGTCCCTGTGCGCGCCCGCATCCTTGGGAACCCGCGCATGCCCGCACGGGCGCCCGCCCTTCATTGTTTTAATACTAAAAAAATGCTAAATGCTTTTGCTTTTGAAGGGATTTGGACCTCGCATTTGAACAGAAAATATGTCACCATTGCACCAGTATGATAATATTTTTTTTTTTACTTTTTTCTTCCTCATTTGTTTTCTATTCTCTCTTTTTTTTCCTTCCTCTTACTCTCATCTCTATTTTTGTTTTTTTTTTCTTTCTATTCTCATTATGAAAATTTCTTATATATAATAATTATATTGAAATTTCTTATATATTCAAACGAATAAAAATATTTTATGATTAAATATATAGATTTTTTAAATTATTAATATATTATAATTTATTGATAATTATAATTTTATATTATTGAGATCCCATAATCCATTTTTAAGAAATAAAAATGAAAAAAATAATAAAATAATAAAATAATAAAATAAAAGAAAAACAGAAGAAAACAAAATATAATATTAATATATTAATTAATTAATTATTTATTTTATTTTAAATTAGTATTTTATTATTTTTTATTTTATTAAAAATTATCATATTTATTATTTTTAATTAATATTATTTTAGGTTGGTGGTTTAAATAGAAAAAGTTATTATATTTATTATTTTAAATTGTTATTATATATTATTTTATTATTATTAGAAAAATATGAAAAAAAAGATAATAAGTAAAAAAAAATTTATATCACATAATTTATTTGGTTTGGTGGTTTACAGGTTTATGCATGTGCGTGCAGGTGTAGGTGTGCAGGAGTTCGAACCACGGTGGAGACAGGAAGCGAGGCAAAGCGGCATTTTCTAGCAATTAAGTGAGGAGAGCTAGAGCGGGGGTGCTGGCTCGGGCGGGCAGGTTGGTGCTGGCTCGGGTGGTTGGGGGTGGGTGGGGCCTGTTCAGGCACGTGACTCCAGGCTAGTGCTGGCTCGTGGCAGGGCATTTGGAATCAGCGACGGATTCCAAATCTGTCGCTAATTCAATAACAGATTTTTTTATTCGTCGCTAAATTAGGGATGGATAATTTTTCAACGGACTTTTTTTTTCCTAAATTAACAACGGATTTTAGCGATAAAAATTATCTGTCGCTAAATTTAGCGACGAATTTTAGATTTTCATCGCTAAATTTTGTGACGAATTTTAGCGACGAAAAATTATTTGTTGTTAAATTTAGCGACGGATTTAAGATTTTCGTCGCTAAATTTAGCGACGGATTTCTAATTTTTGTCGCTAAATTTTTGCGACGCGTTATTAGCGACAAAAAATTTTTCATCGCTAAATCCGTCACTAATGTTTTTAGCGACAAATTTTTTTAAAATTTTTGTCGCTAAATTTATGACTAAAAGGCTATTTTTTTGTAGTGGACAGTTGTAGCAATTGGTCAAACTCAAGGTTGTCAAGTTGGTCATTGGACAATATTACCAGTTTCCTTTATCAGTGGTCTGCTAGATATCAGAAAGAAATATTTAGATGCGATGGCTCTGGTCCAAAAGCTTTAAAAACCCAATATTTTTTTGACCGTCACACGTAATCCAATGTGGAAAGAAATTCAAGAAAATCTAAAGTATGAAAAAAAAACACATGATAGGCCAGATTTGCTAATTCGGGTTTTTAGAGCCAAATGTAAGATGCTAAAACATGAGATCCTGAATAAACTGAATAAACAGATCTTTTGAGAAGTCATAGCATGTGTGTATGTTATTGAATTTCAAAAGCGTGAATTTCCTCATACTCACTTGTTGCTAATTTTAAAATTACAGTTTAAGGTGCTTAATCCAGAATCATATGATAAGATTGTATGTGTTGAGATACCTAATCCTCAAGAAAACAATTATCTGTATTCGCTGATTATTAAGCACATGATTCATGGTCCTTGTGATGATAATGATAAAAATTTTCCTTGTATGAAAAATGGTATGTGTAAGAATCACTATCTTAAAAACTTTTTAGATCACACAATTCATGAAAAATATACATATCCACATTATAGGAGAAGTAACGATAGTGTTGGGATATGATTTAGATAATCAATGGGTGATACCTTAAACTACATATCTTATTGCTTTTCTAAACTGTCATATAGATGTAGAGATATACTCTATGTTGAAACTTGTGAAATAACCAATGTGAGTTGGCTCAACTAAATGTAGGGTTGAATACCCTTAAGCATGATCGAGATTCGACTCCCATTGGAAGTATCGGGCTCTCATGTGTATGGAGCATTCCTATTAGGAGACCTGCCCTCCGAAAGGAGCTACTGCAGCGTTCGGTCCGGATTAATCGGGACAAAACCCCAGATATCGGGTGGTGTCCAAGATATAGTACAAAAAAAAAAACTTGTGAAATACCTCTACAAATATGTTTTCAAAAGCCATGATCTTGTTAATTTTCGGATTGTGCATGAAGATTCGTCAAATGATATTGATAATTTCAGCAAGCAAGATGGATCTTACCTCTTGAAGCTTTATGGTGAATTTATGAATATCGGTTAAACGAAATGACACCAGTAGTCCATACTCTTCAGGTTCATCTCTCTAATCAGCAGGTTATTTCATTCAACAATGATTCTGATTTGGCCTATTTACTAAGAAATGTTGACTTCTCGACAATTATATTTACTGAATTTTGCAAAATGAACAAGTCTAATCACAGGGCCTAATAGTTACAGTGCCTGTATAAGGAATTCCTTGATCATTTTGTCTGGAATCCTAGAACAAAATCATAGTAAAAAAGAAAACATCAAAGATTCATTGGAAGATTAGTTACTGTGAATCCTAAGGATGGTGAACAATATTACCTAAGATTGGTACTTGCTCATGTCCACAGACCAACATGCTTTGATGATCTCTTGACTGTTGATGGAGAACGAGCCAATTCTTATAGAGAAGCTACTCTGAGACTTGGTTTGTTAAAATCTGATGAGTATATTGAGGAAACTCTTGCAGAGGTTGTTATTTTTTAGCTTCCATCATCTCTTAGGCTACTTTTTGCTGTCCTTTTATGTTATTGTTCTCAAGCAAAACCTACAGCTTTTGGGAAAAATTTGAACCGAACCTTTCTGCAAATTATTGCCATGCTGTAAAACAAGGTCACTTGCGTTGCCGTGACATCAAAGACAAGGTTCTTTCTGACATAAATAAGTTGTTGCTTCATATGGGAAAGAACCTGACTGATTATCAAATAGGTTATGATCAGCTAGGATCTGAATACTTGGAATGAATAATAAGAGAAGTATAAAGGGAAAGAAATATTCAAATTGATCCATAAGATTTACTTTTTCCTTTAAAGCTGAACTCTAAACAAAATCATACATTCACTGTGATACTAAATTGTGTTTTCAATAATAAAAGTCAAGATTTCTTTATTGACGGCCCCAGAGGAATTGGGGAGACTTTCTTGTACCGGTCACTACTTGCCATTGTAAGATCTAAAGGTTATATTGCTATTGTTGTCGCAACTCAGGTGTTGCGGCATTGGTTCTTCCCGAAGGAAGAAATGCATATTTTAGATTCAAAATCCTATTGGATCAAAAGTTCGGTTAGATTCTCTTATTTACAGCTTGTTGCAAACTCGCCCACCATTCCTGATAAATTAGCTATTTTCTTAGATATACATTCATTCTCAAAGTGCTTCAATTGTTGTTAGCTCCCAACTTAAAAAATATGAACTTTCACCATTGATGTGTTTGTTTTGTTTTGAGAAATTCTACATCCATTACTCTTACATTAAAACAAGCAGGTAAAATCTAATTGTCATACTTTTCTTTCGCTCTTTATAATAACTCTACATACATTTTTCATTATAAATAAAATTTAGAATTTGTTTTTTTCCTTGTCATTGTTTCGTGAAGAAAAAAATTTATGTTGCAAGCAACAAACATCTGTTTGACTAATTCTCAACAATGGGATGTTACGTTAGAATCAATGATGTTTTCTTGTACACTTCAAGAATAAGGACCAAGTATCAATCTTTTGTTTGATACACTTATTCTTATAAACTCTAACAAGAGATAATAATTTTATCAACCATATACTTTATTTGTAAAATGCAATCTTTGCCTCTACAATTCCAAATATTATTACAGCAGTACCATCGAAATATTATTACATTCAAACATGGAGCACATCAGTAGTCCTTTAGGGTCTGTGATAACTTGTTGGGAGATGGATAGGAAAAGTACCGTGATGAAAATCTTATTAAAGAACATCACGCATTGCTACTTAGGGCATGCCGGAGATCTCATCTTTGATGTCTTTCTTTTATGTGAATTACAAGAACAAGTCTACCTTAGATGGACAACTCCTTTACCAAATATTTTACAAGGGCACAACTTCATAGGTTCAAATTTCACATGAATAGTCTAATTGTATACATAAGAATGTACATATAACAACCCATTTCCTATGTGTGTACAGGAAATCATCCCATCACAACTCTCGAACAAGTAGTGTCTTCATCACTCAGGCCAAATTTCAACCAAGATCTATACGATTTAATATGCTTCTATCAAACATTTTCTATCGCGGATCTAGATAAATTTGTAATGTATTCATTAAAGATATTTAATAAGCAGTTGATCACAATCTTTTCTTAATATTAATCCTTATGTTTATCTTTTATAAATAGAGAATACCTCATTTTGTAATTTATTTTCTCAATAGCGAAAAGACACCAGCTATAGTTCTAAAAACAGGTGCGGAATCTGTCAACATTAGAATGAATGGAACATATATCAAAAGAAACTAGTAACAGTGTGTTCTGAAGCATAATCTTGAACATAATGATGTCCTTGTCTTCATTCTAGAATCACAAATAACATTTGTTGTCATGATCTTTGATGATCATGGAGTTGAAAAAATCTTTCCTTCGTATTATACATTCTCAGTGTATTCATATAATTAAACCACAATGTTGCTAAAGTCCAGCTATATTTTTAATAGATTTGGCTGTGATCGCCTACAATGTTCAATGCTTTGCATCTTATACTATCTTGATTATTTAAATTACAAAATAAAGAAAACTTGCTAAAATTTCAAACATGTAGTGAAACTTGACAACATCACTCCAAATAAATCATATATTTCCAATGCTTTACTATAATTTTTTTTGATTTAAGTATTCTTACAAATAGATTAATGGATGTTTCTAGACTTGTTTGTTGCTATGCCAACCATGTAACAAGATTCTCAATTAGGTATCACATAAAAGATTATATAAACTGATATTCCCATGGCAAAGCAACAAGCAAAATAGTGCATAGCATCAATCACTGAAGCAAAATATATAATGGTTGGACAATGCCGGCTGAGCTGTTATAGATAGCATCAATCAACCGATTTTAAGTGAATGGAACAGTAGGACTGTGGACATTAAATGCGGTGCTTGCCACTTCACTTTTCGGGAAGCAGTCTCAACACACTCTTCATTCTTTCATTTATGACTGGTTATAATGACTAAAACTTTTTTGGTGGTTTGTTCTATTGAGAAAAAAAGTATTTTAGCATCTAGGGTTTTGAAATTTCTAAATCAATCACCATGGCTGGAATCAATGACATTGAGAGCGTGATGACTGATGAAGAGCTGAAAAGCGTTAGATAAGCAATGGGTCTAATGGATGATTTCTGCGATCACTTACCCACAGAAGATGAAAGAGCGGACATGGCGCACAAGACCTCCCTACCGATGTACAAAAAATATATCAAATAGGCTTTGAAAGTGCCCTATTTAAGTGTTTTAGCCAACATTTTAAGGAACTCGAATATCTTTCCGACCATGCTTATTCCAAGCACATGGCGGTTGATCATAGCGGTGGTGAGTTTTTTGAACTTCTATCACCTAGACTTTGATTTCGAAATCTTATCTTCCATTTTCTCCTTACGTGAATGTTCCTGCAAAGATACTAAAAGATGGTACTGTGTTCACACAAAGTCGTATTATGAATGGAGGTTTTATTATAAGGAGACCATAGATAAGTAATGGATGAAGAAGTTTTTCTTTATGGAGTTTTACAAAAGGAATTTCATGTCGACTTTGTCAACACCCAATGGTGAGCCTGCAGTAATGTTAAAAGCACAAGCTCGCTCTCAGCATTCAAATTTCATCCGTTCTGTGGGAGAATACTACTAGAAGAATGGTAGGTAGATTCGAATAGATGCCCTCCTTGATGATCAAATGCTAAAGATGGCCGGCTTACTAATGAATGAGAAAGTAAAAATTGAAAGGCCCATCTTGGCAAAGAAAGCAGTAAGCCGATTGTTTAACATTTTGGAAATTGTTAATGGAGGAGACCTTTGAGTTGCCATGATTAACAAGGTTATGTGACCTAACTGGCAAAAAAGTATAGAAGGCGGAGAGAGTGAATCAGAAGATATGGATGCCGATGGGCACCCTATTGCTACATTGATTCCTGAGAGAAAAAGAAGAAAATTAATGATTGCTGGTATCAGTAACGAGGGGCTAGAGTATAAGCCCGATGATGAAACCTAGAGGAGACAAAATTTTCCCACAATCTCTGCATGTAAATGAAGAAAGTACACCGACAATGAACAAAAGTAGACCAACTAATGAGGATCCTATACTGACAGGCGAACCCAGGCTATCAAGCACCCATCCAAGATATATATATGTTCGAAAGGGCAAAGGATTTGTACTTGAACCGACAGCTTCGCTTCCTCCTGTTCTGATAAGATCCTTTGATGAGTTCAAAAACCCAAAGGAAAGAGGGACCGTGGCGATTAGTTGTAGTGATAACATTTTTACTTATTTAGATTTTGTTGAGTCGAGAAGATTCACCGATAGATTGGACTTAGGTACGTGGTTTTCCTAAACTTTCGCTAATTTGAATATCTTAATTAATACTGGGGTGTACCACTATATCACTTGTTGTCACGCCCCGATCCTCGGATCGACCACGCAACAGCTGCCGCGTTGTCTCGGTACACGGGCAGAACCTCCCCTTATACCGGGATTCTGCAAGGCTACAAATCAGTTCAAAACTCATCCAATACACCCTCCATTAGAAATGGGAAAAATCATATGACAATACACATATAAAGGGCCCATCCGGTCCATCCCTGTACACACAAGCATGCATCGACACGCGAATGGGGCGGGGGTTCCTATACATGCATACATGCAAAAATTGGCAATTCCAGCCATCCCAGAATTCTCAGCATAATTAAAACATTTAAAACAAAGAAGTCCCAAATCATAATCGCAGGATTTTACTAACACTTGCATGAAGAAACGAGCTAGCGTCAGTAAAATCCAAGTGGTATGAGATGTACAGAACTTCACAAATCCAAAAGAAAGTATCGAAATTCAGAATTTCAATCCAAATGTCCCATATGAGAGTTTAAAAGAAAATGAACAAGTTCCGTACAAGCCATGTAAGGATTCCATCAATACTTGCTCTTATATATGAAACAAGTATTAATTTAATCCATACCAAAAGAATTATACGTGTCTTTCATTCCATGGACTTCAAAATCAACCAAAATGAACTTGTATTTCTATGTACCTACACAAGTCAGCGGAATAAATCTTCCCCAGCTCCAATTTCTGCGGCAGATCTAAACTTCCTATGAAAAATGTTAAAGGGAGGGGTGAGTATTGGGAAATACTCAGTGAGCGGAGTGCAATGGTATAATTGTGTGATAAATGAGGGGTGAATGTGGAAGTGTCAAAGTATATCTCAAATAACATTTCATATATATCGAAACATTTTTCAATAAATCAGATAATTCACAAAGTATGCATCCACATCAAGTATTCTTTCAGAAAATCACAAGGGTCCCATCGAAATTACTTCCATCTTGCGTTTGGCCGAACCAAGACGAAAGCCCGCCAAGAGGTTTTCCATTTCGGTATTTCAAACACTACCCTCTTCCTTGGCATTGGCTTGGACCTCCTCGGGGTGCAATCCAGATAGTCCGACGTGGCAGAGAAGAGGCCGCGTATACCTCCCTCGCAATAAAACCCAACCACACCACCCCGTCGGGTCGCTCCGTAAAGGGAATGACTATAGCCATTAACTACTAGCACCATGCATTTCTCAAATATGTCATTTCTCAAGTCATGTGCCATAATTTCTAGCAAACAATTATCAATTTCATGTCATAGCAATTTATAGAGCAATATCAAATCACATATGGCACATATGCATTTATAAATACAATGGATGCATTCATGTTTCACAATCCAGTCCGGACATCCCACAATCATAAAACAATTTATATAAAATATGTAAAAATCTTACAAAATCATTTATAAAACAATTTTAAACTCATTTTGCTCATTTATAACACAATAAACCATCCACTCACCTTTTAGGAAGGGTTTTCACTCTCAATTTCCAACTCAACAAAATCCAACCTCTTCTTTAATTCGAAAGGCTTTAACCTAAAACATTGGTCACAAATAAATCGTCAAATGAGATCCCATTAAAGGGTTTTCAAATTTCTCCTCAATTTTGTATAAACCTTAGTTCCTCCTATGAAATTCCACCAAAATGTAGATAACCTAAATTGTTGCCTCAAAAATATCAGATGGAATTTACAAGTCCTAATTATTTGACTTCCACTCACCCAAATCCAACAAAGAATCAAACAAATGGAAAAACCCCAATAAATCATTACCATGGGCAGACCACGAAGAAATCCTACTCAGAAGACACATTATAGACCAACCCCATTCGAATTCATGCCATGTCTCTCTACTTCGAGAAAATCATCACCAATTTTAGGCAACTAATCTCGAAAGAAAAAGTCAACATAATTATGCACTGAGATTTTGTCTACCCAAAAATGAAGTGAGCAGAGTAAGTGTATCAGAAAGCCAAAGTATTCAACTTTAGTTCTGAGGCACAAGCATAACTTAGCAAAAGACCCATGAATTTCCTAATTCAGAAAATCATAACACTAATGTGAGAGAGAGAGAGAGAGTTACTTAGTGTGAGCAGTCCGCCAGGGATGCGTTTTCAAGAGGTGAGTAGTTCGCCATCAGCCTTCAAGGGCCTTCTAAGAATGGATGCCAGGGGTCTCCCACTTCGAGGGCCTTCTAAGAATGGATGCCAGGGGTCTCCGACTGGGCTTGGTCCCTTTCGTCTTTCACCCAAAAGAGAGAGATAGAGAGGGATGGGAGATGGGAGAAAATGAGAGAGAGAATCGGGAGAGGGAGAGAATGAAAGAAACAGAGAGGGAGAGATTGGGGGCGAGGGATGAGAGAGTGACGGGAGAGTGAGAGTGATGGGGGTTGGGGTTTTGGGGGAATGAAATTGGGGAATTGGGAAAGTGGGGGAAAAAGGAAGAGAGAGAGAGAGTGTGTGTGTTTTGTTGACTTTTTTTTTCTTTTTTTTTCTCGATATTACAGTATTTCAGTAGGCTTATCAATCTAAATCCAAGTATTTTTCACTTGTTTTTTTTTTGAGTTTCTTGTACTTTGAAAAGATTATCTTGTGCAGGCTTGGGAAGTTCTTTGTTAATAAAGCGATTTGAATCTTTAAGTTTTTGAGGAAATTGAAAATTTTAAAAATGGCTCCCAAAGTTTGGAATAAGAATCTTTTTAGAGATACTGGAGAAAAGGAAAGGATATTGTTAATAAAGGAGCTAGAGATGCAATATAAGTTACAAGATGAGCATTTTGTTAAGGGGATATGATATGGATAAGTTTGAATGGAGTTAGCCATTGGGACATCTGACTATACTAAATGGAAGTATTAAGAGGCATGATTTGGTTACTAACATGGCTAGCCCTACTTAATGATAGCAAGACCAAGGTAATGGTATAGTGATTGGTCAAACTATGAGACATATGGGTTAAAAGGATAGATATAAGCATGCCCAACAGTTCATAGTTAGAACTCTATTGTTGTCTAGTTTCACTTGACATTATTACGTTCATGGTTGTAATTTGAAAAAGGGCAAAGCTTCCTAAATAAGTTTAAGCAGAGAAATGTATTTATTTTCTAGCTACATAGCTGCTTAAGGCCATTTTTACAGTGTTACCTACTCTATTAATCTGAACTCCAATGTGTTCTCACACGGACATAGTAATGACGTTCTAAACTCTTGTTTCTTTCTGAGATGAATCTTAGCCTAATAGTAAAAGATTGCTTGTATCTTTATTTGAGATCTAGAAACATCTTTTACAAAAAAAAAGGGGGGGGTTTTGGGGTTGGAATGGTATGTGTTGTAAAATGAAGGGTACTGTGTATTTTTTTTTATTTGATGTCATCCTTGTCATGAATTACTGTGGTAAGTGAGACTCGAATCAAATAGTGGCTATGACAATGGCATTGGGAGTGATAAATGTTATGCTTAGCCTCTTGCATGCTTAATTAGGTTGTAGAGTAAAAGTCATTTCAAGGGACAATGGTGTAGTTTAATATAATGATTGTTATGCTAGAGTTTTATAATTCATCAACACAAGTATCATATGAGATTTTTATTTGTAGAACCCATATTGGAATTTCGGACATGACTATACCTATATTGACTCATAATGTATGTCATGTTACTAGCAGACCAATGGAAAGATCCGCCCACATGGACCGAGGTATTTAATATGGGTGCTTGACTTCTTTAGATCAGCATTCTAGTGTAAGTTTCTTTATTCATCTCTTGGAAATGAAAAAAAAAAATATATATATATATATATATATATATATATGTATGTATATAGCATTGATGCCCGTGCATTTATCGACACAGAGTTTATGAGTTTGATAGGGACGTAGGTCAAAGGATTACTTGTGTTCTATCATTCTTCTGCCATTGGAAATGGAAAACCAAATATTTAGTTATTGGATTCTTCTGCTTTGAGATTGGTATTTTCGTTATTCATTTATGTTTAATTATTTTGTGGATCATTGAATAAGGTAATATAGAGTGGGTTTTGAGTCTATCTTTTTGGCCTTGGAGTGGGAAATAATGTCCCTTGTGACAATAGAGTTAGAAATAATGAAGCATGCATTTCTTGTCTTTAAACTTTGATAATTTGGGGGTTATAATGCAAACGCTAGGTGATATGTGGATAAATATGCTTGATTTGATTTGGATAGAATATCGGTGATATTATATGATACTAAAGTTGATTGAGAATGATCGTGATAGAAGTATCTCGATTGAAAAGTTATCCAACTAAGGATTTGAGATTTAAAACTTAGAAGTATTCTAATATTGTCAATGGATTAAGTTTTATCACTTACTTAAGGCCATATTGAGGTGGATCTATACTTCATCGTATACAAATTTGATGATAGATGGGTTTGTATACCTTTTATACTAAGTCTTAAGATTATGTGATGGCCATATACACCATCTTGAAAGTTATTTATCTCTAAGAATATATGTATTCTGGTTGCATCTATAGTTCATTTAATGAATCTTGAAAGTAGGGATAAATGTGATTATTGATATGAACATGGCATGATAATGGCCATTCTTATTTAGGGTCCTTTTGGAGAATAATTTAAGAAATTTTCATAGTTTTGAAGTCTTGATAAGTATTGAGGACGGCTATTGCAGCGCGAATGAGGTCCACGTACTTCAATATTTTTCAATAAGAGGTTATCTGAGGTTGAAGAAAGGAGACTAAAGACATAGGTTGGTTATTGTATGAGTAGAAATTTTAGTTGATAATAAAGTGTGATTGAAAGGAATGAAACAAAGGGATCCAATTGTATTTTAAAATTTTGAGGACGAAATTTGTTTTTAGGGGGTTAAGTGTTCTAATATCGAGAAAAAAAAAAGTCAACAAAACACACACACACTCTCTCTCTCTCTTCCTTTTTCCCCCACTTTCCCAATTCCCCAATTTCATTCCCCCAAAACCCCAACCCCCATCACTCTCACTCTCCCGTCACTCTCTCATCCCTCGCCCCCAATCTCTCCCTCTCTGTTTCTTTCATTCTCTCCCTCTCCCGATTCTCTCTCTCATTTTCTCCCATCTCCCATCCCTCTCTATCTCTCTCTTTTGGGTAAAAGACGAAAGGGACCAAGCCCAGTCGGAGACCCCTGGCATCCATTCTTAGAAGGCCCTCGAAGTGGGAGACCCCTGGCATCCATTCTTAGAAGGCCCTCGAAGGCTGATGGCGAACTACTCACCACTTGAAAATGCATCCCTGGCGGACTGCTCACACTAAGTAACTCTCTCTCTCTCTCTCACATTAGTGTTATGATTTTCTGAATTAGGAAATTCATGGGTCTTTTGCTAAGTTATGCTTATGCCTCAGAACTAAAGTTGAATACTTTGGCTTTCTGATACACTTACTCTGCCCACTTCATTTTTGGGTAGACAAAATCTCAGTGCATAATTATGTTGACTTTTTCTTTCGAGATTAGTTGCCTAAAATTGGTGATGATTTTCTCGAAGTAGAGAGACATGGCATGAATTCGAATGGGGTTGGTCTATAATGTGTCTTGTGAGTAGGATTTCTTCGTGGTCTGCCCATGGTAATGATTTATTGGGGTTTTTCCATTTGTTTGATTCTTTGCTGGATTTGGGTGAGTGGAAGTCAAATAATTAGGACTTGTAAATTCCATCTGATATTTTTGAGGCAACAATTTAGGTTATCTACATTTTGGTGGAATTTCATAGGAGGAACTAAGGTTTATACAAAATTGAGGAGAAATTTGAAAACCCTTTAATGGGATCTCATTTGACGATTTATTTGTGACCAATGTTTTAGGTTAAAGCCTTCCGAATTAAAGAAGAGGTTGGATTTTGTTGAGTTGGAAATTGGGAGTGAAAACCCTTCCTAAAAGGTGAGTGGATGGTTCATTGTATTATAAATGAGCAAAATGAGTTTAAAATTGTTTTATAAATGATTTTGTAAGATTTTTACATATTTTATATAAATTGTTTTATGATTGTGGGATGTCCGGACTGGATTGTGAAACATGAATACATCCATTGTATTTATAAATGCATATGTGCCATATGTGATTTGATATTGCTCTATAAATTGTTATGACATGAAATTGATGATTGTTTGCTAGAAATTATGGCACATGACTTGAGAAATGACATATTTGAGAAATGCATGGTGCTAGTAGTTAATGGCTATAGTCATTCCCTCCACGGAGGGACCCGACGGGGTGGCGTGGTTGGGTTTTATTGCGAGGGAGGTATACACGGCCTCTTCTCTGCCACGTCGGACTATCTGGATTGCACCCCGGGGAGGTCCGAGCCAACGCCAAGGAAGAGGGTAGTGTTTGAAATACCGAAATGGAAAACCTCTTGGCGGGCTTTCGTCTTGGTTCGGCCAAACGCAAGATGGAAGTAATTTCAATGGGACCCTTATGATTTTCTGAAAGAATACTTGATGTGGATGCATACTTTGTAAATTATCTGATTTATTGAAAAATGTTTCGATATATATGAAATGTTATTTGAGATATACTTTGACACTCCCACATTCACCCCTCATTTATCACACAATTATACCATTGCACTCCGCTCACTGAGTATTTCCCAATACTCACCCCTCCCTTTAACATTTTTCATAGGAAGTTTAGATCTGCTGCAGAAATTGGAGCTGGGGAAGATTTATTCCGCTGACTTGTGTAGGTACATAGAAATACAAGTTCATTTTGGTTGATTTTGAAGTCCATGGAATGAAAGACATGTATAATTCTTTTGGTATGGATTAAATTAATTCTTGTTTCATATATAAGAGCAAGTATTGATGGAATCCTTACATGGCTTGTACGGAACTTGTTCATTTTCTTTTAAACTCTCATATGGGACATTTGGATTGAAATTCTGAATTTCGATACTTTCTTTTGGATTTGTGAAGTTCTGTACATCTCATACCACTTGGATTTTACTGACGCTAGCTCGTTTCTTCATGCAAGTGTTAGTAAAATCCTGCGATTATGATTTGGGATTTCTTTGTTTTAAATGTTTTAATTATGCTGAGAATTCTGGGATGGCTGGAATTGTCAATTTTTGCATGTATGCATGTACAGGAACCCCCGCCCCATTCGCGTGTCGATGCATGCTTGTGTGTACAGGGATGGACCGGATGGATCCTTTATATGTGTATTGTCATATGATTTTTCCAATTTCTGATGGAGGGTGTATTGGATGAGTTTTGAACTGATTTGTAGCCTTGCGGAGTCCCGGTATAAGGGGAGGTTCTGCCCGTGTACCGAGACAACGCGGCGGCTGTTGCGTGATCGATCCGAGGATCGGGGCGTGACAAATACAGCCAACCAGAGATATTCCTTGAAATAAAAGCTTATATGCTCAATAGAGCCTGAAACGGACAAGAGCACCTACAAGTAACATGATACAATTGCATGTACCTTTGCTAATTTTACCTCCAACTAAATTTACACTCTTTCTAAGCAAGTTGCAGTCTGGAACCACAAAATTAGCTGACTTCGCCAGATAATATGAAGGCCAAAGAAATACAATGATTTTTATGATAATGTCATCATTAGGGCTTGTGATCAATGGCCATAATGAGTAAGAGAGATGGAGAAAATTTTAAATTCTAGTGACACCTAATTTGCCATCAATAGTTGAGACTCCTACCTTCTTTTGGTCCTGCTAAAAAAAAATATTATCCTCGATAGGAGTAGTCGTCCTAACTTTCACATTCTTCCAATGAGGTGACATCCAAAAATCCTTTGTTAAGAGAGGTCAAGAATCGGTTGAAGTGTTTAGCAAACTCCATACTTATAAGTGAGTTATTAGACCCCATGGAAATTAACACCCGTATATTAACTCAAAAATACTTATCATACTTAATAAGATAAACCATAAAAACCTTTATCCAGTCTCAACATCTATTCGCAATTGCAATATCTCAAGAGTATTTTACCATATATCATAATCCTAAGCAATTTCATACTGTCGTGCCCACTAAACAAGTATCTCAAACTTCTAGCGTCAAGATATTGATTCAAAGGAATTTCTACAAAAGTACTCATCATTTGACCAAACAAGTCATGGTAGGTCTTCAATCACAATTAAAAAACTATTTATAAAGTGATACATCATTCGAATTGTGAAGGTGGAGTAGAAAATATCCTATTCAGATTTCTTACTCTTCGTATGGGGAGCAAAACTGTACAGCGAGTATCTAAACTTAACAATTTAAAATAGATACTAATCCAGGTGCTTAACCCCCTAAAAAGAAAATTTCTAATTTCCTAAGAATCCTTGGAAAGTTCTTGAACATCCCTTGACAGATAAACCTTTAAAAGTCACAATTTTCAAAACAACAACCCTTTCAAAATCTTTGAAAAATTTTGAGGGACATTTGGAGACATTTGAAAACGTTTCAAAATCATCAAACTTTTAAAATCGTGAACCTAGCTCTGATACTTGTAGTATGCATTTATGGCAGAGTTCCAATGACTTAGGAAGAATCAGTTGATGGATCATTTAAAAGACATTATGAAGTAAAGAAAGGAGCAAATCTCATGACTCTGGACCATTCTACCTCAGAAAGAGAAGGGAGGAAAAGAAAGCAGGGTGGCTAACACCACAATGTTGAAAAAAGAATGAGAAATGAAAAGATTGAAAGCTTATCAGGATTCGGCCTTGAAGCAATGCAACATTGCACTCATGGAATGTGAGAAACTAGAGCTCCTATTGAATGAAATGGAAGCTGGCCGCTTATGTACCCAGAGGTCATCTTCAGAGCTGAGGCAATCTCTGGCTATTTCAGAGAGAAAGATCATAGCCCTCGATGGTAGAATTGTTGAATTCCAAGAAATCCACCAGTTGGAACTCCAGGAGGTTAATGAAAGATTGCGCTATGCGGAAGAAGTAATTCGTGAGGAAGGGCTCAGTGTGAGATTAACTGATGGTGTTGCCATCCCACTGTCACCTTGGCAGGTCCAATCACAGTTGGTGACCTTAGATCAAGCTTTTCCCATGCTATTGTGGATGCGAACATCTGAGTGGCCGAAATACGAACTAACATTGAAGTTTTGCATCAAGAGACATCTCCTTCATCTCTTGGTCATGAAGACAGAACTCCTATGTCTCCTGGTGGGCAAGAATGACTTTGTTCTCTTTGTATTTTCTTGATCTATTCTCTTCGTTCCGTTTCATTATAAATGTTTGATAATGAAATCAATATAATTTTTTTTCACCTTTGTTTTTCTTTTCCTTGCATTTTTTACGGTCTTATCATCCATCTCATGAACAACTTGTCCATCTTCAGTCAGAGGAAGAAAAATAAATCCCTATCTACATGTATAGATCCTTTTCGTATAAGAAACGTGTGAAACTATTCGATGTCCCCCAGCTCTAAAAACATAATTGACAAACTACATCCTTAAGAGTTGGTTCTCTGGAGTTCATTTAGAATGAATACGAAACCCATGTGACACCTAAAGCCGGGTAATTATTATAGATTTCTTCATAGCCAGTTTAGGATTGTTGCCAAACTCATGTAGAGCATACAGGCCAAACAAAACACTACAACCCAAAAAAAAAAAATCAGCACTGCAAACTTTTGACAGAATCACCTCCTCCAACCTTTTGCAGAACACTAGATGATAGAGTTCATAATCCTCCCTATTCTCTACAAACTTTTTCTCCAATACTACAAAAGCCTGGCCATGTACCTCAACCAATTTGATGGCACCTACTTGTTGCACCTGGCTCCTCTTCAATAGAGGAACAAATCAGTGCACGACACTCCTTCCGTCACTTGATGCACTTTCTTCCTCTTGAAAATCCCTCTTACATCATCGCCTTACCTTCTATTCAGTCGTAATCTCAAACACATCCTCCTCCTATGGAAACTAAACTATATCATGGAGCTTTATTAAGATACTTCTTTAACAAATTAACCTTCTTGATTTTTTTCTTCTTTCCCTAATAAAGACCAACCACCTATAGTATCTGATCATCTAACAAAGTCTCCACATAGATGCTTTTTTCTTTCTTCAAACAATAGACCCCCATTGAACGAACAAAATTTGACTACCAATGAAGTTTCGGCACCTTTATAGTCATCGTTGCTTTTACGTTTGGTTCCGGCAACTGGAGTAATAGTCCTTTATTTACAAACTTGATGGGAAAAAGGTTTTTGCATCCGGGCTTTGTTTATAGTCTCCTCATAGTAAACCGTTCACTTACAATCTTACTTGATCTATAAACAAAACTAGGCATCCGTGAAACTCCCAAAACTACACATCAACAAAGAAAAAATGAGTATAAAATCTTAGAGACACATCAAAAAAATATTCCAACCATTCGAAACAGGCCCAAAGATCCCAATACATGCTACTCAAATCCATTATAGATATTAAAAAATTTTTCCAATGTAAAAGGCTTGCACCGCTGATCATCTCAAGTCCATTACAAACTTAAAAAAAATAAATAAATCGGTTAGTAATCAAAACTACACCCGCATTGCAAACTGTATTTGTTGGTCCCAATGACAATCAAGAAGGGGGTTGAATTGCTTGTCTTTGATTGGATTTAATTTTTTTAATCTAACTCTACTTAAATTCAAAATAATTTTATGATCATTCTAAATATATGCTACGGAAAATAAAAGTAAAGAATAGAAAGACAAGCCTAATTTTACAATGGTTCGATCTTATATCTACATCCACTCTTCCAACCAACAAGACGGGATCTAGTAATTTGCTAGTTTACCACTATGATGAGAAGTTATAAAATACAACCAAAGACTGTTGATTTCTGATCTTCCTTATATGAAGATATCTTCGTCCAAGAGTGGTAGTCTGACAAATGTCACCAAATCTACCTCACAAAACTTACACACAACTTAACTCACAAGAACATAAGTACAGAGAAATAATTGAGAAGATGGCAGAGGATTATAATCAAGCAGCACACTTTATTCGTAGGGATTTTTTCACTTTTTTTTGTTCTGCAAATTGCTTTTGCCAATGTATGTATTTTGCTTATGTATGCACCCATTTTTAATTTGAATTTTTAGTTTTCAAAACCTACAGTAACAGTACAAAGTTACCAACCTAATTGCAATAACTTTCTTGAGAAATATCCTGATTTTTAAGTGCTAAAATTCCTCCTCATATATTGAGATATACCAACCACAAAAATTCAAATTTGAAGTTCAAATTTCACTCTTAACATTTGTAAATTCTTACTTGAATTTTCAGTCTTCAAACCCCTACTATAATAGAACAAAATTACTATCCAAAGATCAATAACTTTCCTAAATAATGTCTTGATTTGTAGGCTAAAACTTCTTCTAATTTCTTGAGATTTTCCAGCTGTTGAAATTCCAATTTGAAATATGAATTTCACTTTTGACAATTATAAACTCTGACTTGAATTTTTCTAACTATTAAAGATTGCTGAAAATTCAGAAATCTTGCTGAAAACTTCCTTCTGGATAATCTTTTTGCTTGCAAAAATCAAGTGATTAGTCAACTTCTCACTTATTTTTCTCTAACTTACCCTCAAGTTTTTAATCCTATACATATTTAAACTTGTAGCCCATACACCTTTTTTAATATATAATTTATGGAATTGAAAAAGCTTGATCGCACAAAGAGATATGATAGCCCAAACATGTAGAATGATCATCTTAACCTTTTTGGAAAATTGTCAATTTTTCTGGATTTTGAAATTTCTCATCTCGATTTTGATTTTTAGTTTTTGAATCATTGAAATGTGTATCTGAATATATTTTTAAACTAAATGTAGTACTTAATATATACTTGATTGCTGAGCTGGGTTTTCAACTATTAAAGAGAACTTCTGTCGCTGTAGAAATCTCTATATTTCAAGATAATTTGCCTCTATGGTATCCTCTATAGCAACTTCTATGGACTTTTTATGAGAATTTCCAAACAATATTTAGTCTACACACTTAGTAAAAATGTTAGAACAATATGAAAGGTTTTGTTATCATAAAAAATTAATTGGAATAATAATTTATCCAACATTCTCCCCATTTTTTATGGCAACAAAATTATAAAAAATAAATAAATAAATGTTCATGCTCAAAAATATTATGAATGCATTCAAGCTCCCCCTTAATATATGGACTTATTAACATTTTAATTTTCTCCCCCTTAATGTATGCATATATTATTTTTTGTATCATTCATTTATTTATTTTTTCTATTCTCCCACTTTTGGCTCTATCAAAAAGAAAAGAGAACGATAGTAAATATCACATCGAGAAACAGAGAATAAAGGAAATATTTCATCAACTTCATTGATTTATACAAATCTCCTTTTTTTAATGGAAAACATATTCTAATTTCATTTCTAATATTTTTAAATCTTTCTTTATTTAAGGGTTTTATAAAAATGTCTGTAATCTTATTTTTTGTTTTAACATATTCCAAAACCATATCTACATTTATAACATGATTTCTAATAAAATGGTTCTAAACATCTATATGTTTGAATTTTAAATGATTTATGAGATTTTTTATGAGGTAAATAACACTCATATTGTCACATTTTATTAAAATATTCGCATAATCTAACCAACAATTTTTTAATTGATATTTTAACAATAAGATTTGAGTTCAACAATTTCCTATTGAGATATATTTCTATTCAGCTATGGATAAAATAACTAAAATTTTGCTTTTTGAACATCCAATTCACAATCTTATTTCTTAAATAACTCAAATATATCATTTTATTTTCTAAAAATAAAATCCAAATAAATCTAGAAAATCATTTGGTTTTAGGAATCTAAACAAGTTTTGGTCTTTTAGAAAACAATCTTGTATCATACTTAAATTTTTCTTGAGATGTACTAAACTTGTTCATAAAACAATTCCTAACAAAGTAACCAAATTGTGACATATATAATAAGAAAATTTATTTTTATTTCTTAAATAATTAGGTTTATAATTTCTATATTTGTAATTATTCTGAATAGATATCGGTTTATTATACTTAAATCTATCATTGTATTTTTTCTGAAATTTTACTTTTTCACTATAGTTACTATAGGTACTTCTATGGGTCCCTTTATATATGCTTCTATGACCATTTTTTGTAATCTGTGAATATTTAATTTGTCCTCTTCTACATGTTTAACAAAAATATTTTTTTTAATTTTTAAAACAATTTTTGAATCATTTTTATACACCAAACCATTTTTGGAAAAAAAAAATTGGTTTGAAAGTAGTTTTGACAATTTTTCATCATTCTCATGAAATTTTTAAAATATGTTTTTAATGGATATGGATAAATTTTATACCCTTGTTTTCAACAAACATATTTATTCTTTCATAACAAAATTTTTCATCTTTATAGTTTCATTTTCAAACTTCACATTAGTTAGCTCATAATTTAAAAGTTGATTTATTTGTTTCAAAACATCTTTTTCATTTTCTAAATCAATTATTTTGTATTTTAACTTAATAATCACATTAAGTATATTTTTAACATCAGAATAAGAATATGTAGAATTTTCATATTGAATGTCAAAGGTAACCTGTAACTTTGCAATAAGACAGAAGTGTGCTTCTTCTGCACTTTTTGAACTTTCTGATTCTGAATCGAATTTATCCAAATCACTCCATACCGTCATCTTAGCCTTTTCCTTTTTTAGGAATTTCTACAACTTCTTTAGTAGGACAGGACATTCGTATTTTATGTGACCCGATTTTTTACATTCATAGCAAATTATTTTCTCCTACTGCTTCTTTTCTTTGCTGTCTTTTCCTACACTAACTTAAAATTTTGTGAGTTATTAGACATTTTAGATTTGAAAATTTTCTTACTCTTATTTTTAAGAACACGGTTGAGTCCTTTTGCTAGCATGTATAACTCTTGATCACTGCTTTCTTCATCCTTTGAATCTTCATATTTTTTTGCTACAAAGGCTATTGTTTTCATTTTGCCTTCTTTTTTGGTAGTATGGAAAATTTCTTCCTCATATGACATTAATTTGCCCCTTAGCTCATTTAAGGACAGATTGTTCAGATCTTGTGCTTCCTTAATAGTTGTTTTCTTGGCTTCCTATGTTTTAGGCAGCACATGAAGGATCTTCCTTATCTGATCAACATTTGAAATCTTTTTGCCAAGTGAGTCTAATTCATTAGTAATAACAAAAAAATGATTAAACATATCTTTGATATTTTCTCCTTGTTGAACTCGAAAAAGCACATACTCTTGCATCAACAAATTTATTCTAGTTTCGTTCATTGCACTGATTTCTTCATGAGTGATGCAAAGTTTATTCCAAATTTCTTTATCTATAGCACATGAAGAAATGAGGTTAAATTCAGTGGGAGAGATACACAAAAAAGAAAGTATTTAGCTCTAGAATTTATAGAAATTATTCTCTTATAATCTTCGGTTATTATTGGGCCTTTTACATCTAGATTTTCATAGGTAATGATCTCCTAAGCCTCATAGTCAGTAGCTTTTATAAATATCTCCATCCTACATTTTGAATGGGAAAATTTTACACTATTGAAATAGGGTATTCTATTAATGGGTTGACTAAATGTATAAGAAAAATTCATGGATATTTGACTCTAGAGATGTCTCTCTAGTGGAGTAGAGCACTATCTTTGACACCACTTGTTGGTCCCTGTGACAATCAAGAAGGGGGTTAAATTGGTTGTTTTTCATTAGATTTAATTTTTTTAATCTAACTCTATTTAGATTCAAAATAATCCTATAGTCATTCTAAATATATACAGCAGAAAATAAAAATAAAGGATAGAAAAACAAGCTCAATTTTATAGTGGTTCGGCCTTATATCTATGTCCACTCTTCCAGCCAGCAAGTTGGGATCTAACAACTTGCTAGTTTTTTACCACAATAAGAAGTTATAAAATACAACCAAAGACTGTTGACTTCTGATCTACTTTGTTTGAAGATGTCTTTGTCCAACAATGGTGGTCTGATAAACCTCACCAAATCTACCTCACAAAACTTACTGTACAACTCAACTCATGAAAAAACAAGTACATAGAAATAATTTTGAAGATGACAGAGGATTATAGTCAAGCAGCACTCTTCATTCGTAGCGATTTTCTCAATTCTTTTTTGTTCTGTAAATTTCTCTTGCCAATGTATGCATTTTCCTGATGTACATGCCCCTTTTCAACTTGAATTTTTAGTCTTCAAAACCTACAATAATAGTACAAAATTACCTAACTAATCGTAGTAACTTTCCTGAAACATATCATGATTTTTAAGAGTTGAAATTCCTTTGATATTTTGCTATATACTAACTATAAAATTCAAATTTGAAATTTGAATTTTACTCTTAACATTTATAAAGTCTAACTTGAATTTTCAGTTTTCAAAAAGTTACTATAATAGAACAAAATTAACTCCCAAAGATCAATAACTTTCCCAAAGAATGTCATGATTTGTAGGTTGAAAGTTCTCCTAATTTCTTTAGATTTTCCAACTGTTGAAATTCAAATATGAAGTTTGAATTTCACTCTTGACATTTATAAACTTTGACTTGAATTTTTCTAATTGTTAAAGCTTGCTGAAAATTCAAAAACCTTGCTGAAAACTTCCTTCTGTATAATCTTCCTACTTGCAAAAGTTAAGTGATCAACTAACTTCTTACTTATTTTTCTCCAACTAACCCTTAAGCTTTTAATGCTTAACCTTACATACCTTTTTTAATATGCAATTTCTGAATTTGAAAAAGTTTGTCGTACAAAGAGATATAATAGTCCAAACATGTACAAATGATCATCTTAACCTTCCTTGAAAATTGCCAATTTTTCTAGGCTTAGAAATTTCTCATCTCAATTTTGATCTTTAGTTCTTGAATTATTGAAATGTGTATTTGAACATATTTTTGGACTAAATGTTGTACCCAATCTACACTTAGATTGATGGGCTGGGTTTTCGACAAATGAAGAGAACTTATGCCTCTATAACAGGCTCTAAGGCTCTATGGTCCAAGATAACTTGCCTTTATTGCATCTTCTATAGCAACTTTATGGGCCTTTTATGAGAATTTCCAAATGAGTCTTAGTCTACACACTTAGTAAAAATATTAGAATAATACGAAAGGTTTTGTTATCATCAAAACCCAAATGGAATAACAATTTCCTAACAGTGTTAATACATGGTTCGAATCTTATGTAACCTAAAAAAACGGAGAGAGAGAAGACAAAACCAATAAAGGAAGCAACTACATTTATCTCATTGGGGGGAAGTACAACTGAACCATGAGTTCAAGCAAAAACAAAAAATATAAGATACAGAAACAAGAAACGAGATCATACTTTCTAACACGAAGGTGAAGGAGGAGCAGCTCTTTGATGCAAGCACTCAACACTCACATGCATTGCTGCTACACGGGCATTGGCCTCTACCACTATAGGAGAGAATTCCACTTAAGTATTGAAAGGCCACACCTAAGTTTGCAACTTCGACGTTGGCTCGACTAGCGCCACTGGGTAAAATTTTCCAAAATCCCGCCTCTTGGATGATTCCTTCAGCATGACGTAACTTCTGTTGGAGTTCTTCAATCTGGTGTTGATGGCCTTCTTGAAGCTTGGTTACTCTGCTTTTGAAGTTCGCAATCCTGTCCTTCGAAATAGTAAGTGATTGTGTCAGCTTCTAAGCCAACCTTTTGATGGAAAGGTAGCCTGCTTCGATCTCAATCAGCAATGTCCCAACCTCTCACACTCCGTGACAGCCATATCGTATTGTTCAAGCACTAGATCTCGGTCAATCCTTAAAAACTTTACTTCTTCCTTCTTCTCAAGTAATGTGGTGTGGACTACTTTGCCCTACTCCCATTCTTGTTCCTTCTAAGCCAAGGCAACTTGAAGCTTCGAGACTATTTCTTGACCCTCCTCCCACTCTCTTTCCTTCTAAAGCAAAGTAGCTCGAAGTCACACTATCTCATTCCATCTCTAGTTCACCATGTCCTTGAGGTGGCCTACCAATTAGATCCTCCACAGTCATTGAAATAGCAGACTAGAAAGGAATACGACCAATTACATAAACAGCCAACAGAATACTGGAGCTTTAGGATATTCGGATAGAAAAACGTTCCTAAAGACCCAAGGTGACTACAACCTCATCACCTTACTCCATTATTAAATAGTTCAACTCTAATTCAGCGTGGTAAAAGTCCAACCTATCAGCGAATCTCCTTCGCTCAACAATTTGTAAATAACTAAAACAATTGTTACCATAACTAATCGTTGTGGTGCCTTTCTTCTTCAAATCCTTCAATTGGTTGAAGGACCTAACCAAAACTAGAGGGAGCAAAGCCGTTTTGCTAGGTACAACCTCTTTGCCCTTTTGGATATATGGGTATTCCAAAAGGGTATTAAATGATCCCGACTCAGCTCTTAACTTGGAATTATTCTCATCCCTAGCATACTGGCCACTAGGAAAAGCACTTTCTCCTTTGGGATCACTAGTCTCCTCAATGTTGGTGCTACAAACCACTAACTTCCTTCTTTTGCTCTCAGGAACTAGAGTAGCAATGGGGCACGCATCGCTAGTCTCTTCTCTCGAAATGCTCTCTCCATGCTCGTTGCTTTTTTGTTTCACAGGACACATAACCTTGTCAATGGTAGTAGGGCAAACCTCCGTCCTTATAGGTATCAAATGTTTTGTTTGGTTAAAAGAGGTTATGGAAAGGATGGAGTACACCTTGCTGTACCGCAATTAGGTTCTATGCACAAGGGTGGCTTATTAGAGATGAAGGATGGAATACAAAAGAAGTAGAGAATGATGGAAGGACTTGAACTTGGCTTTGATGAATTGTTTAAAGACGAGCTAATATCATGCTAGGGTAATGTAACCTGAGGAGACATTGCACCCTTAAGCCCTAATTCGTATATTCGAGAAGAAAATACTCTAGTTTTTTTCTAAATAATTCATTAATTACAAATGAAGAGAGGGGCTTTATTTATAGTTGAGGGCTTGGGAGGCAAAGGGCATCATTACATAGAACTTTTTATGCTAAAGGAATCATAAATACATTAACTACTTAATAACTACTAGACAATTATTTTTCCTTTATTACAACTCTTCGAATGCCCTAGAAAAATAAAGGAATTTATTCATTTGACGGTTATTGTATGGGGTTGTATGTAACCATTCTGGTGTCGGCTTGTTGGCATGGCACGCTGGCATTGTCTCACTAAGCGATGGCATTAGGTGCTGGCAAGCTCTATTAGGCACGGGTACATGTCTATCGAGCCATGGTTCTGTTTCCTCGTGGGCTTTTACAGGTATCACATGCCCTCAGGATTCAACTACCATTTGCTATCCTCAATTCCATAGTTAACCAAAGAAGATCTCGTGGAGAAAACCCACCTCCATTAGTGGTGTTACAAAATATTCACAAAAAACGAAACAATGTCTGTAACATTTATTACTCCCATTCTACACTTATCTCAACAATACCAAAAATTTTTGCTTTTCACAGCCTCTCAGATTTCTACTCTACATCCACTCCTCATGCCACTTCTAGAAAATGACATTAGAACAAAGATACGAATCATCATACATGATCGAACAGCATATCAACATGAAATTTCAGCAGGTGCATGATTGTAAAACCCTTAAACTCCTTTTAGTTACTTTCTCAATTTTTATTCAGTTGTAATCTCCTATTCATTCTAAGAGTCTCGGTAAAATATCTTCCTTGTCAATGTGATCTTGACTTCTCTGTCTCTTGGACTTTTAATGTCATTGTTGTATTTTATAAATTAAAAATAAGTTTTTTTTCAATTAATCTTTTACAATTATCTTCAACGGGCATGTAGTATCAAAACTCCACACCGTGCACATGCACGATCTACTCCTCCTATGGGTAGACACAACCCCTGCTCTCATTAACACTCTCTCTTTTGATCGAGCGTCGTACTGGACGTATCATGTAGTTAATAAGGGATAAGGCTCCCTGATAAGAAGGCATGACCCATGCTTTTTAGGTTAGAGAATGACGGATGCACAAATGAAGAGGTTAGTTGAATAGCTCAAGCATGTTGAGGAATATTATTATATTTCATATCATGGTTACAAGACAAATGTACAGTACAATTTTCAAGAAGGAAACAAACTCATTCGTCAATATTATTACAAGACGGAATAGATACAAATGAAACAAGAAGTGTAAAACTAGGTATGGTGCAAAAGAGATATCACACAAGTAGAAGAAAATTTGCAAAAATTTTACAAGAGAAACTAGAAAAAACTTCGTAGAAAGTAGGAGTTGGCTAGAAATAAAAAAAAAAAAAAAAAAGCATCAAGCTCCATATCTTTTCCATCGTTTGGCCTCCCCTGACCTCCCAACTCCTCTTGTCACCCAACCCAAAGAATGCTGAAAAAGGAATTTCAGCCACATGTCACGCATGGGGCTGGACGATAACCAAGGCCTTAAGAAGTGAGCTTCCATTACGAACAAGGATCTTTCCCATCTGAGCTAAGATCTCTCTTTAACCAGAGCTAGCATCCTCAGGGAACCCCAACAGATTCCACCATAATGCCGACATTCCGAACGTCGTGATGGCACCTTGTATCGGTAGCCCTATTCTTGATAGTACCTTATATCGGCAGAAGCTTTCCAACACATAGAGCTTTGCAGTTTGAAGCTCATGTTTGAACTACCTCTAAGGTATACAAACTCTCAGAGAAAGATTATCAAGAAGTCAATTCCAAATCTCTAGAAATCGCTTCATGATGGCACTGATGCCTTCCCCTCTATTTATAACTGTGAAGGCGTGACCTTTACAAGTGTTGATAATTGAAAATCTCCAATGGAAGACATTCATAATAAATGGAGAATTCAAGCTTTCAAACTTTCCATGAAACACTTATTTCGGGATCATTTATTTAGTGGTTATCTCCATGAACACCTTCATGGCCTTTCAACTAACGAGTCTTACATTTATTCCTCATGCCGTTTATTTTCTTTCAAAACGACACAAAAAGAAAGGAGCCAATGATATTATATGGTACAAAAGCCCAATAATGCACAACATGAGTCCAAGGCCCAGTGAACAAAACATACCAAAACTTATCAAAGCGCATCATTTGCGCGAAACGCATTACCTCTTCTTGATACAACCGATCAAACTGCTCTTCATAACTGCTTGATCAGTTCTCCAATCTGCTCGATGCTTTGCATCCCTATTTAACTAAATGTTATATACACTTCCCTTTAAAGTATGGAATCAACCTTCTGTAATAGGAAGGAAAACCTTTGACGGCTGCCCATAAGAAAAGCAATCTTCAGTGATTTCAACTTTCTCGAATAATAGTATTTCAAATCTTTGATAATCTCTTGCTAAGAAAACAAATACATAAAAAAATATATCACAATGAAAAGGGAGAAGAAAATTTATGTTGCAAATGAATTACCCATCCCTGAAGCGCTAAAACACAAGAACTTACGTCAACAATCTCTTGAGATAAACCACCACTTAATCTTTTATAATTATTTCCAATGGGCATGTACAACCCAGACCTCTCACCTACACACGCACGATGTACTCCTCCTAGTATATATATATATATGAAACATTTGCCCTAATTTTGTTGTAAATCATTGATTTATATATATATATATATATATATATGGATGTATGTATGTATTTATGACATCATGGTTTGGCCCACCTTATATGCATAAGCCCTACTTACCCAAAACTTCTAAAATATTTATCCATTAACAGAGAACTATGAATCTAGTCTTATTTATTTTCACTCAATATAATACAGCACACTTATACTCAATGCATGAACACAACAACATATATTGTTACTCTTAGGAAAACATTAACACTACTAGAAATTTGACTTTTACTGACGGAAAATCACCGACGGATTTTTTTCTATCATAATAACGACGTAATTACGACGGATTACCGACGAAAACTTTACCGACGGATTTTTTAAAATTTTATATATTTTTTAAAATTTTTATTTTAATTTTTTTGTAAACCTATCAGCGACAAATTACCGATAGAATACCAACTGAAATTTTGGCGACGAAGTACCAACGAAAATTTTACAGACAGATTAGCGACGGATTTTTTTAATTTTTAAATTTTTTTAATTTATTTTTTTTAATTTTTGTAAACTTATCATCAATGGATTACCAACGGAAATTTTAGAGACGGATTAGTGACGGAAATTTTACCGACGGATTTTTTTTTTAATTTTTTTAATTTTTTAATTTTTTAATTTTTTAATTTTTTTAATTTTTATATTTAATAATTCTTTTTCTTTCCTTTTTATTTTTTATGTAAAAAATAATATTATTTAATTTTTTAAAATATTGTAAAATTTTATTTTAAATTATTATTTTATTATTATTATTTTATAATAAAATATCATTTGATTATTATTATTTCCTTTTTATAATATTTTATTATTATTATTTTCTAATAAAATATCAATTTATTATTTCCTTTTTGCAATATTTTATTATATTATTATTTTATAATAAAATATCATTTTAAATTATTTTGTTATTATTAAAAGGAGTGAGATGAAGAGAATAAATAAAAAAAAGTATAAAGTAACATAATTCCATGTGATGCGGTGGTCACGGTGCTCGTATTGTTTTGTTTGTGCAGAGGTTCGAAACTCACCAAACGCGGCTGGGAGGAATTTTACACACATTAAAGAAAGTCATCACACGGGAGGGCCGAGCGGGGGAGTGCGACATGATGAAGCGACATGCATTCCCCTAAGAGCTCAAAAGTCCCGGGCGGGCGAGTGTGTCATGATGAAGCGACATGCATTCCCCTAAGATGAAGCGACATGCATTCCCCTAAGAGCTCAAAAGTCCCGGGCGGGCGAGTGCGACATGGCGGAGTGGCATGCATTCCCCTAAGAGCTCAAAAATCAACGACGGAAATTAATTCCATCACTGATTTTTTCACTTTTTTTTCTTTTTTTTTCAGTGACGGATTTTTTTCCGTCGCTGATATTAACGACAGATTTTTTTTCATCGTTGATATTTAGCGGGTGGGTATTAGCTACGAATTTAACGATAAAAAAATTCGTCACCGATACCCTTCAACAACAGAAAATGGACTTTCAGGGATGGATTTTTTTATCGCTGAAAGCCTATTTTCTAGTAGTATAAGCATAAATGTAATTAGTTAAAGATCATTAAAATATTAAGCATTTGTTATTATTATTTTAGGCATGACCTTAAGAAATTAGGAATTTATGAAATGTAAAACTATGTTATTACTTTTTATAATTCAAAAAGGAATTATTTTCTGAAAATAGAAATTGAAGTGACATAATGTAACAAGGGCTGTATGCTTATGGATTGAGGCTCAAAAAGTACATGCAAACAACATTTCTTTTATTCTCTTAAATACAAATTTGCAATAATATTTTTGTCTTTAAACATACAAAAAAATAAATAAATAAATAATTTTTTTAATAAAAACAAATTGTGAATAATACTAATTTTGATTTAATATTTTTGTAATTAACAAGTTTCCTAGTATACTTGCTAGACTATTGGAATATATGTTCTGTACTTTGCTTTGTGACAAGAACATGCACCCACGTTGAGTATTTTTGAGAATTTTTGTTATTTAATATTTCCCAAACAAAAAGAATCCCAAACCTTTTTCTTTCCCAAAGTTCAACTTGTAAAAGTGAAAAAGAATCGCCTTTTATATAAACATTTATAAATTAAATATATATATTTAATTTAATGTAAACATCCATATTTTTTATATTAAAAATATGAATAGACCCTAATGTAATCTTAATTTGTCCTAATTTTGTTATAATTTTGTTTTAATTTCGTCTTAATTTTGCTCTAATTTTGACATAATCTTTTTCAACCCTAAACCCTAATAATATATGGACACTATCAGAAAACACGATATCAACGACGGAAAGTTACTGATGGATTTTTTTCTGTCAATAATAGCGACGGAATTACGACAGATTACTGAAAGATTTTGTATAATTTTTTTTATTTTTTTAATTTTTTAATTTTAAGTTTTTTTAATTTTTTTGTAAACATATCAGTGACGGATTACCGATGAAAATTTTACCAACGGGTTACCAACGGAAATCTTACAGACGAATTACCAATGGATTTTTAATTTTTTTTTTTAATTTTTAAATTTTTTTTTAAATTTTTAAAGTTTTTTAAATTTTTAAACTTTTTAAAATTTAATTTTTTTAAATTTTTTGTAAACTTATCAGTGACGGATTGCCGATAAAAATTTTACCGATGGATTACCGATTGAAAAATTAGCAACGGATTACCGACGGATTGGCGACGGATTTTTTTTTTAATTTTTTTAATTTTTAATTTTTTTAATTTTTTAATTTTTTTAATTTTTTTAATTTTTTTAATTTTTTAATTTTTTTAATTTTTTTAATTTTTTTAATTTTTTAATTTTTTAATTTTTTTAATTTTTTTAATTTTTTTAATTTTTTTAATTTTTTTTAATTTTTATAATTTTTTTAATTTTTTAATTTTTTAATTTTTTTTTAATTTTTTAATTTTTTTAATTTTTTAATTTTTTTAATTTTTTAATTTTTTTAATTTTTTTAATTTTTTAATTTTTTAATTATTTTATTTATTTTAATTATTTTAATTATTTTAACTTTTTAATTTTTTTTAATTTTTTTAATTTTTTTAATTTTTTCAAATTTTTAAATTTTTAAATTTTTATTTTTATTTTATTTTGTAGAAGGATAATATAATTCCGAATGAAAATTTTTTTATTATTTTATTTTAAGCTAAAAAAATTTATTTCATTATTTTATAAAAATTATATTTTTATATTATTTTATTGTTATTAAAAAATTTTAATTTTATATTCTTTTATTATTATCAAAAAATTATAATTTTTTAATTTGTTATTAATTCTTTTTATTTTATTTTTAATTTTATTTTATTTTGTAGAAAAATAATATTTTTTAATTTTTTATTATTTTATTTTAAGCTTAAACCTTATTATTTTGTTATTAATAAAAAATATGAAGTAAAGATAATAAATAAATAAAAAAATATAGATATAAAGGTAAGTTTGCTCTAGTGATTTTGTTCCTTATTATGTTTCACGTGTCCCAGGTTCGATCTAAGACCCCAGACAGAGACATATTGAAGGCATTTTACACGAATTAGCGACTGATTTTTTAATTTTTTATTTTTTTATTTTTTATAAATTTTTTTTTTTATAATTTTATAAGTTTATTTAATAATTTTTTATTTTTATTTTATTTTTTCAAATTTTTTATTATTTTATTTTAAGCTAAAATAAAATTATTTTATTTTTTTATAATAAATTATAATTTTATATTATTTTTATATTGTTAAAAATTATAATTTTATATTATTTTATTGTTATTAAAAATATGATATAAAGATAATAAGTAAAAAAAATATATGATTATATAGAAAATATGGTCTTGTGGTTGGCTTGCTCACATTCTTTTACGTATGCCATGGTTCGATGCAAGGCGGAGACAATTTGAAGACATTTTCAACAGATTAAAGCAAGGGGCAGGAGGGGTGGGCGAGTGGGTGGTGCGCGTCGCTTGTTCTTTTGAGATGTTTCAATAATTAGCAATAAATTATATATCCGACGCTAATAATTCATTATCAGTGACGGAAAATTTTTCCGTCGCTGATTTTTTTAATTTTTTTAAAATTTTTTAAATCAGCGCGATGGATATCTTTAACGACGGAAATTTTTCATCGTTAATCTGTCGTCGATATCAGCGACAGATATATTTCGATCGGTAAAAATTAGGGGGTCATTTTTTGTGATAGATTTTTTTTATCGTTAAATCCGTTATTAATATCCTTTAACGACGGATTTTTGATTTTCAGTAACAGAAATTTTCAACACTGGTGTTGTATTTTCTAATAGTGGGATATCAAAAAACACTAACTAGTGTTCAAAGTTACAGAAAATGGAGGAACCTACCTTACCCAAAAATGGAGTTCACAGTGAGGACAGATAGCAAAAGAGTGAATGGAGAGTGAAGAAAAGAGAAAATAGAAGAACTTACCTTCAGTACCTTCCTTCGAAGGCGGAGTAGCAACGATAGCATCTATTTTAGCAGGGAGCCTCAGATTTAGTAGCACGTGACAAATGGAGAAAGCAATAGAGGGGAAAAAGAGAACGAAGAGGAGAAAAGTCACATCAAGGGTTTTAAAAGGTACTTCCAACATTTTACTCAAAAACATCAAAAACCCTTTGCATATGCCAATGTTTTTAAATAAAAATATCAATATATATAGTCTCTCTCTAAAAGGATTTCCCGATATTCGAGAAAAACGTTGGGATATCTCCCTCTCTATCTCTCTCTACTCTTTTCCATTGTTTGAGCTAAACGTTGGTAGATTTGCTTGGCCGAAGAAAGAAATTTGGAAAAATAAAAGCTTCCACCGATCGTTTTACTAAAATATCGATAAAATTTCTGTTTACTGCTAATTTTTTTGCAAGAACTATGTCTTCTGATTTTTGACTCTAAAACGTCTTGAAAATTTGATTTTGTTAACATTTTTACTTATAAACATAGGATAAAGAAAAATAGTGGTGATGTATGCTTTAAACATTGGCAGAAAATATTTTCTTTTTTATAGTGCAGGTTTGTATCCTACATGAATTTTTATTGTTCATATAGTTTGGTACTGATTTCGTCTTGTTAGTGATTGTTTTAGAGCTATATTTATGATTCAAAAGGGAGCTAAACAGCCTTTTTTTTTTGGGGGGGCTGTTTTTTTATCTTAATTAAACTATCTTTTTTGGATATAATTAATCGATATTTAGAGTGATATTCTGATTAATTCGATTCGATTATTGTTTGATAAAATTTAAAAAAAATTCCCTTAATATAACTTTTTTTATTTCTAAGTTTCGAACCTAAATTTAATTAAAATATTTAATACTCTTATTTATTAAATTAATTATCCGTTAACGAATTAAAGTGTCTTTGTGCCTCGAGAACAAAAGTGTTTCTAGCATAATCTTGCTCAGGTGAGTGCCATTTCTCAATTTTGGTTTAAATTAGTTTGGATGGGACTCTTGAAGACTTCCACAGTTAAACTCTTCCCAAGGTACCCAATGTTGGAGAGATCAGAAGGTCTCTGATCCTATCATTGGATTTGATGGCTGCCCTGGCTGGATGGATGCCTTTTTATGGATCCGGTGAAGTCCTATAGCTTAAGCATGATGAAGAAAAGATACCTGAAAAATAATAAAATAATAAAATAATAAAATTAAAAGTATACTCAATAATTTACAATATAAAATTTAATTAAGTTGGGTTAATATACATATTTTTTTTTTTGCTTGAACTCGTGATTTCGGATCAAGAGATAAACTTTTTTATTGGATCCAAAAATCCTAAATAATTTATGTTCCTCTTCACCTGCATGTGAATGAATAAAAAAAACAGAGAGAGAGAGTGAAAACATAAATTGTTTCCAACTAAAAACTAATTTCAAGTTTCTAGCATGGGAATTGGACCATAACTTTCTAGCGGGATTCTAATGGTCGGGCACTGCAATGAACAATAGCTATGGTCAAATGACACATCTTACGATCACTTTATGGGTGAGAATTCTTATGATAATGCCTCAATTGAGTTAGATATTCTGGTGCTTCCCTCCTCGCTAATGTTACTTCAAAAAAATAGAAAGTAATTCGAAACTCAAAAATAGACTTTTTTTGTTTTTATCATCAGTATTCAGATTTTATCTGATTAATTCGGTTCAAATATTATAGTGATTATTTTTAGGGTTGACTTTTTCGAATCATTTTTTATCATTGTCAGGACTTTTGAACTCAAAATCTCTTATTAAGAGGGTAGAATGCCTTTAACCACTCAACCCAAAAAAATTTTGATAAAAATGAACATATATCAAGAAGAAGAAAGGCCGTTTGTGTGTATCAACCACAGGTAGGATGCATTAAATTTGTTTAATGTGAAGATCAAATAGACATAGAACTCTAATACGACTATTGTTTTGTGCTTATGATTCAGTTGTGTTTAGAACCCTCCACTCCACCCTCGTGATAAAGGTGTGCTATGGATACGTTTAGGATAAAAATGAGTAGCCCAAGTGCAGAAGTAAAATGTTTGATTTTCTTTCCTTAGTTTCTTTAATAGTGTAAGCTGAATGTAACCAAAATATTTTCAAGTTCAATCGAAATTATTTTTAATATTTCATGGCTCATACTTTCCAGCAGTTACATATTTTAAATATTTAACTAAGAATTTTAATTTCCCTGCAATTTATTGGAGTTTCAAAACAAAAGGCAAATGACTTTCGTTTGAGAGAGAGAGAGAGAGAACTGACCCCGAAGATGTGAACTTCCACATCGTCATCATCAAGCATAGCGTGTACACCTCTCTACGGACTCCATGTATAATTCCAACCTTCCTAATACATGATTGTGACCATATTCAGCATCCTGTTCTTCGTCTTCGTAATCATAGCGTATCCTATGCCTAGTGGTAGATTTTGTTAAAGTCAACCCAAATACGTCTCAATTCTCAATCAAAAAAGGCAACCTTCGGCGGCCCAAAAGGGGTCAAAAAAAGGGACCCAATTGGGCTGCTTCCGTACTATTTGTTTTGTTAAAATATTTGATTAATTTCGTCAATTATTATAATTAATTTAATTAATCATTAAATTATTATAATTGATTTATTCAATTATTATATATTTTTTATTAAATTAGCCGATCATGGATAAAAATTAAATTTGGAAAGAGTTTTCGAGATAAAAAAACGAATCATCAATATCAAGAAAGATGAGTAGACTCTCTCTCAACTATTTAGTGAATATGAAAACCTTTAAAAAAAGATTAAGACTTTGAGACCGATCACAATCGAAATCAAAATTTTACAAAAAAGAAAAAATGAAGACAAGTCTTTTGGGCTTCACATCTCTTTTAGAGAGAAATTCACACACATGTTTGTCAAGAAATCATTCAAATGAATGATTTTTCTTCCTACTAAAAAGTAAAATCCATGATCTAATGACTAGAAGCAAGTACAATGCTTGAGGATACTTCTCAATCAAAAGGAGAAAAACATGATTTCAATTCGTCTATAGAAAATGTGTAGCACACAACCAAAAAGATATGCATTCACTACAAAAAGCCAAATCATCCAGCAAGAAAAGATGTTTGCTTCTTCACCCTCACCTGAAATCTAAATACAGGAAGAGAAAGGGTCAAATCTTCCCAAATATGGTCTAGAATGCAGCATGGTCTAGAATGCAGAACTTGAGTAACTATCGAGAACATTGTGTCAAAGGTATTACTCGAGTAAATAATGACCAATCCAAATATTTGCTTAAACTTAATTTTGAATTTTCAAAATTAGTTAGTAGATTCGGGATGCAACCATCATATGATTAAAGACAAAAGGAAGTTTTAAAAATAAAACATCTCCCAAACTATACTGGGCATAACTTAAATATAAAAAAACTCGGAAAAGTTAATTTTTCCGGAAAAAAATTCTAATGCTTTTTGTTTCTTAATTCTCTTCTAATTTTATGTCTATTAGTCAAATTATAACAGACCAAGACTATAAGATTATATTTGATCTAACACCGTTGATTGTTATGATCTCAAAATGAATCAAGTCATTAATAAAATATTCGAGAAAAACCAACCAACATTTTTTGGATTAAGACAACTATGCACACACGAAACCTACATTTTTTGGATTAAGACAACCATGCACACACGATATATTAAGGAGAAAGTTATATTTGTGACATGTTAGGCTAGGTCATCCTAGTAAACAAGTTTTGAAATGCCTATTTTCAACAAAAAACTGTGAAGATAGACATTGCAAAACTTATATTTTTTAAAAAAAAAAATCGAATGCACTATCTGATTTTAGAAACAATTTATAAAAATAATTTTAGTACCCATTTGACAAGACTTTTTTTCATCTTCTCTTCTTCTTTTAAAGAGAAACCCTACCAAATAATTTGTTTTAGAAGATCTTAAATAAAAAATGAGCTTTTTTTTTTAATGAAGAAAAACAAAACAAAAACAAAAACAAAAGCTCCTAAGAGGAGCTTTTGCTTCTTCTTTTAAAAACATGCTAACTTTTTTGGAAATCTGTTTTCTTTTATTCCATTTATATCCTTACTTGAAAGATATAAAATTCCAAATATATTCATATCATAAATTTATTTACCTTTATATCATCTCTTTCTTTTTAACTTTAACTTTTAACTTTTAATTTTTAATTTTTAAATTTATTTCAAAAGTTATGAAATCAGTTTATTTTAAAAAATAAAAATACCAAACAACTTTTAACTTAATTTTAAAGCTATTAATTTTTTATTCTCCTTATAAGGAGAAGGAAACCCGAAAAAAGTCCTACCAAACGGGCACTTAATCTTGTACATTTTGACATTTGATATCCCTTATAGTATCTAGATAAGATTTTAAATATTTCATATTCTTCATTGACTACAAGATTAAATACACATGGGTATATATACTTACTTTAAAAGTACAAGCATTCGAAACATTTAAAAGTTTTCATAATTGCGTCACTAAACAATACAATGTAAACATGAAAATATTTACGACAAACAATAGAGGAATACATGAATCATGCATTCACGAATTTCCTAGAAGAAAAGGGAATAATCTACCAAATACCATATCTATACACCCTTCAACAAAAATGAGTAGTCGAAAGAAAAAATCGACATTTACTTGAGATAACAAGAATAATTATGTTTTATGTTAACATGCCTAAAAGATTTTGAAGTGATGCAATTAGTACCACTGCTCATCTAACTGTTTACCTATTAGGATATTTCAAGAAAAATCTCTCTTAGAAATTCTAAGATCAAACCAAACATCACTCACTTAAAAGTACTTGGATGCGTTTGTTATGTACATATTCTAGAACAATTTATAAATAAATTGGATAAAAAGGGAGGTTGTGTGTTTTCATAGGATATGGAAAATTTCAAAGGGATTATATATGTTATATACCTATGACTAACAAAATATATACATCAAAATATATATGTTATTTTTTTTCTTGTTAACTTTATAGAGAGTTAGTAATCTTTATTGCCAATCTAACAAAGAGGAGAGTTCAAAGCAAAAGAGAAAAAAAATTCTGAGCAAAGAGAAGATGGAATCTCCTCTAAAGTCAAAGGAAATATGGAGCAAGGGAGAGACTAACCCAAAGAAGGCTCATTTTCTTCAGAAGCAAATGAGGAGTCTAATGACTCACCATCATCTTCACTTTCACTTAGAAGGTCAACAAGGCTAAGATTCATTGCATCAAGATGGGAACATTACATCTCCATGATCATATCTTATCCCTTGCTGACTATTATACTACTGCTAACTTTTTCTCAAGTCAGTATTTTTGAGTGGCATTGATCAAGAACAAGAGGTTTGGAGCTTCAATGAAGCTAATGACACCTAGAATGAAGGAAACAATGAAAGAAAAGCTAGATGCTCTCGCAAAAAAAGGACTTGGGACATAACACCTTTCACAAGAGGAAAAAAAGTAGTAGAATGTAAATGGGTCTACAAGATTAAGTATAAAAGTGATTACAAGATTAAGTATAAAAGTGATGATTCAATTGATTGCTACAATGCTAGACTTGTAGCCAAAGGGTTTACCCAGATTTGTAGAGTGGACAATACAGAGATTTGTACACTCATGGTAAAAATGAACACCATAAACGTCCTCTTGTATCTTGCCATCAACAGGAGTCGGACAATGTATCAGATGGATATAAAGAATGATTCTTGCAAGGGAAGCTAGAAAATAAGGTTTACATGCATCGACCTCAAGGGCTTAACTAAAGTCAGGAAGGACAAATGTATAGATTGAAGAGAGTCATCTACGGTCTCAAACAATCTCTTCGGGTCTAGTATGCAAAACTAAGCTTGTATTTCTCAGTAATAACTTTAAAAAGTACAATAGTAATTCCTCGCTATTTACTAAACTTGATAATGGAATAATCACTATTGTGCTCATATATATTAGTGATATCAGTTATTGGGAGTGATATGTCATATTGATCAAGTTGCAAATTTCTTTAAACCTAACTTTGAAGTTAAAGATTTAGCATTACTAAAATACTTTATAGGAATATAACTTAGCTACTTTCACAAGGGTTTGTCATATCTCAAAGAAAGAACACTCTTAATTTTTGCAGGAGATAGGTAAATTATGAGCAAAACTAGCTATTAGTCCTATTTTAACCTCTGACGAAGGGAAGGATGTTGATCAACTCTTCACAAATGTATAGTGGTACTAGAGACTCATTAGGAAGTTCATTTACTTAACTATCACCAAACTCGATATTGCATATGCTGTGAGACAAATCAGTTCGTATATGCATGCTACTAAGTTTGCCATTAGAATGTGACAGAAAGGATTCTTACATATATCTTAAAGGATCTCCCAGGAGAGGAATCTACATGAAAAATAATCAAAGTTCAAAAATTGTGGGGTATTGCAATACAGATTAGGCCGGAGACTCAATGGACAAAAGATCCACGACAGATATTGCATGTTTGTTGGTAAGAATCTTGTGTCCTAGAGGAGCAAGAAATAATCTGCAGTTTTAAGATCAAGTATAGAAGCTGAGTGCATAGTAAATTAGGGAAGGATGTTTGTTATGGGAGACAGGTAAATTTGGAGCAAGAAACAATCCTATCTCCTGCATGTTTACCGTCATAGACAAGTGAATTAGAAGCAAGACCTGCTATTAGTCCTATCTCAACCTCTAACGAAGGGAAGTTTGTTGATCAACTCTTCACAGATGTATAGAGATACCACAGACTCGTTGGAAAGCTCATTTACATGACTATCACCAAACCTAATATTGCATATGATGTAAGACAAATCAGTCAATATATGCATGCTCCTATTGTGCCATTGAAAAGTAGCAGAAAGGATTCTTAGGTATTTTAAAGGGCCTCCTAAGAGAGAAATCTACATGAAAAATAATCGAAGTCTAGAAATTATGGGTTATTATGATTTAGATTGGGCTAGAGATTTAATGGACAAAAGATCCACCACAGTTATTGCATGTTTGCTAGTAGAAATCTCATATCTTGGAAGAGCAAGAAACAATTTGTAATTTCAAGATCAAGTGCAGAAGTTGAGTACAGAGTAAATTGATAATATGCAAGACGTTAAATTTATTATTGATATTATGGTTTGACTTTCGATTAGTTAGTGTTCTAATGAATAGTTTTTATGATTTTTTATTTTTAGGGGATTGAAATTGGAAGATTGGATCAAAGTGAGTTTAATGAGATGTTTTTTGAGTTTAATGGTTCAAGATATCAATTCAGGTCTATGAAGAAAAGAAAAAACTTGACAAATTTGATGATTTTTAGTTCAGTTAATTTTAGTAAGATTTTTAATTTTAGTGAAATTGTTTTTAGGAGTAAAAATTTTAATTTTCCTATTTTGGTGGAGTTTTTCCTTTATCATTTTGTTGGAAGAATCTTTAAGGCAAACAAAAAAAAAAACGCAAAAAGAAGGACTCTCCTTGTTAATCTTTGAGCCTCACGTCACTATTATTCTTAGAAAGGAGGTGGCTACTCTATACTCTTCTTCTAGGTTTTAGTTTTTTGACTTTTCTTTCAAGAACATTTTTTTTTCTTTTGTTGATCTCAAAAACATGGTTTCCACCATGAGTGGATAATTTCCTTTCTTCTGATTCAAGTGGAATTTTCATTTGATTGTTTTTATTGTGAAATTATGTACTTTATTTAATTTCTTACCATTTTAATTCAAATATTTGTCGATTCTTGATTTATTTATATGAAATATTAGTATTGGTTAATTTAATAATTTAATTCAATATTAATTTTTCTATTGCTACTCAAGATTTCAGTGATCCATAATTGTCATAAATGAATGATACAAGTAGTAACTAGATTATTTATGTTTATGCATCTTTTACCAATATTCATGTTTAACTTAAGCAATCGATAAAACAAAATTAAATAATTGTAACTATCTCAATTATTTGTATTTTGATTTAACTGTTTTCACAGAACTTAATGCTATCATTATATTGATATGAAACGCTATCATGTCTAGTTGATTAATGATAAATTTTGATTGGATACTGAATTTGGTCAATTAAATTAGAAAAACGCAAGATTTATTATAACTATTTTGATAAATCTAAGGTTAAATGTTTGAACTACAAGAATAATTTTTTCTTACCCATGATCAGTAAAACAATTGAATGTGTGAACCCTTTGATCAAAGCATGGTAAATTGATTTTTTTTTTAATTTTCAATATTTTGGCGTTATTGATTTGTCTCTTAATTTTAGATTATTAATTTTTGAATTAGAAATTTATTTGATAAATCCCAATTTTATTTTAACAATTACTAAGAAGTTAAGTAATTTAGATCTCGTTGGATTCGATCTGATACCACTATTGGTACAAGTTTGTTTGTACCGGGGAAATTAGTATTAATTTGAGGGTTTCGACAAATCTGTTCCAAATTTTGATGTCGTTACCGGTGAAACTATTTTAATTTCTTAGTTTGCCTTTTTTTTTACTCGTGTTACTGACCTCTTTATTTTATGACATGTTCTTCTCAAGAAGGTGAATTGGAGTATATTCTCGAAATTGAGAAATATGTTTGTCGTTTAAGAAAAGAGGCTAGACAGAGGAAAGGTAAACTACATTGAAGGGTGAATTTAGAGATTGATCTGACAATTTGTAATAGATTTATTTTTTAAGAAGAAGAGGAAAAGATGGAAGATCGTGAAAGAACTCTAAAGGAATTAGCTGCTCCAAATCTGAATCAACAACCCTTGTGCATTAAAGACCCAGCTCTTGAGGTGCCCAAAATAGAAAATTTTAAGAGTTGCATTTATCCAAGTCAAAAGACAGACAGAGCAATTGAGACATTTAGACAGAAGAAGTCTTTCATTTAAGGTGTAATCATCACGCAGTTTTCAGAAGTAGAGTTCAAAATTGGGCAAAAGCAGTCTTTTGTTTAAAGCTTGATCATGCGTTTTTAGGCAAAAAAAAAACAGAGAGAGATACCTCCATTATCTCTCCCGTGACCTCCCTTGTCATTATTTTTCTTTTTTTCTTTGCCTTTGCTTCTCCATCATCAATCAAAAGCTTCATCATCGATCGATTGAAGATCCATCATGATTGAAGACCCAAATCCCTCTTTTGATCACATACCCTAGTTGGCCCTCGTCGTCATCATCATCGACCGAAGGGCTCTGCTTCGATTTCCATCCATCATCAGCCATCATCTCTCCATCCATCGATCACCACCATCATCAATCGAAGGCTTACCCATTCGTAAACACATCCTTTGATTGAAAACCCTAGTCACCTCTTTTTATTCTTCAAAACCATAGGTCTGTTCCCACATTCCCAAATTTGCTAAGACCTAATTCCATCGAAGGGGAAGAAAAGGATTGTTGAACACAGGTATGGACTTCGAGATTGACAGCTTGTTTCTTCACCATACGAAGTCCCATCCCAATGAGCAAGAATAACGAACCCCTGCGGCCCCTTCACTGCAGCAAGAATAACGTACTGGGCCTCGGGTGCGACTGCCCAACCCGAAGAATCCATAGAGGAAGCCTCGTCTGTTGCTCGCACAATCGATTACACTCTCTTCTATTGCCAACACTACAAATGAGCCTCCTTTCCCTTCGATGGAACCTAAAGAGTTCCCTCCTCACAGACCAGTAGAAACTATTCTTCTTAAGAAGACATAAGTCACAATCTCGAGTTGCAAAGGGCAAGGCAATCCTTCCTCCATTTCCATTGAAGTTAGGAGGCTATCTCTGGTTCAACTTTGTAGAGCACAAGCACAGGTATTCTGATATCTCTACCAGGCCTATTATTTCTTACAAGTATTTTCATATTCCCACACTAAAGTCACTTGGCTTGCTTGATAGAATCAATGACTTTTATCTGCAATGGGTTGGAGTAATTACATGAATATGTCATATCCTGCATTTAGAGAACTCACATGTGAGTTCTACACTACATTTTGATTTGATACTACTTCACAGTTGACAGTAGACATTTCAGGAATCATTGAATTCAGACTGATGAACTGTGCATTTCATTTCTCTTTGACACAATTTAATAAGGCTTTAGGGTTTGTGGATATACCTATTTCTAGAACCTCGGCTTGTTCTTCTGTTTGCGTTTACACACCTCATTTTAATTCATATTACTCAAGTATTTTGGTCAGAAATGACAAATGACCATAACCATTTCAATCCTAGTCATTCAAAGAGTTAATGTCTTACAAATCACGCATTGCAAATTATACAAAGATTTTTGGATTTTACTTTTTCTGGGAGAAAGGCCAGCTTCGCCGCTTGCACTAAACCAAAATTGTTTTTCTTATGGTCTATGACCCAAAATAAGAAGGTTAATTTTGGTTATTGACTTGCTACCCAAATTCTGAGTATTGTGACCTCTTCTACTAGACCATTAATTCTTAGATCATTAATCACACACTTGGCTATTAATTTGAAGGTTTTAGACTTGACACATCATAACATGAATATTGCTTGTTCAGCTGAACCATTGGATTTTGAGTGCTTTTTGAGAATGGGTCTTGTTTCTACGATGGATGGTGTTTATCATTTACCTTACCGGGTAACATCCGGTCGAGAGTTCATCCTAGTTTTATAGGTCCTTCTGATACTTCGAGACCATGTCATTCCATTTCTTTGGCTCAAATTGTGAACGACATGCAACTACATATCTCACGAATGGTGAGGAACATTCAAGCACTCGCCGACTTTGTGGGTTTTCAACTCTCATTTCCGTCATCACTTTAGGGGAGTTCTCTCGCCCTTTATCATCTTTTCATTGTCCTACTTTATAGATTAACATCTTTCATTTTTCTTCTCTTTCCTATCTTATTGCATATGAAACTATGGGAAAGAGTGATAAAGTATAAATTGAGATTGAAGATAAATATATCTCAAAATCAATTTGGATTTATGTTTGGAAGATCCACCACAGAAACAATCCACTTGTTAAGATATTTGATAGAGACGTATAGAGTACATAAGAAAGATCTACATATGATATTCATTAATTTAGAAAAAGTATACGATAGAGTTCTTAAAGACATATTATGGTGGGCGCTGATGAAAAAAGGGATATTCTCGAAATACATTAATCTTATCAAAGACACGTACGAGGGAGTTATAGCTAATGTAAGAACTTGTCAGGCTTTGAACGATGGTTTCCCATTAACATCAGGCTGCATCAAGAATCAGCATTAAGTCTAATTCTATTTACAATAGTAATAGATGAAATCACAAAAAATATTCAAGATAAAATATCATGGTGTATACTTTTTGCAGATAATTTAGTATTAATTGATAAAATTAGAGATGGTATTAGTGCTAAATTAGAGCTATGGAGGGTTATACTAGAATCTTGAGACTTTAGACTGAATAGATCAAAAACTAAGTATATGGGATGTAGGTTTAGCAACAGTAATCGGAATGACAAAGAAACGATTAGACTAGATAGATAAAATGTACCAAAAAGTGAACGATTTAGATATCTAGATTTTATCATTCAAAACGATAATAATATAGATAAGGATGTGAACCATAGAATACATGTGGGTTGGATGAAATGGAGAAAAGTATCTGAATTCTTTGTGATCGCTTGATGTCAATGCATTTGAAAGAAAAGTTCAATAGAACCTGTCATGGCCCGAACCGGGGTCGTGAGCAGCCGTCCGTTGCCCTGAATGCCAGCTGTATTTCTACAGAAAATTGGACAGAACCTCCCCATAAATCGGAGGTTTCCCATGTACAAATAAACCTGTATAATTTAAAATCAACCTGTCAATTAAATAAATGGTCATCCCGATCTCTCCAAAATCAATAAATCCCATTGCAAACATCCAGGACAACGCAAAGTTATAAAATTTCTAGCAGTTCTAGTTACAGACCTCTACTGTCATGTCCAACTAGAGCATGAGCAGTTGCCCAACTAGAGTATGAGCAGTCGTTACACCGAGCGGATCTAAGTTTATACAAATGTATAACAAATTTCCCAAGTAGAAGATTTAAAACGCTTACAGATGCCTCAATGCAAGTAAAATAAACCAAAGCGAGAGTTATGCACACAACTCCCTTAAGTTATACAGTTATCCCATAATAAACACGGCCAACTACGAACCTCAATATCAATACCACACAGAGTCGAAACAAAGTACGAAATTTATATTTCAAATTTAACTTAAACCTCACCGTCGTATATACCAAATCCCAGGTATGCTGTCAAACCCTCTAGAGCCTGAAATGTTGCTCTATCACAAAAATCCTGTCTGAGGAAGGAAAAAAGAGGGGTGAGTATCATAGAAAGATACCCAGTGAATGAGGGGATTAATCTCAAGTACAAATAGTGTAGGTGAATATTAAAGTGTCAAATAGTATCATTCATAAACAATAATTCAAGTTTTTTGCAGTAAATCATGGTATGTTCAATAAAGTGAACTCATTTATTCAATCACACGGTATCATACATATATGCATCCATTCAAAATCAAGTAATATAGAGTAAGCCAAAAATGATTCTGGCAAAGGTCAACCATGACTAAGGACAGACGCATCGGGGGGTTTATTATGCAAAGAGTTTTCAAAATAACTCTCTACCCCGACATTGGCCATGAGTTTGCTGGGGCTAGCTCATCATCGTGTATAGGACCCCGCCCGGTGCTAGACAGTGGCGTCACACACGTCCTCCCCCATCGTGGGTTCAACCGGCCGCGCCTATAGCTATTAGAATCAATGAGGTTTGCGAATACCTCCTGCAGAAGCGTATTCAGGCAATCCGTGTCTCTACAAACGCCCTTCATAGTTACGGAATCATCAATATCATCATCATAGTATCACAATGGCACAACGTCCCATATGTAAAAATCATATCATCGCATAACTAGTGGGCATCCACCCCACATAGTTCATAAAAAAACATTTCAAATGCATGTGCCAATACATTCATCAAATCATTTCAAATCCAAGCCATTGCGACGACAGAATAGAAAACATATCTAGTTCTCAAATAATGATACAATATCATTTCATTTTAAATATGGATGCATAGTCATCAGAAACATAAATTTACGACACTCCAAATGTCACAAAATAAGTTTTGAAATTTAATATCACACGTCGAGTCAATGCATATCGAAAGCATGTTTTATTGAAAATACGGCAGAAACAAGTTTTACTATTTCATGCAAGAGATTAGAGTGTCACTTACAGTATACAGGAGGGTCAATCACTCCCTAAAATACCAAACTATGTGGAAGCTGAGTCCCCTCGTAAATCTGTTATCGTGTCACTACAAAGGCAACACAAAGTATATTTGAAATCTTTATGAAATATAAATGAAGACTTTTATGTTAAATATATTAATTTAACCTCTTTTATAGGTTATCCGTACCCCCCACTCTCTAATATACCATCCGATGACCATGCTTACACGCCAGGGCAATACACATATCTCGACATACCAACTAAATGCATCCATACAATTACCCTAGAGGTATATACACAACACCTCATTTCCTTGACTTCGATAGAACGCATACAAGGAAATCAACTCTCTCTTTTCTCAATGCACAACAAATCATACTCAATGTCCACAAAGGGACAAGTTAAGCACACATTTACATCACCTTACACAACATTAACAATTTCATACTCACATATGCAATTATTTCCAATAAATATACATATATGCACCTTAGAACAACTCCAAATTTCTACAAGGCAAACATACAAAATTTTCCAATCCTTTAGCCTCATTTTCACACATACATAGACAATTGTTCATGCTAAAAATCTGCACAACAATCATGCTTATTTCCTTGCATTTCCAACACAATTCAGCATGCAATAGTTTCCCCCTTTGGCCACCCATAAGTGCAGATTTTTCTGCACCACTTCTTACTTTCTTTCATGCATTTTTACACACATATGGCACACATTTACCATGCCAAGTTTCTGCACATATGAAGGGATCTAAACATGACTTTTTAACATACAAAATCTATCCAAAACCATTCAATTTTTACATGCCAAAGGGTTCAAAATTCTCTGCACACTTAGCACATGATTCCTTACTACATTTGTGATCATTCAAGGTTCAATTAGACCCTAACACAAGCTGGAAATTTTCTGCACACACATTGGCCTTCAAAAGCATGAGTTTGGACACCAAATCAAGGCTTTCATATCATTAATTTCTCTGCACACTTTTCATGAGCCATGACACTTCATTTACACTTCTAAACTACATTAAAATCATCACATTGAATCACCATAACATGCCTCTAAAGACTGCTCATGAGAAATGCCCAATTTCTTCCTCTTTCCCCTAAAATTTGGCCACAACAAAGTCCATCAAGCAAACCTTTTCCTTTTAGCCTCAAATTAACATATGTTATTCTATTAGGTAAGGGGACTTTACCTTATGATGTGCAGGTGAAAGAAAGCCTTGGAGGTGCATATTCCTTCACTACAAAAAAACAGCCTTTTAACCACAAATTTAGCGACAAAAATTTTAAAAAAATTCGTCGCTAAAAACAATAGGGATAGATTTAGCGAAGGAAAATTTTCCGTCGCTAATAACGCGTCGCAAAAATTTAGCGACGAAAATTAGAAATCCGTCGCTAAATTAGCAACATAAAAAAATCCGTTGCTATATTTAGCGACGAAAATCTAAAATTTATTGCTAAATTTAGCGATAGATAATTTTTGTCGCTAAAATCCATCACTAATTTAGGAAAAATAATTTCAAAATTATCCGTCCCAAATTCAGCTACGGATTCCAAATTCGTCGCCAAATTCAGCGACAGATTCCAAATCCGTCGCCGATTCCAAATTCGTCGACATGTGCATGGAAGGCACGTGCCGCCCTTGCCCACCCTTGCCCACTCGAGCCAGCACGTCCCTTGCCCTCCCTTGCCCACCCGAGCCAACACCAGCCTGCAACCTGCCCACCCGAGCCAGCACCCCCGCACAGTCGCTTCAATAGACGCTCCAGCATCAACTCTTAATTCCTGGAAAATGCCGCGCCTTTTGCCTCCACCGTGGTTCGAACTCCGAATCCGAACTCCTGCACGCACACGCAACCTGTAAACCACCAAGCCAAAGATTTTATCGTGATATAATTTTTTTTATTATTTATTATTATCTTTTCTTCATATTTTTCTAATAATAATAAAATAATATATAATAACAATTTAAAATAATAAATATAATAATTTTTTTTATTTATACTACCAACCTAAAAAAATATTAATTAAAAATAATAAATATAACCTAAAATAATATTAATTAAAAATAATAAATATGATAATTTTTAATAAAATAAAAAATAATAAAATACTAATTTAAAATAAAATAATTAATTAATTAAAAAATATATTAATATTATATTTTGATTTCTTCTTTTTTCTTTTATTTTATTATTTTATTATTCTTTTTCATTTTCATTTATTTTTTTAATCCATAATTTACTCAAAACTATAAAATTATAATTATCAATAAATTATAATATATTAATAATTTAAAAAATCTATATATTTAATCACAAAATATTTTTATTCCTTATAAGAAATTTCAATAAAATTATTATATATAAGAAATGAGAATAGAAAGAAAAAAAAAAACCCAAAAATAGAGATAAGGAAAAAAAAGTGAGAATAGAAAACAAAGAGGAGGAAGAAATAAAATAAAAATATTATCACACAACACTAATACTAAACGGTGGTACAGTGGTGATATGTCTTCTGTTTAGGCAGGCAGGCACGCCCCAGTAGACGCCCAGGCAGGCATGCCCCAGCAAGCGTGGGCGCCCAGGTAGGCGCGCGCCTGCTAGGGTGCGGGTGCCCAGGCAGCCCAGCAGGCTCGGGCACCCGCGCTTGTTTGCCTAGGTGCCCAGGCAGGCATGCCCTAACAGGCGCGGGCACCCAGGCAGGCACGCGCGGGCACCCAGGCAGGTACGCGCAAGCGCCCAGGCAGGCGCCCGTGCGTGCAGGCGCCCGTGCGTGCATGTGCAGGCGCCCGTGCGTGCATGCGCCGGCGCTCGCGCAGATTAATATTTAATTAAAAAATTTATATTATTGAATAAAATAATACAAATAAAATAAAATCACCTATACAATAATAAAAAATATTAAATCAAACAAAAAAAAAGAAAAAAAAAATAAATTAATTAAAATATATATATAATTAAAATAAAATAAAATATATGGTTTTTTTAAGAATTAAATAATATTATTCTTCTAAAAAAATGAAATATAATATAATAAAACAAAATGTAAATTAAAATATTATAAAATAATAATATGATTTGTTAATATAAATTAATAAAATAAAATAAAAATAAAATAAAATAAAATTATAATTAAAAGAAGATAAAATTCAGCGACGGATTTGCCTGAATCCGTCGCTGAAATTATTAAAATAAAATAAAAATAAAATAAAATTTTTATTAAATTCAGTGACGGGTTTTAATCCGTCACTAAATTACCAACGCATATATATATTTCGTCGTGTCGTTGCTAAATTAATTTTTTAATTTAAATATTATATTAATATTATATTTTATTTAATTATATATAAAAAAATTTTCGTCTAGCGACGGAAAACAAATCCGTCGCTAAATTAATTTGTAACTTAAATATTACATATTAATAAAATAAAAATAAAAATAAAAAAATATAATTATATTTAAAAAAGATTAAATTATTCATCGCTATTTAGCAACGAAATTTGCAACGAAAAATTTTTTGTCACCAATTAGCGACGAATTTAGTCACGAAAATTTTTTCGTCACTAATTAGCGACGAATTTAGTCACGAAAAATTTTTTGTTACTAATTAGCGATAAATTTTGTTACGAATGATGTGTCCGTCGCTAATTTAGCCACGACTTCCTTTTCGTTATAAATTTTGTGGTAAATTAGCGACGAAAACTTTTTCGTCGCTAAATTCGTCGCAAAATAACGACGAATTTTTTCCGTCGCGAAAATTTGTGGCTAAAACCATGTTTTTTTGTAGTGCTTTCCTCCTTCGGAGCTTTAAGCCATGCTAGATCTACCAAGCAATCATCCTCCTTTTGGGCTGATTTTTTGGATATGTTCTACTAGGCTAGGAGGGGAGTAAAACCATGTAAAAAGATTGGATGATTGCTTAAAGAAATCATATTTGGCTCAAGCCCAAATTTTCGGCCATCATGAGAACACCAAGCTAGGGTTCTCCTTTTTATCTAATTCTTGGATATGTTGATATAGGGGGTGAGAGAAGAAAAACCATGGAAGAAAATTTGGGTAAAGTTTGAAAGAATCACCTTCTCTCTTGGAGATACCTCACGGCCATAAAGAAAAATGAGGGAGAAGAAGACTTGTTCTTTCCACAAGCACTCTCACGGTTTTTGGCATGGAATAAAGACTTCAATTTTTTTTTTTTAACTAATAAAACATGTCATGCAAATCTTGGCCCTTGATTTCCTTTAATCTTGGCCATCTATCTAACTTTTAATCCAAGCCATTGATCACTTTTCCAAGGCCAAATCTCAGCCATAGGTTTTAGGATTAATGACATCATCAATGCCCCAAAAGTCAACAATGGAGGCATGATTTCACATTACTTTTTGGATCCAAGGGTTCTATGACAAATCTTGACTTCCAACTTTCAATCTAGGCCCTCCAAATGGCAACTCTCTTTTTACAAAATTCTTATATATTTCAGGGATATCCTCATACTTTTATTATTTGCAAATAGGCCCCTAGCCTAAAAATTGCTTATATGTCCCTTTGACCGGTCAAAATTTCGCCATGACCCAAAAATTTGTAAAATTCACCTATGAGCTCAAAATTGCATGCTGAGTTCAATGCAATTGGTCCCAAGTGAAAATGAGACCGTTTGCTCGAGCAAATTTTGATTTGGCTCATAAATTTAGGACCCTTTAAGCAAAAATCTAGAATACTGAGTAATTTTGTGCTACGACTTAAATTTCAATTTTTTATCTTAGGCATTCACTTTTAAAGTAAATTTAGCACATATAAACCATACGACATCAATTTTGCACGCGTGAGTTTCATTTTGGCTCGGTAGGGTCAATTCCCATCCTACCGGGTGAGTTTTGAAAATTTCTCAAAATCTTATTTTGAATTGTGAAAATCATTAATTAGCCTAAATTAGGTTTCTAGGCAAAATTTTAGAAATTTCGCACGGATAAATTTTGATTTGGCTCGGTAGGAGCTCATTTCTCGCCCCCGGCGAGTAGTCATCGAGCACTCCCGAGCAAACGATATGATTTTATCCAAATTCAAGTTTTATTAACTTTCTAGAGTGATTTTGTATGTGTAATTTCATTGGACTCGAAATCGCACGAATAGATTTCCTGATGGCCCGGAAAGGTCCCTTTTTAGACCCTCGGGGCCCACACCCAAAATTCTTCTAAACCATTTTGACTCAGAAAAAATTTCTGAATGATTTTCTATATGAATAAGAAGATGTTACATATATGGAATAATGAGGAGTATAATATACAATACACCGCGTGTTGGTATTATAGAACCGCAATTAAATCTGCACTATTATATTAAACAATAACAAAATAAAAAATAACCGTAACAGAAATGAGAATACTTAGATGGATGTGTGGCAAAATAAGAAGAAATAGAATTAGAAATAAAAAAATTCGTAATAAGTTGAGAGTTAGTTCAATTGTAGATAACATGCGAGAGTGTCGTTTAAGGTGGTTTGAGCATGTGCAAAGAAGACCCATGGACGCACCGGTTAGAAGAACCGAGAACTTAAATATAGGAAATTTAGAAAAATATAGGAGTAAACCGTTAAAAATATGGATACAGTTTATTCGTAAAAATATGATAGTTAAGAGTTTAGAAAAAAAAATGAGTTTGGATAGAAATAAGTGGCATTAAAGAATCCGTACAAATTATACTATCATATTCTAGATATATATATATATATATATATTCATTTTTATTTTTATTTTATTTATTTATTTCTTTTTATTTGTATTTATTTATTTATTATTCATTTATCTTTATATTTATTTATTTATTTTAATTATTTTCATATTTGTCTCTCAAATGGCCGACCCCAAAATATTAGGATTAAAATTCAATTTTTTGTTGTTGTTGATGTTGTTGTTTCCTATCTTATTACATTAAGTGCTTTTTTGAGACTGGGTTCTAGTTTAAAATTGTGCTAGTCTGTGAGTTGCTTTAGCATTAAATTTTGTATCTTTTATATACATTGAGAACAATATAGTATTTAGGTGTGGAGGAAGACTTTCATGCCAATGTTGCTTTTCTTCTATTTTTTTTTGAAACTTCGTACTCTTTTGATTTTTATCTGATAATAATTTTGAATTAATATGCATTATTAAATTGAGTTGAAATGCATGAAAGAGATAAGTGTGATTAGTTGTTCTTTGATAAAATTGTTTTGAGAGTCTCATTGATTTTGATGATTGAATCAAATGAAAATGTGATAAATTTCATACAAAATTAAATATTTCTGTGAGCTTTTGAACCTTAAGAGCATATCATCATCTTTGTTCTAAATTTTCTTTGATGAGTGTTTATCAATCTTAATATGTTTATTCTAAAACTTGCTTTGCTATGTCTTTTGAGACCACATCCATGAGTTCATGTATTAATATTACGGGGGCATTTAGGTTTACATCTTTTAACTTGAAAAAAGATATTCCCGTATATATTATTTCCCCTAGTGAACCCATTTGAGTATTTACCTACTTTCCTTTGCTATAACCTCATTATTTGGCACATAGTCTTCTTTTTATGTTTAACCTTCTTTTTTATCATTATATCAAAGAATCATATGATTAGAGCACGATTGAATAGTTATTGGTAAAAGTGAATAGGGTAACTTATTTTGGGGATTATTTTTAGGGATTCGATCATACGATTGGGGTGATTTGTATACGCACTATATCTTCATTCGTCCTCGACATTGTTCTCAGAGAGAGAGAGAGAGAGAGAGAGAGAGAGAGAAGGGCAGAAAAGAAAAAAATGAAAAAAAAAGGGAAATAGAAAAAAAAAAGAAAAAGAAAAATTCCCATGAATTGAAATCAGGGAATTTCAAAAAAAAAATTAAAAGTTTTGATCGAGGAAAGAGATAGTTTTGATTGGGGTATTTTTCTTTTGGGTTGGATTGTAATTCATGAGATATGATATTTTGATAGGGGAAATGGTCTTGTGTTTCTTGATATGCTTCTTTTGATATATTCATGACATATCACATTTATCCTTTTATTTTACCTTTTCCTAAGCCCAGTTACAACTCTTGTAAAGACTCCTGGATTTTTGTTTTGAATTCATATAATTAGTGGTAGAGATTTGATATATCAGCAATCTTATGATAATGACATGTTATGCTTTGATTTTGAGAGTTATTAATAAATTTCCTTAAACACTTTGATGAATAGAATGAATTGTTTATAAGAGTATTGGATCTTGATACATTGAATTTTGATGAGATTATTGAGTTTGTGGGATGTTTATGTTTTCTTTTATGGTTATGATACTAAGATCACTTCATCTCTAAATTGTTATTTTGACTTGAATTTTTTTATATATAATAATTTGGAATTGTTTAAAAATGAATTGAAAGAGGAGGAGTGAAAAAGAGAATGGTAGTATGACATTGGTCTAGTAAATGCTTGAGAGCAAGCATTGGTCAGGTGTAGAGGAATTTGATAATGTGCAAAATGTTAAATTTATTATTGATATTATGGTTTGATTTTGGATTTGTTAGTACTCTAATGAATGATCTTTATGATTTTTTATTTTTAAGGAATTGAAATTGGAAAATTGGATCAAAGTGGGCTTAAGGAGGCATTTTTGGAGTTTAATGGTTCAAAATATCAATTGGGTCTACGAATGAAAGAAGAAACTTGACAAATTTAATGATTTTTAGTTCAGTTAATTTTAATAGGATTTTTTATTTTAGTGAAATTGTTTTTAAAAGTAAAATTTTTAATTTTCCTATTTTGATAGAGTTTTTCATTTATCATTTTGTTGGAAAAATCTTTGAGGCAAACAAAAAAAAGCACAAAAAGAAGGACTCTCCTTATTATTCTTTGAGCCACACGTCACTATTATTCTTAAAAAGGAGGCAGCTGTTGCTATACTCTTTTTCTAGGTTTTAGTTTGTTTTCTTTTCTTTCAAGAACATTTTTTTCTTTTGTTAATCTCAAGAATATGGTTTCCATCATGAGTGGTTAATTTTCTTTCTTTTCATTCAAGGGGAATTTTTATTTGATTGTTTTCAATGTGAAGTTATGTGTTTCATTTAATTTTTTGCCCTTTTAATTCAAATATTTGTCGATTTTTGATTTATTTATATGAAAAATTAGTATTGGTTAATCTGTTAATTTAATTCAATATTAATTTTTCTATTACTATATAGGATATCAGTGATCCATAATTGTCATGAATAAATAGTACAAGTAGTAACTAGATTATTTATATTTATGGGTCTTTTACCGATACTCATGTTTAATCTAAATAATCGGTGGAACAAAATTAAATAATTGTGGCTATCCCAATTATTTGTATTTTGGTTCAACTGTTTTTACAAAATTTAATACTATCATTATATTGATATGGAACGCTATCGTGTTCAGTCAATTAATGATAAATTTATATTCGATACTGAGTTTAGTCAATTAAATTAGAAAAATACAAAATTTATTACAACTATCATGATAATTTAAGCTTTAATGCTTGAACTGCAAAAATAATTTTTTCTTACCCATGATCAATAAAACAATCGAATGTGTGATTTTTTGGATCAGAGTTTGGTAAATTGAATTTCTTTTCTAATTTTCAATATTTTTGCATTATTGATTTGTTTTTTAATTTTATATTATTAATTTTTGAATTAGAAATTTATTTGATGAACCCCCCATTTTATTTTAGCAATCACTAAGAAGTTAAGTAATTTAGTTTCTGTGGAATTTGACCTGGTACTACTATTGTTACAAGTTTGTTTGCACTGGGGGATCATTATTAATTTGAGTGTTTCGATAAACCCATTCCATAAATTAGGGAAGGATGCTTGTTGTAAGAGACAGGTAAATTAGGAGCAAGAAACAATCCTATCTCCTACATATTTGTTGTCGGAGGCAAGTAAATTAGGAGCAAAACCAGCCAATAGTTCTATCTCAACCTCTAACAAAGGGAATGATGTTAATCAATTCTTCACAAATACAGAGGTACCATAGACTCATTGGAAAGCTTTTTTATTTGGGTGTACCATTAAAAGGTAGTAGAAAAAATTCTTAACTATCTTAAAGAGTCTCCTGGGAGAGGAATCTGCATGAAAAATAACCAAAGTTCAGAAATTGTAGGCTATTGCAATATGAATTGGGTCGGAGACTCAATGAACAAATGATCCACCAAAAGTTATCGTATGTTCGTTAGTGGGAATCTCATATCCTGCATAATCAAGAAACAATCCATAGTTTCAAGATCAAGTACAGAAACTGAATACAAAGTCATGGTGATAGTAACCAGTGAAATCATTTAGCTAAAGACTCTAGTTAAAGTGTTGGTTTTTGGTGACTTCCCTTATCAAACTCTTCTGTGATAATCAGTCTGTCGTTTACATTACTTCTAATCCAGTATTCTATGAGAGAATAAAATATATTAAAGTTGATTGTCACTTCGCATGCCAAAAAATTGAAGATAAGACCATAATCACCCATCATGTGAAGTGTGATGAGCAAGTTACTAATATTTTCACCAAAAAAACTATGACAAGTTACATACAAAACATTCTCAGAAAATTGGACTTCATAGATATTTATTAGCTAAAGCTGAAGGGGGAAGTGTTAAAATAAGCCTAAATAGGTCTCATTCTCAACCCAAAAAAGGTAACCCTTAGCTACCCAAAATGGGTCCAAAAAATAGCCCAATTGGGCTACCTCCAACTAACTGTTGTATTAGAATATCTAGTTGATTTAGTCAAATATTATAATTAATTTAATCAACATTTAACCATTAAGATTGATTTAGTCAATCATTATATATTTGATTAATTTAGTTAATTATTAAAATTAATTAAGTTAATTATTATAAATCGGTTGATTTATTTAATAATTGATTTAGTCAAATATTATATATTTAGAAAACTAATTTTATTCCGATTTTTTTCTTATCTCTATTAATTGATTTTTTCTTTTTTTTAGTCAAATATTTACACTATTTTTTTCTTCTTTTAGATAGAAAAGTATATTATAGATATTGTATTATTTTAGAAAATACAATAAAGAAGTAAATCCAATTTTTATTTCTTTTTTGTATTAGCAATCTTCTCCTCTCTCTCTCTCTCTCTCTCTCTCTTTCTCTCTCTCTCTCTCTCTCTCTCCCTCCCTCTCTCGTAAAGGGCAATTATCCATCCTTTTTTTGCAAATATTTTCTTTTATAAATTAAAACAAAATTCTCTTTTTTTTTTAATATTTTTGCTAAAAAATATTCAAAATTTTAACACAACTAAAATAAGACTAACCGACAACCACCCTCATGGATGCTCAATTTTAGAGATTTACAAGGGAAGCAAAAGAAGCCCGCGATGTAGTGATTGTGATGATGGTGAAGAGCATTGTGACTTGATAGAAGAGGAAAATTTGTAAGTGAAAATGGTGGTGCTACACTATGGCTTCCTCTGTATCTCAGCTTGAGTCCTCTCCCTCCCACAAAACATGGATTGAATTGGTAGGTTGGTCGAACAAATGGCTTTCTAAAGTCCACCCACCGGAACCTAACATAGTATCGAACATATGCTACATAAATCTTCGGGAACATTTGGATTTGAAAGCATTTCATTTAGCTCCCTCTTATTATTATTATGTAAAAAATGGCCTGAACATAAAATTTAGAATAATTTCATATACGATTCAATCCAGACACTGATTAAGCAAAATAACTAAATCTCAAAATAAGTACATGTCTTCACAAATTCAATGATGATCGGAGGCAATCCAAAAACCCATAGCCCAACACTAGTCATTCAACTCTGGAATCCGCTCTAATCCCGTGGGATCTTTCAAATTGCGGACGAACGAATATCACTGCCAGGGTGGTGATCGGAAAAGAGAGAGATTTCGAGGAAACAAGAGAGCGATGTTGATTCCACAGCGGTTATAGAGATATGGCTTCTTTCCAATGTGTTATCTGCAGGTAGAATTTGTTAGGTTTTTATTCCTTGTTGGGGGTAGTGAATCTTACTTGATAAGCAATGGCATCTCTCACATGAAGAGTATCGGATGTCTTTCAATGCAATCTTGTGAATTATAGAAATTGCTTTCTATGTCAAAAGCTATTAATTGATTACATTTTAAAGATGACAATTTTATACTCTACAATTTAAAAATTAGTTAATTATTTTTAAAAGAAATTATCGATGCTTATATATATATATATATATATATTTGTTTTTGTTAATAAATAATACATACAAGATTTAATAAAAGAAAATATCATATATGTATAAGTTTTAAGATATTTGTTGGTCACCATCAAATTGGTAAAAATGGTATTTTTGGTATCAATAAATTCATATAATAAAAATTTAAATATTTCGCTACTTAATCTTTTTTCGCTACTCATCTTTTATGAATGATATCTCTTTATCCTTATACAATTATATTAAATCTAGATTTAGTGGTATTAAGTGCTCATTTGTTAATTTAGGATGTAGAATTCTATACTTTATTTTTCTTTTTAAGAGCAATATCCTTTCTTTATAAAAATAAAATAAAATAAAAAATGCATTAGCTTGCCAGCTTTGTCAATTGGCTAAATTGCATCACCTTTTAGCAACCATAAGGTTAGAACAATTTGGTCACCTCAACATTTAGAATCAATCAATTCTTCTTGATTTGTTAATTATTAGATATCTTAGATCGTACAAAAACAGAAATGAAGAAACAGAAACAGATACGAAAACGTGGGCAAACATCACTTTAAAAAATATAGAAAACAAAAACATAGGTAAATACGTAGATAAAAAATACAAAAAAAAATTTATGTAAATAATAATTATTTTATGAAAATAATTAAATAATATTTTTTTTATAATAAAAATTTAAAATGAATAAATATGTAATTATTAATTATTAGATAAATAATATAAAAATTATCATTATAATTACATAATCAAATAATTAATTAAAGGTGGAAAAATATATAAGTATAAGAAATATAAAGATTTTTGTATAAATATTAAATACTTTAACGTGTTGAGACATTTCGAAATTATAAACATTAGTGTTAGAAAAGTTTATAGACATGAAGGTAGATACCAACATGCTTGATGAGAAAAAGATTTCCTTCTTTTTAGTACCCAAGCTATGTATATGAATCTTTTCTTTTTTTCATAAATTCTTAAAACCTTAGGATAAGTATAACCTTTGTGGTTGTATTTAAATTAAAGTCACCCAACATAAATATTCTTTAGTTCTTGTATAAATCTTTATGTATGCATGTAATTTATTTCTTATTAGATCATGATCAACCCTGTGAAAAGAAAAAGAGATGAGTGCAAACGCTCATAGAAAATCTCTTGTTGCCAAATGAATATGGTATTTTGATTTCAAAATTAATACTTGGATAATAATAATAATAATAATAATAATTATAATAATAATTATAATAATAATAATAATTGGTTGGTAAAATGAAATTGGTGAAGAATGTATAAGAATATTGATTATAAAAATTTACTAAAATAAATATATCCATAGATGATAAGATTAAATTTGATTGGATGGTGGTCGGAATTTTAAAATTCAAATAATAACCAAAGAAGAAATCAAAAATAGGAAATGAAAATAAACAATCACCCCTTTCTCTCTCTCACTCACAAATGAGTAAATCTAAAATATAGAAAACAATTAAAAATTAAAATAATAAAATTTAGCATGATATGTATCCTTTTAGATTTAGATTAAAAAAAAATATTATAAATAAGTTTTAAAATACCGATTAATTAAATCATATTAAATTAGATTTTATTATTTATGGATATGAAAACAGATACGAATTTTTTATATTTTATAGTACTAATTAAAGAAATATATTCTAAATTAGATATAGGTATGCATCCAAATAGTTGGTGCTAAAGATTCACACACCAAAGGAAACAAAAATTATTATTAATGAAAAAATGAAAAATAAAAGGTGTTTTTAGGAGAAAAGAAAAAGATAAGAATTTTATGGGAAAAATTAAAAAAATAATAAATAATAAAAATTTGAAGTAATAATATATTTTATAAGCAGTAGAAAATATTATAATAATATCAAATTTTATAATTTTAGATAATTAATGGTGCGCATTAAAGAAAGAAATTCTCTCTATAAAATTAACTTATACAGGACAAAAGGAATCAAAAAAGAAAATCTCTCTCCATGCAAAGAAAAAAAAAAAAAAAGGAAATTGGCATAAGGTTAAGACCAAATATTGAATAAAATAAAATAAAAAAAAATGGAAATACAAGGACAGGACAGGACAGCCTTAATGGAGTTCACTTCCCTGTCTCGCGTTATCTTCGCCATATAAAAACTCTTTCCCTTTTGTTTTCTTCTCTCAAAGTCTGTTTCTCGCTCTCTCTCTCTCTCTCCCCAATTTTCTCTCATTTAATGTCGTGGTCATCATCATCATCGACACACGCATATACACAGGAATCGATCCCCAAAGTCTCCTACACTTTCAACCCATTTCTCTGTTCACAATCATTCTCTCAATTTTCACTTTCTGTGGGCAAGTTCTAGGGTTCTGTTCTGTTCTGTATCATATAGATCTGCTTTTCAATTTCGTTTCAAATCTTCCATGTATGAAAATTCTGTAGAGAGCAGAGCGTAGAGAGAGAGCTGGGGATTTTGTTATGGCGACTATGCAGAAGATGCCACAGTCGAGTTTAGGAGCGGGGTCGAGCAATAATGGGACGTGCATAGGGGGTGAATTGGTTGTTCCTGATCAGTTTCCTGCGGGCCTGAGAGTTCTAGCAGTGGATGATGACACTACCTGCTTGAAAATTATTGAGCAGATGCTGAGAAGATGCTTGTACAATGGTGAGAAACACTTAATTTTTACTCAGTTTTATCTTAATTTGAATCCAATTGCTCTTTTTCTGGTGGAAATGCCTTGTTTTGAATGGATTGATCCTTGCTTGTATATTAAATGGATTTGGTTGGCGTCCTGATTCGAAGTTTCTAGTGACCCTCTTTATGTCGACCTAATCATTGCTTGTATATTTGAACAGTTAGGGGGATTATTTGTTGACCCTGTTTATATCGACCTAATTGTAAATTGCCCTAGTTGGGTTTTACCCTATTTCAAGTCACACACAGTTGGATGCTCTTTTGTGTGGAGAAAGTGGAAGGGGGTCGTATTAATTATTGGTGTGTGAAATTTGCTTCACAAAAGAGTAGCATAATGCTTAATTTGTAACCTGGAGAACATGGGAATTGTATTATGAAATTATATTGAAAGGCATACAATACATTTTATGTGTATCTTGGAATTGAATGGTCTTGATCAAAATCAATGTGTGGCCTTCCATATGTAGGTGGCTCAGCTATGAAAATCTTTCATTTTTCAAACATCAAAACTCCTCGGATTGGTAGCATATAATCGCTAAAGCACCGACATGCCACTTGACTGGTGTGTTGCCATGTTGCACATGCTTATCCATAAAAAATCATTTTGATCATAATTATAAACTTAATCACAGATTCGGAAACTAATTCCATGTATATCAATACTTATTGACATATATATATTAATTATGATATTAAACTCATGGAGATCAAGACATGCATATATATTTCCTAATAAATGTGTTTATGTAGTGTACACTCTTGGGATGTTGTCATCTCATTACCATAGTCATAAAACAGTTATGACTACACAGTAAGTATCTAAGTAGAATTATTTTGTGCGTATCTTATCTCCGTATCTTAAGTAGAGCTTTTATCACTCAATATGAAATACGCATCTAATGATATTGAGCAAATTCACAACATGCAATATGTAGGTTACCATATTTTCAAACCTACCTCTTTATTTGAAGAAGATTTTTTAAACCTTTATAAGGTTTTTTAGACCCATTTTTCCAGTATTACTTTGAATATTCAGGTTCTAAGAATAAAAAGATTTATATATTTTTGTGTTGTGGCATCTTTAATGCTATTGTTTACCAAAAATTATACATTAGCTTTTTTAAATAGTCCCTTTCCAGACGTGTATGAGTAGCTCTAGGAAAGTCAAAAAATAAAAATAAAAAGACACGTGAAAAGAAAGATAGGAGAGTGGTTGCCCTTAAAATTTGTTGTGTAGTTTTATTCTATTAGTTTACTTGTTTAATGTTAGGAGAATGGTTGCCCTTAAAAATTCCTTGACATACTGGTTCTGGTGTTTTTGAGGGCAAACCTTGGCACAATGGTGGAGTTACTCCTTTGGTGACCTCGAGGTCACGGGTTCGAGCTGTGAAAACAGCCTCATTGCAAAAATGCAAGGGGAAGGCTGTGTATATATATGTCCATCCTCCCCCTAACCCCGCACTAAACCGGAGAACACTTTGTGCACTGGGTGAACCCTAACTAAAGTTAACTTGTTTAATGTTACAGATTTCATAATGATATATATTCTTTGATCTTGGTATTTTAGTGCTAAAAATATTTATGATATATGGTAAGGTACGATTCAAAGAATAAAGGAAATTAATGTGTGTTATAATACCTGATGTGACGTCTATGGTCAATAAATCCTTGTTGTGTCATGACAATGCTCCATACCTTATATTACAGGGTATTTCCCGAGTCCCATGCCATCATTGGCTTCAATTATATGCATCTTATTGCTGTTTCTGTAATGTCTTAAGACTTTTAGTTTCCCTTTGTTTTTGCAAGGTTAAACAGTCTATTTTGTAATTTTGCTATGAGTTCTTTGGTGACGTTCTTTGTGAGACTTGGTGTTTCTCTTTGGAGGAGTGGGTGCTCAAGTGACAAGTTCTGGCTACTGACCTAATGTTTGAAGCATTAAGAATAAATTTGACAATCTGCAAGTGGCCATGGTAAATAGCTTTGGTTTGGACATGGTCAGAATGAAGATATGAGTTGGTAGTTTTGTGCATTGTCTGCTCTAGAGACTTGAGTGCTCCATTTGTCCTCCTGGAGCACGATACCAGTACAAGGACAATTTTGGTTTGCAAGGAAAAAAGTTTATTTGTTTATTATGAAATTAGTACAGGAACTTTAAGAATAGAATCATTACTAGTGTTGGGAATCTACTCGTATTTACATCTTTCCTATCAACCCTTTTCTTAGATTGCTTTACCAGAGTTTCACATTTCGTGCATGTGTTATTTACCCAGTCGTTTTTATATGAACACAAGACATTTGGTTGGGGGCAGCTTTTGTGTACTCGAGGTACTCAAACTTGTGTTGTAATGGTGTACGTTTCTGTAAGATTTGGATGCATCTATGCCCTCTATGATGCTATAACCATCAACATTAAACATAAGAAAGTATGTCAACCATATCTCTTATGGTTGCTTATAAATCCTTTGCCTATTCAGGAACTGGATTCATAATTGGAAACCCATATTAGCATTAACAGATGCCTCTTTCCGTTGAGATTTTAGGGAAATTGGTGAGAGCTGACTTCTAATAACGGCAGGACATTAGCACAAGGGAGGAACAATTTTTGAAGAGCTATTATGTCATTTTAGGGAGGTTTCTATGGTGGCCTCTCCTCTTGGATTTTGACCTTTACGATACACCTTCAAATGACAAGATAAATTTGGTTGGTATGCGAAATGGAGTTCATGGGGGTTATTTATATGTTTGGGACAGAATGTAAAATTGCATTGACCATTGAAAATTCATTGCTGCTATTAAGGCTCAGAGTAAATTCATGGTTTCTGCATTCCAGTTCTAAATTGTATTATGTGTCATGCCTATATTCTTGAGAGTTCGGGTGGATGGAGTCTTAGTTTTCCACTTTGGAACATTTAGTGTTTTAAATAAGTGAGCTTCATTTCCTTCTCTATGGCGTGGAAGTGGACTTTCATCTTTGGTAACTACCCATACATGTGACTATCGCATCGGTTGATTTAAATTTCCTCGTGAGCACCATTTTTAGTGTTTCAAACTTATCTACACCTAAAGCTCTCCTGTTGACACCACTGGTCTTTTATCAATATGACAGCTGATTTTAAGTGGTCATCAGAGACTAGGGCATTGTCTAGTTTTAACTTTAATAGCTGGTTAGTATGGACCTTGAGAATTGAGCATATTAAATATTTGATATACAACTTTGAGACAATTACATGATATAATTCTCTATCACAAAAAAAAAAAAAGAATATGTAATGGACTAGATATATTTGACAAAAGAAATCTTTTTAGGTTGGACCATTACCACTTCTGGAAGAAGGTTTGAAGGGTTATGATGTTGCATATGCAGCTTGAGAAATAGTAAAGGCTTGAGAACACTTTTACTATTGTTCATGTATTGCTTACAAGAGTTTCAGCCATCACTGAAACCTACATATTTGGGGTAACCCCCCCCCCCCCCAAAAAAAATATCGTTCCACTCCTATATGTTTGTTTTGTATACATGCTTGAATTATACTTTTGGATAGTATGGTAACTTCACCTGTATCTATTTTTGGTGGCTATATAGCCATATTGCCATACCGTTATTGAATGTGAGTTTTATCTCTTTATATGGTGATCCCTTATGAGTTATTGGAAAATATATGAACCCTAACCATGTTCCATCAGATATACCTCTTTAACCCTCCATATTAAAAGTTGAATTGATAGTTGGACTATTGACTCACCTAAACTGGAACTGGAATTGATTAGTTGGTGTTATTAAAGCTGCACTAGATTAGGTGGTTGGACTGGAAAACTTGTGAACTTTGAGACTTATCTGGTCTGGTTTTGTGAAATGCTATAGTTTGTAAGGTTGATGACTCACCTCCATGATGAAACTTTGTTGTCTGACTTGTGTATCCCATATTTCCTTGTTGAAATCTGGTCCGTTTCTGAAAACCAAGTTGTAGGATTTTGGGTGTGATGGGTCACATGCATACTTATGATATTTGTGGGCTTGCATGCCAGCCAATGATCAATACGGATTACCACAGTCTTGACCATTCTGGAAATTGTATGGGCGTTGTTAGAATATCTTCAGCTGACTCAAATTTCCCTTCCATGCAGTTACAACTTGCTCCCAGGCTACTGCTGCCTTGAAATTACTACGAGATAAGAAAGGATGTTTTGATGTTGTCCTGAGTGATGTCCATATGCCTGATATGGATGGCTTCAAGCTCCTTGAATGTGTTGGGCTGGAAATGGACCTCCCTGTTATTAGTAAGTGGTACTGTTCCCTGAGCTAATATTCATAAATCTTGTCTGCAAAAGAAAAAAAAAATGATTTAATAAAAATGTTGTACCGTGCAGTGATGTCTGCTGATGGGACAACAAGTGCTGTGATGAGAGGAATTAGACATGGTGCTTGTGATTATTTAATTAAGCCTATTCGTGAAGAAGAGCTGAAGAATATATGGCAGCATGTTGTCAGGAAAAAGTGGAATGAATCTAAGGAGCATGAAAACTCAGGTAGCTTGGAAGATGGTGACCGGAACAAGCGAGGCCTTGAGGATATTGATTATTCTTCTTCAGTCAATGAAGTAGCAGAAGGGGTTTTAAAATATCAGAAAAAGAGGAGGGAATCTAAAGAAGATGAGGAGGGTGAAATAGAAAATGATGACCCAGCCTCATCAAAGAAGCCACGTGTGGTGTGGTCAGTCGAACTTCATCAGCAATTTGTTAGCGCTGTGAACCAACTCGGAATTGACAGTATGAACTTTAGCAGTCAATTCTTTTTCTTTTCTGTTCTAATTTTTTTTCCTTGTGTTCTTCAACTACTGGTTACAGTTTCAAACAAGTAGTCTCTTCAAAAGAATGATTATGGAATTTCATGCTGATTAATCCTTTCTTTTGTGCTCTTTTCAAACTTTCAGAAGCTGTACCAAAGAGGATTCTTGAATTGATGAATGTACCTGGGTTAACCAGAGAAAATGTTGCAAGCCACTTACAGGTTTGATCCCTTGCCGTCAGAAACTTTTGAAGATTTAAAATAAGAAGGTTACCTTTATGATTTGCTACCTTTTAAGTGAATCTGATTGCCTAACAATTTAAACTTCAAAACAGTTTCACTCACAGGATATAGGCGTACAGAAATCTTAGTAAATGAGAGAGAAAACTTCCATTGCCCTGAAAAGTACAGAGCTTTATTTTATTATTATTATTATTATTATATCTCTATGTATTGGTATAAGACTTCACAGTTATGGTCCTGCTTTGACAGGCTGTGAGCTTGATGATTACTAATGTGGCTTCAAAGAATTGTGGATATGTCTTAATTTGTAGACAATGGTGGTACTCAATGGATGATTTGTGATTTGATCTGCAGAAGTTCAGACTATATTTAAAGAGACTAAGTGGGGTGGCTCAGCAACCAGGTGGCGTTCCAAATTCATTCTGTGGACCTGTTGACTCAAATTTGAAATTGGGATCATTAGGAAGATTTGATATACAAGCTTTGGCAGCTTCAGGCCAAATTCCACCTCAAACATTGGCGGCACTGCAAGCTGAGCTTTTAGGTCGACCAGCAGGTAGCCTTGTTTTGCCTACAATGGACCAGCCAGCCCTTTTACAAGCATCCCTGCAGAGACCCAAGTGTATTTCTGTTGATCATGGTGTTGCATTTGGCCAGCCTTTAATAAAATGTCAACCTGGCATGCCCAGGCAATTTCCTCAATCTGTCATGTCTGCTGAGGATGTTCCTTCAGGATTTGGGGCTTGGCCATCAAATAACCTTGGCATGAAAGGAGCTAGTGGCAGTCTAGCTGGATTGAGTACTCAAAACAGTAATGCAGTGATGAACATATTGCAACAGCAACAGCAACAGCAGCAGCAACAGCCCATTTTATCTGAGCCTAGCCATTCGATTAACGTGCAGCCATCTTGCCTTGTGGCTCCATCACAGTCCGCCACCACCTTTCCGCCAGGAAACAATCCTGCTTCCATTAACCAGGCCAACAACTATAACAGAAGTGCTATCATTGATTACAGCTTTCTCTCTCCACAATCAAGTAATTCCTCACTGGGTGTTGCACCGGTGTTAGACAGGGATACCAAAACAACAGGTGTGCTAAGAGGCTACTCAGCACCAAACTCAGTTTCTCCACCTGCATCATCTGGCTCAGCTAATGTCGACAATGTTAGTAACAGACAAGTTCAGAACTCAAGTATTCCATTTACTGCCACCAGGCAATTGACGGGCCTTCCTCCAAATGCTTCTGATATCCAGACATCATATGGTCCAAGATCTGGTAATATGCTTGATCAAGGACATCTTAGAGATCTTGGATTCGTAGGCAAGGGGACTTCCATTCCCAGCCGGTTTGCAGTTGATGACCCTGAATTAGCAGCGGCAAATTTGAGTTCCAGAAAGTTCTATGGTGAGAATAGTGGAAACAGAGTGAAGCTAGAACCTAATCTGGATTTCGTTGGGAATGATAGAGTCAATCCTCCAGTAATGCAACAATTCTCTCCTAATGATCTTATGAGCGTGTTCTCGGAATAGGTATGCCATTTGAGACTTCATTTTTTTTCTCTGTAATGTCTTCTTCTTTTAAGAAATTATGAAGCTTAGCCCTCATTCATTTTACAATATAGTATTGAATTTTCAATCGGGCAACATTATGTTGCTGGAGAAATTTTACTATTTTATTACAGTTTCTATACATGTGAAACATATTCTGTGCCATAAAAAATCAGGCAAAAGTTTTATCTTCTAAATATAGAAAAATGAGATAAAACAATACAGCTCAATGATGATAGATAGCAATTCCCTTTTAGATTTTTTGTTTTATCTCCTTGGTATGAAATTCAAGGACCTTAATTTCCTTTTTAGTTGGTTCGAGGTTCAAAATATTCGATTTCTATAATTGGCACAAATATTTCTGATAACTGTTTTTTCTCTCTGCAGAGGGCTTGTGTTGGTCAGCTAAAAGAAGACTCTTGGCATTCTGGGGAAGCGTATGGATTTTCGTTGGTCCTTGTGAATGTTCTGCGAGAGATCCCATTCACATTTGTATATTATTGTCTGTAGGGCCAAAGCCCCTGTACCTGTGCTAAACTGACATTCGGAGGAAAGGACACATGATTAAGTTCTCAAATGTCTGGTAAAACACAAGATTTTATGTTTTCCTTTTTCAGTGATTCTTGCAAATGATGGTGCAGGTCTTTTTTAATGTCTTAGTAACTTTGATTACCTTTTCAAATTATCGCGTAGGGAGGAATAAATTGTGTCCAAAAACACTGGAATGGGGTCAGATATGCGGTAGGTGTCTTTCAGAAACAACCATGTAGCAATTTGATAATGCTGTTGAAATGGCTCATTTATTTCAGAAAACCTTGTGATCATGGATACGAATAGTTTGTTTCCCCATGCCTCTATAAGTTCAATTATCATTTGCTTTCTGAAGTTGTTATGCAATACATATTTGAAAGGTCAATCACTTTCTCCTTGTTTCTTCCTTAGAGGGCCATGGAAGGCCCTTTTATATTAATGATGATTTGTTTAATGTGAAGTAGTTGCATGTTCTTTTAGTTAAAAAAAAAAGAAAAAAAAGAAAAGTAGTTGCATGTTCTAGGGAGACGGAAGATGGGGTTTTGTATGGGGCTATTCTCTTACCAAAAAAAAAGGGCTATTCTTGACCTATCCTGTATACATTTTTGTGGATTCACATTTTCTTGGCTTACTGGGAGTCCTGAATATGGACTTGTGGGCTTATTTATTTATTCTTTTTTTTCGGTATAATGAGATGGTCGAAACGGGGAAAGGGGGGATGAAGTGGGCTAATTGAGTAAAACAATGTTGAGAGTGGAATTGTTTCTTTTGCTGGGCCGAAACGGGAAGTGAGGGATTACTTGTGTGGGCCAACAGCTGAGGCCGCCTCTGATGCATCCATATTTTTCAACACCGACATTTTTCCATTTTTGAAATATTTTTTAAACTTTTCTCTTTTTCAAACGTTTTAACATATTAAATTAGTTAATATTTATTTAAAATTCTTTATATTTTTTTATATTTACACATAGTTTATATTTAATAAATTATTTATTTAATTATATTTTTTATTTTTTATCTTATTTATCTTATGATTAATAATTATATATTTAATCATTTTATATTTTTATTATAAAATATGATTATTCTATTATTTGTATAAAATAATTAATATTTATATAAATTTTTTATATTTTTTTATATTTACCCATTTAATCACATTTCTATTTCTTGTGTTTTTATAAAATGTAATTTCTCCGTTTCATTTCATATCTTTTCCCTTTTTCCATTTGCATTTTCATGCAAATTAGGTGGCCTCCACCCTTTTAATCAACCAAGGAAAAAAAAACAATTCTATGATAAGTGAATTATAACCGAATAATCTCTGAAGTGTCTTATATTCAAATCTTAATTTAATTTATAGAATTTGCATCCCTCTCTGGATAAATTCCAAAAATTCATAATGATGGATGAGGTAGAAGCTTTGAATGGCTGACATATTTAGGGAGACGTACTCATTCTCTTCCAATATTTACATGAGAAGAGATCTCACAAAATCAGGGGTGTTAGTCCCGTGAGACTGTCATAAAAGGTAAATGAAACTAAATTGAAATTTACTAAATTAACCATACAATGCATGAAACCAATGGAGTGAAACAACTAATCAAAACATGAAGGAAAACAAAAATAAATCATAAGTCGAAGTACCTATTACATCTCCCCCACAAAACTCTGGGTGTCACAACAATCAAACTTTACGTGGGAGAGGTGTCACAACAAATACAAAATTAGGTGAGTGATGAACGACATATAATAAATATGCAGCATATATATCACATGATTCATCCCACACTTGAAGTACATATATATAATAAACAAAATCTAATAATAAGGTAAATGGATAGAGAACGGAGCACGTAGGTCAACATAGGCCACATACATTTGCCTATTTCTTTTTCTTTTTTTTTTTTTTTCTGGTCCCTAACCTTCCGTGTTTAGAGTTTCGTTCCGACTAATTCGGGTCGACCTAATTGTCGGGCCTCCTATAGAAGGGGAGATCTCCTAAAGTAGTTTTTTCCGTTCCCAAGGAGGTTCGAACCCGAACGCTTGGTTAAGAGACGTAGAGTTTTTCCCATTGCCCAAAGTATTTCTTATATGACGGTAAAGGAAATACAATCACAACTAGGGCTGGAAACCGAGTTTTGTGAGACGGATTTTACAAAACTCGGGTTTGGCCCATTTAAAATTTTATAGGCCCAAACCTGAGTGCAGCTCAAGAAAGCTTGAATAATCAATACTCCAGTGGCAGTGACCATCGACCGAAATGTCTTCTTTGACCTTTTGACGATTCGATTTCATCTTTAGAGGTGAAGGACCAAGAGGAAAGTGCCAATTTTGAAGAGATTCTTCGGCCTCTTTGTTTCTCTGGCCATCTATTCGTTGCACATCCAACATCTTCATCCTTAGATTGATCTTCACCAACAAAAAAGAAGGAAAAAGAATTGATCTACTGAAATTGCAATCACCTTCATCTCAGACTGAGGAGAGAAAGGGACTAATCAAGAAGGAAAAAGAAGGCCGATCAACCACTTTATAGGGATTGATCTTCATCTCATAGAGAGAAGAGAGAGAATAAGAGAGGGAAAAAAGATAGAGAGAGTGAGAGCGAGTGAGCAACAGAGTGAGAGGGAAAAAGAAGCATTGTCTCTGAGGGAAGAGAGGGAAGAGTGAGAGTAAGAGGGAGAGAGTGAGAGTGAGAGTGAGAGTGAGAGAGGGAAGAATGAGTGAGTGCTGTGTAATTATTGCAAAGGAAAGAGAGAGGTCATGAGTCACGCCACTTCTCTCCTCTATGTAATATATATATATATATATTATTTATTTAATTTTAAATGGACTGAGCCTAAAAAAACCGAGTTCACCGGTGTTCAGATTTGATAATGGGCCAAGTTTGATCCTAAAACGAGCCAAGCTCGACCCTTCAAAACGGGCCAAGTTTGGGCATGACCTAATTGTCAATCCTAATTACAACAATTCCAAAGCAACCGGTTATGTACTATACACATATAACATTTGTACAATTAGTATACAATGAGTACACAAACTCAAATTAGGATTTTATTCTAGGTAGGCCATAAAAGGTGTCCACCAAAATCAAAGTAGTTCAAACCAGTACAAATTGAGTTAAATCAGTCAAATTGTCCAAATCGGGTTAAATTGATCAAATTGGGTTATGCCTTGATGGTGCATGGTCTAACGACCCATTACCACTAGGCCAAAACTATCGGAGTCCATTAGATCAAAAGTCCATGAACAATTGATTACGCTCTCAGTCTTTTAGTTGAGTGCTCTTTCAATCGAGTGCTCCAATTTATGCCTCTTGATTCTCTCGGTTTTACTCTCAAGAGAGACCACCTATGACAAAACTTCTCGGTCATCCTAGCTCTCGACCCCCAGGCTTTTAGTTACCCCACTCCTCAGTAGTTATGTTACATCAACATAGAAATAACTCTAATATGTGATAAGTTCAACTTGAGATCATCTAATAAGAAAGAAAATCTCTAACAAATTTTAAACATTTCTTAAGCAAATATGAATCTCTCTTAGTCTTGGGGAACCCACTCCTCAGTAGTTATGTTACATCAACATAGAAATAACTCTATTATGTGATAAGTTCAACTTGAGATCATCTATTAAGAAAGAAAATCTCTAACAAATTTTAAACATTTCTTAAGCAAATATGAATCTCTCGTAGTCTTGCGGAAGTCTTCCTCAATAAGGAAACATGTCTCAATAGTTACTCCTAGTAAAACAAGGAATCCCTGTGACAACTTGAACTTTTTTTAATTGATAAAATTCTAAATCTCTTATAAATCTTAGACTATAGTTCCCATAATTTTGGAGGATTTAAAACAATCTCTTTATAAAAAAATTAGAATTTCTACACCTATAAAAGTATACGAGACTTGCCATACATGCATACTATATATATTTAGTACAGGTAACCTATCATATATGTTCATTAACTCTACATTTCTCACAGAGAGATAGCACAAGGCTATTTTAAAGCTCTTTTCAATTTGTTTTTTATTTTCTTACAACTGCTCTTTCTGATTTGAGTATCAAAGTCTTTCGACAGTATTTGCAAGTTCCATCATTCTTGAAGGCCCAGAAGACTCCTCGATAGTAGTTCTACACTCGGGTCAGTAGAGCAGTTATCTGTGGAACAAAATCCACCTCCATCAGATTGGCGTCATCTCTGGGAACAGACTGACTATTTAATCAGCATACCTTGTACCTTGTCTTGTCGCCATTTCAATCACGATGTCGCCCAGAAAAAAGAATGGAAACATTTCAAAAGTCATGTCTACGGTAGAAGAACAGATATCCAATTCCATAGACACTCCTTTACCAGCACCTCTCAAAATCAACAGGATATTTCGACCATCCACTACCAGCATCAAACAAAAATGCTCCTCCTGGAAAATCCCCATTCACCACCACGCAACTTCAAGACCAACTAGTTCTACCTGTTGCTCAAGCCTCTCTTGATAAAGTTTACTACATAGAGATGGAAAGGCTTGAATTAAAAATACTGAGGATGAGCAAATAGTTAGAAGAGTTTAGTCGGGCTCACCAATAAGAAGGATCATCCTCCCCTAGGGTTAGAGCAATCGCACATTCACAGGCTCCAACCTCAAGGCACTGAGAGCCCTCAGTTACCTCTCAACACGATTCAAATAACCTAAGGAAGCAGATTGAGGATCTTATGGCTGCTGATTTGAAATGCGCTGGTGCATGAAAAGAAGATGTCACCCAATATGCCGCCAATCTCTTTCCTTTCGATCCTAAAGTCTCTACTGAACCAATACCACGAGATGTATTCCTCCCTCCTATGAAAAGGTAAGATGGTACTACCAACTTCCATGACCATGCAGCCTAGTTTGTGATAGTTATGATTTCAAGGGACATGCCAGACATGGCCATATCCAATCACTTTCACACAACCTTGAAGGGTAACATTCTGATATGGGTTTAATTTACTCTCTCTATTCAGTATTAGAAACTTTTCCCAATAGTTCAAAACTCATTTTGTGATTAGTCAAGGAGCCAAAAAGAAATCTACCTCCCCCCTGTCTCTATGGCAAATGGACAACAAACTCTTAAGAGATTTCTTAGACAAGTTCAAAAACGAGATGATAAAGGTATTTATTCATGATCATCATGTAACAGAGAAAACAAAAGCTTAGGTCTAAGTTTGACTCTTGCTCTCTCAGTTTGGACGACTCAAGGAGGCTCTAATACTTCATCTCTCGTTATGATATAATCAGAGATAACTCAAAACTCAAGTCTTTTAGAGACTTCATCGACATGATTAGCCTTAACATGCAACGAAAATATGATTTGCAACAAAGTTCACACATAAAAGAAATCGGAAAATTCAACATTTGAATCTTTCAGCACAATAGAGCAATGAGAACATGACGTGATTAAGAAAACAAGTTCTATATTTATTCATCGACATCTTTATAGAGTTAATCAGAATCTATACAAGCAAAAGTAAAACCAGCAAGGGTATTGAACTACAGCTCAATGTTTACAAATCAAGAGTACATAAGTTGGGATGGGGGAAATACGAAGGAAATAAAATACACTAAGTGGAAATAGTGGAGAAAGAGACAAATAAACTGCATCAAGATGCTTCTCCTCCCTTGCTCCCTTCCCCAGCATTGCAGCCAAAGTCGCTGACGATTATAGGAGGAGGACGGGATAACTCCGCAGCTGACCAGGATCATTCTCCCAATTCCACCTTCGTATATTTCATTTTCCCCTATGATCTTGCAGGGAAAACGTTTTAACCTTCTAAAGGACTCCAACAAGGAAGGCAGAATGTCCCCACCCACTGCAAGGTCTCTTGAAACACCAATGTCAGGTCATCACAACAAATTTCTCATGAATTCCATGATAGAATCTTACATTGGCAGTTTTCCTGTTAATGGAAGCTCATATCAATAGCTCTGCAACTATCTTCTAAAATCATCTCTACTCTCATATTTTTTAAGCATCCCTATTTTTTCACACATTTTGTCTCTCATCAAGCAAAAAACTAAGTCTATAGCCTCATCTCATCCAATGAATTAGCAAAACTCTACCAAAAGGCCTTCTCCATTTATAACCACAAGAAGTGTGTTCAATATGCTTTTTATAAATCGAAATGGCACGCTTTGCAATTGAAGTAGTACCTTTCGTATTTAATGATCTATTATCATATATTTTCCACTCACTTTACTTTCACGCCCATTCCACTTACCTGAAACCACTCTCTCTTTCCATGTGCTTTCAAACCTTTCAACTTCCATTACTTTACTCCTAATACTATTTCTTCGAACTAGCTTTAGAAGTGGAGGACAAATGATAGTACATGATCTAACGGTCCATTATAAAAAACCTATGAGCTATTGAGCTCAATAGGCCATAATTATAAAGCCCATGGATTGCCGAGAACTCCCGGTTCAACACTTTCTCGGTCATTTCTTTATTTCTCTTTCTATACACTTTGTTAACTCAACCTCTCAATCTTTCGATCATTCCAACTCACGGCCTCTGAACCTCTCGGTTGTTCACACTCCTTATTAGATACTTTCTGTCAATATAAAAGTAATTCCATTATGCAATAAGTTCAACTTGTGATTATCCAATAAGAAAAGAAATTTCTAACAACTTTAAAGTTTACTTAATCTGATACGAATCTCCCATAGTCTTGGGAAAACCTTCATCAAGAAGGAAGCAAACTTCTATTGCAATTTGAATTTAAATCTTCTAAAAATCTTTGATTACAGTTTCTGTAATCTCAAAAAAATTTTAGTAATCGCTTTACAAGGAAACTTGGGTTTCTATATCCCTAAACGCGTATAAGACTTACCATGTATACATGTTATATATACTCAGGATAGGTAACTAGTCAGATATGTTCAATATTCCTACACTTAACACACAGAGGCAACACATAACTATTTTACGTGGTTTGTTTTTTATTCTTTTTTATCAATTTTTCTAATTTGAGTATCAAAGTCTCCTCACGAAAGTAACCCTCCAACGGTATTTGTAAGTCCTAGCACTCACGAAGGTCTAAAAGACTCCTCAATATTGGTTTCTCACTCGAGTCAACAAAACAATTATCTGCAAAGCAAAATTTACCTCCATTAAATTAAAAGCCCAAGAGGCCATGAGCTTCCATACACCAATCTTACTAGGCTTTTTCATTAACTTGGCCATGGTTATTGCCGGACTACAACAAATGTAGTCAAGAAAATTAGAGGCAAAACAATGACAAAAAATTGCTCCAAACTCCAAAGAAGTAGAGAGACGCCACTTTACTTGAGCTCTTTGGGTGCTATCAGTAACCTCCTTTGCAAGGATCCCAATAAAACCCACAGAGATCATGATTAGCAACAAAATGATGTGGCATAAGAGTAACTAAATTGACCTGTACTAGATACTAAACCATATAGATTATTATAGGAAAAATCAATGACGGTTAAGCTTTCCTTAATAATATCAAGTGGTTTAGGATCCTCATATTTGTAATCCCACCGAAAATCTCACCCAATAAGCCCATTCCTACAATGATCAACAAATGTAAGTAACTTACCATCTCAAACAACTAATACAATCTCCCGATTTCATTGAATCACTTACCGTAAATTAATATTTAATAGTCTAATGATTCCCAATTTTATAAATATTGAATCACTTACCATAAATTCTCTGGTAAAATAATTATCTTACAATTCATAGGGTAACACTAGAAGTCCCAAAAGTCTTTCACAAATAGACTCATTGAGAAAATTTTTACCTATTTTTATTTTATCCTATAACAGACAGTTTTCAAATGATTTAACAATAACGTTGGTCCGAATATTCTTGAAAGTGATTAAGAATTTAAGACAGTCGCTGGAAGATATGTTTAGGAGGAGTTATTTTCTATTACAACTATTGTGTTATGAAATATGTGATTAATAACCCCCACATTGCTGTGAGTAAGAATTTAAATTTTTAAATATAGATAATTATAATATTAATTTAGGTATAAACTCTTTAAGGAAGTCACTATTTTAGTTTATATATATATAGCCTTTGAACATATTGTCCGATCTATATTCGTGCCAAACAAATGTAGCATTTATGTTAGAAAATGCCTACGAGGGGCATTTTGGTAATTTTAAGATAATGAGGTAACTCTCATTATCTCATTAACCATGCCATTAACCACCCATAAAAGTCTCCCTAATTAACCCTAATGAAGACTACATGAATGCTTCTCTTCCTCATAAGTGAGATTTTGGGGGGAACATCATGGAGGGGCCAGGGTTTACACACATTCCTCTAGAGAGAGAAAAAAATTTAGGGATGAGAAATTTTTGTGTATGAAAATTTCTCCAATCATTGGAGATCACAAGACTTAAGGTTTGAGGCGTCGTAGTATTGTGATGGTGGTTTGATCCCGTTATCACCATCCCGACCATGCAATCCATTCGAGAGATTTAGCGACTTGGTTGGAATTTGAAGACCGACCCCATTGAGGTATTTATCTCAGAAATTATTATCTATTTACTACACTTCCGTATACTCATGTTGTATCGATTAAATCCAATATTGGTATCAAAGCGTGATTGGATTTAATTAAAAAAAATTTCAAAATTTTTGAGCATAAAATAAGTAGGGTAAAAAATTTTGGATCTAAATCACGGATGAGTTTTATGAATCTGAGTACACCGCAGGAACACTTATTGGCCAAGGATTACAAAAATGATTTTTACTAAATTTTTCGAATATTTTTAGGCCATAAAAAGTCCGGTCAAAGTTTGCAACTGTACGGACTTTAAAAGCTTAGATCTATGGCTTTAGAGAGCAAACTGATCTATGCGAATGGTTTATACGTGTTCTTCATGCATAGATCTACATAATGATGCATTTTATTGTGAGTTTCGGTTGTCAAAAATTAAGTTTCAAAAATGGCCGCAGAGGGCCGAAACTTGGATACTAAATTTACCAAGATGAGGGCTTAAATCTAACTAAAATCAAGTCAAAGACAATTGGATGATGTTTAATAGCAATTTTCTGGCGAAAACCGTGTAAAAAATAGCCCGAAAATGAGTTTTTCGGCATTCGAGTCGAAAGACCAAGTTGCAAAACCTGTCGGGCAAAGAAGATCCGGCCCAGACCTGTGGACGCCTGCATTACACGTGCGAGGAGGCACGTCTAGTCAGCAGGGAGATAGCGTGTGAGATGCACGCGCCAAGCATGAAGCATTAAGCTAGCGCGTGACGTTCACTCACGCTAAGGCACGTAAACAGTCTTAGGGTGATCCAGGTCGGAGCAGATATGGGTCAGGGCCCTAACTCGGGAAGTGACTCAGCACGTGTGGGACACGCGCTATGACTGGGCTTGGCACGTGTGGGCATGTCTGAGTCCTGTAGTGCATCTAGCGCATGGGCCAGATTGTATCCCGCGCGTAGAGGCACGTAAGGAACGCACTGCGTGTCTGGCATGTGCCCCAAGCTGTTGGTGGCACGTGGCAGCATGTGGAGGTATGCCGGGACCATGATGGCACGACAGGTCGTCTGGAATTGGATTTTTCAAATTTTTTAATGGTCCCACCTCTATATATGTGACTTTTTATGGATTTTTATATACCGAATCTTGGTCTGAATGATAAGATGCGATTTTAGGTTGTGGTATATGGTGTTCATCGACTCATAAGCTCATTTTGGGATGTATACTCGAGTCATTTTGGATTTGTTGATTTGAAAGATACACAAAAATATAAGAATAAGTATTACCAAGTCACAAAAATCTCTATTATTGTATTAAAAACTGTCGTATTAGATTTTTGTAAAAAAATAAACTAAATGATATACTCTACAAGATTTCATACTGGTAGATTCAGTTTACTCTTGAGAATCAAAATCTATTTGAGATTCTGAGACACGAGATGGTGGGCCCTGGGGAGGGTACCACACCTTAGAATAAACGAGATAAGGTGGTCTATCATGTGTGGAAGAAAAGGATAGTCAAGTTAGGGCAATCCTCGTTAGCAGCATGTACGATAACTTGTTCCTATTCTATAAGCATTATCCTACAGATATATCGGTTAGACTCGCCTTAAAAGAGCATTATGTTACTCTCTTCAGCTCTTAATGTGAGGATATAGAAGAAAAGAACTAATCATATAATGATACAACATTTTATATAAATGTCGAGTATGATCACCAAGTTAAAGAATACGAACAAACCCATTTTGGATGAAATTCAGGTACTAAATGTGATCCAGTCTTTTACCTGATTCATAAGAAACCATGAAAACTTATCTCACGAATGATCAGAGTGTTCGTACTTTCGCTAATATGAACAGGCATAATGAGCTCAAGGAGGAGCACCTGGAGGTGAGTAGGTAGCACTCGGATCATGCTCATACAGTGAAGTCGAGTAAGAACTCCCATGGCGCCAAACCAATGGCATAAGCATGTGAAGTAGATTGAGGTCTAGGCAATGAGAAACCATCCGAGAAAACCGACAACAAAGTACAAAAGCGCTGGAAGAAGGAGTTTGATAAGACCAATGCAAAGTTTTATGCCTGAGGTAAACTTGGTCATTTCGCTCATGAGTGTGACGAGTGGAAAGAATTCCCATGAGTGTGACGAGTGGAAAGAATTCCCTTCTTCCTTACGTGGCTTGAGCTTTGTCTTATCTATTGCGATGCTCACTAATTTCTCTCCTTTGTGGATTATAAAATCAAGATCCACCAACCACGTAACTCTGGACAGGAGCACGTAAATAGAGTTCCGCGGAGTGAATTCTCAAGTTAGGAGGATTTACGTAAGGGACAGAATATTTGTCGTCATCGGAGGAATCAGCACTTACTATGATGTTCTTTATACTCCGAGTATTTGACGGAACTTGAATTTAGTACCTTGTCTAAGATCAACTAGGTTATGCAAGAAAATCATCTAATTTAATAAATACGACAATTCTTTGAAATGTTCTAGTTTTATCTATGATGGATTGTATGCACTGGGGCTGCTCCTTCTAATTGTTTTCTTGTTATTCCTCTATTGCCTTTACATCTGATTGCGTAGATGATCATATAAACGAGTGGCATAGTAGACATGGACATATAAGGCAAGAGATGATGAACTATTTAACGAGTGGTTTGTTAGACCTGCTAACTAAATTCGAGTTATCCGTATGTAAGTTTTGCCTAGTCGACAAAACGATAAAAAAGCCATTTGGTAATGCAATGAGAGTTGGGACTTCATTTAGTTGGTCCACTCCGATATTTGTGGTCTTATGAAAATGAGAGCCTGAAATGGAGCCATGTACTTGATGATGTTCATAAACGCTTACACGCGTTTCGGTTTGTTTATCTGATCTCGCACAAGTTTGAAGTATCGAAATGTTTCAGGAGATTTATTAGCGAGATTGAGAATTAGTTAGATTTGTGAGAGAAAACTCTTAAAACCGATAGGTGGTGCGAATATTTGTCAGAACGACACTATTGGCCTAATAGAGTTTTGATGATGAGTGGTTAGAAGAAAAATAGTTCAAAAATATAAGAAAATCGATAAGAAAGTTCAGAATCCTATAGTACAGGTCGACCTGCTTAGAAAATACATCGACCTGTGATATTCACACACACAGATCAACCCATTTGATGCTCTTATTGACCTGAGCCAAATGTCTTCTATTAGAAACATAAGGCGGAACACTTTAACCCACATAAGCACACATCGAGGAGCCCACATAAGCTCCTAGAGCTTGCTCTTTCATACTAAGCTCTAGGAGCTTGCTTCAGACCATATAATGATTTGGTTAATTTGTACACATATTCAAGATACTTAGAATCTTCAAAACCAGGGTTGTTTGACATATACTATCTCATTCAAATAAATATTCAGAAATACACTTTTGACATCCATTTGGTAAAGCTTAAAATTCATGAAATAAGAGAAGGAAATCAATATTCTTATGGTTTCTAATCTTGCTACTGGAGCATACGTTTCATCGTAATCAATTCCTTTCTCTTGACTGTAACCTTTAGCCACTAATCTTACTTTGTTTCTTGTGATTGTACCAAATTCATCAAGTTTGTTTCTGAAAACTCATTTAGTTCCAATTACTGATTGATCTATCGGTCTAAGCACAAATTCCATACTTTATTTCTCTCAAACTGATTCAATTCATCTTGTATTGCCATAATCCAATGTTCTTCTCCTAAGACTTCATCCACATTTTTGGGTTCATTCTAAGAGATAAAAGTTACATACTCGTATTGATTTTGGATTGCAGATCTGGTTCTTACTCCTAAGCTAATACTCCCAATTATGTTATCTGAATTTACGTCTTTCCTAATCTGAGGTATTTGATCTCTTGCTCCTGTTGGTTTCATTTCTTTCCTCCTACATCGTAAGATCATTTGACTCATTTTTTTGATTATTTATTTCATCAGACAAACTAATATCATTTAGCTTTTTAGATACATCTTCATTATCCAACATTCTTTGATTGATATCATTTTCTTCATCAACTCTACATGAATTAACTCCTCCACTATTATGGTCTTTTTATTGTAGACTTTATAAGCTTTGCTTGCTAAAGAATAACCCAAAAAAATTCTTTCATCACTTTTGGTATCAAATTTTCCTAATACTTATTTTCTATTATTTAAAACAAAACATTTGTATCCAAACACTTTAAAGTATAATATATTTGGTTTCCTTCTTTTGTAAAGTTCATAAGGAGTTTTCTTTAAAATTGGTCTCACTTGTACTCTATTCAAAATGTAGCATGATGTGTTCACTGTTTCTGCCCAAAAGAAATTAAGTAAATTATTTTCACAAATCATTATTTTAACCATTTCTTGGAGGATTCTATTTTTCCTTTCTGCCACTCCATTTTGCTGAGATGTCCTATGAGCTGAGAAGTTATGGTCAATACCATAATGATTGCAGAATTCATCTATGGTTTTGTTTTCAAATTCCTTGCTATGATCACTTCTAATGCTCTTAATAGACATTTCCTTCTCATTTTGAATTTTCTTGCATAGCCTAATGAATGCCTCACTAGCTTCTTCCTTTTTGGCAAGAAATAGCATTCATGTGCATCAAGAATAATCATCAATGATTACAAAATCATAATATTTTTCTCCTAAACTTTGTGTTCTAATAAGTCCAAATAAATCAATATGAAAAAGTTCTAAAGGATTTCCTGTTGACACAGTTTTTAGATTTAAAAGATGTTTTTGTTTGCTTTCCTTTCATATATACATCACACAATTTGTTCTTTTCAAATTTCAATTTTGGAAGTCCCTTAACTATATCTTTCCTAACTAATTTTGAAATTGTGTCCATGCTAACATTTCCTAATTTTATAGCCATAGCCATGAAGAATTCTTATTCACAGCAACTAGACATGATTCATTTGAGGGTTCTAAGAGATTTAGATCAATTGCATATATGTTTTCTCTTATATAACCAGTAAATTTTATAAGTCTAGAGGATTTTTCAATAATGGAGCATGTATCAGCTTCAAACAGTACAAAATAGCCTTTGTCACACAGTTGGCTAACACTTAGTAAGCTAAATTTCAATCCAAAAATAAGCAATACATTTTAAATTTGAGATTCAGAAGACTTACCTCCAATATTGCCTATGCCGATAGCCTTTCCTTTTGAATTGTCTCCAAACATGACTTTTCCTTATTTCTTGCTTTCAAGATGTGAGAATTTCGATGTGTCTTCGATCTTGTATCTTGAGCATCCATTGTCAATGCACCACACAAACTTGTCGGGAGACTCTCTTGACTTTAAGCACATCTGTAGTGAGAAACAATCACACCTTTGCCTTTGGTACCCATATCTTTTTCAGTCCGGCCGAGTTAGCTTTGAAATTATCTTTGGGGATCCATTTTAAGGTTGTTCTTGAGGAGTTCAGAAACTAGCAATCATAAATCGAGTGTTCATTCTTCTTACAGTGGGTGCAATATCTTATTAGTGCTCTTGGTTTCTTAATGTTGTTTAAAGCCATGTTTTTAAACTTGCAGATTTCAGATTTATGCCCCATTTTCATGGACGGGTGACATCTTTCTTATTTAGCATTTTCAGAGTTTGACACAAAAAATTTATACAACTTTTTCTGTGTTTGGTTAGAGTTAAATCCCAATTCTACCATAACAAACACAGCTTTTTGGATTCCTAGCATGGCACCTAACTTTTCTTGATCTGAGATGAATTTTATTAGCACAATGTTCAGTCTACTGTTCTTTTCTTTTAAAACCTCTAATTCTTTCTTTAAAAATATATTTTCATTTGCTAGAGTATTTTTGCCTTTTTCTAAAGAATCATCATTCAATTTCTTCTTAAATTCACTTACATATAGTTCCGACTTTGCAATTTGTCTTCTTAACTCACTTCATTTTTTGAAATTTGTGATGTTCTAACAATTTTACTTAGTTCTTTCTTTAGCAAGTTATTTTTCATTTTGAATTTTTTAATTTCTTTAGTGCTTTTGGCAATACTTCACGTAGTTCCTTGATGGTGAAATCATTTTCAGAATCAGAAGAATCAGAACAGATGAGTATAATGTAGAGTTTACCTCATTATCTGAGACTTCTTCATTTTCCATGAAACATACATTTGCGTGTTCATCATCTTGCTCTTCATCACTTGGGCTTGAATCTTCATCACTCCAAGTAGCAAGTATCTTTTTCTTTTTCTTCTCCTTTCTGTTCTTTTTGTGTTTCTTCTCATCCCTTTTGAGAGAGGGGCGGTCAGCCTTCATGTGCCCAGCTTCTTGTATTCAAAACACCTGATTTCTTCATTCTTTTCTAACTTTTTGAAGAATGACTTATTTTTGTTCCTTTTTCTCATCATGAATTTTCTGAATTTTCTTACCAAAAGAGCTTTATCCTCTTTATCTTCTTCTTCTTCTGAACTGGATGTACTTTTCTCATTGTTAACCTTCAAGGCTACCCCTTTGCCTCTTTCTTCTTTGGCAGGTTCATTTACATTCAGTTTCATCTCATGGGTCATCAAGGATCCCACGAGTTCATCCATTGTCAGAGTCTCAAGATTTTTGAACTCCTCAATTGCTATCACTTTGAGCTCCCAATACTTTGGTAGACTTCTTAGAATTTTATCCACCATGTCTTCTTGAGGGATTCCTTTTCCAAGTAGTCTGAGCTCATCAGTTACCTTGTTAAATCTTGTGATTATCTCATTGATTGCTTCTCCATCCTTCATCTTGAAGACTTCATATTCTTGTTTCAGCAATCTGATTTTGCTCTTACCTAATAAAGTTTTGATAATGAGTGACTAGAAGGAAAATAGTTCAAGAATATAAGAAAACAGATAACAAAATTTAGAATCTTACAGTACAGGTCGACCTGCTTAGAAAACACATCGATCTATGACATTCACACACACACATCAACCTGTTTGATGCTCTTGTCGACCTGAGCCAAATGTATTTTATTAGAAACATAAATCTGAACACTTCGACTATTAGGAAGTCAGGTGGACCAATTTAAAAATACATATCGACCAATTGCTTAAGAACATTGACCTAAACACATAAGGCATCGATAATAAAAAAAGAGAATATATTAGGACATCGATGTCTACATAAACCTTGTCGACACAAAGTAATAGGAACACTAGCACATCAACCAATTTATCTCAACACATCAACCAATTGCTTTTTATGAATAGTAATACATCAACCTGTTCTCTACACATATCAACCTGTTTTGCAAAAACACATCAACCTATTTTTCAACACATCAACCTGAAAAGTGTCATGTATACCAATCTCATACGCTGTGTCAACCAATTGAAAGACCAAATAGTAACACATCAACATAATGGTTTGACACATCAACCTGTTAGTCGTTGATTGTGAAATACACACATCAACCAAGAGTCATGCATATCGACCTAGCATAAACACATCAACCAATTCATTTCATCATATTGACTAATTTGACAAATGAATATTAACACATCATCCTTTGAAAAGCACATGTCGACCCGTCCATTATGTTTCATAAATAAACTCACATCGACACAGTAAAAGTCTTGTCGACCTGCTGAGACACATCGACCAATTGAATTACTCAAGTCTACTAATTTTATTTGCACAGTGAGATGTCGATGCATATAGTGAGTCTTGTCAACCTAATGTTCAATTACTCATTAAAATACACATCGACCTATTAGTTTCTTATCGACACAATACATACACATTAACCAATTAAATTCCACACATCGACCAATTTATTACATGAACAGTAACATGTCGATGCACCGAATTAGACTTGTCGACCTACCTCTCATAAAGTCAAAAAGACCACACATCGACACGGTTGAAATGTTGTCAACACAGAGGAGCACATCGACCAATTAAAAATCTCGTATCCACTAATTTCATTTGGTACAGTTCTTTGTCGACCTATAATAGTTGTTTGTCGACCTGTTTGCATAAAAATACACTAGGAATTATTCAAATTCATGTCGATGTCTACAATAGACTTGTCGACCTGCGTGTGTCAGAAACTAGATTTGGGAAACATTTTTGAATCTGACGGACACATACTTTTTTCGATTTCTGAGCTATTGCCTTTTCTATCAAAGTTAACATTCGAATGCAGCGCGAACAAAATCTAATTGGCTTATTTAAAAGAGGTGCCAGTAAAAAGAACATAGTTTCAGCGTGAAGGAAAGAATGAGTAATAGCGGAAATTAAATGTCCAACGTTCAAACTCAACAATCTTCACCAACCCTCAACGGCTCTATTCAATGCTTCTAAGAGTAGAAAATAAAGAGGGTAACACATGAGAAAAACGAGAGACAACGACCAAGAACAACTTGAATTAAGAGCTCCATTGAATACTGAAAAATCTCGTCTCTGTGCACTTAAAAGTTTTCAATTGTATTAAGTGTCTTTTTGAGTTTTTTATTCTGTCAAATCTGAGGAAAGTAAGTCTCAATTCTCGACCTTCTTTTTTTATTATTAATTCGAGTGTCAAAGATTGAGTATACGATATTGTCTTAGATCTAGAGAAGTCCAAACTCAGTTCAAGAGAGATTGAATTGTTATGTTCAGAGATAATACTGTATGAGGTTTAACTTGAACCTAAAATCAAGTTTGTAAACTAAACATTTAGTGAAAAATCAAGAGAGAGTTTGGGAGTGGACGTACACCGAATTTGGTGGAATCACTATAAAAATTCTTTGTGTCTTTTTTACTTGTTTTCATTTACTGTTATAAAGTTTTAAAATTCAAAAAAAGTGTCGAAAAATCTATATTCAACTATTCACCCCTCCTCTTTAGTTGAATAACAAACACAGAGAGCTCTATTTTGAGAAGAATATTACAAGATTACTGACTATTTCTGCAACTTCTCAGTAGAACAGAGTAGTCGAGAAAAGAAATAGGACTTTGTTGAAAATTGTGAGATGTATGATGGCGCAAATCAATGTATCTATCTTCCATTGAGGAGATATTTTATTGACTACTGTCTACGTCCTCAATCATGTCTCATTAAAATCCATAGTTAGTACTCCCCATATGAGTTTTGGATAGAGAGGCAGTCTGACGTTAGCCACTTGAGGTTATGAGACTGTGCTGTGATTTCTCGCATCCACATGGCAAGTTAGGCCCGTGAGAAAGTATGTGTTTTTAGGAGAACATATGGACAATACTGTCATCAAGATTAAGTCTCGTGATATCACATTCCTTGAGAATGATTTCCCTAAAAGAGGTGAAATCAATGTAGACCTTATCTTCTATGAGATGGATGAGCTCAGTGGCTCGGGGAGCTCAGCGGTGGCATACAAGAATCCATTACGAATTTTGGTTCAGTGGGAGTGATCCATCAAGAGGTGAAGAGTTTTTCTCTCCTCGTAAAAGTATCAAGGATGCGTACTTAAATGTCGTTTCCTGATTGAGGGTGAACCCCTCATTATGACTCTAAAGGATGATAAGAAATCACAAACGGTCCTAAAAGCTCTCGAGGGTTCAACGAAAAATCATTTGTTGAAGGCCATGACGAAGAGAATGAGTTGATGAGAATCAATAGGGTCTAAGACCTAGTTAATTTGTCTAAGGATAGAAAGACTATTGGGAATAAGTAGGTTCTCAAGATCAAGAGAAAGGCTAATGAATCAATGGAGAGGTATAAAACCCGTTTAATAACCACGGTTACACTTAGACTTAAGGGCATGGACTACCAGGGAGTTATAGTCCAATTCTATCTTAATCCTTTTATTTTTTCGTGATTGTCATAAATATGGATCTAGAGTTATATCAGATTGACATAAAGATTACTTTTCCGTAATGAAAGTTTAGATGAGAAGATCTATATGGAGCAACCCTCTAGATTCATTCTAGTAGATCAGGTGGAGAAGGTCTGTTGACTTTGGGAGTCAACATACGGCCTAAACGCTCATCCAGGCGGTGGTATCCAAGATTTCACAAGTAGATGATATATTATAATTTTATAATAATATGGGAGAATCATTATTTCTATCTGATACATGTCGATAACTCTTTTATGATCATGCTCTCATACATGGGTGACATTCTGTTGGCCGGAAATAATAGAAAATATTTAATGACCATTGAAACATGGTTATTGTTCATGGGTGAGATTTAGTTTATTCTAGAATTTAGGATCCAGAGGGATCACTTAAGAATGGTATTGATTCTTTAACAAGAGTTCTGCATCAGAAAAATTTTTGAGCTTTTCGAGATAACGAATCAACCTAATAAATACTCCTATCACTAATAGTGAAAACTTGAGTCTTTTTTTATATATCCTAAAATTCATGAAAAAATAAGGAAGATGAGTAGATGTTTATTTTTCAGTCGATCTAATGAGTAGATATCAACTGAATACTGATGGGAACCACTGTAGAGTAGTGAAAATGATTCTAAAATATATCAAGGGAGCTGCGAATCTCTCCTTGTGTTATAAAGGAGGTCATTTCGTTTTGTTAGGTATTCAAACGCTAACTAAGAGTAGCGATCTAGATGAACGCAAACTAACATTAGATTTTATTTTCTTAGAGCAGTAAGAAGTGAACTAGTATAGCTCTATCTACGATAGAGATTGAGCTTGTGGTATACTCAATTGTAGTTCAGGAAAATGTTTGGTTCCAGAAATTTCTGAATGATTTAGGGATTATAGCAGATAGTGAGATGTCAGTGATAATTATTGTGATAATCAGATCGCCACTGCCAACCATCGAGATTCTAAGTATCACAGTAAAACCAAATACAAAAATACAAGATATTACTCTATGAGAGATATTATTAGGAATGATGTAATAACAATTAAATACACCTTTATATATAGCGTGGTGGCTGAACCTTTCACAAAACCCATTATGAGAGATTTCTTTGTGAGACAAGAAATCATTGAGTGTAGTGTATTTTGACATTACTCATTATTTACTGTATTTGATGCTTATTGAGATATATGACATGCGTACATTATTAGGTCACAAGTTTATTTCATTCACTTATTTATTGTCATATATTTTTTGATATGTTGTAATAAAAGATGTGTCAAGTAGACATGATTGACTCTCTCACACGAGTAACCATCTCCAGCTCTAAGTGAACGAGAATGAGATGGTTTCTAATTATAAGAGACTTTGAGAGTAGATTTATTAGAACATAAGTTATTCTGATATGTGTTCAGGATGAGGTTATCTGTGATATGACCGACATGGAAATATCCACATCCATGTTGCCTGTAAGTAGCCAGATCTGAGATTTCAGATATCACCTACGACTTGTGATATTGTTTCTACGATACTCTATCTGAAATCTCTCAATAAAGTCTTATGTGTAAACTAAGTCCCATACCTATACAGTATTAGAGAAATCTGACATATGCCATTTTTAAGAGATGAGAAAATAATATTGTGATATGTGTTTCATACCGCATGTGATAAGATGACCATGGGATAATAGGAACTATGATTTGAGACGATAGTGTGATCGTGATCCCCGTTCTCACTATGTGAAATTCGAGATTCATAAGGTGGGATCTCTTGTGCAATTATTACTTTCGGCTGTTTTTAAATGTTTTAGTTCAGTGTTACTACTTTACTATATTTACTTATAGCCCGAAAGAGACAGATTTAAGAAAATAGCTGAATTGAGACTCATAGATTCGAGTTTGGGAAAAGAAACGCCAATAGATATTATATCATTGTGTTGTATTCACAGGTCGATCTGTTATATTAATCCATATTGGGATTCACATATTATAGTAAATACACAGTTGAGCAAAAATTGAGAATTATTTTGATGAGTAAAGTGGTTCGATGGATATAATTGCGTTGGATTTGGGGTACAGCGAATTCTTTTTATACTAATGGTGATTTCTCGATCATCTTAATAGATATATCGAGAAGTCTTTGCTTGTTAATATACTCGTCGGTCGCATGACACCCAATGCTATATAAAAGTCCAACAGGGTGATGTATAAGATCGCATGAACTGTAATCATATGACAGATATAAAATACTCTCGTGTGCAAGTGGGAGATGTTGAAAAATACCCACAATGGACATTTTGGTAATTTTGGGATAATTGGATAACTCTTATTATCCCATTAACCATACCATTAACCATTCATAAAAGTCTCCCTAATTAATCCTAGTAAAGACCATGTGAATGCTTCTCTTCCTCACAACTGAGATTTTGGGGGAACATCATGGAGGGCTAGGGTTTACACACATTCCTCTAGAGAGAGATAAAAATTGAGGGATGAGAAATTTTCACATCAGAAAATTTCTTCGGTCATTGGAGATCACCGGACTTAAGGCTTGAGGCGTCGTGGTATTGTGATAATGGTTCGATCCCGTGATCACCATCCCGACCATACAATCCGTTTGAGAGATTTAGCAACTTGGTTGGATTTTGAAGACCGACTTCATTGAGATATTTATTTCAAAAATTCTAATCTATTTACTACGCTTGCATATGTGCATGTCGTGTCGATTAAATCCAACAATTTATATTTTATATATCATACAAAGTGTGTGAATTTTTTAATCATTTATATATTTTATTTTAATGAAAAATTCAAGTAATAGATGTGTGTGAGCAATAAATTATAACTACTAAAAGAATTTCAAGTTTTAAATGTTAAAAGTCAAGGGATAGGGAAAAAAAAAAAAGAAAAAGATCTTGCACACTTTTAATAAAATTTTCTATTCCCCACCATAAGGTAAAAAAGCGTTATTGTTGTTCAAAACCTTAAAATGATATGCATTGGATTCAAAAATAAATAAATAAAAAGAGGGGGATGAATTTAGGGTGGGGTTAGAGGACATATGACAAAAAAAAGGTAAAATTCTTATTGTTGTTAGAATTTTTTTTTTCTTTTAATCTATTTAAAATAGGAAAGATTTTGATTCTTATTAAGGATTTAAAAGCCAAGTGACCAAAATAATCTCACCTAATAGCCAAAAGGTAATGTGGAATGATGAGAGGTATTTTGGTTCCTCAAGTTCCTTTCATCCTTGAAAGAAATCAAAACCTTTTTCACCTTAAATAAAAAATATTATTTAATTTAGTATCAATAATTAAAACATTAAAACATTAAAACATTAAGACATTCACAGGTAATTTTTTGATACGGTAATTATCAGGCAAAATAGACCATGGATGATAGTTTGCAAGTGATCTAGGAATGAGAGCTAAGGGGGAATTCTTGCATATGATTAAAGATTTGAGAGGTTTAGCGGAAGATATTTCCTATTACAAATATTGTATACTGAAATATTATACACAAGGCAGATGTTTTTCAAACAAAGTTCGAGACTCTATTCACTCTCATAATTGTTTAATTAAAACATAAATCATAAAGTTTTTTTTAATCATTGGTTAAAATACGAATTAACATTTCTCTACAAAATATTCATATATGAATTTTGCCCACGTGACCGATCTCCGCCCATAATTTACCCATGAGCGGAAACGGATTTAGAAAAGTTGAGATCAGATGAATAGATTTAAAAAAGTTTAAATTAAATTCAATTAGAATTTTATAATATTTTCAATATAAAAAATTTAAGTACAATAATAATTTTAATTATTTTTATAAAAAAATTAACGTTTACTTGTGAAATTTTGTATTTTTTAAATGAAATAAAATTAGCAAAATAAAAAATTTGAAAACGACCCCAACGCCCACCAATATTGAAATGTATATGGACTGCACAAGCCATTCCATCAAACAAGGGGTGTTCATGGGATTTTTCTTCTCTATATCGTTATTTTTTTGTAATAATTATTTAATGAAGTCATGCGGATAACATGGGGCCAGAAGAAATTAATAACAGCAAATCATCAGATCCACAAAAAGAATAATAATAATAATAATAATAAAGAAAGAAAATCCAAAAAGCAAGAGAGTCGACAAACCCTCTTCTCGAATGCATTATTTTATTTAATTATCTTTTTGACCCCAAGACTTTTCTTTTCAGTTCAAATATGTCCAACAGATGTAAAAACAGCCACCAACCTAAAAAAGCGTGGTCCTCAACTACAACCCACTTTTTATTTTATGGTCAAGTCTTGTCTTCTGCCTTTTATGCGTTTTTCTTCGCTCTTAATTTTAGTCAAGCCTCCATGTCTTTTCAATTTTTTGGTTATTCATAATAATTTTTTTAGTATAAATTACGTCTAAAATAGGCAAAAATATTAAAACTTATTAATATATATTTAATAATTTAACATGATAGTGGAATTTTAATCACCATTTTCGGGAATCATTCTACACGGGCACAATTTTGGAGAATCTTTGGAAGATGGTGTGAAATTTTGATTTTTATTTATTTCGTAAACTGATGATTTGTGCATTTGTTCTTATTTCAACTCAATTGCCGCACAATTGGTTGTGTATTTCTTCGGTCCTCCTCTTTCTTTGTCAATCCAGATCAATTCACCCCGAAATGTACCCATTTTCGTCCTTCCCATTTTTCCAAACCCTCTCGTTCTCTCTCTCTCTCGCAACACACACGTACCCATTCATGAAACCAACTTTTTAAGCCAACCCACCAATCCAACTTCATCTCAGACTGGGTCAGAAATAGTTTCTTTTGATCTCAGTTTCAGTTTGAGTTTGAGTTCAATACTCTAAACTCAAACAAAAACTACAACTTTTCCCAAGAAACCCAGATGGAGAGGACTCAAGATGCTGCAATTTCCCAGTTCAAAAGATCAATTCGCAAACTTGGGTCCTCGGCTGAGGTCAATTCTCTCTCTCTCTCTCTCTCTCTCTCTCTCTCTCTCTATGCATTTGTTTACTTATTCCATTGAATTTATTTTATTTATTGACGTTTTGTATTTTACAGAATTATGGAGATCCAACACTGTTGAGGTTTCTGGTGGCAAGATCAATGGACCCAGACAAAGCAGCCAAGATGTTTGTTGAATGGCAGAAATGGAGGGCATCTTTTGTTCCTAATGGGTTCATTGCTGAATCTGAAGTGAGAGATGAATTGGAAGCAGGAAAGATTTATTTGCAGGGTCTGTCAAGAGATGGCAATCCAGTCTTGATTGTCAGAGCAAGCTTGCACTACCCTTCCAAAGATCAGCTTCAGTTCAGGAGTAATTATTTGTTCCTGATACTTTTCTTCTATTACGTTTCTTACTTAATCAATTTATTTTTTTTTTTTTTCTGAAAAATTCCTCGTATTAAGCTTGTGGAATGGTTTAAATTTTTTGAGTAATTAGTTGTGTCAAATTTAGATTCTTCATGAAATTGTTGAGATGATGCCATCTCTTCCAGAGTTGTCCAATTTGTGGGTCATGTGTGTCGTGGAGGCATCTTTTTGTTGGTTTGTAAGTGAAAGTCTTTTATATATGTCTATATTAAGTTGGGACTGGAAAGGGTTGCCATTTCTGGGTGCGGTTACCTTTTCTGGGTCCCTTTTTTTTTAAGTATTATGGTGATGCCGTATACATGGGGTCAACTAGATTGGTTTCCCTGACATTATTGAAGTCCTTAGGTAGAATTACTTGTATTTTAATATCTGGGCTTGTGTTGCCAAAAACTAGAGGATGCTATTTTGGTCAGAATTGGCATGATGAAGTTGCCATTTCTCAAAGATGATACTCTTTTTCATGATTATTGTATTAAGGGAAGCCCAGGAAGATGGAATCAACAAAGAATCAGTTCTGGCCATACCAAAAGAGAAGTGATTTGGATGGCTGAGAAAAATAATTGGGTTGGTTTTAGTGTGCAATGCTCTGGGGGCATGAACACATTCTAAATTGCACCTACTTCTATAACTTCATTATAATATTCCATGCTATAGCAACGTGTGAATGTACTTCGGGTTCATTATCTTATTAAAGAAAATACATTTCTTTGGTTATATAATCTTATCTTAAAATAACATAAAAATTGCATGCTTTTTGCTACTACCGGTTCATTACATTATGGGAATGTAAGCCTCATTTTGTTAGTGTGCCTTGCACATGCTAATTACTGCATCTTCATTGGTAAAGATGGCATACAAGTCTTATTTTTGATGGTTCAAATGATCATACTGTTAGGACTTTAATTTTTAGTTGAAATATCATTACGATTTTGGGTTAAATTTTAGTACAGGATCTAGTCAATAGATATTCCGCAGGAAATTCCTCTCTTCCCTTGCTAGAGTTTTCTCTCTCTTAGACCGAAGTTTGACAGCCGGCAATTTGTTTCCTAACGACATTTCTATCACACTTTTTTTTTTTGGATAAGAATTAGATTTACTTTTTTATTGATCATACTCCCTTTAAATAGATAAAATTAAGGTTTATAATATAATAAATTTGCTATTAAAAACAAACTCCTAAAATTATTCCTAATATGAAAAATTCCAAAACTAAGCAACTATTATTTTAAAAAAGATAGCTATCAACTAAAATAAAGAAAGTACTATTTTTCTAAAATTTTTCCTTCTTACTAATTTTTTAAATATCCTCCTAAAAGATTTCTTTTCAATGATATTCACTTTTTAGAATAACTTTTTTTCCAATGATATCCATTGTGTATATCATTACTCCTCTCTAGGATAAAGAGCTTGTCCTCAAACTCGAAAATTCAGGATGTGCCTTCTCAAGTCTTCAAGAATTCCCAAGAAGCCTCCAACCTTATCTGCTTCTTTGAACTTTAACATACCCTGCTTAGCCTCTTCATGTTCCTAGCACAGAACTGCCCACAGTCCCAGAAATTCTTGCTCAATAGCTCTACCTGCTGCAGCCTCTTGTTCTGCAGTTTCTTTCAATCTTGTAATTTCTTTTTCGACAGCAGCAATGTCAAGCATAAGTCCTTCAACACTTTCATTTGCCACTCTCCCTTTCTTCAAGTTTCCCTATACGCAGCTTCCTTTGGCTGAGATCCTTTGCCTGAGCCTCCACTTGCTTTTAAGTGAAGTTGACCTTGCCCTGGGAATGGTTGTCCTTCCTCTGCCCATATGCTCCCAAGAATCAAATATTTGACCATCATCTGTTTTATGAATGACCATTATAATACCACTATATCTCTGGGCCTCTCGGAATATATCGTCCTTCAGCCAAGCTTCCATCCTCTCCACTCTCTCGCGATTAATCCCCCTGTGCTGCAGCATGTTTTGATATGGTCTTTCAACTGCACGAAACACAAATGCCATTGATATAGATCACAGGCTTCTCTCTCATATTATGCCAAAGCATAGGGCGGCCCCCTGTTGAGCTGCCTATCCTTAGAATTACAGATCGAATACTGTCAATGGTTGGGCCACACCAATTACAGGAAACCGAGGCACCTCTCCATTATTCCTCACAGCACCCACACCCATCTCCGGAGGACACCATTAGAAGATTCTGAGATCTTGGGAAGAGATGGTTTCAAGCTTGCATAACCAAGTGCTCCCATAGGATCTCTACGAAACAATCTGCGAAGTATGCTACACAATTCTGGCTTAACTTGGAGGTAAAAGGGAGCATGCATCAGGCATGCTTGGAGGTAACTTGCTTCTTTCCAAGTCAAAGGAAGGTAATGAAATTACCAGTTCTGTGAGCTCTTCCCGCATCTCGTGCAAATAGCACTTCTGGTGTTTGTCTCATCTACATTGTCATACTTGCACGATCTAGTGAGAGTTCTGCAGGTTCAACCTTATAGCCAGAATGCTTGTCCTGTTTGAAAAGTGCATCGAATCCCTCCACAAAGCCCTCACCCTTCGTTTACTTGCACAGTTCATGCATGGCAATGATGTGTAATGTTATCATCTGCTCCAGCATTTAGTTAGCCTCTAGGTTGAAATGTGCTGCATCCAAAGGTCCATCTGTATAGCCCCCATCTGATCCCAGAGGAAGTTACAGGTGCCAAGGAACTTTTTATCGTAAGATAATTTCAGTTCTCCAGTATCCTTAAGCAGTGCTTTGCTTCTTAAAACTGCCTTATAGTTGCAGTTTTTATGGCATAATGGACATATTGTGGCAACTGCATCCTTTGAAAGTACCTGGGAATGGTAGCCCCTCCTGCTTGCTCAATGCTTCTGCACCATGCTCCAATTTATGCCTTCCCAGAGTAGATGGGTCCTATCATTTTGCTGAAAAGTACGGGTTTCCAGCATCTGGACTTTTTGTTTGTCTTGGCTGAGTTCTAGAGGAACGGGCATATGGGAGTTGCTTGAGGGCTTAGAAACTGAAATTTCATCGTGAAAGCCCTCTTTTCCTAAAGCTTCAAATTATGGAGCTCCTTCTCCGCAACCTCCATCAGACAAGGCAGCAAGCTCACCTCATACACTATCCCCATGGTAGAAACTGGAACTGCCTCTTCTAATTGTGATGAATGATCTATGATGCACTGCACCACTACAAAATTGCATGTTGTATTCGGAGTTGCAGGCCTTACATTACTTTCGGATACAGCTGGGCTGGCTAAATCAACATTAGTGGTAAGAAATTCGCACTTTCTTTTTTATGAGGTCTCATAGCAAACCGAATTGGTGTTGCCATCAATTGAGACCTTGGAGCTACAAATGCCTTCCTTTGAATTGCTCTCGATCTTTAAAACTGCATCTAAACAAGGAAGTGAGCTAGTATCTGAATTATGAACTTTAGAAACTACTACTTCCTTGATTACCATGTTTTGATCCTCAATGGAACAACTAGAAATCATATTCTTTCTATGTGTAGTATAGGCCACATGGACCTCCTCCAAAGGAAGATTAGTATCTTGGGGCGTGGACAGATCCACTTCAAGATTCGTGGCTCCTCTCTTACTTTCTTAGATATTTTCTCCATATAAGACCTCTGACTATCAGCAATTGAAAGCTGAAGATTCTGCCCAAATTTATTATATTCATAGCTACTGAAGTCAGGGTACTTTCTGGGGATGAGAGTCCCTTCTTCCAGCCGATTACTCCTTTCCTTGGTCTGCAGGGGTGCGGCTGTTGCTCCTCACCTCCTGTATCTTTCTACGCCCTTGCAGCTCTCACCGAAGCCCTTCCATCTATGAGATCAGTGTTGTCTGTTGTTGCTGCAGCAATTTCTCGTTGGATTGCTAGAGTTCCTCCACCCTAGCTGGTGGCTACTCCATTTGCTGTTCGAATTCTCTTATGAATCTGTCCATCCGGCTAAACCATTTTATAGATCTTTCCATGACGGCCGGCTTTGATACCTAATTGAGACGAGCCCTAATACATTATTTAGTCCATGGATACTTTGCAGGGAATTCCTCTCTTCCCTTGCTAGAGTTTTCCCTCTCTTAGACCCTAGGTTTGATGGCTAGGAATTTGTTCCCTAACAAGTTTTTTACCACACTTTTTTTTTATTATGAGAATTAGACTTATTTCTTTATTGATCATATTTCCTTTAAATAAGGGAAATTAGGATTTACAATATAATATATTTCCTACTAAAAACAAGTCCCTAAATCATTTCTAGTATGAAGAATTCCAAAACTAAGATAATTATTATTTTTAAAAGAATAGCTATCAACTAAAATAAGTAAATTATTATTTTTCTAAAATATTTTCTTTTTATTAGTTTCTCAATATTCTCTTAGAAGATTTCTTTCTAATAATATGCATTTTTTGGAATAATTTTTTCCAATGATATGCATTGTGCATATCATACTTTTTCTTTTTCTCTCCTTGTTCTGCTCCAGTGTTCAAACCAAGGCTTATTATATGCTAGCTATTTGATATGTTTTGCCTTTTTGGTTGAACCACATTCTGCAACTTATGTGTGATTGAAATTATCTGGTCCTAAAACCATTCAAACTCATTCTGTATCCGAAAGAGAATATTCTAATAGGATAGGACAAATTTGGTCAACCCTTTAGGCCTTTTAACCTGCTCAGTAACAAGAATCGAGAATTTTCTCTTGTAACTTTTATCTGGGCCAACTAGGGATGCAAACTCTAGCTCAACTAAGCATTTGTCCCAACTTAGTTGGATTTGTTGGGTTGGCTATGTGTATTCATCTTTTCCATCTAGCTTTTTCAAAGCTTGTGTCAATAGATAAATCTGTAGTTACCCTATCATATTCAATCACCTTTCTTAGAGTTTTTTTAGGTCTTTCTCATGTTCTTGGTACATCTTCAACAAATATACTATCACCAAAAGCATTTGGTGGTCTTCTTTTGAACCTGTTCAAACCATTTTAATCTATATTGAACCTCCCAAACTCTAGCTCAACTAAGCATCTGTCCCAACTTATTGGATTAGTTGGGTTGGCTATGTGTATTCATCTTTTCCATTCGGCTTTTTCAAAGCTTGTGTCAATAGATAAATCTGTCGTTACCCTATCATGTTCAATCACCTTCTTAGAGTTTTTTTAGGTCTTTCTCATGTTCTTGGTACATCTTCAACATATATACTATCACCAAAGCATTTGGTGGTCTTCTTTTGAACATGTTCAAACCATTTTAATCTATATTTAACCTCCTATGCCCATTTCTAATTCTGTCTTTTCTTGTTACTCTACTCATTCACCTTAACATTTTCAGCTCTGCTACACTTATGTAAATGGTGTTAGGTATATTAAGAGTGAAACTAATAATATACTTGTAAAGAATGATGATATAAAAAAGTGTTAGCGTAATTATTTTGACGATCTTTTTAATGTTAAGAGTACAACAGATATAGAAAATATCGATATACCTGTAGAAGAGATTAATAGAGATTTTAAACGTAAGATTCGTTCTCATGAAGTGAAAGAGACTCTAAGGAGAATGAAGAATAATAAAGTCATAGGATCTGATGGCATCCCTATAGAAGTGTGAAAATGCTTAGGTGAATTTGATATAAAAGTGTTAACGGATATTTTCAATAAAATTTGGTAAACTAAGAGAATGTCACAAATATGGAAGAAGAGTATAATTGTACCGCTATATAAGAATAAAGGAGATATACATGATTGCTCCAACTATAGAGAAATTAAACTTATGAGCTATACCATAAAGCTATGAGAGAGAGTAATAGAGTATAGATTAAGATTGGAAATAAATATATCTCAAAATCAATTTGAATTTATGCTAGGAAGATCTACTACGGAAGCAATTCACTTGTTCAAACATTTGATGGAGACATATAGAGCACAGAAGAGAGATCTACATATGGTATTCATTGACCTAGAAAAGGTATATGATAGGGTTCCTAGAGACTTATTGTGGTGGACGTTCATGAAAAAGGATATCCTTGAGATACATTAATCTCATTAGACATATGTACGAAAGAGTTGTAACTAGCGTAAGAACTTGGGGGGGTTTGAGCCATAATTTCCCCATTAACAGGTTCCATTAAGGTTTGGTATTAAGTCCCCTTCTCTTTGCAATAGTGATAGACGAAATTATAAAAAATATCCAAGATGAAATACCATAGTGTATGCTTTTCACAAATGATATAGTGCTAGTTGATGAAATTAGGGAGAGTGTTAGTGTTAAACTAGAGTTATGGAGACTTACACTAGAATCCAGAGGGTTTAGATTGAGTAGATCAAACCGAATATATGAGATGTAAGTTTAGTGACAGTTATAGGAATGATGAAGAAACGATTAGATTAGATGGACAAGATATACAAAAAAATGAACGATTTAGATATCTAGGTTCAATCATTTAAAATTATGGCAATATAAATGGAGATGTGAATTATAGGATTCAAGCGGATTGGATGAAATGGAGAAGGGTATTTGGAGTTCTTTGCGATCGCACGATACCATTGCATTTAAAGGGAAAGTTCTATAGGACAACAGTTAGACCTATATCATTGTATAGTACTGAGCGTTGGATTATTAAACAGTAACAAAAATAAAAGATACCTGTAGCAGAAATGAGAATGTTTAGATGGATGTATGGAAAAATTAGGAGAGATAGAATTAGAAATGAAGAGATTCGTGACAAGTTGGGAGTTAGTTCAATCGTAGATAAGATACGAGAGTGTCGTTTGAGATGATTCGGGCATGTGCAAAGAAGGCTCAAAGATGTACCGGTTAGGAGAACCGAGAACTTAAATATAGGAGATTTGGTAAAATGTAGAGATAAATTACTGAAAACTTGAATGCGGGTTATCCGTAAAGATATGGAAATTAAAAGTTTAGAAGAGAAAATGATCGTGGATAGGAACGAATGGCGTAGAAGAATCCGTACAAATTAAACCAATATATTTTAGATATTTATCTATTGATTTATTTATTTATTTTTCTTTTTCCTTTTCTTTTATTTTCTTTTTATTTCTGTCTTTATATATATTTTTTATTCTTTATTTCATTTTTCTTTTATCTATCTTTTTTCTAATTTGTCTTTCAAATGGCTGATCCCAAATATTGGGATTAAGGCTCAGTTTGTTGTTGTTGTTGTAGCATTTGTACTATACAACGTTGGTAGGCCAATCGGGGATGTCAAATTCATGGGATATCTAATATGCCACTCTGGTGGATGATGTTAAGATATATGCCCCCTTCCAATTTAATATATTATTGACCATTGTAGTGCCGGTCATAGGACATTAAGTCCAAACTGGGCCAAATGCGCTAGGTGACTGATCAATGATTAGGATAATCTAATTGAAGGCACTTTAATGATTTTCTCATTCTTTTTACCAATATGCATATGTTGCATGTTGAAAAGGTGCAGTGAAACTAAGTTCTAGGATTAAGACATCCATATGATAATATCCCTTTGTATGATGTGGATTTATAAACCAAGAGCATCATAAAATTGATAAAGCAAAATTAGTAAAGATGGAAACTTTTATTGTGTGATAGTGTTCTAAGAACAGATATTAGTGGTATCTAATATTCCTTTTGTTTTGTCTTCTGGTGCAGAGTTTGTGGTTCATCTTCTAGACAAAGCACTCACATGGTACTACATTAAGAACTTATCAATGTGAGAGAGAGAGAGAGAGAGAAAGGGAGGGAGGGAGGGAGTGATGGAGGGATCAAGATATCTTGTGCTGTACCACTGTTTGCATATTGCATAAATATATCCTTTTATGGTTCATATAGCTTACTTATGTCAAAGATTCATTTTCAAATCCTGCAGACTGTTGTCAATTGTTTTCTATTCTACATGGCAGTTCTTCTCTTACGTTATTCTGATGCTTTCAGTCCTTTTGGAGGAAGAGTAATCGGAAATGAGAAGTTAATCACAATTCTTGATCTACAGAATCTGGCATATAAGAATGTTGATTCTCGTGGGCTAATTACAGGATTCCAACTTTTACAGGTAAATTTCTCTCTCTTTTTCTCTTCTATTTTCTTAATACCCCAGCTTTCTTCTTGTTTATGGCAATTTGTAGAGGCTAGAAGAACCTGCGGTGCTCTGCACATTTCATCTTTAGACTTAACTTGAACACTACATGAAGCTACTGGTGTGGCTTTCTCTGATACAAGCCATTTGACTTTTGTGCAAAAGCATGGCCAAAACCCTTATTGAGATATATAATCTTACGAGATGTGTGACAGAAAATGCAATGGTCTTAGCCCTCTTAGCTTTAGGCTAAGTTTGTTTAGTTGGGGTTTACAACAAGAACTGGAAAATATGGGTGTTTGTGTCTTTATACCTCCAATTTCCTCCTTTATCATCCAATTGCTTCCTTACTGAACAAGGTATTGAGTCTTTAATTGCTTATGTCACTAGTTTATTTTAGCTTATGTTAAGGTCCTGTCATACTATAGCATGGAATGCCAGTACTCTGGTTGGGCATTTGTGCTTCGAGCATTCATGCTTCCTTCCTGTACCAATACCTAAAACCATGACTGAATACTCAGATCTTCAACTTTTTCAGGATTACTATCCGGAGCGATTGAGGAAAATTTTCATAGTTGATATGCCATGGTTTTTTGTCAGTGTGTGGAAGATGGTCTCTTACTTTCTCGACAAGGCAACACTGGAGAAGGTATGCCACATCCTTTAAAGACTGAGATTCTTCCATAACTGCCTGCAGCCCTTAGCCCGAGTCATTAGCGCACGTTAACAATGAGACTTGATATGCATAATTTCTAGCATACAAGAGACTAAATTGCTACATCATAAAGCATGATTAAAGTTGAAATTTTGTTGAAACATGAGTTACAAATGATGAAAATCTATCTGAAACATATTAAACTTGGTCTTAGGGCCTGAGAGTATGACAAGTGTCCCTTGGTTTAAGCTTAAATTGAATGTTTTAGGACTGTAATGAAAGTATGCTAGATTTGAAAAATTAAAACAAAATCTTTTTAAAATTGCAAAATCTAAGCAAACTATTTTTTTTTTTATTTTCAAATTGGAATAATATTATATTATTGCAGAATCTAAAAGATTACTTTAGATTTGTAATATTTATAGATTCCAAATTTTCACTTTTGTGAGTGTGATGCCTTTCAAATCTCATTTCAATGTTTCTCTTAAGTGAATTCTTTATAAACTAAGGGATGGCTTCCCTCTTTCTCTTTGCGTTGGACTACTCCAATAAGAGTAGGTAGATTCTCTCTCTCTCTCTCTCTCTCTCTCTTTCTCATACACATATACCATTCCTCTATCTCTATTTTTACAAAACAACATTAAAAAAATCTTTATTTTTAACTCAAATCTCTTTCTTTTTGACCAGATCTCTTTTTCTCTAGCAAAGCTTTTTTGATTTTTTTTTTGTGCAATTTTTTTTTGGTTGATTTTCCTTTTTTAAATCCACATCACAACACCAGAAAAGAAAAAAACAATAATAACAATAATAATAATGGTAGTAGTAGTAAAAATCAATTTGGCATGAACTGTTTAATATACTCCATCCTTGTCTCTCTTTCTACCAATGATGTCCATTCTAACTGTATCAACAATTTAAAAATACCAAGTGGAATTGGAGTGAAATTAGAGACATTGAATGCAGATTTTGTATATTTTATATCTTGAAAATGTATTTATTAAGATGGGATAAAGTAAGTGAAATTTCATTTCAGGTACATTTGAGGTTGTATTGTGGGATTTCGATAACACTACAAAAAAAGTCTTTTAGCCACAAATTTAATGACGAAAATTTTAAAAAAATTTGTCGCTAAAAACATTAGCGACGGATTTAGCGATAAAAAATTTTTCGTTACTAATAACGCGTCGCAAAAATTTAGCGACGAAAATTAGAAATCCGTCGTTAAATTTAATAACAAATAATTTTTTGTTGTTAAAATTCATCACAAAATTTAGCGACGAAAAATTATTCGTCGTTAAATTAGCGACAAAAAAATCCGTTGTTAAATTTAGCGACAAAAATCTAAAATTTGTCGCTAAATTTAGCGACAGATAATTTTTGTCGTTAAAATCCGTCGCTAATTTAGGAAAAAAAAAGTCCGTCGAGAAATTATCCATCCCTAATTTAACGACGAATAAAAAAATCCGTCACTGAATTAACGACGGATTTAGAATCTGTCGTTGATTCCAAATTCGTCAAATACCTGGGGAGCACACGTGCCTGGACGGGCCCTTGCCCACCTGAGCAAGCACGTGCCTGGATGGCCCTGCCCACGAGCCAGCAATAGCCTGGAAGCCACGTGCTTGGTTGGCCCCGCCCACCCCCACCAACCTGAGCCAGCACCAACCTGCAAGGTGCACGCCCGCCTGAGCCAGCACCCCTACTCCAGCCGCTCTCCTCACTTAATTGCTGGAAAATGCCGCTTGCCTCCTGCCTCTATCGTGATTCGAACTCTTAACTCCTGTACACCTGCACGCACACGCATAAGCATAAACCCTAAACCACTAAACTAAATGATATTATGTGATATAATTTTTATTTTTTTTTACTTATTATCTTTTCTTCACATATTATCTTTTCTTCACATTTTTCTAATAATAATAAAATAATATATGATAACAATTTAAAATAATAAATATAATAATTTTTTTTATTTAAACCACCAACTTAAAATAATATTAATTAAAAATAATAAATATGATAATTTTTAATAAAATAAAAAATAATAAAATACTAATTTAAAATAAAATAATAAATTAATTAAAAATATATTAATATTATATTTTGTTTTCTTCTTTTTTGCTTTTATTTTATTATTTTATTATTCTTTTTCATTTTTATTTTAGTTTTTTACTCCATAGTTTAAAAATGGATTACGGCATCTCAATAATATAAAATTATAATTATCAATAAATTATAATATATTAATAATTCAAAAAATCTATATATTTAATCATAAAATATTTTTATTCGCCTGAATATATAAGAAATTTCAATATAATTATTATATATATAAGAAATTTCAATAATGAGAATAAAAAGAAAAAAAAAATCAAAAATAGAGATGAGAGTAAGAGGAAGAAAAAAAAAGTGAGAATAAAAAACAAATGAGAAGAAAGTAAAAAAACAAAATATTATCATACAACACTAAGTGGTGGTGGTCTTTTATTCAAATACGAGATTCAAGGTTTGAATCCGAATCCCTTCAATAGCATTTAGCATTTTTTTTAGCATTAAAACAATGAAAGGCGGGCACCCAGGCACGCGCAGGGCAAGGGCACGGGCACGGGCATGTGCGGGGGCCAGGCACGCTGGCGCGCGCGCAGGGCACCGGCACGGGTATGCGCGGGAGCCAGGCATGAGGGCGCGCGCAGGTGCAGGCGCGGGCGCGAGCAGGGCGCGGGCGTCCGAGCGGGCATGCGCGGGCACCCGAGCGGGCAAGTGCGCGCACCTGGCGCCCGTGCGTGCATGCACGAGTGCCCGCGTGGCGCGCGCCCCTGCCTGCGCCTGGCGCGCACCCCTGCATGCGTCGGCGCCGCGCGCGCCCAACGTGTCCGAATTAATATTTAATTAAAAAATTTGTATTATTGAATAAAATAATATAAATAAAATAAAAGTTATCAATACAATAATAAAAATTATTAAATCAAACAAAAAAAGAAAAAATTAATAAATTAATTAATATATATATATATATAATTTAAATAAAATAAAATATATGGTTTTTTTTAAGAATTAAATAATATTATTCTTAAAAAAAATGAAATATAATATAATAAAATAAAATGTAAATTAAAATATTATAACATAATAATATGATTTGTTAATATAAATTAATAAAATAAAATAAAAATAAAATTCTAATTAGAAAAAAATTAAATTCAACAACGGATTTAGAATCGTCGTTAAATTAATTTTTAACTTAAATATAACATATTAATAAAATAATAAAAATAGAAAAAATAAAATTCTATTTAAAAAATATTAAATTTTGCGACGGATTTTAAATCCGTGGCAAAATTTAGTTACGAAATATTATTCTAATTAGTGACAAAATTGGCAACGAAAAATTTTTTATCGTCAATTAGCGACGAATTTAGTCATGAAAATTTTTTCGTCACTAATTAGCTACGAATGATGTGTCCGTCGCTAATTTAGCCACGACTTCATTTTCGTCTCAAATTTTGTGACAAATTAGTAACGAAAAAGCTTTTGTCGTTAAATTCGTCGCAAAATGGAGACGAATTTTTTTCGTCACGAAAATTTGTAACTCAAAACTTGGTTTTTTGTAGTGTAATCAGTGTGAACTTCAACCGGATGTACCTAACCATTGCCAAAATTAGTTTGATCATGTCCTTCATAGATGTTCCCCTCTTTTGTTTTTAGTAATTTTTTTTCTTGAAACTTAGATACAGTCAAATCTTATATGTTGGTCATACAAATTATATAGTTCAATCGACAAGCACATAAAGTACTACTCGACTTTTTGAACCCCACCAGTATGGTGTGGGATGTTCCCTAGTAAAGCAATATGAAATCCAAATTACTTGAAAATGTTTTACCTTTGCAAGAAGACGATATTTTAAGCCTTCCATTTAGAAAGTACATGAAACTGATGTCCAAAATTTTCTGTTTCATCATTTGCAGGTTGCGATTGTGAGCGGTGAAGATGGAAGAGAATCAATTGTGAAGGAAATTGGAGAACATGTGTTGCCTGAACAGTATGGAGGGCATGCAAAGCTTATTGCTCTCCAAGATTTTACTCCTACTCCTTACAATGACTGATCTGTATAGACAAAGGTCATGACAGCTTTGAAACAGCGATGGATGATAGTGTATATATTTGATAAAATTAGTTCAAAATTTAGGGCAGAACATTTCCCTTCGGCTGGGGATAATTGCTATTGATTCCTTGCTAAGCTTCCTGTACTATTTTAAAACATTTGACGCATCTCCGATAATTGTAATGACTCTGGGGCGGTTGCCTTTTAAAAATTTCAAACCTGTTATGTTCGTGGTTATGAAGTAGGTACATCTGTTTATCTCTAAATATTATTTTTTTATTGCATAAAAAATTAATCATTATTATTTTTATGAATTTTTTATTTAACAATTGTATCCAAGGCAATAAAAGGAAGAATTTTTCCTCCAAATGCGTCCAAAATCAGAAATTCTTTTTTGCTAAATCGCTTGCTTCGGCTTTTGGATGCTCAAAACGGCTCTGTTTTGACTATCCCAATCCCAAGAATGTGCATCTAGAAAAAGATTAGGCGGATCATTTGAGACATGTACCAAATTAATCTTAAAAAAAAAAATTAAAAATAATTCAAGGGAGAAAAAAAAATTCTCAAATAATTCGTATTTATCACGGGTTGGAGTCGCGACCAGATTACCGTGTCTTGGAGACGTGGCCAAGACACGGCAAGGCTGGTCGCGTCTTGGAGACGCGGCAATCGTGGTCGTGTCTTGGAGACGCAGCAGGCCCCACAACAAGCTAGGCCCAATGGGCTCATGGGCCGACCCCCTGGACAACGGGTCGACCTGCAGGCCAATGGGTCAAAACACATGACTCGGACAGTCCTACTATACCATCGATATATGTGTTAGGCAAAACTAAAATCGGAATTTGAAAGATTCTCTGGTCCAATGGACCCAACCTGTGACTTAGTGGATCCGTCCGTATCATCCATATATATGTTTAACTATTCCAATATATCGAATTTGCGGATCCAAACAAATAAGTGTATTTTCTAAACAATTAAAGAAAAATAACAATTTGTAAAAAAAAAACTAATTTCTTATAAATTGAATAGAAATGAGAAACGAAACAAATAAAATTGGAGAAATAAATATATATAAGTGAATCGAACTATTATTAATATAATATAGGATACAAAATACATAATATGTAACTAACGTCGTCGTCGTCGTCGTCGTCGCCTTCTTCTATCTAACGTCTAACATCTAAATCTCTCCTAATATCTGTAATGTCGTCCTGAGATAGTAATCCCAGATGATGTAATTGTGTGATCTGGGAGGATTCTACATCACTAAAACGTGGAGGGAAAACATGGTATATCATGCGTGCATCATCTCTTTGAAATTGTGTCTGTCCCTCAACAAACGAATACTCCTTCATGGGGCGTCAGGAGTAGAAAAATGAGGAAACTCAAACACTGGTGTGTAGAAAGAAAAGGAGTCTTCAAACGTATTGGAAGGTCCTACGACATCCTTTGGATGCTAAGATGGAAATGGTGACGCATCATAAGACGCTGGCCTCAGACGTGGTCTCGCTCGGCTCCGTCGAGGTCGATGCTCCTCGTCACCTCCCTCAGCACGACCTCTAGGGTGTCTAGATCTCAGGAAATATGTCATGTCATCACTCAAAACTGAAATGGCTGTATCTGCCACTCCATGGATATGAATATCCTCAGTCTCCTCGAATCTAATGCAGTGAATCCCACTACAAAGATCTTGATACACGTTTCCTAAACAAGATCCATGCCGACCAATAAATATACGAGAGATGGTGAGGTACCATGCGATGTGGATGGATAGTGGGTCCAACAGAAGTGTCAATAGGGACTAGATGATCACGTTGATGAGTCCAAATCTCTATGTAACCAGCATGCTTGATTGACCAATCTGTCTCCTGTGAACCACACGAGCTAGTCTCGTGCAATCGATATTCAGTATCGCAGTGATCTGAAATAAACTAAAATCCTCCGTACTGACGGATTACTCGATTTGGAAAGTGTCACTCCACAATAGAAAAACAGATAAGCGGTACGCGGGCATACCAAATATCCCTACCCTCATAACAATAGTTGGGGAGGGAAGATAACACGTCCTCAGTGTAAGGCTGCCACACGATATCATCGCTCATCAGTCTATCTAATGCTTCCCTATACACGGTCACGACGTATGTAAGAAGGGAAGTGACATCAAAATTTGCCATCCACCACAAAGCTAATGGCTCCTCCCCCTCTACATATAAAGTTTGCATAATAGGAGCTACACATGAGAATCTTTCACATGCCCAAATCTGTAAAAGAATCAGAGCTTCGCAGATCTCATGCGAGTCTGCATGCGAGACTATACAAAGTTGTCTGTACAAGTAAACCAAGCACGCAGAACCCCCTATCAATAGTAATATATACCCCCATATCCATCGTAAAATATTATCATAATCTGCATAGTGGGACAAATCACCAATGAAATCTGACAATCACAGCATACTCAATGAATAACCCTTAAAAACCGAACGAGGAGAGTTAACACCTAATAATCTCTGACACAACGTAATCCACGAGAAACCTATCGTCGTAACTACTACGGGTATCCCATCTAAAGGTAAAGCTAAAGCTAAAATAACCTCTATATTCTGTAGGGTAACTATAAGCTTACCGTGGTGCATATAAAATGTGTGTGTCTCCTGCCTCCATCTCTCCACTAGGGTCGTGATGAAATGCCAATTGAACGGAATGAAATGAAGTCGAGCGACCCCCAAAAAGCCCGACACCTGTAGGAGGGGAATTACTCTCTCGTCAATATGACCATGCCCTAAACGTCGTAATACTGCCTCACGTCTACGGCAAACAAGCCAGTTAGTATCATCTCCCTCCTAAACTCTAGTAGAGTGGTGTCCTTGATGCAGGCGTAGAAGACTCAGATCAGTAGATCCGGGATCCATCTGAAATATAAAAGAAGTATAATAATTAGCATATATATATAAATGTACAATTAGAATTAATAATATATCACCACATTATGAAATGTACAAAAAGAAAAGAAGACATTTATACAAATATGTTATGAATTGCATAATAAGAAAAATACAGCAACACATTTAAGTTTTCAAAATATAGTATACATTAAAAAGTACAACAATTAGATAATGATATAAATACAAGAAAATATCATTAATTTGTTGTTGGACAATGTCTTCAATCGTGGTCCTCTCGACCACAAAGTCTGCACCTCAATCATCTCGGGCATCTCCTTCTATTATGATCTTCAGCACTACAACTACCGCATGATATCCGTGTGGATAATTCTCAAAGAGTCATCTCGTTGTGATATCGAGATGATTTAGGTTTTCCTTTCTGAAGTCTCAGGGATACATCGGGAATGATTGTAGGGTACGAATCAATAGGCCATGCCGAACGGTCTCCAACGGGGAAAAAATTTTGCTCGTATATCTTAAGTTGATGTTCCTATGTATATTATTTTCCGACGATCATATGCACATCAATTATCGTCTGTGTTAATACAGCAATTGCATGGGAGCAAGGAATTCTATAGGTTTGCCATTTCCCGCATGTGCAATGCTTTTCTCGTACATTGACAATATGTTTATTGCCTCCCTTGTACCCATACCGTATCTGTCTGTTCCCAGTTTCAACTTCAAAGATACTATGCTCCTTACTGAAAGAAATGACAGTATGAAAGTTAGCCGTATTCATCCATCTCCCTAACATGGCGAACGTATATTTAGCGTACCGCTCTTCTCTTTCAATTCCCGCATTCGCCTCATCCAAACGAGTTTGAAAATAGTTAATGGAATTATAAAAAATTTTAAGTACCAAAGAAGAAACCGACAGATTTCTTGCCCCCTTTAACACTATATTAAAACTTTCACAAATATTTGTGGTCATATCCAAAACGAACACCACTATCATGAGAAAGAGTCTATTATTCAGGAGGAATAGTTGCAAAATAATCAGGAACGTCTTCTTTGATCTCCTTTATCTTCGCCATATATAAGTTAAATTTCCTCCGTTATAGTTGTAACGCGACAATCATTACAACTCTTTTACAAGCTTTACTTTTGTGGTGCGTGTTGAATTACTAACGACATGGCGCATGCAAAATCGTCACACAGCATTGGGAGGTGACCACCCGAAATCTGGACGAATAATTGTTGCCCTTATCCCTTCATGTCGATCTGAAATTAAACTAATGAGACCTTCCCTAACTCTCGCATACATCTCAAAAACCATGACCAAGAAGCAAGTGATTCTCCATCTACCAATCCGAATGCCAACGAAACAATATGATTCGCTCCATCCATACTGCTGCATACAATCAATAATTTGTGATTATATTTTCCGTAAAGGTGAGTCTCATCTATATTTATCAATGGCCTACAATTCCTAAAAGCCAAAATACATAGACCAAATGCCTAAAATAAAATCTCAAATACCTGTTCTCCTCTTGCGTTAGGTGGACCCAACTTCCAATTTACTTGTATTCCCAGATTTTTTTACACTATTGTATCTAATAATTGAAATAGTTGTTTGTAAGAGTCATCCCAATTCTTGTAAACCATGTCTATAACTCTTCTCTTTGCTGTACAAACCCTTCTACGAGAAACTGCATATGTAGTTCTCTTGGTCATAACAGTTCAAAGAAAAGAAACTTTTACACTGGGATCTTCCCTCACATAATTAAGCAAATGTTGAGTCATCAAATTTGAATCCAGCTACCTATGATCCTACGTTAACCCAGCGTTCTCATATGTGTGGGGTCCCTCGACCTTTGTACTCACAAATACACCAACTAGCCATGTTCTACAAGCACGCAACCTCCATCTATAGCCTTCTTCCCTTTGCATGCAAATTGTTGTCAAAAGTTTAGGGGTTGATTTACCAACCCGAAATTGATAGTGGTGTTCAATATGATGCATTTTAACAGTATGAATAAGCTACTCTTTCGACTTAAATCTCATACCATTTTTCAATTCATCGCTAAAACTCCAACTATCGGATGTCAATCTGCGTTCTTCCTCAAATGTCACATAACTATCACCATCTGGTGTGATTGTCATGAATGGAATGGATTCGTCTACTCCACTGCCCCCATTTCTCCGACCACCACCAATGTTTACTAACACTGATGAATGGCCGATCATTAACTAGTTCACACCACCGCCACCACTCCTACCACCAATTTCATCATCTTCCTCTTCATCGTCATTATATTCTTCTATCTCTTCTTCCGTCATTTCCTCCTCATCAACATCATTATCTACGTTTGCAAAGACAACATCCACTTGAGATTCGATATATGGATAATCTTTCATGTAATCACAATCTTGTACCATAGACATTCCATCATCATATGATTTTATGTACAACTCAATTGTTTCACCCACCCTATTCATCGCAAATTCCACCAAATTAAAAATATTATTATCATCATTTATCAGAACTAATTCAAACCGTACATTATCACCTCCCATATACAACATGGGAAACCGATAAAAAATCTCTACATGTTGTCTCAACAGATTTATTCAAATACCTTTACATACAACCTTCAGTAACTCATTAAAATTACAATTTCTCCGTACCCTAATCAACTTTGTCGGATCACGGTCATAACGAACCCCATCCTCTCCCGTCACAATTTTACCATTGCTATAACATAACAGACTTACCATATCCGTCATTATTCTATATATTAAAAAAAATAATTTTAAACATTTTATAAATATTCAACAAACATACAAAATAATTTAACAATTTAAAATTAAATCGATTAATAAAAAAATACTATATTAATTAAAAATTTATATTACTAAAAAAAATTTATACAATATTATTTTATATTATAATAAACATTTAAACTAAATTATAACCCTAAACTCACTTTAAATTTATAATACTAATTTTAATAATGGAATGATAAAAATAAATTAACAACTTGATAAAAATACTAATTTTAATAATTTTAATATTTAGAATTAAATTACTAAATATTAACTAAAATAATTTATTAAATAATATTATAATAAAATATTTAAATTATTAATAAAAAATGTTACATGTTTTTAATATTTACTAATACTTTTATATTAAACTAAAAGTATTAATATATTATATTTTATAACTATATTTATTATAACAATAAATATGTTTACACATTAATACATTCTAAAGTTAAATGTTAATGTAAATAGATTTAAACTTCAACATTAATATTTAATCTAAGTTTAAATTTATTAAAGTAATTAAAATATGGTCACTTAAAAATATTCAAATATAGTCATTTAATTTAAAATATTTAATGTAAATATAGTCATTTCAAATATATTCAATAATAAAGTTTATAATAATTAATAGTTTAATATAACTATTACTATTTTTTATTCAAAAATCCCAATAAAAATTTAATTAGTACTAAATTATTGTATTAACTTACTACTAACTAAATTTTAATCTACATTAAATTTAAATTTAATCTATATCAAATTTTATCTTTACAATAAAATTATTGATTAAATTAAATTTAATCTATATAAAATAAAATTTAAATTGAATCCATATTTAATCAACTAATTTAATATTAATCTAGATTAACTAAATATTTAATATTTATTAAATTAATTAATCACCCTAAATCCTAATTAATAACGTCATTAATTAAAAATTAATAATAAAAGTCATATAAATCTATTGATTATAAAACACAAATTTCATTTACAAATATATATGTTTATAAAATTACGCAATTTAAATAATTTAAATTGAAATAGGAAAAATTTTATACTTTCAGATTTTTTTAAAAAACTACCGTATAATGTTGAAAGTTCCAACAGCTTCAGCAATTTTCTTCTTCCTTCCGAATGGCCAGATCTAGAGGAAGTTGTGAGAGAAGGGTTAGGGTTCTTCGTTCGGCTGCGAGAGAGGAGAGGAGAGGAAGAGGGGAGGGGAGAGACAGAATGCAAGAGGGGAGAGAGAGAGGGGAAGGGGGCTGCGTCTTCAAACACGAAAAGCCACGTGTCGTGTTTTGAAACGCGGGCAGGCTTTCCACGTCTTCAAGACACGAAAAGCCAAGTGTCGCGTCTTGCAGTCGTGGTAGGCCCGTGACTCTCAAAGTCACGCAGACGATGCCGCGTGACTCTATCGTGGGTTTTGATTTATTAAGACCTTTGTTGGGTGTCATGTTTCATCGTTTGTACACCAATTTTGATGAATGACCATTCCTCTTCTACAAAGAGTTTTGTCTTGAGACTTGGAACTTAGTCTATCTAGAAGTAGGTATTTTATAACAGTTGGCTTATTTCACAAGAAAGCCATGCATTCGGTTACTTTCCATTTTTGGTTGTATTTTTTTCCAATAACTTTCAACAAAGTACCGGGGAGAACTTGAAAAAAAAAAAAAAAGAGAAAAAGGGTATAGTCTAGCCCCATAAGGTATTAATTAAAATCATGTGCAAATTTTAAGGGCAAGGGAAAATGTCTAACTTAAAAAATCATCATACGGCTTCTCGAACATTTTAGTGTTTTCTCTCACTGGCCTAGAGGTACCTATAAAGCTCTTTAACGGGGGACAAGGATTCGTGACAAAGAAAAAGACTTCTCGACTCTTTGTAGCTCATCAAGAGTCTCGTCACTGGCAAGTTGTTTGATTTGCTTACTGTTGGGTGATTCAATCTATTTATACTCAAAGTACCGCCTAACAAAAACGTTTTTGCATTACAAGAGTTGGCTGGAACTCTTGAATTGTCCTTTCTAAGTGCGCTGCACGTATCTAATTTGGGGAAAAGTTAGGCCCGTGACGGATGGTATCAAAGGCTTGGCCGTGGCTAGGGTGAGAAGGTGTCATATTGGGTAAGAAAATTTGGTGGGAGCAATCATGCCTTCCAATAAAGAGTAGATTGAGGTGCGTACCGCTAATTGGGAGGAAATCATTGGGAAGGGAAATCAAGTGGCACAATGGGTATAAGCCCTTGAAAGTGACCACATGATACAAATGAGACGTTGTAAGATTGAATAGGAAATGATGGCAGAGATAAAGGCTCTCCAAAAAGAAGTATGAGAGTTGAGTATCAAGGTTGGCCTCTTAGTTTTTTCAGTAAGCACAAACAACCACAACACCTTTGACTGGCCTCTTGTGTTGAGAAGAGAGCCATCAACACAAGGGCTATGCGGAGGTGTCATCAAAGTTAGGAAAACTTCAGAAGTAGTGGGAGAAGTTATTGAAAGCTGGATCCATAATGTTATTCAAAGCATTGTTTAGAAGGTCGATGGAGCTTTGAAGGAAGCAAGTTTGGATAAGGTACCTAGTGTTTTTGAATATGGCTGGTAAATTGTTAAAAGAAAGGGACTTCATAGGAAGGGATTAGTTGGTGAGGGAGAGCTTCACGAGATAGCTATCCAAAACACCAATTAAACGGTTCTGTATCGCTTGAAAGGAAGCAAGCTGAGGTGAGGTACCTCGTGTTATCAAACTCGAATCTGCTTGGTCGACTATGCAATTAGAGGTACTCATAGGGGGAGATGACTTGTTGAAGGAGAGATAGTCCAATGGGTGAGTGTTCGTTGACGCTTCAATGGGCCACATCAGATCAGAGAGGTATGGAACACGGGCAAGTAGTACCAGAAGGGAAGATTACTCCGTTGATCGAGTTATTTAAGAAGAACAACAGGTTCAAGGGGGAGGAAGTGGGGGAAATGAGCCGAATGATCACGACAATAGATGTGGTGAAGTCATTTCTTAAGGAAGTGGGCATGACAGAGTTTACCTTGGGAGAGACCTAAAGGCGGGATACACCATGTGGGTGGTGATACGAGTACAAATAGAGAAGATTTGCTAGCACTGGCATATTGAAAATTGGCTCTTGATGGCAATAGGAACATATTTGTTTCTTCGTTTGGAAATTCCCGAATGATATAAGGGCAAAGTGTCGGAACAAATAGTAGAGATGAAGACCATTGGCATACATGACAACAATTATTAATTATTATTATTAACAATTTAACAATATATATATAAGGGTGATCCACTACTGTCCACGTAGATTTTGGTCGTCTTCCACTTGGCAAAGGTCCTCCACTTGGCGAAAGGCAATTGGTTGTTGCTGAATTGGACATTGATTTGATCGTCCTCCCCTTAGCTTTCCTTGCTGGGTTGGATGTCTCATCTGTTAATTTTTTTTGTTTTTTAGTTAGGGTGATTGGACTAAAACACCGCCTTCTCCAGTGCAAGAGAGTGGTGCACCTCATCAGATGGATCGTGGAAGCCGTTCCTCTTTGCTTGCAGAATGATAATGATGATGTGTATGGAAGCCATTCCGTGTTTAATAAAAGATTGGTGCCACACAAATTCAATATATTTGGGACTCTCTCTCTCTCTCTAAATTCTGAAATTGACATTAAGAATAGCCTTCTCGTTTGGATTGAAGCTGGTGGTTTTGGTGATGATTGCTCTCTGTTTTTATGCGTTTTACAGACTTCATTTTGCTCAAGAGACTTTGGGGGGTTCGTCGATTGTGCCTCCTCCGTCTTGTGGATTTCGCCCCTTAGTTCAAGTCTTCGAAGGTCCTCCCAAGATAGCATTTTTGTTACTTGTTCGTCGCAATCTCCCTCTTGATTTTCTCTCGGCGGCTTTTCCTAGGTTTCTCCTCTCTCTCTCTCTGTAAATTTGATTTGGGTTTGATAGATTTGAAATGTTTGGAATTTGGAGATTGCAGATTTAGCTACTCTCTCTCTCTCTCTCTCTCTCTCTCTCTCTCTCTGTAATTGAACTTTGATATTGTTTGTGATTTTTGAATTTGGAGTTTGGATAATGCAAAATCAGCTAATTTATCTCTGTTTGTTTACTTCCCTTCTCTCTGAGATTTTCATTTGAATTCGAAAATTTAGAAATGCTTGAAATCTAGAGCCTGTAGAATGCAAATTCAGCTTTCTCTATATATATATTTGAAATGCGAATTTGGAGCTAGCGGTGGATGCGGTTGATGCATGTGGAAGGAGAGTGACGACCGGAATAATCTACGTCTGAATATGGGCAAGTGTTCTTGTCTACTTGTCTAGCTATTAAGTTCTGAGAATTTCGGGCGAGGTGTTAAATCCTTCAGGAAATTTGTGGAGGCTCATATAGGTGATTGGGATGTTATTCCCTGTCCATGTAACTTATGTTTGAATGTGAGGATTTAAATTCCTCCTACAGTGCATGATCATCTGTCAGACAATGGGATTATATTGAGTTATAAACAATGGATATATATGGAGAATATGAGAAGCATGAAGATGATAGTGAGTATGATAGTGAAGAAGAGGATGCTAATTTTGAAAGAATGTCAACAATGCTGAGGAAGATGATGAGTTGCTTTAGATGCTTCAAGCCTTTCTCGGAGACAATAGACTTCAGGAGTTTGTGAATGATGATCAAGTGGCTGGATGGAAAGCAGAAATATGTGGTTAACAAGTCCAATGAACAAGTCTAAAACTCAATTCATCAAAATGGCTCTTATTCGATTCCATGGTGTTGTTTGTTAACTTTATTTAATTGTTATGGGTGATTTTATTTTTCTTTTTTTTTTTTTTTTTGCAGCCAAAATATTCCATCAGCATCTTTTGCTTTGTACCCTTTTAATAGGCAATTCTTGAGCTATGGAGGTGAACCCCCCCCCCCCCCCCCCCAAAAAAAAGCTTTTCTTTCTCAAATTGTTCAATTAATATTCATTGCTCCATGAATAATGCCAGAGAGACCAAATGACTTAACAACAACAACAACAACAAACTAAGCCTTAATCCCAATAAGTTGGGGTCGGCCATTTGACAGACAAATTTGAAAAAGAGAGAAAAATAAAATAAAAAAGATAAAATAAAGATAAAGATAAAATAAAATAAAATAAAATAAAATAAAATACAAAATAGATAAATAAATCAATAGATAAATATTTAAAAAGTATTGGTTTAATTTGTGCGGATTCTACTACGCCATCCATTTCTATCCAAAACCATTTCTATCCAAAACCATTTCTTCCTCTAAACCCTTAATTTTCAAATCTTTGTGGATAACTTGCATTCAAGTTTTCAACGGTTTACCTTTACGTTTTACTAAACTTCCTATATTTAAGTTCTCGGTTCTCCTAACAAGATCATCTTTGGATCTTCTTTGCACATGCCCGAACCACCTCAGACGGCACTCTCGCATCTTATCCACAATTGAACTAGCTCCCAACTTATTTCGGATTTCTTCATTTCTTATTCTATCTCTTCTAGTTTTTCCACACATCTACATAAGCATCCTCATTTCTGCTACAGATATCTTTTGTTCTTGTTGTTGTTTAACAGCCCAGCACTCAGTACCATATAATAGTGTAGGTCTAACCGCGCTTCTATAAAACTTTCCCTTTAAGTGTATTGGTATCGTGTGATCGCAAAGAATTCTGGAGACTCTTCTCCATTTCATCCAGCCCGCTTGAATTCTATGGTTCACATCTCCATTGATGTTACCATCATTTTGAATGATAGATCCTAAGTATCTAAATCGTTCACTTTTGGGTACCTCTTGCCCATCTAATCTAATCGTTTCTTCATCATTCCGGGGGCTGTCACTAAACCCACATCTCATATATTCTGTTTTCGATCTACTCAGTCTAAACCCTCTAGATTCTAGTGTAAATCTCCATAACTCGAGTTTAGCACTAACACTCTCTATATTTTTATCAACTAGCACTATATCATCTGCGAAAAGCATACACCATAGTATTTCATCTTGGATATTTTTTGTGATTTCGTCTATCATTACTGCAAAGAGGAGGGGACTTAATGCCGAACCTTGATGGAGTCCAATGTTAATGGGAAAACTATCACTCAAACCCCCGCGAGTTCTTACGCCGATTACAGCTCCCTCGTACATATCTCTGATTAGGTTAATATATCTCAAGGATATCCTATCTTCATCAGCGTCCACCACAATAAGTCTCTAGTAACTCTATCATATGCTTTTTCCAGATCAATGAATACCATATGTAGATCTCTCTTCTGTGCTTTATATGTCTCCATTAAATATCTTAGCAAGTGGATCGCTTCCGTGGTGGATCTGTCTGGCATAAATCTAAATTGATTTTGAGATATATTTATCTCCAATCTCAATCTATGCTCTATTACTCTCTCTCATAATTTCATAGTATGACTCATAAGCTTAATCCCTCTATAGTTAGCGCAATCCTGTATATCTCCTTTATTCTTATATGGCGTTACAATTACACTCTTCCTCCATATCTGAGGCATTCTCTTAGTTTTCCAAATTTTATTGAAAATATCGATTAATATTTTTATACCAAATTCACCCAAACATTTCCACACTTCTATAGGAATGCCATCAGATCCTACAGCCTTATTATTCTTCATTCTCTTTAAAGCCTCCTTCACTTCAAGAGGACGGATCTTGCGTTTAAAATCTCTATTGATCTCTTCTATAGGTATTTCGATATTTCCTATATCTCCCGTATTTTTAACATTAAAGAGATCATCAAAATAATCACGCCAACGTTTTCTTATGTCCTCATCCTTTACAAGTATATTATTGGTTCCACTCTTAATGCACCTAACACCATTTAAATCTTTACTCTTTCGCTCCCTTAGTTTGGCAATTTTGTAGATCTCTTTCTCTCCGTCTTTAGTATCCAATTTCTTGTATATTTCATTATACACCTTACTCTTTGAAAGATATCGTAAAAACCAAATGACTTAAAATCCAAGTAAATCAAATCCCATGGGGCAGTCAACTTGAGCATGTTCAATGTTTTTTACTTGATTTGAAAGATATTTTGATTAATTCAAAATTTCTCAAATTTGAAAAGTTGTGGTTTTTTGCTGATTTTAACTGTCATAGAGGATTTGGTTCATTTGGCCCACATGGCATTACTCTTTTCTTTATTATCCGCCATTTGATGTATATCTCTTTGTGTTGTGTAGTCTCTGCCAATATTCTTGGACAAGCTTGTGCCGTTCTGGGGTGCAATATTATTATGAGTGACAATATTATTATGAGTGACCCTCATCCTCATGGTGAGGTGCTTACTTATTAGTTATTCAAACTATTTTTTAATTTGCTAGATGCTCTTTGTAATCTTATAGCGTTGTTGCTTTTGGTATGTGATTGAAGATATTGCCTCAAGCAGTGTGTACCCGCTATGGTATGGCAGTTGGAGCAATGTTGTCTCCCCTTGTGCGTCTTCTTCTCTGGGTTTTCTTCCCAGTTGCCCATCCTATTAGCAAGGTATTGCTTGGGTTCGTCATTTTTCTGGTTACAGCTATATTACATTCATGTAGATGGAGTGCTGAATTTGAAGATAGCTGCTTCTATATTTGGAAAATGTTGTCAGCACTTCTTTCTGTGAAATGGGGTGCAATGTGTGCTGCATTTGTTCTAGATCACTATAATGTGATGCCCTAGAGAATGGGTGGTAAAAATGTTGAAATTTGAGTTTGATGAGTCCTGTGGTTCAAATCTTTTATCTCAAAGGTCAATTTTGTGCAGTTTCTTGATTGGATGCTGGGGAAAGGGGATTCTGTCCTGTTGTGTAGAGCTGAGCTTATGACATTTGTAGATTTTCATGGAAATGAGGTACTCCCTTGAATTCTATCTGTAAGGGATGTGGTTTTCATGTGAAATATATGTGGCCTGATTTTTCTCTTTTTCTTGATCTCCTTCTTGTAGGCTGGGAAAGGTGGAGAGTTAAACACATGATGAGACTACCATCATTGCTGGAGCACCTGAAGTGACTGAAAAGGCTGCAAAGGATGCCATGACTCCAATATCAAAGGCATTTTCCCTCAATCTTGATGGAGCTCTTAATTTGTGGGTTTACTTCTTTACGTCTAATGTGCTTGTTACTTTTTGGATATGAATTTTTATTGCTTGACATGTTTTCTTTCACTTGTCTTTCTCAGGGATACGCTGAATGCTATAATTACCATGGGTCATAGCCGAATTCCAGTTTATTCTGGCAATCCTACCAGCATAGTTGGACTTATCCTGGTAATATTCTTTCTTTATGCCCACAACAATGCAAGTTCCAATTGAATATGAATTGATTTATTTTATCTATTTTTATACCTTGAATTTGCATTGCTCCCTTCCACTCTTTTATCTACTATTAGGGAAGAAGTTTCATTTGCTAGAATAATAGCACTGAATTACATATTCCAATAGAAAGATAAGTTGTTTTTTATTGTTGACTTTTAGAATGAAATTAACTAAATGTTGCATGCATAACTATCCAAAATAGAATTGGGTTCTCAACTGAAGGATTTTAACTTTGCAACATTGGTTGCATGGTCAATATGATGCACAGCTTGTTAATGGGCCACAGAATGCGTGGACTGCTTTTATGTTTTCATAAGGTGGGAAGAGAACTTATCCTGATTTAAGCTGACATAAATTGAGTTGTTTACTCTAATTCCTTTGCATAACACCACTAAGCACCGCAGAACATGCCTTGTGCTTCCTTTGCCTCGTTATCTTTGACCATTTTAAGAATGCTTCTGTAATTTGGATTGGCTTTAGTCTACATTAATATATATTTTCTCTTTTTCATTGTCATTTTTAAGATTTTTTGGAGTTCAAATGTTTGTTACTGTTCTAAGTTATTCTTCTTTTGAGTGGTTTAGATTAGAAGTTGTCTTATAACCCCTTTCTGTGCATGATGATAAGAAAAATTCCTAGGTATGCATAATATTTCAGTTGTTATGTGTATGTTGAAGGCGTCCTTGATTTGCAATACGTCTGGCATATCTTAGAAAATGACTATCTACTGCACTAGCTTCATGAGAAAGCCTTATATCACTTTAGATTTCTCTATACTACATTTTATCCACAATACGTATCTATTGTAGTTTTAGAGCATAACAATGGGTTTTTTCTTTTTTTTTCTTTTTTTTTTTCGCCACTGGGTAATTAAAAGAAAGATGGAGAGGCATAGAAACAGTGAGTGGTAGATTTGGGCTGAAATTCACCTTCTGCACAATTTTGTTGCTTGATCTATATGCTCCCTGGGCCCTTCAGCAGTGAGATTCAATTCCTGCCTCTTGCAACTTATGTATGCTTCGGGCAAATGCTACCTCTGGTAGACTTTCACTCAGGCCAACTGTAGATTCTCATCTATCACAAGAGGAATGATAATGTTTTCTTGTGAGTTCTTGTTCCATGCCATGAGCATATGCCTGGGCTGCAATATGGTGTGTTTTGAGGACACACAATACTTTACTGGTGCATCAAACATTATAATATACCCAAGTGTTCCTTTAATTGGAAAAAAGATCATCTTGTGTCTCATTTCACTTTCTGAGTCATTGTGCATGGTCTTATTATTTCTTCTTTTTTTTATTTAACCTTTTTCCAGGGTTTCGGAAAATATGCCTCTTTATGATATCCTAAATGAGTTTCAGATGGGCCACGGTCACATTACTGTTGTATATAGGAACCTGAATGAATCAAGTGGAGGCAAAGAATGCGACCAGAGACATCTACTAGAACAGGTAAAGAGAAACAACTTATGAAAGATTCTTGTCATGTGTACCACATATACCTTGTAAATTTGTCATTTAATGGCTACAACAAATTGTGATATTAGGTGCATGATTTACAAGTTTGAGTCTAATGGATATGAATGCTGTTCTTCTGATCCTGATCACATACGTTATACACACTAAATTTTTTATCTCTTCTTATTGTCTTTTCTTAATGTTGCTATATTTATCTTTTCTTCGCTGCTGCTTTTATCGCTTAAATTTGTTTTGACTCTTGAGCTACCACACCGAAGAGTGTGGAGAAATGTCAAGTAATTTGCTTCTCAAATCATCAGACAATATTGGAGCTGGCCCAGCTGCAGCAATTCAAGATTTGGATACTAATGTGGAGGTGCATGATTCTCAAGAGGCAAGGACCAAAAATGACACAGATCAGCAGACAAAGACAAGTTCCCGGGAAAGTCAACCAGCTATTCCTTCATTTAAGAAGCATCACAGAGGTTGTTCGTATTGCATATTGGACATAGAGAATGGTCCTATTCCAGAGTTCCCCTCAAATGAAGAGGTGGTTGGTGTAATTACAATGGAGGATGTCATTGAAGAACTTCTTCAGGTACGGTAAACAAATCCTTTGGTGGACAATTGCTCCACATACAATCAGGGGTTTCATGGCTGACCTTTATTTTTTATCAAACAAGCAGTTCTTTTACACCTTCATTGTGTATTTTATGGTGAATATCGATTATGTAAGCAAGTGTTGTGAGGCTGTTTTGTTCTCCTAGCTTTTCCATTTAACCCTACCAGAAGTTGGTGCTGCTTAAAGTTTCAGTTTATTTTCTTCACTTGTTTTTAATGCATCTGTTGATGTTCTCAATTTTGGTTGGCAGGAGGAGATATCGGAAGAAACTGACGAATATGTTAACATACACAACAGGTAAATTTTGGTTTGTTGCCTGCATTTCCATTGAAAGCTGTATGAGAAGCGTCAGAGTGGACGGAAGTTGACTGATTTGCGGAAAAAAGACTTGGTAACTGTTTTAATTTTGGTGAACAAACAGTGATTATTTGGCTGAAATTAAAAAAAAAAAAAAAAGTTTTGGAGTTGATGATGATGTTTTAGTTAAAAGTTTTAGCTTTTGTTCTACTGTTGTTCTACAGTTATCTTTCTTCGTTCCAATGACTCTGTTTAATTAGTTAATTATTTCTTGATTTAGTGGTTTCCTGCAAAGCGAGAGACTACTCCTTATTTTGCAGATTGAACCCATCTTGATCATTCTAATCTTTACTAATTGAATTGTGTAATACTGTTGTTGGCTATCGCTTGGGAATTTACTAATTTTCTCTCTTCAACAGTGTTTTTTTTTTTTTTTTTTTTTTTTTTTTTTTTTTGGGAATCTGAAAAATGGCTTTCTCATTAACCAGATTTTCATGGTGGTTATGTGGTGGGAAAGAAAAAGAGCCGATCTCAAATGGGCCATCTCTAAATTTTTTGTCTGAATTTATGTTGGGAGTGATCAGAGAAGTGGACAGTATGAAAGTCCCTGCAGTGAAGGGGTGTAAAATATCCTCTTCCTTGCGAAAAGTTAAGCGAAAATGGCAAAGCAGGGAAGAGAGGAGAACTGATAAGGAACTTGATGTTGTGTTAGTGCCCTCTGATGGGGTCTGCTTATCCGCTTCAGAATCCAATGATTCGGACTATTCCATCAGGTGGTTAGAATCGCATGCCCTGATTTTCAGAGTGATGATGAATCGGATAGCAGTTTTGCGGTTTTGGTTCTTTGCTATAGACATGATCGCAAAGAGGTGGAGAATCCCAATGATCAGCTTTTGAATGCAATCATCAGCTTCCCACTAGAGTACTCCAATGGTAGGATCTTTTACAGCAGCTTGTGCTTTATCTTTTAATGTTGTATTAAGCTGATATATTCTGTTATGCATTGTGAACAGTTAGGATCTATCATCTTCCAGAACTGGTAGGCCTATCCCACGCAATTTGTGTAGTTGCCCATTGATTTACATTTCGTGCTACTTACTGAATATAATATGTTTAGAGCTTTTTTCACGGTGTTCAATGGATCTTAGTGTTAGATATTGAAAACAGAAAAACATGGAACTAGCGTAAATTTTGCATGTTGTCTGAATTCAAAGTCTGTTGATGGTGTAACTAAAACAATGGAACTTGCACAAATTTTGCACATAAAATTTTATCCTACTGCATTCCAAATAGTAACATCCTCAATGGAGTGACAGACCTGGACAAGGAAACAAGAAAATTTAGTTCTCTCTTCTTCTCAACCTTTTTTTTATTGCTTTGGGGGGGAGGATGTTGGTCATTCTCTTCACTTACCATAATTTATGAGTGCAAGTTTCCTCATTCCATCGCATATGTCATGCCGTTGATTTTTTTCCTTGCACTATAGCCTTTTCAATTGTAGATGACACCAGCAACTCCATCCTTTTCCTTAAAAAATGGTATTGAATCATTCAATTTAGAATGTTGAATTGACCCCTTTCACATGAGGTGTTCCCGGAGGTGGGTCAAGCTAGATGCAACTCTCAAAGTATTCCCTGTCCTTGCTCTCACCTGCCAAAGATGTATGAGCCATTTATGGCTACTTTTATTGTTGATTTCCTCTTCCAGATATCTTCGTGTTTGGAGAGAGGGGGGGGGGGGGAAAAAACCCCAACAACACTGTAGTCAAAAATTTGTAATGAATGTCATGCCATTGATTTTGCTCCAAAAATTTGTAATGAATGGTAAAGCAGCTTCCTTGACAACTGCACTCACAATGTTGCATTGATGTGGAAATAACTGCAGATTGACCCCAAAGTATACTGACCTTTTGATGTAAATGATTAAGGAATTTGTGCAAACAAGACTGTATTCAACAAATTACACCATTGATTTTACATGCGGTTCTTTCGTTGGTATTACTTCTCTCTCTCCCTCTCTCTCTTTTCCTTCTGTTTCTTTTTTTTGATGCTGCATATGTCTGTTTGACTTCAAAGTACAAATATGACCTTTTATCATAGCTGTGTCAATCATCACTTTTGTTAGCTACATTCAAGTGATGGCACACTTACTCCTGTTTCCATTTTCACTTGCCCTTGCATTTGGTTCTGTGCTGATTTTCCTTTCCCATTATATTCTTTGCATAGAAGGCGATGACTTTTAAACAACAAGAAGAACAAACATGACCGTAACAGAAATGAGAATACTTAGATGAATGTGTGACAAAAGTAGAAGAGATAGAATTAGAAATGAAGTGATTCGTAACAAAGTGGGAGTTAGTTCAATTGTGAATAAGGTGCGAGAGTGTCTCGTTTGAGATGGTTTGGGTAAGTGTAAAGAAGACTTAAGGACGCACCAATTAGGAGAACAGAGAACATAAATATGAGAGATTTAGTAAAACGTATGGGTAGACCGCTGAAAATTTGGATGTAAGTTATTAGTAAAGATATGATAATTATGAGTTTAGACGAGAAGATAACCTTTAATAAAAATGAGTAGTGTAAAAAAATCTGCACAAATTAAACTAATTTATTTTGGATATATATATTTATTAATTTATTTACTTTTTTTTTAATTCTCTTCTATATTTATTTTTATTTATTTATTTATTTTTCTTTTTAATCATAATTTGTCTCTCAAATGACCGATCTCAAATTATTTAGTTTAAGGTTCAGTTGTTGTCGTCGTCGTCGTCGTCCTAGAAGGCAATGACTTTGTGGAGCAGTGGCTATCTTCTCTTCAAACCTGGTGAAGCTTTTGACAACCTGGTAGACAAGGTGGCCTTCGCTGAAGTACTTATTTAGTTGTGATCCATGTGTAGAACAACCTTAGTTGTGGTAAGAAACAAAATTTCAAAAATGGAAACACATTTAAAGGGGAAAAAGCCGAAAATGTAATGTCTTTAAGCCTTTAAGAAGCTTGTGGGGAAGAGCAGGGGATCGGCATGCATAAGTGATAAGAGTATTGCCAGTCAGTCTTGAAGGATTTTTTAAAACTTATTGCATCAGCCTTTGTATGGTGGGAAATTTAAATTAGTGTTTGTGAATGACTAAGAGGAACAGACCGCATAGTGTTGCACTTATCTGTTGATTTGATTTTGTTCACCCATCAACCAATGCAGTGCAGAAGTAGATATGCCGATTCTTTTTGTAAACATGGCTATTGTGAATAGTTTGAAATAGGTACAAGCTTTTTTTTTTCTCCATTCGACCGTAAATAATTCTACATTAAGTGTAGTTAATTAAGGGCCAACGTCGCTTTGATTGTTTTGGTTGTGTGGTGTTCCATTTGCATCTTCTTGCTTGCATGTGCATTTGGGAAGTACTGAGCGTTCAAGCATAACCTAGACATGTGTTGCTGGGAGTCCTCTGTTGCTACATTTTTCAGGGCAGGCCTGGTCATTAAAGTTGTTTTGTTTCATATCCCCATTTGATAAAATCCAAGACAAGGACAGGTTGTTTGGACCACGTCATTGGTGGTCATTGGATGTTTCCTCAATGTTGTGGACTAAAGCAAGAAATGGTATCATTCAATGTGCTCCTGCTCCTGGGTTTTTACACATTCTAGGTGGCGTATGCACATTGCACCATAACCATATATCCTCCCTAATTTTTCATACATGAGAATTTTATGTTAAAATCCACGCCTAAAATTCTGAGTAAATATAGACTCTTTTAAGTCCTATGCCATCAAACCTCCGACCATCCCTTACGTTATATCATTTTTTTAACAAAAATTCAAACTCTTGTTCTTCTATTTTCCATAGGGAGTTTGATGAGATTCAAATCCACGTTTAACATAATTATTTTCTTTTTGTACCGGATCAATTAATAACTAGATTTTATTCGAATAATTTAATCCGAATATCAGGGTAAATTGTTCGAAAGAGCTTGGTAAAATTAAAAATTTTAAGCTACTAGAGTTAAAACTTTCCAATGACTCCGATGAGCCTAATATTGTTGTTGGGTCCCTTCAGGAGCATCCGGTTATGTTATTGTCCATTGGACAGCTTAACAAATGGTCCACTGTTGTTTAAATTGTATGATAATTTTGATGTGAGTATCTAATAATTTATTTTTGTAATCAAAACAGAAAGTGGTATTTGTTGGGTTTTCTTTTTTCTTTGTGATTGGTTTCTTTTGATTAACTCATTAGTTTATTAGTAATCAATTTTAATTTTTAATTATTAACAATAAAATAAAATAAAATATAACGGTATAAAAAATTATAATTAATTTTTATTTAATAAGATAAAGATTTGATCATGGTTTTGCTACTCGTCCTCGTAAGATAGAGAGGTGACTATATGCCAAGTTTGTCATGTTTGTCATTCTCGTGACTCAACAAGGGAGAACAATCATTGATTATAATCGTACAAAATTGTTTTTTTTTTTCTCCGAGTTTCTAAATTCCTTGGCCGCATTATGCAATTGGAGAATTTTTTTTTTGATTTCTTGGATTTGATCCGTTCGTTAACTATCTAAAATTTTATTTTGATTTATTTTGATTAAGTTATTGTCGGATTTCAATCGAGAGGAAACTCTCCTAATATTATTTTTATTACTACTAAAACTCAAATTTTGATTTTTGATATAAGATATTAATGTCTTTCCCACTGAATCAATTAACCGTCGGTCACAATGGTTGCAATTGGATACTCATTGCGATGTCCTCCAGCAAGCTAATCAGGAAAATTAATTATTTCCAGCCTCTTCTATTTTATTCCTCAACGTTAGATTTTTTTTTTTTTTCAAATTATAGTAAAGATTTTAGTACCATGAAACCAATTTAAATATTTTTACCATAATTCTATTTCTTTTCGCACCTCATATTTGCGGTTTTCTCTTTGTTTTTTTTTTCCTTGAAAACAAAGGAGACATTGAATATCGAAAGTTTCCAACATCAGTTGAAAATTAACATTTTTTTTTTGTATGGTTAAAGACATCTCACAAGTAATCGCATCAAACTATAAAAAATTATTGTAATTTTTTATCATAGAGAGCTATTATTTTATATTTTGTATTATTTTCTTTTATAAATTATCCAACTAATTAAAAACTCAAAACTAACCATAACTACAATAAGAAAAATAACTTCTTCATTCTATTGATAATCAGTCATAAAACCAAAAAAAAAAAAAGACTTAACTGCTGACTTAGTTGTCGATGAGATTTGGCTCAAGTGGCACTTTCCCCCCCTCCCCCACGTAATGGCTTGGGTTTGACTTCTACTATGCACAAAAAAAAAAAAAAAACTACTAACTTAGTTTCCTCCTCTAAGAGAGACAGATTAAGAATATTATAACTCAGTCAAATGAAATTACTGATATTATTATCATATTATTGTTTAAATGATAATTAATACAGAGTACAAAAATCCTTTTTTTTTGTCAAATTAGAAGTCTTAAAAAAGATACGTGAGATCATACAGCTGCTGCTGTTGTTGTGTGTTGTTAGGTCACGCTCCTTTCAATCATCTTTTACAATCATCCTTTATCTCAATTGAAGAACATCCTTATATTAGCTTCCATTAATAGTTAATATATACCGTAATCAAATTTGTATAAGTTTTAATTTAATTCCATTAATCCAAAATAGAAGGGTCTCTTTAAAAATGTCAAATTATATTTTAATAAGTAATTCTCAAACAATTAGAATATGGTTGAATGCTTGCAATTTGCTGATAGCTCATTCAGTACGGTACGATGATAGTTCCATTGTGTATTTGCACATTTACACACTTCTCTTCAAACAAATGGAATCGGTGTAATAACATTTTTTAATTCTTTAAGTTTCAATGAACACCATGCATATCGCCTTATTTTTCAAACCCAAATTTAAAACTCTGCATCGCGTGAGCGCGGTGATCTCCTCCCGGTAATAATATACAGCACCAACATTACTGACGAATAGGGTTGGTAAAGAAGTCAAACCTCCAACAACATCGACCACTTCGCGTGACATATCGCAATGAAAAGTCTTCTGGGTCAAATATAGAAGTTGATGAGCAGATCATATTGATAGTACCGATAGTGGAGAAAAAGCCACGAAGTAGAGATTTGGAAAATGCAAATGACTGGATCACCTTTGAAGACATAGTCGTCAAGGTCAAACTATCCAAGCCTTGACGTCGACGACATCCACGTATTGAGTAGGGGAGACTACCATAGTCCGCCATTTCTATACCAACTTTGATAAGTGGCCACACTTCATCTACAATGAGTTTTGTCTTGAGAATCAAGACTTAGTCTATTTAGGAGTAAATCTTTGCGGTAGGCTTAATTTTGTAAGAAAACCATGCTGGGCTAATTACTATTTTTTAGTTATATTTTTCCTACAGTTTTTAGAAAGCCAGGAGAGTTTATCAAAATTTTGGGAAAGTAGTAATGGGTAACCCGAACCACATAACAAAGACATTTCCAGATTACAAGAGTTAACTAGCGCTTTGAGGAAAAGCTAGGCATATGGCACCAGGGCAGCAAAATGTGATTAAAACGACATTTATTATGGTAGTCTTGCCGATCAAGAACTAATGCTAAAGGAAATCATGTGATTTATCAATAAGGGTTCTACACTAACCAGAACCCTAGACGAATAGAGAACTTAAGAGAAAAAGATTCGGGTGCATTAGCATGCATAATCAAGGTTTACTTTGAATGTCACAAAAATTAATTATCAGATAGGGAGCCAAGAAGTGTCACCCAATGGTTTTTAGTAATGACACCTCAGGTGTAGAAATGGGTATGTTTCCAATATTATTGAAGAGTTGATGATATCTGTCCTATTATCGTCTAGCGATGAATACAGAAAAACGCATATAATAGAATGTTATCTTACTATGACTAGAATTCAAATATTGATTAAATTCTTGGCTGAGTATATAAATTCATTTTGCTAGGAGCTTGACATATTGAGATATTCAAGTCAATGAAAGATCAAAAAAATGATTTTCATAAAAAGTTAGAAAAGTATTTAAAAAAAGTTTCTATTTTGAAAAGTGTTTATAGTTATAGAAAATTTAAAATTAGAATTTCTATTCCAACTAAATCGAGTTTAAAGAAACCTAGAAATCATGAGGGTCATGACAAGTATCGTGTTGCCCTTCCGTCCAACGTTATTGATAAGCAGATGCAGCAAATAACCAATGGCATGCTCATGCTCGCATCAAGCATAGTGTTTGTTGTGCACATGCGAGTGCACCATGCATACACTTGCACATGCTCTCCTACTTGTCTTGAGCTATTCTTCAAGGTGTAGAAAACATAGTGATGTTTTAAAACACTACTTTGAGAGAGGGTTATTTAAGAAGAGAGACGAAATCAATATATATATATATGTATATACAATTTTGAATCTTTGATTGATTTTGATAAATTCGGGTAAAGGTTTTTACATCACTCTATTAAGCTCATTTTTTGTATCACATCACTCTATCAAGCTCATTTTTGTATCTTCATTTTGGAGTAGTCTCGGATCTCGAAGGAGTGGTCGTCGTGTGGATGATCTAGAGATTCTACACTTGGAAGCACCGATTCAAACTTTGAAGAAGGGGACATGGTTTCAAAGGTACAAAATAATAAAGCTTAATTTTTCAATATAACCATCCATTTATGCCTTTGGAGGTGGTTACATGCAATCACTCTTTATTGCTGAAAATAACCATTATTCTATTGCTTTAAAACTGGTTACTATTGAAAATAACATTATCCACTGTCTTTAGATGAGGTAACTAGTGATATCTTCGGATGTCATTACTAGAGATGGAGTGATGGAAGGTTGTTGAAGTTAACATCTAGCGCACAGGGAAAAGCAAGTTAACGTCCAACCATTTATGAAAAAGGTGGAGACTTAATAGGAGCACACCATAATCAATACGTACGTTTGGTGAACACTTGTAAATTATTCTTAGGCGTAAGAGTAAGAGTGTAGTCGTCTATAATTTAGGCTAGGCAGTAACGTAGCTTAGTCTATAGTATGTAATCTTCAGCTCGAGACAATAAGCAAGGCTATTTAGATCAATCCTACGAATTCAAATGTGATTTCTTGACCATGAATTGTTATGTATGCTTCTCACAGCAATTTGAATTAACCATTAATAAATGAATTTCAGTTCCTGATTTCTTATCTATGAGCAGTAAATTTTTTTCTTGCATTCTTCTCTGGCATGGAGTCCTTGATCTGGAGGCAGCCCAAAAGGACCCGCAATTCAATTTGGAAGGGGTATTTTTCTATTTTTAATTTCTCTAGAAATTTAAGAAACTGTCGTCTCTTTTTAATTACAAATTCAAACACAAGTTGATACATGTTTTTATTTACTAATGTAATCATACTCTTTGCCAAACTATCTTGGATTGAACGATCAGCCACTCTACTTTTTTAATCAGAAATCATAAATTCGAGTCATGAAAATGATGAAAAAAGATTTATAAGACCCAATTTTTAAAATAAGCCCTATAATATTCGAACTGAATTAATCGGATAAAATCCATATACCGGAGATAAAAAAAAAAGTTATCATGCTCTTTATTTCACTTGACGTAGTCGCCCACCATTAGATACAAACATAAAACTAAAGGGGATCATAGATTGTGAGATTCAATTTGATGTTCAATTTTGTTCTTTTGCGAGATTCATTTTCAACACAATTTTTTTTTTTTTTAACCTTCATCAGTTTTTTTTTTTTTCACACACACACACTCTCTCTCTCTCTCTCTTTCACTGTCTATATTTTGGGCACGACAGAATGGGGATATTTGACTTAGGTGGGGATGTGGCCCCAATCTGCTCCTAATAGGAAACAAGGAATATTTGCCCGGTTCTCGTCTTGAACGGGGGTTGTCCTTGCCCGGCGGTACCCTGTTGCAATTTGTATACATTTTCTATGAAGTAGCTTGATGATAGACTCATATATAAATGAAAGCTCTTGTTTCGTCTCATAAGATGCAGACTAAGTCACATCCCAACCATCAAATTTTTTCTTTTCTTTTGTTTTTTTTTGGGGGGGGGAAGGGGGACATGTTGAGTTTTAGTTTTTTTTTTATTATACAAGATTCGAATCCTGGAGTCAAGGGAAGGGGAATTGTTGAGTTTTAGTTGTGTGCATAGGATTTGGCCCTCTTGGAGGAATATGAACTTATCTAAATTTTTTCAATTTATTTGTATTTTAATTCAATTTACAATATTTTTAAATTAAAATATTTAATTTTAATATAAAATATAAAATTTTTAAATAAAAATCAAATTTCTTTTGTTAGAATAAACATAATAATTTTGGAAAATATTCAAGGTAGTTTAATAAATTCCGATTTGAATTTTGAAACCAAATCATAAAATTGAACATGAAAATGAGTTTTGGTAAAATATATTAATAGGCTGATTACTTGAACAAATAAACTAAAGTTTTACAGCATTGCGATTGATATGTCAATGAATAAAGTGATCGTGATTCTCAATATGTTTGATGGATTCATGAAAAATATAATTGTGCAGAACTTAGATGACACTATGATTGTCAAAGTGGGGAAAAAAGTATGACTAGAATGAATAACCTAGTTCTTAATAGCTAACAAAGTCTTTGGAGTTCAATAGTCGTGCCAACCAGAACACGATATTTTGTCATAGTGCTAGTTCGAGTTGCAACAGTTTATTTCTTAATAGGTTCATTCAAATGAAAAAAATAATAATAATTTGTGATAGATTGATCAATCATAGGATCTTCAACTTAATAGGCATCTAAAAAAGCACATAACTCTGTAGATTACTTTGAGGAAAAGTATAGTTTATATCTGTTAGGAAAATTATTGTCGAATCGTAATATATTTTGATAGTAATAAAACTTTATATATATTTATGATAATTTATCAAGTATGCAGATATTTAAAATATATAATGCAAAGTTATATATATAAATCTATATAACTAATTAGAGAACACTGTCATAGAAATATTGTAGAAGCAGTGTGATAGATAGAAGTAATAGAGTTGTAGACAAGTTTTTAACTGCTACGATTTTTTCAACTTTCAAACCCTAGCTCACCATATTAAGTACAGATTGTGAACTATATTTAACCATGAAATCTATTCTAATTTATAATTCAAATTTAAGTTCAGATTAGATTTTTACTGGAAGTAAAATCAAACATTCACTGAAATTCAAACAGGTTTTTAGGAAATTTATGGGATTATATATTTTCTTCAACTTCCAAGATTTCTGAATTCAACTTTCTTCATATTCTAAGGCTATTGTTGGATAGTAATTCAAAGAAGTTACAGTAGTAAAAAAGTTTTTTGAAGCTTCTGAACTGAAAGCTGAAAATAAGGATCTGCATAGTGTTTTTCTGAGAGAATGACTAGTTCTGAAGACATTGAAAGGCTTATATCATTTCAAATCAAGCAGAATTTTTGGAGAACTTGAATTGAATTTTGAAGAGCAATATTCAGTCCTTATTCAGAAGATTTTACATATCATTTTTGGGTTTTGGGTTGAGAGAAAAGATAATATAAAAATACCTACTCGATCTCTATTTTTCAGTTGTATTTCTATTGTCTATTGTGTTCTTCTTATTTGTGACCTTTGTTTTAGTTTTTGTACAGACTCACAAGTCTAAGAGGGTGTGAGAAACATTCTCTTGGGTTGATAGGTTAGGTGTAAAAGAGTTTGAGTTAAGTGAGTATATGACTAAGTCATCTTCAAGGGAGAAGGTGCAGATTGTCTACATCTCGACATTGTAATGATTTTGTAACTCTCATCACATAGTGAAAACTAGCTATCGTTAGACCCTGGCTTGCTGAGCTGGAAAAGTGGACGTAAACACAATGCCGAACCACTATAAATCGAATTTGATCTCTTTATCCCTTCCTTTTGTTTGTGCATTTACATTTACATTCTGCATGAATTCTGACCATATGTTTAAAGATTGACTTTAGTAGAGTAAAATCTTAAGTGAAGTGAAACCAATTCAACTCTCCCTTCTTGGTTTCATTAGGACCAACAAGTAGTATTAGAGCGAGTGCTTGACTTCATAAAAGAGCTGGCTTTTAAGCTAAAAATCCAATGACTTCACCATACACTTTTAGCCAATACACAAATAGGACTCCTTACTTTGATGGAGTCAATTTCCCTCATTGGAAGTATAGATTAGAGACCTTTATTCAAGTCACGAATTATGAAACTTGAGAAGTAATTTCACAAGGAAACTTAGATGTAAAAACCCCTATAGTGACTAAAGAAGACAAGAAGAAAATGTCCATAAACTCTCGAGCAAAACACCTGTTGTTATGTGCAATCTCTCCTGCAAAATTTAACTTAGTTCTTCTTGTTCTACAGCCAAAGAATTATGAGACAAACTCTGTATCACTCATGAAGGCACAAGAACTGTAAAAGAAACTAGAATTAACCTTCTTATGCATGAATATAAGCTGTTTAAGTTTTAGCCGGGAGAACAAGTGAAAGATATGTTCAACAGATTCACTTCTATTACAAATGAACTGGAGTCTCTTAAAAAATCCTTCTCAGACACTGATCTGGTTAGAAAAATTATGATAATTCTTCCCAGAGTTTGGGATGCTAAAAAGACTGTCATTGAGGAGACACAAGATCTCTCGAAACTATCCTTGAATGAGTTAAGAGGAAAGTTAATGGCATATAAAGCTGAAGTGTATCATTCTGCTGAACCTGAATGGAAGAAAAAATCTATTACATTTACTGTAGAGGAAGAGCCTTCAGATGATGAATGCAGTGGTAGTGAAACCAATCTTCTAGCCAAAAGATTGTCCAGAGTTCTTAGAAAAAAAGGTAAAAATTTTCAGAAATTTCAAAAAACTAATATGTCTCCAAAAACTAAATCCTATGCAGGAAAATTCAATAAGAGTAAGGATAAAAAGAAAGACAAAGAAGAAGTTGTATGCCATGAGTGTAAAAAACCAGAACATATCAGATATGAGTGCCCAATACTCTTGAAGAAAATCTAGAATTTTAGAAAAAGGGAAAGACATTGATGACTACCTGGAGTGATTTGGAAGATTCTGATTCTGATTCTTACTCAAAAAATTCAAAAAATTCTGATGAAGCAAACTTCTGTTTGATGGCTGATTTACAGATGAAATCTGATTCCAAAAATTATGAAAATGATATTTCTAATGAAATTGACATACTGAAACTGATTTTAGAGTTTAAATGTAGGATACTATACTTAGAATATGAAAAAAATCTTCTGAAACAGACTAACATGCTGTTAAATTCTAAAAATGAAGATTTTAAATTTAAAAATCATGTTCTAAAATCTGAATTATCAGCGTTCAAATCTGAAAATGAAGTTATAAAATTGAAAAATCCTACAATGAATGATGAAATATATTTGTTGAAAACTAGAATAGAGAAGCTGTCTATGTCTATTAAAAATACAGTTCAAAAGTTCAATAAAAGTGATCAAAAGTTAACTAGATTTCTTGAAATTCAAAGACATCACTCTTCTAAGAATGGTTTAGGGTACAACTCTGAAAATATAACACAATCATAAGTCAATAAAACTACATTTGTTAGTGCAGGAAAAATTATAGAAAACGAAAAGTTTCAGACTGCAGAAATTAAAAGTAGAAGCAGTGGTCATAGAAATACAATAGATATGGATAGAAGAAGTTATCATCCTATTAGTTTTAACATAAATTTTAGAAACAAATCAGGACATAAAAAATATGATTTTTCACAAGTTAAATATAAATATTTGAATAACTTTCAGAAAAGGAAGAATAGTTATACTTGCTATTATTGTTATAAATTAGGATATATTGCTAAATTTTGTTATTTAAACAAGTTTAGTTATACTCGAGAAAAATTTACACCTAGTACAAACTTATTATCTAGAGAATCTAAACTAGTTTGGGTTCCTAAAAACAAATGATTCGTTTGTTTAACTTGTGCATGAACATGAGACTAAAGCAAAAGGAAAATAGTATGTCGATAGTGGTTGGTCAAGATATATGACGGGTGATGATGTGAACCCGTTGGGTATAAAAACCCTAGAACCCACGAACAAGTTAATTTAGTCCAAAAAATCGTTCCAACGAATTATTTGAACCGGTGGAATTAAAGACCTCAACCCTTGCCCTAAAGGAGGAACAACCTAAGGTATATGACCTTAGACCCGTTTCTCACTAGATCAAGAACCTTGGTATAAAGATGGAATGAATGACGCCACAATCTAGATGGTTCGAAACCTAAATTGATAAGTCAAAGAACTAAACAAGACTCATATCTTGAATAAGTTCAAAGTTCTTAAAAAAACAAAACCTATGTGAAGAATTCTCACAATTTATTAATTCTCTCCAAAGTATTGTTTAGTTCTTTGACTTATCAATCTAGGTTTCGAACCATCTAGATTGTAGCGTCATTCATTCCATCTTTATACCAAAATTCTTGATCTAGTGAGAAACGGGTCTAAGGTCATATACCTTAGGTTCTTCCTCCTTTAGGGCAAGGGTTGAGGTCTTTAATTCCACCGGTTCATATAATTCGTTAGAACGATTTTTGGGCTAAATTAATTTGTTCGTGGGTTCTAGGGTTTTTATACCCAACGGGTTCACATCAGTTGGTATTAGAGCAATTTCGGGTTACTCTTCGAGTTGTTCATACTTGTCCATAATTGTTCATATTTGTCTATAATTTTTCATAAAACAAAGGCAGTTTCTAATTTTTTTCTTTTCTTTTGTTGTTCCTTCTTTATTTCTTCTTTTTTTTCCTTATTTGTTCACCTTCCTTATTTTATTTCTTTATTCACATTTCTTATTCAATTCATTCCATATTTGTTTCTTTCTTAATTTGGAATTTTTCCAAATTTGCGACTTCCTTATTTCTCACTTATTTTCCTTCTTTATTTTTCTTGTTATTCTTTCTTTGAATTTCACAAGACAATTATTTGTAAGTTAAATTCAAAGAGTTGTTTATTCATTAAGATAGTAAGAGACATGTTCGAGTGATTGAATTCATCGAGACTTTTTCCAAGCAAAATGCGGTTGCGGATGCATTTTCACACAGGTGACGATTTGGGGACAAATCGTTGTCAAGAAGGGGGGAATGGTGTGATCATCAAGACTGCAAGAAATTTACAAGATTCAACTCAAGTTCCAGTTGGGTCAGTAACAAAAGTTCGAGTTAAAAGGTCCAAAGAATTACTGAATAACTGAATTTAGAGGGTTTTACAATAAGAAATTGAAGCCCAAATGAATGAAGAACCAAAAGGAGCCTCAATTATGCTCATGCAAGCCCAGTGAGAAGAATAAAAGGCCCAAAACTTCCCAAAACCAAGGGAGGACGAAAATAAAGAAAAATAGCAGCAAGACTTGGTCAAAGTAGTTTGATTTATTTAGTTTCCTAATTTTTATTTTTTTGTAACTTATGTTTAGTTTCCTAATTCTTTATTGTTTAGAGAGTTACTAAATTTTTAGTTGTCAATTATGTTTTTACCTTTAGGCTATAAATAGGCCATTATACATTGTGTAAAAAAACACTTTTGAGAGAATTAATAAAATTGTGAGGATTTTTCACACAAGTCTTGTTCTTTTGAGAACTTTGAACTTATTCAAGATATGAGTCTTGTTTAGTTTTTTGACTTATCAATTTAGGTTTCGAACCATCTAGATTGTGTTAAATTAACTTGTTCGTGGGTTCTAGGGTTTTTATACCCAACGGGTTCACATCAGTTATTCAGTTACAGTAATTCTTTGGACCTTTTAACTCGAACTTTTGTTACTGGCCCAACTGGAATTTGAGTTGAATCTTGTAAATTTTTTGCAGTCTTGATGATCACATCATTCCCCCCTTCTTGACAACGATTTGTCCCCAAATCGTCACCTGTGTGAAAATGCATCCGCAACCGCATTTTGCTTGGAAAAAGTCTCGATGAATTCAATCCCTCGAACATGTCTCTTACTATCTTAATGAATAAACAATTCTTTGAATTTAACTTACAAATAATTGTCTTGTGAAATTCAAAGAAAGAATAACAAGAAAAATAAAGAAGGAAAATAAGTGAGAAATAAGGAAGTCGCAAATTTGGAAAAATTCCAAATTAAGAAAGAAACAAATATGGAATGAATTGAATAAGAAATGTGAATAAAGAAATAAAATAAGGAAGGTGAACAAATAAGGAAAAAAAGAAGAAATAAAGAAGGAACAACAAAAGAAAAGAAAAAAATTAGAAACTGCCTTTGTTTTATGAAAAATTATAGACAAATATGAACAATTATGGACAAGTATGAACAACTCGAAGAGTAACCCAAAATTGCTCTAATACCAACTGATGTGAACCCGTTGGGTATAAAAACCCTAGAACTCACGAACAAGTTAATTTAGCCCAAAAATCGTTCCAACGAATTATATGAACTGGTGGAATTAAAGACCTCAACCCTTGCCCTAAAGGAGGAACAACCTAAGGTATATGACCTTAAACCCGTTTCTCACTATATCAAGAACTTTGGTATACAGATGGAATGAATGACGCCACAATCTAGATGGTTCGAAACCTAGATTGATAAGTCAAAGAACTAAACACGACTCATATCTTGAATAAGTTCAAAGTTCTCAAAAGAACAAGACTTGTGTGAAGAATTCTCACAATTTTATTAATTCTCTCAAAAGTGTTTTTTTACACAATGTATAATGGCCTATTTATAGCCTAAAGGTAAAAACATAATTGGTAACTAAAAATTTAGTAACTCTCTAAACAATAAAGAATTAGGAAACTAAACATAAGTTACAAAAAAATAAAAATTAGAAAACTAAATAAATCAAACTATTTTGACCAAATCTTGCTGCTATTTTTCTTTATTTTCGTCCTCCCTTAGTTTTTGGAAAGTTTTGGGCCTTTTATTCTTCCCACTGGGCTTGCATGAGCATAATTGAGGCTCCTTTTGGTTCTTCATTCATTTGGGCTTCAATTTCTTATTGTAAAACCCTCTGAATTCAGTTATTCAGTAATTCTTTGGATCTTTTAACTCGAACTTTTGTTACTGGCCCAACTGAAATTTGAGTTGAATCTTGTAAATTTCTTGCAGTCTTGATGATCACATCAGGTGACGTCTCATTGTTCAAAGAATTAGAGAGAATGAACGATGAATGATGACTTTTGGAGACAATAAAAAGCAAAAAATCATTGGTAAATGTACCATTGATATTAAATCAACTTTCATGAGAAATGTTCTATTTGTTGATAGATTAATACATAATATATTGAGTGTTAGTTAATTATGTGATTTGGGATATGATATGGTTTTTAAGAAAAATAAATACATAGTTTTTGAGAGTATAACTGAAGAAAAAATATTTGAAAGAATTAGATTTGAAAATGTCAATATAGTAAACTATAAAATCTTAAATAGTTTAAAAGAAAATTGTTTGATATCTATAGGAACTGACATTTATGTATGACATAAAAAATTAGGTCATGTGAACTTTAAACAATTGAAAATTTTATTTAAAAAAAATTAATAAGAGATTTACTAATAATAACTTTAAAAGATCATATAAATTATAATGCATGCTCACTAAATAAACAAATAAAATTATCATTTAAAAATAAGAATTACATATCAACATCTAGGCCTTTACAAATTTTGCATATGAATTTGTTTGGATCCATTAGAATTCAAAATTTAGATGGAAATAAATATGGTTTTGTAATTGTGGATAATTTTTCAAGATTTACATGAATTTTATTCTTAGCTAATAAAAATTGTGCATGTAAGGCATTCAAAATTTTTGCTAAGAAAATATAAAATGAAAAGAATTTAAAAATTGTCGAATTAAAAACAGACCATAGTAGAGAATTTGATAATATAGAATTTCTAGAATATTGCAATAAGAAAGAAATAAATCAAAATCTTTCTACACCCTATACACCTCAATAAAACGAAATGGTTGAATCATCTAAGATCAAAATCACTTCAATAAGCAAGTGTGCTTTGAAAGTAAATGTTTTTCCTTCAAAAATTCTGGATTTCGAATTTTTTGAAAAGAATGGGTTAAAAATTTGAAAGCTTCTTGATAGGATTTGTTGTGTTGTTTATGTACTAGTTCACAAATATGCTGGAAGCAGATAACCTTTGATTTCTACAATAATTTAGACACTACAAATGCAGACAATTTGATAACAAAGATTGAAAATCATCCGGTTATCATAACTAAAGAAAATATATCTACTTGCTTAAAACTGAAAAGGATTGCAGATTATTCTTTATCAAAGCTAAATAAGAAAGAATTATATGATCTATTTGGTGGCAAAAATGATGTAAAAAACAAATACCTGTACTGCACAGATTTTCCTTTATTAGTTAAAATCATTCACAAGATTATGACTCTGTGCATTATTCCAAGGAATGGAAGCATGACTATTGTGATTGTTGAGAATACCAAGATTATTGCTGCAATGATTTTAGATAAAGAATGAGACTTAGTTAACATTTTTATATCTCACATTAGAAGGAATGTGAATATGAAATTTTATGGTAATGTGTTGTCGAATCTTTTGGAGTACAAAAGTTTTGATTTCTCTGAATTTAAAGGGGTAACTGAGAATGTTCTTACACTTTGTGCTACTTGCATTAATCATATGGGCATTACCATATCTGATGACAAAGTTTGGAAACATAGAGATGAAAAAGTTTGGCGAGGAAATCTAGATGAAATAGATAAAGTAGAAACTGACTTTAGACAGAACATGAATGAACAAACAGATTCTGAATTATCCAGATTAAGACATGAAATGGGAGAATCTTCTAGGAAAAGAAGGAAGACAACTATACATCCTGTGCATCATTTCTCAGACAAACTAGAATGGGTTAGAGGACTTGAAGGTAGAATTAATGACTTAGAAGGAAAGGTAAATCAATGTATGAATCTACTACAGATAGTGCAGAAAGATCTATCTGTTTTGCTTGAAAATTTTCCAGATTTCTAGGTACATAAATGAATGTAGGACAGCTATTGTTATTTTTGAATTTCATAATTTATTTTTCATGTTTCTTTCATCTCCCTTAATGAAAGCTGTACTTTCCTTTCTCGTAAATGTCTCATTTATCTACTGTTATTGTTTGCTTTTGATAAAACATAAAGGAGGAGATATAATGAAATGCGCAAATGTGCAAATATTAAGGGAGAGATGACTAGTTCTATGTATTATTTATGTTCACTTATTTATAAATTAAGGGGGAGAATGTGGAGAATGTAATATAATTGCATATCATATTGTGCTGAATGTAATGATTACATTCTGTGCTGTGAGCATATCATTCTTCATTTTATTTAAGATTTTATTGTCATAAAAAATTGGAAGATTGTTAGAGAAATTGTTATCGAACCCTAATATATTTTGATAGTAACAAAACTTTATATGTATTTTTAATAATTTATCAAGTGTGCAAACATTTAAAATATGTTATACAATGTTATATATATAAATCTATACAACTAGTTAGAGAACACTGTCACAGAAATAGGGGTAGAAGCGGTGTGACAGGTAGAAGCAGGAGAGTTTCAAGCAAGTTTTTAACTGCTGCGATTTTGTTCAACTTTCAAACCCTAACTAGGCATGTTAAGTACAGATTGGGAGCTGTACTTAACCATGAAATCTATTTTAATTGGTGATTCAAATTTAAGTTCAGATCAGATTTTTACTGGAGGTAAAATCAAATTCAAAATTTGAATTCAGCATTCACTGAAATTCTGGGAGGTTTTTAGGAAATATATGGGCTTTTATATCTTCTCCAACTTCCAAGATTTTCGAATTCAACTTTCTCCATATCCTAAGACTATTGTTGGACAGTAACTCAAAGAAGTTACAATAATAAAAAGGTTTTTTGAATCTCCTGAACTAAATGTTGAAAATATAGATCTGCAGAGTGTTTTTCTAATAGAAAGACTGGTTCTAAAGGCATATTGAAATGCTTATATCATTTCAAATCAAGCAAAATTTTTTTGGAGAACTCGAATTGAATTTTGAAGAGCAATATTCAGTCCCTTTTTAGAAGATTTTACAGGTCATTTTTGGGTTTTGGGTTGAAAGAAAAGATAACTTTAAAATACCTACTCGATCTCTATTTTTCTATTGTATTCCTGCTGTCCATTGTGTTCTTCTTGTTTGTGACCTTTGTTTTAGTTTTTGTATAGACTCACAAGTCTAAGGGAGTGTGAAAAATATTCTTTTGGTTGATAAGCTAGGTGTAAGAGAGTTTGAGTTAGGTGAGTGTAGGACTAAGTTATCTTCAAGGGAGAATGTGTAGATTGTCTATATTTCGGCATTGTAATGATTTTGTAACTCTCATCACATAGTGAAAACTAACTATCGTTGGACCCTGGCTTACTGAGCCGGAAGAGTGGACGTAGACACAAAACCGAACCACTATAAATCGGGTTTGATCTCTCTATCCCTTCGTTTTATTTGTGCATTTACATTTACATTTTACATGAATTCTGACCATATGTTTAAAGACTAATTTTAGTGGAGTAAAATCTTAAATGAAGTGAAACCAATTCAACTCTCCCTTCTTAGTTTCATTGGGACCAACTATATCAGAAAGAAAAGTATAGTCCAAGAAACAATCCCCCTCACATATCAAAGAATGCAAAGGACAACAATATATTGGTTGGACCAAGAAGCAACCATAAATTGACTCACCAAATGTATATCATGTGCAATATAAGATGAGTGACGATAAGATATACTACTCTCCTAATTACTTGGCAATACATAGTAGGATTATGTGGGGGGGCCACTTTAAAGAGTAAGTCACACAAGTAAAACTTTTGTCTTATAAACACTACAAAAAAGTACTTTTGTGACTCTACTTTTGCATGCCAAAATTGCATAGCAAATTTTGACATTTGTGGCATCGAGTGAGGAATTAGCGACAAAAAAAATTTACGTTGCAAAAGGTGTTGCTATTTATAGTGCAGAAAATAGTGATGACAAAGTTTATTACAATGGTCGATGCTAATTCTTGCACAAATTGGCATGGAACCTTTGACTTTAGTAATTCCGTCACTATTTTGTTGTGAGCATCACAAAGTATGATGCAAGGCATGCAAAGTATGAAGTCCCAAAAGTCGTCACAAACATATTGCAACATTCCGGTTGTCATTGCAATAATGCATTTTTCCATGTTGAAATTACAGGTACAATTTGCAACACCACTTGTCATCGCCGATGTAGTTATTGTTGTCATAATATCCCAGTTTCCCATATTGAAATGATGAGACACAAATGTCAGCGCAAATATATTGCGACACACCTATTGTCATCACAATATCTCATTTTTCCTTATTGAGATGATATGGTAGTATTTGCGACATTACTTGTCATTACAAATGTTGTTACAAAAATATTGCGATACAACTATTGTCATTGCAATATCCCACTTTCCCATATTGAAATGACGGCGCCACCTATCATTGTAGATATCGTTACAAAAAAATTACAATTTATTGTCATCACAATATCCCATTTTTAAATGTTGAAATGATAGGGTATCATTAGCAACATCTAGTTTCTGTCACAAATGTCATAATAAATATCATCACAAAAATTATTACGATACCATTTGTCATCGCAAATTTCATCGCAATATCATATTTTCACATGTTAAAATGATAGGATGTACAATTTACAACGATACCTCGCATCGCAAAAGACATCGCAATCTGTATACATTTCTTTTATAAATAAACCCGTTTGCCCTCTTAACTTACACTCTCTACTAATCATTCCCTCTCTATTTTCACTCCCTCTATTAATATTTCAACAAAATAATCTTTTTTACAAAATTAATATAACTAATTTTTTTATATATGTCGACAGCTTTTGGGACAAAATGGAATATATTATTTATGATACAATTTTTCATGCACACTGTGCCACAAATATCAAATGCCACAATACCCCATTGTAAAATACATGATGAACTTTACGATGACCTATGTAGCATCGCAAAATATTTGTGGGCAATTTGCAATAAATTTGCATCGTAATAAATAACGACACTAGTTGGCATCGCCAACTTTTGTAACACGATTTGTAATGGTAAGTTGGCATTGCAAAATTTTTGCAATGCTATTCATCGTATAACTATAGCGATAGCAGTGAGTCAAAAGTTTCAACCGTAAAAGTGGACAAATCTCACAAGAGTAGCTTAAACTAAGACTGTATACTGCAAACATTCATTACCTAGTCTAGAGGAAATCAAGAACACTGGCATATTTGGTGCTGACGATACATACCAAACTAAATCAAATAAGTGCAAGAAAGTAGCATGTTGAAAGGGAAATTTTTGGACTTTACCAAGGCATAAGGAACCAAGACAAGTAGTATAAGGAAACAAAACAGAGTGTTAGCCTTTGAAAACACTGTACTATAATCCTAACTTAACCCTTTTTAGCTGGATTTTAGACATGACTTGCTATGGTTGTCTTAAAAGGAAGAAATATATAAATGTCAGATTTCCATGTTGGTATATAATTATGTGTAGATTGGTATCCAAATTTGGTTAGGGGTTAGTTGTGGGTAACCTGAATTTGACATAGATTAGTTAGATTGTGTATAGAATGCTATTTATTGGTTGATAAGTAAAGAAAGATGAGAAGAGGCTTTTAGAGTCACTTATAATTCATTTTTCTCTTATTCATTCTTCTTTGAAGAATTATATCATTCTAAAATTACATCACTCATAATGTACTGTTCTTGAATTTTTAACATCTCTCAAAAATAGTTGAACTGGTCTCTTAGAAGTGCTTTGGTAAAAATGTCGACAACTTGCTCTTCACTTTTGCAGAATTTCAACTCAACTTCTCCATCTCCAATTGCATCATGAATAAAGTGGTGTTTGATAGCAATGTGGTGAGTTCTACTATGTTAGATTGGATTTTTTACAATGTCAATGGTTGCTTTATTGTTACAAAGCATCATTGTGGCTTTCTTTTGCTTCTTGCCCATGTCTTCAAGAATTCTTCTAAGCCAAATGACTTGAAATTATGCCAGGTTGGCAGACACATATTTTGCTTAAGTGGATGATTATGCCACACATTGTTGCTCCTTTGAGGCCCAAGAAAATACTCCAGAGCCAAGTGAAAAACAATAGCCTGAAATGCTTTTCATATCATCAGGACATCCTCCCCGATCACTATCACAACATCCATGAAAATTTATTGTAACTCCTTTGCTGTATTTGATGCCATAGTTGAGTATTCCTTTCATATATCTTAATACTCTCTTGGCTGCTCCAAAATGTTGTTGGCTAGGATTGTGCATAAACGGTGATAATAAGAGCGAAAACAATGTCTGGTCTTGTTGTTGTGAGATAAAGCAAATTTTCCACTAGGCTTCTATATAAAGTAGGATCAATTTCTTTTCTTCATCTTCTTTGTTAACACTAATGCAATAATCTAGAGGGGTAAGGAGAATAGGTTATTGGCTAACTTTGAATTTTTCGAATAAAAAAAGAGATTAGCTTTTGGGTGGAATAAAGTGAAGAATGAGAAGGAAAAAAATAGAGAACACTCAATATTTGTAGTGGTTCCATCTTCTTTTGTGTACATCCATTCCAAACTTTATCTGGAGTTTTCATTCCACTATTTTTTCATAAATAATACAGATAACTATCTTACCTAGATGTTAGCTAAACTTTAAAAGTATTTCTCTCAAACACTCTCCACTTGCTTTTTACAAGAGTAAGTAAACCCCAAATTTCTCATACTTCACTCGTAGAAATTTAAGCCTAGGTCAAGAAGACCAATTTTCTAATCTTTTACAAGAATTATAGAATGAAGTGAAAAGACGAAATGAAGCTGCAGACTTTTGATGTGTCCTTTACAAACCCAATAATAATACAGTAAAAGAATTCAGAAAAATAGAGTATGACATTTTGGCTTGAGAGAGTAAATTCAAGGTACCAATATTATTTCTCTTTTATCCATGAGTTGCATTTATAGTTGGAGAAGCAAATCTAGCCTCTAAAGAGTCATTTATGAGTACTGAATGCAATTTCAGAAGTTGGTGTGGTGGTTGAATTTTTCATTAAATTCGAAATAGCTGTTTTGAAGATATATATATTACTCACATGGGATCAACTTGTTGAAGTTTTGAGTCAACTTGTTTTTGAATTTTGAAATGCTGAGTATGACTTGTCATAAGAGTAGGTCAACTTTCTTTTGTGTTCTTGAAATTATCAGGTCGACTTTATATGTCTCTAGGTCGACTTACATTAATTTATATATGTGAGCTGGGTCAACTTGCTTTGACTCTAAGTCGACTTGTGTAAGCTTAAGTCATCTTATAAACAAGTTGAGTAGACTTATATTACAATTTATTCAAGTCAAATCATCTTACAAATAAGCTGGGTCGACTTTGTTTTGCACGGATAAGAGGTATAGGTCAACTTGACTATTATACAAAAATGATTTCTTGGGAGCTTGATTGTGTAGGTCGACTTGTCATATTATTAGGTTGAGTCATATTCATTTGTTTTTTAAGTTAGGTTGACTTGTTATTTTGATAAGTTGACTCATGTTCATTTTGTTTCTAGGCCAGGTCAACTTGTTGTTTTCCTAAGTTGACCTATGTTTATATAATATGTGATATAGGTCGACTTGTGAAGTTTCTAGGTCGAATCGATTTGTTTAAATAGTTAAGTGTCTGAGAGTTGTTTTTCTTAGGTCAGCTTACTTCTTTCCTAAGTCGACTTATTAAATTTCTATACTTAGAAAAATTTTGAAGTTTAATGTTCAAGTCGACTTATTTGTATTGTAAATCAACTTGATAGTAATGCTGCTAGATTGACCATTTATATAGGACCGGTTGACTTGATTTATGCTTGGGTCAACTTATGGTCTTTATAGCTATGGTTTAGGTTGACTTGTGCGTCTGGCAAGTCGACTTAGTTAGTTTACAGGATAGAATTTTGAGGTTTGGTTTTGATAGGTCGACTTGTCCTAAGTCTGGGTCGACTTGATACTTGTAACATCGTGAAGTTAGGTATATTATGGTCAGGTCAACTTGATTAATTTCAATGTTGGGTTTCTGAGACTATTTTTTTTAGGTCAACTTGTTTATTTCTCAAGTCGATTTGAGACTTTTTATACTTAACCTATTTTCAAAATTTTGAATCGTAGGTTGTCCTGAAGCTATGGTGTGGTTGACTTGATGAATTACTAGGTCGACTTAGTCAATTTATAGGTAGACACTTTAGCTCAACTCTAAGGTATTTGAGTAAACAAGTCGACTTAATTAGGATGCAAGTCAACTCAATAGAGACAATTTCAACTTTTTACTTATTTTTCAATATATTTAAACTTTAATTAATTATTTTTAATTAATTGTTATTATTTCTAATTATTATCAAAATCTATTTTACTCAAAATTTTTTAACAAGTTTGTCATTTACAACAAGTGGTGTAATCAGAGGTTTGCAATCAGCCATGCCAAATTTCTCAAGAATATTTTCAGTATCTTTCTTCTGACAAATGAAGACTCCATCATGATATTGATAAATCTCCATGTCAAGAAAATGATGTGACAATCCTATATCATTTGTTTCGTATATTCTCATCATGTCTTTCTTAAAATCAACAATCATCTTCCCATTGCTACCTGTATAAAGTGGATTATCCATATATAGGGTAATAATGAGAATATTTGAGTTATCTTGAGTCTTCACATATAGGGATGGCTTACTTTTGCTCTTCACGAATCCTTGTTCCCAAAGGTAAGAATCAATCTGGCTATACCAAACCCTTGAAGTTTGCTTCAACTCGTACAATGCTTTCTTTAACTTGTACCCTTTGTCTTCTTCTCCTTCTTAGATGAAGCTTTAAGGTTGCTAAATATATATTTCTTCTTTTAATTCTCCATTTAAAAATGCAAATTTGATCAAGTTGGTAAAGATTCCAACTTTTTTGAGCTACCATAGCAATATGAGCTCTAATTGTGCCAAGTCTTGCAATCGGTGCAAATACTTCATTGTAATCAATTCTGAGCCACTATGAATAGTCCTTTGCGACAAGTTTTGCCTTCTTCTTTTTTATTGATCCATCTGAATTTTAGTTTCACTTTGTAAATCTACTTGAATTCAATTATCTCCTTCTCTTGAGGCTTTGTAACTAACTCTAAGTCTTGTTTCTTTCAATCGAATGAAACTCCTCTTCCGTTACCTTTTTCCAATCTTCTTTTGCATATGCTTTTTCAAAATTTTCTGGTACAAAAATGCAAAAGTTACATCTTGCATAGACATCACTCAAACTTCTCATTTCTTTGGAGTTGAGTTTGGACAACTCGAACTTGTGGATGATGGTGAACTGTTGGAATTTGAGTTTGGATAACTAGAGCTTGGGGATAATGGTGGACTGCTGCTTTAAATTGCATCATCACCACTTCCTTCTTCATTTGTTGATTTTTTTTTTCTTGTTCATGGTACAAAATGATCTTGCTTTACAATCTTTTTCTCATCCCAATTCCAAGTAGCATTTTCATCAAACAAAACATTTCGACAAATGATAATTTGATTAGTTTCGAAGTTAAATAATCTATAATCTTTAGATTTGGAACTGTAGCCAACAAAAATATATTTTTCACATACTTCATCAAGTTTGTATCTCTTCTCTTTTAGAATTTGAGCACAGCAAATGCTCCCAAAAATTTCATTTGTTTCACCAATGGCATTCTTCCACTCCATACTTCAATTGGAGTTTGATTCCACATAGCCTCTATGGGATATCGATAAAGCAGATACACGGTTATATAAATTGTTTCAGCCCAAAATTCTTTTGGCAATCTTTTGTCATGCAGCATAAACTTTGCCATCTCCATCACAGTTTGATTCTTTTATTTAGAAACTCCATTTTGTTGGTGTGTGTAGCCAATGGTCAATTGTCTTTCCAAACCTTCATCTTCACAGAATTCTTGGAATGCATTTGAAGTGTACTTCTTGCCATGATCACTCCTCAACGTCTTGATGTAATGGCCACTTTTTTTTTAACAAAACTTTTAAAATTCTTAAAGATTAAGAATGCTTCATATTTTTCTTGCATGAAGTAAACGCAAGTCATTCTTGAAAAATTATCAATGAAAAGAATGAAATACTTGTTACCTTCATGAGAAGTTGTTCTCATAGGTCCACAAATATTTGTATGAACAAGCTCCAAACTCTTTTTAGCTCTCCATGCAACTCCTTTAGGAAATGGCTGTTGATATTGTTTTCCAAGTGTACAACCTTCACAAACTCATGTTTCTCCTAAATCGTTGGTAAGCCATGCACTATCCGCTTTTGTTGAAGTATTTTGATGTTGTGAAAAATCAAATGGTCAGGACTTTGGTGCCATAACCTTGAGTCTTCATTAACTTGAGCTTTAAGTGCATGATTTTCACAATATTTGAAGTTAATTGGAAAACTTCGATTGGTTTGTATTTTGATTTTTATAACAAACTGTCTACCATCCTTTTTATCATAGATGCATCATTCGGAACCATCAAAGGCAAGTGCATATTTATGCTCAAGAAGTTGTCCAAGACTCAATAAATTTTGATTCAAATCAGGAACAAATAAATTATCATGAATGAATTTCATACCTTGCTTGGTTTGGACTCTAATGGTTCCCAATCCTTCTGCTTAAGTCGACTTAGGGACATAATGAGTTGACCTAAACAATTTATCTCTCAGAAACTCAACTCTCAAACATAATTAAGTTGACTGGGGGATAACAAGTTGACTTGAAACACTATAAGTCGACCTCTCAGCGGTATAAGCGACCTGAACCTAGAGCTAGATGATAATGAGTCAACCCATCACATAGTCACTTGACAAGCAAAATACAAATTAAATCAGCAAACTGATGCCACAACCTAAGGGTACATTGGGAGATCATTGCATATTATATACAACTATTTTCTAAAATTTATGAGATTATTATTTTTCATTCATACAAATGATTTATGAAATTTACGCTACAAATATATGCATGACTTTGATCTACTGGAGCATCGGGGTTAAGTTAAGAGTCCAAACTCTATAAAAATAGCACAATTTTTTATGTAGGTATTTGTACATTGAGTCCAAATACAAAATAGTGAGATGTGAGCTCGGATGGTAACAAATGGTTCCATTGATCCATTTGATCAATTTTGGATTTATATTCAAATCATCTTGTATTTGTTGATTCAGAAGTTACAAATTTTATATGTTGAAGAATAAATATCAATTTAGTCACTAACATTTCTCTTTTATATATCAGACATTATGGTTGTATAAAAAGAAGTCATAATTGATCTTGTCAAGGAGATAAGGTAAATGTTGAGAATTATGACATATGGTACTAGAAGATTTAGTTCATTCTTGAGGAACAAGATCTTACAAAAGTTTTGATGCACGAGATGGTGGACTCCTAGAACGGTACTACCACGATACACGATAGATGAGATTAAGAGGCCTACTGTGCATGGAAGAAAAAAGGACAACCAACCTAGGACGATTCTTATCAGTAGCATGCATGATGTCCTAATACCCGTGTATGAGTAGAATCTCACTATTAAGACTATTCCTTGCTCTGAAAGAGCATTATGGTGCTTGTTTAGGTTATAAACTGAGGATGCTAACTTATAAATTTAAAACTTATAAGAAATGGTCTAATCATACTATGAAATAACACTTGACACAAATATCAAGTATAATAGCATTGCTAAGAAATGCAAGGAGCCAATTTTAGATGAGTTGTAGGTTTTAAGAGTGATCTATTTCTTACCTAATTCATAGGAAACCATGAAATGTATGTCACTCATGACGAGAGTATTTGTACTTTTGTTGACATGAGTCATCATTGTGAGTTCGAGGAGGAATGTCAGGAGACTAGTAGGCCACTCTTGGGTTATGTTTTTGTAGTAAAGTCAAGTAAGAGCTCTCGTAATACTAAACGCAAGTCAAAGAGACATGACAAGAAGAGCCGAGAAAGAAGCAAGGGAAAGGCATCTAAGAAGCCTAACAACAAAGCATAGAAATACAAGAGGAAGCCAATGGACAAAGCCAAGGTAAAGTGCTATATTTGTGGCAAAATTGGTCATTCGTTCATAAGTGTGATGAGTGGAAGGTATGTCATACTTCTTCTATTCATGGTTTGATATATGTCTCTTCGATAGTGATGTTAACTGATTACTTTCCTTTATGAATTATAAATTCAGGAGCCATAGATCACGTAATTCATAATAGGAGCATATTTGTAGAGTTCCATCGATTAAATCCTAATGTGAGGAGGATATACATGGGGAATGGAGCGTTTGGGATCGTGAGGGGTTCAGGCACTTACAAGCTAGATTTGGAAGTGACTGGACCTCTTACTTGCATGATATACTTTATGTATCAAACATTCAATGGAATCTTATATTTGTACTTTGTTAATTGATTGGGATATGTAATATCTTTTAAGAACTCTTTTGTATATTTTGCCTATGACAATTTTTTTATAAGATCAGGATTTGTTTATGATGGTTTGTATGTGGGGGTGTATTTTCGTCGAGTTGATTCTGAGTATCCCTATACTCGAACTCAAACTTGAATTTTTTAATGAAACTCTAGCTCGAAGTCGAATTCAATGAGTAGTAATAATATGACTCGAATTTAATTCGTTTATAATTTAATAAATTTGAAATCGACTCGAACTCAACTCTGTTCGTATAACAGCTTTCTTTGTATGTATTGGATTTTGTGTTTTTTTGTGATAATGCATCTTGTGATTTGTTTATTATCTTAACATTTAATCATAGTGTATATGATGTGAATGTATGGTATTCTAGATTAAAATACATAGGGTAAGAGATAACGAATAGTTAGCAGTGAATAGTTTTTTAGAACCACTAACCAAGATTGAGTTCCTCGAATGTGAATTTTGTCTTGCTAGTAAAATCACAAGAAAACCATTTAGTAAGTTTAAGAGAGCCAGAACTTAATTATAATTAGTCCATTTTGATATTTGTAGTCCAATAAATGTAAAAGTTAGAAATGAAGTTGTGTATTTTATAACGTTCATTGATGATTACACGTGTTTTAATTATATCTATTTTATCTCACATAAGTTTGAAACATTAGAATATTTCAGAAGACTTGTGAGCGAAGTAGAAAATCAATTAGATATAAGAGTTAAATATCTCAAAGCTAATCAAGCATGCAAGTATTTATTTGAATAGTTTTAAAGAGTTTTGTTTTGAAAAGGGTATCACGAAACAGTTGAATATTTCAGTTACCCCTCAACAGAATATAATAGTTGAGAAACAAATAGGATACCTTGGATATGGTTAGGTTGATGATGGCATAGGTGAATTGCCTATCTCCTATTGGGAAGATGCTTTGTTGTCTGTAGCTTATGTTCTTAATAGTGTTCAATTGAAATATGTAACAAGTACTTCGTATGAGTTATGTATAGGGAGAAAGTCTGACCTTAGCTATTTGAGATCTTGGGAGTCTATTGCATATGTTCATGATTTCTCGCATTCACACGACAAGTAAAGCCCATGAGAAAAAAACTCTATATTTATTAGATACTAAGAACACTTTAATAGATATGTGTTCATAGGTGAACATATAGATGATACTATTATAGAGATTGAATCTCATGATATCACATTCTGTAAGAGTGATTTTCCTAAGAGATGTAAAATTGAGAAGAACTTTACCTTTTCTGTGATTAATGAGCTTAGTAGTTCAACTGAGCCAAGTAGGGAGATTCAATGACTAGATAGGGACTTGATCCTAGTGGGAGTAGTCCATTAAAGGGTAAAGATTTCTATATAATCTTCCTCGTAGGAATAGTCATGAAAATGTATTGAAATGTCGCCTTCCGATTGAGGGAGAGGCTCTCATTGTAACTCCCGAGGAAGATAAGGAACCTAAGACAATCCAGGAAGCTCTTACGGGTCCAAAATTGGTCAATGGTTAAAGACCATGGAAGAAGAAATGGACTCGATAAAAATCAATGAAGTTTGGGAGTTGGTTGATTTACCTGAGGGTAGAAAAACTATTGGAAATAAGTAGCCTCTTAAGGTTAAGAAAAAAGTTGATGAATCCATTGGGAGTTATAAAACCCATTTGATAACTAAGAGTTACACACAAATAATGGGTGTGGACTACGAGGAGACCTCCCAATAGTCATATTTATCTCAATTCATTTACTTCTAACTATTGTTGCGGATATAGATTTAGAATTATATTAGATGTACGTTAAGACTGTTTTCCTAAATGGGGCTAGGAGAATAAAATCTATCGACTTCGGAACATAATATATAGCCTCAAACAGTCATCTAGAAAGTGATACGTAAGATTTCATGATGAGATGGTATCTTATGGTTTCATAATGATCGAGGAAGATCATTGCATATTTGTTATTCGTTTTGATGATTCTTTTGTGATATTGTCTTTGTATACGGATGACATATTGTCAGCTTAAAAAACAAGGAGTATTTGTTGACCATTAAAACTTGGTTATCATTGAGTTTTGACATTAAAAATATAAGTTAGGCTAAATTTATTATCAGAGCTAAAATTTAAAGGGGTCGTTCGAGAAGAATGTTAGTTTTTTCAAAAAAGTTTTATATCTGAAAGATTCTTGAACTCTTCAGAGTGAAGGATTGTAAAACCATACATACTCTTATTGCTAAATGTGATAGTTTGAGTCTTAAGATATGCCCTAAAAATTAGGAAGAGAAAATGGACATGAAAAGAGTCCTTTATGTCGGTGCAATAAGTAGCCTCATGTATGCAATGCTGTATATATATCCAGATATTTATTATATAGTCGGTTTTGTGAGTATGTACTAATCAAATCCTGGAATTGGTCATTAGAGAGCAATGAAGAAGATTTTGAGATATCTAAAAAGAACTACAGACTTCTCCTTGTTTTATGGAGGAGGAGATTTACGTTTGGTTGGATATTCAGACGTCGATTGGGGATATGATCTAGATGAATACAAATCGACATTAGATTTTGCTTTCTTACTCAACAATGGCACCATATGATGAAGTTATAAGAAACAAATTTGTATATCGTTATTCACAATGGAGATTATGCTTGTTGTATGCTTAGCAGCAGTTCAAGAGAGTATTTAGTTCACGAGATTTCTGAATGACTTAGGAATTGTGACAAATAATGACAGGCCATTGATTGTGTACTGTGAGAATCAAGTTGCCATTGCCTACACGAGAGACCTTAAGTACCATTGTAGGATCAAATATAATGATACCAAATATAATTATGTGAGAGACATTATCAACAAGAGAGAAGTGATGACAAAGTACATATTTACATACAATATTATAGCTGGCCTCCTTACTAAATCTATTGTGAGAGACTCTTTGGTGATACATGTAGAGTCATTGGATTTGTGTAGTTTATAGACATTTTCATATGTAATGTATTAATGACTTGATACTTGTTATTAATGATAATATGTGCATTATTCAACCAGTTTTTTGTGTTATTTTATTTGCTATTGCACTTATTATTTCTATGATCATATGATAAGATGTGTTTTGACAAAAATATATGTCAGCCATGTGAGATTAACTCTCTCACATGAGTAATCACTTATAGCTCAGAGTGAGCGTAAATAAGACGATTTCTAAACGTAAAAGGTTTTGAGAGTGGTTATACTTAGAATATAAGTCGTCTTGATATGTATTCAGAATGTGATAATATGCATATATGACCAACATGAATGAACCCACAATCTATGTAGCCTATAGGAAGCCAAATTTGAGATCTAAAAAATCACATGCATTTTGAGATGTTGTCTTTGACGTACTCTCTCTGAAATTTTTGATAAGTCTTACATGTAAACTGAGTCCCTACATATACAGTGTTAAAGAAATATGACATATATTCTTTTGAGAAATGGAGGATTGACACAATGACATGTGATTCATACCACGTGTGATATACGACCAAGATTAGTGGGAGCAATATTATTTTGAGACGATTTATTTGATTAGTCCCCTTACCCTATTGTGTGAGAACCTAAGTTTAATGGTGGGCTAATATGTGTGTCTTTATTACTTTCTGCTATTTCTTGATATCTTGGTTCGGTCTATACTACTTTGGTGTGTTTACCAATGGCTTTCAAGAAAAATAAGGTATGCGGGGTATGTCTAAGAAAGCGATTGAATTGAAATAGAGAGATTCTAATATAGAAAATGAAAACCAATAGACATTATATATATATTTTGTATTCACCAATTAGTCTATTATATTTATCCATGTTGGATGTGAACACAATAGTTGATATATAATCAAGCAATTATTTGAAAATTACTTTTGATAAGAAAAATAACTCGATAGATAGAATACATTGAATTTGAGATACAGTTAGTTTTTATACTAATATTGAATTCTCAATTATCTTAACGAGTGCATCAAAAAGTCTTTACTTATAGATGTAGTCTTTAGTCGCATGATACGTGATTTCGTACGAAAGTCCATAGGAGTGATGTCTAAGATCACATAAATTGTTATAGTGAAAAGGATATAAAATACCTATTATATGTAAGTGGGGGATGAAGGAAGTTATATCCATGAGAATATTTGAATTTAAAATTTAAAATTTAAATAATAAAAGAGGTAAGAGGGAATAATTAAAAGGAGTTAATTGTTCCCCCTCTTCCGCTCTTAATTTTCCAAGTTAAGAAAATTATGTGAATACGATAGAACATCGCCTAACATCATACGAAAAAATACACTGTGAATGAAATATTGTGAGAAAATAAATTTTGTGAGAGAGAAAAATTATTGGGTTTCATTTATATATCGATCATTTGAATTTGGAGTGTTATGTTATGAGAAAAACATTGGTTCGACTGTTTATAAATAATATTATGATTGATTTGGGATATTCGAATGGTAATCGATCACAGTTTAGAAGTATATTTCTTCTTTTGTTTACGTGTCTGTATTTCATTTTATTATAATAAACCTAACAAATTCAATTTTAATATTTTATTTTGAAAAATCAAGGACTTATGGTTTTTGATTCGAACTTGTCATTTTTATAATAATTTTACATTTTTGAATTTGTTGGCTGCTGCCGTGCATCAGCAGCAACTATAGCTGCTGCTTGCTTGGCTTCGTGCAGCAGCCAGCAGCAAAGTTGCTATCTCGCCGCTGCATGCGGTGTTGGCCGGACTGAGCAGCCACTTAATTAGTTTAAAGAAATTTTAAATTTTAAATTTCAAACTCAAAGGATAAAATCATAAATTTCAAAATTTAAATGTTAAATTATAATATAAATGCTTTATATTCCGTCCCCCCCCCCCCCCCACAAGACAAAATTTCAAATTCTCCCTCTTCTCTTAAATTCTTTTAACATTCTCTTTCACTCACATTCTCAATTTCTCACAAATTACTAATACCTTTACAATTATATATATATATATATATATATATATATATTATATACATTACATTAATTATATTTTATTATACATTTATACTTTTTATGCGTTATGAAAATATATAGAAAACTCAATTTTTAAAAGTAAAATTTTAAATTTAAAACTCTTTTTTTATCATTTTTATTAATATTTTTTTTAAAATCAAAATTAAAATTATTTAAAATGAAAACTATTTATAATCGAAATTAGAATCTGAATCATCAAATTCTAAAATCAGAGTCAGAATCAGAATCAAGCTTGGATTCCGACTCTTTTAAATAAGGAATCGGGATTTCGGAACGGGGGCACCTGTGGAAAACAAGGGGCGTCGTTTAGTGGTGGTATGTGGAAATTGTGTGCTGCAATCCAAGCATCCGCAATTGGACAATTTTATTAACATGGGAAATCAAATCCTACCGGCACTTAACGTGTCAGACTAAATCGTGGAATTTATACAGCTGACTCTGACCAAACCAAACAAAATACAAACCAATTAAAACCATTTTCCCCCTCAATTTCTCATCGTTCCCATTCCTCACCCTAAACACAAACGAAAACAAATCCTCATACTTGTTTAACTCCGTTTCTAGAAAATGAATTCCGCCGCAGTCATCCGCCACCACTTCCTCGGCGACGCCGTGTCCATCTCCCGTCTCCACACCTCCAAAATCTTAGCCCCGTCGAAAACTACCACCAGAGTGAAAATGTCTCTCCGCGAAGGTGGGCCCTCCCTGGCTGTTGTCGGAGTTACCGGCGCCGTCGGACAGGAATTCCTCTCCGTCCTCTCTGACCGAGATTTCCCATACCGGAGCATCAAGATGCTGGCCAGCAAACGGTCTGCGGGCAAGAGACAGACATTCGAAGGGAGAGAGTATACGATCGAAGAGCTGACGGCAAACAGCTTCGAGGGAATAGACATCGCGCTGTTCAGTGCGGGTGGTTCGATTAGCAAAGAGTTCGGGCCGATTGCGGTGGAGAAAGGAACGATTGTGGTGGACAATAGCTCGGCTTTTAGGATGGAAGAGAACGTGCCTCTTGTGATTCCTGAAGTGAATCCTCATGCTATGAGTCATATTAGGCTTGGTGCTGGCAAAAAAGGTGCTTTAATTGCCAATCCCAATTGCTCCACCATTATTTGCTTGATGGCCGCAACTCCTCTTCATCGCGAAGCCAAGGTGATTTCTTCGTTTCGTCTTGAAAATCTCGAATTTGCTCGTGCTTGGAATCTCATGATCAATTAATCTATACCATGCAATATTTTTTGGGGTTCAAATAGGCTTGTGCTTTCTTGCATCTTTTAAAGTAGGTCTAGACCCCACATATTGCTGAAAAAAAGGTATCTTAACCTGTTTGGTCATTTTGAGTTGTACCGGACAAAAACTAATCTTTGAAGCAGAATACAATGCAGGCAAGTGAAGGGGACTGCTGCTCTTCGCCCCTGAAATTTTAAGAGAAAAATTTTATGCGTGTAATTTCAAAAATTATAATGGCAAATGTTGTTTGCCCTACTAAAAAATATAACATCCATCCCAGAAACTTTAATTTCTAATGCATATTTTATTTCGCCCCTCGATATAAATTTTCTGGTTCCCCCTTGCACGCAAGGGATGGTTACAGATCTATCTAAAGCGATATAATCTTCTGCACCAATAATACATTTTGTAATCGATAAATGAATTTTGTTTTTTTTTTTTTTTTTTTTTAATTTTGATGATTCAAAAGTAAGCATTGATGAGATTTACTTAAACCCAAAATATTCAAGAACTCTTAGAAGTGAAGTGTCTAGAGCAATTAAAGCATTTGATATCTATTTGATTAGAACTTAAGTATTTGCTAAATGTATGAGATTGAGAAGGTTTTATTTTTTATTTTTTATTATTTTTTTTAAATAAGACAGGAATATTCCATTAGAAGTATTAGACATGTATCTGGCAGTTAGGACGTGTCAACTCTTGCATGGTATTGTTTGATATGTCTTTGTTTATGCAGATCTGAGCTACTCAGACACTATCAACTTTCTTGATTCTCCAGATAAACAGACCCTCTTTGCCATGAGTCTTCAAGATAACGAATAAAATAAAAAATAAATAAATAAATAAATAAAAGACTCCCACCAAATCCTTGTAAGTTCATAACCAGTTAAGGAAGAGCACAGATTCAAATATATGAAAAACTGAAATTTTCTTCTGTCCCTTTTTTGTATATTTTATGACCACTCTATAATCATACTTCCTAGCTCTATTGATGCAACAGCTGTTCTGCTGGTTGTTGTCTCTTATTATATTGGCAAGTTCTTCACTATCTGTATCAGACTGACATTTCCTACAATTCACCTAGTCACTAATCTCATATCATTTCATCTAATAAGGTCCTAGTTAGGGTGGAAGGCCTTTGCAATGTGATTATGGTGTTGATTCTAAACCTTGGCACAAATTGTCTGGGAGCCTAGCTGATGTTAGGCTTGAGTTCCTGAGTTTGGTTAAGCAATTTGGATTCAAAGTTTATGCCTTGCTCAATACAAGATCTATTTGATTTTGTTGTGCTTAATAGCTTATTGAGTATTCATTGAGTCTTATCATGCCATTTACTTTAGATGAATGACTTTAAATAGCCTCATAATTGCCTTGCTTTTGTAACTTGTTCCTGTTTCTTACAGTTGGTGTATGTTTCTCTGGTTTTTATCTATTGATTGGGGCTTTTTTAAGTCCAAAATGTTTAAAATCTTGAGGCTAAGTCAGTGCTTGCCACCAGCCCATTGTATCATTTATTAATTATTATAAAAACATCATTGTTAAATTTTAATTGGTGTGCTTGTAGCCATTAGGAAAAGGTCAAATAATTGATGATGATAAAGATATTAGTTATCTATTTCTAATGCATGAGAGTGTCAACTTAAGTTGATGTCATCGAGACTTCTCTTGTTTCTATTGGGTATCAATCTGTTATTTGACCAGGAAAACAAAGATGAATCTTAACATTACCAATGGCACTGGTTTTTATAGTTTCCATTTGTTTGTTGATTACCGCATCTATTATGCACTTCATGTGGCACTTGCCTATCTTACTGCCTTGGGCCACAGTCATTGTCCTCAAGCGAGATGCATCTAGTATAATTCTTGTAATTTCTTAGTTAAGACTTCCTTTAGTATGTGTTTTTCAAACAGTAACAGTGTTTCAGATGCATGAGTGTTACAGGTGATACGCATGGTTGTCAGTACATACCAAGCAGCTAGTGGTGCTGGTGCTGCTGCAATGGAAGAGTTGGAAATGCAGACCTGCGAGGTTTCCTTCATTTGCATAATCTTGTTCACTTGATTTTGATGCCAGGTTGCTTGATGTGATGGCTGGTAATCCTTGTTTGTCATCCTAATTTGATGCTTTTTTGTTAATATTTTCTTTTCAGGTTCTTGAAGGAAAGCAGCCAACATGTAAAATCTTTAAGCGTCAGGTTTGTCCCCCACCCATCATCACTGGAACTTCTAAGAGTAAATTTTTCTTTTGGGGGGGGGGGGGGGGTGGGGTACTCAATGAGATTTTCCTTAATTATTTTTGGTTGTCTTTCTTCTTCAGTATGCTTTCAATCTCTTTTCTCATAATGCATCAGTTCTGTCCAATGGATACAACGAGGAGGAGATGAAACTAGTTAAAGAAACAAGGAAAATCTGGGTATGTTATGATACTACTTACTCACTTATCAATCTGACCAGTTGAATTGTTAGTGGTTGGTTGCTACAGTCAGTCAATTTTCCATTTTTATTTTAGTCGCATATCTTTTCATGTTTCATTTGCCTTTTGCATTTTGTATCTATAGAACGATGCAAATGTCAAGGTGACAGCTACTTGCATTCGAGTTCCTGTTATGCGTGCACATGCTGAGAGCGTAAACCTCCAATTTGAGAAGCCCCTTGATGAGGTATGATGTACAATGTGTTGATGTTGCTTTATATCTATATGTTTTAACTTTTTCAATTTGCTTTTTTTTTTTCCCAATTCTTTCTTGATGGAGTGGAATCACCCAGTATATTGTTGGTTGGGTGACTGACTGATGCAAGGACTCTGGTTAGCTAGCAAATTTAGAAACTTTTAGAAATGTTGGAATAATTACATTTTAAGCTGTAGTTCTGGTTTTTATTTTTCCTGTGACTACGTGGTAATTTAGCAGAAACTTTTAGAAATGTTGGAATAATTACTTTTTAAGCTGTAATTCTGGTTTTTATTTTTCATGTGACTACATGGTAATTTAGTTTTCCTCAGGGGCATCCTTATTGTAGCTAAGAGAAGCTAAGGATTACCAGGGGTAAAGTTTAGGATATGAGATATTTCTAAGTGGGGAACTGTCTATTCCCAGATAAAAATTGATGTTGAGAAAGGCTTACAAATTTGAGACAAGTAGGGCATGAGTTGTATATATCGAGATTAATTTAGTACCTGCTTACTGCAACAATTTGAATTAGAGAACACAAAGGCTCAATAAGTTTCAAACATGGATTTAGATATATAGGCCATAGCCAATGTGCAATGACCATTAGAAGGCATAACAGAAGTGATATGACTGCAACACAGCCATTAGAGCATTGACAGGTATGACTGGTCCATGGTAGGGCTGTTATGGCTGTGACAACACCACAAGGTCATGATGCCAAAGGCTTGCCTGTATGGCAATGGTCAATTTCTGTTTTGTGATGCCTATTACACCCTATATACATATCACCCGGTATTGTTTCAAGCTTGACTACAACTACATTTAAATCCATAGTTTCAACATCTATGAACATTTCATATTGTTCTCTTCAATCAATTGTATCAAGCACAGCATTTGTATTCAAGTATTCAGCCAAAATGCTTTGGTTCAAATGGTCATCAAGGGTTTAGAATCCTTCACTTGTGAAGGTAAAGGGTTCAAATTCCACTGTCCCCATCGCATTGCCTAGCTATTGAATGTATTTTTTCGGTGAATAGCTGTTGTCAAGTCCCAAACGTGTGCTCTAGCATTGTACCTGTCAATGGAACTTTCAGGTTTGAAATCTCTGGTATTTTCAGAATTTATGATTAGCTAATATTGAAGCTGTAACAGGACAAAGCTACTTCCAATGATATTTCTATCTGGACTTCATAGTTCATGCTCTTCATTGTACATTAGCCAGAGTGACATGCACAGGAAAAAGCTATGCTTTAACTTTCTTTAGTTGGGATTTGTTTGTAACATATATGATGGTACGCTGCCTCAAGACACCATTGTCTGTCTGCTTGTGTCCTGGCTTGAAAGTTTATCTCCTTAATGATTGGTTTTTCCTGCTATTTGTTTTGTTGCTTGATTGCCATGTGTTGATCCAATCTCTTAAATCTTTCATCCAGAACATGGCACGGGAAATTTTGAAAAGTGCTCCTGGTGTAGTGATCATCGATGATCGGGCATCCAATAACTTCCCTACCCCATTGGAAGTATCAAATAAAGATGATGTTGCAGTTGGCAGGATTCGCCGGGATATATCCCAAGATGGGAACCATGGGTAAGAATCTCTGGTAGATACCCTGATTTATTTCTATCCACATTAACAACCCATGGTTCTGATTGGTGTAGTTCATGACAGGTTGGACATATTTGTCTGTGGTGATCAAATACGCAAGGGAGCAGCACTCAATGCCATACAAATTGCTGAACTGTTGATATAGTTTTTACAGGATTTACAGTTTTTAGTTTCCAGTTGTTTTGTATGGTGATATGAGGTATGCAAGCTACGTGATGCATTCTTTTTTGTTGGCAGCAACTCCTGTGATTGTGATTGACAGTTTTGAGCAAATTTTGTAGCATTTACAGATGGAAATGTAAATTTTTATGCCCCATAGAACTATACCTTTCATAATCCCCATCCTTGTTGGCATTTAACCCAAATTTCACCTATTTTCAGTTTATCTTTCCTTCTACAGCCTAAGCTTGTGACAATATGTTGCATGCGTGCTTCTGGAGAGAATACTGGTGCGCGCGTGTGAAAGCATGTTGTTTCAATGTTTGGGCTGTTATAGGGCTTTTGATAATTCTTCTTGTTTAAATTTTACAGAATACGAAGACCTTTTATTGTCTCCAATTGCCTAACAGTAAATAAATAATTCTTTTGTATATAAAGATTAAGAAAAATGATTGAATAGCCACAATTTTAGAAAAAAGTTAGTATAAATTGATTATAGCCACAATTTTTGATAATTCTTGTGTTTATAGTAGCATTTTTTGGGTTGTAATTCACAGTTGTTTCGCCGGTTGGAAAAGTTGACACTAAAGTTAAGTGAAACTAGATAAGATTATACCACGATGCAATCTCTCTTCTTTTATTTTTTATTTATCGATTTATTTTCGGGTTATATTTTTTTATTTAAAAAAAAAAATAGATGAGATTTTAATAAAAAAATTTATTGACACCATAATTGTTAGTTTCTTTTATAAATAAATTTGATTTGTGAAATACTATATTTTGTATAAAAGTTTATCATAAAAGTAAATACAGTATCAAACACTATATAATCACCGGAAACAATCCTCCGTTCATGCCTGCAAAATTTGGACGGCACTAAAGGGTGCGATAACAACGTTCGTCGATTCAATCTCATTTGGTTATATCTATTTGTGTTAAAAAAAATAGATGAGATTTTAATAAAAAAAATTTATTGACACCGTAATTGTTAGTTTCTTTCATAAATAAATTTGATTGGTAAAATACTATATTTTGTATTCAAAAGTTTATTGTAAAAGTAAATACAGCATCAAACACTGTACGAGCACCGGAAACAATCCTCAGTTCACCCCTGCAAAATTCGGACGGCACTAACGGGTGCGATAGCTGACTCGACAAGTTCTTGTCAGAGGGAGATCTTTGGCACTCGAGCCCCAACTGCTTGCGAAGGAAGTTATGCCATACGCCCCATATACTTGTGAAGGAAGTTATGCCAAGGGTATTTTAAATGTTAAATTAAATTTAAATTTTAAATAATAAAAAGTGATGGAAAAGATTAAGAGAAGTTAACGGTCCCGTATCATTTTCCTTCTTTCCTAATTTTCCAAGCCAGGAAAATGAAGAAAAGAGATTTTTGAGAGAACAATGTACATGAGATACATACCTAGAGTGAAACATTGCTAGAAAATAAATTTTTTGAGTGAGAAAAATTATTGGACATTATTTATATATCAATCACTCGAATTTGGAGCGTCATGTTATAGAAAATATATTGATTTGATTGTTCGTGATCAATACTACGATTGACTTGGGATATTCGAATTGAAATCAACCGCAATTCAAAATTATGATTTTCTCTTTTTCTTATGCTTTTGCATTTAATTTGGTAGAATAAACACAACATTCGATCAAGACAATTGGGGTTTTTTAAATTAATTTTGGCATGAATTTTTTTTTTTAATTTTTGATGAAATAAAACCATAGATTAAATTTTAGAATTTTCATGAAAATGATTTTTTTTCATTGAGTTAAACATGCCATTAAATTGTCCATGATGCTTAGATCATGACTATATTTTTTATTCAATTTTTTGGATGTGTTATGGACCACATTTTGAAGAAAACAGTTTATTGTGATGAGAACAAGATTTTAGATTTATGTTCAAAATAAATTTTTTTTAACAAATCGAGGTTAGAAACAATATCTACATGTACCAAAATATATAAAATGACTGTTATGGTAAATATTCCGATGCCGGAAAATCCATAATTTTCCGATATAGAATTTTAAAACTTGGGTTACAAATTGACTATGATTTGAGACTCGATTAATCCAGAAATTTAACCCAAAAATATCTTTAGGATTTAGATGGAAATCATGACTCAAAATGATTCATAAATGAAGTCTTTCAAAGTTGGGTCAAAGCAGGGTTGCAATCCCAACCCGCATGCGAGGTCGGGAGAAAAGGACCCGTGGGCACGTGGGGAACACGTACACAATGGCACATGAGATCGGGAAACACGACCCAAATCCGCGCATGAAGGCACGTGTACCCCGACCCGAACTATGAGTGAAAGCACATTAACCCGACCCGGACCCCCGCTCCACGCATGATAGCACGTAGTGAGCGCGTGACCACGAGTGGACATGGCGCACGTAAGACATGCGCCGGCAAAAATTAATGTTAAATTAAATATGAAATACCACAGCTTGCTGTTGTCTTAATTGAGCATCAGATATTATTCATAAATGCTTCCTTGAAATTGTGCTTACAAATAAATTATGAAAATCAATATATATATATATATATATATATATATATATATCTATGTTTGTTTGTTGTACATGCATGAGAATATGGCGTGTTGTCATATTTTTTAGTATAAATAAAAATAACTCTGGCCTGGTGAGAGTATGGGTGATTGAATTGAGAGTCTAACCCTATAAAATAACACTTTTCTTTATGTGGGTATTTGTACATTGAGTTTAATATGAAACGATGAGAATTAAGTTCGAATGGTGATGGATGAATTCGTTAATCTATTAATTCTATTTTGGATATATATTCAAATTATCTTATAATTGTTAATTCGAAGGATATACAAATTTTATATATTGAAAAATAAATATCAATGTAGTCTCTAACGTCTCTCTATTATGTATTAGAGACATTATGGCTATATCGAAAAACATCATAACTAAACCTGTCAAGAGAGATAAATTGAATGATGAGAATTATAACATATGATATCAGAAAATTCATATCATCCTTGAGAAACAAGATCTTACAAAGGTTCTTATACATGAAATGGTAAACCCCAGGGGAGGGTACTACCACAGTACAGGGTAGACAGGATCAGGAGATCTACCATGCATGAAAGAAAAAGGACAGCCAAGCAAGGAGAATCCTTAATAGCAACATGAATGATGATTTGATACCCATATATGAGTAGTATCTCACTGTTAAACTATTTGGCTCACTCTGAAAGAACATTATGGTGTTTGTTCTAGTTCTAAACTAAGAATGTTGACTTATAAGTTTATCACTTATAAGAAACGGTCTTATCATATTATGACATAGCATTTGATACAAATGTCGAGTATGATAATTTCGCTAAGAAATACAAGTGAGTTAATTTCAAATGAGTTGCAGGTTCTGGGAGTTTTCTTCTCCTTGCGTGATTCATGGGAAACCATGAAGACATACATCACTCGCGATGAGAACATTCATACTTTTGCAGACGTGAGTCATCATTAGGAGTTGGAGGAGGAATGTCAGAAGACTATTAGGTCACTCTTTGGTTATGCTTATGCGGTGGAATCAAGTAAGAGCTCTTACGATTCTAAACACAAGTGGAAGAGGCATGACAGGAAGAGTCGAGAGAGAGGTAAAGGAAAATTATTTGAAAAACTTTGCGGCAAAGCACAAAAACGCAAGAAGAAGTTGATGGACAAAACTAAGGTGAAGTGATACATTTGTAGTAAATTTGATCATTTCGCTTGCGAGCGTGACGAGCGAAAGGTATGTCATATTTCTTCTATTCATGGTTTGATATAAATTTCTTTGACAGTGATATTAACTGATTAATTTTCTTTGTGGATTATAGATTCAGGAACCACAAACTATGTAGTTTATGATAGGAGCGCATTTATAAAGTTCTATCGATTGAGTTTCTATGCGAGGAGGATATACATGGGGAACGTAGCATTTGTGATTATGAAGGATATAGGCACTCGCAAACTAGAGTTGCGAAAGTGGTCGAATTCTTCACTTGCATGATGTACATTACGCACTTGACGGTCAACAGAATCTAAGTTTTGTACATTGTTTAGATAGTTTGGAATATGTAATATCTTTTAAAAACTCTTCTGAATCTTTTAACTATGATAATTTTATGTTAGGATCTGGATTTGTTCATGATGGTTTGTATGTACTAGATTTTGTATTTTCTAGTGATAATATATCTTTTGATTTGTTTATTGTCTTAGCATTTAATCATAGTGTAGATAATATGAATATATGACATCTAAATCGGGATACATAGGGCAAGAGAGGATGAACCAGAATGGAAACTGGCCCAGCTGTCCCGTGAAAACCCAGATTGAAAACTGGCTCGACTATAAGACTGGATCGATTCCTATTTTTTTTTACTACAAGACTGGATCGGTTCTTTTTTATTGACTCGGGAACCAAATCGGCACAACATCAGAACTAGCACGGAATCGGCCCGGCTTGGAACTGGCTCCGGTTCCAATGGCTAGTATAACTGGCCTCACCCAGCTAGTTCCAATGGTTAATTTTTTTGAATTTTTCACTTTTACCCCTCCCAACAGTTATAAAACGACTAGTTTGAGATATATTTTGGTCCATAAACTCAAAAATGTTACCTATAAATCGGTCACAATTCATTTCCAAATCTTAAATAATCTCCTACTCTGTCTCTACTTACAACAACTTCTACTCTCTCTCACAATCTCTCTCCTACTTGTATTCTCTTACTTATAACATCTCTTACACACCTCCTATTTACATTCTCCCTCATACTTACAACATTTCTCAAGATTTGATAAGATTTCAAAATTGCAAATTCAAATTATTCAAAACTTGGCAATAAATACCGTGATTTCTATCAAATTGGTAACATCTTAATTTATTTCTTTGTTATTGGTTATGTTTACTTTTTTTTTTGGGCATCTTAATTTATTTTTTTGGGCACATTCCTCACAATCTTCCCAATAATCTCTCTCTTCCCATTTACAATTTTCGATGAGTGCATTCCCAAATACATAGATGTTGATCTTCGTTTAGAAGAAAATGAATCTAATAATATACATTCTTCCACAATACGCAATAAAAAAGATTATTTCAATATTTGAGATTATTTTGAAAGAAATTATAAGGAGTAAAAGGCAACATTTGACTATAGAAATGCAAATTTATGAAGCGTTAGGAAGTGGAAACACTTAAAAGACACATGGTAAGAGATCATTAGGATAGATTACTTCAAACTAGGAAAACACAAATCGCCATCATGGGGGAATGCCTCGGGTACATTTAGATATAATGTGGGAAAATACAAATCGCCATCGTGAGGGAATGCCTCGGGTACATTTAGATATAATGTGATGGAAGAAAAAAAGAACAAATAACATGGATAGCACATCAAAAGTATCACTTAGTATAATAGAATGTGAAGTATTTGAGAAATATGTAAAAAAAATATTTACAATTGGATTATAAAAAAAAGTAGTAAAAAAAGGGATACAAGAACGATACAAGAACAATTTCAAATTAATTGCAAATTTTATGACCAGTTGGAAGGGACATGAAGGTGAATATTATATTATTTTAACATGTCATTGAATTAATGATTCATGGGCTCTAGAAAAAAGAATTTTAGTTTTTCAATATTAGAAACACCCACGTTCCGATTCCAATATAGCTAGAATAATTATTAGTGTTTGTCGTAAATATGATATTGGTGATAGAATTTTTTGTATATCTTTAGATAATATATCGGCTAATATTAGTGCCGTTAGTATTATAAAATATATTTTAAAATCATTATTAGATGAGTATTTTTTCATAATAGGTAAGTATGTTATATATTGAATTTATGTGTTAAAATAGTTTCAAGACCGCGGAACAACTTTTAAAACCTATTTGTGAATTAATATATCAAATTAGAAAATTTTCAATCAAAACACAAAAAAAAAAGACATTTATATGCTTTACATAATGTAAAATATAAATTATTTAAACAAAAATATGATATTAGATGGAAATCTATTTATAATATGTTACAATGTCTTAAGCTTTTTCAACAAGTTTTAATTGAATTTGTTAGTTCTAATTATGTATTTGGTTTTATTAATAATATCTCTTTTGATTTTGTAAATATACTAATTAAATTATTGAAAAATTTTTATACATGTATAAATTTATTTTCCGGGGTTTACTACCCAACAATTCATTTGATGTTACATAGTCTTTATTGTATTTTTTATGTATTTAATCAATTTGAAAATGAAAATAGATTCAGCGATATCATTCAACTAATGAAAATAAAATTTTTTAAATATTATGAAAAAATTTATCTTTTATATTTAGTAGATGGTGCTTTGATCCACGTGTAATTGATTGTTCTTTGAAAATTTTCTTACGGAAATATATGTTAGTGTCGCTCATTTAAAACAAAAACTTTTTTTACTTTACAAAATATGTTTGTATTATACCAAAACGAATATGATAATATAGGTCGCAATGATAAAGGTAGTAGTAGTATTATATCATTTCGTTCATCTTTAAATTTATTTAATTCTTATAATATGTTACGAAAAAAAAAGAATATCATTCTCGTTTTCATCACTAAATGAATTGATTTTATACCAATAAATATATGGACTAAAAAGTTGTGACGACGTGATTATTTTGATATTTTAAATTGGTGAAAAAATAATTCAACTTACTTCCCAATTTCGGCTATAATAACAATAGATATACTAACCCATTTTGTGTTCACAATACGTTCTGAAAGTGTTTTTAGTGCAAGTGGTCAAATTTTAGTACAGAAGCATACAAATTTGGTAGACAATATTTTAGAAGTGTTGATTTGTCTTAAAAATTGGAAGGATACGACAAAAAGGAAACAAGACATGGAAAATAACTCACTGTTGGAAGATGAAGAAGAATAAAAAATTAGTACTTCATACATGAAAAAAAAGTTATCTGTAATATTTGAAAAAAAAATAATGAAAATCCATGAGTGTGATTGGGAGTAGACGTACATTGATTTAGAGTAACCACTATAAAATCCTATATCTACTACTTCTTCCTCATTTTCATTTTCATTTTCATTGTCAACTTATGAAAATACCGTCAAACCAATTACCTAAAAAAAAAAAGGTCGAACCAACCCAGCATGGCACAACTTAGCGGGCTGGGCCGATTTTGGGCAAATTCCTCGGAACCACGGCCAATTGGCCCACAGTTTCTGGGCCCATCCTAAACAGGACCGAAACCTACCCAATGTGAACCAAACCAAACTCTAACTAGGAGTCTCATCTTATATGGTTATTAGTAGTTTTGTCTTCGTAGGGGATTGAATTCTATAATTACCTCATGGAGTCACGCTGTCTTGGGGGAGATGTCTTATGTTTTAATTCCATTGAACTAATAAAGTTTTAGTTTTTGTCTTTCAAAATGAGAGTTTAACTTAGGAGTATAAAGGAGTAGCCCTTCTCTGTATTATATCACCATTCAAGTGATCCCTACGATACAGAGTGGTGAGCATTCATGAACACAACCAAGTGTGAGTGATCCAATGTCGTGACAAAACCTATCTCTTTACTAAGACCGTTGCAGTGGGGTTTGTACTCCTATCCATCATATCAACCAACGCCCCAACATTGTGACGCACACGCATGGTCATCATGGGTTCGCATGACCATTCCACGCACACATGGGTCTTCACACATAGGTATGGCTATGCCGCGGGCACATTGGTTATCACGGGTGCTTATGGTCATGCATGTGCACACACGGGTCATTGCACATGGACAAGGCTATGTCATATGCACATGGGTCATTGCAAGCGCCCATGGTCCTTACGTGTGCGCACATGTTAATTTATTATTTTTGTATGAGCTTGCCGGCCACTGATATAAATAATATCTATTAGACCTCATCCTAATGAATGCTCTGGAAGTGATTTGGAAGGTGGGATATCTTTTGTTTGTTAGGACTTGAAACTAATTCCACCTCGACAAATCCCACCAATGGATTATACCCTAACAACCACGAATCCTTTAGATCATGATGTTACCATCGATGTATTTCCTTGTTTCTAATATTCATTCGTACAGAATCTTTCTAAGCTCCTTTTGTTTTATAAGTTGGTACCTACCCTTATCCAATACATTATATCAAAAAATCTCCTCATCTACGTGCAGCACCAATCACATCTTTCTTCTTGAAGAAGTTATGCTACACAGACATTTGAATTTAAATTTAAAATTTAAAATAATAAAGAGATTAGGGAGAATGATTAAAAAAAGTTAACGATTCCTCCTCCCTCCTTCTTCTAATTTTTCAAATTGGGAAAATTAGATTAATACGACAGATCAGTCGTAAGAATACTTATGTGTATAAAAATCCTAAAATTGTTTGGGTTAAGATTGGGTATCAATCACTTGGATTTGGAATGTCATGTTATGAGAAAAAATATATTTGTTTGACTTGCTCGTAATCAATACTACGATCGATTTGGAAAGGTTCGTGAAGAACAACAAAAATTTTGGGTGAAAATCGATTGTGGTTTAGAGGTTTGATTTTACTTTCATATGCTTTTGTATTTATTTTTGTAAAATAAACCAAATATTAGTATAGAACATGAGTTAGGATTTATTATAATTATTTTTTGAATTTTTAGACATGATTTTTCATTTTTTATGAAAAAATTCTATAATGAAATTTTTGAGTTTTCATGAGAATGGATTTTTTTTTTTTTTTTGAAATTGATCAATGCCATGAGAATGTCCATGATGTGTAGAGAATTTTCATATTTTTATTTTTATTTTTGAGTGTATTTTGGACTCCAATTTTGAAAATTTAGTACATGATGACTCGAGAAATATGATTTTAGATTTACGCATAAAATGAAAATTTTTTGACAAATTGAAATCGGAAATAAATTTATCATGTCCTAAAACATATTATCGAGGCATTCAAGTGAGTTTTTCATTGCAGTCCATTTTTTCCGGCGAAAGCTTTCAACTTTGGGTTAATTTTTACCACGATTTGAGATTCGATTTTTCTGAAAATTGAGTTTAAAATAATCGAAAGAAGGTAAAATAGCAAAATCAAGTTGAAATTGTGGCACAAAAGGTGCAGAAATAAGTTTTCTGCAACCGGGTTGTGTTGACCCAGTCGAGCGAAGATGAAAATTCCCAACACAAAGGGCCCGTGAATCACGCGCAAGTAGGAATTGGGAGAGTTGGGTCCAAATCAAACCTGCTTGCCTGGCCTGACCCACACGTGAAGGCATCTAGACATGGCGCGTGTACATGCTCTGGCCAAAATGTGAGATTAAGTATGAAACTTTAATGTCTCGTTTCGAACCCAGGATCATTGTACAACTCTAAGCTACCTTCACCACCATGCCACAACTTGTTGGTGCATTGATTTGAATTTTATTCATAAATGCTTTCTTAAATTCATGATTTTAATTATTTTTCATTCATATAATGGTTCATGAAATGTATGCTAAATATATATGTATGACTTTGGTATAATGGGAGTCTGGTTAGTTGAATTAGAACTCTCAACCCTATAAAATTATATATTTTAATTAATGTGGGTATTTGTATATCGAATCTGAGTACGAGGTGATGAGAAGTAAGTTCAGATTGTGGTGAATGGATCCGTTGATCCATTCATTTGATTTTGGATTTATTTTCAAATCATGTTATGTTTGTTGGTTTGGAGGATGTACAAATTTCATATATTGAAGAATAAGCATCAATTTGGTTACTAATGTCTCTCATTTATGTATCAAACATTATGGCTACATTCAATATCATAACCGATCTTGTCAAAGGGATAGGCTGAATGGTGAGAATAATGATATTTGGTACCAAAAAATTCAGTTCATCCTCAAGGAACAGGACCTTACAGAGGTTCTAATGCATAAGATGATAGACTTTAGGGAGGGTACTACCATGGCACAAGGTAGATGGGATCATGAGGTTTACCATGCATGGAAGAAAAAGGACAGCCAAGCTAGGGTAGTCCTTATAAGCAGCATGCATGATGATCTAATACCCTATATGAGTAGTATCCTACTGCTAAGGCTATGTGGCTCACTTTGAAAGAGCATTATGACACTTATTTAGCTCCTAAATTGAGGATGTTGACTTATAAGTTCATAATTTATAAGAAGCGGCCTAATCATACTATAAAATAGTATTTAGTGCAGATGTCGAGTATAATAGTATCGTTGAGAAATACAGGTAAGCCAATTTCAGATGAACTGTAGGTTTTGAGAGTGATCTAGTCTTTACCTGATTCATAGGAAACCATGAAGACGTACGTTACTCACGACGAGAACATTCGTACTTTTGTTGACGTGAGTTGTCATTGTGAATTAGAGGAGGAATATCAGGAGGCCAGTAGGCCAATCTCAGATCATGCTTTAGCAACGGAGTCCAGTAAGGGCTCTTGCGATTCTAAACGCAAGTAGAAGAGATGTGACAAGAAGAGTCGAGAGAGAGGCAAGGGAAAGTTATTTAAGAAACCTAGCAACAAAGTACAGAAATGTAAGAAGAAACAATTAGACAAAACCAATGTGAAGTGCTACGTTTATGACAAATTTGGTCATTTCGCTCGTGAGTATGATGAGTAAAGGTATGTTATGTTTCTTCTATTCATAGTTTGATATATGTCTCTTCGACAATGATACTAACTAATTAATTTTCTTTGTGGATTGTACACTTAGGAGCTATAGTCCATGTGGTTCGTGATAAAAGTACATTTGTAGAGTTCCATCGATTGACTCCCCATGCGAAAAGGATATAGATGGGATGGAGCATTTGTGATCGTGAGGTGTATAGGCACTTGCAAGTTGGAGCTGCATAGTGGTCAAACTTTTTACTTGCATGATGTACTTTATGCACCAGACATTCGATGAAATCTTATTTCTATTCTCTGTTTAGATCATTTGAAATACGTGTTGACTTTTAAAAACTTTTCTGTATCCTTTAGTTATAATAGTTTTGTATTAGGATCTGGATTTATTCATAATGGTTTGTATATGCTGGATTCTGTGTTTTTTAATAATAATATATCTTGTGAATTGTTTATTGTCTTAGCATTTAATCATAGTATAGATAATGTAAATGTATGACACTCTAAATTGGGACATATAGGGCAAAAGAGGATGAATCGGTTAGCTATAAATGATCTTTTAGGACCGCTAATCAAGGTTGAGTTGTCTGCATATGAATATTGTCTTGGTAGTAAAATCACAAGAAAATCATTTGGTAAGACTACGAGAGCTTGGACTCCATTACAATTGGTCAATTATGATATTTGTGCCCCAATGAATGTGAGAGGTAGAAATAGAGCTGTGTATTTCGTAACGTTCATTGATGATTACACGTGTTTCGATTATGTCTATTTGATTTCACATAATTTTGAAGCATTGGAATGCTTTAGAAGGTTGATAAGCGAGACAGAAAATCAATTAAATATGAGAGTTAAATCTCTAAAAACTAATCGAGAACACGAATATTAATCTGAATAGTTTAAAGAGTTGTTTCGAGAAGAATATCATGAAACAGTTAACTATTCCTTCTATCCCTCAGCAGAATGGAATAGCAAAGAGAAAAAATAGAACACTATTGGATATGGTTAGGTCAATGATAGTACATGTAAATTTGTCTATCGCTTGTTAGGGTGATGCTTTATTGTCTGTATCGTATGTCCTTAACCATGTTCCATTGAAATCTGTGACGAGTATCCCATATGAAATATGGACAGGGAGAAAACTTAACCTTAGTTATTTGAGACTTTAAGGATATACCGAATATGTTCACAATTTTTTACATCCATACGACAAATTAGACTTACAAGAAAAGAAGTGTATCTTTATTAGATATTTTAAACACTCCAAGGGTTATATGCTCATAAGTGAATATACAGACAATACTGTTACAAAGATTGAGTCTTATGATATCACATTTTTAGAAAAGGATTTCTCTGAAAGAGATGAAATTGATAAAAACTTTATCTTTTATGAGATAGATGAGTCTAATAGCTAAACTGAACTCAACGGAAGGATTCTAGGATCAGTTAAGGATCCTGATCCTATTGGGAGTAGTCCATTAAGGGGTAAAGAGATTCCACCTAATCTTCCTCGCATGAGTAGTCGCAAAAGCATACCGAAACGTCGTTTCCCGATTGAGAGTGAGACTTTTATTGTGACTCTTGAAGATGATAAGGAATCTAAAATAGTCTAGAAAGCTCTCACAAGTCCTGCAAAGGATAAATAGTCAAAGACTATGGAAGAAGAAATGGATTCAATAAAAATCAATGAGGTTTGGAACTTGGTTGATTTATAATAGGGTAGGAAGGCTGTTGGGAGTAAATAGGTTTTCAAATTCAAGAGAAAAGCTAATAGATTGATTGAGAGGTATAAGGCCCACTTGGTAGCTAAGAATTACACACAAACAAAAGTATAGACTATGAGAAAACTTTCTCTCGTGTAATTAAATTTACCTCAGATTCATTTACTTCTATTTATTGTCGTGGGCATGGATTTAGAAGTACATCAGATGGATATTAAGACTGTATTCCTGAATGAAAAATTGGATAAGGTGATCTATATGGAACAACCATCTTGTTTTGTTCCTATAGATCAGGAGGATAAAATCTGTTGATTTCGGAAGTCGTGGTCTTAAACAGTCATCCAGATAGTGGTACTTGAGATTTCATGATGAGGTGATTTCTTATGGTTTTGTAATGATTTAGAAGGATCATTGCGTGTATATTAAATGTTATGATGATTCATTTGTGATTCTGTCTTTATATGTAGCTGATATATTGTTAGTTGAGAATAACAAAGAGTAACTGATGACCATTAAAATATGTTATTATCGAGTTTTGATATAAAGGATATATCTGACGTTGAATTCATTTTTAGAGTTAAGATCTAGAAAGATCGTTCGAGAAAAATGTTAACTCTTTTACAAGAGACTTAATGACTTAATGCTATTGTTATTATTAATGAGATATGCATTATTCAACTATTTTGAGTTGTTTTATTTTTTATTGCACTTATTATATATAATTATATGATGAGATATATTCTGATAAAAAGATATGTTAGGCAGGTAAGATTGACTTTCTTACATGAGTAAACACTTATAACTCTGAGTGAGTAGAGAGAAGATGGTTTCTAAGCATAAAAAGTTTTAAGAGTGACCATGGTTAGAACATAAGTCGCCGTGATATGTATTCAAGATGAGCTCGTATGCGTATATGATTGACATGCATAAACCCACAATCTATGTAGTCTGTAAGTAGTTAGGTTTGAAATCTCATAAGTTACATGCATCTTGAGATGTCATCTTTGAGGCACTCTCTTTGAGATCTCTGGTAAGTCTTATGTGTAGACCGAGTTTAGTGTGTTTACCGATGGCTTTTGAGATAAACAACGGGACATTTCTAGAAAAGCAACTAAATTGAACCAAAAAATTCCAACAGGGAAAAGAAGACCAATAGACATAATATATGTGTTCTTGTATTCATTGGCTAGCCTATTATGTTTGTTTGTATTGGGATGTGAATATAATTGTGAATACATGATCGAGCAATTACTTGGAGAATACTTTTGATAAGAAAAGTAGCTCAATAGATGGAATACATTGAGTCTGGGGTATAGTGAGTTTCTTATACTAAGATTAGTTTCTCAATCACCTTAACCGGTGTATCGAAAAGTTTTTACTTGCAGTTATACTTACCGGTCGCACGATACATGATTCCGTATGAAAGTTCGTAAGAATGATGTCTAAGATCACACGAGTTGTGATTGTAAGATAGATATAATGTGCCCATTATATGCAAGTAGGAGATAAAAGAAGTTATGCCCATAAAGGTATTTGAATTTAAATTTAAAATTTAAAATAATAAAAAGATTAGAGGGAACGGTTAAGAGTTCTAATTTTCCAAATTGGGAAAAATTATATTAATACAACATATCAGTCGTAAGAACACTTACATGTATGAAAACCCTAAAATTGCTTGGGTTAAGACTGGACATTAATCACTCGCATTTGGAGTGTCGTGTTGTGGAAAAAAAGGTATTGGTTCGACTTACTTTTAATCAATACCACAATCGATTTGAAAAGGTTCTTGAAGAGCAACAAAAGTTTAGTTTGGAAATCGACTGCGGTTTAGAGATATGATTTCATTTTCATATTCTTCAGAATTTATTAGCAGAATAAACCCAACACTTTTCTTCTTGGCTTTTTATAATGACAGCATGCAAACATTCTACTGCATGATATAATTAAACGTTATACATTGAGACTTAAACGTTATACATTGAGACTCTTTTGGTTGCCTATAAAATGAAAAATTCTCTCAAATTATCGATGACCTGCATCAAATAAATATGCTTTTCTCCATTATCAGCTTAAGCTTTTAGAGAAGTTGGATGTCTTTTACATTGGTTAGGATGTGCCTGAATATGTTTTACCAACTACAGAAAGTTGGAGAATATTTTTACCAACTACATAGATGATAAAGGGTGAATTTTGACGCAATATTTGAATTACTTCTTAATAATTTTGAGATCACAGATTCGAGATATGAAAATAGTTTTTTGACAAAAATATAAGGAAAAAACTATGTACATATACATCCACTCTCCCCCCTACCCCCACATTAAGTCGGGAGTACTTTATGCACAAAGTGTACCCTTTTTACATAGTCAATGAGAGCTTGGGGATTATTGTGAATGCTCCCACGCCTTTGCTTATTGCAAACCTGCCAAAGCAATGAGCACTTCATGTTTAGAACTCGCAAAACTATTCTCAATTGCTGTTGACTTTCCAAAAACCGGAGTACTAGCTGTAACACCATCTCATTTGCACGTAAAAGAATACCCAGATTTCATGGAAAATTTGGACAAAACGACCTATGAGTCCCCCAGTGTGATAGGGAAGCTTTTCCGAGAGGTGAAAAACATTACCCCCACTATAAATCATTACTTATGAAGTGGCAGGATGTGCCTATGATCCGGATATAGAAGTTGAAGGATTTCAGTATTATATTAGCGATGCTGTCTATTACAAAGGTGAGTGATTACCAGCTAGCTAACCTGATGGATTATTATGGGATCAAAACTGAGGGAGAGATACTTAGTGGGGGTATTTTGAAGATGTCAAAATATTTCAGTAGGCAAAATGATGCAGAAGCTATTTGTCTGGCTGTGAGGTCCTTGAGGAAGGAGGCAAGGTCCTAGTTTAATGAGAAAGGGAGTGATGCTGATTGTGAAGCTAATGATGTGCATGCAAAAGCATTAGCTTGGTATCACGAAACATACCATCCAGACTATTGGGGTACCTACAATGAGGGATTGAACGGGCCTCATTTTCTTAGCTTTCCCTGATGTGTTTATGACAAGCACATCAAGAGGGATAAGATAAGCATAAGCTCTGTTGAGCTGTTGAATCGCTTGATTGAAAAATCCTGACACGGTCCTGTTTTTTTCCTAATCAGAAGCCTTTTGTACTGTGCTAGCTCTGTGGTTTCTGTAACAGCGGATGTGCATATGTTTATAGCAATGTTGAATGATAGTTAGCTTAATATTTTGGCTTACTAATGGTCTGTACTTGTGTATAATTGAGCATATGTTTCCATGCCAATGTATAGTAGAACGTCCAATATTTAGTATCCGAATTCTGACACTTGCTCCTAGGTATCCTAGTATTGCATCTTTATCTTTGATGTTTGGGGTATTATTGAAGTCACAATAAGAACAATTATACGTGATGTTATATACATATATATACCTGTGGTGTTGTTATGGAGAAATATGTTATGAGAGCCAACTCTGGTTAGTACTCCTTCCTTTATTTCTTTATCTCATTGAGAAAAGAAACCTTCCCATTGACTGCAGATTTGGGCTTCATTAGTAATCCGGTGTTTCTCTGGTCATTTCTGTTTGGATTACTATTATTAATTTGGGTGAATTACACTTTTTCTCTCATAGTTTGACCGAATATCCACTTTGGTAAAAAAATATCCATCTATGATCTTAAAAAGTGTGGCATGTGACAAAAATGATCAAAATTAACCGGAATTTGAGATGAAATCGACTCACGAAATTAATTTTTATTTTCAAAATTACTTCTAATTAAAAAAAAAAAAAACTCACGCACACATTCTCTCTCTCATCTTCTCTCCCCTCCTCTCCTTTACTCTCATGTGCTCTGCACACTCCGGCAGCCATGGCCACCATGAATTCTCACAATCTACTTTGAAGGTCTAACCCACTCTCTTCATTTTCTTCACCTTGCATCTTCTAAATGTCCAACTCAACTCTCTCTCCTCTCTCACACACGCCCTCTCTCTCTCTCTCTCTCCCTCTCAATCTTCGTTTTCTTCGTTCTCATCTTCACAATCATCGCCGCAAATCACTAACTACCGGCAAATCTTCTTGGTTCTCATCTTCGTTCTCTCTCTCTCTCTCACAAATCTTCTTCATCTTCTTTGTTCTCATCTTCACCATCATCTTCGTTCTCAAATCTGGACGGAGATAAGATTTGGATCTGGACGCAGGTTGAAGACGATCCGATAATGGGTTTAATTCTGGACGGAGGATGATCTTCACCCTCGGATAAGGAGTAAGGATGATCTATTTGAACGATGGGTTCGATCGATCATCTTCTTCATAGAACGATGGGTTCGATCTAGACGGAAGTTGAAAAAGGAGAGCAAGGATTAGTTTTTTTCTTTTTTTTTTGTTTTCTATGACATACTCACAAATAATTCTTCAACAGAAAATTCATTTTATAAAATTAAAACGACACAAAAAAAACACTGATTAAACCCCTTTTGGCTTAATTTCTGGTTGAAATATTGAGTCTGCTTAATTTCTGGTTGAAATATTGAGTCTGGCCATATGGGTTTATCTTATTTGGGAATTTTCTCAATTTGGTTTTACTTAGTTCTGTGGTTAGGGTTTTGCTTTGGAGGAAAATTTTCGGGTTGTAGAAACTTTGGAAATTCAATTGTTGAATTTTGGAAGTCGGGATTTTCAATTTTGGTGATATCCTATAATTTGATTTGCTTCTGGTCAGGACACTTGTAGTACATTGCTACATTATGCTCTAAAGAGATAGGGTCTTCTATTTGTATGGTTTTAAGTTGGATAAAAACATTGACATTGTTGATTAGGAAAGCTATTCATAAACATATCTTCAACCCATCTCCAAATTCTTCACCTGTTGCAATTCCTCCATCTTCTCCATCTAGACGGAGGACGATCTTCACACTCTGCAGAACGAGAGAGAGAGAGTTTTTATTTTTTTTTCCTGCACATTGATGTGCTGAGTTTTGTACAGAATTAAACCCGTAAAAAAATTTTTTAAATGAATTTTGGCCCAAAAAATTCCGCATATGATCCTCATTTGTCGTAGGTTGAACCTGCGGCAGCTCGTGACAAAGCCACATGTCAGCATCACATATGTCGCGTCTTGGAGATGCGACCCTCATTTGTCTTGGGTTGAACGCGCGGCAGCCCATGACAAAGCCACATGTCAGCGACACAGTGTGTTATGTCTTCAAGATGCGACACCGTGCTACACTCCTCTCTCCCTCCCCCGCGGCGTTGTGCTCCTCCTCTTCCCCCACGACGTTGCACTCCTCTCTCCCTCCACCACGGCGCTGCGCTCCTCTCTCCCTCCATCGCGGCGCTGCGCTCCTATCTCCTTTCCTCCCGTGACGCTGCGGTCTCCCTCTCTCCCCCCGCTTCACTCCTCTCTCTCTCTCTCTCTCCCCCCACGGCACCCCTCCCCCTCCGCAGCAACCCTCTCTCTCCCCCCCGCGACACTCCTCCCTCTTTCTCTCCCCTGTAGCACACCTCTCTCTCCCTCCCTCCCTCCCCAGCGTCACTCCTCTCCCTCCCTCACTGCCGCGGAAGCCTCCCTCTCCCTCCCTCCCGCCCTGCCGCAGGGGTATGTCGCATCTTCAAAACACGACATAACTCATGTTGCGGGCTCACTCGCGACATAACCTGTTACGGGTTCAACTTGCGACATAATCTGTTACGGATTCAACTTGCGACAAATAGAGGTTACAAATAAAATTATTTTTTGTTAGAGGTCGTTTAATTTTTTTTTTTTTAGTTTAGATCCGTACAAAGCTCCTGATGCACAGACTTAGGCTTTTTTTTTTTTTTTTGGACGCAAACTTTGCCGGAGAATTTTTTTTTTTTTATTACTACCTATGGAAAAATGAGAGAGAGAGAGTGAAGGGTATAATGGATAAATCTCATATCTCCGTTACTTTTTCGTTATTTTTTTAATAATTTCATCCACGTATCATATTTTTTAAAACTATGGGGGACATAAATGGATATGTTTTCATCACAGAAGATAAGTGGATATTCAATCAAATCATAGAGGGAAGAAAGTATAATTTATCCTATTAAATTTTTGGTCAAGTATAATGGTGAAGACCACGATTCGCCCTCCTCCCAATATTACGATAAAGAGTCCCATTCACCCCGAAATATTCAATTGAAAAATATATATATATATATATATATATATATATATATTTTTCAATTTTAAAGTCCGGCTTGTGTTAGATCAGTAAATATCGGGTTTGGATATTTTTTACCCGTTTGAAATTAGTTTGTATATTTTTAGACCGGTTTTATAACCACTGGTTATTATAGCTTGAGCAGATTGGTCAGTGACTGATTCTCCATTTTTTTGTTGGCTTTGAACATTTATCAACACGGTTCCACCAAAATGCCAAATAGAATTCTCTGATAAAAATAGGTTATAATAGTGTGCAGGTAGCCTTAAGCAAGTGTCACAGTCAAAGTTTGTTTCAGGCTACTCAAAAATAAATAAAGATCCCACGTATGACATGGAAAAATTGGTCATACTTTAAGAACTATGAGTAATACACCACATATACATGGAAAACAAATAATCTGATCATAGATACACTTACTCTCCTATTTGGGAGACCAAAACCTTGAGGCTTTGCCAATTATGGATGAGATAATATTCACATATCATACATATAAAACACCCAAAAAAATTATCTGCACATAAACTTTGATCCTAGTTAAGAGACATCAATATAACTATCCATACTGGCTATACCTAATTTTGAGTTTCTCTTTGCCCTTTTCTTTCAACCCTCTTTGAAAATTGTTCATCTTTCTTTTGCAAACTTCTTGATTGCAAAAACAGAAAAGAAAAAAAAGTTTGCTGGTTCCTCCATGAACATGACTAAAATTACACTCTCTCTCTCTCTCTCTCTATCTCTTATGAACATTTGTTCAAGAGAGAGAACTTAACATGCAAGCAAATTTTTCCCTTCTCCAAATTTAACTGAGCTCCTGTGACCAGCCAATGTCCAGGGCAATCCTGAGGCCCCATACAAAGGTGTGTCCTATCCACAAACTTCAACAGCTTGGGCGCCGCCACCGGAGCGGGTGGCCCACCGGGGAACACAGCAGAGTCCACCACGATAATCCCCTCCTCCTTCTCAGAGTTACTGGCCAAAGATGGATTTAACGCTGAAAAAAGCCCCGATGACCGCTGGGAAAATTCTGAGGATGCTGATGAAGATGGCAGTGAAGAAGGTTGTGTCCAGGTGGATTTTACAACACAAAAATCATGAAGTTTGGAGTACAATAGTCTGAGGTGAAGGACCGATTTAGAGTCATGAGTTTTCACATGGAGTTGGGCACCTGTGACTATGAAGGCTACGTTGTTGTTGGTTGTCCAACTGGAGTTGTATTTCACTCTGGATGTGCATACGTGAGACAATTTTTTGCCTTTAATAGGCTCGAAGTAACGTCGGTCCTCAGTTTCTTCGGTTCCACGCCATATGTAGGTCTCATCAAGGTTGTTTTGGAGCATCAGCGGAGTATTTGCCAGGTGCTGTAGATGTATTGCTAACCTGTAATACAGATGCAATAAATGCTATTATAGCCGGAGTGAGACTAGGAAAATTGTATGATTAGTAGGAGAATTACTTTGCCACAGTTGGACCCATTTGTTCGTAGTCTTGTGAGAGTAATAGGTTAGAAGGTCATTCCACAATTTCGTTGGATGAAATGATAAAATAATCGGTAGCTATTAAATGGTAATTTACTAACCATCATCCCCTAAATATGAACGGGGTTGAAGAAAATCATGAGGTTGAATAAATGAGGTCCAGCATAGCAAAGTTGCTCTTGTTTAGTCGGATATATAGTTATTCATATATGTAAATATATGTGGAAACAGAACCATTGAAAGAGCCTCATCAAATACCTAGACACACGACAGCTTGTATTTTACGGAAAATTACTCCTTAAAATATATTTATTTTTTTGAGTTTAGGTGCTTAAAAAAAAAAAAAAAACCTTCTTGTCAACTAGAAGAGTATATTAACTAAGAAAAATGACCTTTAAATATTTTACCAACAAGTTGACCTAGTAATATCGAAATTTACTTGAACGACACAAATTATTTTTCAAAAAAGATGATTGTGCAAATTTCAAGTTCAGATGAGATGAGAAGCCACACCCCCCCCCCCCAACAAAAAAAAAGACAGAGAAGGAAAATGATAAACGAGAAGACCACAAAGTGAGAATTACCTATTGGATTTCATGCCCTCGAGATATAACCTCATCCCCGTAACCGGTCTCTTTCCAACTACAACCTGAAATGAAACATTTTAGTACCCACCTACGCAATAAGACTCACTGACCGATCAGAGTGTCGTGTTAGGCCAACAAGACTGGTGTAACATTGTAACTAATTAAAAACTTGCAAAATTTTTAGTTAAAATATGGTTTGAACGGAGGTACCTTGGTGGTATTTACATAGAGCTTGCTCCCCATCATGCTGAACTGGAGAGTCGGGGTTAAGACAGCTTTGCTCGCTCGAGGGCCCAACGGTAGGTCACTATAGATTGGAGCCCATATCTTGTGGGCTTGGAAGTCCAGAAAGTATTGCAATTCTTCTATAGGTGGCTTATCTGCATCGCATTAGCATATGCTCTAAAACCCAAGTAGGCAATGCAACATCGATAATGAATTTTTGTGCTTGGTAAAAGGGTGGCAAAGATTGAGCAATATTGCAATCCCCTTGGGCCTAATCTTAATCATAAGAATTTTCTCTAGCCAAAAAATCTCCGATTTAAACTATAACTATTATTATTATTTTATAACGGATAGAATCTTTTAAAAATAGTAAAGAGATTATATGATTGAACCGTCTCACCACCACATTTTTGCTTCATTTGTTTTTTCTTTAGAGAGAGAGAATAAACTTACAACGAAGATAGAGGTTGATGGCATGTGACAAGAAACCTTTGCCCGGTACGCCTTTAAGAAGAGAGGTAATGGGAATGAAGTTAAAATTTATTGCATCGGGCATCGAAGGAACTGTTAAAAGCCATTCACAATGACTTCTCACTGATGTATCCCCTCCTCTCTTTGAACATATCACTGTTATTCCCTGCATAAAAATCATACTATTTTATTTCTATGTAACTTTCAATTTTCCCTTTATCTTTGCACACGAGTTTCGTTTGGACTTACATCTTTTGCGGTGACAGATGTGATGCCATTGTAGGAGATTGGGAGGGGATCGAAGACATTGAAAGCTTGAGGCACCTGAGGAATTACAAGGAGGAGAAAAAGAAGGATAAATGGTTATTTTGAGAGCGACCATAAAGTCAAACGTATGAAATGGTTGTGAAAAATGTAAGTTAACCTTTTGTTTATGTTGTTTGGTTTTGATTTGACATGGAGAGAAAGAGCAAGTGCCGGTGAAGAGTTGATCACCAAGGTCATCCAAGTGTTTTTTCAGCTGTGATGGCTCCAGATTTGATGATTTTTCTTGCTTTAACAGCACCAAATCTTGACCACCTATGCTCAGTCCCACAATTATGTGGGTCCCATATGTCTCTATGAACCTACAAAATAATTCCAAAAATATATATAAATAAATAAATAAATAAATAAATAAATACTTGCATTTGAAGTGCGACCCACAATCCAAACAAACAAAATAAATAAATAAAGTACAAATGATAATAACAATAGAAATCAATCTCTGCGTTTATTGCACGCATTAAATTCATAATACTGGATTTTTGAAAGACCAGGTAGAATTTAAAATCTTTTTGATTTTGACAAGTTCTGGATTTGTTGCATAATTGTATTTATGACTATAACATTCATTGACATTTGAGCACTCTTAATAAATACTTTGAATTTCAATCACATAACATTTTTGTATCATTCAATGTCAAAATCGTCATGTTTGAATCACCAAATGCTCCAATCCTCTTATCAAGACTATATTTGAATTTCCTACTCAAATGACTTTAAATAACTATTAGAGTACTTATTTCTAAATCTTTACTAATAAAGATTAAAAAAAATAGATAATTGATTTACTATGTCAAAGTATTAGATATTTTAATCAAATATCGGATTCGAAAGTTAAAAAAACAAATTACGTTAACATAATTCATCTTTAAATTGATGTGACAACGTTTGAATCGAATCAATTGAAATATAATTTCGGATACCAGATAGTCAGAATAAAAAAAAAAAAAAAAAAGTTTGAAAACGAGTGATTTTATATGAAGCAGTTAATCAAATATATAAATTACATGGACTTGGTCTACAGTGTTTGTTGATCTTCCACGATGGGCAGAGACATATCATTTGATTTTCAAACTTAGACAAAACCCGTTTCAGGGCTGCACGTTATCCCCCTCCCAACGCCTACATCTACGTATAATCACAACCTCCAAAACCTCAACCTCAACCGCAACCACAACCACAGTGACATACACACTCACTTCTATATATAAAATTAAATTAATTTTCAATAATTATCAATTATTTTATTATTATAAAATGTCGGAACATTAATTATTAAAATGTACATAATTTATTAATCATACGTGCCCTTAAAATTTAATTTATTTGAATGCACTTGTATTCGAATATTCTATTGAAAGACTAATATTAAATTCTTATAAGTAATCTAAATATCACATAGAAAACCTACAAGACAACATTTAAATAACTTAGCTAACATTGTTCTTCTAATTTGTGTGGACTTACCTTTCGGACTTCGTCATGGGTGTGATACCCTAAACGGCAGGGTATTCGTGTGTGTGTATATATATATATATATATATATTTTTTTTTCTGTTCCTATGACTAGGCTATCGCTTGGTATCTGAGACTTTATCCCGATTAATTCGGATCGACTTGATTGTCGGTATCATTTGAGGAGGAGGTCTCCCAACATTATTTTTTCCGTATCCAGGGGGAGTCGAACTCCCTATCTGGTTAAGAGACGAAAGTGTCATTCACACCTACGTTAACAAGTGTTGGTGCAGGAAACTCGTATATACTTGAACTATTGGATCTGTGAATAAAATAATGGGAAAGGGTAGAAAATGAAAAGCCGTTAACAATTGGGTGTCACACAAAACAAGTCCACGAATCTTCTAATTGGCTTCATCCATATCAATCATGCTTTCATATTGTATATTATATGTTATATTTAAAGTTTAGTCGGACAGAACAGGCGATAAATAAAGACATGATTTTATACGAATAAAGTGTCAACTCTTACCGACGATCTCCAAATAAAAATCAAAGTGCAACAACTAAACATAGGGAAAAAAAAATATTGATGGAATCAAAATTTAGAAATTTTTATTAATATTGATATTTGTGAAATTTGAAAGCGTTTGATTATTATTTGATGGTCAGTAATGATTCTACTACTTCTCCCTACTACAACATAGTTATTTAGTAATACTCAAATGTTATAATCGTTATGTTAATTATTGGATGATGGTCAAATGTTATAAATTTTATAATTATTAATACCTCAAAACAAAAATTGAAGCAGGTACATACCTTGCAAGAGCACAAGGATCCCAGATTGAAGGAACAGCATTTCGGACTTCATCGGAGAGGATTAAAGGATATCGAGCGATATGAGCGTTGAAGAGTATGAAAAAGTAACCATCTAAACCCAGACATTTTACATTTGATGCATCCATAGCCCACGAACCACCACTTTCAAAACCATAGACTGCATTGAACAAACCCGACGGTATTTTTCCTGGCACTGAGCTTCTCTGGTTGAATAATTCCGACATCTACACCAATTATTCAATTTTTTTAAGAAAACTAACAACCTAAATTATAGAAATCATAATATTCAGAGAATTGATAAAAAGGGTATTCCTTAATTCTTTTGCAATCAAAGACGCTCAGATGGAACAAGTCAAGTATTATGTATAATAAAATTTTGCAAATTTATCACACCAGCTCTTTAATAAAAAGAAATTTATCTTTTATTTTTGGTAGTTAGAAAATAATAAGAGTGTTTATTTGTATATGAAGTAGTCAAACTGACGCTTCAAAGATAATAAAATAAAAAATAAAAATAAAAAGAATAAAGATAAGATAAACTAATTTGAGATTTCCAGAACAAGGCCGAAGAAAGATGTGGACACGGGGTGCAGAGAGAAAGAAGATGAACAAACTTGGTTGAATTCAAGAATATCGGATTGATAACGTGTTTGATCGCCTTTGTCACATTTGATGTCGACGGAGATGTGTTTGAAGGTGCCAAAACCTGGGATGCTGAGCTCTTGTTTCTCCGAATCATTCAACTTAACTAATCTCTCTTTGCCTTTGCAACACTGTAGACGAAAATCATGTGTTAGATCGAATCCTTTGCCTAAGCTTTTCAAAGCTCTTTCTACGATTCCCTCACTCATCTTTAGGATTGAATGAATTCTCTCTCTCTCTTTAGAGAGTTTGAAGCTGGTGGGTATGAAGAGAAATATTTGAGGGGGGAGTGAGAGAGAGAGGGGATGATTGAGGGGGGTTTCAAGAAGGAATTAAGTTTGTGAAATGAGAGAATGTTGTGAGTTATTATATGCGTTGTGGAAACATAATTGTCTTGATATTTGGTGTGTTTAAATTGAAGAGAAGATGCATTGGTAACTAGTAATATGGAAAGAAGTTAAGGAAGTTTCGTGCTTTCTCTGGGTTGTCTTTATAGTTTTGACCTCTCTCTCTCTCTCTCTCTCAATTAGATTTCACATGCGCCACTTCTGACTCAGCCCAATAAGCCTCTTGACACATGGCAAAATATGGCCAAAGTTAACATGTTCCCATTAGACTTACACCGAAATTCATGGGAGCCATAGGAAATTTTATGTGGAAACGGTAAACGCATATTTCTTCAACGCCATTGAAATTTAAATGCTTCATCTTCATTTTGTCAAAAATAATTTCAAATTTATTTGAGGTTATAGGCCAAAACCATATATAACTCAAAACTACCAGTTCATACCTTGTATTAAAATATAGTAAGAATTAATAGCTACTCTAAAACAAGATTCAAAATCGTCAAATAATTTTAATTCGAATAATTTTTTTCACTAGTTAATGAAAAAAAAATGAATTAATTGAAAATAGAAATTCCAACAAAAGGAATGGCACTCCACCCGTCCAGGATCATCAGCCCCCCCATCTAGCAAACTCATGACTGGGAACATTGGCCTCTCCTGGAACCCTAACTGTGCTCGTGAATGAATAAATTTCAGCTCAGAAATTTCATCTTGGAATAGAATCACATTGTCACATAGTGGGCATAATATTCTTGATATCCCCTTCAAATATGACCGGATGAAAAGCTTCACTTAGAACATTTTGGATGCTCCACGCAGATAACAACGATGACTAAGATGAGGACCAAATGGCTCTTAAGAATTTGCAGTGAAGAAAAAGAAGGTTAATAGTCTCTATAGAATGTAAAATCAATTTACGGGGCTCACACGATATTCTAATTCATATTAAAGTTCTTATATGGCCATTAATTTCATTCTTGTATAATTCATAAAATGTCTAAAACCTATTGACTATTCAAAACACGGGCCTGATTATTGATTAAGTACATGCATAGTTATTGAATTATAAATTAATAACAACTCTTTAATTGAAAATTAATGATCGTCAAAGAGTCATGACCATCGAAGGGTTATAATTGTTTGTTTTGGTTGCATCTTCTTGTATGAAAAAAAATAATAATTATTTGTTTTGGCCCTTGTAGGGACACTCGATTGGTAAGAATCTCTTATTCAAGTGTCTTTTTTAAGATCTAGTATTCGAACTTTTATAAATATGTGTATTTTCATAATTTTCATGACTCTTATCTAATAAAATAATAATAATTAATTGTTTGTTAAGAATTGTAATTATCTTACGGTTATTTTAAATATTTTCATCATCAAGAATGGGGAAAAAACAAAGAAATCATTCTAATTTTCTGTAGATTATATCTCGAATTTCTTCAACTTGTATATACCATGCTTATATTTCATTTGTATTAAAAAGCATAACCCACCAATTTAATCTCAAATATTCAATTCCCACCTTGTGAAAAGATAATTAAACTAACTAATTGACAAAAATGAAAGAGACTAACCAGCAACCTTTTATAGAAAATCTTTTATAATATCCTATTAATATAGAATTAAGGTGAGTAAGAAGATTGCGTGGATAAAAATGACCCTGCACTTGCCGGTGAAGAAAATACAACTGACGTTTAATATTGTGGCAGCTAGTACTGTGTCTACCACCATGGTTTTTCTTTTGCTCTAGTTTGATAAAAGCCCATCGCATCTTGTCATTCACATGACCGCCAAAGGCATGGTGACATGAATGCATGCAGGGATAAAATTAGAAAATTTTATTAAGAGCCAAATATAACGTACAAAAAATATAAAGCATAGATTATAATTTTAAAAAAAATAATAATAAAAAATAATATTTTAAAATTTTTTGATGATATTTTAAAAATATTAAATAATATTTTTAAAATTTTCTATGACATTTATTAAAATGTTAAAGAATTATATACTATTTCAAAACGATGGAGAGTTGCTCCTGATGCCCTGGATGTACATATAAGTGTCTCAATGGCTCCCACAAGGCACCTATGTGACTTGTTGGTCCAATTAGTACATAGATATCTAGACATACTAAATACGTAGGCAACCGGACAAAATCCACCCACAATGCCTAAAATCTCTCTCTCTCTCTCTCTCTCTCTCTCTCTCTCTCTCTCTCTCTATATATATATATATATATATATATATATATATATGAGAATTCCCGTGAGACACTCAAATTCACAAGGTATATGCCAATTCTTTATTGCACTGATTTGGACAAAATTTTGAAAAATAAAAGACTAACATTCTCTTGGACCGCCATCATATTGGCTTACATGTTTGTCTTCAGAATATGAAGACACTTACAATCCCAAACATTTTTCAGACTCTCATGGCTACGGGACTGCTTAGAATATTCTAGGCAGTTCGTAGACAAATTAAAGGCTAAGGTCAATCTCATTCCGAATCCATTTTAGCATGGGGATAAACACAAAATTATCTACCAACCCCACTAAATTTTAAAATTAATAAATAAAAATTAGCTAAAGGATCTTCTTTGGTATTTTAAACAGGGTCAAACTCGGTGGATTCGAGCAGGACCGTAACTTCTCTATCCACACCTCAAGCAGGGTCAAACTCGGAATTTTAAAAAGAGAAGTAATTTCCTTTTTCATGGTTAATCCTGAAGCAAATTCTGTAGCTATTATTTTGTTTTTATATTATCATTCGATATTCTAAATCATATTTTATTAATCTGATTTAAATATTATCGAGTCCATATTTAGGAGTATCTCTTCTAACATAATATTTTCTATTTCTAAATTTCTAATTGAAGATTTGATTAAAAAATCTAATACTCTTATACACTAGATCAACTATTCGCTGGTATTCCATTGCTATTATAATAATTCAACCTTCATCAATCATTTGATCTTGAGATGGAAATGAATACAAAATTGCTACCTTATAATGTATTTAAATAAAATGAAACTGTATCCATTTGACACCCCATGAATATGGCCCCCATGAAGAAATGAGAAAGTCATGGGAACACGCATCATTGGTTCAATCATTCAGTGTGATCCTCGCGAGTGACATGACCGGAATTCTTGTGTTCCCCTTGACTTTGATTAAGGTTTTTTGGTATAAGCCTCTTAACAAATGTGTAAAAGAGAAATTCAAATGTGCTAACAAGGGAAATTTAGGATCAGCCACATGCTGGCCTAATCAGGGATCCAGCTGGGTTATTGGTTTTATAAAGAATTTGGAATTCTAGAGTTTGCATCAATGTTTGGTTGATTCGGCGGGAAGAACGCTCAAAATCCCTTAATCATGTTTGGATTCAATTTGGTATAGAAATAAAAAAAAAAAAAAAAACTATGTTGAGATGATCCCCCGAAAGAGGATCCAATAATGGATCGGTCTAGTTTAGTCTGGGTAAAAATTTGAATACCAGGCGATAACTCTAATCAAGGTAAAAAAAAAAAAAGGAAAAAAGGAATACCAGAGTTTGCATTGTAAGGTTTACGCACTCTTGTTAGGTATTGTTAGGTGTCATACAAGAATAGCTTTGTTTTCTTTTTGCCTATTATTCGGATGTTGACCAAAGGGAAAAGGGCGTGAGTTTGGTAGAGAGAAGCAACTTGGACAAAAGAAGTGACGTTTTTATTATTATTTTTTTACCTATTTTTTGAAGCACGTCTTTTATTATTATTTTTTAAAAAAATACTTTTAAGAAATGTCTTTTAAGATTTAAAGAGATTGTATATATAAAAAAAAACCTTTACAATTTAACTTTTCAAAATTAATTTAAAATATTTTAAAATGAATATCAAATGTTAAAAATATTAAATTGAAACCTATGAGTCAATGTTTAACACACTTCCTAGTTTTATGTTCAATTTTGAGATGTATAATTTAGTTTTAATTAGGAATCATATGTAAGGAATTATGAAAAGTTATTTTTGCATTATTTTGGAATAATTTGGTTGTATATTTTTCCTTTATTTTTGCAATTGTTTTATATATATAATAGGAAAAAAGTTGAGAAAGAGTTGATGTGTTTAAAGTGGTTAGCATAATTTTATTTTTTAATGGAGTTTGAAGCAAAAATTAACATGGCGGAATATATGTTTCAAGGCATACAAATATATATATATTAGATAGTTCTGAAATAAATTGCAAGAAAACAAATGATATAGATGTGGTTTTTATGGAAAAGTTTGAAATTTAGAAAAAGCGTAATGGGACGAATGAAAAAATGCAATTTGAAAAACAATAAAAAAAATCATTTGAACCTAAAGAGTTTAATTTAATTCTTAAATTCAGCGACGGATTCAAAATCCGTCGCAAAATTTAATCTTTTTTAAATAGAATTTTATTTTTTTATTTTTTTTTATTTTATTAATATGTAATATTTAAGTTAAAAATTAATTTAGCGATGGATTTGTTTTTCGTTACTAGACGAAAATCTCAATCCGTCGCTAAATTTTTTATATATAATTAAATAAAATATAATATAATATAATATTTAAATTTAAAAAATAATTTAGCAATGACGGATTTCCAAAGACGTGGCTGATTCAGCGACGGATTTCAAATCCGTCGCTGAATTTAAGAATTTTATTTTATTTTTATTTTATTTTAATAATTTCAGCGACGGATTTGGCCGTCGCTGAATTTTATCCTTTTTTAATTAGAATTTTATTTTATTTTTATTTTATTTTATTAATTTATATTAACAAATCATATTATTATTTTATAATATTTTAATTTACATTTTATTTTATTATATTATATTTCAATTTTTATAAGAATAATATTATTTAATTCTTAAAAAAAAACCATATATTTTATTTTATTTAAATTATATATATTTTTTAATTAATTTATTATTTTTTTCTTTTTTTGTTTGATTTAATATTTTTTATTATTGTATAGGTAACTTTTACTTTATTTGTATTATTTTATTCAATAATATAAATTTTTTAATTAAATATTAATCCGTCAGCACCACGAGCATGCACGGGCGCCGGCGCATAAACGCACGGGCGCCTGTCTGCCCTGGCACCCACGCCCTGGGCGCTCGTGCGTGCCTGGGCGCCCGCGCCTACTGGGGCGTGCCTGCCTGGGCGTCTAGGCAGGCGCGCGGGCGCCCAGGCAGGCAGGCGCGGGCACCTGTGCCTGCTGGGGCGTGCCTGCCTCGGCGCCCAGGCGGCACGCGGGCACCCAGGCATGCAGGTGCGGGCGCCCGCGCCTGCTGGGGCGTGCCTGCCTGGGCGCCCTTCATTATTGGGGCGTGCCTGCCTGGGCGTCTAGGCAGGCACGCGGGCGCCCAGGCAGGCAGGCGCGGGCACCTGTGCCTGCTGGGGCGTGCCTGCCTGGGCGCCCTTCATTATTGGGGCGTGCCTGCCTGGGCGCCTAGGCAGGCGCGCGGGTGCCCAGGTAGGCAGGCGCAGGCGCCCGCGCCTGTTGGGGCGTGCCTGCCTGGACGCCCTTCATTGTTAGGGCGTGCCTACCTGGGCGCCCAGGCAGGCGCGCGGGCACCAGTGCCTGCTGGGCGTACCTGCCTGGGCGCCCTTCATTGTTGGGGCGTGCCTGCCTGGACGCCGAGGCAGGCGCGCGGGCGCCCAGGCAGGCTAGCGCATGCCTGTCTTGGCGCCCTTCATTGTTTTAATACTAAAAAAATTGATAAAATGTAGTTGATCTCGGATTTGAATAGAAAATATATTACCATTGCGCTTAGTGTTGTGTGATAATATATTTTTTTTCTTTCTTCCTCCTCATTTGTTTTTTATTCTCACTTTTTTTCTCCTTATCTCTATTTTTGTGTTTTTTTTTTCCTTTGTATTCTCATTTCTTATATATAATAATTATATTGAAATTTCTTATAACGAATAAAAATATTTTGTGATTAAATATATAGATTTTTTAAATTATTAATATATTATAATTTATTGATAATTATAATTTTATAGTTTTGAGATGTTGTAATCAATTTTTCAACTATGGATTAAAAAAATAAAATAGAAATGAAAAAGAATAATAAAATAATAAAATAAAAAGAAAAAAGAAGAAATCAAAATATAATATTAATATATTTTTTAATTAATTTATTATTTTATTTTGAATTAGTATTTTATTATTTTTTATTTTATTAAAAATTATCATATTTATTATTTTTAATTAATATTATTTTAGGTTGGTAGTATAAATAAAAAAGTTATTATATTTATTATTTTAAATTGTTATTATATATTATTTTATTATTATTAGAAAAATGTAAAGGAAAGATAATAAATAATAATAAAAAAAAAATTTATATCACATAATATCTTTGGTTTTGTGGTTTACATGTTGCGTGTGTGTGCAAGAGTTCGGAGTTCGAACCACGGTGGAGGCAGAAGCCAAAGCCGCATTTTTCAGCAATTATTAAGAGTTGATGCTGGAGCACCTGCGCGGGGGTGCTGGCTCGGGCGGGCGGGCAGGCGGGCAGGTTGCAGGCTGGTGTCGGCTCGGGCGGGCGGGGCCATCCAGGCACGTGTTGGCTCGGGTGGGCAAGGGAGGGCAAGGGACGTGCTAGCTCGGGTAGGCAAGGGCAGCACATGCGCTCTCTAGACATTTCGATGAATTTGAAATCAGCGATGGATTTGAAATCTGTCGCTGAATTTAGCGACAGATTTTTGTATTCGTCGATAAATTAGGGACGGATATTTTTTTCCCTAAATTAGCGACGGATTTTAGTGACAAAAATTATCTGTCGCTAAATTTAGCGACGAATTTAGCAACGGATTTTTTTTTATGTCGTTAATTTAGCGACGCATAATTTTTTGTCGCTAAATTTTGTGACGAATTTTAGCGACGAAAAATTATTTATCGCTAAATTTAGCGACGGATTTCTAATTTTCGTCGCTAAATTTTTGCGAAACGTTATTAGCGACGAAAAATTTTTCGTCACTAATATTTTTAGCAACGAATTTTTTTAAAATTTTCATCGCTAAATTTATGGTTAAAAGGCTTTTTTTTATTGTTGTATGTATACGCATGTAATGTATTAAAATGCAAAATTCTAAAATACAAATTAAAAAATAAGAAAACAAATATATACATTTAATGCATCGTATATTTGCAAGGTACAGTCAAAAATTTTTAAAAATAAAAGAGTTGTATAAAGTATTCTCCAAGTACTCTTATATCTTTTAGATTCTAAATCATCGTAGGATGTCAATTTATACGAAACAACTTAGTTGTTTTCATATAGTTTTGTGTTAATTGTGAATATTATCTTTACTATTTTAGGAAGTTTTAGCATTTATTATTATTTTTTTTTCACTTGTTCAATTAGGTTTTTGAAGAAAAACAATTAAAGTTGTTAAGTATTATTTTTTCATCTATTTTAAATTATTTATTATTGTCATTATTGAAAAGTTTCAAGTTCAAAAAAGAGTAAGCTAGGAGTGAAGAGAGAGAGAGAGAGATTTAAAATACAACCAGAAAACACGGTATTAGTGATGGAAATTTCTGTCACTAAAAGTCAAAAATCCATCACTGAAGGGTATTTTAAATTTAGTGACAGAAAAAATCTGTCGTAAAAAATGACTCCACTAATTTTTACCGATCAAGGAAAATTTTCGTCGCTAAAAATATCCATCGAGCTGATTTAAAAAATTAAAAAAATCAACGATGGAAAAATTTTCCATCTCTGATAATGAATTATTAGCAAATATCCGTCACTAATTATTGAAGTACCTCAAAAGAACAAGTCACGCTACCCACTCGCTTGCTTGCCCCTTGCTTTAATATGTGGAAAATGCCTTCAAAATTGTCTCTGCCTTACATCGAACCCCGGCACACGTGAAAGCAATGCAAACCATTTTTCTTATCTAATCATAATTCTTTTTTTTTTACTTATTATCTTTATATCATATTTTTAACAATAATAAAATAATATAAAATTATAATTTTTTAATAATATAAAAATAATATAAAATTATAATTTATTATAAAATAATATAATAATTTTATTTTAGCTTAAAATAAAATAATAAAAATTTTGAAAAAATAAAATAAAAATTATAAAATTATAAAATTATAAAAATAAAATAAAAAAATATATGTCGCTAACCCGTGTAAAATGCCTTCAATATGTCTCTGTCTTGGGTCTTAGATCGAACCTAGGACACGTGAAATACAATAAGGAACAAAATCACAAGATCAAACTTACCTTTATATCTATACTCTTTTTTTCTTTATTGCCTTTACTTCATATTTTTTTATTAATAATAAATAATATGAATTGATAAGTTATTATAAAATAATAAAATAATAAGGTTTAAGCTTAAAAAAATAATAAAAATTTTAAAAAATAAAATAATATTATTTTTTGACAAAATATTATAAAATTAAAAATAAAATAAAAAGAATTAATAAAAAATTAAAAAATTTTAATTTTTTGATAAAAATAAAATAATATAAAATTAAAATTTTTTAATAATAATAAAATAATATAAAAATATAATTTTTTTATAAAATAATGAAATAATTTTATTTTAGCTTAAAATAAAATAACAAAAAATTTTAAAACATAAAATAATATTATCCTTCTACAAAATAAAATTAAAATTAAAATTAAAAATTTTAAAATTTTAAAAATTTTAAAAAAAATTTAAAAAAAATCCGTCGCTAATCCGTCGGTAATTCGTCGCTAATTTTTCCATCGGTAAAATTGTCGTCGGTAATCCGTCGCTAATGGGTTTACAAAAATTTTTAAAAGTTAAAAATTTTAAAATTTAAAAAATCAATCGGAAATATTTCCGTTGGTAATCCATTGGTAAGATTTCCATCGGTAATCCGTCACTGATAGGTTTACAAAAAAATTAAAAAAACTTAAAATTAAAAAATTAAAAAAATAAAAAAACTATACAAAATCAGTTGTTAATCTATAGGTAAAATTTTCGTCGATAATCCGTCACTATTACCGATGGAAAAAATCCGTCGGTAATTTTTCATCGCTGATACCGTATTTTCTGGTAGTGAAAAAAATTAAATTAAATATATCATTCGAAGCAAAAGAATTTGAGTATTGAATTATATATATCAAAAAAGTAGATTACAAATTACAATTGATTGTCATTACATTAAGCATTGAACATAATAATTAAACTTAATAAATTACAAAAATACCAAAAAAAATTCTCGTTATTAGTATTGTATGAAAATTTTTTTGATTCAAGTATTGTATAATTACGAAGTGTGGTTAAATTTTCAAAATGAGTTATATAAAATATTTCTCATAGACTCTAATGTTTTTCATGTTCTTTGAACGTGTAAAATTTCAATTTTAACAAAACCACTTATAGTTATTATCCTATCCCCTTGCGTTAATCGTAAATATTGGCATAACTATTTCAATTAATTATGTTTTTCACTAATTCAATTAGATTTTAGAAAAAGTACAACTTATTGTAAACTCTAGGAAACTTGGGTCGATATCTAATATATGGAAAGTGAATAATTTAGAAAGATTATATGATACAAATATTGCTATTAGCAAATCTTTTTATATATCAATCTTATAATATGGAAATATAACATATTTGAAAAAAATATTTGATTAGCTTGACTTTAAAACTTTTCATTTATATATACATCTCAATTTGGATAAATACTCCGTTTATAAATTCATTCTATATACAAGAAAATAAAAAATTTCTCTCTTTTTCTCTATATTTTCTTTTTCTTTATTATTAGTATTCTCTTTAATTTATAACACGTTATTAATACGAAACTCTACCCAATTGAGCACGAAGTTCTTACCAATGAAGAATAAGTTTTTTATTTTATATTAATTTTCTATAAGATTTATTTATTATTTTAATATAGAGACTTTATTAAAAATTATGGTTTTTTCAAAATATGGTATATGGTTATGGTTGGTCTAATTTTTCATATCAGAAAAGGAACTACCATATTTTTGTTGTATTCAAATAATTTAATAATCTTATTATTGATTAAATATATAGACTAAAAACTAGATCTTGCGGGCTACTAGTCTAAAAGTCTTTTATAAGACGTACACTTGTTGTAACATTGTCACATATTTAATCGATAAACTTTCATTAAGAAAAAATTCTCCACTTTCATGCCTTGAATTTGCTCCTACAATAGTCATATTGGGAAAAGAGATTAAAAAATATTCTGGATTGATATTAAGTCTCCTTGTGACTAAACAAAATAATAAATTATTGATAAAAAAATCATGAAACTTGACCTATTGGTCTAGTCCATTTCCTAAAACAAATGCGATTAAATATTGTTATGAATATGGAAGAGATCATGATTATAGTTAGAAATTTTACCATAATGATTGTCGTGATTATGCAAATTCATCAAACCACCAAAAGTAGTCATGCAAATTTATGAAACCACCAGAAATAAAAAAATCATGATGAAAAACAAAACAGAGAAAAGATGAAAAATATTAATTGATCCATTGATTTTATTTCCTTTATCAATTTATAATTATTTTTATTGCATCAAACGATCACCAAAAGTGGTCGTGACTGAGAATGAAATAATTATGATGAGCAAACATCACCATCAGAAATACACAACAATGATGGGAAAAGACAAGATAAGTTTTCAAAAGGTTCTAAAAATATTTTGAGATCAATAAAAGGCGAACAAAGATGAATGTCTCGTTAATAATGTTACGACACATACAATACTCAAAATAAGAATTACTTCTCTTACATGAAGTTGGGAGAAAAAAACTATTAATATCATAAGTGGTAATGCTAAATTAATTGAATGAAAAAATTGACCACTTGATTGGTTATGAGAGTCTCCAAAAAAATAAATTTCTTTGAACTCACTTGGATATAATTGTATTTTATTTTAAACATATTGAGTTCTAAAATATTTGTCATGTTTAGATATTATATTGATCTATTTATTTTAAATAAATATATTTTGTTACGAAAATAATTTTCTTAGAACTCATTGCTATTAACATTGTCATAAATTCCAAAATATTTGTTTGTTTATTGAAAAATATAGATACTTCCTTGGTTCGATTCGCATTGAACAGTGGAGAAATATGTCTTGCAAATAGTGTCACTACACACACTATATTAAAAGATAAGAAATATTTTTCTTTTTTAATAATGCAACAAACCAATGTTAATACTATATTTGGTAGTACAAAATTGATAGAAGGCTCAGAAAAGTTAACATATTCTTATCTAGAGAAACTAAATTTGAAATTGATGAACCACTATATTCTCCCATGGCTCAAAAAAATTTATTAAGTTTTAAAAATATCCACAGCAATGGGTACCGTATTGAGACAACAAGTGAAAAAAACATTGAGTATCTTCATATTATGAGTATAATTTTGGGTGATAAAAGGATATTAAAAAAATTATGTGCATATTCCTTCGATTTGTATTACATATTCATTAATGCAATAAAAGCATATGCAACAGTAAACCAAAAGTTTACTAAGATGAATGATTTTAATGTTTGGCCTGGCCGGTTGGGCCATACTGAGTCAATAATGATGCGAGAAATTATAAATGACTCATGTGGACATTTTTTAAAGAATCAAAATATTTTTTAATCTAATGAAAATATTTCTGCTTGGGAACATCCTATCTAAGAATTTTTGGATGTCCAATATATGTTCCTATCACCCCATCACAATAAACGAAGATGGGACCTCAAAGGAGATTAAGAATATATATTGGCTATGAATCTCTATCGATTATTAAATATATTAAATCCATGACAAGAGGCATGTTTACGGCTTGTTTTACTCTTTGTCATTTTGACGAGTCAGTTTTTCCCCACATTAGGGGAAGAAAATAATAAATAACTTGAAAATAAAATCAATTTGAATGAATCATCATTATCTTATCTAAATTCTTGAACAAAACAATGTGAACTGTAAGTTTAAAAATTGATTCATTTACAAAGATTAGCAAATCAACTGTCAGATGCATTTACTGACCATATAAGAGTGACTAAATCACATATTCCGACTGTTAATGCTCCAATTAAAATTGATATCCCTGAAGGATAACATTATATTACTAATGACTCTAAAGCGCATGCAAAACGTGGTATAGACCGATTGGTTCCAAAGATAAAAATTCTCAAGATAGGAAAGGAGTAAAAAAATTAGGTGGTTGAAATGAAAAATATTGCATATCCTATAAGGGTACCAGCCATGGATAATGTTTCAAAAGAATATCAGGTACATGAAAAATATTGATAATCATGAGATGTCAATAAGTTATGTTATAGTTGAAGAAATATGGAATCGAAATAATATCAATATTGATAACACTTTTGCATCCCATATAGCAATGAATATTGAGAATGAAAATGGGGATCTTGAACCAAGATTTATTGAGGAATACAAACATAAACATGATTGGTCAAAATGGAAAGATACAATTGAGTCAAAATTGAAATAGCTTAACAAAAATCTGGTTTTGGACTAGTAGTCTTTACACCTATTGGTGTAAAACAAGTGTGATACAGATCTTTGTGCGAAAATGAAATGAGAAAAGTAAAATTATGAGATATAGAACATGTTTAGTTGTACAAGGATTTTCTCAAAGATCCAGTATTAATTATTATGCGGCATACTCTCCTATGGTGGATGTGATTCTTTTTCGATTTCTATTCAATCTAGCTATACAAAGGGACTTGATTTGTATTTAATGGATATCGTTACAACTTATTTGTATGGCCTACTTGATAATGATATTTATATAAAACTCTTAAAAAGATTTAAACTTCCAGAAGCATATAATTCCAATTTTTGAAAACATTACTCAATCAAATTAAACAAATTTTTATATGGATTAAAACAATCTGTCGCATGTGGTATAGCCGTTTGAGTGAATATTTGTTAAAGGAGGGATATAAGAATAATCCTATTTGCCCATGCATTTTTATAAAGAGATCTAGATTTGATTTTACTATTATTGCAGTACATGCTAATAATCTAAATATTATTAGAACTCCTGAAGAGCTCTCGAAAGCAGTAAAGTGATTGAATAGAGAATTTGAAATGAAAAATCTTGAAAATAAAAAATTTTGTATTGGGTTATAGATAGAAAATTTAAAGGACGGGATCCTTGATTTTATACAAAATAGGTGCCAAAACGATTTTATATGAACAAAACGCATCCGTTGAGCACCCCAATGGTTGTGAGGTCACTTGATGTAAATAAAGATCATTTTCGACCTTGAGAAAATAATGAGGAGATACTTGATCTTGAAATACTATATTTAAGTGCAATCGGAGCACTCATGTACTCACCTAGTCATACACGGCCTAATGTATTATTTTTCGTCAACTTATTAGTGAGATATTGCTCTTGTCCAATCCAAAGACATTGGAATAAGATTAAACATGTATTTTGTTACCTATAAGGTACGAAAGACATGGATCCGTATTTTTCTAAACTACCCAAAACATATTTGATTAGATTTGTATATATAGGGTACCTATCTGATCCTCATAATACTCGATCACAAACTGGATATGTACTCACATATGGTGACACCGCCATTTCACGGCGTTCCATGAAACAAACAATAGTAGCCACATCCTCTAATTATACTAAAATTTTGGCAATCCATGAATTTAGTCGCAAATGCGTATGATTAAAATTTGTGATTCAACACATAGGAGAAGACTGTGGTTTATCTTCTAGAAAAGAGGTACTGACGGTCTTATATGAAAATAATATAGCGTGCATCACCCAACTCAAGGAAGGATATATCGAAGACGATAGAACAAAACATATTTTATCAAAATTCTTTTTCACTCATGACCTTCAGAAAAATGGTAATATAAATGTTCAACAAATCTGATCAAGTGAAAATTTAGTAAATTTATTTACGAAATCCCTGCCAACTGTTACCTTTATAAGATTGGTGGTAGGGATAGGAATGTATCAATTTAAAGATCTCAAGGGATGTTCTCAACAGGGGAGTAAGTATATTATCAAACATTTTGAATATTGTACTCTTTTTCATTCACCAGAATTTTTTTCTACTAGACTTTTTTCTAGTAAGATTTTAATGAAACCTATTCTCTATATAATGGACATCTAAGGGGGAATATTATAAACCCCTAGAGAACTTAGGTGGATGTCCAATATGCGGAAAGTGAATATTTAAGAAAGATATACATGATACCGATATTGTCATGGGCAATATCTTTTTATATATCAATATCACAATATGAAAATATCATATATTTGGAAGAGTATTTGATTAATTTAATTTTAGAATTTTCCATTTGTGTACACTTCTCAAGTTCTAGAAATACTCCCTTTGTAACTTCATTCTATATCCAAGAGAATAAAAAATTTCTCTCTTTCTCTTTCTATTTTCTTTTTCTTTGTTATTAGTATTCTCTTTAGTTTATAACACAACTATAATTGTTAAACATTGTCTTTGTTTTTGCCAATTTTAAATTATTTATTATTTTTTTTTTCCAAATCCCACTCAATATTTTAAAAAAAATAGTACAAGTAGTTAGTAAACAAAACATATGCATATTACAAAACTTTATATATTTTCATTTTTTGTTACAAAATCTTTTAATGAATCCATAAAATTTTTGTAATATTTTAACTTAAATTTTTGAGTGTCGAATATCAATGCTAAAACACTTTGTAATATTTTTGTAATATATTTTACAATATATATTATATATATTTGAACTAAATTAAAACGTTCGAAGAATATTAAAAAATATCTTAAAAAAATTATAAAACATTATAAAATTTTGTGAAATTTCATTAAAAGATTTTGTAAAAAAAATATATATGAATATATATAAATGTAGAGAGAGAGAGAGAGAGAGAATAACATTTAAGAAATGATTCTAAGGTCTTAGAATACATTTTCCTCCATTTTCATTTTTAGTATAGAGAGATATAAAAGGAAATAAAAGATTGATGTTCTTATTAACAAAAAGACCCTTGTAGAACTTTAATTTCACTTACTTTTCCAACCTATGAAAAATTCAAATATTGACACTAAAAAAAAGACACCTTTCTAGATGACTTTTTTTTTTAACTCGTTTTTTATATTTCCTAGCCATCGCTAAAAAGTTGGACGACGAAAAATTAAATGTCGAGAAAAAGATTTTCGGACATTCTTTTAGATGTTTGCTAAACATCAGGGAAGTACTTACATTTGCATACGTTTTAAAATGTCAACAAAGAGTATCTTGGCTGCCCATTGGTACTATAGAAATATCGGGAATATCTGAGGATTTCCCAACATTTGTATGAAAGTGTCAGGAAAAGTTTAGTGAATTGCCAATGTTTACCTAATAGAAAATGTCGGGAAATGTTGAAACATTAGCAGATATTTTGGGAAATGTCGGTATTTTGTTTGAACTTAGCGACATTGTCCGGTGCTAAACGTTAGGAAGAGCTAGTATTATGACAAAAAGTTCGATTTATTTACAAATAGTTTCAAAAATCTACTCCAAAAACTATTTATCAAATGTCTATCGATCCCAATATACATATTTCATCAATAATTTACATTTCATCTACACACAATGATCCTAACATCTATCAACAATACTTCAAATATAAAACAAACAACAATCAACCACAAACATATAATATAACTCCTATCCGGTATATATATAATGTAAACTCAATTTTAACAACAAAAATAAAAAAGTCATGAATAATCATTTGATTAAACCTTGTATATATTCGTTAAAATGTATCTATATCAATATCCCATAAACTAATTTATCATAATATTCTATCACAAAAATTAGTCGCAAAATATATGGAGAGGTATCACCACCACATACTATTGATACATTACCAACAGTATCTTTTTTTTTCTAGTTTCTATAAAACTATTCGAAAAATGTGTACAAATTCATAAAACATGATAATAGAAAATAAACACTAAATTATAATAAAAATACAAGATAATAATAAACAATGACAAATCATAACAGAAACTTTATCTATTCCCAAGGTAATTGTTTTGTCCACTACACTTCTAAATAAATATATATGTGTAGATGGAACTTTGTGCTACATTACCAAAAGTGACGAATTTTTATTATATTAATAGTATCACCAAAATGAATATATATTCCATCTCTAAATTAATTTTTTATTTGATTATTATATTAATATTTTATTTTATTTTCATTATATATGAAATTTAGTCACGAATTTACAAGTTTGTCGTTAAATCTAACGACGAAAATCTTAAATTCATCGCTAAAGTAATTTTTTATTTAATTATTATATTAATATTATATTTTATTTTTATTATATATAAAATTTAGCGATAAATTTTCGAGGTCGTCACTAAATTTAGCAACGAAAATCCCAAATTCATTACTAAATTAATTTTTTATTTAATTATTATATTAATATTATATTATATTTTATTATATATAAAATTTAGTGATGAATTTTTGAGTTCGTCACTAAATTTAGCGATGAAAATCCCAAATTCGTAACTAAATTAATTTTATTTAATTATTATAATAATATTATATTTTATTTAATTATATGTAAAATTTAGTGACGAATTTTCAAGTTCCTCGCTAAATTTTGCGACGAAAATCTCATATTCGTCACTAAGTTTTAAAATAACCTTTCATTTTTTTAATTTTTTAATTTATATATTTGATATTTATTATATTTTCTATTTATTATTATATTTTATTTAATATATTATATATTATTATATTTTCTATTTATTATATATATTTTATTTTTAATTATTATACTAATATGATTTGTTAATATAAAAAATAAAATAATATAAAATGATAATTTGTTATAAAATAATAAAATACTAATTTAAAATAAAATAATAAAAATTAAAAAATAATATTATTCTATAAAAAAATAAAATATTATTTTAAAACATTATTTAAAATATGATAAAATAATAAATATGATTTTGTAATATAAAATAATAAAATAAGATAAAATATAAAATGGTAAATCCATCACTAAATTAATCTTTTTTTTAATACGCATTTTGTATTTTATTCTCTTATTTTTTTATTTTAAAATCTTATTATTCTTTTTATTTTTATTTTATTTTGAAACAATAGAATAGTCTATAAATGAACAGCTGCCTATCAGCAGCCATCTGTCACACTGCCGCCATCATCTGAAAACTATTGTTTGATTTACTTACCAGACGAGATAGATTTCCGGACATGGATGTATGATTTATTGTTTTTCTTATCGATAATGATAACGAATGAAGATGAACAACTGAATTTTCAAAATATTTGAACTATATGATTGAAGCGAACGGACGTGGAAGACAAAAAATATGAATGACGAACTCGATAGTCGCGACTAATTGAAAATTATTTTTACATATTAGTTAAATTATTTATTGTTCAAAATTGTCAATTTGATGAGAATTGTAATATTCATAATATATTTAATTCGATTTTGTTAATCAAATAGATTAAAAAGAGAGATACAGTTGAAAATATTTCCAAATAAAGTATAAAAGAAATTTAGTTACGAAATTAGCCATGAATTTTGAAATACTAATAATAAATTAGCAACAAATTTAATTGCGAATATTTTTTTAACTAATTAGCGACGAATTTTATCACGAATTTTTTTTAGCTAATTAGTGACGAATTTAGCCACAAATTGAAAAATTTTTCGTCGCTAATTAGTGACAAATTTAGTCACAAAAAATTTTTCGTCACTAATTAGCGACGACTTTAGCCACGAATAATGTATTCATTGCTAATTTAGCCACGAATAAGTTTTCGTCGCAAATTTCAATTTAAAATAGCGACGAAAAAATTTTTCGTCACAAAATAATAACGAATTTTTTTCTATTTCTAAAATTCGTCGCTAAATTCGTGTTTTTTTATAGTGTACATGTCCTTAATCACTTCAATATGCGTTACTCTTACACTCTTCTTTTCTAAAATACTCTGCATAATTTCTTTAAATTCTTAAATTGATGTGTCCCCGCATATTGAAAATTCAAAAATGTAATTAAAACATACAAAAATATTTGAAAATGTAATTAAAATATACAAAGTTGCCTATTTCCCAACCCTAAAATTCAGGGTTTAAATTCTTATATTACCAAAAAAAAATTCTTTGGGTTGAAAACTAGATTTCAAGAACTCTCCATAAATGTGACCGTATTTGGAGTTGCCAAGTATGGATGAATTTAGAAAAGTTAGGCCACGAACTGCAAAAGCTGCAAAATGAGTCTTGACTGCTCGATAGCTTCAAATAAAATTTCCTTTTTTTATTAAATTCCATCCATTTAAAGCCTAAACTTAACTTCGATGATACGAGAGGTCATAGTGTAAGTTGTTCGATCCATTGTTTAATTTTAACACAATTTCCACTTTGAGTATTGAAATTTTGTGACACATTTATCTCTATCATGTAATCCTTTGTTCCGGATGATGATGGTGATGTTGACACTGCAAACAATGGCAATGATGCCAGGGAAGGCTCAGAATGAAAATTCATGTGACTGCTCTATATATATAAGGTGTTTTTCATCATTGGGCGTGTAATCCTTTGTTCTAGAGACATAACCAAAAAAAAATTACCAACGAAAAATTGAAGGATCAGCCTTTCTTTATTTTGGAATCGCGCTTCTGGTCGCCTAAAAATTTCTACACAAGCATTCATTGCCCTCATTTGTAGGCCTACTAAGGGACCCATGCTTGATTCAGAGAGAGTAGCTTTTTTAAATTTCATCTTTACTTGCAACTACGTTTCCTTTTGACCATAGCGCCGCTTTGTAAGTTTTAAACTTCTTTTTGTGCCAACTGCCATGCTCCTCCCAGCCTTCAATCCGGAGCTAATCTGAATTCAGAAGTAATGCCAATTTTGTGGCGCTAATCTGAATCCAGAAGAGATGACTGGACTTTTGTTTTGAAAAGGGAAAATGAGACAGCAAAGCAATTCGTGGATGTTAACAAAGTAGTAAGTTTCACATACATGACTTTAAACTTTGACACTATTTGCACCTAGTTTTAGGCTTTGAATTATCGATGTTTAAGCCATCTTTTTAAATATTTTTGAGAAAACTTTCTGGAGTCAATGGTCTAGAAAGCAATAAGGACCGACTCAAAAGAAAGAACAAGATTGTCCTTCCCATTACCGATGGACGGTTGGTATAACGGGAGAGGAATGATAGATTTTTTAACCAAAATTCAGATTCGTATCTTGAGAATAAAGAAAGTTATATTAAAAAATTATCTGTTATAAAGTGTTCAATTGTAATTCGAGTCGGATTAATCAAAATATGGACTAATAGAAGATTCATAGGAGATATTGTTTTTTTATTAAGAAATTTATGAATTTAGAATTATGTAATATATAATTTTTACCCTTTCATATAATTATTAAATAAATTGAAATTATTATTAAAATCTGATCTATTTCATTAAAAAATATATATATACTGGGTAAGCCACTGCTAGATTATTGCCTAATAGGTAGTATTGTACTTATTTTTTTGTTATTTTTAATATTTAAATATTTGAGGCATTATTATAGATGGTGATCGGAGATTAGGACCCACAAACACGTAGGAAGATAGAGACACATCTCCTAGGACAAAGTGTTCCACTCCACTCCACACTCATTGCAAAGACTAAAGCTGTGTTGGAGGTCAAGTCAAACTCTAGAATTTGTGTGGACCTGAAATTTTTGGACATTTACTAACCTCCATTCACACTTCGCACTTTGGTATGTGAACTCTTGAGCTCGTTACAACACAGCCGGTGTGAAACATTGAAAATTTCTGTGCTTGTTCATTTCTCCATGGACATTTGTCCTTCCCAACACGGAGGGCCTTGTGCGCGTCGATAAGGTGGAAAATGAAAATAACTTGTTTTCAACAAACGCTCTCAATTGATCCACAATATGCCGTTTGATTCCAAAACTTTCTTACCAATTTTGGGGCTTAGAACCCCCAAAAATTATATATGAAAAAGAATCTAAGATTGCATCTGAATCTCAAACAAACTGATAGGAAATTTATTTTTATTTAGTTAAAGATCCAAATTTTGATTCTTAAAATTATAAAAGGGTGGTTTTTAACTCAGACAGAGAGCTTCCTGGTATGCATAGTTTGTGGAGGTTATCTTCTAATTTTTCCTACAGAATACGTTACAGGAGTGAATGTGACTCTTCCCTTGCATATGGTAAACGGCTCTCTTGGAGACACCAATAAAGGGTTCACCATTAGATCACATAATTTTATGAATGGTCACCATTGATGGCTCATCATTCTCTTACTTGACTATACGAAATTGTAGTCCTTCATCATTAATAACCACAACCACCATACCAAATTATAGACTGTTGCCCGAGTCTTCTCATCTAAGGTGAGACAAAGTCCTACATAGGCGTCAAATTGTGAACGGACCTTTATCGTATGCGTACAAACATGTCATCTCTGACAGCATGGTAGCATGGATTGACATAGGAGCTAGTCCAACAGGAAGCTTTTCAAAAAGCATGCACCTAGGTATATAAGAACAAGATGAATACAGAAGTTCAAGGAGCATCTCACACCCAAACGATGCCCCAACATAAATCTTCCCTGAATCCCCCTGTAACTAAAGTAAACTACACAAAGTAAATTAAAAAATAATAATTATAATAATAAGTTTTGTACTTGTTGGAGAAGAATGAAGAAAAATCAGATATTTTGTTAATAGGAACAGGAAAGTATTTATAGCCGTAGCAATCTAAAGGAGCACACTCATCCGAGATCAGCCACACATACACGCAGAATACGAGAATTTCAGATAGGCCATGTTATTACAGTTGCAAATCTCAACATGACACTTTTGCTGTCTCTCAATGTGCACCACCGGGATTGAACTTTTAGAGAGCTCATTAATCTCTTTTAATGTCCAGATCTTATTATTCATCACCGTCTGGTGCCTAAAGATCCATTGTCGTAGATAACATTTCTCTTCCAAAGAATAATAAATACGGACTTTCAGATTTCAAGGCTGTAAATGGAAGCAAACTTCCTTCTTAAATCCCAGAGCTTATTCTATTCTATCATGTTCTCGCAAGCTCGAAATGGCCTCCTTCCAATTAACATTGTTGATTGATCAATCTCCCATCGGGCCACAAATTGTTGGGCTTCACTTTTCATTGGGCTTTTGCAAATGAATCGGCCCACAAAATGAAGTGGTTGCAATATGTATATTAGGTTTTCCCCTTTTTTGTGGGGAGGGGGGAGGGGCAAGCTGGGTTATATATATATATTACTCGCTCTCTGTTTGTCTACTATTCCTTTTTGAAATGTCCCAAAAAGCTTACCCACTTAACATTTTAGAGTATTTTAAAATATTAAATTTCCTATTACACCCTTCTTAAATTCGATTAATACAATTTTTTATTATTTCATTATTTTTGAGGGAATAAATTCTCACATATTGCTCTTTATTAATTAGTAATAGTTTCCCAAATAATGACTACCCAATTAGTGGAGTAGTTGATTAGGATAAATTTTACAAAATCTGCAAATTTTTTTTTTTCTTTTTTTTGCAAAAACACAGAAAATACATATATATATATATATATATATATATATATATATTTTTTTTACATCTTATCTGAACTGGGACTTGTTTGATAGACGGCTTACAAAGGCACATTTTAATAGATCCAAAATGTGTTAGCTTATTGCCTACGTAAAGGCATCAATTACTTGAAAAAAAAAAAGGGAAAGAAAAGAATGCATTTCATCAGGGAGGTTGCTGAGGAAGAAACATTCTAAATTAGCTACTTTGTTAAGAAACTGGGAATCTAATTCCGTCAATTGTATATATTCATATTTGCAATGAAACTGGGAATACTGTTTGACGCTTAAGCCTTTACAGTGATAGCTATAGCCCCTATCAGTTTTTTTTTTTTTTTTTTTTATTTGGCCCCTTTCTTTTTCTTTTTACAAAATTAAAGAATAAAAATTGTAATGGTGGTTGGAACATGCTATTATTTAGCGTCAGGGTTAGCTTATATTTTTTTAAGAAATAAAATTTCTTTTAGATGTCAAGTTTCTTTATATGAGTTTTGTTATTTTTTTATATTTAGAATTATATTTTATTTTTAAAAAAATTGTAAAATTAAGGTTGTTGAAAACATATTTGATGGGTCCATAATTAGGATAAAAGTTCTTTTTGGAATTTTTTGGATATTTTGATTTGGTCACCACCTAATATGTGAGATTTTGTCTTGATTAAATCTGAACTGATCACTATAAAACCGATTTTACAAAGACAAATCTCTTAACATTGATTTTTTATTTGTTCCCACCGGGGACGAGACACAATTCTGTTGATCAACTGTGCCAACGAACTCGGTAGGGTTCTTTTTGGATTTGTGAGAGGACACACGAGGTATATTTAGGTTTGGGCGGCTTCCAAACAGATCTTTACTACTTATAATAATAATAATAATAATAATGATGATGATGATGATGATGACGACGACGATGACAAAAGAGTATCTTTGCGTGCTCTCTCGAATGCAAAGAGAATGGACGCCTTAAGCACAATGTCCTAAGAGAAAGAAAAGATGTGTTAGAAGGATATCCTCTATCTCTGGAGCAGCAAGGAGTTTGCCTTTCTTGGGTACGGAGAAAATATTGTTGGGAGAAAATTCTTTTAATTGAAATCTGATAAATTTTTTGTCTGAATTAATCGGGATAAAATTTTAAATATCGAACGGTTAAGGTACAAAAAGATAAAAAGAATAATGTGAATTCTTTCGCATGAATTGGTCATAAAGATATTTTTCAAATATGTAGAAGTAATGATATTTTCTCGCTGGGTTGATATTTAGATTTTGTTGTGTTACTCACGTATGTAACATGCTACAGTAAACAATTCATATTCCAAACTCATAATAAGTTTCCTCGATATTAATACTTTTAAAATTTTAATTTTTTTAATGATTGTCAAAAAAAAAATAAAAAATAAAAGAAAAATGGTTAAATAGTTAAATAGGCAAAATTAGCATTACCCATTAAAAAGAGTAATTAATAACATCTCTTAACCACTCATAACTCCATTTCCTAACATTCTTCTTTCAAATTAATCTTTTTAAACTTTTTGTTTCCCTTTTTATAATTAAGTAAAAAGTTTTCTTTACATGATTCCAAATCATGGTAACGCAAGTTCTTAGTAAACAAGTATATTCAAATTCTTTTAGCATGTAAGTCCCACATAAGTGAAAACCATTTCAGCTAAGCACCTTAGGAATGAATGTAAACCCCCTACTCTGGTACTTTTGGTGAGATTATACCAAGAAAAAAATGTAAGCCTTTCCAGATTCATCCATTTAAGACATACCGTTGCAAAGTTGATTCATAACCCATAGACATTCACACTGAGAGCTCAAGGGAATAGTTCATTGCACAACACAAGTTATATTTACATCTTTACTTGGGGGGGGGGGGGAGAGCGGAGTAGAACGTACAATATCAGACAAAATCTGGCCGCTTCTACATAATAATTTACATAACCAAAGATTAATAGAAAATGGGCTGAAATAGAAGTGTTAAGACAATGAAACATGCAGGTTACCCTATAGTAGAATTGTTTGTTCTGAAACAGTAGCCAGGCCCTGCATCAACCGAACAATCTCTACAGTGTCATCCAGGTAATACTTAGCTTTGCTGGGCTTTTTACCAACAGTGCATGCAAACACTTCAGCCCTAGGAGCTACTGATGGACCCACAACCGAGCTGCTGATCACCTCAAACATATCCTCATCGGATCTATCATCTCCGATGCAGAGAACAAAATCAGGTACCATTGCCCTCTCTTGCATGGTACTTAGTAACCGTTTTGCCACAAGCCCCTTGCTTACACCCTGTACCAAGGATGTAGTAATTCAGGTAAGACCGTTTGATATTGTTAATGTTCTCAATGTTCCATATAGCATGCAGAGAATAATTCTAGGTTGAGAACACGGGGAAAAAAAAAGGCCTAATTCGATGAAGATAGCAACTCCAACCACTAAGAAAGAGAACAATAATAACTTTAGAGGGGCAGGCTGGACTGACTCCCCCTCCCCCCTAATCAAAAGACGTCTAATGTTATGCATTTCAAAATAGGAATTGACCAATGATTCCTAAACTGGCAAAAGGTTGATCTGTAAGTTAGAATTTAGGCAAAGAAAGGCTTAGTGAAAATAACAGTGGAGCAAATGGAGTTCGCAACCAAAGCCGCTTACAGAGAGGAACTTTGGAAGAGCAGGTTGGGTTGGTCAATCCACCAACCCAATTGGACTGTATTTATTAACAATGCTTGGACTGTGAAAAGGGGAATATGCACGAGTTGAGGATTAGGGACGGAGAAAAAAAATTATAAAAAAATTATAAAAACTTTCTTCTACTGGGTGCTTATTAGAACAAAAGTTTTAAATCTCCACCTAAATTTCTAAAAATGCCACGGTGCAGTACAATATACAATTGGTGGAAGAGCAAAAGATGTATCTATATTTAGTAAGAAATAAGTTTTACAGGAAATTTCTACATATTTTGCACAAAAAAGGGACAAAATATTGAACAATTGTGGAAAATTTGAAAGAAAAAATGTCTTGAACATTTCGCAAAATATATGCATTACAAAACTACTTATTTGCCAAGTATTAGTGCACTACACACAAATAATACATGACATACATACGGACATAAGTAAGCTATTATTAAAAAATTGAGTTTTGCAGAAACCATAAATCAAACTGCGCATTCCAAATGCACCAAAATCAAACACTCATAAAACCTATAAAAATGTTTCAACCACTAGAAGTAACAAGGATAGCACATAATGAATTAAAATCACTATAACCTTGCAGAGAATCTTGCTATAAGGAACATGATAAATTCCATTTATATGTTTTGGTGACATGAAATTTATTATTAGTACAAGCCAAAAGGGTTGGAATTATGAAAAATGGGAATTATACAATCCCAATTCAGAACTTGAAAAAAGATTTTGGATCTGAATTTTCCAAAATCAAATCAGATTAATATATGTTATATAGGTGTTGTGGTGTAGTTGATTATCATGTCAGTCTAACACATTAAAGATCTCTAGTTCAAGTCTGGGCGACACCAGCTTTCCCTTCTCTTTTTTATCAAAAAAAAAAAAGAAATGTTATATAAAGCTCGCATTTGTTTTTTTTTAAAAGAAAATGAAATGTTATATAAAGCTCACTTTGCAATTTTAACTCCACATTACGATTTGACTTTCCTTTTTCTTTTTTATCAAAAAAAATGAAATGTTATATATCGCTGACATTTGCAATTTTAACTCCACATCACGATTAGCTAATATTTGAACCGCCTAGCAATTTCATGTGGTGCTAATTATATGCAACTTTTTTAGCATTTATGTAATTTACTAAGTTTAGCAATCAATATTCAACAAGAATGTTGAAGATATTTTGTAATACAATATAAATTAAGTTTGATTAATTTAATAATATGACCAATGCATATAAATTTTTTAAAACTAAATACATTACAAGTATATTGAATTTACCATTTTTTAAAAATCATACTTTTATATCAAATGATATATTTAGACATAGGAAACTACTTTTAAAAATTTTTTTTCAAAAACCTATCAATTCAAATTCCCATCAATTTTTAAAAATAAAAATCTGTATAATCAAAATTGATTGGAAAGCATCCATTTTTGGGACTTGCAAAATTCCTTTTTTTGGGTAAAATTTAATTCCTTGATTAAAACAACACCTCTCTGTAACCATAGCGGCCCGTAGCATCTACTAAAGATTATGGCTTTGGTCAAAGCATGCAAGAAAGGGTGATGTCGTGGCAACAAATAATTCAAAGAGTCATAATTGTGCATCAAAAAAGTTAAATCCTTGAATTTTTTTTTTTTTTATAAATGAAAGATAAAACTTTTTCACCTGGATCCTGTCAAAGAAGTTTTATGAGACTTAGTAATGGAAAACATTTTTGAGAGGATGATGAAGCTTGTGATGGTAGGAATCTTAATAGGTAGCAGATAAACCAACAAATTGAAGAAATATATCTAGTCTTATCCAACTTTGGGTTAGCCAGGATGGCATGCTGGGCATATATGAAACTTGCACTGGATTATAAAGATCATTTTGAGTTGGCTAGCACCAACACCTGAATCCTACTTAGTACCACAGTGGATAAAAATTCTACTCTGTTTGAAATCATAATGCACTAAAGGAAGCAAAACCATAGAACAGGAACACGAAATTAAGGACCATGTTATACACCTAGCATCAGAGTATGAACATGGATTATATGGTTACATACCTGTGGCTTGACCTCCACAAGATTCTGCCCCCTCTTAACTGTAACAGGATCATTGGCAAGGACACTCTCAAGATGATCAAGAAGTTCCTTAGCTTGGCAAGACCCAAAATCAGGATCTGCATCCTCATAACACCAGACAAGTGCTGTTTCCTTGTCTTCAATTGTGGAGCCATCAGTTGTTTCGGTGTAAAGCTTCATGACTGGTTCTGCAATCTGCTTCCAACTACAACCCGAGACAGGCACACAAGTTTCCCATTCCACATCTTGCGGTAACCTGAAAAGTAAAATGGTCTCTTTTACAACACTAATGAATTTGGTAGACACAAGTTTCATTGTTAAATGGGACTAAATCACCTGAGAAAACAGCCATGCTCAGCAGCAATACCCAGCTTCTCACAAGGAGCAAACCATTCGGTAAGTGTCTTTCTGCTTCTGGCACTGACAATAAAAACCATATTATTGCTGTCTCTGCATAGATTATTCAGGATCTCGATTGACTTAGAGCTTGGACTCTTGTCAATTGAATTCTGAGGCATCAAAGTACCATCATAGTCTAGAAGGATTGCCCTACTTGTAGTTCTTTTATAAGCTGAGACTATGTGCTCCATTGACAACTTCCTGAAATTTGGATCAAGTGCCACCACCCTATATCTCAATCCAAACCCAATACCCCAGCATCTTCGCCGTGCATGATCCTTACATGTCCTCTCCAAATCTTGTAGGAAACTACGAGCCCAATATCCAACATCATGGGTGCTGACATATTTGTAATGCTTCTCATGGCGGAGCTGTTTCTCTGACTCGTTCAAATCTAAAGCACACTCCATTGCATCGGCCACTGCATCAATATTCCATGGATTCACTCGAATTGCCCCACTCAAAGATGGAGAGCACCCAATAAACTCAGACACCACCAACATGCTCTTCTTGGGCTTTGATGGTTCCAATCCCAAAACCTTGTCCAATTTTTCATTTCCTTGACGACTGATTATGTACTCATATGGTATGAGATTCATTCCATCTCTGACTGCCGTAACCAAACAACACTCAGCAACAACATAATAGGCAACTCGCTCATAGAACTTTAGCGGTTCATCAATCAACACGACAGGTTCGTACCTGGGTCTTCCAAATGCTTCATTAATCCGCTTCACAGTTGAATATGTCTCCGCCTGTACTTCCTTGACATCTTTTCCTCTGCCCCTTGCTGGATTTGCTATCTGAACCAACACAACCTTCCCCTGACACTCAGGATGCTGAATAAGTAGCTGCTCCATTGCCAAGAGCTTCAGCGTAATGCCCTTGAATATGTCCATGTCATCAACCCCAAGTAGCATAACTCTGCCCTGGTCACGAAACTGCCTAATGAGCTCAGCAACCTTTGCTTCGGTCTCCGGAAGGCTCAACACCGACTGAAGTTGTCCCATGTGTATGCCAACCGGAAGGATCTTAATGCTAACTGTTCGGCCATAGTATTCAAGACCTATATAACCCCGCTTGGATTCATACGTAAGGCCGAGCATTCGACTGCAACAAGAAAGAAAATGCCGGGCATAGTCAAATGTATGGAACCCAATCAGGTCCGAATTCAACAAGGCTCTAAGAAGCTCCTCTCGAATAGGTAAGGTCTTATAAATCTCCGAAGAAGGAAATGGACTATGCAAAAAGAACCCGAGTTTCACTCTATTAAACCTCTTCCTTAAAAAGGTTGGCAACACCATAAGATGGTAATCATGTACCCAAACAAAATCATCTTCCGGGTTTATTACCTCCATGATCCTATCTGCGAAAATCTTATTGACGGACACATAAGCTTGCCACAATGACCGATTAAACCTTCCACCAAGAGCAGGTGAGAGTGGCAACATATAATGGAACAAAGGCCACAGCTGCTGCTTGCAAAAACCATGATAGTATCTAGTAAACAAATCAGGTGGAAGAAAAGTGGGGACACATTTGTAGGTCTCAAGCAGTATTTGAGAAACCTCATCTTGCTCATTTGGGTGAATCTCTTCCTTCAAACACCCCACATATATAACATCAATTTCATCATCTCCTAAACCATCTTTCAGCTGGAGAAGAAGTGAATTCTCATCCCAACTGAAATTCCAACCCTTGCTATCTTGCATCTTCTGAACCCTAATTGGCAGCTGATTAGCCACTATAATAATCCGGTCACGAGCAACCGTAGAAGAAGATGGATCAGAGCAAACGCTCTCAGAAGGGTCATCATCTAGATCAGATATGATCCCAGCTACAGTCATTATACGGGGAATTCTCCGGCTCATTCGACCAAACGATGGAGACTCACCCGAGACAAGCTCCAATAGATTGGAATAAGATCTAGAGACCATTTTCGCAGCTCTATGGTTTATGTACTCAACTGAGGTAATCAAAGATTACCACACTATAATCACAATACAAGAAAACCCCATCAATACTGAGAACTCCAATACGTGATTTACAACAAAAATAAGACCTCCAACTGAATGTTAAATCAAGCAATCGATAAATCAAGCAAATGTTAAGCAGAAGATACAAACAAGAGGTAAGCCTAGACTTTTGAGAGTGACAAAGTTAAGGGTAAGTTACACAACAAAGATTAGAACACAAGGGACTTGTTGAGTGGGTTTTGAGATGTGAAAGCATAAACTATCTTTTGAATCACTCCAAAAAATAATGATAAAGGATTAGAGATAACAAAGGAACGGAATAGATTCAGATCACGCCCAGCTAACAAATATCCTTGAAAATGAATGATAATTTGACAGATATTACCAGAATTTTCCCCTTTTTCTTTTTTAATTTTCCTCAAAAAGCCCTCAAAAAGTGCAACAAGACAGAACCCTAGTCCGAAATTTTGGTGACTCACTCAGAGAGTCAAAATCGTTCCAATCTCTCTCTCTCCCCCCTCGTTTTGAAGCGCACACTCCAATAACAGGATCCTTCCAATCTCTCTCCCCCCCTCGGTTTGAAGCGCACACTCTGATAACAGGAACCCCACAAGATAAAAATGCAGACAAATCATTTTTCAAACCATATTTTAATTTTTTTTTTTTTTTTATATAAATGACTATATGTTAAGATTTTTCTAATAAGTGGCCAAATATGGGCCGTTGGATGAGGATCCAACGTGCAGTATAGGTGGAGGAAGGTGAAGTTTATCCATTGGGTTATATTGTGGAATCCGCCACGAGGCAACGTGGGCGTGGGATGCATACGGGACCCACAAGTGGGGTTTGTTTGTCAGAAGATAGTTGTCATGAGTGGTGTGACACGTGGTCTATTGCTATTTGATATTTTTTACAGCCCATGGCATTGTTACGTGGCAAAACGCGAATGCTTCGAGACAAGAAGAAACAGGTCTTGGGATGTGTGTGAAAATTTGTTTTCTATTTTTTTTTAAAGAAAATAAAAAATAGTTTTTCCGTGAGGAAATTAATCCTAACCCATTTAATGGGTTTCAGACAATGACACCGGAGATTGGTGGGGACTTAGCAGCCAATTACATTGTGCCGTATCAGAAATGTGTCGAAATTTTTAATTTTCACTTTTTCCTCATTTTATTTGTTAGCATAGAAGATTATAATGATTTAAAATTTTAATTATTAAAAAATATTTAGCAAGACAAAGGTTTCAATTACTCCTGGGCCTAATGAAACATATGTAAATTTTAATTTGGCTCTGTTGCCATATATTAATCTCTATTATTTTACTATAATAATTTTAATTAAGAATAAAAACAAAGTTTTATAAGTGAAAAACAAACATTTTTTGTAATATATATAATATATATATAAACATTTTATGTGAATTAGGATCACCATCGTTCATCAATGAGTGAATAAAGTGGCCGATTCATCCACGTTTTGTAACTCAATTTCTTATAGACTTAGACCCATTTATTTAATTAAAAGAGATGAATATAAATAATTTGAAACTTATTTACCAAATAAGTAAAGTTGAGCATAAAAACTTAGTAAGGTTGTATCAACAAATTTATAAATTTAATTTGATTTAATTACAAAAATCAAGATTAAAGAAAACAGTCGTATCTATAAAATAAAACTCTATTAAACTTCTTGTTAAATATCATATTGCATATCAAATGCATAATGATTAAACATAATAAAAAATAATTCAAAAAAGAGAATCGAATGTATTTTCGACCATTCTCGATTTCGATAATCTCTAACTATTGTGAGAGTATCAAAATGACTCTTAAAATATACACAAACCTTTTAAACCCCTCAACTTTACTCAATAAATGGTATGGAGTTTGAAATTTGGAATTAGGGATCCAATGTATTAGGAGAGGATTTATATAAACTTTCAACCATAAAAAAGTTATTAAAACCTTATAATTATTACTCTAAATATTATCGGATATTATGAGAATTAATTAAATATTCGTAACGAAAAAATAAGATTAATTGTGTGAAAATTAAAATAAGATACTAAAATCCAACCAAATGCATCTAAATTCAAATTTCTTCCATTTTGTATCACATTTAATCTTTTTTTATTATATTTTTTCCATGAATTTTATTTTGAATCCATGAACTAATGGGTTTTGAATTTTTAAAAAAAATTCCTAACACCTTCTTCATTTAAAAATAAATGAAATTTGAATATTTTTTTTGGTTCAAATCATTTGCAATTTTAATTTTTATGAAGTAAATTTCCTTGTTTTTAAAACGGTAATCCTTTAATAATTTTTTTTTTTAATTTTTTGGAGGGGTTGTTAAGCCAAAGATCTGCCGGCAAAAACCAAGAAAAATAAAATAAAATAAAAATAAAAGCATTGTGGATGGGATATATTATCCAAAAAGAACCCATGCAATTGGCTGTCTCGGAAGTATAAAAAAAGAAGACTTCACCAAATGATCCAATCAGCCACCTCAATGAGATAGGTAAATGGTGCCTTGTACCCTAACATTGCTGTACGTCACAATGACTTATCCCCACGTCACCAAACTGTGGTCCCACCTCAACGCAACTTGGAACTGTTTATGCTATAAATTAATCACAAAGCCCACTATGCTCTATACACATTATTAAAAAGTGGATAAGATAACTACGAAGATAAGTCAGAAGTGGATGATTAAAAATGAAAACTGCAAGGCCCTTTTCCATTTGACACGTGTCCTATTTATTGTTTTATATCTAAACCTTTTTCTTCATTAAAAAATAAATAAAATACTAATAGTTATATTATCTCTAATTATTTTAGTTTTTATTTTTGAAATTCTAATAAATAGTATTTTAATTCTAACTAGTGGCATATCCAATGTTATCAGAACCGTACCGTGTATTGACTCGTAAAATTCAAAAATATGGTTGAACCGATTGAACCGCGGATCAATATGGTCGAACCGCTGATTTTTTAATAATAATTAAATATATATATATATATAATCAATAATTACTTTTAAAACTCATATTGATAATTAAAAACTAAATAACTAAATTATAAAGTCATATAAAATATAAATTAAAATCATAATATCAAAAATTGATAGTCTCATCATTTCATAGAAATTAAAACAAATAAAAAACAATTTTAAAAGTACGAATATTTCAGATCAACAAATTTCATATAATTTCATAATATCCTACACCTGCTAATCCCAACGTGTTACATGAACATAAAATTAATTTCATTTTGAGCAGCATCAACTCCATCATCTTGAGTAGCATAAACTCCATTATCTTGGGCAACACCAACTCCAACATCATTTTCTTCATCTTCATATTCATCATTGAAATCATCTAAGTTGATAATTTCATCTAGAAAACAAAACATAAAATCAACTATATAAGTTTTATATGATAAAAATTATGAATATAACTTTAGTTTTAAAACCGTACAATAATAAATTACCATTAAATACATCTTGAATCGAACAAGTTTCCATTTGTTGTCTAAAAACTTCAATTTCTTTTGCATTCAAAGTTGAAGGTTCCTCTTCCAATACCCAAATCTCAGTAGATACATAATTCTCAAAATCAATAGGATCATAATTACAACCCTTCCAATAATTTCTAAGTTTGAAAAACAAAAACAAAAATGAACTTATTTGAATTCAAAACAATTCACATAATAAAATAACTCAAAAAAATATAAGTAAAAGTTTCATGGTCCATACCTTTGTTGTAACCTTAGATTGTAGTGAACATAAACTAAGTCATTTAATCTTTGATACTCCGATCTATTTCTTTTCTTGGAATGTATTTGTTCAAATACACTCCAATTTCTTTCACAACCAGAAGCACTGCAAGTTTGACTTAGTACCTTAATTGCTAATTGTTGAAGGTTTGGTACACTACTTCCATAATAAGACCACCATTGATCTACAAGCAAGTGAAAATATGATTTTAAATTTGCATAACTAAAACAAAAAATAACAAAAAAATCCTAATATAAGAAAACAAAGTTATAAGTTTTTGATTACCCGGTAACATTGCATCTCTATCTGCAATAGCAGATACTCGTCCAAAATCACCATCTCCTTGCTTGAACAAATTCATCTCTTGAGTAAGCTTGCTTCTTAGAACTGCATTTCCATGCGCAAACTTCTCAATCACATCTAATAGTCCTGATATTGTGTGACGGTGATTTGCCATGATATCGGAATTATATTGAAAGCTTGGATTAAGCCAAAAACCAGCAGCGTGAAGACTTTTTTGAAGCTGATTATCCCAACGATTGTCAAAGATTTTTAGATAAGGTTCCACTCTTTTTTTTCTCCTTTGAAATCTTTTTATGATTTCATCTTTGGCAACATGAATAGCATAAAACAAATATCCCATAGCTGGCCTATCATCGCTATCCACCAATCGTAGCACACGTATTAGAGGCTCCGTCAATTGAACAATAGTGACACATTCTTTCCAAAAACTTGAATCTAATATCAGTTCAGCGAATTTTTTTCCTTTGCTATCCCTTGCATAACTTGATTGTGTCCAATCCCTACTAATCACCATAGCACGTAAAGCATCCTTTTGAGATAAAATGATTTGTAAAGCAATAAAATTTGTGACAAAGCGTGTTGGTGCCGGACGAAGAATCTCTCTTCCACCGGTATGTGTTCTCATCGAATTCAAAACAAATGTATGATTATAAATGTATTTTGTTATCTTAGCAGCATGAGTAACTATATCACTAACCTCATCCAATTTTCCAATATCATGAAACATTAAATTCAAGCAATGGGCAGCACAAGGAGACCAAGAAAGCATACGAAATTCTTGTTCTAACATCCTCCCGGCAGCAACATAATTTGCAGCATTATTAGTCACCATATGCACAATATTTTCAGCACCAACAAATAATACCACTTCTCTAAATAATTTATATAACAACTCAGCAGTTTTAGAAGCTTTAGTGGCATCAACAGATTTTAGAAAAACCGTACCTCGAGGACAATACACAAGGAAATTGATAAGTGTTCTCTTGGCTTGATCAGACCATCCATCAGCCATAATTGTGCAACCAGTTTCCTTCAATGTGCTACGAAAACTCTCCACAAAGTTTCTAATCTCTTCAACATTTTTCGACAAAAGATATCCACGAATATCATGAAAATTAGGTGCTTTATACCCTGAACCCATACTTGCAATTGCATCAACTGCTTGTTGATAAAATTTAGAATTAACCGCATTAAAAGGAATAGAAGTATCAATCATCCATTTAGCCACTGCTAAATCAACTTTTTCTTTAGCTTCTTTGGTTTGCATTGCACTCTTGATGGTTGGTTGAGCACCTGGTGTAGTTCTCGGCATAAAGTATGAATCTATAGCAATAGGTGGAATCCCTGATTTTGATTTTTTTGAAACACTCCGTCTCATCATGAGTGGCCCTTTTCCTTTGTCAATGTTTGGGGCAAAAATAACTTCATTCTCATCATCATCATATTGTCGAAAGCCAAAAGGATTTTGTTCCTCAGATAATATCTGATTTTTCCTCTTCTTTTCAGCAAAGCCTTCAATATTCTGCTGCATTTGATATTGAATATCAGGAGGAACTTGTTTACATAACTCAACAGCTCCACCTTTAACTCCAGCTAAATGATATTTAAATCGAGAAATGCCTCCTCCTTTCAAAGCTTTTTTGCAAAATATACATATCAAACCACCTTTCTTCTTCCCACTTTCAGATATTCCTTCTTCCACACAATAATTCCAAGCAGGATCACTTCGACCTCTAACAGATTTATAGGGAGGAGAAGAACTTGGGGTTGAGTCTATAAGAGATGGTGATGTTGATGACATGATCATGAGCTATAAAAATATAAAAGAATTACTCACAATTGATGATGCTGCAGAAATGATTCAAACAATCCTAACTTGTCAACCAGTACATGTGTGTGATAGAAATGAAGAATAGAAATGCTGCAGAAATGAAGAATTACTCACAATTGAAATGCTGCAGAAATGTTCACATAAGTTCATAGAAATGAAGAATACAACCAGTGCATGTGTGTGATATGTGCAAAGGTGATTGAATTGCACAGTGGGGGGTAAGTGCTTCCACTAGTCACGAACACCCCCTCCTCCACCCCAGTACCAGTCTGAATTGCACAGTGTATGAAGTTCATACAACCTCTAGGGTCTATATGTGCTCAACTAACTACCAGTACCAGCAATTGCGAAGACCAAAATTCTGGAAAATGAATTAGAGTTCTTTCTAGACAATGAGCATAGACAGAGAGAGAGAGAGAGAGAGCCTAACCTGTGGATCGCGACTGCAAGACGTTGCTTGTGACTCCAAAACAGAGAGCGATGACCTGCAATTGAAATCGAAGACCATTGAAACTGAAATCGAAATTGAGAGTGAGAAGACGAAGAGTGTGTTACAAAAACCCTAAAAATTATAAAAGCCCTAAAATTTGGTACTTCAATTCGAAACCCTAAAAATCGTATAAAACCCTAAATTTCAAATAAAAACCCTAAAAATCAAAATTTAATTCTAAATATGTTAAGAGTTGAGAGATAGACTTTACCTTACAGAAGAATCGACGAACGTCAAGCCGCAAGAATGGAACTATGAACTGTTGAGAGAGAGCGAAGACGAAGACGAAGACGAAGACGAAGAGTGAAGACGAAGACCGTGAGAGCCAGAGAGAGCGGTGAGAGTGAGAGAAAGCAAGAGAGAGAGAGAGAGAGAGCTGTGACAGATCGAGAGAGAAGGTGAGGGTGAGATCGTGAGAGATGAAAACGAATTCGCAAAGAGAGCGAGAGAGAGAGAGAGAGAGAGAGAGGGCAACGAAAAGGAAAAACAATTACCTTCTTTTTTTAACCTAGACCGCGGTTTTCTTGAACCCGCGGTTCGAGTGGTTCGCGGTTGCACCGCCATTGAACCGCCGGTTCAGGCCGGTTCAAGTGTAAAATGGTTTTTTTATCCACCCGAACCGTAAAAACACTGTGAGAAGGGTTGAACCGGTCGAACCAGCGGTCCGGTCCGGTTTTTATAACACTGGGCATATCTATTTAAAATGCCAAAGAAAGGCAAACAAGCTTAAAAAACGACAAGACTCGCCGGCACTCTCCTCACGCCAACAAAAAACGGGAGGATAAGGTTTTGAGTGGAGCATTTACTCTACAACAGCACCCCACTGATCTACAACTAGATCTATTACGTGGCATGAGACGATTATGTCGATTCTGCGTTGGAAACTCAATCGATGGCTAGGGTGAAGCCACGACTGGTGCCTAGACTCGGTTTAGTGTTTTTAATATGGTACGATGATGGTACATTGAACGTGGGTGTACCGGGAGTGCAAGATGAGTGAATGGAGGGAGGAGACAAAATTGCCGGCGGAAAAATATGCAAAATGAGCGGTCAGAGGGGGATTACGATGAGGTGTGGGAAAAAAAAGTCAGATATTGTCATGATGAATGCATGTGGGAACCACCTGAGAATTTCTGGAGCTATCTTGTCAACGTTGAGTTGAGGTTTTGGGAAACGAGGGACACGAAAGTAAATGAAACGTGGTCGGAAAAAACTTGGACCAATTATTGAAAAGGCTTAAAAGGAGATACTTATGGAATGTTTCTGATTAATTTTGGGATATATTTACGCTTCAAGTTAGAAAAATAGAAAAAACTTTCTTATTTCTGAATAAGGATAAATTGAAATGATGTTGGTGCCATTATCCATGGTTTGTCACACCCAAAAAAAAATGATCACGTGAACATCATTATTGTTATCTCCTCTTTTTCTTCCCTCTTCTAATACACAGCTTCTCCCTTCACCTCTCCCTAAACCCTGACCTTCTCTCTCTCTCTCTCTCTCTCAATCAGATTCAAATATATCCGTTAACAAAAACCTTTTATTGAAATATATATAAAACCATCATCTCATCATCAAACTTAAGTTTTTCTACTTCTGGGTATGGGTCTTCTCATGTGGGGAGACCCGACCCAAAACCTTTTCATTTTAATTTAAACGAATGACAGAAAATGAGGAGATAATAGTTTTTGGGAAATCACTCCTCAACTTCCTTATATCTCTCAACTCCCTCTCTCATATCAACCCCAACTTCTCATTTTCTTTTCTTTTTTTTTTTAGAGATAACGTGTATAAAAAATGAGGAATGACAAGAGGCACATTTTCATAGATGAGAAAAAAAAATGAATTTCTTCTCACATTCAATAAATAGAGAAAGAGTTTAAGAAAAATGGCCGATCATTTTTTATTAAAAATATTTGGATTATAAATAAAGAAAATTATTTATTTTATGATAATATTCTAAATCTAAAATGCCAAATATCAAAAGAGATAAATTATTCAAATCTATTTCAAATTCTTAACATGCATGGCAGAATCGAAAATCATTGGACTTTTAAAATGAGAGAACCAGGAAATATGCTTCCCCACTCTCAGTAGTGGTTTGTGCATCTCAAAACCATAGATAGAGATTTTAGATTAAAAAACTGACACCAACATTAAACTGAAAAGCATCAAATATAGGGCGTAGCCATCATTTTGAAGCCGTTGGCGCCGAGAAGGCGCGCACGGTCCTCGTCGCCGGCAGAGGCGAGGGAGAAAGTATATATATATTTGCACAACCACCCATAGCGGCGCGTGGCTGTGCATGAAAGGTCCAATCTAACCAAAAAAATTGCTGAAATATGTATTATTTTGTTTCAGATTTTTCTATAATTTTTAATTTTTTAATAATAAATCATTTGAAATTACAAAAAATATAAAAAATTAATTTAAGTTCCAAATAATTCTAAAATTTTTTATAATAAAAGGAATTCATTTCCTTAATTTTGGCATCTAAGTGAAAATTTATCCTTGCACCAATTATTTATTTATATTTATACTTATTTATTTATATTTAAAAATTCATTTTTGTAATATAAAATTTTTTGAAATTTTAACAAATACTTTTAAACAAATGTTTTAAAATTTATTATAATATTATGACTGACTTTGTATCAAATATAATATTATTTCCATTTTTTAAGGAAATTATGATCATTAGATACACTCATAGGGTTCTCTGTAGGAGAGTTAGAGTATTGATAAGTCCAAAATATATAATAAAATTAGATCAAATGTTGACTTATAAGATAGATCCATCTCATAATTCTTAGATCCTTCTCTCAATTTTGCACATCAAACGCGTCATCATATGAGTCTTAGCATCCAATCGAATAAACATGGACTACTTTCTCGACTCTACGTCTCAAACATGTCATCATTCAGGTCGTAGCACCTGACTAAATAAACGCGACCCACTCTCTTAACTCTATGTCTCTTACATGTCACATATGGATTCTGCATTCACTTTCTCAGCTCCGCACCACATAAGGGTTCCGTACCCACTCTCTTAGCTTCATGCTTCTTAACATGCCTCATGTGACTTCCAACACCCAAGCAGATTGACATACCTATTCTATTGGCTCCACACCACTTAAGGGTTCCATACCTACAATCTCTACTCTACACCATACATAAGCCATAGCAGGATATGATGCTTATTCTCTTGGCTATACACCTCACACAAATCCTAACAAATGAACAAAATCCAACTCCTATTCTCTTGGGTTCAATACTTAAAAGGGTTCTTACAATCTCTCTCGATTATAGCACCTTCATAGAACTCAACACTTCGGTCTTTTAGCATACAATCAATAAAGTAATGAGAACGCCGCAGTGCCAAGAAAGGGAACTCTCATTTATTCATTAATCAAATTTTCTATACAATGAATCAAATTGAAGGGAGACAAAACTTATGCAAACAAAAGCAGAGGAACAGTGAGTAACAAATAAATTTTATTTTAACATAATGCAACGCTTATATCTCAAGAGTACATCATTGGAAAGATGAAAATACAAGACACATAGGAAATAAAGTACATAAACGAGGAGATTACAAGGAAAAAAATGAATTGTCTCATAACTAAAAAATGACTCTGTTATTCAACTAGAGAGGAGGGCTGAATAGTTGATTATTGATTTTTTTTAAAGCTTTTTGAAACTAAAAAACAATGTGATAGTAAATGCAAGACAAAAAAAGGACACAAAGAATTTTTATGGTGGCTCTATCAAATTCGGTATACGTCCATTTCCAAGCTTCCTTTGGATTTTTCACTAAATACTTAGTTTACAAATTTGATTACAGGTTCAAGTTCAATCTCATATAGTGTTACTACTGAACATTACAATTCAATCTTCTCAAATTGAATTTTGACTTTTCTAAACTCAAGACAATGTCACACACTCCTTAATCTTTAACACTTGACTTAATCGATGAAATGAATGTCAAGAATTTGAGACTTACTTTCCTCATATTTGACAGTATGTAAAATTAATTGAGACACTTAATACAATTTTGAGAATTTTAAAGTGCACAAAAATGTAAGTATTCAAAAAGAGTTTTCAATTTAAATTATGTCTCGTAACCCCCTGTTTTTCTTTTTCTCATTATTTATTAAGGTATTGAATAAATCCGTTGAGAGTTGGTAATGGTTGTTGCATCTGAACGTTGCGCATTTAATTTCCGCCATTACAGCTTTTGTAACTATTCTTTCGTTTGCACTGAATCTTTGTTCTTTTTACAGGCGCCTCTCTTAAATAGGCCAATCAGATTTTGTTTGTACTGCATTCGAGTGTTAGCTTTAATAGAAAAGGAAACATTTCAGAAATTAAAGAAATAAGACGTCCGTTAGGTTCAAAAATATTTCCATATCTGGTTTCTGATATATGCAGGTTGACAAGTTTATTATGGATATCGATCTGAATTTGAATCATTTTTAGTGTATTTCTATGCGTACAGGTCAACACGATACTATTTCAGGTCGACAAGGAACTGTGCTAAACAAAATTTGTAGACATGTGATTTTTAATTGGTCAATGTGTTCACATGTGTCGACAAGTTTTCAGCCGTGTCGACAAGTTTTCAGCTGTGTCGATGTGTAATATTTTAAACTTTGTGAAGAGTAGGTCGATAGGTCATTCAAGTGCATCGACATGTTCCTATTTATATAATAAATTGGTCGATATGTGAAAGTCAATTGGTCGATGTGTATATATTATGTCGAGAAGATAATAACGGGTCAACGTATGTCTTAATAAGTAGACATTAATCAGGTCGACATATCTGATAATATAAATCGACATGCTACTGTGTAAATTTTTATTGGTGGACTTGAGTAAATTAATTTGTCGATATGTTTCTACAAGTCGATAAGACTATTACTATATCAATGTGTGTTTATTTCAAAAACATAATAGACGGGTCGACATGTGTTTATCAGGGGTTGATGTGTCACTATTCATTTATTGAATTGGCCGACGTGTCTAAGTAAATTGGTTGATGTATTTTGGCTAGTTCGACAACCATAGTAACAGGTTGAAGTGTGTGTTTCTGACTCAAGTGTCATTAGGTTGATGTGTCTAACCAACAGGTTGATGTGTTACTATTTGGACTTTGAATTAGTCGACATGAAGTATGAAATTTGTGGACATGATACTGTTCAGATTGATATGTTGCAAATTAGGTTGATGTATTTTTAGAAATCAGGTTGATGTGTATGGAGAGCAGGTTGATGTGTCACTATTCACAAAGGTAATTGGTTGATGTGTGGAGGTGAATTGGTCGATATGTCACTGTTCCTATAATTTCATGTCGATAAAATTTGTGTTCAGCTCCGTGTGTTGGAATGTCTGATCCATATGACATTTATTGTTCAGGTTGATGTGTGTTTGTGTAGGTCGAAGTATTCAAACATATATTTTTATAGAAAACATTCAGCTCAGATCAACAAGAACATCAAACGGGTCAATATGTGTGTGTGTAAGTGTGAGTGTTACAGGTCGATGTGTTTTCAAAGCAGGTCGACCTGTACTGTAGACTTCTGAATTTTCTAACTGTTTTCTTATTTTCTCGAACTATTTTTCTTCTAACCTTTCATCATCAAAACTTTACTAGATCAACTTTCACCCATTTTTTAATGATGATAAAATTTCTAGTGTCTAATCTATAATTTTTAGTCATTTTAAATCATAATTTCTAGACATTTGTATTTGAGTGCTCTACATGTTAACATACAAGTATTCTTCACACATACTTAGCACATTTTAGCACTCATACCAGCATATCAGCATATTTAGCATTAGCATATTGTATAAATATATTTCAACACATATTTAAACACTCATTTTTAGCACGTTAGACGCATACCTAGATATTTTAGCTCAGTACACACATGTTTTTATGTTCCTATTCAGCAAACTCATCATATGAATTTATACTTTTAGTTCAGCATTAGTTCACATATAGCATTCATCAGTACTTTAGCATCTCATTTCAGCACAATTGCATGTCAGCACTTATCAGTATCAGTATATGCACTTATACTTTTAATTCAACATTAGTTCACATATAGCATTTATCAGTACTTTAGCATCTCATTTCAGCACAATTGCATGTCAGCACTTTCAAGATCAGTATTTTAACACATACTCAATCTTGTCCCCCTTTTGGTCATCAACAAAATAGGAATATGTCTAAATTACAGGTCATGCTCCTCAAGACCAATATACACATCAGGTCACAGTACATACATTTCAGATTCAACAGCAAAACCCATACTCAACTCAACTATATTCAGCATACACATTTCAGCAACAAGAGCAGTCATACAATTCACAAATCATTTGCAAAAGAGAAAGAATGATAAAGGACATTGAACAAACAAAAGAGCATAGCCAAAGTTCAGAGCGTTAGAAAACAAGGTTAGATAATAGAAAGGAGAAACAAATTCCTATGCTAGAAGGATTTCGAAGGTTTAGGATCCTTCTTTGGCTTCCCCTTCTCCTTTATCAAAACATCTAATTTTTCTTGGATGTTGGAAAGATCCATTCTATTAAAACAGTACATATGACTGATCATAGTCCGTCTCCTATCCATATATTCCAACTTGTCCCAAATCATCTGAAGTGTGATTGGTTCATGTTCAGTTTTTTCATCTGGTTCAACCTCGGTCTCCTTAACATGTTTCTTTTCTATCCCTCCTTCTTTTCTGACCCATATTCCTTCATCATTGCTCATCCACCTTGCTCTTAACAGTGAGGATGCATTGATGGCATTTTTATCACTCAATTCAACAATTGAGTCATTCTCCAATTCTATTCTATTCTTAGACAGAATATCAGTTATCATACTAACATAGGACAGGAGAGAGCTTTTAGATCTATGTGCGGAGATCATAAAATGGAAAACTATATAATGAAAGCCGGGATTAACCATAACTCTTCCTTCAAAATTGTAGTATAGTTATCTCCTCTAGGTCTTAACACATGACTTACTATTAAGTGCAGAATCCTTTCATGAAAGTCAAGTTCTGTGGTACTAGTATTTATTGCATTCAGATTCTCATCACCGAAAACCACCATAGTATTGTCCAGATAGGGAGACTTCATGTACGGTCACACTTTTCATATAGGACTCGTATAATTCTATTATCTTCACATATCTTCCTAGGTGTTATCCTAAATTTCTTCCCATTCACAAAGATTTTGAATGCACAAGATATATAATGATCATCGATAATGATTTGTATCTCATTCATGGGTTCTTCACAAATAATCTCTAGGTTATTGTAGAATAATCTAACTTTCTTCTCATGAATATACTTGTTAGGGTATCAGAGAGAAGAAGGACATACCTCTATTAGGTGTTCTTCATACTTAAATCCGACCCTCTTTAAGAACTCCCAATCGATCAACATTCCATGATTAACTTTCCTTTTCACGAACACTTTGTTGAATAAATCGCTTTATTTCATAGTTTGAAACTCATAAGTGTTGAACTACGGTGTCGATTGTGGAGGATTAGAAGGTGGATTGGATGGTTGCATGGAAGAAGATGAACCCTTTCCCGTAGGTTTCGAAGATCATTTTGACGGTTCCAAGGGCTTCTTGATAGGAATTTTCATCTTTGGTGTCATTAGAGATTGATTCGTGTAGGAAATAGTGATTAGGGTTTGGATTTGGAGGTTAGAGTTTTGGATTTGAAAGTTAGGGTTTCAGAGGGAAAAGAGAGTTGAAAATTTTAGGTGTTAGGGTTAATTAGGTCGATGTGCTGACTGTTGGTATTCCATTAGATGTTACTTAGATTGACAAGTTTAAGAGCATAACAACCTATTTGGTATAATCATGTCGACATACTAAAAAAGGCATCAACCTGCCTTCTTACTACTATTCAGGTTGACACCATTAGAGTCGGATCGATGTGTTATTTTCTGAGTTTTGTTCTAAGTACTGGTTCGTGATTAGGTCGACATAGTTTATATCTCCAACATCTATAAGATCGACATGTCTCTGTACATTTTCAAATTTGTCGACATATTTTGATAAATAGGTCGACCTGAAATCTATTTCTCAGAAAAATAATGTTTTGTTTCTCGTTCTGTCATATTGATTTCTTTAATTCTGTCATATTTATTTCTTTAATTCTATCATTCCCAAATTCCTTCTTAATTCACAAAATATAGTCTTATCTAATGGTTTGGTGAAGATATCAACAATTTATTTTTGAGTGTCAATATACTCAAGAATAATCCAATTCTTCAGAACATGATCACGAATGAAATGATGTCTTATTTCTATGTGTTTTGTTCGTAAGTGATGCACTAGTTTTTTGTGAGATTTATTACACTTGTGTTATCACACATGATTGGTATATAATCAAAATCTAGTTCGTAGTCTTTCATTTGATGTTTGATCCAAAGAATCCATACTGTACATTGTTCAGCTGAAACATATTCAGCTTCCATCGTTGACAAAGCCACACTACTTTGCTTCTTTGAAAACCATGATACCAACATGTTTCTGAAAAATTGACAAGTATCATTTGTGTTTTTTCTATCTACTTTGCATCCAACAAAGTCAGCATCACAAAACCCACGCAATTACAAGTTTAAGTTTCTGTTGTATCAAATTCCTAAATGTGTTGTTTCCTTCAAGTATCTAAAGATTCTTTTGACGCTAACCAAGTTGGACACTTTAGAATTTGACTGAAATCTAGCACAAAAACATACGCTGAATTGTATATCAGGTCTTGAAATAGTAAAATAGAGCAATGACCCAATCATTCTTCTGTAAAATTTTTGACAAATTAACTTACCATTTTCATCTTTGTCCAACTTGATATTTGTACTCATTGGTGTTGCATTTCCCTTGCAGTCACTAAACCCAAATCTTCTAATTAAATCATGTGCATATTTTGATTGATTTATAATAATTTTATTTTCTGATTGTTTGATTTACAAATCAAGAAAGTAGTTCAGCTCACCCATCATACTCATTTCAAATTCTCCTTACATTTTGGTTTCAAATTCCTCATACATTCTCGTATTAGTTTCTCCAAATATTATATCATTCACGTATATTAGTATAATCAAGAAATTATCATCTCTCTTTTCGATAAGTAGAGTGGTATCTATTTTCCCTCGTTCAAATTCATTTTTTATCAAAAAGTTGCTTAATCTTTCATACCAAACTCTATAAACTTGTTTTAGACCATACAAGATTTTGGTTAATTTGTACACATATTCAGGACATTTAGGATCTTCAAATTCAGGACGTTGTTCAACATACACTATCTCATTCAAGTAATCATTCAAAAATATGGTAAATCTTGAAATTCATAAAGTAGGAGAAGGCAAATAACATTCTTATGGCTTCTAATCCTGTTATTGGTACCTAAATTTTATCGTAATCAATTTTTTCTTCTTGACTGTAACTTTTAGCCACTAATTTTGCTTTGTTTCTTATGATTGTGCCAAATTTATCAAGCTTATTCCTGAAAATTCATTTGGTTCCGATCACTGATTGATTTGTAGGTCTAAAAACTAGATTCCATATTTTGTTTCTCTCAAACTGATTTAACTCATTTTGCATTGCCATAACCCAATGTTTATCTCCTAATACTTCATCCACATTTTTTGGTTCATTCTGAGAGATAAAATCTATATACTCGCATTGATTTTGGATTGTAGATCTGGTTTTTACTCCTGAACTAATGCAGCCAATTATATTTTTTTGAATTTATATCTTTCCTAATCTAAGAGTATTTGATATTTTGTTCCTGCTGTGTTTCATTTATTTCCTACTGCACCGTGAGATCATTTGACTCATCTTTTTGATTGTTTATTTTATCAGACAAACTAATATCATTTAGTTTCTCAGATACATCTTCATCATCCAATATTCTTTGATTGATATCATTTTCTTCATCAACTCTACATGAATTGACTCCTCCATTGTTATGGTCCTTTATTATAAACTTTATAAGATTTGCTTGCTAAAAAATAACCCAGGAAAATTTCTTCATCACTTTTGGCATCAAATTGTCCTAATGTTTTTTTTCCATTATTTAAGACAAAACATTTGAATGCAAACACCTTAAAGTATGATATATTTGGTTTCCTTTCTTTGCAAAGTTTATAAGAAATTTTCTTTAAGATTGGTCTCACTTGGACTCTATTCAAAATATAACATGCAGTGTTCATGGCCGCTATCCAAAAGAACTTAGGTAGGTTATTTTCACAAAATATTATCTTAACCATTTCTTGACGGGTTCTATTTTTCCTTTCTATAATCCCATTTTGCTGAGGAGTTCTAGGAGGTTAAAAATTATGATTAATCCCATAATGATTACAGGAATCATCCATGGTCTTGTTCTCAAACTCATTGCCATGATCACTTCAATGCTCTTAATGGACATTCCCTTCTCATTTTGAATTTTCTTACATAATCTCATGAATACTTCACTAGCTTATTCCTTTTTTGCAAAAAAAAAAAAAAACAAAACTCATGTAAATCTAAAGTACTCATCAATGATTACAAACTCATAATATTTTTCACCTAAGATTTGTGTTTTAGTAGATCCAAATAAATCAATATGAAGAAATTTTAGAGGACTTCCTGTTGACACACAATTTTTAGATTTAAAAGGTATTTTTGTTTGATTTCCTTTTATACATATATCACACAATTTGTTCTTTTCAAATTTTGATTTAGGAAAACCCTTAACCATATATTTTCTAACTAATTTTGAAATTGTGTCCATGCTAGCGTATCCTAATCCTTGATGCTATAGCCGTAAAAAATTTTTATTACAGCAACTAAGCATGATTCATTTGAAAATTTTAAGAGATCTAGATCAATTGTACATATATTTTCTCTTTTGTGACCGGTAAATTTTATAAATTCAGAGAATTTATCAATAATGGAACATGCATCAGCTTCAAATAATACATAATAACCTTTGTCACACAGTTAGCTAACACTTAGTAAGCTAAATTTCAATCCAGAAACAAGTAACACATTTTGAATTTAAGATTCAGAAGACGTACCTTTAATATTGGTTATGTCGACATCCTTTCCTTTTGAATTGTCTTCAAACGCGACCTTTCCTCATTTCTTGCTTTCAAGATGAGAGAATTTTGATGCGTCTCTGGTCATGTGTCTTGAGCATCTACTGTTAATGCACCACATAGACTTGCTGGAAGATTTTCTTGACTTTAAACACACTTGTAGTGAAGAATAATCACATCTTTGCCTTTGGTACCCATATCTTTTTGGGTCCAGCTGAGTTAGCTATTAATTTATATTTGGGGATCTATTTTAAGATTGTTCTTGAGGAGTTTAGAAACTAACAATTATAAATTGAATGTCCATTTTTCTTAAAGTAGGTGCAGTGTCTATTAGGTGTCCTTGGTTTCTCAGTGTTATTTGAAGTTATGATTTTAAATTTACAAATTTCAAATTTGTGCCCACCTTCATGAACATGTGACATCTTTCTAGTTTAACATTTTTAGAGCTTGACACAAAAAATCTATATAACTTTTTCTGCGTTTGATTAGGGTTAAATCCCAATCCTGCCTTATCAAACATAGCTCTTTGGATTTCTAGCATGACATCCAATTTTTCTTGGCTTGAGATGAATTTTATTAGTATAGTGTTCAGCCTACTATTCTTTTCTTTTTGTTTATCCAATTCTTTCTTTAGAAGTATGTTTTCATTTACAAGAATGTCATTATCTTTATCTGAACATTCAACATTCAGTTTCTTCTTAAGTTCATCAATATATGGATCCAATTCAATATTTTTTCTTTTTAGTTCATTTACTTCAATTTTTAATTTCTCTGATACTTTGACAATTTCAGCCAGCTCCTTCTTTAGTAAATTATTTTTTCTTTTAAGTCTTTTTAATTCCTTTAGTGATTCTATTAAAGCCTTACGTAATTCAGAAATAGAAAAGTCATTTTCAGATTCAGAACATGATAAATAGAATGTGGAGTTTACCTCACTGTCAGAAGATTCTTCATTTGTCATGAAACAAATATTTGTTTGTTTCTTATTTTGCTCTTCATCACTTAAACTTGAATTTTCATCACTCCATGTAGCAAGTGCCTTTTTTTTTTTCTTCTCTTTTTGGTCCTTTTTGTACTCTATCTCATCCATTTTTAAAGAGGGGTAGTCAGCCTTCATGTGCCCAAACTTTTTGCATTCAAAATATATGATTTCTTCATTTTTTTGGCTTTTTGAAGAATAACTTGTTTTTGTTCCTCTTTCTTATCATGAATTTTCTCAATTTTCTGAATTTTCTGATTTTTTTGAATTTTCTGAATTTTCTGAATTTTTTGAATTTTCTGAATTTTCTTGTCAGAAGAGATTCATCCTCTTCATCTTCTTCTTCTTCTGAGTTGGATGTGCTTTCCTCATTGTCGGCTACTCCTTTGCCTTTTTCTTCTTTGGCAGGCTCCTTCACATTCAGCTTCATCTCATGAGTTATCAAGGATCCCACGAGTTTATCTACTGTCAGAATCTCAAGATTCTTAGACTACTCAATTGTAGTCACTTTGGGCTCTCAAGACTTTGGTAGACTTCTCAGAATTTTGTCCACCATGTTTTCTTGAGGGATTCATTTTCTAAGTAGTCTGAGCTCATTAGTTATCTTGTTAAATCTTGTGATCATTTCACTGATTACTTCTTCATCCTTTATCTTGAAGACTTCGTTTTCTTGTTCAACAATCTGATTTTGCTCTTACGTACTTGGTTAATTCCTACGTAGGTGGCTTCAAGTTTTTTCCAAATCTCCTTTGCTGTTATGCAAGATGAGCTCGATTGTATTCGTTGACACTCAGTGCAAGGTGAAGGAGATTGATGGCTTTGCAATTGGCTTGATAGGCTCTTTTTTGTTTTGTAGTCATGTTTTTCAATTTTATAGTTACACGAACTCCATCTATCTTTTCAGTAGGGAATTCAACTCCTTCTTCGATAATTTTCCTTGTATTTAGGTCTTGTGTAATGATGAGTTGTCCATGCTTTGCTTCCAATAAATGAAGTTGCTTCCATTGAAGAATGGTACATGGTTAGTTGAGCAAGTTTCAACTGATACATTGTCTCCGTTGATTGCCATTTGAAACTTTGGTGTTAAGCTGTTATACCTTTTGACAACACACTCGCTCTGATACCAATTGTTATTCAACTAGAGGGGAGAGAAGAATAATTGATTATTGATTTTTTTAAAACTTTTTGAAACCTAAAAACAATGTGACAGTAAATGAGAGACAAATAAAAAGGACACAGAGAATTTTTATAGTGGCTCCACCAAATCCGGTGTACGTCCACTCGTAAACTCCTCATGAATTTTTCATTAAATGCTTAGTTTACAAATTTGATTACAGATTCAAGTTCAATCTCATACAGTGTTACCCCTGAACACTACAATTCAATCTTATTTAGACTGAATTTTGACTTTTTTAAACTTAAGGCAATATCACACACTTCTTAATCTTTAATACTTAACTTAATCGATGAAATAAATGTCAAGAATTTAAGACTTGCTTTCCTCAGATTTGACAGTGTGTAAAATTAATTGGGACACTTAATATAATTTTGAGAATTTTAAAGTGCACAGAAATGTAAGTATTCAAAAAGAGTTTTCAATTCAAGTCGTGTTTCGTAACCCCTTGTTTTTCTTTTTCTCAGTATTTATTAAGACATTGAATAGATCTGTTGAGAGTTGATAGTGGTTATTGCATCTGAACGTTGCGCATTTAATTTCCGCCATTACAATTTCTGCAACTGTTCCTTCGTTCGTGCTGAATTTTCGTTTTTTTTATAGACGCCTCTTTTAAATAGGCCAATTAGACTTTATTTGTGCTGCATTCAAACGTTAGATTTGATAGAAAAGAAAATACTTCAGAAATCAAAAAAATAAGACGTCCGTTAGATTCAAAAATATTTCAAGATCTGGTTTCTGATACATGCAGGTCGACAAGTCTATTGTGGATATCGACCTGAATTTAAATCATTCTTAGTATATTTCTATGCACACAGGTCAACAAAATACTATTCCAAGTGGACAAGGAACTGTGCTAAACAAAATTGGTGGACATGTGATTTTTAATTGGTTGATGTGTTCACACGTGTTGACAAGTTTTCAGCTGTGTCGATATGTAATATTTTAGACTTTGTGAAGAATAGGTCGACTCGTCATTTAAATGCATCGACATGTTCATATTCATATAATAAATTAGTCGATGTATGGAAATCAATTGGTCGACGTGCATACGTTGTGCCGACAAGATGATAACGGGTCGACGTGTGTCTTAATGAGTAGACACTTACTAGGTCGACATATCTGATAATATATATCGACATGCTACTGTGTAAATTTTGATTGGTGGACCTGATTAATTTAATTTGTCGATGTGTTTTTACAAGTCGACAAGACTTTTACTATGTTGATATGCGTTTATTTCAGAAACATAATATAGGGGTCGACATGTGTTCATTAAGGGTTGATGTGTCACTATTTATTTATTGAATTGGTCGACGTGTCTGAGTAAATTGGTGGATGTGTTTTGGCTAGATTGACAAGCACAATAACAAGGTTGAAGTATGTGTTTCTGACTCAAGTGTTATCAGGTTGATCTGTTTAACCAACAGATTGATGTGTTACTATTTGGATTTTGAATTTGTCGACATAAGTATGAAATTGGTGGAAATGATACTATTGAGGTTGATATTTTACAAATCAGATTGATGTGTTTTTAGAAATCAGGTTTATGTGTATGGAGAACATGTTGATGTGTCATTGTTCACAAAGGCAATTAGTTGATGTGTGGAGCTGAATTGGTCGATGTGTCACTATTCCTATAATTTCATATCGACAAGATTTGTAATCAGGTCGATGAGTTGGAATATCTGAACTATATAACATTCATTGTTCAGGTTAATGTATGTTTGTGCAGGTCGAAGTGTCCAAACATATGTTTTTATAGAAAATATTCAGCTCAGGTCGACAAGAACATCAAACGGGTTGATGTGTGTGTGTATGACTGTCACAGGTCGATGTGTTTTCAAAGCAGGTCGACCTGTACTGTAAACTTCTGAATTTTCTAACTGTTTTTTTATTTTCTCGAACTATTTTTCTTCTAATCTTTCATCATCAAAACTCTATTAGATCAACAGATTCAAAGCCTAATATCACTATTCTTCACTTTGCTGACCAAGTTTGTCCTCCAAACTCTTTCCTTCCAGTAATTAACTTCTTGACTAGGTTCACCTACTGGCCATGTTTCATTTTCCTACTCCTCTTGTAATTATACGACCCGTAGACTTAAGGATAAGAGTAGAAATGTTCTCACCTTACAAAGGACTCTCCAAAACACCTCTATAGTGCTTAATGGCATGTAGTTGATGATCATCATACAAATCCCTTTACATGGCCTTGATTGTGAGCCTCCCATATAAATCCCCAGTTCCTTCTTTGTCTTCTCCTAGAAAGAAAAAATAGTATGAGAGTGTTCAAAACTACTTCTAATGCTACTTCTTCGACTAACGTTAGGAACAAGGAGTAAATGATGGTACACATCCCAAAGACCCATAACCATAAAGCCCAGAGATGACCAAGCCTACTAGACCATAACTACAAACCACATAGGGGCTTCTCGATAAATATCCAACTCTCTTTCTATCTCTTCGTCGAAGATTCTTGCTTAGACCTCTCAACCACCTTGGTAACCTTTTCGGTTAGCTTCTTGCTTACCTCTTGGTTGAACTCTCTCAACAACTACGAGTGGTCTCCCACCGAGTGACATCTCTACATGGGAAAACCAGATAATGATCACCTAAGATTTGAACTTTCCTTAATCTCGAGAATAATTTCTCCCGATTAGAAAAGAAATTTTCATAATCTCTCTCGATGAGGTAAGAAATTTCTGTAACAATTTGAAATTCACTTGATATATAAAATTCTAATTTTTTTAAAAAAATTTGATTACAATCATTATAATTTCAAAATATTCATGATAATCTTTGCATAAAAAAATTAAGGTTTTTCTGCTCTTTAACAAGAGACTTACCATTTATGCACATGTTATATATATTAAGTACAGACTATTCGCCCAGTACATTCTTTACATTTTACAACCTTATACACATCACATAGAGGTTATACAGAGATATTGTATAGTTGTACTCAGTTTATTCTCTTTTTCTATTACTTCTCTCTCTAACTTAAGCATTAAAGTTTCTTTCGTTGGGTATTTGCTAGTCTCTCCATTCATAAAGGCCCATAAGACTTATTAGCATCGGTTCCCCGCTTATATTAGTAGAGGAGTTGTCTGTGAAGTAAAATCTACATCCAATAACATCAAATATAAAAATATTTGACTATGAAGTTATTTGACTTAGTTTGCACAAAAAAGTAGACGAAAACAAAATGAAAAAAAAAAACAAAAAAAAAAAAGAAAAAAGGAAACAATGTCATGGCTAAGCACCTTCACATGAATGACATCTTTTGCTGATGTCCAAAATTGGCCTCTTCAACCAACGATGGGTCTAGGTAGTCTTTGACAACTTGTCCTAATAAAACTTGCTGCTATTTTGTGAATTAAAATACAATTCTTTGTTTTAATAATTCTGAAGCTGAAATGGAACACAAATTTTATACTTATATGCATTTTTTAAATATTTGACTCCATTTTATCATATTTCCATGCAAATGAATAATAGCGGCAGTAAAGTTCCTATTTATTGAATATATTTAGAAAAAAATATTATTTTCTTAAAACTGTTAACATTATAAAAAAGGGTTAATTTACTTTTAGAATTTGTGGTAGCAGCACCTATGATTTTATTGCAACTGTACAATATATACTCAATTCTAATACGAGATAGATATTATTTAAATATGTTTTAAAAATGATAAAAAAAATTTGAAAAAATCAATATTTAAAAATAAGTTTCATAATATTCAAATCAAATTAATTAAGTAAAATTTGAATACCAATAGAAAAAAAAAAAGAGAGACGCTGTCTAAAGATTATAAATCTTCGGATTGTTGCCCAATATATTCGAATAAGAAATTTTAAATTCTTATATTTAAAATCAAAAGAATTTGTAATGCCTAATAATTAACCAAATTCCAATTTGTGGGCCAGTTTTGTTTACTTTTCAATTAAGCCTCGAGATTCACAAATATCCGAATTCATCATCCCTCTTGGTCCAAAATCTCAGTCAATCAAAGCCCCAGCACACGCTTTTCACCAAAATGGATTCCAAAACGCAGAATCTGTGACGTACTCACACTAATACTCCTCCGAATTCCTATTTGGGTTTCTGAAATTCCCCAAATCGAAGTTGAATTTGAAGTCTTTGGGTCTTGGAATCGAGTTGGGTTTCTATGGTGAGAACAGGCAATCAAGGCGTTTCGTATCCGCCATTTCTGATGAAATGCTATGAGATGGTGGAAGATGAATCCACCGATTCCATAATTTCTTGGAGCGGAAACAATGACAGCTTCGTTATTTGGGATATGACTGTGTTCGAGCGTGAATTGCTCCCCAGATATTTCAAGCACAACAATTTCTCAAGCTTTATGAGACAACTCAACATCTATGTGAGTCAGACCTAAGCCAACTTCGTTTCTCTCTCTCTCTCTCTCTCTGTTTGGTTTCTTTCCTTTCTTCATTTGGTTTCTGTCTTGCTTGTTGATTTTTGATGATTTTAATTGTAAGTAAATTGTTGCAACAGTGTAAGGTCATAATTCTCTATCTTATACTAATTTTTAAGGAAATTTTCTGGTGTATCAAAATTAGAGTGGGCTTTTCCTAGAAACTAGAATTATATCATATTAGGTTACCCGTTTTTTCTTGAACAATGTGGAGTAAGATTGAACGTTGCCCTATTTGAATTTACATTCCCAATATGATGATTAAAGAAAGAGAGGTCAGTTAGAACTTAGACATTGAATGCCGCAAAAGAGGAACAAGAGATGGTGCTTAATTTGGGTGAGGAATGATATATAGCATATAGGAAGCACGAAGATGAACTCTTTGCATTGCTAGAACAAGATTACCTAGGGGCTCATGTGCAGTTTTATGGATTGGTGCCTTTTGGAGAGACACTCTACATGTGTTAGGGAGGTTACTTTGAAATGTTTGAATATTTGGACATGGCTAAGACATATCCATTGCATGTCTTCAATTTTCAATTTGGAGGTTGTATTCCAATCATGGGGCACAACATTGCTCTATGGTAGAAGTGTTTGTTCAACATTGAGTACCATTAACTATGGATGATCTGTCCAATCTTTCTTTTTGTGTGCCCATATATAAGGCATCTATTCTCCACCCCCCCACCATGTGCCACAAATACACACACTTAAACCTTTTACCTTGACCCTTAAAAGTGTCAAAAATACAAAAGGTGAGGGAACTCATCTTTACAGCAATACTCCAAAATCCACCTTATCGGTGACAATATTAAGGCTTTAATTTTTTGTAATTTTAATATTTAGGATGAGAATTTGTGGCCCTTTTGATTTGTTTTCAATTTCTAGAACATTGGAGTGTTCAAGAAAAGCAAGAAAAATAAATTAGTATTTCGGATATCCATAAAACTGAAATTTCTTACTATGGTCACTGCACTGCACATGGTAAGCTCATAGGAGGACATGCTGGATGAGATTAAGCACCGTCATGTTGCCCTTTGGAATATGGAACATACCCCAAGCAGTGCTTAAATGCCTATAGGACTAAGAACATCATTAAGGGCTCCACCATGTCTGCAAAACAAGTATAGAGAAGAAAAGACACTGCAAGGCTCCATAAGACCTCCAATAAGGGAATTGCTAAACCCTTAAGGACTTTTCAAGACAGAAAGCTCCTTGGTCCACTTGTTCAGTAAACCTAATGATGCTTTCCAAAAGACTAGAGACTTATCCAGGGTGATGCACCTAGGATGGTATAACACCTAGGTGCTTGGAAAGCCAGCATGTTATAGCCACTGCAAAGTACCCAAGTTGGTGATTCACTGTAAAATACACTCTAGCCATGGTGTGAAACCTAGATGCTTTTGCAGCTAGCCTAGTTTAGGAGGCAGGATGCGGAAGTTGGAAAGCCTTGGTTCCAAGAGCATCATAATTTGGGAAGCCAACCTTGGATTCCTATGGATGCCGTCAGAGATGTGGACTGGTGACTGGGTTAAGGTTTGGATTAGGTGCCAAACAAGTGCAATAGCTCCTTCAGGTGGCGCTAAAAGGAAGCACATGCTAGGTATCAGCTCATGCCTCCATGGCAAGTTACAGTGTTGTTAGATAAGGAGGCAAGTGGCCGACGAATTATAACTTAACTGGCACCATCCCCTTCCCTTTTAGAGGTCTCAAGCTCAAGTTTCTCCTATGTAACCAAAAAAAAAAAAGATAAGGAGGCAAGAGCTTAAAATGCTGCGTCACTTCCATGCTATTAGGTCAAATTCTCTGAGTACTATGTATTGGACATTAATTAAAGGGAAGACTTGTGTACTGCAAGGAGGTCTCAAATGTGCTTATAAACAAATAGCATAGGACTGTTCAGTGAGAAACAAAGGATTGAAAAAGATACATTTTCAAGTTGGCACCAGGATACATTTAACTGGTCTTTTAATGGAATTCAGCATAGATTTAGTAGATTCCTTTGAATAATTGGTGTTCCCATTTGTCATGTTCCCTGGGAAAAAATAATGAGTGGCATTCTTAAATTTGTTTATAATGGCATTCTTTTGAAGATCTTTCTTTCACCTAAGCTTAAAGTTAGATTTCTGAAAACAAAAGGAACTATGTGAAATAATATGATCTAATGCATTTTCTAAGAGTAGGGGTAGAATGATAAAATGGGACAATAAATTGTTTTTTGTCATTCTTTTTTGGTTGGTGTCATAGAGAGAAGTGTATTATAGTATTATTGTTTGAGGGAGAGCAACATTAAACAGATAAAAATGCATCTTATCTCCTTTCTTTCCTATTCTGGTAAGTGGTATATGTATCCCCTTTGCATGTGTGTAATCTCTAGAGGGCTTGGATAGAGGGATACTTTGTGATGCAGGACATTAGCCTACTCATTTAGAAGATAAAAATATTTCGGGCAAACTTGATATTTTTTTAATTTATTTGTGTCGTAACTTTATTTTCTTTTGTTTAGGATTTTATTTTAGAGTTTTAGTTGGTTTTTATGGAATTTTATTAGTATTTTATTTTACTTGTTTTACATAGCCTAATGGTAAAGTCATTTGCAGCTTTACTTGAGGTCTTAGATTTGAATATTACTGAAAGCAGCTTCTTCTTAATGAAAAAAGGGTAAGTCTGTTTGCATATTGCCCACCTGGATACTCTTATCTCTCTATAGAGCTTTCCACTCTCTTCTCCCTCTCAGCTCTACTTCCCTGTCTCTGCATGTTGTTCTTGCACTTCTCTTCTTTCCTGCAAGCGCCTTTTTCCTTTGCGATGCCATGCTAATCTCTTCTCAACTCTTTTTCCTCTCTTTGGTTCCACACTGGGTCTCCCTACTTATTTGTCTTGTTGATGTGGAAGTCCTTAGTAATAGTAGTTGCTCTTTGTGCTGTAGATCTTCGGTGGATGGATGGTTTAACAGTGGGTTGCAATGATGGGACTCTCATGGAAATCTCTCTTCTTCTTATTGCTGATGGCACAATCATCTATTGCAGCGATATTTGAAGGATCTTTTGTTTCTCTAGTATGTTTTTATAGGTGTTTTGAGCCTATTAGGTTGAAGTTTAATCTTTCCAATATCAAGTTTGTCTTGATTGGAGTAAACAATGGAAATACCTTGGCCAATATTTTTGGGTGTAGAAGCAAGAGCTTACCATTCACGTATCTTGGTCTTTTGCTTGGGGCCAAGTACAGAAAGGGGTAAGTCGCCTAGGACGGAGTGACAAGTAGATTCAGGAGGATGTTAGCTTGTTGGAAAATAGGTTATAACCACTAAAAAGGTAGGAAGCCAACTCAAATCATGAGTTGTTTATTTAATATTCTGCTGTATTTCATGTCTTTGTTTCCTTTTCCATGTGTAGTGTCAAAAGACTTGAGACGCCCCCAAGGAGGTTGTATGAGGGTAACATGAAAGACGGTCCTCGAAATCAAGTTTCTAAAATTCAGAGGTAATGATGAAGCTTGTTCAGTTCAGATGTTCTAGAATCTGATTAATAGTGACTTTCGGCAAAGCTCTTTCTGGGAACTCGTAGAGATTTATGACTGATAACACAAATTTGTGGAGGAATAACGATGTAGCCATCGCAGTTGGAATTATAAGGAGTTTCTAGGGTCTTTTCAGGTGGAGTTTTGGAAATCTTTTTGGAAAGGGTGGGTAGATTTCTACAAAGGTGTTTACTGAGTGGGTGAAAGGTCGCTTGTGTTTTTTTGGCACAACTTTTGGTGTGATCCTGGTCTGTTAAATGACTATTTTATTATGTCTTTACTCTTGCTACGGACAAGGATGCTGTTGTAAGTCTTCTTATGTAGTTGAAGTGAGATATTGCCCTGTTGAATTTCATCCCACATCCAAACATTTGGGAGCTAAAAGGCCTTTCTTTTATTTCTATGAGTGTCTTGAGGATGTGTTTGATTGAGGTAAAAGATTTCTTTTTATTTGGCCTTGTTCCTCTTTGGGATGTTTATTCCTTATCTTGGAAAGTTGTGTGGAATTCTAGAGCTCCTTTGAAGATTGCATTTTATTTTATTTTATTTTTTGAGGACATATCTTGGTTAGGATTTTAGCGCTAGTTGCAATAAAAGGGATTGTGGTAGTGAAAAGATATCCTGTTTGTAAGAAGGAGATAGATACTAGTATCTCTTTGTTCATTGTGACTAGACTAGGGTCCCTTTCCTTCCTCCAATTCCGGTGGATGCATAAAACATCTGTGGAGATACAAAATCAGGGTCATATGGAAGACATGATCAAGAATCTCACATATAAAACAGGAAAAACGGTGAGTGGTATATGTAGCCTCCACATGCAAGCCTTTGGTTCTAATGTGTTCATGTAATATATGTATATGCCTTTCAATCAAGATGGAGAAGAGCACGTTATGACTGATGGATCCTTTCCATAATACAGAACTGAACACCAAGTTCTGGTGAAAGCAAGTGCATTTTTTTTTTCAACTAATTTCATGTAGATATGACTTATGAAGTTAATTTATCTATCATTACCAGGGTTTCAGAAAAATTGATTCAGATCGCTGGGAATTTGCTAATGATGGATTTATCAGAGGTCAAAAGCATTTAATGAAGAATATCACTAGGAGGAAGCAGCCCAATGGCTCATCTCAAAAGTGCTCATCTCTACCAGAAAGCCCTGTTATTGTCATTGAAGAGGAGGAAATTTTGAAGCTGCAGAAAGAAGTAGAGACTCTGAAGACTGACAAGAATGCTTTAATGCAGGAGTTAGTTAAACTTCAGCAGCACCAGGAAACCTCACACAACAAAATGCTTCTCATGGGAGAACATCTTAAAGGAATGGAAAAGAATCAACAACAAACGTTGTCATTAATAGTATTGACCATGCAAAGCCCTGGCCTTTTGGTTCAGTTGCTGCAGCCCATGGAGGGTAAGAGGCACATGACAGAAGCAGGCAAAAATTTGCTGGAGCAAGGTGATGAGAATGGAAATATATTGTCTACTGAGAGAACAATGGTGGAGTACCAGCCTTTGATGAATGAAAAACAAAAGCCTCTTCTCCCGCCAGTATTAGATTCAGAAGAATTTCCGGAATTTGAATTTTCTACTGAATTGGTCAATGATCTTTTCAAGAATGTTGATTTTGCAAAAGGGCTATTGGATGAAAAGTTACTTTCATCAGACAACCGTGTTCCATTAGTTCTACCTGATTTACCTGACGACTGGATGCTGCTGGACCAGCTTCTTTTGACTTCTTCTCTGCTGCTGGAAAACTCCAAAGACGAGGAGCCAAATACTACAAACCCCCAAAAAACTCAAATGGAGCTGGATTCAACACAATGTGGAAATCAGTTGGAGAAAGTGCAAAATACTGGACATCTGAATGATTACATGAAATCACAAAACTTGAGGACCAATCCGATACCTTTTGGAGCTCAGCCAGACAATTCTTCAGGACATTTGACTGTGAATGTGGGACCTAGAGATTCTGAAGCTAACTGCTAATATAAGACGGTATAAGAAAAAAAGATAATCCATCCTTAGCTTGCTATTTATAAGCACTTTCTCACCATTTTATTATATAATGCTAGAGTATTATTAACCTCTATTGGATCTTGAATTCATCATCCTCCAGGCTGATGTAAGTTACTCTACTCATTAGGTTCTCTGATTTCAAATGCGTGCAAATGTTTCTTCCATTTATGGTCATGGTCTTGCTAAGTGGAGTATATATATATTGATTTTAACAAAGTGCTAAATGTTTTCTTGTTTGTTGATAGATCCGAATGCGAAGTGTCATCTATTCCTTGTGTACAACAGCAAGACTACAGATGAAATTGTTAGAACCTTTTGCCCAGTTGTTTACTATGAAGGTGACTTTTGGCTGCCTTATATATGTATTATTGCAGCAGTTATGGCCAATCAATATTTCCGGAAGGTAATATACATTAATAGTCCATACTATAACACATTGACATGAGGTTGGTTAATACAGCCTATGTGCTTGTATCTCTCTCTCACTCACTCTTTCACACTCATTTTAATTTATGCAAATGGGTATCATAATGTAAAATGGAAAAGCCTTTCAGGGTAGATGCATTCATTTCTGGTATATGCATCATAGAAATGATGTTGCCATGTTAATGAGCAGCTTAGGTACATCTACATGATGAAAAATAAAAATAAAAATAAAAATAAACAACAACCTCGAGTATGGAAGAATTTTCACATTGGATACTGTCCCTAGATTCCAGGCCATTACTCTATATCGGATATAAAATGCCTCCGGAGCTCTTAGTAGCGGCTTGGGAGGTAGAATGGGCCCTTAAAGCAATAGAAAAGAAAAGGAAGTGGCAGTAGAAAAAGGATACCTTCCCAGTGGGAAGGAAAAGCAAAGGATATTGAGAAAGATTCTCTGGTTTTTGTTTAATTAAGCCCTATTTTGGTGGAATATAACATTTAGGTTTGTGAACCCCCAAACCCCCTCCCCCAAAGAAAAAGTTGGGAAAAAAAAGTCAAAAGCCATGATAATGAAGACGAGAAAAAACATTTGAGTAGGAAAAAAAAACACTAACTTGAGATGACATTACATTGCAGGAATCACATTACATTTTATGACAAAAAGCATCAAATTTAAGCCTTCATAGAGAGAGAGAGAGCATCAAATTTAAAAGCTACATAGAGAGAGAGAGAGAGAGAGAGAGAGAGAGAGAGAGAGAATCAAAATTTGACAAGTTTAGCCATGGCAAAAGCAGCAGCGGAGGCAATGGCTCCAATAAGAGTAGTCTGGAGGGCACTGGAGAAGGGCTTATTACCAGTGAAGTGTCCTTTAGCGTATCCAAAGATGAGCAAAGCAATCAAGGTTAAGACAACAGAAGCAACCACAGCCTCGCTGGCTCTGGGAATAAACATGTAGGGAATCAGAGGAACTAGCCCACCCAACACGTATGCTATGGCGATTGTGAATGCGCTCTGTAGTGCTCTTCTTGGATCTGGCTTCTCCAATCCCAGTTCAAACCTGCATTTAACACTTGTTTAGTATTCAAATCTTGTGGTAAGAGTAGGACGTGTGGTAGGACAGTAACAAAATAGGAGATAATATTCATTCCAATAAATCTATTCCCATAAAAATTATTTTTTTTCTCTGATGTGGTTGAATGTAATTCACTTTTGATAATTTTTTTTGTGATAAAATTAAAGAAAAAGGAAGAAGTCCATCCAACAAAGGCCCAGCACCAAACTGGCGTCTAGAGCTTGTGGTTGCTAATTACTAGCCGAAAGGGGGAGAAGAAAAATTAATGAAACCTTCCCATGTAATGGGCTACAATAGTATATATTTGTAATTGCAATGAAAGATCCTCACTCTTGGACATAATTTTTTAAAATAAATAATCAATATCCGAAATTGATTAAATTCGATTCGAGATGGATTGAACCTTTAAGGTCAAAATTCACCTATACCTATTTTTGTTATACACAAAACTAGAATTCAAAATTTTATTTAAAGGATATCGGTGCACAACCACTAAACTAATTAAGCATTGACCAAAATATTTTGGGATCTTTTTTTTTTTACATAATCAAAATAAACATTAAGTTGCACAGATAGTTTCCTCACGGCCACGTCCCACTAAAAAACTAAATAATCTCTAATTTTGTTTATGCCCTTTGGAAATTTTCCAATTTGGGGCTTTTTCAATTTTGATTTGGATTATGGGTTTTGAGCAAACCTATTTTTAATAGAGAAAGTTTGGCTATCCCGAAGATCTCTACCACTATGTAAGGGAAATCCTGTCTGCTAAAATCAATGATGATTTCATGCTTTCTTTGCTTTTACCCAAACTAGTACAAAAGTGTCTGTGCCAGAACAACTAAATATTAAAATAAAAAAGGAATAAAAAAAAAAAATTACTAGTTTTTCTTAGAGCGTGACAATTTCATAAATCATCACCTTGGAAATTGTGTAGGTAGTAAAAATATTTCAAATACCATCCCACGAGCATATACACCACCCCCAATAGTCATGGATTAAAAAAATAAAACATTAAATATAAATAATGACAGTTAAATAATAATTAAATAATTTCAACCTTTTTGACATGTTCCAGATTTGATATGATTTGGTAATGAGTATCGTCTCAAAGAAAAAAAATCAATGATGATTTAATGAGCATATATACAAATGCTATCAAATGTCATTAATAAAAGAATATATATACATATATATATATATTCACATAGAGAGAGAGAGAGAGAGAGAGAGAGAGAGAGAGAGAGAGAGAGTACTTCATCATGAAATCAAGCCAAGCTTGAGGCTGCCTTCTCAAAGCATTCACAACGGGTCCGTATTCGTGTGGTTCAATCCCATACTCCGCCAATATCTCGGCTACCTCCGCTGCCTCTGCAATTCCAATCAAACAATTATCAACCATCAAACGGTCCAAATCAAATCATGTCATCAAATAACAAACTCAATGAACTAATTGCACCGCACCTGTGTCAGGAACACTGATGATCTCTTCTTGTTCTCTCTTCAACTCTCTCATATAATGATCTGCTTCACTCTTCGCCGCTAAATACCTACACTTAACACAAATACATGTATTCAATTTTCAATTACGGAGGAAAGGAAAGAGAATACACGCATACAGGGAGAGAGAGTAACAGACCCGCCGAGGCCCATGGAGATAGCGCCGGCGGCGACTTCGGCTATGCCGGCAGTGAGGACGATGGAAGAAGAAGCGTTGGCACCGGAGAGACCCGCGGCCAGTGCGAAGGGTACCGTAAGACCGTCGGAGACACCGATTATGATGTCGCGGACGATTTCACCGGCAGTGAAGTGGTTTTCCTTGTGGTGATCCAGAAGCAGTCTCTGCTTCTCAGAAATGTTGATGGTGGTGTTGTTATTCATGCCTGCACTATGATTGTTCAGATCTCTAGCCATTTCAATAAACAGCAAGTACTAGAGAGAGGGAGAGCAAGAAGCGGGAGAGAAGTGATAATTATTCAAGTGAGGCGTGAGGGGGGCGTGTGGTGTCTGGATGTATATAAAGAGGAGAGAGAGAGATTCCAAATCCAGTAGTGGGGGGGGGGGGGGGGGTGGGGCGGTAGGGAAAAGGAAAAAAACGAAGGAAGGCTGTTGACACGGGCACAGGCGCAAAGGCAGGCCTTTTATCTCTTGCTTTGTCTTTCAATCGAACTTTTCCACGGGTGCGGTGGTTCCCAGACGTTACGTTTCCATCTCTCACATGCCTTCCAACTTTTCGTTTGGTCACCTTCATTTAATAATGGAAAATATTAAAAAAATAAATTTACCTAAGGCAATGTTCGAAAATTCCTATATAAACTAGAAAATTGTTTAATTTTTCCCAAAAAATAATTTTTTTTTTTATTAAATGATCAATCAATTAAAAAGCTCAATATTTAAACGCACTGTAAATTACAATTGCAAAACAAATTATTTACTTTTTCAATTGTTGTAAATATATATATATATATATATATATATTTTTATACCTTGGCTTGATCACCACTACCCAGTATTTGGATATTTATCCTGATTAATATGGATTGATCGTTGTAGGGTCTATTTTGTGGGGGTAGATCTCCTAATATTATTTTTTTCGTATCCAGAGGAAATCAACTCCGAACCTGATCGAGGGATGAAAGTGTTCATCCTATCTAAAGCAACAAGTGTTGATATTGTTGTAAACATATTAGACACATAACGTGGGTAGGTGAAAGCCCGACATAGAAAGCATAAATTTCTTTTGTTTCCAAGATATTTTTCGTGTGCAACTAAAAGTATTCATAAAATCGACCCACACATTTAAATCATGTTTGAAATTGTTGGGGCTCCTTTACCTTACCTAGAAGAATGAATGGTGGCAAACAATAATACATAAATATATATATATATATATATATATAGAGTAAGAAAGAAAAGAAAAACCTAAAAAGAAACTAAAGGTATGAAACTTTCCTTGGTTGAGTCCTGTCGGTCGATGTTAAGTCCCATAAAAGTCACTTTAAAATATATGCCATAAAAAATATTTATTGCACTTATTGGAAAACGAATAAATTTAAAACTATACAATAAAAAATAATCTTTTTTAAAAAATTACTAAATACTTAGTTAAGACTATAATAAGATCATATTTTTCTAATGATGTCACCCCCTCATAAGACTAATTAAGAATTCTGGACGCATACAAATGAATGGAAGTTGGGCAATTGCATGCCGAAAAAGGGGAAGATATAAACAGCAGAGAATGGGTCATTATGAAGTGAATATTTTTGGGGGGGCCAGCAGAGTGTGGTGAGAACGTGCTGGACACACGCCCTGGGCACCTCGAAAGTGACCATTTTGGTTACTATCAAATTTATGAATCATTACAGTCAATTTATACGGCTCCTTTCAGTGAAGACAAAAATGGAAACCAACAAAATTGCTTGTTGGCTGTTGGTCATCTTGATGTCAACCCCTTCGTATACAAACAGTTTCGGGCACATTCAATGTGGTGCCTCTGGGTATAGAGTTGCTGAGAAGCATGGTGCTCCAACACTCGGAATCACTGTTTTCTATGACAAATGTTTAGATTTCTAGATCTAATGCTCTGGTCTCAGTTTATTTTAGATGGGTTATTTTTAAGTTTTTTGTTATCTATTTGGCTGGTCACAATCTTTTTTAATTTAAATAAGAAAATTACCAAAACAATTATATTTTTTTTCCTTGTTTTCACTTTACATTGTGGTAGTTTATAAATTTGAATTAGTATATGAATATTAATGATTATTAAATTTGGAAACAATATAAATATATCAACCATAATAACTATTACTTTAGTAAACTATTACAATATATTAGATTTATATAAAAAAAAAATCCATTATTATAAATATGAAAATAAATATTACATATATAGAAATAAAAAAAATCAAATATTTTTAAAATCAAATTAATTATTGATTTGATTTTGATATATAATATTTTTTAAATATTATAAAAATATATGATATTTTTTAATAGAGGAGATTGAGACACTACTAAAAAATAGACTTTCAGCGACGAAAAAATCTATCGTTGAAAACCCATTTTCTATCATTGAAGAATATTAATGACAGATTTTTTCCGTCGCTAATAGTGACCTCGCTAAATATCAGTGACGGATTTTTTTTTCATCACTAATATTAGCGACGGATTACCTACAGAAAAAATCCGTCACTGATATTAGCGACGGAAAAAAATTCGTCGCTAAAAAAAAGTAAAAAAAAAATCAATGACTGACTAGGAGTCCGTCGCTGATTTTAGGAGTTCTAAAAAAAAATAACAATTTGGTCCAACAGCCCCACCGACCCGCGGCCCAACCCACCTACCCACAACCTTTAATTTCTGAAAAACTCCTCTTGCCTTTGAACCCTAGCATAATGAATGCGATGAGCAACCCAACTACCAAGCCTTCATAGTTATCTAATCATATTACTTTTTTTTGTTTATTATCTTTATCTCATATTTTTAATAATAAAAAAATAATATAAAATTATAATTTATTATAAAATAATAAAATAATAAAATAATTTTATTTTAGCTTAAAATAAAATAATAAAAAATTTTAAAAAATAAAATAATATTATCCTTCTACAAAATAAAATAAAAATAAAAATAATTATATTAATTAAAAAATTAAAAAATTAAAAAAAATAAAAAAAATAAAAAAAATAAAAAAATTTATAAATTTAAAAATTTAAAAAATTTAAAAAATTTAAAAAATTTAAAAAATTTAAAAAATTTTAAAAATTTTAAAAATTTTAAAAATTTTAAAAATTTTAAAAATTAAAAAATTAAAAAATTAAAAAAATTAAAAAATTAAAAAATTAAAAATTAAAAAATTAAAAAATTAAAAAATTAAAAAAATTAAAAAATTAAAATTTAAAAAAATTAAAAATTAAAAAAATTAAAAAATTAAAAAATAAAAAAATCTATTGGTAATCTATCTCTAATTTTTCAGTCGGTAATCTGTCAGTAAAATTTCCATCGGTAATCTATCGTTGATAGGTTTACAAAAAATTAAATTTAAAAAAAATTAAAAATTTAAAAATCCATCGGTAAAATTTTTCTTAGTAATCTGTCGCTTATAGATTTACAAAAAAATTTAAAAAAATTAAAATTAAAAAAATTAAAAATTAAAAAATTATACAAAATCCGTCACTAATCTGTTAGTAAAATTTTCATCGATAATTCGTCGCAATTTTGTCCCTATTACCGACGAAAAAAAATCCGTCGGTAATTTTTTATCACTGAAAATCTATTTTCTAGTAGTAAGATATTATTAAAATGAAAATGAAATTACATAATTGTATATCTTAGATACTGTAACTATACTCCAAGAATAATAATTATGAATTGTACTTATTTAGTCAAAGTTATTAATATTGGTTTCAAATGACCATTTTGATTTTACTAATGCTAAAAAACTTTTTGACACTGAACCATCAAAGCATTCTAATGTTGAGATTCTATATAGTGTAATGCATATATATATATATACACACACACGCAATGCAAATTGAAGAAATAAATAGTATGATATGCAAATGGAAAGAGATGCATCAAATGAATGAAAAGATTCCTAGATAAAATCAAACTGATCTGTTTATGAACAACCAAAACCCTAACTCTATAAAAAATTAAAAATTAATTTCGATGTTATATTATAAAGTATACTGTTAGAAATGGATACCAGGTCATCCATGAGGGCTTGACCCACCCCAACCTATTTGAATATAAATAAGAAAGAAAAAGGAGGGAGAAGTTTCCTTATGGGAAACTAACTCTTAACCACCCGCACAATTTGAAATCTAAGGTTGTGGCCTTGTGGTAGAGAGAGGGTAATGCATGAATATGAAAAAAAAAACATTCCATTTTTTGGATTTGAGGGCTATGAAAGTATCGCATTTCGTGATTGTTTTGTGAGGATTGTACCACGATTGAAGGTATTTGAATCGTAAAAATCAAAACTGTTGTGACAGTTTTAGAACCATTTACATACCAACACATCAAAGAAAAGGTTAGTAATTCAAGATTGAGATTTTGGACATCATTATTGGATTTTATATGTGAAAATGCAAAGATCCAGATTTAAAATTCCAATATAGTATCAGAGCATACATAACTTGTTTCCTAAACTCTTTTTTTTTTTTTTTTTATGGATGATGGAAAATGATAAAAGCATGATATTTTTATGGGTTGCTAATGATAACTTTTGTCATAGTTGACAAAAAGCCCTCATAATTTTACAGTAGTATGTCTATGTCATAAGGATTAATTTGCTAAATATCATGTTTACACGCTTAGTATTTTGAGAGATATTCAAAACCCTAATCGAAAATTAAATGTGCTAATATCTTTTAGGATAATGAGTTTTAGGGTACAATATTTATATGATTACATTTCTTGTGAAAAATACTTTCCAACCATATAAAAAATGCAAAAAATGATTAAGAAACGAGAATGACATGGGCATTCGAAATTAGAGTTGAATTTCAAAAATATTTTAAAATTTTGAAGGATATAAACAGTAACCATGACATGTTCCCACTCTCGCCTGGAACGCATGAATCCTACATCATAGGTTATAGATGTCTGATCTAAAAACCAAACCACCATTGGATTTGTAGATAACGAAAATGGGGGAGGAGGTAGCTAAAACCTGGTGGGCTAAAAATGTTGGTAAGGCAACGACTGTGCAACACACACTAGCATGTGAGAGTGGGCGTGCCTAGGCATGTGTAAGCTATGTGCTGGTGCAACTCATATCAGGCAATATGTGGGGGCACATGAGGGCTTCAATCCTACATAAAATTTTATGGAAATATTTCTTATTTTTCTAAGAACTTTTCTACAAATTTTAATTTATTTTTCAAAATTGTAAAATAATTTTTTTATTGATTTTTAAACATATAAATTGTTTTAAAATTACAAAAAAAATAATTTTTCATTCTGAAAAAATTTTAAAAATTTTTGTATGAGTTAAGAAAATTATTTCCTTACTATTGGCTATCCAAGTGAAATTTTTATACCTTTTTGATTTTATGCTCATTTATTTGTGTGTTGAAAAATTAGTTTTTTTAATATAAAATTAATTAAAAATTGAGCATATTCTTTCAAGTTGGTATCTTAAATTTTATATCATATATGGTTAGTTACACGCCCAATCTAATATTGATTCTCATTTTTAAAATGTGATTGGGCTGAACACACACTTAACATATTCAAGAAAATGCTAGAGTCTTGTAAACTCCAGAGTATTTGGCAAAATTAGGTATAATAATCACTACAAAATTAAAGAATTATCCTGACGCTAAAATTTATATCCGGTAACTTTTACTCACGTTTTTCTTAAACCTGTATAGACTGTTTTGAATAAACCGTAAGAAATACTATATATTTTCTTACTATTTTAAAATGTTCATCGGTAAAAGTTTATCAACCGTGACTAAATCTAGCATATCGTTTGTATAAACAATAGTCTATATTTATGGATATAAGGACGTCCGTATAAGCAATGCTATATCCTTACGGCTATAACTTGTGATCGGTAAATATAGGTTTATAGTCATGATTTGAAAGCCGTATGTATAAGCAATGCTCTATCCTTATTGTATCGAGCCATCATTTGAAAGGAGTCTGTATGATAATGCTATAGCGGTTATAACTTATAATGGGTAAATATAGGTTTTTAGCTTATTATTGTTTATTGACTTTTGTTTAGTTGTTTAGTTAGTAGTGACGTTTTAAAAAAAATCTCATGGTGACTAAATAAGAAATGTTTAGGATGGAGACTACTAACCAACCACGGAGTCTATCACTCCCCAACGATTATCATCCACCATTTATAAACTATATATTGAGTGTGTTAATTAATTAGTAGAAGGGTTGTTTTTGTGAGTGAGAGGGGATGAAGAAGTAATAAGATGCAACGGAAAGGTGGAAATGTGATAAGGGTTGGTGTTATCATGTGGTAATGTTATCATGGGATTCACATGGTAAGTTGTAGTAAGGAATAGTAAGTTGCGATAAGTTGCGCAGTAAGTGTAATTAGTAATGGTTGATATTGTAAGTAAATATATTTGGTAATGGTAAGGTTGGTAATGGTAAGATTGCTTCCTACTTCACACAACACAACAGGAGGAGATTTATATTTTTTTCATTTTCATTATTTTAATTACCATTTTTAGTTTACTTTAATTGTCTCTCTTAATTTTTTATTTTATATAATTTTTTGTTTTTTGAAATGATAAATTTATGAAATGGATTTATGTGTCTATATATAGAATTTATATGTGGAACTTATATAGTATTTATTTGTGAACTAAGTTATCTTAGCCTTTCATAGAATTTAAAGGATTAGAAATGTTTAATTTATATGGTATTTAATTTTTCACAGAATCACTGTTTTCTATGACAAATGTTTGGATTTCTAGATCTAATGCTCTAGTCTTAGTTTATCTTGGATGGGTTATTTTCAAGTTTTTTGTTATCTATTTGGCTGGTCACAATCTTTTTTAATTTAAATAAGAAAATTACCAAAACAATCATATCTTTTTTCCTTGTCTTCACTTTGCATTATGGTGTATTTATAAATTCCAATTAGTATATGAATATTAATGATTTTTAAATTTGGAAACCATATAAATATATCAACCATAATAATCTATTACTTCAATGAACTATTACAATACATTAGGTTTATATAATAAAACCCATTGTTACAAATATAAAAATAAATATTATATATATAGCAATAAAAAAAGTCAAATATTTTTATAATTTAATTTTGATATATAATATTTGTTTAAATATTATCAAAACATATGATATTTTTTTAATACAGGTGATTGAGAATTTATTAAAATGAAAGTAAAACTACATAATTATATATCTTAAATACTGCAGCGATACTCCATCAATAATAGTTTTGAATTGTACTTATTTTAGTCGGTTATAATATCGGTTCCAAATGACGATTTTGATTTTACTAATGCTGAAAAGCTTTTCAATGCTGGACCATCAAAGCATTCTAATACTGAGATTCTATGTAGTGTAATGCATATATTCACAAACACAATGCAAATTGAAGAAATGAATAGTGTGATAATGTATCAAATGAATGAAAAGATTCGTAGATAAAATCAAACAAATCTGTTTATGAACAACCAAAAACCTAACTCTTTATAAAATCAAAAATTATATAAAGTATACTTTTTAAAATGGCTGCCAAGTCGCCCATGAGGACTTGATCTGCTCTAACCTATTTGAATGTAAATAAGAAAGAAAAGGGAGGGAGAAGTTTCCTTATGGGAAACTAACTCTCAACCACCCTCCCAATTTGAAATCTAAGGTTGTGGCCTTGTGGTAGAGAGGGGGCAATGCATGAATATGAAAAAAAAAATTCCCATTTTTGGATTTGAGGCCTACGAAAGTATAGCATTTAGTAATCATTTTGCAAGAATTGTATCACGATTGAAGGCATTTAAATTGTACTGTTATCACAGTTTTTGAACAATTTACATACCAACATATCAAAGAAAATATTAGTAATTCAACCTTGAGATTTTGGACATTATTATTGCATTTTATATGTGAAAATGCAAATATCCAGATTTAAAATTCCAATATATATGGTATTAGAGCATGCATAGGTTGTTTCCTAAACTTTTTTTTTTTATGATGGAAAATGATATAAGCATGTATAAAAATGCTATTTTTGAAACAATCCAAATGCATGATATTTTTATGGGTTGTTAATGCTAACTTTTGTTATAGTTGGAAAAAAACCCTCATAATTTTTCAATAGTATGTCTATGTCATAAGGATTAATTTTGTAAAATATCATGTTCATACGTTTAGTATTTTGAGAGATATTCAAAACCTAAACCGCAAATTAAATATACTCATATCTTGTAAGATAACGAGTTTCATGGTATAATATTTATATGGTTAGATTTTTCATAAAAAAAATGCTTTCCAACCATATAACGAACACGAAAAATGGCTAAGAACTGAGATTGATATGGGCATTTGAAATTGAGTTGAATTTCAAAAATATTTTAAAATTTTGAAGAAGAAGAACAATAACCATGACATGTTCCCACTCTTGATTGGAGCACGTGAATCCTACAACATTGGTTATAGATGTTTGATTTGAAAACCAAGACAACCATTGGATTTGTAGATATAGAAAATGGGGGAGGTGGTAGCTAAAACTTGATGGGCTGAAAATGCTGGTAAGGCAATGCCTGTGCAACACGCACCGGCATACGAGAGTGGGCGTGTACAGGCGCATGTAAGCCACGTGCTAGTGCAGCTCATATCTAGCGGTACGTTGGGGTGGGTGAGGGCTTCAATCCTATAGAAAATTTTATGGAAATATTTCTTATTTTTCTAAGAATTTTTCTGTAAGTTTTGATTTATTTTTCAAAATTATAAAATAATTTTTATTGATTTTTAAACATATTGTTAAGGAAATTGTTGTCCAACCCTAATATATTTTGATGATAACAAAACTTTATATGTGTTTCTAACAATTTACAAGTGTACAGACATTTAAAATATAAATCTGTACAATTGGTTAGAGAACAATGTAATAGAAGTAGGGTAGAAGCAAATCTGGGTAGAAGCAGTATGTTTGGGTAGAAACAGTAGAGTTTCAGACAAATTTTAAACTGTTATGATTTCTGCTGTGTTTTTGTTCTGTTTTCAAGTCCTATCTCAGCATGTTAAATACAGATTGAGAGCTGTACTTAACCATAAAATCTATTTTAATGGGTGATTCAAATTCAAACTCAGATTAGACTTTTATTGGAGGTAAAATCAAATTCAGAATTTGAATTTAAGCAATCTCTGAAGTTTTGACAGGTTTTCAAGAACTTTATAATTTTATATATTTTCTCTAATTTCTAAAATTTTTTAGATTTTATTTCTCCTTACTACAAGAGTATTGCTAGATTTGAAACTTTGAAAGTTACTGTAGTAAAATGAGGTTTTGAAATTTGAACAGAAGACTGATTTTTAGGATCCAAAAAATCCGTTAAGTGCTAGTTCTTAAGGCATTTTGTAAGTGCTATATCATTTTGAAACATGCAAATTTTTGATAGAACTCGAATTGAACCTTAAAGAGTAATATTCAAACTTTATTGAGAGATTTTTATAGATTTCATTCAAAACTTGATCTGAGAGAAATCAAAACCCAAATACAGCTACTCGATCATATCTGCTGTTGTATTTTTCTGCTGTCGATTGAATTTATACATTCCTATATTATTCTGAGTTTTTATTTGTATAGTCTCACAAGTCTAAGGAGAGTGTGAGAAACATTCTCAAGGGTTGACAGGTTGGGTGTGAGAGAGTTAGACTTTGATAAGTGTTGGACTAAGATATCTTTAAGATGGAAGGTGCAAATTGTCAACATTAAAGCCATGTACATGTGGTTGTAACTCTCTTTGTATACAGTGGAAACTAGCTATCGCTGGATCCTAGGTTACTGAGATGAAAGAGTGGATGTAAGCATAAGACCGAACCACTATAAACTGAGCTTGATCTCTCTATCCTTTCTTTTTATTTGTGCATTTACATTAACATTTTGCATGTTATTTGGCCATATGTTTTAGGACTGATTTTAGTGGGGTAAAATTTTAAGTGAAGTCAAACCAATTCAACCCCCATTTTTGGTTTTATTGGGACCACACATATAAATTGTTTTAAAATTATAGAAAAATTATTTTTCATCCCAAAAAAATTTTGAAAATTTTTGTACGAGTTAAGAAAATTATTTCCTTACCATTGGTTATCCAAGTGAAATTTTTATACCTTTTTGATTTTATACTCATTTATTTGTGTGTTGAAAAATTAGTTTTTTTAACAAAAAATTAATTAAAAATTCAGCATACTCTTTCAAATTGGTACCTTAAATTTTATATCATATATGGTTAGTTACATGTCCAATTTAATATTGATTCTTATTTTTAAAATGTAGTTGGGTTGGACACACATTTAACATTTTCAAGAAAGTGTTAGAGTCTTATAAACTCCAGAGTGTTTGGCAAAATTAGGTGTAATAATGAATAATAGAATAGATCCTATGTAAACTTTGCCATATCTTTTAAGATTACGAAAACAAAAATATTTGGAGTTCATGATTTGGGCCATTGGTTTGGAGATATTGAGTTGAGATTAATGTGATTAGAAACCCACTTATTTGAGAACTATATTAATTAAAAAATAAACGGCTAAGAATATGGAAATTAAGATAGAAATATAATTATTTTTTAGGATAAATAGTTTTATTCCATGTGTCATAATGAGATTCATTTCTATCGATAGATTTTCAGTAAAAATGATTAATATACTATCTCATATGTATATGTTCTCAAAATAGATATTTTTATGTGTATTATTTCTTATGAAAGATAACAAATTATGTATCATGATCATGAATTATGAAAATTTGTAAGTGTGATATGTAAAGTTCCTATTTTAAAAATGAATTTAGAATGTTTGTTTATACATATGATTTGAATATTCTAAAATAAATGCATACGTATATGATCATGAGTATATGTAAAAAGATATGTTCTTATATCATATGATTTAATTATTTCGTATATTTGAGTGGAAGATTTTATATTAGTAGAATTTAAGTGATTCTCACATGAAACTTAGTGAATTTTATTATTATGAATTAAATTTATCATGATCAAACATTTGCATCATAAATAATGATTGGGAATATTTTGTGAACTTTCGAATCTATACATTATATTGATTTATCAAAAACATTAATTTTTAGTAGAAAATTATGTGTATTATATGAGTATTAGTACTTAATGATTACCTCTTAAAAATCTAGACCATGGTATCAGGGTCTATAATAGCACATCTTGATAAGAGTGATAAATTGAATGGTGACAGATATAATATTTAATATCATAAAATTTGGTAGTGTTAGAACAGATAGATGCCTTAAAGGGTATTAACCAAATTAAGTAAGACCAGATGTGTGAAATATTGCTCAGAAGAGGCAAGATCAAAAGGCTTAACAGGCATGGAAAAAGAGGATTCCACTCCTCGAACTATACTGGTTGGCTTAGTGATTGATTATTTTATTAACGAGTGTGAACAATATTTGATTGCTCGTTATATTTAGGTGTACCTCAGGAAGGAATATCGAGATACTAGTGTGACTCATTTGAGAAAGCTAACTATCAAATTTGATACTTACAAATGATGTTGATCATAGTATCAAATAGAATTTGAGGATCATGTTAACCCTGATAAGGGAGTTGAAGTCAGCTAGTCAAGTTCTCTCTGATAAGTAGTAAGTTCAAGTTTTAATCTGATTCCTTTTTAACAAGTAGGAGCACTTAAAAATCAATTTGGCCAACAATAACAGTATTAAGATTTTCTTTAATGGTGTTCGGCATGTTGAACTTGAAGATAAGCGGCTTACTGGTGCAAAATCGATTGCTAGTGCTTTCATAGTTAAATCTAGTTCCATGAAAGTTTCTAGTTTTAAGTATAAAAGGAACTGAAACAAAGGCACGAAATGGAACGTAATTAGAACAGGGTCTAAGAAAAATAACCCCAAATGCAAAAACAAACATAGGCAGTTTGGAAATAAAAAGGATAAGGAAATTTGATGCGGTACAATTACCAAGTTTTTGGTTATTTTACTCATAAGTGTTCTAAGCCAGAAGAAAAAAGGATAGCACTTAATCATACTTCTTTGAGTTTTGCATATATCTCTAGTACTATTTTCTTATGTGAATGTTATCCTATGTGGATTATAGATTTAGAACTAACATGCCCATGTAACTACGGATCATTTTTTGTCGAGTTCCTTTTGGGACAAGATAAATTTATGTAGAGAACAATGCCAAAGTAGAAGTTAAAGGGATTGACGCTTAAAAATTTGAATTACAAGATGATCAAACTCTTATTTTACATGATATTCTTTATATACCAGAGATTTAATGAACCATAATATCCATTGATCTTCTAGAACATGACTATAGTTTAAACTTTTATCACGATGTGGTTAATATATATTATTACGATATGTATTATGGTTCAGAACATCTCAAAAACAGTTTTATATTGTTGGACAAACATTTAATTATGATATTAATCATTCCATTTGTTTAAATATTTGTACTTCAAGCAATGTAGATAACGTGACATGCTAGATTTGGTCACACCAGGTAAGATAGGATAAATCGACTAGCGAAGGCTGGATTATAAGGTTCGCTAATTAAAGTTGATTTATCTATTTATGAATATTGTCTTACTAGTAGAATAACATAAAAACCATTTGAAAATGCCAAGAGGGTTGAATTTCCATTACTGTTGGTATATTTTGACATTTGTGATCTAATGAGTTTGAAGACCATACATGGAATGTCATATTTTATTGCATTTAAAGATGAATTCATGCCGTTTGGTTATATCGATTTTATTTCTCACAAATCTAAAGCACTTGAATGTTTCATATGCTATATGAATGGAGAAAAGAATCAAATAGATACGATAATAAAAACCTTAAGAATAAATCGAAAATGTGAATATCTATTAGATCAATTTGAAAATTTATATAATGAAAAATAAATAATTAGACAATTGATTATTTCTTACACACATAAGCAGAATAGTGTTGGCTAAAGAAGGAATGAAATATTGTTAGATATGACAAGATCTATGATGGTGCGAGCTAAATTGCCTATTTTCTTATGGGGAGATGTATTGTTAGTTGCGACCTATATTTTTAAATAAAGTGTATTCAAAATAAGTATCTACTGCACCATATGAATTTTGGAATGGTAAAAAGACGAATTTGAATATTCTCAGATCTTGGGAATTGGCTGCTTGTGTTCAAAACTTTTCTAATAAGTTTGGAAAGTTTGATCCCATGTAAAGAAACGTATCTTGACTTGATATTCTAATCAGTTTTAAAGATTATGTACTCACTGGTGAATAAAAAGATGATACTATTTGTAAGATTAAATCATGGAATGAGACCATTTCTGGAAAATGATTTTCCTAATATTAGTGAAATAAAGGAAACAAAATTTTTATTTGATGGATCATTGCAATTGTAAACAAATGAATTTTTAGTTGATTTTAATGGAACGATTTCATATTATAATGATCTAACTAAATTACCATTCAAGAAAGTGTTAAGAAATATGTGCCCAAACATTATTATGAGATTGAACGACATATTTTTAGTATTTCTCCAATAGATGAAGAAATGCCTAAAAAATATAAACAAGGCTTTTGTCATGTCCTGCAAAGGATGAGTGAATAAATGCAATAAAAGAACAAATGAAGTCGATAAAATTAAACCATGTTTGAGAACTTGTTGAATTTCTATCTAGACGCAAAACAATTAAGAACAAGAGAGTTCTCAAAGAAAAGTTTAGAAATGATGGAACTATTGAGAGGTATATAAATCGATTAGAGTAAAAGATCATACCAAACAAAGAAATATTGATTATGAAGAAATCTTTCTACTAGTGGTGAGATTTGCTTCTATTCACCTATTGTTGGTTATGGTAGCCAATTTAGATTTGAATTACATCATATAGACATAAGAATTGCTTTTCTCAATGGAGAACTTAAAGAAGGGATTTGGTTTTAAGAAGTTTATGAGACAATGGTGTTTGAAATTTCACAATGTTGTAATCTTTTATGATTTTATCATAACAGACGAAAACTATTGTATTTGTATGAAAAAATCTAGCAATAAGTTTGTAATTCTATTTCACTCGTATGGTTATAGGCAAAGAGTTTAAGTCATGAGATTTGCCCAAAGACTGAAGAAAAACTAGTTATGTCTAGAATATTTTATTCTAGTACTATTGGAAACCTGATGTACACTATGGTATGTACTCATCTTGATATTTATAATACTATGGGTTTAGTCAGATATTAGTCCTATCCAGGTACGAGACATTAGAGTGAAGAGGATTTTCTTTTAATACCTGAAGGAAATTGCAAATTATTTTTTTTATTGTCAAAGAAAAGATATATTATTGAGAGGATGTACAGATGTTGGTTGGGGTGGTGAATCCACCTTGATTATGCTTTTTTGCCAAATGATAGCACTATCTTTTGAAATCGTAAGAAACCAACCTGTGCATTACTGTTCATAGTGGAAGTAGAATTCGTGGTTTGTATTTTTGCAATTCAAAATGATATTTGGTTGAGAAGATTTTGTAATATTTGAGAATCGTAAACAATTTAATAGGAGTTATGACAATTTATTGTGATGATCAATCAACAATTGCTTGCACTAAAGATTCTAAATGTCTTGAAAAAACCAAACACATAGATATATGATTCAACTTTGTTAAAGACATTGTTGAAAATAGAGAGATGACATTGAAGTATGTGTTTACGCATTCAATGGTGGCTGATCTTTCATAAAGCCAATACCCAAAGAGTCATTTATGAAATATGTTAGATCTCTTGTATTGTATAAGATGTAATTGTAGTTGAACACAGGATGATTGTATTGTGACGTTTGAATTTTTTTGTATTCACAAGTTCTTATGTTGTAATTTAAAGATATATTGGACAAATTTTGATATGGGTTTTCTCATACAAGCAATCACCTCTAATGTTGAGTAGCATGTAGAGATGAGGCAATATTGCTTTTTGAGAGTGATCAATATTAATGTCGTTTTAGTAAAGTACTAAGATGAGATTACTACTTATGTATTTCTTAGATGAGATTACTACTTATGCATTTTTTTGTAATTGAAATGGATTTTCCGCAATCCATTAAACTTATCTAAAAACCATGTGTGAGTATTTTTTTTTAATATTGTGATATCCAAAATACTTATAAGAAGTTTTTTTAATATTGTGATATCCGAAATACTTATAAGAAGAAAACTCAATTTAAGTGTTATGGTATACTTGGATTAAAACCTATAAGATGCATTATTTTAAAAAAGAAAGACATACGCTTCTAATTGAAAAAAAATGGTATCATAGTATGTGTTTAATACCATATTTTCTAATGTGACTATATGTGTAAGGAGTTGATGAATCCCTTTATACTTTATTGTGTGAGACTCTGAGATTTATTTTAATTTAATTTTATACCTTAGGATTTTTAACTGTTTCTTGAAACTTTATTTTAGTTTTACTATTTTGATAAGTTATCAATAAACCCTGATTAATTCGGTTTTGTGGTTGATATTTAGGAAAGCTACTATAATGAAGTTGATAAATAGTAGTATAAAAGAAAAACTATCTTTTAATTGACACTTATTTTATCTTCATAGATTGACCAATTATATTTTCGATTTAGTGTTTTGATACAAAACTGTGAATACATAATTTGAGTTAAATCAAGTATAATCTTATTTATATTGTTTGATAGATAAGAAATACGTTGACTTTATATAGTAAAAGAAGTTTGCGATATAGCGAAATACGATATCCTCATTATATTAAAAAGTGACCTATTGATTTCTTAATCGGTGTATAGTTTTAAACTCTTAGTATACTTGTTTGTTACACGATTCATTTACATGTATTAGTGGTATATGAAAATGATTGAACTAAATTCAAGTTTAGCCCTTATTTGCAAGTCGTAGATATTAGAAATGGATATCGGGTTGTTCGTGAGAACTTGACATGACCAACCTATTGGAATTTAAATAAGAAAGAAAAGTGAAGGTATATGGTCCGCTAACCTATTACCATGAAATCTCAGCAGGCCCATAATCATAAAGTTCGCGAACCACTAAGCAGTCTCTCAGTATACACTTTTACACACTTAGTTTCTGTTCAACCTCCCGATCTCTTGGGTCACCATTGAAATAATTCCTATTATAGCACCCAAAGACTACACGGGCCTCAGACTCTTTTAGTCTTTTATTCTCTTTTTCACTCTTTCTAACTTAAGTATCGGAGTTTCCTCCACCAGTGCCATCTTTGATAGGTTTTTGTAGGTTCTCTCATTGAAGAAAGTCCAGTGGCCTCGACGTCACTAGTTCCCTGTTCGAGCTAGGAGAGCAGTTTACCTGTGGAGTCAAATTTGGTTTCAACAAAAAGGGAGGGAGAAGTTTCCTTATAAGAAACTAACTCTAAACCACCCTCCTAATTTGAAATCTAAGGTTGTGGCCTTGTGGTAGAGAGAGGGTAATGCATGAATGTAAGGGAAAAAAAAACAAAAGAAACATTCCCGTTTTTGGATGGGCTGCGAAAGAATAGTATTTGATGATCATTTTGCGAGCATTGCACCACGATTGAAAGCATTTAAATTGTGAAAATCAAGACTACTCCATTTGTGATAGTTTTTGGACGATTTACACACCGACACATAAAAAAAAAGTTAATAATTCAATCTTGAGATCTTGATATATTATTATTACATTTTATTTGCGAAAATACAAAGTGCGGATTTAAAATTCCAACATATATCAAACCTAACTCTAATCGATCACAAATCTATATTATGAGAGAGAGAGACCACTTGGGTTGATGAGGTTTCAGAAACAAGGTGGGAGAAAATTAGTCTATCTAGCAAATAGAACGAGCCAACAAGGAGGAGTGAGAGCTTGAGAGAGAGAGAGAGAGAGAGAGAGAGAGAGAGAGAGCAAACATGATACCACATAGAACAATGGAATTTGGGATAATTTTTTTTTTTAAATTGGAGGATAAAATTTCAAAAATATCAATATCAAACACTACAGAAACATGAAATTAGTGATAGATTTAGCGACAAAAATTTAAAAAAAATTCATCGTTAATTTTATTAACTATGAATTTAGCGACAAAAAATCTTTTGTTACTAATAACGTGTCACAAAAATTTAGTGACAAAATTCAGCAATTCATCGATAAATTAGTGACGAAAAGGATCTCGTCGCTAAATTATGGCTAAATATTTTCATCGCTAAATTCATTATTACATTTAATGACGAATATTAATATTCATAGCTAAATTTTGGCGAAGAATTTCTGAATCTGTAGCTAAATCCGTAATTAAATTTACCAACGGATATGAAGATTTGTGACTAAATTTAGTGATAGATATGAGAATACTGGTTAAATTTAATGACTGATACAAGAATCTGTGGATAAATTTAGTTATGGATATGAGAATCTGTAAAAAAATTTAGCGATGGATTTGTGAATAATTTAGCGATAAATATGAAGATTCGTAAATAAATTTAACGACAGATCTGTAAATCTGTATCAAAATTTAGTGATGGCTGTGAGGATCCGTAATTAAATTTAGAGACGAACTTTTTATGACAATTTAGCGACGAATTTAGAAATTTATCCAAAAAAATTTTATTATTTTTATAATTTTTTTTATTAAAAAAGAAGTGTCCTATCCAACAAACATAAAAATCAAATTTAGTCATGAATATCAATCTAATAATTCTAAAAATTTCCTCAATCTAACTAATATAATAATCAAATTTCAGACATTTTTTTGAAATTAATAAACTCAATATTATTTATAAATATTCGAACATCTAACAAAATATCAATATGAACAAAATCAAACAAATATCAATTCGATATATAACAAATATACTTCAACATCAAATATGAACGTTCAATATTCAACAATAAACATATAGTATTAATAATTATAAAATCTATCAATTATTGTCTTGCTCATCATCATTGGGGTTATCACTAGGAGGTATAGCAAGTACTCTTTATTTTTTATCCCACTAGATGCCTCTAGCCACAAAACTATATTATCAACGGATGGTTCAGATGAGACAATATCATTAGCACTACTCTAATGAGTCAGTAAAAGTTCATTATATTTTTTCTGTATTATAATGAGATAAATTAGAAGGAAAGTAAAATAAAGTAATAAGATATTTTATCGGCTAGTATAATTAGAATGAGCAATTATTACTAGCCTGTTTAAACTTGGAATTCTAGATCAAAATATAATAGTAATAATTATACACTTGAATTATATTATTTAAGGTTTTATTTATGACTTTTAAGATTGTTTTATACCTTATTTTATGATTTTATACTAATTAATTTTGCGGGTTTTGTTTTAGGAAAATTTGGAGTTATTTAAAGAAATTTGGACTGGATGAACAAGATATAGTATTTTAGGCATAAATTTTTTATCCGACATCCGATTGACCTAATTTTTATGGAGTTGGAAAGAAGACTTTAAGACTTACAAATCTTGTGAAGAGTGTAGAAACAAATTCAGGTCAGTATCAGAAACAATATGCTATAGTGCTGGAATTTAAGAAATAGGAGTCCTTATTGAATAGGGAAACTACTTGAACTATCAAATAAGAGATTTTTATGATAAAATCGCTAATAATTTCAAGAATTTTCAAAATTAAGGATAAGAATAAAATTTTCAAATTTTGAAAAAAATAAGAAAATAAAGTTTATTATCATAACTCAAGTTTTTAAGTCAAAGAGAAAAACACAAGTTTTCAAAGAAGCCATAACTCCTTAGACTTTTAGCCTTTAAATAGGAGCCCTACACACGAACTAGAGAGAGACACGAAACCCTAGCAACCTCCTTTGGACATGATTTCCCATCTCCTTTTGGGTGCAAAACAAGTTGTAATGTTTTTTTTTTACTTTTTTTATTTTTCTTTATTATGTCTAACTAGATTTTTTTGTTCTTAAAACTCAACAGATTCTGTTTTTTGATTAATGGTATGATTTGATTTATTTATTTTTCTTAAATATTTATTGGTATGATTATTATTTGATAAAGTTTTATTGTTGAATTTAATGTTTTATACATATTGGAACCTGCATTCTGATGATTTGAAATCGAATGCATGTATGACCAATATAATTATACGAGATTAGACCACGTAATAAAATCCAAATGAGATTATGAGTATGACCATTGGATTAATTTCATGTGTGGAATTTTAGGGGAAATCTTGGATTATAGATTTTCTATAGATCTTAATATAATTCGGGTTAATCTAAATCGAATGACTATTAGGTTTTGATTAATTGGATTAGAGTATGACAACTGAGTGAATCAAACTTAGGAGAAATATGATATTATCAATAATAATTCTGTAGACAATAAACTTTAGGACCATGTGAAAAATTAAAAAGATATAAAATCGATGTCCTAAAATTTTATAAAATTAGGGTTCATCCATTAATTTTTGTCCTTAATATTTTCGTAATTTTTAATATTTTCGCAACGTTGATTTTTTTATCCAACTTAAATAGGGCAATTTAAAATTAATAATACAAAATATTTTAGTGAAAACGATATTTGCTCGTACTATACAAAACACCGACTAGAGTATATTTATCCAAAATCGTAATATATCAAAATTGCATACCAAACCAACAAAATACCACGTGCTGTTGTTTCTACCTATATTTAAAATAAATAAAAGGCTTAAACTCCATGTAATGCAATCTTATGACTAGCATTCACAAAATTGAAATTCTAGATCAGCTAATCAAATTCCTTTGACAAAGCCAGCATTTACATCAAACAAAATTTGTGGGACTCTTCGGTGTGTATCTTTGAAGAGGGCATTTTCTGTAGTTGAATTGTCAAGAACCTGGCATGATGCTTTATTTAATTCAAACAATATTTATGGGACTCTTCAGTTGCACTTAAAGCACTAAGAAAAAGTAGATTGTTTATTATGTACTTTTTGAATGCAAAGATAAGTTCAGTGCATTTCCAACACAATCCCCAGTCTGGTACTTGGTGATGCCATCTCATTTAGAATGCCGCTCTTTTCGCCTTTTAACCACAAAAGAGAGGGCAACAGAAATATAAACGAAATCTTCAGGTCTACAATAATCATGTCTAGGGGACCATGAGCAATAAATAGTCAATTTTGCTTGTGATGTCTTGATTGTGTGCTTATTATAATAAAGCAATCACCAACGTTTAATCAAGATTTGTTCAAAAAACTACACATTTGGTCAATGCACCAAGTTATGGGAGTGTTATTTCCAACAAAGTTCTACAGTCACGTCTTATCATCTAAATACAAATTGTAAGACCATAATGCAAACAAAGATTACCTCTAAGATTGGTTGTCCTATTGTCACACTCAATACGTACATTGCATACATATTCTGAAGCCGGCAGAGAAACAGGCACAGAATTCTAACAGTTTATGTAAGAAACAGTTGTTATTTTATAAACAAAGCCTACTAGAAATTCTGAAGTGTTTTCATAACAATGGCAGCAACTGCAATCGAAGCAGCAATAAAAGGGAAAATTTTGTATTCAGCAAACAATGTTCCCAAATTTCCAGGCACACTATCACTTAACATTTATGGCAAAACCATGAATTTCAAGGTTACTCATATTTATGAACTCCAATTCATGAGACTCAACAGTTACTATAAAAGAAATAGAAATACAACTAATTGATCAGACATTCCTAAAGGGGGAGAGAGAGAGAGAGAGATGGTGAATTGGTGATATAAGTCAAAAAGTTTCTTTCCAACTAATTGATGGGCACTTTCCTAACTGTCAACCAAGATGTTTCTTTACGATCAACTGAAATTTCCAAGTTTGGGACGTTAAAAGAAAAGAGTTCCTAGCTTTACCAACATTAAATGAAATCAATCCCAGCGCATTAAGAAAAAAGTTCCATATATTTCATGATAAGTACATATGTAGAGAAATACAGCAATAAAAAAGAAATGACAGAACTGTGAATCGCAAAACAATCCCAGTGCATTAGAAAAGGCATTTCCAACACAATCCCAGTCTTGGTACTTGGTGCAAAACAATCCCAGTGCATTAAGGAAAGGCATTTCCAACACAACAGAACTATGGGTGACTTTCTGGAATGTCAGTTGCGCTTAAAGCATTAAGAAAAGGCAGATTGTTTTTTATGTACTTGTTGAATGCAAAGATAAGTTCAAACTCAATCTCTCAAGGGCAGCTACTTGATAAGGATTAGAAAGAAATTAATGATAGTGTTAGAGTAAAACTGAAAATTCAGAGCTCCCAATGTGGAAGATAGTATGTCGCAAGATGCAATGAAAACTATACAATCAAGAAGATACTAGTAGACAAGGTAGCCTGCAAAATGTTTACAGTGTAATGCAAAAAGAAACAAGCGGATGTGTACATTTGCATTTATTGGATCACCTCACACGAAGGTGTTCAAGTTTAAGCATACCTCAAATGGAAGGCCAAGAATCTCCCGAGAAGGATAAAGCATGTCGTTGTGCACAAGAACAGGAGCTTGGTTGACAACTGATGGGTTTATATGCACATACACATACGAAAGCGTGCGAAATTTTCAGAATCATAAAATATTAGAGGTTTTGGGCATACCTCAAGAGTAGATCGCAAAAATCTATGAAATCATGAATCTCGATCCAACGACCTCACCGTCGGGATGATAACTACAAAACTCGAGCTATCACCGCAACACCATAATACCGCAACACCGCAATCGAAATCCGGTGACACAAATTCTCTACACAGAATTTTTGTTTTTTTTTAATACTCTCTCTCAAGGGGATAATTTTTTCTCTCATTCAATTGTGCCTCTTCACAATTGTTTTTGTGCAAAAGTAGTGTTGCTTAGGGTTTGTCCTAGTTTTCATATACTTCTGTCACTACATATGATAGATAATTCAAATCCATCAGTTACCATTTGTGAATTTTGGAAAGTGAGAAAATTTCCATTTTCCAAATATGGAAAGATGCCCAACGTGGGCATTAATTCCTTTATCTCCCACTTGCACACGAAAGCATTTTCATCCATCACGAGATCACAACTTATGCGATCGCCTATATCACCCTACTGGATTTTCATATTAGATTGGGTGTCGTGCGATTGACGAGTACACCTGCAAATAAAGACTTCTCGATACACCTGTTAAAATGTTCGAGAAGTCAACGTTAGTACAATAATAAGTTCGCAGCACCCCAGATCCAAGACTAGTTACATCCATCGAGCTACTTTCCTCAACGAAAATAATTCTTTATAATTCGCTCGAATATGTATTCACTATTATGTTCTAATCCCAACATGGAAGAATACAAGAGACCGGTCGGTGAATACGGTCGGTGAATACTATATCACGATGTAACATCAATTGGTCTTCCTTTTCCCAGACTTGAATCTATCAGTTTTAACGCAGTTGCTTTCCTAGACTTGTCCCTTAGACCTCAATTTATATTCCGGGCCATCGGTAAACAGATTAAGGTAGCAAACACCGAATCAAAACTTCAAGAGTCAGCCGAAAGTAATAAGGGTACAAGAGATCCCACCCCGTGGATCTCGGGTCTCACACAGTGGAGTTCAGGGATAAAATTTGTAATCAGTGTCTCAAACTAAATAGCTCCCGCTATCCCTAGTCGTCTTTATCATACACGGTATGAAACGTGTACCACAGTGTTATTTCTCATCTCTCAAAGGGCGTATGTCAGATGTTTTTAACACTATGCAGATATGAGACTCAATCTACGCATAAGACTTTACCCAGAGATCTCAGAGAGAGTTCTTCAGAGGCAATCTCACAGATTGCAGGTGTTTTCTGAGATCTCAAACCTGGCTTCTAGCAGATAACATGGATGTGGGTACGTCCATGTCAGTCATATCACATATGACCTTATTCTGAACACATATCAGGACGACTTATGTTCTAACAGCGCTACTCTTAAATTCTCTTACAGCTAAAAACTGTCTTATCTCTGCTCGCTCAGAGCTGGAGGTGGTCACTCGTGTGAGAGAGTCGACCTCGTCTGCCTGACATCTATAATAACATCACAGTATATATATATATATGATAATAAAAGTAAGTGCATTGATTAAAATTCAATACTTATGTGATTGAATAATGTATCATATATATATATATAAATCAATAAAGTATCAATATAGTCAGTACTAACTGAGCAATGTCAATTAAATCCTCAAACCCAATTACTTTCTATGTCCTAAGAAGGAGTCTCTAGTAATCGGTTTGGTGAAGGGATCAGCTACTATGCTGTGTATCGAAATTTACCTGATGGTTATTTCACCCTTCTCAATAATGTCTTTTACAAAATGATATATGGTGTCTATGTGTTTGGTCCTACTATGAAACTTAAGGTTTCGAGTATAGGCGATAGCGGCGTGATGATCATAATAAATCATTACTGGTCTCCCACTATCCGCTATAATCCCTAAGTCATCTAATAGTTTTCGGAGCCAAACACTCTCCTAAACTACAATAGAACAAGCCATGAACTCAGCCTCCATGGTTGATAGAGCAACACAGGTTTGCTTTTTACTGCTCCATGAAATGACACCACCATTGAGCAAAAAAGTAAAACCTGATATCGATTTACGTTTATCCAAATCGCCTCCCCAATCGGCGTCCGAATAATCCACAAGGCGCAAATCGCCTCCTCCATAATACAGAGAGAGGTTTGCAGTTCCCTTAAGATATTGGAAAATCCTTTTCACTGCTCTCCAGTGATCTCTTCCAGGATTCGCCTGATACCTACTCACCAGACCGACTGCATAACTTATGTCTGGTCTTGTACACAACATTGCGTACATTAGGCTTCCCACCGCACTGGAGTAAGGTAATTTACTCATTTCCCTCACTTCATCCTGAGTTTTAGGATACATTTCCAGGCTCAAGCCTTCACCTTTGAGTTTTAGGACACATTTCCAGGCTCAAGCCTTCACCTTTGGCAATCGGAGTATCTATGGGATTACAATCACTCATCTCAAAACGTTCGAGAATTTTTCTAATGTATGTCTCTTGTGAAAGAGCCAACATTCTTCTCAAACGATCCCTCTGGATCTCAACTCCGATGATGAACTCAGCTTCACCCATGTCTTTCATATCAAAGTTAGATGACAACCATGTTTTGATAGTCTTTATATACTCAATGTTGTTCCCGGCCAATATTATGTCATCAACATTCAATGATAGGATCACAAATGAATTATCACCCCGTATTAGATAGACACAATGATCCTTCTCGACCATTCTAAAACCATAAGATATCACAGTCTCATGAAATCTTAGATACCACCGTCTGGATAACTGTTTTAGGCCATATATCGACTTCTGAAGTCGACAGACTTTGTCCTTTTGACCTACTAGAACAAACCCCGAGGGTTGTTCCATGTAGACCTCTTCATCCAAATTCCCGTTAAGGAAAGTGGTCTTAACATCCATCTGGTGTAACTTCAGATCCATACTTGCGACAATCGCCAAAAGCAAACGGATCGATGTAAACTTGACTACTAGGAGAAAGTCTCCTCATAGTCAATGCCCTTTGTCTGTGTGTAACCCTTGGCTACAAGACGGGGCTTATACCTCTCGATCGATCTATCGACCTTCCTCTTGATTTTGAGAACCCACTTGTTTCCAATGGCCTTTCTTTTCTCAAGCAGGTCAACTAAATCCCAGATCCCTTTGACTTTCATTGATTCCAATTCTTCCTTCATGGCCTCTAACCATTGGCCCTTGGCAGGACCTTCAAGAGCCTCATTGAATGTGCTTAGCTCCTCATCGTCTTCGGGAGTAACAATTAGGATCTCATCCTCAATCGGGAAGTGACGACATGGTACGTGTCCCCGACTACTCCTACGAGGAGGAGGAGCCATTGCACCTTCAGATGGAACACTCCCACTAGGACCAAGATTCACATCAGGTTTTTTAGTCCCTCCGCTGGGTTCGGCTGAGCCGTTAGGTTCATCCATCTCATAGAAGGCGATGTCTTGATCGATTTCACCTCTCTTAGGAAAATTATTTTCGAGAAATATGGCATCACGAGACTCTATTTCAGTCACTGTGCCGTCCGTATGTTCTCCTTGGAACACATGTACCTTGGAGTGTTCAGAGTATTTAAGAAAAATATACTTCTTTTCTCGCGAGCCTAACTTGCCATATTTGTGCGAGAAATCATAAACATACGCGGTACAACCCCATGGTCTCAAATGGTTAAGGTCAGGCTGTCTCCCTGTCCAAAACTCGTTTGTGGTGCTGACTACGGACTTTATTGGGATACGGTTAAGGACGTAGTCTGTAGTCAATAACGCATCCCCCCAATGGGAGATGGGTAAATTGGTCTGCGCCATCATTGACCTCACCATCTCTAAAAGACTTCTATTCATTCTCTCAACTACTCCGTTCTGCTGAGAAGTGGCAGGAATAGTCAGCTGTCTCGTAATACCTCTATCGAAACAGAGTTCTTTAAATTGTTCCGACAAATACTCGCGCCCTCGATCGGTTCTAAGGGTTTTCACCCTCAAGTCTAATTGATTCTCAATCTCGCTTGTAAATCTCGTAAAGCACTCTAGTACCTCAAATTTATGCGAGATCAGGTAGACGTAACTGAAACGCGTGTAATCATCAATGAACGTAATAAAGTATGCGACTCCGTTTCTGGCTCTCACATTCATTGGTCCACAAATATCAGAATGGACCAATTGCAATGGAGTCCCAGCTCTCATTGCTTTCTCAAATGGTTTTCTAGTAGCTTTGTCCACAAGGCAAAACTTACACACGGGCAACTGGACCTTGGTTAGTGGGCCCAACAAGCCACTCGTAGCTAAACGGGTCATCCTTTTTTGCCCTATATAGCCAAGTCTGCTATGCCATACAAACACATCATCCACAACACTATCAGATGCAAAGACAATAGGAGATGAATGAACATTTTCATAAAATGGAATAAAATCCAGTACATAAAGTCTCTCACGGACTAAATCAGAATAAATAAAAAAACTATCATCATTGTAAATGAAAACTTTAGAGTTTCCCAACAAAACGGAATATTCCAACTGGTCTAAATATCGAACAGAAATGAGATTCCGCCGAATCTTAGGAGCATACAATACGTCATGTAGATACAGGGTTTGGTCATTACGAAACATCAGCTTGCATGTGTCAATCCCTCTTACTTCCACAAATGCTCCGTTCCCCACATATAGCCTTCTCGCATGGGGACTCAAACGGCGGAATTCTACAAATGCACTCCTGTCACGAGTTACATGGTCCGTGGCTCCTAAGTCTACAATCCACAAAGGAGAAGAGTTAGTGAGCATCACACTAGATGACACATAACTCAAACCATGTAAAGAAGAAGGACTTACCTTTCGCTCGCCACACTCGCGTGCGAAATGCCCATGCTTGCCACATACATAGCATTGGACCTTGCTCTTGTCAAGCTCCTTCTTCTTGCATTTCTGTCCTTTATCATCGATTTTGGCAGATAGCTTCCTCTTGCCTTGGCCCTTGGGCTTCTTCTCATGTTTGCACCACTTGCGCTTGATCCCTCGGGAGCCCTTGCTTGACTCCGTGATGTTAACATGAGTAGAAGTGGACCTCACAACCTCCTGGCGCTCCTCCTCTAGCTCACAATGCCTACTCACATCCCTGAAAGTATGAATACTCTCAGTGTGTGTGAGATAGGTCTTAACCACATCCCAGGAGTCAGGCAAAGATTGGATCACACCCATCACCTGAAGCTCGTTAGACATTGACTCCCCCATACTCTTTAGAGAAGCGATCATACTCGACATGTGCATCAAATGCTGTTTCATAGTATGATCAGTCCTCTTCTTATATGTAATAAACTTATGCATCAGCATTCTCAACTTAGGAGCTGACGCAGAGCCAAAGTACTCTTTCAGAGCAAGCCAAATAGACTTCGCAGTGGAATACTGCTCATAAACCGGGATTAGCTCATCGTGCATACAGTTAAGAAGGATCACCCTAGCTTGGTCATCCTTCTTCTTCCAAGCACGATACACCTCTTGATCCTATTTTCCTTGTTCTGTTGGAACCTCCCCTAGATCCACCATCTCGTGTCTAAGAACCTCCCCGAGTTCTTGTTCCTCGAAGACAAACTGAATATTTCGGTGCCAGATTTCATAGTTGTCACCATTCAGTTTCTCTCCCTTAACGAGATCCAGAACTATTTTCTTTGTAGCAGCCATGTCTCTGTTACACAGAAAATAGAGACGTTAGTGACAAATGATACTTTAATACATAATTTTATATACCCTACAAATCATCAAAACCAAAACGACTCAAATACAGACCCCAAAACGAGCATATGAGTCAACAGACCCCATATACCACAATTCAGGATTGCATCTCACCGTTCGGACTAAAATTCGGTACATAAAAACCCACATTTAGTCACTTTTATCATGAAATCCTTTAAAAATTGGAAAAATCCAATTTTAGGTGAACCTACGTGCCACCGGATGGGTCCACGCTCCTCCACGCGCCTTCACGCGCCGGTGGCGAGTCCCCACGCGCCTCCACACGCCGGAGACGGTTCTAGCGCGTGCCTAAACGCGCTGCACGTTTGGCACGCGCCTACACGCGCTTGGGAAGCATGTACCACACGCGCCCACGCGCAGGGGCGTATTTCACGCGCGTGACCGGTCGGACTGTGTTCAGGTCGGATCGGTCCGGGTCAGACCGGGGGTCGGGTCGGACCGAGTCCGACCTGCTCCCTCTGTCTCACGCGCTCTCGCACGCGTGATCGTCACACACCAAGTACACACGCCTCAGCACGCGTGTCCTTCACACGCCCGCGGGTTGGGTCCCTTCTTCTTCGCCCGACAGGTCTGCAATCGGATTTTCCGACACGATTTCTGGAAAATGCATTTTCGGCCTGTTTTTCACCGCGATTCTTGCCGGAAAATTATTTTGGACATCCCAAAAATATCCGAAACTTGATCTTTGGGTTACTTGCGCCCTGAACGCGGCGAAATATGTATCCAAGTTTTGGCCTTCCACGACCTCGTCGGAAAAATCCAGTTTCTGGCAACGACAACATGCAATATGCATACCAAAATGTAGATCTAGATGCTAGGAACTCAAATCTATAATTCTTTTGTGAAGATTCCTTCTAAATCTTGACAAATTTGGGGTTTCTTTGTTGTGGTCATTATTCACGGCTTAGAAGTTTGACCGGAATTTTTATGGCCTAATCGTGCTCAGAAAATTACGAAAAAATCATATTCGTGACCTACGTGATATGGGTAACATCATGGTATTTTCAGATTCACGAAATGTATCCCTGATCCGAACCCCAAATTGTACATGCTCATTTTAATGCCCAAATTAATTCCGAAAATTTATTTTAAAATAAATCTAACTTGGTTTTGATACCAATGATAGGTTTATATGCGCATACACATGCGGAAGCGTGCGAAATTTTCAGAATCATAAAATATTAAGGTTTTTGGGCATACCTCAAGAGTAGATCGTAAAAATCCAGGCAACCACGAATCTCGATCAAACGACCTCGCCGTCGGGATGATAACCACGAAACTCGAGCTATCATCGCAATACCACAACACCACAATTGAAATCCTGTGACACAAAATCTCTACACAGAATTTTTGTTTTTTTTTTTTTAAAACTCTCTCTCAAGGGGATAATTTTTTCTCTCATTCAATTGTGCCTCTTCACAATTGTTTTTGTGCAAAAATAGTGTTGCCTAGGGTTTGCCCTAATTTACATATACTTCCGTCACGACACATGGTAGGTAATTCAAATCCATCGGTTACCATTTATGAATTTTAGAAAGTGAGAAAATTTTCATTTTCTAAACATGAAAAGATGCCCTACGTGGACATTAATTCCTTCAACAACACTTAGATGCTTTTCTACCTTGAAAATGTCAAAAAGAAGGGATATAAAGAGTAAATATGATCTTAAAAAGGAGTGTCCAGCAAAGAATATAAAGTGCACATTAACTCAGAACTTAAATAAACATTTCCTTCGAATCCACTAAATGAATAATTAGGAGTTGCCAATGCACCAATATCTTTCAAATTAAATGAACAAATAAGTGTGACCACTGAGTCCCAGAAAGAGGAGAGTGCACAAGGATTGAAAATTTCTGTCATCTATCAGAGCATAAAATAATTTTGCTCATTGCAAAGAGTATAAATTTTTAATATGATATCCTCATGTCTAAAAGTTTACACCCAATCAAAAACTACTGTCAATCAATGTTGGGTGTGATGAATTTTATCGGGATTAAATGATGGTACAAACAAAATTTGAAAGAAAGAAATTCACAGGCAGCTACACTTTATCAACTAACCTTGACAGGTATAACAATCTCATATAAGAGTAAAGCATCCCTGGCAGCATGATAGAGTTCCACCGCCACTCTTGTAGATGACAAACAAACATCCTACACAGTTTACAATCAAGAACTCAAATGATGGAACTAACTGATCCAACCCCCCCCCCCAAAACCAAAAAAAAAAAAATGAAAGTAATAATTCAAACATTAAGGAAATGCACTTTTAGTCCACGGGTATATATCTTTGATAGAGTAATGACAATTTGAATTATTCAATGTGCGTTTGCAGAAAAGCGTTTGTTTTTTTTCTACAAATTTCTTCTTTTTCCTTTTTTCATGGCATGGTAAGCTTGGAATTAGGAACGTTCTTTAAAATGATTATTAAACAAGAAATAAAGAAAGAACAAACATTTCCATAGAGTCATAGCAAAAAGGAAGCTGTAATCACTCTGGGTTTTGCTTACCTGGAGTGTTCCATGTACTAGCTCCATTAACTCAATAGCTGCTTCAGACACCATGCATCTTTCTTACAACAAGAGCAGGTCAACCACATGATCTGAAGATTTTCCAACACCACCGTCATTCTCCAACCTGGGACCCTTCAAGGGGTGGGGTTATATTTTTTAGTGGGGCAAACCATATTTTTTTTGGGGGGGGGGGGACACTCCCTTCACCCCTAATTAGAGGTGCATGCTTAGTACTTCGAAATAAAACTGGATACTTGAACTAACATTGATATGATTAATTATGGACATAGAGATAATGACAAGTAGTTGCTGCATAATAATGTACAATAAAACATGCATGAAACAGAACAGAAGGAAGCACTAAGGTGGTGTGCTTGCAATGCAAGCCCTGCAGAAACAATACTATTCCATAAAAAATGCTGCCCTATCAGATAAAAAATCCATCTGTAATGCAGGGTAACAAGTCTGCTTTGGAGCTAGCAACAGGATACGTGGTAAGTGGTAACTTATTCAGAGCCATGAAGCAACCACTAGACATGTATGTGTAGTATCATTTTCTTTTTGATCAAGCTCTGTATGTGTGTGTGTGTGTGTGTGTATAGAATTTTTCTTAGTAAACTAATGCTTGCATGACTTCTGGCTTTTTTGGTACTTCCATCTAGCTATTGGCGTAGTTTTGAAATTGTGGTCGCACAGCTGTCAGAAAGATGCCATAGGATATAAGTGAGATAAGGAACCATATTTCAATGGGTGTTAACATTGAGCACCAGCATGAATGTATAGCCGCTGCCTTGATTATCAATATGGTGATTATGAATGTGGAGCTGACATTGGTCTTTTTTTGTGCACTATTTGGTATTTTTGGCATACATTTGGTTTGTAGCTTTTTTTTTTTTGGATTGGATAACATATTTGAATTATTTAGAAAATTTGCATTTATTTCCTAGTTTCTCTAATTTTAAACTTCGATCTTTTTACTTTTCATCCTGAGAACGTTATTGCAAAATTTTCTCATCCTCAAAGCCTGTACTGCAGATCAACTGTTATGGAATACAGATACTTAAGATGTACTTGTAAAGCTGTTTTGTGAAGCAGCATGTGTGCAGCTTAAACAATAAGAAGTTGACTTGCATCACAACGATTTTCTTTTGCATCTCATCAACTTCCATCTCCCTAGACTGTGTTGTTGGTGTGTTAACCAAAACAGATGGGCTAGTGATCACCATTGGAGGGCCAAAAATTGCAGATGGGAAGTAGCTCAAATTGGAATTATTCTCTCCATTTTTTCTTTTGATCACTTCGTTTTTTGGACATGTGTTGCAGGAACAAGAATGATAATAGACAATGGCAAGGAAGGGAAATGAGTGAGGTGCTTAACTAGAACAGAACAGGTTAAGCATTTGACTTTGGTTTGAATGACCTAACTTATTAAAGAGTATCAACTAACGCATTAAGGTTTGGTTTCTAGATGTGTTGGAATATGCTTGAGGGGCATTTTGATAATTTTGGGATAATAGGTAACTACCATTATCTCATTTACCACCCCATTAATCCCTATGTAATGACTTTTTTCTAATGATTTGGAAGTGCCGTATGTGAAAAAAATCTTACTCTTTCTCCTTAAGTGAGAGTTTGGGGAATAGACAAGGTGGTTAGGGTTTTAAGTGAAATGCACACATCTCTAGAGAGAGAGACATATTGAGGGTTTGAGAATTTCTGCGTAGAAAAATCTCTCTCATCAAAGGATTCATTGGACTTGAGGCTTGAGGCATTGTGGTACTGCGATGGTGGTTTGATTATGTGATCACCATCCCGACCGTGCAATCTATTCGAGCAATTTAACGACTCAGTTGGATTTTTGGAGACCCTATATGTTAAGGTATTTATCCCGAAAATCCCAATCTTTTTATTACGCTTCCGTGTACGCATCTTGTGTCAATTAAATTCAATATTGGTATCAGACTATAGTTGGATTTAATTAAAATTTTTTTCAGAATTTTTGGGAATAAAATAAATAGGGTAAAAAATTTTGGGATCCGGATTATGGATGAGTTTCATGAATCTGAGTATACCACGAGAATACCCATGGCCCAAACATTACAAAAATGATTTTTATTGAATTTTTTGAATATTTTAAGACCATGAAAAGTTCGGTCAAATTTGCCACCATACGGACTTTAAAACCTTAGATGTATAGCTTTAGAGGGCAAATTGATTTGTGAGAATGGTTTAAATATGTTCCTTATGCATAAATCTATATTTTAATGTAATTTATTATGAGTTTCGGTTGTCGAAAATTGAGTTTCAAAAATGATCGCGGAAGGCCGAAACTTGGATCCTAGATTTGCCGAGATGAGGCTAAAATCCAATTAAAATCGAGTCAAAAATGGTTAGATAATGATTAATAACAAATTTCCAATGAAAATCACATAAAAAATAGACCGAAAATGAGTTTTTTGCAATCCGGGTCGAGGACCCGTTGTAGGACTAGTCGGGCAAAGAAGACCAGACCCAAACCCATGGGCGCATGCACTGCATGCGCGATGAGATGCGTCCAACACACAGGAGAGGGGCGCATGAGATTCACGTGCAGGGATGGTGGATTAAGCTAGCGCGTGACATTCATGCACATTGAGGCGCGTGAACGATCCGGGTCGGAGTGGATCCGGGTCTGGGCACTGACCCGCATCCCCACCCTAGAATTGATTCGGGAGCACGTGTGAGTGCGTGGCACATGCACCGTGAGAGGGCTTGGTGCGTGTGGGTGCGTCCACCAAGCCCTGTAGTGCTTCTGGCACATGGGCAAGACCCAAGTGCATGCGTGGGAGTGCGTGACATGCTCTCCATGTGTCTGGCGGGTTTACCATATTGCTACCGGCGCGTGGTAGCGAGTGGATGCGTGCCACCGGCACATGGCGGCGCATGAGGACCCGACGGTACGTCAAGTTATCTAAATATGGATTTTTTCATTTTTTTGAGGGTCCTATCTCCATATTTATGACTATTTGTGGGTTTTTATGTACCGAATCTAAGTTCGAATGGCATGATGCGATTCTGGGTTGTGGTGTATGGTGTCTATTGCACTACAAAAAAACAGCCTTTTACCCACAAATTTAGCGATGAAAATTTTAAAAAAATTCGTCGCTAAAATCATTAGTGACGGATTTAGCAACGAAAAATTTTTCGTCGCTAATAACGCGTCGCAAAAATTTAGCGATAAAATTAAAAATCCGTCGCTAAATTTAGCGACGAAAATCTGGAATCCGTCGCTAAATTTAGCGACAAATAAGTTTTCGTCGCTAATATTCGTCACAAAATTTAGCGACGAAAAATTATTCGTCGTTAAATTTAGCGACAGTTAATTTTTGTTTTGTCGCTAAAATCCGTCGCTAATTTAGGAGAAATCAAATCCGTCAAAAAATTATTCGTCGCTGAATTAGTGACGGATTTGAAATTCGTCGCCCAAATCCGTCGCTGAATTAGCGACGGATTCAAATTCGTCGCTGATTCCATATACCTTGGCCATCAGCCAGCCACGTGCCCACCCACCCCAGCATCCCCAGCCACGTGCCCACCCACCCCAGCACCCCCACCTGCCCGCCCGAGCCCGCCCAAGCCAGCTCCCCACCTGCCCGCCCGAGTCAGCACCCCAACGCAGCATCAGCTGGAAAATACCGCGCTTTTGCCTCCACCGTGATTCGAACTCCGAACTCCTGCACGAACCCTGCACACACACACAATGTGTAAACCAACCACTGAGCCAAACATATTATTGTGATATAAATTTATTTTTTTATTATTTATTACATTTTTTTCACATTTTTCTAACAATAATAAAATAATATATAATAACAATTTAAAATAATAAAAATAAAAACTTTTTTTATTTATACCACCAATCTAAAATAATATTAATTAAAAATATTACCACCAATCTAAAATAATATTAATTAAAAATAATAAATATGATAATTTTTAATAAAATAAAAAATAATAAAATACTAATTTAAAATAAAATAATAAATTAATTAAAAAAATATATTAATATTATATATTGATTTCTTCTTTTTTCTTTTATTTTATTATTCTATTATTCTTTTTCATTTTTATTTTATTTTTTTAATCCATAATTTAAAAATGCATCTCAAAACAATAAAATTATAATTATCAATAAATTATAACATATTAATAATTTAAAAAATCTAAATATTTATTCACAAAATATTTTTATTCAAATTTCAATAAAATTATTATATATAAGAAATGAAAATAGAAATAAAAAAAAACCAATGGAAAAAAAAAAAGTAAGAATAGGAAACAAAAAGGTGGAAAAAGTTGGAAGAAAGAAAATAAAAAAATTGTCACACAACACTAGGTAGTATGGTGGTGATATATACTTTGTTCAAATCCGAAGTCCAAGGTTTGATTCCCTACACCCTCTACCTACATGCATGTTTTTTTAGTATTAAAACAAAGGGCGCGCGGGCGCCCGCGCGCCTGCCTGGGCGCCCAGGCAGGCATGCCCAGGCAGGCGCTGGCGCACGCGCCTGCCTGCCTGGGCGCCCAGGCAGGCACGCCCAGGCAGGCGCGGGCGCGCGCGCACCTACCTGGGCGCCCAGGCAGGCACGCCTAGGCAGGCACGCCTAGGCAGGCACGCCCAAGCAGGCGCGGGCGCGCGCGCCTGCTGGGGCGCGGGCGCCCGCGCGCTTGCCTATGCGCCCAGGCAGGCATGCCCTGGCGCGGGCGCCCGCGCCTACCTGCCTGGGAGCCCGCGCGCAGGCAGGCACGCCCAGGCGTGGGCGCCCTGGCACGCGCGGGCGCCGAGACAGGCGCGCGCAGGGCGTGGACGGCCAGGCAGGCGCCTGCCTGGGCGCCCAGGCAGGCACGCCCAGGCAGGCGCGGGCGCGCGCACACCTGCCTGGGCGCCCAGGCAGGCACGCCTAGGCAGGCACGCCCAGGCAGGAGCGGGCGCCCGCGCCTGCCTGCTTGGGCGCCCGCGTGCAGGCAGGCACGCCCAGGCGTGGGCGCCCTGGCACGCGCGGGCGCCGAGACAGGCGCGCACAGGGCGTGGACGGCCAGGCAGGCAGGCGCCCGTGCGTGCATGCGCTGGCGCCCGCGCAGACATTAATATTTTATTTCAAATTTTATATTATTAAATAAATTAATTGAAATAAAATAAAATTACCTATATATTAAATCAAAAAAGTAAAAAAATGATAAATTAATTAAAATATATATATAATTTAAATAAAATAAAATATATGGTTTTTTTAAGAATTAAATAACATTATTCTTCTAAAAAATGAAATATGATATAATAAAATAAAATGTAAATTAAAATATTATAAAATAATAATATGATTTGTTAATATAAATTAATAAAATAAAATAAAAATAAAAATAAAATTATAATTAAAAGAATATAAAATTTAGCGACGGATTTGGAATCCGTCGCTAAATTATTAAAATAAAATAAAAATAAAATAAAATTCTAATTAAAAAAATTAAATTCAGCGACGGATTTTAATCCGTCGCTAAATTACCGGAGATAGGGATTGGGATTTTCATCTAGCGACGGATATATTTTCCGTCGCTAAATTAATTTTTAATTTAAATATTACATATTAATAAAATAAAAAGAAAAATAAAAAAAATAAAATTCTATTTAAAAAAGATTAAATTTTGCGACGAATTTTAAATCGGTGGCAAAATTTTGCCATAATTAGCGACGAAATTTGCAACGAAAAATTTTTTGTCCCCAATTAACGACGAATTTAGTCACGAAAATTTTTTCGTCACTAATTAGCGACGAATTTTGCTACGAATGATGTGTCCGTCGCTAATTTAGCCACGGTTTCCTTTTCGTTCCAAATTTTGTGGCAAATTAGCGACGAAAAACTTTTTCGTCGCTAAATCCGTCGTAAAATAGCGACGAATTTTTTCCGTGGCGAAAATCCGTAGCTAAAACCGTGTTTTTTTGTAGTGTTGACTCATACGCTCGCTCTGGTATCTATATTCTAGTCATTTTGGATTTATTGATTCGTAGGGTGTACAAAATGTAAGAATAAGCATCACTAAGTCACTAAAGTCTCTTTTTCTATATTGAGAACAGTCGTATTAAATTTTTGTAAGGAAGATAAACTGAATGGTAATATCTCCGAGATTTTATACTAGTAGATTCAGTTTATTCTCGAGAAATAAAATCTGTCTGAGATTCTGAGGTACATATTGGTGAGCCTCGGGGAAGGTATCCCATCTCAGGATAGACAGATAAAGAGGTTCATCGTACATGGAAGAAAATGATAACCAAGTTAGGGCAATTCTCATCAGCAGCATGCACGATGATTTGATCATATTCTATGAGTATTATCCTATGGATATATCGATTAGGCTCATCCTAAAAGAGCTTTATGTTGCTCTCTTCAGCTCCTAATGTGAGGATGTGAAGAAAATGGCTGATCACACAAAGATGCAACGTTTTATGTAAATGTTGAGTATGATCACCGAGTTAAAGAATGTGGACGACCCAATTTCGGATGAGATTCAGATACCGGATGTGATCCAGTCTTTGATATAATTCATGGAATACCATGAAAGCCTATCTCACACGTGACGAGAGTATTTGTACTTTCGCTGATGTGGGCAGACATAGTGAGCTCGAGGAGGCGTGCCTGGAGGTGAGTAGGCCGCACTAGAGTCATACTTATGAAGTGGAGTCGAGTAAGAACTCCCATGGTATCAAACAAACAGTATGAGCATGTGAAGAAAACTCGAGATTTAGGCAATAAAAATCATCCGAGAAAACCGACAACAAGGTATAGAAGCGCTGGAAGAAAGAGTTTGATAAAACCAATGTGAAGTGTTACGTCTGAGATAAATTTGGTCATTTTGCTCGTGAGTATGAAGAGCGGAAGAATACCCTTCTTCTTTATGTGGTTTGAGCTTTATCTCCTTTATTGTGATGCTCGCTAATTTCTTTCCTTTGTGGATTGTAAACTCAGGAGTCACTAACCAAGTAACTCGAGACAGGAGCACGTAAATAAAGTTTCATCGAATGAATCCTCAAGTTAGAGGGATTTACATAGAGGACAGAGTATTTGTCGTCATCAGAGGGATCGACACTTGTTATGAGATTCTTTATACTCCGAGTATTCAACGGAATTTGAATTTAGTATCTTGTCTAAGATTACATAGGATATGCAAGAAATCATATGTTTTATTAAATACGATAGCTTTTTTGATTTGTTCTGGTTTTGATCCATGATGGATGGAATACACTGGGTGCTACTCCTAATGGTTTTCTTGTCATTTTTCTATTGTCTTTACATCTAATTTCATAGATGATGATGTAAATGGGTGGCATAATAGACTTAGACAAATAGGGCAAGAAATAATGAATCGGTTAGCAGCAAGTGGTTTGTAGTACCCGCTAACCAGATTCAAGTTACATGTATGTGAGTTTTGTCTAATCGATAAAACTATAAGAAAACTATCTGACAACGCAGTGAGAGCTGGGACTCCATTGTAGTTAGACCACTCCGATATTTGTGGCCTTATAAGCATGAGAGCCTGAAATGGAGCTGTGTACATTATGATATTCATAGATGCATACACAAGTTTTGGTTCGTTTATCTGATCTCGCACAAGTTTGAGATATTAGAATGCTTTAGAAAATTCATTAACGAGATTGAAAATCAGTTAAACTTAAGAGTGAAAACTCTCAAAACTGATTGGGGGTACGGGTATTCGTCTAAACTATACAGAGAGCTCTGTTTTGAGAAGAGTATTACGAGATTACTGACTATTCCTGCTATTTCTCAGTAAAATGGAGTAACCGAGATAAGGAATAGGATTTTGTTGAAAATTATGAGATCTATGATGGTGCAGATCAATATGTCCATCTCCCATTGGGGAGATGTTTCATTGACTGCAGCATACATCCTAAACAGTGTCTTATTAAAGTCCACAGTCAGTACCCCAAATGAGATTTGGACAAGAAGAAGCCTGACTTTAGTCATTGAGGTTATGGAGTTGTGCCACGATTTCTTGCATCCACATGGCGAGTTAGGCCCGCGAGAAAGTATGTGTTCTTAGGTGAATATACGGATAGTACTGTTATCGAGATTGAGTCTCGTGATATCATATTCCTAGAGAATGATTTCCTAAGAGAGGTAAACTTAATTTGGACCTTATATTCTATGAGATGAAAATGTTCTATCTCCTCGTAAGAGTATCGAGAATACGTACTTAAATTGTCCAACCAATAATAATGGATTGAACATAACACGTATAATGGGGCCCCATTAAATAATATGATTTTAAGCTGAACAAGAGGTACAAAACTGATTTTCCCTCTTTTTTGTCGAAATATTCTTTTACTAATGAGTTGATTGTTTCTCATGGTTTCATTGAATTTTTCAACTTTACTTATTGTAATTGACTAATACGTTTTAGTTTATATTCATCTCATTCCCCTGTATATTATTCTTTGCTATGTTTTCTACTAATTACGAAATTCAATACAACATCTCTATACTTTTTGCCTTCTTCTTGGAGCTTGAACTAATAATATCTGGTTGATGACACTCTCGGTACTAGTAACTACACATGTTGATTACTGATGGTACAAAGTTTAAGGGCCCATAATTGGAAAATCCATAGAATACCAATTGACCGCTTGGTAAACACCCGAGATGACCAAGAAGGTGCTTGGTCGAACATTCTCAGTTAAGCCTCTCAGCCATTGCTTAGTTGAACACTTTTAGTTAAATCTCTCTACTACTACCGAGTGATCTTCCATCGAGCAACTATCGGGTATTGTCTCCATCAAGTGAATCAAGTTCATGATCACATGAGATAAGAACATCTCTTAATCCTAGAAATAATCTCATATGATAAGGAAGGAAATTTTCGTGACAATTTAAACTTCTTTTAATCTCGTAAGATCTTAATCTCCTTGATTACAATCCTATAACTTTGGAAAATCTCTAACAATCTCTTCATAAGGTAATTTGTTCCTATAATTTTAGAAAATTTCTAACGATCTCTTCATAAAATAATTAGGATTTCTACACATCTAAGCAAGAGATTTGTCATGCATACATATCTATATATACTGAGCAAAGTAACCCATAAAGGGATATTACATATACACATTATATAGAGAAAACACTGAACAAAAACTATGGCTCTTCTTAGTCTTTCTCTCTATTATTACTTTTGCTAACTTGAGTGTCTGAACTTCCTCTATTGGACCACTTTCAACGTGTATTTTGTAGGTCTTTCTACATACGAAAATCCAACGGATGCATTAGCACTAGTCTCCGTTCAAGTCGGTAGAGCAACTTATCTGTAGAGCAAACTCATCTCCAACAAATTGGGGTTATCCATGAGAATAGACTGACTGCTTAAGCCAAAGAAACTTCGACAACCTATTTCACTCTGTCCCTCCTATCACCATGCCACTAGAGAGAAGGATCAAAGTCGATGCCTATAAATCATGTCCAAGGTGGGAGGATGGTCGTCTAACCCTCTAGACCCCTGCTGCCAACAACTTCAGTTCATCAGGGGGAAACTCCCTCAGCACAACAGCCTCAAACCATATCGTTAGTCACACTCATACTTTGGAAGACTGAGACTCCCTCAGCAATACAGCCTCTGTAATACCTATAAAAAAATAGAGAGGGAGAGACATAGCGTTTTAAACTAAAACGCCGCGTCTCCCCCACCCCCAATTTGATAGGGCTTTTAGCCCTAATCCCTCTCATTCTCTCTCCCTCTCCCAATTCTCTCTCACTATCCGCCTCCCTCCGTCCCACCTCCCTCACTCACCGGCGAGCTCCGTCGTACATAGTAGTCTTCCTCCTCCGTCTCTCTCTCTCTCTCTCTCTATATTTCGCGCTCTGCTCTCTCTCTCTCTCTCGCGCGCACGAACAGTCTCTCCCTTGCTCGCTCGCACGTGATAGCTTCTCTCTCCCTTGCTCGCTCGCATGCGACAGCTTCTCTCTCCCTTGCTTGCTCACGCGCGTTGCTCCCTGCGAGCGCCACCCTTCTGCGAGCGCCACCGTTCTGCAACCTTCGCAGAAGCCCTAAGCCGACAGTAGCGGCATACCCTCGAAAACCCTAGGTCGACTGCGGATCCATCTCTATGTAGGTAAGAACGGATTTCTGAATTCTAATTCTAGAGTTCTGATTTTTCTAGATGATTGAACTAACTTACCATACCTTGTTTCAATAAAGAAGCACTGCAGATCAGCAATAGGACTAAGGAGACATTTGAACGAGGTTACGAAATGTGAAAACCCTAGGTGAGGGAAATTTTAATCCCTTCGATAAATTGAGTGAATCTAGGGTTAAATCTAGGGTGAAGGAATCTGTATATGTTTAGGATGTATGTTAGATTCAATTAGAACGTATTTCTTGACATCTTATATATGATTATTAAGGTTAAGTATAGGATTTTATATGAATTAGGCTGTTTGATACAAAAGAAGCATGATAAGGGACGATAGAGTCACATTAGGTTAGATAGAATAGTTTTTCCAGAGTTTAATTTGATGGTAAATTTTGATATTGATTAGGTTAAATCTGTTGGGGGTTTGAAAGGAATCAATTCGAATTTGATTAAAAAGTAGAAAGTGAATACGCTCTCTTGAGGTGAGTGGATGGTCCGTTGTGTTATAAATGAGTAAAACTGTTTTAAATTCTTTTATAAATGATTTTGAATGATTTTTTACATGATTTATATGAAATCATTTGTGATTGTGGGATGTCTGGAATGGAAGTTTGAATTACAAATGCATCTTATGTAATTATCAATAAATATGTGTCATTTGTATTTGATATTAGATTTGTAAATGCTTGTAGCATGAATTTCGGCATTTGTTTGACGAAACATGGCACATTGACTGTAATTTGAATGATTATGAAATTGTGGTGCATGAGTGTAATGACTATAGTCATTCCCTCCACGGAACAACCCGACGGGGTGACATAGGTGGGGTTATATTGCGAGAGAGTGTACGCAGCCTCTTCTCTACCACGTCGGACTATCTGGATTGCACCTCGGTGAGGTACGAGCCAACGCCAATGAATGGAGTAGTATTTTGAAATACTGAAATGGAAAACTCCTTGACGGGCTTCCGTCTAGGTTCGGCCAAACTCAGAACGGAAGTGATTTCGATGGGGTCTTTGTGATTTTCTAAAAGAATAATTGATGTGGATGTATATTTTCTGAATTACCTGATTTATTGAGAATGCTTTTACATATAAAGTGTTGTTTACGGGATATGTTTTGACTTTCCCACATTTACCCCTCATTTATCACACAATCATATCATTGCACTCCACTCACCGAGTATTCCCTAATACTCACCCCTCTTTTTACATTTTACTGAGGATACTTAGTTTGGAGACCACACGTGGGAGCTTGCGAAGGATTTTTGCTATTTTGCGTAGGTAAAATAGTGATATAAGGTTATTTTAGTTATTTTAGAATCCATGGAATGTTAGACTTGTAAAATTCTTTTGGTATGGATAAAATCAATACTTATTTCATATATGAGAGCAAGTATTGATGGAATCCTTTCATAGTTGTGTTGGAATTCGTACGAAACTTATTCATTTTCTCTTAAGTCTCATTTGGGACATTTGGATTGAAATTCTGAGTTATGATACTTTCTTTTAGATTTGTGAAGTTTTGTACATCTCATACCACTTGGATTTTATTGATACTAGCTCATCTTTCAGGCGAGTGTTAGTAAAATCCTACGACTATGATTTGAAATTTCTTTTATTTTAAATGCTTTATTTGTGCTGAGAATTATGGAATAGTTGGTATGACCAATTTTGCATGCGTGCATGTACAGGAACTCCCGCCCAAATGTGTGCCGACGCATGTTTTGTGTGTAGGGCTGGACCGGATGGGTCCTTTACATGGGTATTGTATTGGGAAGATATATGGTATGGTTGTATAACCTTGCGGAGTCCTAGTATATGGGGAGGTTCTGTACGTGTACCGAGACACCGTGCACGGTTGTCGCGTGGTCAATTCGAGGATCGACGCATGACAGCCTCAAACCATGTCGTTACTCACCGCACACACTGAGAAGGGGCACAAAAGAAAAGGACCAATAATTGGTTTTGATGACAACCATCTAGTAAGGGTGGACCTAAACCGACACGACCCACTGGTCATCATTGCCAAGATAGACTAGTACATCGTGAAAAGAGTTTTTGTCAACCAAGGAGTAAGCTATGATCTCCTCTATTAATACGTCTTCCAGTAATTGGGCTTCAGCCAAGCACATTTCCAATCGCATTCGTACCTTTGAGGAGACTCTCTAACAAATGGATATATCCCGAGGGTTTTATCTTGCTCCCAGTAACCCACCTAATCATGCTATCATCCTAGTCACTTTCAATGTGATCAAACTGCTATCCCTTTACAATACCTTCCTAGGCTACCCTAGCCTAGACAACTTGGAAGTTTTGCCAAGCACAAAATACATGAAGATCAAATTCAGAACACCTCTCGGTATTAGAACACTCGACTGTGATCTTAACCCTCAAAGCGCCTCTGCACCAGAGATGGAAAAGAAGAATCTCTCCATAAAAACCATGGAATACAGTGATGATATCAAACAAGTTGCTAAACTCAAGCACAATGAGGAGGTGATTGAGTCATGAACATACCTAGTAAAACTGTTCAAATTGGAGCTCATCAACTGACACCTCTTTGCAATGCCATAACCAAGTGTTTACGATGATATTCCAAATCCTTTGCATGGCCGTCCGAAGATATGCTGGAAATCCACCCCTTAGTGATTACTCATAAGCTAACAATGGACACTAGTCGCAACCCCATGAAACAAGAGAAGATGGTGTTTGTATTGGAATGCTAGCAAACAATACAAGAAAGATATAAAAACTCTTGGCGGTGAACTTTATTAGGGAAGTTAAATATCCTGAGTGGTTGACAAATATGGTCATGGTGAAAAAAGCGAATAGCCAATGAAGAATGAGTGTCGACTTCACCGAGCTCAACAAGGCATGCTCAAAGGACAACTACTTATTTCCTAGTATTAACAAACTTGTAGACAACTCATCCAGCCATCTACTCTTAAACTTCATGGACATGTATTTTGGCTACAATTAGGGGTGTTATGATACTTAAGTCGAGTTTGGTAGTATCGAGCTCGGCCCAAATAGTGGTTAGGTGAGCTCAAGCTTGAGCTTGAACTCATCGAGTTTGCATTTCTTGAGCTTGAGCTCGGCTCAAAGTGTCATCAGGTGGTGTCACATTCTCGATTAAATTGCATTCTCTCTTAATTAATCGACATTAGATAATATATTCAAAATAATAAACATATAAATGTAATTTCAAATATAAAAACTATTTTTAAAAAATATATATAATTATATTGGGTAGCTCAACGAACCTTTGAGCTGATACAGTATGGGCTTGAGCTTGAGCTCAATGCCAAACTACCTGAACTCAACCGATCTCGAGTTGAGCTTTGATCAGGTAGTGTCATAGGTACCTGTGACACTACTGAGTCTCATAACACCCCTAACTACAATCATGTGTACATGGCCCCAAAGGACAAAGAGAAAACAAGTTTCATCATGGAGTCCAACACCGGCTATTCTAAGGTCATATCATTTGGCCTGAAAAATGTGGGAACGATCTTCTAGCGACTAGTCAACAAAAACTTCAGCAAGCAGTTCGGCAAAAACGTATACACTTATGTGGACAATATGCTCATTAGGAGTACTAACTCAAAGGGCTACATAGCAGATCTCGAAAAACATTCCAGACACTAGAATGCTACAACATGAAGTTGAACCCAGCTAAGTGTACCTTCGGGATCACCTCAGGTAAGTTCATGGGTTTCTTGATCTGTGGCCGAGGAATCGAAGTCAGCCCAGAGAAGATTCAAACCATCCTAGATATGGTGTCACCAAGAATGTTGAAGGAGGTATATTGCCTCACAGGATAGATCGTGGCTCTAAGTAGATTTATGTTGAAGGTAAGAGAAAACTACAAAACCTTCTTCGATACACTGAAGAAGTCTCAGAAATTCATATAAACACTGGAGTGTTAGATGGCTTCAACAAGTTCAAGGAGTATCTCTCGTCTCCTCTTCTGCACTTTTAGCTCATCCCTGGGGAAAACTCTATATATACTTATCTATCTTTAACTAAGCCCTTTGTTCTACACTTGTGAGACAAGATGCCACTTTACAAAGACCGGTATATTATGTCAGCTAATGCTCTAGGATTCATAAATCAATTATATGCCCATTGAGAAAATGGCTTTTGCTTTTATCACAACTGCTCGACTCTTTCGTCCATACTTTCAGTTACGCACGATCATAATTTTGACTGATCAACCTCTAAAGCAGATCCTAGAGAAAAAGGGCACCTCGAGCCAATTTATTAAATGGAGCATCGAACTCGATGAGTTTGACATCGAGTATCAACCAAGACCTACCATCAAAGGCCAAGCCCTATTGACTTTATCCTCGAGTGCAAGCTCTAAAACCTCACCGCGCAAGCTACTAGTGACCACTTACAAGGAAACTCTCCACCAATATGGACCTTGTGTCATGCCTCGAACCGGGATCGTGAGCAGCCGCCCGTTGTCCTAAATGCCAGCTGTATTTTTACAAAAAATTGGACAGAACCTCCCCACATATCGAAAGTCTCCCATATAGCAATCAACCTACTACCTGTACAACAGGGCCAACCCGACCTCACAATACATAAATCAAGTCTCAACATCATACCAACATATCCATACCGCATAATTCAGGACAACGCAAGGCTAACAAAACGAATTTCCACAGTCCTAACCACAGACCTCTACTGCCATACCCTCGTCAAAGGCATGCATAGCCACCAGTCGCCCCTCCTGTGATTTAGATGTGGCATCAAGCGGTTCTAAAGTACACTTCTAGGACATGACACATTCCCAAGTAACATGCACAATGAATAGAAATTTACCTTAATGCAAATGTTATGCAATGACATGAGAGTTCCACAATTTAAATATCCATAGTTGTACAGTCATCCCAAAATTATACAATGATCATCTATAAACCTCAAAATACATATATATCATTAATACAATTTTTAACTCATGAAATTATAGCGAAAATATATAATGACTCCTCAAATCTAGACCAAATCTCCCAATGATACTAAACATCCTAAAAGCAACGCTCCTTGCCAAATACTATCTCTGAAACAAGAGGGGAAATGAGGGGTGAGTACTCAGGGAAAGAATACTCAGTGAGTGAGTGGGTCAATGCAATCGCCTAATAAGAATTGTGAAACTGGAGTGTCAAAACGTAAGTATACAAATCATACTTCAAATCATCATGTTTTTCATTTCAATAATATATCATTTGCACGCATTTTCAAGTCAAATATGCATCCAAAGCACTATCATTAAAAATCATAGAGCTACCAGCCGAAAGTGTCCTGAAAGAGGTCTACCTCGACCTATGACTGGTGCACCGGGGGTGTTATATGTAAATTTATTTAAAGTGCTCTTTATCCCGGCGTTGGTGACGGACCTCGTTCAGGTGTTAGACTTGGAGAGAGTATCTAAATCCTCCCCATTTTTAGGTTCAACCTGACTAGTACCGTGTCGTTAATAAAATCAAGATAACTCGTGGGATACTCCAGGCCTAGGTATATCCGGACGCCACCTAAGCGCCTCTCACGGTGTCCTTCGTAGCTACGGAACAATACATATTAAAGCTTTCAAGGCCAAAATCAATCTCATATCAAGAATATGCCGAAATCAGGTTTACAAACGAAATGCAATATATAGCGTAAATGACACATTATACATTTCAACCATATGGATGCATAATTTCATAATTCAATCTAATTTTTGGACACTCCATCGGTTCACAAAAAGTCAGTTCCAAATCCAATTAAAACATTTCAAGCACACGACAAATCATACTCGTTTATCAAAATATTATAAAATAGGGTTTACATATTAAACAAAAATATTGAAATAAATCTCACTCATTGTATGGGGGAGGGTAGCGCATTCCCCAATAATACCACGAAGCGAAGAAGAGTGTTCCCCTAACTCAAGGCACCCAACACCTATGAATGTATATATATATATATATAATCAACAAGTTTCAAATCTATGCAATTATAAGAAATAGGCTATCACTTCTAATACACGTATGCAAATCAGGTAGTTTGAATCTTTTAGAACCCTACCCTAATTCCTCATATTTTGTTCATGCATACAAGTCTACAAGACTCAAGTGTTGGTACTCAACCAATCTCGCACAGAGCTCATACCAATCAAATCGCTCGCACCCAAGGGCCAGTAGGGCCACAGTCCAGCGCTCCTCTATGCAGCTCATAGCGCCCATGTACAGGGCGCGCAGTACCCATGTGCAGGGCACGCAGTACCCATGTGCAGAGTCCATGTGCAGGGCGCGCAGCACCCAAGGTGCAGCACCTGCACACCAACCATTTCTCCTCATTTCTAAACTTAACCCAAATATTCATTCAATTAAATCGAATAGGTAAGAAATTTTTTCACCTAGGGTTTTCTCGGAGAGCAGACCTTCGTCCGAATGTCTCCTCGATCACTCCAAAATCTACAATACTCCCTATCAAGACAAGATTTATTAGTTAGGTCATAAACACTTAGAACAAAATCAAAAACCTGAGTCAGTTACCTAGGTAAAGACTTGCGGGCTGTCATAGGCTATCGCGGGCTGCGGAACGCAGTGGGCTTCGATGCCCCAGTGGGCTCGTGGTCTACGCGGGTTCACGGGCCACAGTGGGCTGGCGGGCCACAGGCTTACGGGCCTGCAGGCTGGTGGGTTTACGGGCTAACACGTGTGCTCATGAACTGGACTGCAGTCACGTGTTCGTGGGTTGCTCGCGCCAGTGATCTGGAACGCACTCGTGCGCAGGTCCGCTCCCGAGCAAGCACACTCACGCTGTAGTATGCTCGCGCGCTCGCGTTTGCGCTGTGGTACGCTTACGCGAGGAAGCGCGCGCTGTGGCGCGCTCGTGCTCGTGGAGGGAGGATCGTACTGCGGCACGCTCGTAGGAGGGAGGAGCTGCAGCGGCTGTGGTGTGCTCATGGTGGTGGCATGCGTGGAAGTTCACGGTGGAGTGCGATCGAGAGGGAGGGAGATCGCGAGCGATAGAGAGAGGGTGAGTAGCAAAGAGAGAGAGAAACAGTGAGAGAGAGAATCTGAGAGGGAAAGATAGAGGAAAAGGAAGAAGAAGAAGAAGATGGTGGTGGTGGTGCGGTTGCTCACGGTGGAGAGAGGTGGCGGGGCGAGCGACCGATCGCGGCGGAGGAAGAAGGCAACCGTGCGAGGTGAAGAGTCGGGGAAAGAGAGAAAGAGGAAGAGAGAGAGAGAAAGAAATAACTTAGGATTTCCAACCCTAATTGGGAAAAGGGGGAGGTGTTGTGTTTCACTCCAAAACGCAGCATCTCCTCTCTCTTTTTTTTTTTTGTATTTATATATATATATATATATGTCTTCACACCCACACTTCACTAAATTTAATTTTTTTTTTGTAAAAATGGGGTTTACTTTGATTCGCAGATTCGACAAATTAAAATATATCAAAAATTTAATTTAAATACCCCAAAATCAAAATCCAATTTAAATAAATAAAATTTTTCTCTATAGAATTAAATTGAAGAATATCTTATTTATATATATATATTTCGAAAATGGTACAATATTACAGACACAACAGTGTCGGTGTTATATTTTCTAACCCCCTAAAAACAAATTTCGTTCTCGAAACTAAAAGAGGACTAAACAGCAAACAAATGGGGGTGCTGTCTCCTCATAGTCTCCTCGGGCTCCCAGGTCTCCTCCTCGACCTGGTCACTCCTTCACAAGACTCTGACCAAAGAGACTTCCTTGCTCCGTAACTTCCTGACCTGCTGATCTAGAATAGCCACGGGCTGAACTGGAAGACTGAGGTCCTCTCGTAACTCAACAGGTGCAAGCTCTAAAATATTCGAAGGATCTGTAATGTACTTCCTCAACACTGATACATAGAAGACATCATGGATCCGAGAAAAGTCGTTTGGCAGCTTTAGTCTGTATGCCACGCTCCCAACCTTACTGAGGATACGAAATGGGCCAGTGTACCTAGAGCTCAATTTGCCCCACTGCCAATGTTGATTGAGTCCCCTCAAGGGAGAAATCCTCAAAAACACTATATCACCCACCTCAAACTCTAAAGGGCGGCGTCTCTGATCCGCATATGCCCTTTGTCTGTCTTGGGCGGCTTTCAACCGCTCACGGATCATCCTGACCTTTTCCTTAGTTTCCTCGACTAACTTAACATTAGTAAGGTGTCTCTCGCCTACCTCATCCCAGCAAAACGTGGTGCGACACTGCCTACCGTAGAGTACCTCATAGGGTGGCATACCGATACTGGTCTGATAGCTATTATTATATGCAAACTCTACCATCGGTAAATGTCTGTCCCAACTACCCTGAAAATCCATGACACAAGCCCGAAGCAAATCCTCGAGCGTTTAAATGGTCCTTTCCGACTGACCATCTGTCTGTGGGTGATATGCTATGCTAAAACTGAGCCGCGTACCTAAAGCTTCCTACAGCTTAGGCCAAAATCGAGAAGTGAATCTCGAATCTCTATCTGAGACTATGGATACGGGAACTCCATGCAGTCTGACTATTTCGTCAATATACAGACGTGCCAATGTTTTTAATGGAGAGTCGCTGCGCATCGGAATGAAATGGGCAGACTTGGTGAGTCGATCGACTACCACCCAAATGGCATCATATCTGGCCTGAGTCCGCGGCAATCCCATAACAAAGTCCATAATCACATTTTCTCACTTCCATACGGGAATGGGAAGAGGCTGTAATACACATGCTGGCCTCTGATGCTCAGCCTTTACCTGCTGACAGACTAAACATCTAGCTACAAACTCCGCAATATCCCTCTTCATTCCTGGCCACCAATAGCTGTCTCGAATAGTTTGATACATCTTTGTACTACCGGGTGCAAGGCATAGGCCGAGGAGTGTATCTCCTCTAATATGGACTTGCAAAGATCCTCATCGACTGGTATAGCCACTCTATCTCGATAAGTCAGAAGTCCATCACTACGAACTCTGAAATCATCTATATCACCTCTGCGGGCTCTCTCAGTAAGAGCTTGGAGCTCTGTATCAGTGCCCTGAAGCTCCCTAATACGATCCAACAACGTCGGCCTAACCTCAAACCTAGCAAACAGAGTGCCCTGATCATGACTAGCCAATCTGACTCCCAAATCCCGGAGTCCCATCAAACAAGTGAGGTATGCCGTATCGTTCTCCTGAGACGACGAAGCTGATTTTCGGCTCAAGGTATCAGCAACCACATTGGTTTTGCCCGGATGATAATCAATGACAAGATCATAATCTTTGAGAAGTTCCAACCATCTCCTCTGTCTCAGGCTAAGTTCTCGCTGGGTGAATAAATACTTTAAACTTTTATGATCCGTATACACCCGGCAAGTCACCCCGTACAAGTAATGACGTCATATCTTCAATGCGAAAACTATGGCGACAAACTCCAGATCGTGTGTCAGATAATTCATCTCATATTTCTTCAACTGTCTAGAAGCGTAGGCGATCATCCGACCATTTTGCATTAAAACATAACCCAACCCTTATCGGCTATCATCACTATACACTGTATACTCCCGACTGCTGGTGGGAAGCGCCAAAATCGGAGCTGTAGTCAACCGTTGTTTGAGCTCCTGAAAACTCGCCTCACAACGGTTATCTTATACAAACTTGACACCCTTTCGCGTCAATCTAGACAATGGTGTAGCTATCCGGGAAAACCCCTCAACAAATCTGCAGTAATACGCGGCTAGACCAGGAAAATTCCTGATCTCAGTCACTGTCTGTGGCTGCTCTCATCTCATAATGGCATTGACCTTCTGTGGATCGACAAAAATCCCCTCTACAAAAATGACAAGCCCAAAAAATCTAACCTGTCTTAGCCAAAATTCACATTTTGTGAATTTGGTATACAGCTACTCATTGCAGAGGATTTGTAAAACGGTGCGAAGATGCTGAACATGATCCTTGTCACTCCGCGAATAGATCAGTATATCGTCTATGAAGACTATGACAAACTGGTCCAGATAGTCGTGAAAAACTCTGTTCATCAAGTCCATGAACGCAGTTGGGGCATTAGTCAGCCCAAACGGCATGACAAGGAATTCATAGTGCCCGTATTGAGTGCGGAAAGCTGTCTTTGGCACATCTTGAGTCCTAATCCGCAACTGATGATATCCCGATCGAAGATCAATTTTTGAGAAAACTCGGGCACCTTGCAATTGATCAAACAAATCATCTATGCGAGGCAGTGGATATCTGTTCTTCATAGTCACCCAATTAAGTTGTCTGTAATCCACACACAATCTCAGTGAGCCGTTCTTTTTCTTTACAAACAGCACTGGAGCATCCCAAGGTGATGTGCTAGGACGGATAAACCCCTTATCTGCAACTCCTGCAGTTGGATCTTGAGCTTTCTTAGCTCAGCCGGTGCCATCCTGTATGGCGGCATAGAGATAGGGGTAGTCCTTGGAGCTAAATCGATCCCAAAGTTGAACTCCCGAACCGGTGGTAATCCGGGTAACTCTTAGGAAAAAACATCAGTAAATTCCTGTACAACTGGAACATCCTCAAATCTCAGTCCCTGAGCAGTGGTGTCTATGATGTGAGCCAGATATTCCGCACACCCACGGCGAATCTTGCGTTTTGCCTCCAAGACTGAAATGACACAGCGGGGTAAAACCCGCCTCTCACCCTAAAAAATCAACACTAGTTGATCGGGTCTTCGAAACTTCACCTGCTTCTTAAAGCAGTCAACTGAAACCCGATGCATATGTAGTCAATCCATCCCCAAGATGGCATCAAAATCAGTCATGGCGAGAGGGATTAGATCTGCCTTCAGCATTGTATCCCCAACTTTGATCTCACATTCTCTATACACTGTGTCGCGCACAATCTGCTCACCCAGAGGAGTGATGACCAATATCTCCTTGTCCAAGGTGAGAGCGGCCTGTCAGAATGTCAGGAGAATTGATCGCTCACATACGAATAGTTAGACCCTGTGTCAATAAGGATACGAGCATTTATTCCGAAGATAGGTAGAGTACCTATCATTGAACAAAATACACATAGACTTAGAATAATTTTAAATTTGATATATATATATATATGTCAAAATAGTTGAGCCTCTAAGGGTTTTACAACTTTAGTGTACAAAGATATCAGAGTAGTATCATGTCGACAAAAGGGTACACAACATAAAATACCTATACAACTATCATGATACAATGCTGACATCTCCAAAAGAAGTGAAAATAAGAATAGAGATCCTATTCTACAGGATCAGAAGGAGAAGTACCCATGATGATGTCGGGATTCGCCTGGGCGTTCTCCTGCGACATGGCATAAACCCAGGCCTGAGCCCTAGGTTGCGTCGTGCCTGGGTTTGCACTGTGTTACTCCCGGTGGTCACCCTGGAAGTAAAAGATACTAGCCGAGTAGGCTACCCCTGCTGACCCATTGAGGAGTACTAGTGCGACTCTGTAAACTCTGTCCTCCAAGTCCTAATTCAGGGCAGGAACTCCTGATATTCCCTGCCTTCCCACAGTGGAAGCAAGTGACTGACACTAAACAAGCTCCTATCGAATAGGACCTATTGCACCTACGGCAATAAGGATGCCGTTGAGTAGTATACTGTACAGGATGAGTCTGAGCGAGCTGTCTGAACCCCTGGGAGTACTGTCCCCATCCCAAATTAGAAGATCCAGATCCAAATCCGTCTCTATGCAAACTGGATCCCCTGTCCCTCTTGGAGCTCTACGCAGAATGAGACTTTTCTTTCTTTCTCTTCAGCTCTCTGTTCTCTCTCTGCCTAGCCTTGATGAGGACCAAAGCCTCTGCGCGGTGAGCAGAGTCTATTATCTCGGCCGGCGTAAACTGTGGAGTAACAGTCATATACTTCTTTATGTTGAGGCTAAAACCGTCTTCGAATTTGAAGCGAAAATACTAAGGTGTGGCCAGATCCGGTACAAATACGGCAAGTCTCCGCATATCTTCCTCATACTCTGAGACAGATCTGGACCCCTGTGTAAGTCATCCCAGCTCTGACCTCATCCGATCCTACTGGTAGAGTGGAAAGAATCTGTGGTCAAACTCCCGAAGGAAGTCATCCCATTGTAGTGGCTCTGTCACCTCATTAGTGAGGGCCTCCCACCATAAGAGAGTCTCTCTTTCTAATAATTGCTGTGCCACTTTCAGGCAGAGCTCCTCTCCAATCCCCAGATCAGTCAAAATCCTACGGGTGCGGTTGATCCAACGCTTGGCTACAGCAGCATCACCAAGCCCTATGAAATCAGTATACCCCAGCTGACGGGCCTCCTTAACCAACTGAGTCAACTCATGTACCCGTCTAAGAGTAGTCGATGTGGTCTCACTCGGCTCTGACAAGATAAAAGGACCGGCCACTGGTAGTGGAACCGGTGCCGAAGGAACCGGCACTGCGACAGGTGCAGACATCGCTGTAAGAGGTAGTAGGGGCGGAATCTGGACCCATGAGAAGCGTACCACTCATACACATGCCGAAAGGCGTCGAGTGTGGGTACGGGAGTCTCAGCCTAAGCAACTGGCTGAGTAGGTGCCGATGGTGGCACGTGAGTCGAAGAACGATCCTCCAGCTAGTTTAATTCCTCTGGTGGGCCAAAACGGGTACTCCGTCGAGTCGTCATACTTATGCAAGAGAAGGATCCTTATTAGGTATCGTTCAAAGAATAGGCATGATTCAAGAAATTTGGACTAGTCACATCTTGACTACCCTCACAAAGAATGGAATCCTAAAAAAAAAATGTTAGGTTAGATACGGGTATCTAACCCCCCCTAAAATGGATGAACTCATATACCTATGACCATGTACTGGGACTTCATGACTGTATGAAAACTCTCATGCATTGAGGACTTTAAACACAAACACACTCGGGAATGTTTTCAAGACTCTCTTCTTACATAGCTCTCAACCTAGACTCTGATACCAAGTCAACTGTCACGCCCCGAATCGGGATCGTAAGCAGCCGCCCGTTGTCCTGAATGCCGGCTGTATTTTTACAGAAAATCGGGTAGAAGTTCCCCGCATATCAGAGGTCTCCCATAGAGCAATCAACCTGCTACCTATACAACAGGGCCAGCCCGGCCTCACAATACATAAATCAAGTCTCAACATCAGACCAACACATCCATACTGCACAATTCAGGATAACACAAGGCTAACAAAACAAATTTCTATAGTCCTAACCACAGATCTCTACTGTCATGCCCCCATCAAAGGCATGAACAACTGCTAGTCGCCCCTCCTGTGATTTAGATGTGGCATCGAGCGGTCCTAAAGTACACTTCTAGGACATGACATATTCCCAAGTAATATGCACAATGAATAGAAATTTACCTCAATGCAAGTGTTATGCAATGACATGAGAGTTCCACAATTTAAATATCTATATTTGTACAGTCATCCCAAAATTATACAATGGTCATCTATAAATCTCAAAATACATATACATCATTAATACAATTTTTAACTCACGAAATTATAGCGAAAATATACAATGACTTTTCAAGTCCAGACCAAATCTCCCAATGATACTAAGCATCCTAAAAGCAACGCTCCTAGCCAAATATTATCTCTAAAACAAGAGGAAAAATGAGGGGTGAGTACTCAGGGAAAGAATACTCAATGAGTGAGTGGGTCAATGCAATCGTCTAATAAAAATTATGAAACTGGAGTGTCAAAACGTAAATATACAAATCATACTTCAAATCACCATACTTTTCATTTCAACAATATATCATTTGCACGTATTTTTAAGTCAAATATGCATCTAAAGCACTATCATTAAAAATCATAGAGCTGCTAACCAAAAGTGTCCTGGTAGAGGTCTACTTGACCTATGACAGGTGCACCGGGGGTGTTATATGCAAATTTATTTAATGTGCTCTCTACCCCAGCATTGGCGACGGATCTCGTCCAGGTGCTAGACTTGAAGAGAGTATCCAAATCCTCCCCCTTTTTAGGTTCAACCTGGCTACTACCGTATCGTTAATAAAATCAAGACAACTTGTGGGATACCCCAGGCCTAAGCATATCCAGACGCCACCTAAGCGCCTCTCACGGTGTCCTTCGTAACTACGGAACAATACATACCAAAGCCCTCAAAGCCAAAATCAATCTCTTATCAAGAATGTGCCAAAATCAGGTTCACAAACCAAATACAATATATAGCGTAAATGGCACATTATACATTTCAACCACATGGATGCATAATTTCATAATTCAACCCAATTTTTGGATACTTCATCGGTTCACAAAAGGTCAATTTCAAAACCAGTCAAAACATTTCAAGCACACGACAAATCATGCTCATTTATCAAAATGTTGTAAAACAGAGTTTACATATTAAACAAAAGTATTGAAATAAATTTCAATCACAGTATGGGGGAGGGTAGCGCACTCCCCAATAATACCACGAAGTGAAGAAAAGTGTTTCCCTAACTCAAGGCACCCAACACCTATGAATGTATATATATAAAAAAAAAATCAATAAGTTTCAAATCTACGCAGTTATAGGAAATAGGCTATCACTTCTAATACACGTATACAAATCAGGTAGTTCGAATCCTTTAGAATCCTACCATAATTCCTCATATTTTGTTCATGCATACAATAAGTCTACAAGACTCAAGTATTGGTACTCAACCAATCTCGCACAAGGCTCACACCAATCAAATCTCTCGCTCGTACCCAAGGGCCAACAGGGCCACAACCCAGTGCTCCTCTGTGCAGCGCACAGTGCCCTTGTACAGGGCGCACAGCGCCTGCACACCAACCATTTCTCCTCATTTCTAAACTTAACCCTAACATTCATTCAATTAAATCGAATGGGTAAGAAATTTTTTCACCTAGGGTTTTCTCGGAGCGTAGATTTTCGTCCGAATGTCTCCTCGATCACTCTAAAATCTACGATGCTCCCTATCAAGACAAGATTTATTAATTAGGTCATTAACACTTAGAACAAAATTAAAACCCTGAGTCAGTTACCTACGTAGAGACTCGCGGGCTGTCACGGGCTATCGCGGGCTGTGGGCCGCAGTGGGCTTCATAGCCCCAGTGGGCTCACGGGCTGCGCAGGCTTGCGGGCCGCAGTGGTCTGTGGGCTTGCGGGCTTGTGGGCTAGTGGGCTCGCAGGCTCACAGGCTAGTGGGCTGGCAGGCTGGCACGTGTGCTCGTGAGCTGGACTGCAGTCGCACGCTCGCGGGTTGCACGTGCTAGTGATCTAGAGAGCATTCATGCGTAGGCAAGCGCTCGTACGCAGGTGCGCTCCCAAGCAAGCGTACTCACGTTGTGGTATACTCGCGCGCTCACGTTTGCGCTATGGTGTACTCGTATGGGGAAACGCGCACTGCGGCGTGCTCGCGCTCGTGCAGGGAGGATCACGCTCGCAGGATGGACCTGCAGCAGCTGTGGTGCGTTCGTGGTGGTGGCGTACGTGGAAGTTCGCGGTGGAGTACGATCGAGAGGGAAGGAGATCATGAGAGATAAAGAGAGGGTGAGCAGCGGAGAGAGAGAGAAACAGTGAGAGAGAGAATCCGAGAGGGAAAGATAGAGGGGGAAAGAAGAAGAAGATGGTGGTAGTGGTGCGGTTGCTCGCGGTGTAGAGAGGTGGCAGGGCGAGTGACCGATCGCTGGAAGAAGGCAGCCGTGGGAGGTGAAGAGTCGGGGAGAGAGAGAAAGAGGAAGAGAGAGAGAGAAAGAAATAACTTAGGGTTTCCAACCCTAATTGGGAAAAGAGGGGAGGTGTTGTGCTTTTTTTTGTATTTATATATATATATATATATATGTATTCACACCCATACTTCACTAAAATTTAATTTTTTTTGTAAAAATAGGGTTTAATTCGATTCGCAAATTCGACAAATTAAAATATATCAAAATTTTAATTTAAATACTTCAAAATCAAAAATCAATTTAAATAAATAAAATTTCTCTCTATAGAATTAAATTGAAGAATATCTTATTTATATATATTTCGAAAATGGTACAATATTACAGACACAATAGTATTGGTGTTACACCTTGCACATGGACAGTTCCTCTAACTTATTAGAGAGCAGTGCCAAACTCATCCCAATGGGTCCCTAATGACTTCAAAGCAAATTATGCACTCTGATTTGACTTTCAAGTCACCAACAACTAAACTGAGTATGAAGTACTCTTGATGGAACTACAGGTTGCATGTCATTGGAAGCTCAAGATAGTTGGGTCTTCACCAACTAGTAGCTTGTGGTCAAGCAAGTCAAGGGAACATATGAAACTAAAGTGCCAAGGATAATAAAATATCTCGCTAAACTCCAAGAAGTAGTAAGCAAATTCAGCAAGGTAGATATCCAAGAAATTCTTAAGTCTAAGAACACCAAAGCGGACACACTCTCTAGGCTTGCCAGTTCTGATTCTATCATCATCTGCTAAACAATCTACATCAAAAGCTTCCCATACCCAAGTATTGACGAACTAGAGCAAAATCATGATGGCTGATGACTCATCGAGCTAGAAAAATCCAATCAATGCCTACTTGAAGAATGACCAACTGCTAAACTCCCTATAGAAGGCAGCAAAAGTCAAACACAAAGTTGTACATTATGCCATCATCTCTCAACAAAAAATCTTTCACTCATACTTATATCAAATTCTTCACACCTGAAGAAGGAAACTGTCTTTGAAGAAATTCATGAGACCATTTGGCTACCTAGAACCTAGCAAACAAGGCCTTGCGACAGGGGTTCTTTTGGCCCATCATGAAAGCCGATACAGAGGCTTACGTCAAAAAATGTGATAAGCGCTAGTGCTTCTCCTCAGTGCCTCACTAACCCTCCTCCAAACTTTGTCCAATTACGAGTCCATAACTATTCACACGGTGGGAGATGGATAAATTGGGACTGTTCCCACAAGCAACTAGGTAGCGAAAATTCGAAACCGAATAGCTAGCCCAGATAGTGGTCGACAAAATTCAAACGTTCGTATGGGTACCCATCATCACCAAATTCGACATACTCCATGTCCTCGTCACCAACAACAGTAAGCATTTTGACAACAAAAGTTTCATGAAATTCTGCTATGAACTCACAAGCCAGCACCGCTTTACTTCTGTTGCTTACCCACAAGCCAATGGTCTTGCCAAAGGGGCCAACCAAATGACAATCTAAAGGCTTAAAACGGAACTTGATGAAGTGAAGGGACTTGAGGTAAATGAGCTTTACAGAATCCTTTAGACCCATTAAACTACACCCCGAATAGCCATAAGAGAAACACCATTCAACTTTACTTGTGGATGTGAAGCAATCATACCGATGGAAAAAGGAAATCACTTATTACGCATAGAACAATACTAGCCAGAGTCAAATGAGCTCGTGCTATACAAATGATTGGATCTGTTACGAAAGTTACAAGACACTGCATCTGCTTGAATGGCAGCCTATTAGTAGCAAATGACCCGATTTATAATAGAAGAGTGAAAAACCGAATGTTCAAACCAGGAAACTTGGTCCTCCGAAGAGTAGAGACAAAAGGACAACCCCAACCAAGGGGTAAACTTGCAACAAACTAGGAAGATCCATATTAAGTATGCTCGATAGTTCATCCCATAACGTATCATCTCAACCACTTAGATGGTTCTACCGTACCTAGAAAATGGAACTCAAATAACTTGTATGTTTACTATCAGTAATCTTTATCACTCTTTTAGTTTTAATATCTGTTAACTCATAACTAGTCAGTAATAATATTATTCCTTTTTATTACATAATATAGTCTATCTGATAAGTTACGAATTGCTCGAGTTCTTATACCCACAAGTCCTTAGTCTATCACTTTCTCTCCTGTAGACCCATTTTCTCTGCAATGTGCCTTATACGGGTCATAGTACTTGAGTGGGTTGGTGCACCCACTCTCTCAACTCTATACCTTATATAGCTCCTAACACTCGAGCAGGATCAAACTCTCGTTTTCTTAGCAATGTGCCTTATACGGGTTCTAACACCTAAGTGAGTTGGCGTACCCACTTTCTCAACTCTACTCCTCGTATGGGTCCTAACACCCGAGTGATATCAAACTCATATTCTCTAAGCAACATGCCCGATATAAGTCTTAGCACCATAGTGGATTCGCGCACCTACTCTTTTTGCTCTACGCTTCATATGGCTCCTAATACCTGAGCGAGATCAAACTCTCATTCTCTTAGTAATACGCCTTATACGGGTTTTAGCACCTGAGTGGGGTTAGCATGTCTACTCTCTCGGCTCTATGCCTCATAGGGGTCCTAGAACCCAAGTAGTTTGGTGCATCCAATCTCTTGGCTCTATGCCTCATACAAGCCCTAGCAGGATATAATCTCCACTCTTTCAACTCTACACATCATAGGATCTAACTCCTTTTCCATTAGCTTCAACACCTCAAAGGGTTCTAATACCCTCTCTCAGCTATAGTGCCTGTGAAGACAACTTAGCACTAAAGTTATTCTGTTTTAGTAAACAATCAATACGACAACGAAAACGCAATGGTGACAAGAAAGACTATAGGAAAAATGTGTATTAGCGACGGAAAAATCCGTCACTGAGATCCAATATTCTGTCGGTGAAGACTATCACCGACGGATCAAATTCATCGCAGAGGAGGTCGCTGATACTAACCCCGTAAATAATTAGCGATGGATATGTGATCCGTCGGTAGATGTTTCGACGGATTATCGACGGAAAATAATCCGTCGGTAATTTTTTGTCGGTAATCCGTCAGTAAAATTGAAAGTTCACCGGTGGAATGCTGTAGGAATAGCGACAAAAATTTGAAATTAGGATAATGATCCGTCGGTAAATTTATCTCTTTTACCGACAGCTCACCGAGGGATTTCATTATGCCCTTGCTAATTCTGATGGAAATCTGTCGGTAATGCTTTGTCCACTAGATTGAGAATCCGACAGATCACCGACGGATTTGGTTGTGAATTATGGATTTCCCTCGAAAATCCATCGGTAAATTTTTTTCCCCCAAATGTCTAGAATGCATTATTTTGCTGATTCGGAACCCAATACCTGTATACCTGTCACATATAATTCCAAGCATCCGATCCAATCAATATATAATGCTACGAAAAATACTAGGGTCATCACCATTTCAGCAAAGGAAAAAATTACCCAAATTGGTGCAACATCATACTTAAGAATTTATTTGTACAACACACAATGAAGACGAACTCAAATACATCTAATAATTCGAAAAGATGTACTACAATCCGTAACGATAAACACTGTAGTCATGAAATAAATGAAAAAAAAATTCATGAATCTCATATACAAGGGAGATCGGAGTCTGGTGGTTGTGTGCTATCAAGGTCAGGTAGTATAGGTGATATACCTATTTGTCTAAGAATTTCACGAATTTGTGCTCCCATTTCCTGCCTCACTTGACATTGGACTTCCTATAGCATTTTATTTCTCATTTACACCCTCTTTTGATATTACACTTCCCGTAGCATTTGATGTCTCATATCCTGCATCATTTGATCAACCTCTTCCTTAGTGTACATCTGACTTGAAGGCACGCATGCAGAGGAAGTGACACCCGAGGAAATTCTGGTTTGCTTGTCATCAACGCCCTCCCCAAAACTATAAAGACATCCCTTCATCGGACCCCCAGTAACCTCACACCATGATCTTGCATCATAGTCTGGCTGCGATGCCCCATCTGAGCCATATTTCTCGTCAAGCAATAGTTTATACTTACCGTACAACTAGCATAGGTAATTACATTTATGAATTTAATCATATGAATATGATATGTAAAGTAGATGTAATAATGTTTTTGCTTACACTAATTGATTTTGATTTCTTGTCCACAAACTAGCCTTTGCCTTTTTCATGCCTATGCGTTCGATTGAAAAGGTCAATATGTGAAACTGATTGGTTGCTTTCTGCTGATTGAAATAAGGAAAAAATATAATCATAAAATTATTAGTACTGTTTAGGAGTAGAAAAATATGTTGAACAAAATTTGGAGAGATAAAAATTAATATATACAAACCATCATTTTCATGTGTGTCGCAAAGGGGATTGAACCGTAAGTATGCTTCGTAATTTCTCCATCCTGTTCTGTGTTCCGGTTTTGCTTCACCGCGTTTGACTGACGCTGCCATTTTTCAGTACTCCAATATTTATCAATTAATTCGTTCCAAACATTAGATGTCAAAAATTGAGGGGGTGGCCTTTAGTTTCAGCGATGTTTGTAGCTCCAACGGCCTACATTGCTTACTTCCGAGCTGCTGCAAGCATATCCGCATACCTCCTCACGCAGGAAGCTTTCCATGCTTGATAAATCAATAATGATTTGCTGTGTCGCCATGTGAATTTATGCTAAACATAGTGAAATGTGATTGAGCAAGTTAATTTGATACAATAACTGAGAACAAATTCCTAAAAAATACAACAACCCACAACGGAATAAAACATAATAAAAGGGATCATTGACAAATCAAAAGAGCTATCTGCATATGCTTGTTTGAGGCTGGCCGCTTAAATGCCTGCGGGTGGTCCAGGCGGACTGCAACACATGTTAGGTGCTAATGCAATACAATGACATCAGGCTTGAGATGGTGCTCATGCTTGAACTACCTTTAGTACCATTTAGATTGCTGAAGTGTAGATGTACTAAAAACGTGTGGTTGACCTTATAGGTTCAGCTTTCCATTTTATGTGTTTGATGGCCTTCTGATTATGTAGTTTCTCTAGGTAAACAAAATGTGGATTGATTAATGGAATTTAATGGGCTTAAAATCCTAAGCGACACAGGTACCATCACTAACGCAGAAATCTTAATGCTTCAATATTTGAAAACTTTGTGCATATACGTGGTCCTTAACTAATAGATGTCTGAAGCTAAGCTTGTAGCAGCATCATTTTCTAGGTCTGGAGCAGGAACTGAAGTTCCTAAATTTTTTGTACCTAAGTAATTGGATGCAATTCAGCTTCTTGAGATTCTTTGACTACTAAATCAAATTGCAGAGCCCCTTGTCTATATTCAATAAATTTCAACTATCAGTTAGTATTTTGTTGCTAACATCAGGTGCAGATAGGACATATTCAATCTTATCCTCAATCCTATGACTTGGAGACCTACCTCTTCAAAACCTTCTCCTAATTTGATAAATGTACAGGGTAAGGTATTAACATCTGTTAAAGATTATAATTGGTACTATATAGAGCAATTGCTGCTGGTTTTCTGATTGGATAGTAGTCCTTCGTTAGTTCCGTTTTGGTTCTGTTTCTCTTGCTTCTGAGGATTTCTGTCTCTCCCCTAGAGCATTATGTATTTTCCTTAATACACCTAATACAATCTATCAAAAAGGAACAACCTCAGTCCAAACCAAAATTCTTCAATCAAAACTAGATGGAAATTGAAAATTTCGTATAATCTATCCCTCACCCTCATGTTAGGAACCAAAAATGCTACTTCTGTCAGAATTCTCCACACATGGAGTTCTGTAAGGATTTCCTTTCTGTCATTTAATGTAAATCACTTGTCCATCAAAAGTGTAAATTATTCCTTAAAGTATAACTATGTGAGAACTCCCTTCACTACGGTACTGCATTGAGTCATATATAGTTCACAAATTGAATGCCAGCCAATATAACTTGAAATGAATCTTGATCATAAATCTGACTCGCTGGATACGTAGATGACCATTTTAAGCATAAGCATTCTGACCAATTGATGATGTTTATTATGTATACATAGGACTTCCTCAGAAAAATCATAGAAAACATGTGGGACTTTTGGCATTATTTATTAGTATAAAACCCAAACACACACAGCATTAAATCCTTCCTTTCTCTAGTTTTAGATATGACACTATATGAAAAAAAAAAGTTCCCATCATTCTTCAATTTCCTTGGTACAAGAGCTATAAAATTCATGATAAGAAAATGGTGATCCATATAATGGATCGATCATTCTCTTCTTTATTAGAAGTGTATTCCTTAGTATGACATCTGGCTAGCGAGATATATCGAAAGGGATCAATTCTTGTTGTCTACCTTATAAACTTTTAGTCCTGCATTCAGATATTGGGATTAATTAATTGATGAATAACTATTTAAAGTCAATCACCTAATATTTCTTTGATGTTAGGCTGAAAAGTTGGTAAACAGTAACTAACAGAGAACAGTTTTCAAAAATGGATAACAACCAACTCCCTCCAGACACTACCAAGAATCCAAGAAAGAAAAACGGGAGATTGTGCGGAAAAACTCGCAGGCATACTCAAGTATTAGTTCTACGTACATGTTATATGTGCTAGCACCACTCTGATTCAATCACTGCCACATATTTTATCCAAAAACAGATGAGGTTCTAGGTTCAAAATGCCAAATTAAGGTTTCAGAGAAAAAAAAGTTTCTTCCCACTTCTCAACAAAATCGAACTAGTCTTATACATTGAAGCTCTGCTGCGGGAGAATGCCAATCACCATTTTTCCTATAGAAGCAAGTCTTCAATTGTTCCATCATTTCTATTCATAGGTACCATAGGTTTAAAACCCTAGATCATATTGCCTATGCACTATTTTGCTTATTAAACCCCACTTAATCATTTTTTTCCAACAACACACCCTACAAGGACCAACACCTATTTTAGTTTGCAAGTGTATATACCAATACCACTGACCTTTCCTAAAAAATTTAAACCACATTATTTCAACCTAATGTAAGTAGAGCCAAGACTTGTATGCCAACGAGGATAATTGCATCAGCCTCTTGATCTTTTCCAGGTAATAAGACATTGTACCTGGACTTTAATCTCATAAGTGATGCTCTTTTTAACCATGATGGTTGTTTCCTGATAAAATATCTCAATACTTAATAACTACTTTACTGAACAGAAATGATGTAACCATGAGGATCTTACAAACCAAACATGATATCTTCTTGTAATATAAGTACTTTTCACTATCAACAATCATTTTCTTTGCCTGAACATTCCACAAACAGATGAGAAACATTTTATCTCTTCCACATAGATCTAATGCTACTTAAACGTTGACAACCGTTAGTTATAGCTAAGTATCGTAAGAAATGGGAAGGACTTATCAAATCCGACATCAACTCCAATGCAATCCTGATATGAGTTTTGGAATCCAGCCACTGCAATTAACACAACTTTTAGTAGCTCTGTAGTAAAAAGACTCCTGGCATCAATTATATGACCATCAATGGGTGAGCCAGAATATCAATTGTCTAAATATAAAGAATCTAGAAAAGGAATTTGAAGCCAAAAAAGAAAAATAAAAAATAAAAAATATAGGAGAAATGCAGTGAAGGAGAGGGAGATATGAAATATAACCACTTTACAAAGATGTAAAACTTGTAGACATTTTGCAACACTCCCTTGCCTCTAGTTAAAGGCTATTGAATTGCATTGTTGTTATTAGAGAAAAGATTTAAGCTGTGACATTTGATCAGCCAGTAAATATCACTTGAAATATCATACTTTTAAGAAACAATTTTGTGCATACGGCAGGGACAAGCAATAGTCTCTTAAAGGTCACAACATTTAGGAATAAACATAAAGTTTCTCAAATATATACTAACTTGAAACTTCTCCCAAAGTCCATCTTTCGTCTCTTGTGGGACCATCCTCCAAGTAGACCATGCCCCAGTGAGATGTCCCTTAATGTCCTCAGTTATAGAACGGACCACTTTAGAATCAAGAAACCTATTTTCAAATAAAATAATGAAAGTTAACTTACAAAAGGCAATCTCTATAAATTGGAAATTCAAGTGTGCATGGACTTACATATAGTTCCCCAACTCGATAAATATTTGACCATCTAGATTGTCAAGCACATCGGTGCCACGATTTGGGCCTCTACGTGGTGCGGAAGAAGACCCCACAATACCATCATCTTCGACATCGGTAGCTTGAGGGACAGCAATGGTAAATGGGATATCACTTGTATTTATAGACCATCGATCGCTCTCGTTGCTTCTCTTAGAGCTTCCCCTAGAGGTAGATCCTCTGCCTCGTACCATTTTCGTACACTTGAAATTTATTACTTAATACATATCTAATAATATAACATAAAGATGTCCAAATTTGAATTTGTTAACAACATTACAATAAGCCAATGTTAAAAAAAAGCAAAAAATTAGAGTGACATGTCATGATTCGAATATCATCATTCACTAGCATGTATAGAGTCACATGTCATCATACATCAAAAGGAAAAGATATAAAGACCAAAGACATTAGTATGCAATACATTTGAAATCAGAAAAAACATAAGTAAACTAAATATGTTTAAAGTGACATGTTATGAATCACCACCTTCAACATCAACTTCCGCAATGTGTTATGTTTCTGAAGAATCTTCCTCTTCCTCTTCCTCTTCCTCTTCTTCTTCTTCATCTTCATCTTCATCTTCTTCCTCTTTTTCTTCAACATCAGGTGACAAATTCAATATGTTATGTTGTTATTCCATTATATCATTTGGATTTACCTCCTCCATATCACGATCAATAAGAATTGTTGGATCATCAAGTTTAGTTGTCGGCTGTACAAGTAAAGGAATTGATGGTTCATTTTCTTGGTAAAATATTTCATCTACCATCGAAAGTGTAACACCATCATTAGCTAATACTCTAACCTTTATTTTACAAACAACCCACCAATCATTTCTCTCTCTTCTCCTACAAGGGAATGGTATATAATACACTTGTTGTGCTTGTATTGCCAAAACAAAAGGCTCATTTGAATGTAGTCATGATTTATGATAAAGTTCAACAATTCTATGATGAGGGTGCACCCGTACTCCTCTCTAAGTGTCATACCAAATGCACTTAAATAAGACCACATTATTACCAAATCCAAAGTACTCCAACTCAATGATATCAATCAACATCCCATGAAAACCACATTCGAAATTATTGTAACAACTCCCTTTCACACATACACCGCTATTCATTATTGATCTATCATGTCTATACTAGTGTGTGTGAAACTTGAAATCATTCACAAAATATCCATTGAAACATTTCACTGCACGTAATGGCCCTTGTGCTATGTCTCTTACATTTTTACTTACGGAATTTCTCTCATCAGAGACCTATTTAAAATTATTAACAAATATAACCTAGTTAGCTATAACATTGATATACATATATATTAGAAATTAGTCAATAATAGGAAAGTCAATGTTGTACTTACAAATCTCCTCAACCAATTGTCAAATTCTTGTTTATATTTTCTCTCTAGTTCCTCTTCAGTAATATTTGACATATGTTGCCTAACAACGGTATCATATATCCTATTAAAAGAAACGATATAAGATGTCATGACCTTTTGCCTTGCAATGGATTTGAAACGTAAAAGGTTATGAACATACGTACTATATATACTCATTAAGCTCAATACAATTCAACAAGACATATATTACTGTAGCCTTGTATTCTTCTTTAGTTAGAAATCTCCGAACACTTCCCCCAAGTGGTCTACTTGAGAGAGAAAATATAGATAATCTCCCCAACGATTGAGCAGCTCCCCCATCATCATTTTCAGGAACTCGGTTCAACCTTGTTTCAACATAGGGTTCAAAATAGAAGAAGCAAAATATTGAAATCTTCTCCATTGTATAGTCCTCACAAATGGAACCTTCAATGCGCGCTCGGTTTTGTGTTTTCTTTTTCAATCAAAGCATACACCTAAAAAAAATTTCACTAAAATTAGAATATGGAACTATAATGTCGATTTGAGATAAGGCAAAACAATACCTCTCAAATGGGTACATTCATCTGTATTGAACAGGTCCTTCGACCTTCGCTTCGTAAGCCAAGTGAATTGGCAAGTGCTCCATACTATCAAAGAATGATGGTAGGAATATTTTCTCAAGTTTTTATAACGTCTCAACTATATATCTATCTAACAACTCCATATGCGTCATACGCAACTTAGTCATACATAAGTTTTTGAAGAAATAACTGAGTTCGGTAAGATCATCCCAAACAACGTTAGGCAGAAAGTCATGAAATGCAATAGGGATCAATCTCTGTATAAATATGCGACAATCATGACTCTTCATCCCACAAAAATTACATTTGTCTATACTCACACATCGAGCTAAATTCGAAGCATATCCATCAGGGAACTTCAAATTTTTTACCCACCGACAAACCTCTAACACTTGATTTTTATTTACTATGTACGAAGCTTGAGGCTTCCAAGTCCTCCCATTAATTACTTTCAATTCTAAATCAGGGCGTCTACAATACAATCTCAAATCAAGTCTCCCCTTTAACGTTGTCCTTTGTTTTTCCTTTAACATCCATAACCATGTTAAAAAAAATTATCAAATACATTTTTCTCAATATGCATCACACCCAAATTATGCCGAATAAAAAGTGTTCTCCAATATGGCAACTCCCAGAATATACTTCTTTTTACCCAGTTGTGATCGATTCCAAAACCTGGAATAATTTGTTTCTCACATTTAGTACCAAACAAAATATCAGGTAAATAAGACACTCGATATAACATCTCTTCACTGGATAGTCGAGGAGAAGGCTCATCCTTCTCCACTTTTCCTTTTCGAAATTTATCTCTTTACTTCCGATATGGATGATTAATCGGAAGAAATTAACGATGACAATCAAAATATGAAGTTTTTTGACTATTACTAAGATAAAATGACTTTGTATACTCCATGCAATACGGGCATGCTAACTTCCCATGAGTGCTCCCTCCTGACAACATCGCATTAGCCGGAAAATCACTGATTGTCCATAGAAGTGCTGCCCTCATCTAAAAATTTTGCTTCCTTGAAATATCATACGTGTTAACCACTTCAAATAATAAAACTTTCAATTCTTCAATTAAAGGTCTCAAGAATACATCGATATGTTTATTTAGATTTTTTGGCCCCGAGATAATAAGACTCAGAAAAATGAACGGCTACTTCATACACATCGAGGGCGGCAAATTGTATACAGTGATAAATACTGGCCAGCAAGAGTAAGGAATGTTTGACTGACCAAAAGAGTTAAATCCATCAGTGCATAACCTTAAACGCATATTTCGACATTCAGACGCGAATGATGGATGAGCACAATCAAAATGCTTCCAAATTTCACTCTGGGCCAGGTGAGTAACTAGATCATCATCAGTACGTTGATTTCTAAAATGTGAGGTCATATGCTATGATGTTGCTCTTGACATGTAAAGCCTTTGAAGTCTTCGTATTAGAGGCAGGTATCGTAATACCTTGTTTGGTACCTGACTCCGTCTTCGATGACCAACTGTTCTTGGCTTATATCGCGGATGACCACATACCACACAATCAGTCCTATCCCCATATTCCCGATAATATAACATACAATAATTTTCATAAACATCAATCTTCTCATACCCAAGCCCAAGTTTTTTTAATATCTTCTTTGCTCTATAAAAATTGTTTGTTAAATTTGAATTTTCGGGTAACATACTTTATATAATCGCATTCATGCGATCATAACATGCCTGACTCATGTTGAACTCTGACTTGCAATTCAACAATTATGTCACCACAGACAACGTTATCTGCATTTTGCACCCATTCCATAATGATTCTGCAGCCTTTTTCAACAAGTCATAAAAACATGCCGCATTAGGATTCGTTTCCTCGTTATTGTCATTATTAGTAGAATCGTAATTACAACTCCATTCAACTTTTGGGCCAAAGCCATCCAAAACCATGGATCTATAAGGACCCTCAACATCCTGTCCATCTCTAGATGATTGTCCCTCATTTGATTCTCTGTTTTTGAGTTCTCCATGACAATCCCATATGTTGTAATCAATTTACAAACCCTTTTGAGAACAAGTGGACCGCAACATCATCTCGACTAAGAAATTTTTGATTCCGACATTTCTTACAAGGATATTTAATGTTAAATCCATCCATTAAGTTATGTTAAGATCATGTGAAGTTCAAGAAGTCATTCACCCCCTCCACAAATTCCTCTCTCAAGTATCTATTAGCTAAACAATGATACATCCAACTACGATCATTGGACTCCATTTGCAAGGACAAACTGTATGAACAATTAAAGATTTAGAAAATCGACTTTTATGCGGTGTAAGTTAATGAAGTAAGGTATGAAAAAAAGGTTAATCTAAATGTCTCTATGTTAACTGCCAATTCATATAGCATTGTGCCTATGAAAAAATAGAGAATGACGTAAAATAAAAGAGTAAAGAGGGGTTTTAAAAGAACTTATAATCTAATACAGAGAAGGGAAACCCCTTGACCTAAGTCTTGCTCTTTTTGGGCTGCATAATCTTTTTCAAAACTTAATGAGACATATCTGAAAAAAGTTAAAAATACCTAGTACATTACTAGCAAGCAAGAGAAGAGAGAGAGCGAGAGAAAGAGAGACATATGGAATGATATGTTGGGAGATATGGAAGAAAAATAAAACATAAAAATGATGATTACCCGAAACAAAGGTTGTGTACCACTGCAGTTGGAGGGGTATTTGGTCCTTTTAGTCTTCTTAGTACTTATCAATTTATATTAAATAAAATAAAATAAAGATAAAATAAAGAGAATCCTAACGCGTGAAAATATTAAATAAAGATAAAGTAAATACAATAAAATTAAAATTTAAGATTGTGTAGGAGATATTTATATTGATACTGTAATCAAATAGATTAAATTAAATTAAAAAGATTAAAAAAATGAATAAGAAAAATAGAAAAATGGTGTTTTCTTGTTTTATTAGGCTTGTTAGGAGGCACACTAAGCCATGACCGCATATTAGTCAGACTCAACCCCAATTTAGTATTCATTTGGATAGGGCATACATTACTAACAACATTACAATAAGCCAAACAAAAGACCCAAAAAAATAAAACACCCAATATCTCAAGCAAAACAGCAAACATAATACATACATCCATAAACATATATATTTTTATCTGTTAGAAAATTTTAAAATTACCTCCGATTAAGCAAATGAATAAAATAGCTACCATCTCGGCAAATAAACTTGCAAAGAAAATCCAACGGAAAAAATCAAATAAATTGCAAAGCAAAGACATTTTCTTAACATTTTACAGTGATGAAAATCCAATAAGAACAAAAAAACAAAATACTAATCAAAACCATTAATATGCAAAACTCAAATTCAAAGAAAAAGAAACACTTTCCAGCCGAGTCGTTCCATTTTTTCTGAATGAAATACAATCAACAACACAAATTTATGCAACCAGCAACACAAATTTCTTAACATTTTACAGTGATGAAATGTTGGAGGGGAGAAATCACACTAATAGCACAATGTTGCAGAGAACACATTAATTTTGGTTTGGGGAAAAGTAAAGATGAAATTTAGGTTTTTGTGTACTAAATCAAGTACATTCACAATTCATCCAAAAAAAAGAAGAAACAAAATCGACTTTATTTGGGAAAAAAAAAAGAGAAAAACTAGAGGAGCACAAACCTGAAGCTTACGTCATAGATTAATGCAAATTGCAAAATCATTCAAGAAATAATAAAGACATTTCTTACAGATTCAGAAAGAACACACTTCAAAGCAAGACAAAAAAAATAGGAGAAACAAATTCAGTACAACATTGTTACAATCAAAACATACACAGGGAGGGGAAGGACAATACACCCTTTGCACGTGGAAACCCTAATGTAGCATTCACAAACACCGAGAAACAGAGTCAGACTGTGAGACAAACCTGACGATGGCCCACGGTGACACCGACGGTGACGCTGAGGCTCAGGACGACCGATGTCGTAGCTCCACGAAGAATCTCCTAACCACAAACGACGACAGTTGAGGGAGGGATATAAACACACACGAATGAAATGGGGACAATCTACCTAAGTTAGTAGCCCTAATTATTTTCACCAACGGAATACCGATGGATAAAATATCTGTCGGCAATATTCGTCGGTGTTTCATAGCCATTCCATCGGTAAATCCTTCCACAAATGTGACTACTGTTTTAGCGATAAAATTACTGACGGAAATTTATCTGTCTGTAAATTCATCAAGAAACCCCATGGAAATCAGTCTCAGATTCTAAGCTACGAGGCCCGACGGCAATCCCTCAGCAATCCATCGGTATTTCCGATGCTATTTATCCGTCGCTGAAGCCCCACTTTCTAGTAGTGAAAACATAAGGCTACTACAAATTTTCTTTCAAATTTTCATACATTATACATGTGAGATACAACAGAAAAGGATAAACTTCATATAAATTTAAGGGGGTAGGTTATATCATAAGAAAAGGGAACACAATGTTTGCGAGGAATACATAAGAGTACATATAGATCAAGACGAAGAAGGTGGAGAAAGGGGAAGAGTCTTCTGCTGCAAAGAATCAAAGTTAGTTGGAGAGTGACAACATGAGAGTGTGCATCGACTGCTTTGCAAGAAGAATTACTACCAAGAGTATTAACTAGGCTAGGACCTGGCGGCTCAAAGTCAGCATCTGTAATACCGACACTCGATATATTGTATATTATACTCCTCATTATTCCATATATGATATGTTTTCATTTTCATATAGAGAAAAGCCTCTCAGAAATTTTTTTTTCGAATGATATTGCTCATGAAAATTTTTGACGAAATTACCGGGAGCTAAAAATATTCCTCTCTGTGCAATTTTAAAATCTATGCGTGCAAATTTGATGCCGTCAGATTTACACATGTAAAATTCACCCTAGAAGTCAAGGGTCAAGAAAGTTTGGCAGAAAACATATGACGGAAAATAAAATCGCTCTAAAAACCCTAATACGTCTGAGGGTGATTTGGAAGGTCAAATGACTTCATCTACGTGCGAGACCAACTCTAATGGATTCGGTGCGAACAAAAAAAACTGAACCAAATGGGTAAATTTGAATTTCTCAAATTTTGAGTCGAATATTGACCACACCGTGCGTTACGTGAAAATCGAGGTAGAAATTTCACGTAAATCTAGAAAGAATCTTATATACAAATTTGAAAAGGGGGTTGGAAACAATTAATGACCATGAAAAATGTGTCCATAAGGTGGATGGCCAAGATTTGATTGAAAAGTCAAAGAACAAATATGAGTCTTAGATTTGGGTGATGGTTGGTGGGCATTTATTGACAAATAGTGGAGATTAACCTTGGTTGCACCTTGAGGGAACCATGGTTAAGCAATTGCACATAAAAAGCCAACACTTACTCTACTCTCTTTATTTGGAACCGTGAAGCTCTAGAAGAGAAGAACACACAAACTCTATTTCTTCTTCCTCCTCATAGTTGTGGATTGCCAAGATAAGATCTCCAAATCTTCTTACATACTATTCAATTTCTTTTACATAGATCCCTTCTATACATCTTTAACACCAACATATCCAAAAATCAAGGCCAAATGAGAAGGATTACATGTGAAATCCAAGTAGGGAGCTGAGAGTTCAAGACTAAAATTCTTTACACATGAAACTAAACCTTTAGAGCTTTAAATGAGATATGATTCGTCACATTCAGAATTAAATTGGATTTATTATGATTTTTCAAAGTTAGGTATTTTGCAGAATCATATTCTGTTATGTTCTATTCTGCTATAAAATTTGCCCTGATTTTGAGTACTTTCCAGTCTGAATTAGATTGAGCTCTAGTTATGACATTTGTAGCTCTAGGTCGTATCTTTCTAATGAGATAAGAATCACCTAAATCTAACTCGTATATCAAAAGTTATGACAATCCTCCTAAAACTATGCAAATTTTCACTTTGTTTTTTGTTCCAGATCAACCGCCTTCTTTGTGACCTATTTTGACCCTTTCTGGACTGAATTAAGAAAACTTTCAATGTGAAAGTTGTAGGTCTATGTCGCATCTATAACATATCCAAAATTCATTTGAATTGGAGTTGTGTGCAAGGCGTTATTGGATTTTTACTAAAACAGGACAAAATGGATGTTTAGAACAGAACTAAGACAAAGATTAGTTTTTTCAAAATTTTGCGATTAGAATCGGAAGAAATGTTCAAAATGAAAGTTGTAGTGATGTCTCTTAGCTTTAAAATGAGATAGGAAGTAGGTGATTCGGAGTTGTGTAGTAAACGTTATGACCATTTTTCCATGACTGCGCAAAGGTGCATATGAGCAAAAATCATGAATAATGAACTATAAGCACATGTGTTGTGTTGGGATGATGAAATGTGTACTAATTGAATGAATTGTAAAGAAAATATGATAAGGATGACCGAAAAAGGGATAGAGTATGCCCTAGGATACCCTAACCTTTTGCTAAAATATAACTTAACCTAGTAAGTTCAAATCATGATACAAATCCTCATATATGCATTGTGTTGTCATTGTAGGCACACGGGTGGTGACCAAACGAGAGAAAACACTTTCGACACTTATGGTATTTGGTAGGGAGTGACTAACCCTCCCATATACTGTGAGTGGGACTCTAATATCATGCATGAAAAGTGAAACTTGATTTTTGTCGTGTTTTTAACAAAACATGTTTTTGATATTTATGACTCGTTGTGTGCTACTAGATTTTAAATTTGTTTTCTGACTATTGGAGTGTCGTGAACTCATTTTTTCTATGAATATGTATCCATAAATTTGATTCAACTGAAATTGTGTCATGTTTTATGATTTCCACATGTTAAATTTCATTTGACCCAATATGGCACATTTATTGAGTACTATGATTTCTATATGACTGATTTGGGGCCGTGTGATCGTGGGATGACTGTTATGATATGATTTCATCCCGAGAGGACGACCGTAGCTACAGGAGACATTTGTTATAACAGCGAGTATGCGTCTGAGTACACTTCGTGCGGAGGTACCCACAAACGTCCGGTATATGGATATAGGCGCGGCCGGTTGAACCCGCAAGGGGAAGAACATGTGTGACGCCACTGTCTAGCACCGAGTGGGGTCCTATACGTGATCTGATCTATGTATGAGTTAGACTCGGTGAAGCTCATGGCCAATGTTGAGGTAGAGAGCGACTTTTGAATATTAATACAGAATAAAGCCCCCGATGCGCCTATCATTGGTCATGATCGACTTTTGCCAGGATCATATTTAGTTTGATCTAAAAATACTTGATTTTAAATGGATGCATATATGTATAATACCGTGAGATGGATTAAATGATTTTAATTTTACCGAACATATCATGTTTTACTACGAAATGTGAATTATTGTTTACGAATAATCATGTTTGATACTTTAGTGGCTCACACACACTATTTATGCTTGATATTGATCCCCTCACTCACTGAATATCTCACTTGATACTCACCCGTCTCCTTTCCTTTTTCAAACAGGGTTATTTTGATAGAGCGACGTATCGGGCTCTAGACGTCTTTTATCATGTATTTACGGATTTACGTATTCACTACGGTGAAATCTAAATTTCATTTGAAATATGAGATCTGTGTTGTATATCGACCCTACAAGATCTTGATATTGAGATTCGTAGATGGACATGTACATTTTATGGGTTAACTATATAAATTATTGATATTTATTTGTGAAACTCTCATATTGGCTCACTACACCTGCATTGAGGCACTTGAAAGAATTTAACCTCTTAACTTGGGAATTTGTTGTACACATGCATAAAATTTTAGGCCCGCACAGTGTGGCGGCTACTCAAACCCTTGTTGGGCATAACAGTAGAGGTCTGTGGTTATGATTGTTAATAGTTGTGATAGCCTTACGTTGTCCTGGTTTGTACGGTACGGATTGATTGGTATGATATGAATGTGGTTGATTGTTGTAAGGTCGGGTTAGCCTATTTATTCATGTGGCAGGATGGTCATTCAATATACAGGTTGATTTGTATATGGGAGACCTCCAAAATATGGGAAGATTTTGTCCGATTTTTAAGAAAATTGAGCCAGCATCCAGGACAACGGACGGCTGCTCATGACCCCGGTTTGGGGCGTGATAGTATCGCCAACACTCACAGCCATGCTCCACTCCAACCTTACCTAGCAAAGAGCTTTCTCAGCCTGATGCAACTTCTCAAAGAGCTCTTGTTAACTACGCTTGTGGCTCTCAACAGCTTTCGTAAATTTATTCCCCAAATCACCAGCTTTTGCTTCGTGGCAGGATGCGATTGCTCTCGCTCCTACACCAACCTCTTAGTGGCCTGTAGTATCACCTTGTTTTCCCTTGCTTTGGCTTCTAACCTTTCACACTCCATGATGGCCGCGTCATACTGTCAAAACGCAGACTCCAAGTCAAACCCAAGACACTTCATCTCTTCATTTTTACCATTCAAAGAAGCATTTGTATACTCTAATGTTGCCTTCCCTTCTTCAAATTCCCTCTCTCTCTGAGCCAAAGTGGCACACAGCCAGGAAATCTTCTCATCCCTTTAACTCAACCAACGCTCTAAGTGTCCCACTACCCGATTCCTCTTCAACTTTTGAAACTCAACCAAAACAATTGTCTACACAAAACACATTAAATTAGCACACAATGATCAAGAACTTAAACAAAACATACCTCTAAGAGAAAAATCCTACCTAGATCCCAACGGCCATGAGGGTTTCGTCGCCCTACTCTATTGTCAAACCATTCAACTCCAACTCAAAGCTATGGTAATCCAGTAGGTCGGTGAACTTCTTCACCTCAATAATACCCATGTAACTGAAATGATTATTTCCCACACTAATCGCAACAATATCTCCCTCCTTCAGATACTTCCTACCATCAAAAGACCTAAGAAAAACAAGAAGAGGAGGAGCCGTTTGCTCCAACATAAAACCTTTGCCCTTCTGTACATATAAATCCCTAGAGCACAAGGCGATCCAACTCCAAGAGCCACATGCTCAGGAGCCATATGTACACACTCACTGAAAGCCCCACTCTCGGTATCTTCTCTCTCAACACCTTCATCAAGAGCTAATCTTGGTGTCTGAGAAAAAACCTTTTTAGCCTTGTCCTCTCTTCTCCTTAGTCCTTTACCTGTCTCTAGATGCATGATAGATGCATCTACCAAGTTTCCTTCTCTATCCTCCTCCACTCCTCCAATCCCTAGCCTCAACATTCGTACCTTCCTCCTCAAAATTAAAAAGGAGAGAGCATCCATTGATAGAGCATCTTGTTCTGATGCACTCTCCCCTTCCTCTACACTCCTCTCTGATTTGACACTTATTAACCTCTTGATATTTATTTTCATATGATCATCCCCCTTAGTAAAAGCAATAATATCAAAAACCCACTGCTCTCTTTTTCACCAAAAGGGGCCTCTCGATTCGTACATTTTCACCCACTAACAAGCCTATACTAGCTGCAAAATCTCATTGTCAATTAGGGTTTCCATACAGATGGTCCTACTTTTTGCAGAATAATAATTCTCGACAGAGTATTCAAAGCTTAAAAAATGAGATAATTTTGTAGGCTTTAACCCCGCAAAAGGCTCCACCCCAGCCTTTGGCAATACTAATATCAAATCCTTATTTTCGAACTCCACAAAAAAGAACTCTTCTGTTGACATCTTATCAATGTTCTCCTTATAGGAAAAAATTCCACCTTGACTATGACCTTGTCTGAAGGTAAAACCGATCCTTGGACCCTAGAAATGCACCTTCTCAAAGAAAAAAATCAATGACAAAATTTCAAAAGTAAAACTCAGACGAAGCAGTTTACAAGCTCGCTACTGCCACGACCAAACACCAGACTCCGAGAATCAACAAAAGTTAAAAATATATTCCAACTTTTCAAAACCCCAACCAAAGGTGTAACATCCGACGACAAGTCTGGATTGTGATGTTTATTCTAAATGGACAATTTAAAAATTTTTATACGGTAAAAATGTAAAAAAATAATTAATTTAGATATAAATGTGAATTTTTGCACTTTGGATTATCAAGAATCCCTTAACCAATTGGTCTGTAGATCTTAAATTTTTAAGTCCTCAGTTACTAGAGTGCTCATTATTAAAGTGCTCAGTGTTCGATAGAAATTGATTTTTCTATGAGAAATTTTATTTGCTCGGTAGAAGTTTAACTTGGTGGACTATTTCTTGTTTCTTCAAATTTCGATTTCCTAGTCGGTGGCAACTATTTTTGCATATTCCACCATCTCTAGGTGATTTCTACCTCTCAATATATATTTTTCATATATCTGTTGATATTTCCATTATTTTGTAATTTTCATTTACTTCTTTATATCTTACATCTCGATAACCATTTGCTATTTTGCAAATAAAGACCCTATCAGTACACTCCCCCTTACTTTCTCAGTATATATTATGAAGTTGTAGTCTAATGGTATATTGTAAAGTAGCCTCTCGGTACATCCATTTCAGGCAAATCGAAATTTTAAAACTCTATCGGTACCCCACTAAATTGCTACCTCCTGGTACATATTTACCATCCGTTGCTTTGTAAATGAGAAGCTGTTAGTTGTCTTTGTGTTGGTACCTATTGATATACTACTCCAATTCTCCCTATCGGTACACCATTTTACCCTTTCAGCTTGACTGGCTGATTTTTCAATTTTTCTCAGTACCATCCAAGAACCTCTCGGTACATTTTGTCCATTTGGCTATTCGTACACTCCAAGTTCCTTTCGGTGCTTTGTAATCATCGAGATTATCTTCTTTCAATTTACCTCTCGGTTGTAGCCTTGAAGATTTCAAGCTTTCTAATCATGGAGATTGTCTTCTTCCAATTCACCTCTTGGTTGTAGCCTTGAAGATTTGAACTCAAGTACTTGAAGTCACACAAAAAGCTTTCCACCATCATGTCATTCAATTTCCTTAATTATATAATATACAAATTATATTATATCTCATATTTTTTAATATTCCAAGATTTTAATATTTCTAATATATTTCTCATAAATTGATTTTTATTCCAACATTCTCTTGTTCAGCATCAAATGTATTTTCTTAACAAAACCAAAACTCTAAATACTTAAACTCATTGGATTGGCCTTCCCCATAATCTAAAAAGGAGAGATTAAGCATTTTGTGTAATTTAAAAGTGTAAAAGAGCTATCAAACAAATATTGAAAATGTGTTTGAAGATAAAAGGAGAAGTAAGATTCCAAAACTCATAAAAACTCAAATTTCATTTCTCTCTAAACTATTTTTCTATTTTCTATCAAACCCAATAGATCTACCAACAAAACTCAAAATCAAAAGTTTCAAATTATCCATCCAACACCTCAATGTTAGATTTTAGCTTTAATTTTGGAAGAACTTAAAGTTAGAGTTGTCACAGAAAGGGAGAGAATTCAAGGGCTTGATGTACCCAAACGAGAAAGATTTTTTGGAAACAAATTCAAAGTATTATAACATCTCTACCCCAAACTTTAGTTTACTTATCTATTTGTTCACTTGAATTTGAAGAATATTAAGTCACAGTAAGTGAGAGAAAAACTATGTCTCGAATGTTAAGATTTATAGGCAAACATGAATTGGTTAATATTGATGACTTTGATAATTTGATAATGTCCATTAAGGGTTGTACAGAACAGATTGAGGCAAGGTCCTTGTTATGCAAAAATCGAGAAATGACTACCTTTCCTAATACTGTGAGTGGATAAATTGTTGTGGTTGTAAATAAGAAAATGTTTTTCATGGTTTTCTAAATGATTTTCTTAACTTAATTTTATATAATTTTTTTTGTAAATATGGAATGTCTCTAAAAATATTGTGATTTGAGTCATGAAATTTACACACTTGTGAATATTGCTCATGAAATATGAATTTGAGAAATTGTTGAATTTTTTTTGCATATAAAATGGTTGTAAATGAATGGTGCATATATTGGTTTGGGATGTGAGTCTGAACCTCTATTGAAAACTATAGTCATTCTCTAACACGGTGTGGCCCGACAGGGCTTGTGATGAAAGCTTTGTTATTATTAGACAAGGAGGTATTTGAGCCGAAAGACGCCCTTTTTGTCATTTTAGACTAATTTGGTTGCACCACCACGGGAGTTTCGAGCTAACGCCAAAGTTGGGGATGATATTTATGATTGATAATAATTGAAAATCCCTTGATAGTTCCAACATTGATCTGGGTTAAGCTTTTGGTGGAAAAAATTTTTAGATAAACCCCTTGGTTTTGGAAAAAATGCATATTGGATACTCATTTCTATTTTTTGGAAGTTGTATCTTTTGTTAAAAAATGTATTGAAGACTGCAAGATATCTGTTGAGACAGAAATATGATTTTGAAAGTTTAGTTTGATACTCTCACACTCACCATTCATTTCTTGCACAATCATACCATTGCACTCCACTCATTGAGTATTTTTATATCATCCCCTCATTTTATTCTTTTCTACAAAGGAAGAGTAGAAATAAGGGCCGCTTTACTGTTAGATAGATCCAGTCGAGGAGAGAGCTGCTTGGGACCAACTATTGATAGTGATCCTGCTTGGTTGTAGATTTAGAGGCATGTAAACAGATCCATTGGAGAGTATCTTAAAGTTGAAACTCTTTTATGTAAAATATTTTATATATGTTTTTCTAAAACTGAAACTTATATTTTGAAATGTGAAACATTAAATTGTTCTTTACATATTTTGGATTTGAATATTTTGTATGCTAGATTTTGGAAATAGTATCACATAGCCTTGTGTTATCTTAAGATATGTGTTGATAATTGCACATACTCATAGATCACGTGGTGATTGTCACATGCTCGAACCTAAGGGTCGGAGTGTGACAAAAGAGTCTAAATAGGGAACTTGAAGCCCATACTTCGTATACTCCTTGTACATAGGGACACAACTGGTACTTCATTTGCCCTTTCCTCTTCCATCAGTAACCACAATCAATAATCATTATCCAATCCCATATTATTTATCATTTCTTGTAACTCCTTCCCTATCATTATACTCCTAATCTCATCGATATTGTAGTAATCTTGTGATTCACAATCTTTTTCTATCTTTATTTTTTCACAAATTTTGAAAACCCTAAATCTCTAAATTTTTTCTTAACAAGTAAACTAATGAAATTATATTATGCGCCACATTATATATCACAAATTACAAATAATAAGAAGCATATTGAACACGATTTGCAAAAATCAGGGTGGCACGTTTTGGATTTATCATTCCCCTTTCATGCCTCCTCAAATTACTAGATTCCTATCTCATCAACTCTAATCCTAATACCACTTCTTCAAAATGACATTAGCGGTGTCCCTAAGGGGACAGTCTAGTGGTACAAACCCTCTCCCACAATTTGGTGATCCCAAATTCAAATTCTTATACAAAAAAAATAACATTAGCGGTGAGATGCAAAATAATGGTACAGGGTCCAATAGTCCATAACCATAAAACTTAGAGACTACCGAGTCCACTAGACCATAACCATAAAGCCTATGGATTACCAAGTGATCACTTAGTAAGCACCTAAGATGACTATCAAGATTGAACTTTCTCGATTAAACCTCTCAACCACTATCGATATCGAACTCTTTTGGTTAAATCTCTCGACCACAACTAAAGCCGAGCACTCTTGGTTAAGCTTCTCGGCTAACACCGAGTGATCTTTCACCAAACAACTATCAAGCAACGTCTCCACTAAGCAAATCAAGATATGAACACATGGGATATGAATCCCCTATAATGTTGCTTATAATTTCGTCCGAAAAATAAGAAAATCTTTATGATAATTTGAACTTTTCTTAATCTCATAAAACATTAAATCTTCTAAAAAAATTTTATTATAATTTTTATAATCTCGAAAAATCTTTAATAACCTCTATATAAGATAATTAAGTTTTTTGTACATTAAATAAGAGATTTGTCATGTATATACAGGATGAAAGCAACCCACAAGGAGGACATTACATACACACATTATACAAAGACAACCAGGGTAAAAATTATGGCTCTTCTTAGTCCGTTCTCTTATTTATTGTCTCTCTTTTTTATTTGAGCATCAAAGCTTCCTCTGTCAGACAAATTCCGATGGATATTTTGTAGGTCTTTCTATCCATGAAGATCTAATAGAGGCATCAGCATCGGTTTTTCATTTGAGTTTATAGAACAACTTATCTGTGGTGCAAACCACCTCTAACACCTTAAATTCCCAAATTCTCTCTCAACAAGCAAACTAATAAAACTTTGTCAAGCGTTTACACAAACAATAGAAATCATATCGAACACGATTCACAAAAATTGATATGGCCCGTTTCGCATTTAATGCTCCACTTTTGCACTCCCTCAAATTCCCCAATTCCTACCTCATCAACTTTACTCCTAATATCACTTCTTCAAAACGATATTAGGAGCAGGAGACAAATGATGGTATGAGACCCAACAACTCATAACAGTAAAGCCTATAAAATACCAAGTGACTATTTGGTAAACACCCGAGACGACCAAAAGTGTGCTCAATTGAACACTCTTGGTTAAACTTCTTGACCACTACTTGGTCGAATACTCTCGGTTAAATCTATTGACTACTACCAAATGATCTTCTACCGAGCAACTATTGAATAACATCTTCGTCAAGCAAATCAAATTAATGATCACACAAGATATGAATATCCATTAATGCCAAAAGTAATCTCGCCCAATAAAGAAGGAAATCTCTGTAACAACTTAAACTTTCTTTAATCTCATAAAATCTTAAATCTCCTTAATTACATTTCTTATAACCTCAGAAAATCTCTAATGATCTCTCTATAAGGTGATTAGTCCCTATAATTTTGGAAGATCTCTAACAATCTCTTTATAAGATAATCAGGGTTTTTGCACATCTAATCAAGAGACTTATCATATATACATATGCTATATATACTAAGTAAAGGTAACCCACAAAGTGACATTACATACATATATTATACAAAAACAATACTAGGCAAATACAATGACTCTTCTTAGTATGTTCTCTTTATTATTATTGCTCTTCTTGACTTAAGTGTCAGAACTTATTCCGTTAGATTATTTTTTACAAGTATTTTATAGGTCTTTCTATCCATGAAAATCCAGCAAACGTATCAATACCAATTCCCCATTCGAGTCGATAGAGCAATATATTTATTGAGCAAATCCACCTCCAACAATTACCATCAACCTGATGAAGGTAAAACAATGATCTTACAAATTGTGGCAAACTTAAGATGTAATTTGATAGAGAATTCAAAAAATCGTGAGTGTTCGTAATTTCAATTGGTAATGTAATTCTTAACTTATAATTTATTTAATTCCTATTACTCTCTGGTGTCTTCCTCCGATCGATAGCACCCTTGGTGCTGGAAGCTAACTTCTTGATGAAGATGAAACCGTGGTAGCTACAAATTGGAACAAGCATAGGGTGCACTTTGACGGTGAATTAAAAACAATGGTAATCTTTGTAATTTCAATTGTCAATATGTTAGTGTCCAAGTTAGTATTGCATAAGGAATGAATTACTTTAAGCTTTTATTGGATGATTAAAAGTATCAAGTTTTTACACACTTAGAATACCAATAGTGTGATGGAATTAATAATTAAAAAAATTCACGAATTTCTTTTATTTGTCACATGTGAGAGAATGCACTTGTTGGATCAATGATAGAATTTCGAGTAAATTCATTATCAGAGATTTCCTTTATATTACAAAAATCTTGTATCTTTTATGATTAATTAATCCTTTGAATAGTAGGCTGTTTAGTAACTTAATATCGTAGATTAAAATGGATTATTACCTTAATCTAGATGTGATTTTTTAAATGTGTAATGTTTTGAGAGCGAGAGAAAAGGTTAAGAAGAATAATAAGTAGTTTTAAGATAACATGCATCACAAGTAGCGTAAATTTGTTTGAAAAAACTTGTAGAATTTATCGATAAAAGTTAGTTACTTTATTTTGTTTTTAATTCTTTCTCCTCCATCTTTTTGAGAATTTTAATTTTACCTATATTTGTAATTTATAAAATCTTTTTATGGTTATTAGTTATTAATTAAATATGTTAATAAACATTATAGTTAATATTTTAATATTTTTCACAAAATTTTGAATTATATATTATTACTATAAATGTAATCAAATTTATTCTCGAATAAAACACATTAATAATTTCGCTCTTGCATGTCAAGGGAGCTTATTAAATTTGATTTGTATTCAGATATAAAATGTTATTAAAATTTTAAATTATTTATATAAATAGTTTGAGCTAAAAAATTGCTTTTGATTTGTATTCGAGAATTAAAAATGAATTTCAAATAAAAAATGTTTCATAAAATTCATATTTTTAGTTTGGTTTCGATTTCATTTTCAATTTTTTTTTCCCCAATTTTATTGAGCCCTACGAGTCTGAATATTCCTACTCCCTTCGTGCGGGCGTTATTGGTAACTTGTCTGGTACGCAAATTTTGTTTAAATTCTTTGAGAATTCGTCCCTTTTCATCTTTCTCTTTTTGTATCTTCTGATCTGCACGGGCCCCCGGGGAGGAGATTTGCGATTTTGAGAATGGGTTCTCAACATGAAGAGGAGAATTCGCTTTTGGAGAATGGTCTTCTTCAGGTCTCAAGATTCTCTCTGTCTCTCTGCATTTTTTACTTGCTATTATAGTCGATTTAGGGCTTCAAGTAATATGGCAAATACACGGATCTTTCTTGTATATATGTAATTGAGCTCCTTTTCGTAAATTCTCTACATCTGTCTGTGGTCTTGCTTTCTATAGTTGATGCGATTAAAACCCCAAAATCATGTACTCCACGTCTAATTGACGATGATTTTCATAGTTATGGTATGTTGATTAGAAGTGAATTTGTGGGCTTGCATTCAATTATGAAATTTCAACCCTTTCTTGTTTAATTTCCATGACTCAACTTATAGCTTTCCTTCTCCTTTATCTGGAAATAGGACTCTGATAAACCGCTGAAATCATTCACCAGTTGTAGGAAAAATTTTGGTCAATCCTGATAATTGGTGAAATGGTGTTTAAGCTAATCAGTTCATTCATTCCTAATCATATCTTTGTTTGAAGTCAAATGCTTTTAGTGGTACACAGGAAACATTCACCACTTTGTTTTACGAATTTATCCCCTACCTAGCACGCACGCACGCACACTGACGATACTGATAGCTAACTTGATGATGATTATTATCATTTCACCTTGTTCATGATCCCTAACAGGGTGTTTGATAACTAGCTCGACACAAAAAGCAGCTGGCTTATTGCTTTTGATAAAAGAACAAAAATTGGTATTTAGTGGATGGTGAGAAATAATAAATTTGACAATTCGTTTGCTTCTAGCTGAATGCTAAAGACATACTTTGTTGATGTACTTGCAAACTGTTAGTGGTCCAAAACTCAGGTGAAGCACATTTTTTTTTCAAGTATTTAAATTCAACATTTAATCAACTTAATGCTTAATTTTCAGTTTATCAAGGTGGACTTAAGATGACAGTTTGTTCTTCTTGCCCAAAACCATTGTCTGCACTACGTGCTTTATTAATGCCTGATCAACAGGGTTTTGATCATTTTGGAACCTTAAACTCTATACTGAAATTTGAAGATATTGGAATGATGCAAATCATCCACTTCATCGCTTAGAAAGTGAAATTTTCTATAAGTTAGGTGGACTTAGAAATTGTGGATTGTTAATCATCCCTTGTTCATGATGAAGTTGGTGGAAGGCTATCTCTAGGATTACAAGAATAAGAATTAATTGTAGAAGCTTTGAAGGTGGCTGCAAGATAGAGAAATCCTCCCTTTTGATAGCTAATTTTTTTATTATAATAAACACTAGAATCAAGAAGAAAATGAATATTGGAATATATATGTAGTATTGGAAAGATGCTGAATCTTGTTGTTTTTCCTGTCAGGGTATAATATTTTCTCCTCTTGGTTATACACATCTACTTGTTAACTTTGGACATGAAGAGAAAATTAAAAAAAGCAAAAAAAGGAAGCTACTTTAATAAACATCTGGATGGTTCTGTAGATGTATTCCGTTTGAGTTGAGAAGTACATGTTTGTTATTCTTTATTTACACAGTATGGTATTTGTAGGTTGGCATCAAAACACTGATGCAGGTTGAATTCTTTTTGGCTCCAAACATGGTCTCTCAGCATTGATGTATTTAGAGCCACTGTGTTGATGGATGATGTGGTTGAGAGTTTTTATAGGAAGCAGGTTTCAAGGCCAGATTATGCATGTGGAAAGGATGTGTGCTTTTTGACACATTGTATTATTAGTTGCCAAGATATCCCCTAGGAGGATTTATCAATTGAATGGGTAATGATTTATACAGCTTACCACCTTGGTTTGTTGCATGCAATCTATACTGCATGATAGAGTAAGAATGCCTGGAGATTTGACTTGATGATGGACTTTTTCATGGCTATCTTCTTTGCTTCAATGTGACTAAGCATTCTGATAGATTACCATTGCATTTGTGGGCATTGATTTCATGTGAGGATATGAAAGAATGGTCGGAGACATGCTTATAAGTAAATCTTCATTGTTGTATACATGTATTTTTTTCCTTGTCATTGATGTGTAAATGTAGTTTCATTTCAGACATGTGGCTTGGAATATCAGAAATACAGCAAGATGAGAGTTGTATTTGAACTGATTCTGATCCTTGGTGAAGGTATCCTTGCCAACTAGTTTTTTTGGTAAAGGAAGCCCTAGCAACCAAGGTGACAAAATGGAAGTGCATGTACAAATTATTTTGTGTGTGTGCAAATGCTAACTGATGAATGTGTTCTGCAAAATCTTAAAAAAGCATAGGTGTAGTTCTTGGTCAATTACCACTTTGTAACCTGGATATTGCTGTAATTTGTCCTCATTTTTTTTTTTGGCATGACTAAAGGTGAACTTTTGGAAGTAATTTGTTTCACTAACATATTTGCAATTGGATTGTTTATTTATTTCTTATAAATTGTTATAGGATGTGAACACCTCGCCTTACACAGGGGACGGCTCTGCTGACTTTAAAGGCAATCCTGTTCTTAAGAGCAACACGGGAAACTGGAGAGCATGCCCCTTCATTTTAGGTTTGTCATTGTTACTGCTTAGGTTGCTTATATATTTAAGTATTTAACTATATTGGCAGAATTCTAAAAGTCGAATCATTATGATCAGGTACTGAGTGCTGTGAGCGTTTGGCCTACTACGGGATCGCAACCAATCTTGTCACCTACCTTACTGAGAAGATGCATGAAGGAAATGTTTCTGCTGCGAGAAATGTGACCACTTGGCAAGGCACTTGTTATCTTACACCTCTCATTGGAGCCATCTTAGCTGATGCATATTGGGGAAGATACTGGACAATTGCTGCTTTCTCCACAATTTACTTCATAGTGAGTACATGCAAAGTTAGTTTCACGTGATATATAATTTCTTGGTATTGACGGACAACTGTAGAAAAATCCAAATTTTTACTTTGTTTGTCCTAGCAAAAAAATTTACCATTCTGACACTTATAGTTTTATGCTGTGTACATTTTCTCTTTTTCAAGATCATGAAAACAAGAAGACTCCATGAGACCGTATAATGTTGTCTACAGTCTATGGCTTAGACATATCTGTGATTCACAGTAGAGAAGAACAGTTAGAGAAAGGATCTGGCTAATGATGTTAATGACTTCTTTTGAAAGGCAAGAAAAATTGTGTTCTGTCAAGGCAACAAAAAGGACAATCAGGAATGCCCCCTCTGCAGCCTAAATATCAGACAAGAAGTCTAAAACTTACGGTTTAAGAATTTCTCAGTGTCCATGTGATGCCACAGCCTTAGTTTGGCCCAATAAATAGGATCTTTGTCAACCTAGGTAAACGGCAATTGTCCCATGGTGAAGACAGTTTTTTTGATCCAATAAGAAATGTCTTCATTAAAGTTTTAATATTTGTGTAAGTTTAGTTATCTAAAAGTAAGTTGTTGAAATTTTTAGCATTTTAGAAATTTAAAGGCAACACTTCCTTAGCTGTTACCTTCCATTCTTCTTCCAATTCCAAGCAATCTGCCCTATTTGTCTTACATTGGAATAAATAATTACGCAGTCTTAGCTTGGCCCATAACATTGGATCCTTTGCAGCCTAGCTTAAAGGCAATAAGAAGGTTTTTGCAAGTTTAGTAGTCAAAAAAGAAATAGCTGGAGTTTTTAGTATTTAGAAGTTTCTATTTCGTTTACATGTCTTGTTTTTGGCAGAACTTTCTAAATAATTAAGATTTTATGCAATATTAAGTGTCTTTTTCAGATTTTTAGAACCTTTCTATTTTAGTGAGTTTTGAATCTTGTTATGTTTCTATATTGATTAAGGCATTTTTGTAGGAAGCCTTATTAAGGGTTTTTTCCCCCTTTTTTTTTTTTAAAAAAAAAGTTTAGGAGGATTTTAGGTTGTTTTGACGCTTACAAATACATCTTATTGACATAAAATGTGAATAGAATGAATGAATTGATGAATAATTAAGTTTATTGTTTTGTTATTTGTGTTGAAGATATGCAAGCCTGGGTTGCTATTGTACGCATTTTCTTCTTAGCACACTCGTTGATCAAAGTTCTCCCTAATCTTTGAACAAATAATTTTTCTTTACAATTTTCAACCACAAAACCCATTTTTCTTTTACAACATTTATTAGCTTTTATGTCCCACTCTTCTTCCAATTGTACACCATTTTGCCCCAATTGTCCTATATCAACTTGGTATTAGAGCAAAAGATCCTAATATTCTTTCGTTTTTTGTTTTTTATTTTTGTTTTTGTTTTGTTTTGTTTTTTTTTTTAACTTTTGTCATCATGGTTACTGATGTTGAACCTTCATCCAAATTTGAGGCTTTTTACAAAGATCAAGAAATCCACGATCCAATTGAAGACTAAAGTCCCTAGTATAGATCTTACTTTGAAGGAGATAAACCAATGCTTAAAGGAGATTTCAAGTGATAAACAAGGTCACAAAATTGTATGTCCAACAACAATTTCAGCTGGTAAACCCCCCAATGCATCAAAAGGGAAATTTGCAAATAGAATGTCATAGCTATGTCGTACTACAAGAATAATTTTTAGCCTAAGAGCACTCTTCTGATCCTTATATTGGAAAGACTTAGATGAGGCCTGCATTTCGAATATATCTTGTTGAGGCAAATTTTGGTGGATTAAGTAACAAGATTATTACAATAGAAGTGGTTTGGGTGACGTAGGAACATGAGAAGAATGAAGCAAGTGATATGAGACACTCTGAGCTGTCAAATTGAATTACAAACATAATTTATCTACAATTCAAGAATTTGCCACAAGGTCTGTATGTTAAAGAATATCCCGGTTATTTCTATACATTGGCTAATTGTCTGCATTGTGCATTGAATGAGGATATCATTGTTGTTATGTACCACAATGGTTTGAAGCCACAAATAGCTTTAACTTTAGCTCTTTGTCAACTACAAACAGTGGGAGATGCAATTTAAATAGCATACCAAATTGAGGAGGATTTGTAGTGAAACTTAATTAGGAAAACCATTCAAATTAACATGCAAAAGAGTGAATAGTTTGCAGCTAAATTAGGTAGAGGTAAAGAAGTTGAATGTTCTATATTGTTGCTGCTAAACCTACTAATACCTTTGCCTCCAGTCCTCTAATGAATTAGCATGCATTCTTATTCAGAGGGGAAACAAGTTGTCAATCGGTAAATCACGTTTTCCTTTGCGGTGGATGGGAAGGAAAGTGGAAGGTAGATAGAAGAAGTAAATTGTGAAGCCAAATAAGGATTTCTAGACGAAGAAAATGATAGTAATAATGAGGAGTCGTACCGTGCTTAGACTCTTACTTTCAACATATGATGTTAATGAGAAAGAGGATTGGAGGTGTACTAGCATTTTTCACACAAGTGATGTGCAAGGGTCAATTATGCACTATGGTATTTGATCCAAGGAGTTGGACTAATGTGATTTTCGAAGGTGCCACGAAGAAATTGAACTTGAAGGTAGAGTCACCTCCAAATATATATGAGGTTGCTTGGGAAACAATACATACCTGAAAATTTATGAGAGGTGTTTGCTTACCTATTCTATTGGAGATTTGGTTGACATTGTACAATGTGTTGTCCTCCTTCTCAAAGTTTGTCATATTTTATTAGGATGTCCATTCTTATTTGATCAAAGAACAAACCATAATGCCTGTGAAAATATTGACTTCTTTGTGTTGGGTCCAAGAGAGTTCAATTTTGTTTCAAAAAAGGATTTTTAATGTCAAAGTTGAAGATAACAGTAGGGTTTTTCCTCATACAGCTCATTAGTTCTTGTAATGATAGCATTCTCAGCTCTACTCTAAGCTTGGCAGAATCAAGCTATTTCAAGAGGGAGGGGGATGATGGGGCAGTCTTCACTTGACCCAGAAAATTTGATCTTTGGCAGCCAATTGTTTTGTTGTATCCCAAAGATGCTGAATTTTTTAATATTTTAGAAATTGCTATATTTTTAGTTTATCTCGTTTCCATTAGAACTTTCTAATTTTTTGAAATTTTAGTCAATATTAAGTTAGTATAACTTTTAGGGTTTTAGAGTCTTAGAAACTTTTTATTTTAGTGAATCCTCTTTCTATTATGTTCTAAATTAATTGAGATATTTTTTTTTTGAAGGTTTAGGAGTGTCATTAGAATCTTAGAACTTACAAGTAAGTGGTATCGATGTAAAACATGAATAGAGTGAATGAATTGATGAATAATTTTATTGTTTAGGTATCTATCTTGAAGGTATGTGAGCTTAAGTTTTCTTTTTCTTGCTATCATATTATTTTTCTTCTAGTTGCACTTGTTGATCTAAACTTTCACTAATTTTTGAACAACTAATTCATCTCTATAATTTTCAACCCCAGACCTGAAGTTTTCTCTTGTTATCTTCCTCTAAAATAGTTTATTAGCTTTTACCCACCATTTGTCTTCCAATTGTAGGTGTTGTCCTACATCACCACTCATCATGTCATAATGCAGAGGAACAAGCACTTCAATTTAATGATTGATGTAAGATAACTCAAAAGGAGAGATGATGCATGTGGTGCTCAAAACTACTGGACCTTTTTTAAATTAGTCTATTTCTTTCCCCAAAACTTAATAACATTTCAGAGGCAACAATAGTGTTGCAAACAAGAAAATGCAATGGCCATGGATACAGAATCTGAAGAAGAACCATTCATCAAGCTATATGCAACAAGAAGTTTTCGATAGAGGATAGAATAACTGACAGTTGTAGAAATCCTTTAGGATCCCTAACAGTGGTAAAAAAGTTGATAAGAACTCCAGAACAATGAGTAATGACCGGAGCTGATGTCTTATCTTTGGTGTTTTAGTTTTGTTTGATTTGAAGAATAACTCCAGAAACTAACATGGCAAGCTGTGAAGTATAAACACTTGAAGAAACATGTTGTGTAATTGTGTAACGTGGCCTATAGATTTGTATTGTTACTTGTAGAATGGTTATTCTCCATGCCTGTGTTGTGCCTCAATGACTAATGTGACAAACAATCACACGACAAATCTTTGGCGATATATTTTCTGGATCTGACACTATCTATTGGCATCTAACAAGTTTTGCCACTTTAGTCTTGGAGGTTGCCTATTATGGAAGGGAGAATAGCATTTTCTTTATTGCTGGTTTCGTGCTGTTTGAGTGAGAAAAAGATGGTTAATGGGTGTTAGAGAAGCATCCTAAAATGTCAAAGAGCTGTCTAGTTAAAAAAATATATACAATGTATAGAAAGGGTTTTGATGAGCATGATATTTCCTTTACATTCTACTTTTGTAACCCAAAAAGAAGTCCTAGTGGAAAGGTATTTAGCCACTCATGACTAAATTACCATAAACAATAATAATAAAAGAAAACATGATGGAGAAGGGGAAGAGAAAGCTTAATCCTAAGGGTTATTCTTCTCCTCCCTTTACCTCCTCCAATGCACGTTCCAAAAGATGTATAGGATGTCGTCTCTCTAACTTCTCATGTTCTATTTATAATCTTTGGAGAAATCTAGGTTAAAGTGATGCAAAATTCCCTTCTGACTATCCAAAATAGGCATTAGAATTTTTGTCCAAAATGTGTTTCTCAAATTGCCCTTAACAAGAAGAGAATATGGAAAACAAAAGTGTCGATCCCTTTGTGGCACATGTGTGCTGATCTTTTGCACCAGCATGCTGACCTTTAATACAATTGTGCTGACCTTTACCACAAGTGTGCTGAGACAAACTGGTTCAGCCAACTTCGAGCTTAGTGCCCGTTTGGTAGGACTTTTTTTCAACTTCTCTTCTCCTTATAAGGAGAAACCCTACGAAATGGGATTTTTTAAAAGTTCTTAAAAAAAAAGAACTTTTTTTTTCATGAAAAAAATTTAAAAAGTAGCTTTTAAGTAAAAGCTCCTGGAGGAGCTTTTACTTCTCCTTTTTTTTTAATGTTCCAGATTTTCCGAAAATTTATATTTTTTTATTCCATTTATATTCTCACATAATTGTTTTTATTCCATTAATATTCTCATTTAAATGATACAAAATTTCAAATATACCCATTAATTTTTAACTTTTAACCTTACTTTAAGAGTAAAAAAGTTAAAAAACAAATTAACTACTTTATTTTAAAAGTAAAAAAACTAAATAACTTTTAACTTTTTTTTAAAAGTAATTAATTTTTACTTCTCCTTAAAAGGAGAATAAAAGCCAAAAAAAAACCCTGCCAAACGGGCATTTAATTTTCACTATCTTCTCTACTGAATATGGCAAAACCCAAAACAAGAGAGTTGTAGATCTCGTTCTTTTTTTCCATAGCAAGTTAAATCTGGTCAATCAGAGTTGTGTTGGCGAAGTTATGAATTTTCTACCGAAATGGCTCCATATGTTGCATTTTACTCCCAACATGTCGTTAGAATTTAACGAAGTCATCAACACAAAAGTTGTAGCTTGGCATCTCAACTTTAGATGGCCATTAAAATCACTTCAATCCTATGAACACAACTTAATTTATGAATTTTCCAAGATGATAGATTCAAACGAGTCTCCACAACTCCTTTGTATTCTTTCTTCAATTTTTGCTCTCATTGATCTTGTTGACTTTGCTCCTTGCTACAAACAAAATATCAATGTACTGAGCTAAAATGTCTCGAGAATAATGACAAAATGAGCTAAAAAGCTATGTGAGAAGTGGTAGAAAATATATAAATCACACGCATCAAACACACTTGAACTTCTACTCGCCCTCGAGTAAAACAAAATCAAACTAACCTACACTACTACCTAAGAAACAAATAAAATCCTAACTCACTAATCATAGTTGAACTTACCTCGTGCAACAAGCTTTTAAACCCCTAGGTCACCTTTAGTAAACGAGTTGTGTCTTGTGAGGGTTTATACAAGATATACCCACATAATCTAAATGTATATAAAATATTAGCTGAATACAAAATAGATCCGGTGGAGATGGAAATCAACATACTCTCTAGAATCAAATCACACTCTAAACTCACACTCTAAACTGCTATCAACACCCATGAATTGTTAAATTCAAGCACTCCTCCTTTCATATCACATTATCAAAACTTTAAACGGATACATTGCCACAATTAAATGCTTACCGCTATAAATGAACTTGTATTCAATTATTAAAAAAAGCACTCCTCCTTTGGATTTGGTTGTAGGAATGAGGCGGGATGTACCATTTTAGAGTTTGCTACCGCGTTTGAGTTAGTAGTTGTAAACACTTTATTTAAAAAAAGAGAATCACACTTAGTCACATATAAAAGTGGTTTTAATACTAGTCAAATAGATTTCTTCCTCACTAGGAAAGTTGATAGAATGACTTGTAAGGATTGTAAGGTTATCCCGGGTGAGAGTGCGGCAACTCAGCATCGACCTCTGGTTTTAGATATACGGGTGTCTAAAAGGCAAAAGAGACATCGTCTATTTGTGGATCCAAGAATTAAGTGGTGGAATTTAAAAGGAGAAAAGTTGACGACCTTTAGAGATAAATTATATCAAGTGGCAAATTGGCCTATTATGGACGATTCAGACACAATGTGGAATGAGATATCTAATACTATTATGAGCACAGGTAAGGAAGTTCTTGGTGTATCGAAGGGTCAGGTCCCTATAGGCAAAGAATCATGGTGGTGGAACGAAGAAATTCAAACGGCTATCCACACCAAACGAGAGTGTTATAGGAACCTTAAAGGTAATAGCGGTAGTGATGCGTATGACAAATACAAGAAAGCAAAAAAGGATGTGAAAAAGTTTATCCTAAAGTCAAAGAGTAAGGTGTATAATGAAATATACAAGAAATTGGATACTAAAGACGGAGAGAAAGAGATCTACAAAATTGCCAAACTAAGGGAGCGAAAGAGTAAAGATTTAAATGGTATTAGGTGCATTAAGAGTGGAACCAATACTATACTTGTAAAGGATGAGGACATAAGAAAACGTTGGCGTGATTATTTTGACGATCTCTTTAATGTTAAGAATACGGGAGTTATAGGGAATATCGAAATACCTATAGAAGAGATCAATAGAGATTTTAAACGCAAGATCCGTCCTCTTGAAGTGAAGGAGGCTTTAAAGAGAATGAAGAATAATAAGGCCATAGGACCCGATGGCATTCCTATAGAAGTGTGGAAATGTTTGGGTGAATTTGGTATAAAAATATTAACGGATATTTTCAATAAAATTTGGGAAACTAGGAGAATGCCTCAGATATGGAGGAAGAGTGTAATTGTACCGCTCTATAAGAATAAAGGAGATATACAGGATTGCTCTAACTATAGAGGGATTAAGCTTATGAGTCATACTATGAAATTATGGGAGAGAGTAATAGAGCATCGATTGAGATTGGAGATAAGTATATCTCAAAATCAATTTGGATTTATGCCAGGCAGATCCACCACGGAAGCGATTCACTTGCTAAGACATTTAATGGAGAAATATAGAACACAGAAGAGAGACCTACATATGGTATTCATTGATCTGGAAAAAGCATATGATAGAGTTCCTAGAGACTTATTGTGGTGGGCGCTGATGAAGAAAGGGATATCCTTGAGGTATATTAACCTAATTAGAGATATGTATGAGGGAGCTATAACCGGCGTAAGCACTCGTGGGGGTTTGAGTGATAGTTTTCCCATTAACATTGGACTCCATCAAGGTTCGACATTAAGCCCCCTCCTCTTTGCAGTAGTGATAGACGAAATTACCAAAAATATCCAAGATGAAATACCATGGTGTATGCTTTTCGCAGATGATATAGTGTTAGTTGATGAAACTATAGAGAGTGTTAGTGCTAAACTCGAGTTATGGAGATTTACACTAGAAACTAGCGGGTTTAGACTGAGTAGATCAAAAACAGAATATATGAGATGTGGGTTTAGTGACAGACCCCGGAATGATGAAGAAACGATTAGGTTAGATGGGCAAGAGGTACCCAAAAGTGAACGATTTAGATACTTAGGATCTATCATTCAAAATGATGGTAACATCGATGGAGATGTGAACCATAGAATTCAAGCGGGTTGGATGAAATGGAGAAGGGCCTCCGGAATTCTTTGCGATCACACGATGCCATTGCACTTAAAGGGAAAGTTTTATAGAAGCGTGGTTAGACCTACATTATTATATGGTACTGAGTGTTGGGCTGTTAAACAACAACAAGAACAAAAGATGTCTGTAGCAGAAATGAGGATGCTTAGGTGGATGTGTGGAAAAACTAGAAGAGATAGAATAAGAAATGAAGAGATCCGAAATAAGTTGGGGGTTAGTTCAATTGTGGATAAGATGCGAGAGTGCCGTCTGAGGTGGTTCGGACATGTGCAACGAAGACCCAATGATGCGCCTGTTAGGAGAACCGAGAACTTAAATCTAGACAGTTTAGTAAAACGTAGAGGTAGACCGCTGAAAACTTGGATGCAAGTTATCCGCAAAGATTTGAAGATTAAGGGTTTAGAAGAGGAAATGGTTTTGGATAGGAATGGATGGCGTAGTAGAATCCGCACAAATTAAACCAATATATTTTCAAATATTTATCTATTGATTTATTTATCTATTTTTCATTGTATTTATTTTATTTTATTTTATTTTTATTTTATTTTTATTTTATTTTATCTTTATTTTTATTTTATTTTATCTTTATTTTTATTTTATTTTTCTCTCCTTTTCAAGTTTGTCTCTCAAATGGCCGACCCCAACTATTGGGATTAAGGCGCAGTTTGTTGTTGTTGTTGTTGTATTCAATTATTAATTCATTAACTTGTTTATTTGTTGTCATACTCCATCAGTCTTTCTTTGTTACTCGTGTAGCGGGCTTTCGTCCAGCAAAATCCAAACCAATTGGCTTTAGGGTACCAGGTGCACCATGCCCCACAGGCTTTTACTCAAGTAACAAAGGCCTGTAATCTTGAAGCATTCATTATTTATGTGCCAGACGTTTGGTGCATTGTCCTAAAGGATGACCATTGGTACAAGTCTAGACCTGTGACTTGCATCTCCCGTTCAAATTGTCCAAGTCACTAGGTGATAAGGCACCTTGCTGGTTTTGACTCGAGTCACCACATTTAGCACAACCACATGTGTACATAATCGGAAATACTTAAGATATGTATGATGCTTATCAATCGATCATGGGTACTTCTGAGTTCTTTTTTGTGTTGGATTTGTGATTTTCTTTATTCGCTTTTGATTTTTTCAATTAGATCAAACAATTATCTGTAATGATACACAAACATTAGTGTGGTGATTTCTTCTAACTCTCCCTTACAACTGATTGTCAATCATACTAAGCATAAGTACACATTCAAGTTCTCAAGACGACTTTATCTTTCAAGAGAAGTGTGCAAAATTATTAGTGTGTATTAAAGAGTATATGATAGTAGCCTAAACATTACTTTTCGACAAAAGAGGTGAACAATGGTAAAAGTGATAATAGGATCAATACTACATATACATCTTGATGATAAAGACAATGATAAATAGATGATGGATTTTTAAATTTTTTATACCCTATCCCCACACTTAAATTCCACATTGTTCTTGATGTAAGAACAATAAAAGTTAAGCACACAAGATATCAAGGGAGTCAAAAGAAAAATGAAGTAAAGAAGGAAAAATAAAACAAGAAAACCAAAATAAGAGTTAGAAACACTCCTCTGAAAATCCATGCATGGTGGTGAAAGTGTATTTATTCATCACTGTCCTTAGATCAACACCATTAAAATTCCTCAAGGATCAAAAACTTGGCAACAAGAAATGATTTTCTGCTCTAGCATTGGAAAAGTTTACTTTGTTTTTGCAACTTTGATTCGAAGAACTTTTGGTTGAAATCTTCCTTGTTATTCGCTCTCTAAAGTCTCTTATTATTTTAAGTTTTTATAAATAGTTTATTTTTATTTCTCCTTTTTATTATTGTTATTTTATTTTTTAGTGTAATCTTCTCTATTTTTGCTTTGAAATTTTAATTTTATGTTTTTTTTCCTCTCTCTCCTATATTTGTCTTTCAAACAACTGACCCCAAAATTTAAGATTAAGGCTTATGTGATGGTTGTTGTTGTTATTGTTGCTTTGCTCTATAAAGTGCATAGACCATGCCAAAAGATATACTTCATCTCACTTGTCCCAATGAAGAAATAAATACAGAACATGGGATAAAAACATGATTAAAATGAGAAGATAAAACATTAGACTTAGGTTTAGAAAGCTCTTCTCTGTTTGTTGTAAACTCAAGAAATGGAATTCCTCCCTCATCATTTGGTGTTTCTTCCTGACTTTCTTCATGAAGAATCGAAAAATCTGAGCCAAATTCCTATATTGATAGGTGGCTTGCACATGAAATTCCATCTCATCCGTAGTGGAAAGATTAAAAGGATATCGAGATTAGCACTTGTATCCTTTTGGAACGTTCCCAATTTTTTAATGTACCTCTTCCATATGTTCTTGTGTGTTCTCTGCAGTGTCATTCAACAATTGGTCTTCCTCATATCCACAATTAGAGTTAATCAACCGCATGAATTGACTCATTTATTCATTCAATCTCTTACGAGAAGCTTCTTGTTCGGTGATTGTAATTTCCATAATGTGTGTTTTCAGCTTGTTTTCTTGCCAACTGAGCCACCAATTCTTTCAAGTATGACATCCCTTCTTCTTTGGGTTCCTTCAACCTCCAAGGCTGTATTTCGAGGATTGGTTGCAGCTATCAATATTATTGGCTCTTTGAATATTGAAACTCCCTACGTGTAGGTGGCATAACATAATCTTATTTCCAGGCCAAGTTATTGTGACCTCTCTCTATGAGATTGTAACTGTTGTACGGATTTGTTTGATAGTAAAATTAGACACAAAATTAGTTTTTTCAAAAGAAGGTGAAGGGTAATAATTAGCTATGTAAAAAATTATAATAAGGGTGCTTTCCACCACAAAAAGTGCAAATAATATGACGTTCAATGTGCATCCTTCACATGATCCTCCAAGGAGAGAAGCACAAGAAGCAAACAGGTGAATTAGAATTTTTTTTTAAGTTTTTTTCTTTTGCTAAAATGCCACGTCACTATCTTATACTAATATCAGATGCAAAAAATTTCCTACAATAGAGCAAAGAACTTGATGTGTAAACTCGCAAGTGCACATGTCATGCCATAGTTGGTAATGAATCGTTCCCATTAGCTTTGTTATTTAATTGTTAGTTTAAGTAGCTACTTGTAATATTTAGTTAGCAAATTTGAGTGGAAAAATTAAGTTTAAATTATTTAGTTAGCAAATTTGAGTGGAAAAATTAAGTTTAAATTAATTATCACTAAATTAATATTAAAACTAAGAAGATTGTATTCAATGAAAGAAAACTACCGGGACCTTTAATCGTATTGGTATATGTTATGTTCCCTAAAGGTATGATTTTGTGTTGACTCTTTTATTTATTGTCAACTAGGATCTCTAATACGCCTTAACCAGTTTCCCAAGTGTCACTAAGTTGATTTCCCTACAACAATTTATGAATCTCTAAATCAAGTTTAATAGCAAGAAAATATTAGAACTCTAGATCCATTCTAACAGTTACAACAAAACATGAATTGCTAGATAATTGAATACATCACACACCAATTCTTTTTTATGCATTCAATATATGTTAATTAACCCTAGAACTCATTCATAGACTCGTCTCTCGAAGTGTTTATTAATAAAATTGTTTATCATGCAAATATAATTATTAAATATAGAGTTAACTAAACAATAACAAAGAGATCAACAAGAGTCAATTGCATTAATCATCCAAATTACCTCAGCCAATATAAGAGACTAGTAAAAAGGTATTTAGCCATGAGCAGCTAAATCACCATAAATAATAATAATAAAAGAAAACATGAGAGAGAAAGCAAAGAGAAAGCTTAGCCTAAGGGTTCTTCTCTGCTCTTTGCCTCTTTCAATCCACATTCCAAAAGATGTAAAAGATGCCCTCTCTCTGGCCTCTCACGTTTTCTTTATAATTTTTAGATAATCTTGGTTAAAACAATGCAAATTCCCTTTTTGTCTATCCAAAATAGGTATTAGAATTTTTGTCCAAAAGGTGTTTCCTACATTGCCCTTAATGAGAAGAGAATATGGAAGAGAAAAGTGTTGATCCTATACCGGCACAAGTGTGCTGATCTTTAGCATGTGTGTTAACCTTCGACATGTATGCTGAGAAATACAAGTGCAGTCAACTTTGAGTTTACTTTTCACTATCTTCCCAACTGAATTTGGGAAGACCCAAAGCATGAAAATTGTAGATCTCTTATGGGAGTTGTGTAGCAGAGGTTATAAATTTTCTATTGAAATACCTTGAGAACTTCCTGCGAGACTTGAGACTGTTAATAAGAGATTTAATCAATAGAGCCAATCAAGGAATTAACATCAAATGGAGCAAGTCAATTCGGAAATCAAGGGGATTCCATCAATCTACAAGTAAATTCGAAAATAAAAGGATTCTATCAATTGGCTAGTCAATTAGAAAATCAAGGGATTCCATCATTTTGTCTTATCATACCTTGTATATAATTAAATTATCACAAATAGAATATATAGATTACGAATGAGAGAAAATCACAATTGTAATTTAAAAACTTTTCTGAATTATTTTTGTATAATTTTCTATATATATGGAATAACAAAGGAGAAAAAAACTCATTCAAACAAATTGACATGGTATCAGAGCCTTCTATCAAAATCTAAAATAGTCTTGCTTTTAGCTCTAGGGGCTCTCGAATATCTTCGGTTCAGTTCTGGGGACTTTAGTGTCCTTGTTTCAGCTCTAAGGGCTCTCGAATATTTGGTCCTTTCTTTTTTTGTTTAGTAGTTCTGATCTTGGAATTATTTTCAGATCACATATTGTGAGATTTCTATTTTGGAGAGTTACACACTTTTGAGTTTTTTTTAGATCACTATGGCAACAGAAAACTTTTCTGTTCGGTTCAGTGGAAAGAACTATTCGGTTTGGGGGTTTCAATTCAGGATGTATGTCAAAGGTAAAGGACTCTGGAGACATATTGATGGGTCTTCTACTACACCAAATGACATAATTGACCTTGCTACGTGGGAGACAAAAGATACTCAAATTATTTCTTGGATCCTGGGATCTATTGGGCCACAAATGGTCAACAATTTATGCTCTTTTACAACAGTCAAGGAAATGTTGGAATATTTAAAACGTATTTATAATCAAGACAATAATGCAAAGCGTTTTCAATTGGAGCGCGATATTGCAAATTACAGTCAGGGTAATCTTTCAATTCAAGAATGTTATTCTGGTTTTCTTAATTTATGGACAAAACATTCGGTCATTATACATGATAAAGTACCACGAGAGGCACTGTCTATCCTCAAAGACGCTTATGACACTAGTCGGCAAGATCAGTTTCTCATGAAACTTAGACCAGAATTTGAGGTTGCAAGGGTTGCTCTGCTGAACCGAGATCCAATTCCCTTTCTGGACATGTGTGTGTTGGAGAATTATTCCGGAAAGAGCAGCGATTAATTACTCAAGAAGCTATGGCACAAGACAAACTTACTTCAAAGTCTGTAACAGTTGCTTACGTTGCTCAAGAAAAGAGAAAAGAAAGAGATATGAAGCAGATTCAGTATTACTCATGCAACGATTTTGGACATATTGCTCAAAATTACAGCCGAAAATTCTGCAACTATTACAAACAACGTAGTCACATTATTAAAGAATGCCCAACACGACCAGAGAATCGTCCAACCAAAGCCTTCCATGCCGCGGTTCACTCCTCTTCCCCTACAGAGTTAGCAGATCAGGATCCCATGACAGCACCTCCGGTAGTTTCTAATCAAGTTGTCTTGACTCCAGAAATGGTGCAACAAATGATTATCTCAGCATTCTCTGCCTTGGGCATTCAAGGTACGACTAAACACACTCTTCAATCTTGATTTGTTGACTCTGCGGCTTTGGATCATATGACTAGTACTTCTGATTATTTGCACAATGTTCGATCCTATTGTGGTGCATAGCATATTCAAATTCTGGATGGTAGTTCTCTTCCAATTGCTGCTGTTGGTGATATTGATTTTTCTTTTCGTAATGTGTTTGTGTCCTCTGAACTTTCATCAAGTTTAATTTCAGTTGATCAATTAGTAGATAACAATTGTAACGCGCATTTCTCTCGTGATAGTTGTCTTGTGCAGGATCAGGGGTCCGGGAAAGTGATCGCGAAGAGGTCTAAAATGGGAAGATTGTTTCCTATACATTTTCGTAGTCATGGTAGTTTTTCTTTGGCTTGTAATACTGTACCTAATCTAAGTGAGGTATGGCATAAACGTTTGGGCCATCCTAATTCACTTGTTGTGTCTCACTTATTGAATCATCGATTTTTGGGCAATAAACATCAGTCTTCCTCTTTATTTTTTGATTGCTCTACGTGTAAATTTGCTAAGAGTAAAACTTTACCATTTCCTTCCTCTGGTCATCATGTGGAAAAATGTTTTGCTATTATTCATAGTGATGTTTGGGATGTTTCTCATGTATTCTCTCATACAAATCACAAATATTTCATGAAATTTATTAATAACCACAATCGGTTTACTTGGACTTATTTTCTTCACTCTAAAGCTGAGGTTTTTTCCGTGTTTTAAAATTTTTTGGCATATGTTAAAAATCAATTTTCTACTAGTATTAAAGTATTGCGATCTGACTCTGGAGGAGAATATATATCAAATGAATTTCAAGTTTTCTTACAGCGCAAAGGTATTATTTCTCAGTGCTCTTGTCCTTATACACCTCAACAGAATGGTGTTGCTAAATGAAAAAATCGACATTTGTTGGATGTCACTCGTGCCTTACTACTTGAATCTCTGTTCCCCCTCGATTTTGGGTTGAGGCCATGTTTACCGCTGTCTATCTGATTAATCATCTTCCATCTCAAGTCTTGAACTTTGACTCACCATTTTTTCATCTCTACAACACTCACCCTAGTTATCACACACTTCATACTTTTCGGTGCGTCTGTTTTGTTCACTTACCATCTACTGAACGTCACAAACTTGGTGCCCAAGCTGTTAAGTGTGCGTTTCTGGGTTATAGTACCACTCAAAAGGGTTTTGTCTGTTATGATGTTATTGCTAATCGTTTTCGTGCCTCTCGAAATGTGATTTTCTTTGAGAATCACTATTTTTTTCAATCTCATGCGGTCTCTTCTACTACTCCTCATATACTTCCTCACTTTGATGATGTTCTGTTTCCTATTAAGCGTTTCAAACCAGGTGTTGTGTATATGAGACGTAAAATCACTTTAACTCCTTATGACATTGACCCGCCTTCTGAGCCTGTACCTCCGGTGCCTCGACAATCTACACGTATCCTCATCTACCAGATCGGTATGGGTTCCTACATACTTCTCTTAATGTAACTTTATCGAACATTCCTGTTCCTACTTGTTATTCTCAGGCAGCCCAACATGCGTGCTGGAAACAAGCAATGCAAGATGAGCTCCAAGCGCTTCAAGAAAATCATACATGGGATGTTGTTCCATATCCTCCAGCTATTAAACCTATTGGTTGTAAGTTGGTATATTCTGTGAAATTGAATTATGATGGTTCTCTTGATCGTTATAAGACTCGGTTGGTTGCTCTTGGCAATAGGCAGGAATACGGGGTGGATTACGATGAAACCTTTGCTCCCGTAGCCAAAATGACTACTATCCGAACTATTATTGCTATTGCTACTTCTAATGGATGGTCACTTCATCAAATGGATGTTAAAAATGCGTTTCTGCACGGTGATCTTAAAGAGGATATTTTTGACTCCTTCTCCAGGTTTATTCTCTTCCTCTTCTGGTGTTTGCAAACTTCGACATTCTCTCTATGGCTTGAAACAAGCACCTTGGGCGTGGTTTGAGAAATTTCGCTCTACTTTACTCGGCTTTTCTTTTAACCAAAGCCGGTGTGATTCCTCTTTGTTCCTTCACAAAACAATGGATAGTGTTATTCTTCTTCTTGTCTATATTGATGATATTGTCATCACCGACACAAATAGTGTTTTGATTCAACAACTTAAATAGCAGCTCCAATCTTCATTTCATACGAAGGATCTTGGTTCTCTCCACTATTTTTTGGGTCTTGAGGTCCGTTTGGATCGGAAGGGTATTTTTTTGCATCAACACAAATATACGGAGAATTTGATCTCTTTAGCTGGATGCAATCTGCTTCTCGTGTTGACACCCCTCTTGAGGATAATGTGAAATTTAGTCGTGATGAGGGTGATCTTCTTCCTAATCCTATGGTATATCGTCAGTTGGTAGGAAGTCTTAATTATTAACAATTACACGTCCTGACATTTCTTTCGCTGTTCAGCAAGTCAGTCAGTTTTTGCATACCTCTCGACACCTTCACTTCGCTGCTGTTCTTCGTATCATTCGCTACTTGAAGGCTACTTCTGGTCGTGACTTATTTTTTCCTGTTGGGTCCTCCCTTCGATTACTTTGTTACAGTGATGTTGATTGGGCCGGCTGCCCTGACACCCGACGTTCTGTTATTGGTTGGTGTATGTTTCTTGGCTCTGCGCTCATTTCTTGGAAAAGTAAGAAACAAGCTCGAGTATTCAAATCTTCCACCGAATCGGAATATCGTGCTATATCTACTGCTTGTTCAGAGATTATTTAGCTTCGAGGTTTATTGACTGAAATTCCTCAATCCGACCCCACACCTCTTTATGCAGATAATACTAGTGCTATTCAAATTGCTGCTAATCCTGTCTTTTATAAACGCACCAAGCACATTGAAGTGGATTTTCATTCTATCCGTAAATCTTTTGAAAATAAGGTTATCTCTCTGCCACATATTACCTCCGAACTTCAATTGGCTGATGTACTTACCAAAACACTACCTTGGCCTCGTCACCAATTTCTCATAAACAAATTGATGCTTCTTGATCAGCCGCATCAATTTGAGAGGGGATGTTAATAAGAGATTTAATCAACAGAGCCAATCAAGGAATCAACATCAAATGGAGCAAGTCAATTCGAAAATCAAGAGAATTCCATCAATCTACAAGTTAGTTCGGAAATCAAGGGAATTCCATCAATCTACAAGTAAATTCGGAAATAAAGGGATTCCATCAATTGGCTAGTCAATTAGAAATTCAAGAGATTCCATCATTTTGTCTTATCATACTTTATACATAATTAGACTACCACAGATAGAATATATAGATTAGGAATGAGAGAAGATCACGATTGTAATTTAAAAACTTTTCTGAATTATTTTTGTATAATTTTCTATATATATGGAATAACAAAGGAGAAGAAGCTCATCCAGACAAATTGATAGAGACAACTTTAATTCCATTTTACTCTTGCCTGTTGAATTTGACGAAGTCATCAACGGGAAAGTTATAGTTTGGCATGTCTTCTTTCGATAGTCATTAGAATCATCTCAATCCAACGATGAGAAATCAAGTTATGAATTTTCAACGATGATAGGTTCAAAAGTCGCAACAATTCCCTTGCATTCTTTCTTCAATTTTTGCTCTCGTTGATCTTGTTGTCTTTATTCCATACAAACAAAAAAATATCAATGCACTAAACTTAATTGTGCTGAGAATAATCACAAAATGAGTTAAAAAGCTAGCTGAGAAAGGGTAGAAGATATATATAAATCGCAAGCATCAGTATGGCAAGCTGCTCCCTTGCTCTCAAACATCAAATTAGATATGCTACACTTTACCATGAATTCTGTGCTGTATACATTATTGACCACCACAAATGGAACTGATCCAATTCGAGCCATGGTGCATAGCCTTTGTTGTGTTGTTGTTTTATTGAAATCCTATACCTGACTTCACTTGGCTAAGCTTGGTCAAGTTGGCACAGTTGAACCTTCTCTGTCAACCCTTGCTTGTCCTATTCTTTTGAGGCCAAAAAGAGTAGCTTTGCCCAAGAAGTAAATGTAAGATAGAAGTACAGCTTGTTATTCACTGGAGCAGGGGTTCTACTGAAGATGCTGATTTTCTTTTGTTGGTATCTTCTATTTATTTATATGGCACTTGTTATCTATTGTAGGGGATGTGTACTTTGACTCTTTCAGCCACAATCTTCAAGCCAGCAGAATGTATTGGCTCTGTCTGCCCGTCTGCCACTTCATCCGATTATGCTATATTCTTTACTGGGCTCTATCTGATTGCACTAGGTACTGGTGGGATCAAACCTTGTGTTTCATCTTTTGGGGCTGATCAATTTGATGATACAGATTCTGCGGAGAGGGTAAAGAAGGGATCTTTCTTCAATTGGTTTTATTTTTCTATCAACATTGGTGCTCTTGTGTCCAGTAGTTTAATTGTGTGGGTTCAAGACAATGTTGGATGGGGACTGGGGTTTGGTATTCCTGCATTATTTATGGGCATTGCTATTGTAAGTTTCTTTTCGGGGACTGCTTTATATAGGTTCCAGAAGCCAGGTGGAAGCCCAATCACAAGAATGTGCCAGGTGTTGGTTGCCTCCTTCCGTAAGTGGAACTTACAAGTACCTGAAGACATTAGTCTCTTGTATGAAACACAAGAGAAGCATTCTGCAATTGAAGGAAGTCGCAAACTGGAGCACAGCTCTGAACTGAAGTAAGTTCTCTTCTTTTACTCCCAAGTCTTAAGTGCTTCCCCAATTTCATTTTGACATACATTATCTTCTCAGTTTTGATTGTCTTCATCATGGAACATTTTTTCCTTAATTATGCTTAAATGGTTCACAAAACTAAGATAATGTATGTCTAATGCACAAGGCTTAGTTTCCTGTGTTTTTGATTTGGGGTGCACAAAAGTTGCTTGTTTTGTTTTACTGAAAGTCTAGTATCAAAATCTTTAGCCAAGAAAATTTTAGTTAATGTGTTGGAAGCAAGCATTCATCAATAGGATGAATAGAATGTTTTGATTTGTATATTTGAAAATTTACAGGTTGAAATGCCATTTGTGTTCTCAAGGTAAAGTAATGATTAAATGTGGCTGAACTCTTTTATCCTAATTCTAACAAAAACTGAAAATTCTGTTGTCGTTGTAGCATGTTAAGATATTGAACTGCTGGAAATTTTCCATGTATCCAGTTTCTAGTATCAAGCTAAGTTTTCAAATACTTGTAATCATGAAATGGCTCATTTTTGGCAGTCTGAGAGGTTATTCTAAGAGTTGAATTGGCTTGATTTGGTGATGATGACAACTGTATATCCTTGGGCATTCACTGCTAATCGCACTCCAGAATCGCACCTGTATTTTTCAGAAAGTCTGCAATTCTCTCTTATCTAAAGAAAAGTAAAATCTTGGAAGATAAGACTGTTTGTCCAGAGAGTATGTCATTGTTTTCTGACGTCCAATTTAGGAATTACAGTTTTTTAATTTGCAGCAGAACTGTATCTTGTAAATAGATGAAATAAGTGCAAGCCCTCCCTCTCTTCTTTATCTTTACAATCTATGCCTGCATTAACATATTCTTTTAAAATGACAGAAGTGTGTTTCTGTTCCAGGTGCCTTGATAAAGCTGCTGTAATCTCAGACGCTGAAACAAATGCTGGAGACTTATCCAATCCATGGAGGCTTTGCACTGTAACACAGGTGGAGGAACTAAAGATTTTGGTACGGATGTTTCCTATATGGGCTACAGGAATAGTCTTTGCTGCTGTCTATGCCCAGATGTCCACAATGTTTGTAGAACAAGGAATGGTTATGGACAGGACTATTGGATCCTTCACCATTCCTTCAGCTTCCTTATCAACTTTTGATGTAATCAGCGTTATTATCTGGGTTCCTGTGTATGACAGGTTCCTTGTTCCAATAGCAAGGAAGCTTACCGGTAAAGAAAGGGGATTTTCAGAACTACAGAGGATGGGTATTGGCCTCTTTCTCTCAGTGCTGTGCATGTCAGCTGCTGCTTTGGTAGAGATCGAGCGACTGAAGTTGGCAAATGAGCTTGGCTTGGTAGATGAAGATGTTGCTGTACCAATGAGCATTTTCTGGCAAATTCCTCAGTATATGTTACTCGGTGCTGCAGAGGTATTTACATTCATTGGGCAGCTTGAGTTCTTCTATGACCAATCCCCGGATGCTATGCGGAGTCTGTGCAGTGCATTATCTCTTCTCGCAACCGCATTAGGGAATTATCTCAGCTCTTTCATTCTCACGGTTGTCACTTACTTGACAACTCTAGATGGGTCCGTTGGCTGGATACCAGATAACTTGAACGAGGGCCATCTTGATTACTTCTTCTGGCTTCTGGCAGGACTGAGCTTTTTAAACATGGTGGTTTACACGGCTTGCGCCATGAAGTACAAGCAAAAGAAGGCTTCTTAAAAGTGCCATTGCTGTCCTGTTCCTCCTATTCTGGTGTGACCAACACGTGTTTTCTTGGAAAAGTGGGTAAGGAATGGTTTACATATACTGCATGTAATCATCGTGATTAAAGGCACGATATACGCTCGCTTTTATTCTAGTGTAAATTTCCCAAATGTGTTTTTCTGAAATGATGAAATGTATAAATAGAAACAGAGCGGTGGTTCGGCAAAAAGTTTCATTCATATTTCCTAATTTGATGTCAAAGTTCTGATGCTTGTTGATAACATGTTTTCTAGCTTCAACTTCCTCTTTTTTGTATTCTTCTGCTGCAAAGCTTAAATTATGCTGTCTGTGCTGTGAGGCCATAACCCACATTTGTTTCGATGATATAAAAACTTAAATTAATTTTAAAATTTATTGGATATATTTTTCTAAGGGCAATGCTTTTATAAATCACCGTAACACCTTTGAATTTTTAATCGCTTTATATGCACAATTACGAAAAATCATTAAAATGTGTGTTCATAAAGAAAATATTTGAGTAAAAATTATTTATCATTCGAGTATCTTTATAAAAATATTGTTTTGATTTTTATAAGAAAAATATTAAAGAAATGGCATTTAAATCAATCATAGATAAGGAACAAGGAAATTGACGGCATCAACTTCCGACTTTTACCTTTTCTATTTTGGATAAGCAAAAAGAATCAATTTGCAACGTTGATATAACTCTTCAACAATTGGTGCTGGAGAGGGGCATAATCGGCAATTTGAGAAAAAAAGGGTGTATTTTTTGGTGCCACGGTCGTTAAAACGAGTAACTGAATTCGCAACGATTTTGCCCAACGCGGCATCTCGCTCTTCGCTTCATTCAGTTCAGTTCATATAACTGCTTCGCGCACCTTCTACTCGTTTCAATCTCTCTCTCTCTCTCTAATGGCGATTCTCTCTCTGCAACTCTCATTCTTCGCCGCCGTCTTCATCATCTCACTTTGCACCATCACCTCCGTGAAGGGCATATCAGCTCCACCACCACCTCAATCTCTCCCCCAGCTAGACTTCCCAACCGCCACAGCATTCAAGCCGCTGCCAATGCTCAAAACGATCCTCACTGACCTCGGCTTCCAAGAACTCGCCACAACCGTTACCTCCCTCTCCTTCTCCACCGCCACTACGTCTTCATCTGTCTCCGGCGGTGGTCCTCTCACCATCTTTGCTCCCTCGGATTCCTCCATCCGCACCTGTCCTTCTTGCTCTCTCCCTCGCCTTCTCGAAGAACACACTCTTCCTGGTCTCTTCACTTTCCACTATCTCCGCTCTCTAGCCTTCGGCACCAAGATCGAGACTATTCTTCCCGGCCGCTGCATCACCGTCACCGCGACAGTGAATTCCACCAAGATCTTCGTCGGCGGAGCCGAGATCTCTCGTCCTGATCTGTTCAACAACGGTTTCATCATCATCCATGGCCTCCAAGGCTTTCTCGCTCATCTTTCTCCGTTTTCGTGCAGTATCGAACGAATGAGTTCTCTCTCCTTCGTTTCTCCGCCGGCGACACAGTCCGTCACCGACTTCTCCGTCACGCGATTGATGCTTCGCGACGCGATGCTGAGACTTCGAATTTCTGGATTCAGCGTTCTCTCTCTTGCGATCAGAGTGAAGTACCCGGAACTGGTGAGTCTTCACAACATGACGATTTTCGCTCTTGATGACAAAGCGATCTTCAATGGCGGACACGCTTACATTAGCAACGTGCGTTTTCACATAGTGCCGAATCGGATGCTGACGGGCGTTGAACTGGATGCGTTGCCGGTGAGGACTCTGTTGCCGACTTTGGACAGGGCAGAGAATCTGGTGGTGACGACCTCAGGAGAAGGAGCACTCGGTGGACCGATGACGATGAGGATCAATTACGTGAGGATCAAGAGTCCCGATGTGATGCACAATATAAAGGTTGTGGTTCACGGCTTATCCTCGCCATTCCCTCACATTCATCCAGCGGCTACGAACTTTGGAGTTGGAATTGGAGTCAATGGTATGGATGGACGGTCAGGACTGGATGGATCGAGCAGTATCATTGATGGCGGGAATGGGATGAGTGCAGCTCCTTCCCCGTTCATTGAATCCACGGTGGATATGGAAGATCGTCTCGGTCTCTGATTTGTACATGTCCTAGACAGCATAGTTGTAATCATGATCTGACTGAGATGTAGCTGATAAAAATCTCTGCCCAACAAAGTGATTTGGTCCTCAGGTGATTTGACCGGGCGTGGTGAACTGTTGTGCTCCGTTGTCTACAACTTGAAAAACCTTTTTTTTCTTTTTAAGGGTGGCGTGCTTAGCTTGTCTGTACCTGTAGTATTGAATTTGATGACAACGCTCGTGTTAGAAAATGGGTATCCGTTGGATTGAATTCAAAATAAGAGAAGGGGGGCAGTTTTCACCGAAAAAAAATTAACTCTCAACCCCTCTTCCTATTTGAATTCAAACCGGTAGTCTTTAGAAACGAAACAAAAAAAATATCATTTTTGTATTAGATTTTGAAGATTAAGAGAGAAGATTATTAGTCGATCATTTTATAAAAAATTACACTACAATTAAATGCATTTGAATGTAAAAATTAAAACTATTCTATTTATGATAGTTTTCAAGTAATTTTCATATGAATACAATGAAGTAAAGGATAGTGATTTAATTTAAAAAATTTTAGAAATCATGATTGCATAAACTGTATGAAACAAATTTAAAATCCAGCATTAGTATTAGAGTCTCTATAAGTTGTTTTCCTAGGTTCTTTTTTACGTTGAAAAATGATATAAACATGTATACAAATGTTATTTTTATGAGTTGTTAATTATGATTCTTGTTATAGTTCACAAAATGCTCTCATATTTTAACAATAACATGTTATATATCATGAGCAATAATTTTGTATAATATCGTACTAATATTTTGGTATTTTAAGAGATTTACATCTTTAACTGAAAATTAAAATGCTTATGTCTTTTTGTAAAATACGTTTGATGATCTGATTTTTATATACATATCATTGGATTGGAAAATATTGAAAATATGGGTAGTCAAAATTTTGTTGTCGAAAACTATCGGGGAGGCAACGTGTGGGTTACACGTGCCAACAGCATGTGAATTGTGTTTCACTATTCAAATCAAGATAGCCCACATGCCGGCACGTGGGGTTGTGTGAAGGGTTTGATCAAACTAAAATTTTTTCAAAAATTTTTTTATTGTGTTGTGAATTTTTTTATAATTTTAAATTTATTCTCAAAGTTGAAAAATAATTTTTATTGATTTTTAATGTTATAAATTATTTAAATTATAGAAAAATTATTTCAATTCAAAAAAATTTTGAACATTTTGTATGAGTTAAGAAAATTATTTTTTTATTGGAAATCTAAGTGAATTTTTTTACACCCTTTTGATTTTTTCCTCATTTATTTCTATATAAAAAATTATTTGTTAACATAAAATAAATTAAAAATTGAATGTATTCATTGAAATTAATATTTTAAATTTTTGTATCTTATTATGGTTGGCCACATGTCCAATTTAATATTGGTTCCTATGTTCTTAAAATATGGGGAAATTCATTTGCACTCTTAGCATTTTTCTGAGAAGAATTAGAGATTTGAGAATTTCATAACACTTAATAAAAATAAGATGAACCTTATGCATATTTATCATATCTTTTGAAGATTGTGAAAAAAAAAAAAACATTTGGAGTTTATAATTTGGGCAATTGGTTTGGGGATACTAAAACTAAGATCAATATGATAAAAAATTCCTTGATTTGAGGATCACATTAATTAAAATATGGAGTGTCAAGAACATAGAAATTAAGATGAAAGTATTATTATCCCTTAGGATAAATAGTTCTACCTAAAGTGCCATAAAAAAGGTTCATTTCTATTAATAAACTTTTAACAGAAATGATTAATATATTTTTTCACATGTATATGCCAGAAAAGAAAAAAAAAACACGCACATTCCATAAATAACAAACAATGCATAACAAAAAAAAAAAAAAAAACTAGATCTCAAAATAGCATATATTTCAAAAACAAAAACAATTGCAAAACTCATGGTTTGAAATGCAGAACAAAAAATTGCAGAACAATAGCATATATCCTGGGAAAAAAAAAAATCTGCTTGGTGAGCACTAGAAATGGAGATGTCAACGCCAGAAATGGGTTTAACGTCACAGGAAATGTAGATCTCGAAATATTAATATTTAAATATAATAAAAAAGTAATTTATAGGATTAGGTATCGTGTGATCAGCGAATATACCTATAAGTAAAGATTTCTTGATACAACTATTAATATAACCGAAAAGTCACCATTAGTACCAAAAAGAATTCGTTATACCCTAAACTCAACATATTTACATCCATCATACTACTTTTCTTATCGAAAGTAATCTATAATCATTTATTCGATTATGTATTCATTATTATATTTAAATTATAATATGAATTAACAAAACAGGTCGACTTGTGAATACAATATAATGATATAATATCGATTGATCTTTCTTTTTCCAAACTCGAATTCATCGGTCTCAATTCAGCTGTTTTCCTAAATCTATCCTTTAAATCTGAATTTATTTTCCAAACTATAGATAAATAGACTAAATAACAAACACTGAACCAAAACTTTTAAAAATAACCGAAAGTAATATGAGTACAAGAGATTCTATCCAATGGATCTCGAATCTCGCACAGTGGGAATGGAAATCATAATCACACTATCATCTTAAATAATAACTCTTACTATTATATGGTTATCTTATCACACAAACAAGTGTCACAGTATTATTCTCTCATCTCTCAAAAACATATGTCACATTTCTCTAACATTGTACAGGTATGATATTCAGTTTACATATAAAATTGTATTAAGAGATCTCAGAGAGAATATTTCAGAAATAATATTACCAGACACAAGTGATATCTAAAATCTTAAATCTGCCTACTAATAGGTAATATAGATGTGGATATGTCTATGTCGGTCATATCGTATATGATCTCATTCTGAATACATATCAGAGCGACTTATGTTTTAACAAAACTACTCTCAAAATCTCTTACGACTAGAAACCGTCTTATCTCCGCTCACTCAGAACTGGAAGTAGTTACTCGTATGAGAAAGTCAACCACATCTGTCTGACATATCTTTTATTATAAGTCACTATAAAATATATGACAATAAATAAGTGTAAAAAATAAACTTGTGATTATATAATGTACATATATCATATATATCAATAAGTATCAAAATCAATATATAATGAGAAATGTCGAAATATACTAAATCCAATAATTTCTTGTCTCACAAAGAAATCACTCGCAATGAATTTGATGAAGAGATCAGCCATCATATTGTGTGTAAAAGTATATTTAATCATCACAGCACATTTCTCGGTGATATCTCTCACAAAATAGTTTTTGATATCAATGTGTTTGGTTTTAGTATGATACTTAAGATCTCGATTGTCGACAATGACAGGCTGATTATTATAATAAATTATCACCGACTTTCCACTATCTGCCATAATTCCTAATTCATCCAGAAATTTCTAGAGTCAAACATTTTTCTGAACTGTCATTAAGTATATTACAAGCTCAATGTCCATCGTAGATAGAGATACACAAATTTGATTCTAACTTCACAAGATATGGCACCATTATTGAGGAAGATAGCAAATCTTGATGTCAGTTTGCATTCATCCAAATTGTTACCCCCGATCGATGTTTGAATACCAAATAAATCGCAAATCACCTCTTCCATAACACAAGTAGAGCTCCGTAATTCTCTCGAAATATTTCAGAATTCTTTTCATCGCTTTCCAATGATCCATTTCAAAATTCAATTGATACATATTTATCAGATCAACTGCAAAATAAATGTCTGGTCGGTATGCCTTATCACATATATTAGACTGCACATTGTACTAATATAAGCGATTTTACTGATCTCCCTTATTTTTTTCTTAAGTTTTAGGGTATATGTCAATATTCAAATCTTCATTTTTAACGATAGGAGTACCTATTGGGTTGTAATCGCCCACCTTAAAATATTCAAGAATCTTTCTGATGCAAGACTCTTGTTAAAGTGTCAACATTTTTCTCAAACGATCCCTTTGAATCTTGATTTCGAGAATGAATTAAGCCTCACTCATATCTTTCATATCAAAATTCGACAATGATCATATTTTAATGGTCATCAGATGTACTATATTGTTCCCAGCTAACAGAATGTTACCCACATATAATACCACGATTACAAAAAAGTTATCAAAACGTATCAGATAAACACAATAATGTTTCTCGATCATTGTAAAACAATAAAATATCACATTCTCGTAAAATCTTATATATTACTATCTGGATGACTATTTTAGGCCGTATGTCGACTTCTAAAGTCGACAGAATTTATCTACTTGACCTACTGATCAAATCCAGAGGATTTCTCCATGTAAATTTCCTCATCCAAACTTCTATTACGGAAGGTGATTTTTACGTCAATTTGGTATAACTTCATATGTAAATTCATGACAATCGCTAAGAGTATATGGATCGAGGTAAATTAGAGTACGACTTTGCGGTAATCCACATCTTTAATCTAAACGTAACCCTTGGTTAGCAAACGGGTCTTATATATCCCTACCGATCCGTCAACCTTTCTCTTGATTTTGAGAATATACTCATTTTCAATGGTCCTTCTGCTTTCAAGCAAATCAACTAAATTCCAAACCCCGTTGATTTTTATCAACTGATTCTATTCATCTATATCTTTTAATTAATGGTCCTTCGCAGAACTCTCGAGAGTCTCTTGAATTACTTTATATTACTTATCATTTTCAAGGGTCATAGTGAGGGTCTCACCTTCAATCGGAAAACGACATTTAAGTATACATTTTCAATACTCTTACGAGAAGAGAGAATCTCTTCATCTCTAGATGGATCACTTCCACTAAAACCAAGATTCGTAATGGATTTTTGTATTCCACCGCTAGACTTACCTAAGTCGCTAGACTCATCCATTTTATAGAGTGTAAAGTCCTGATTGATTTCACCTTTTTTAAGAAAATCATTTTCAATAAATGTGGTATCACGAGTCTAACTTGTCGTATAGATGCAACAAATCGTGATCATACATGACACAACCCATAACCTCAAGTGACTAAAATTAGGCTGTCTCGCTATTCAAAACTCATATGGGGAATGGACTCCAGACTTTATGAGACACGATTAAAAATGTAAATTGCAATCAATAAAACATCTCTCCAATGGGAGATGGACAAAATTGACCTACGTCATTATAGATCTCATCATCTCTAATAAAATTATATTTTTCCTCTCGACTACTCGATTCAACTGAGAAGTATCAGAAATAGTCAGTTGTCTTGAAATACCCTTCTCGAAATAGAGCTCTTTAAATTATTTTGACAAATACTCATACTCCTGATTGGTTCTAAAAGTTTTAACTCTCAAATCTAACTGATTCTCAATCTCGCTAATAAAACTTCTGAAATATTTTGATACCTCAAACATGCATGAAATCAGATAGACATAACCAAAATGTGTGTGATCATCCATGAACGTAATAAAATATACAGCTCTGTTTTGGGCTCTTATGCTCATAGGGCCACAGATATCGAAGTGGACCAAATACAATGGAATCCCAACTCTCATTGCACTGCTTAATGATTTTTTTGTTACCGATTAAACAAAACTCACATATGGGTAATTTGAACTAGTTTAACGGATCCAACAAACCACTCGCTACTAATCGATTCATCTTTTCTTGCCCTATATGTATAAGTCTACTATACCATATATTTACATAATCATCTATGTAATCAGATGTAAAAGGAATAGAAAAATAACACGAATACCATTAAAAAAACCAGTATCTAGTATATATCATTAATAAAAATAGATGATTTTTTTATATCACAAAGCATATTTTAGACAATTTCAAATAAGGTACTGAAATCAAATTTCATCAAATATTTGGAATATAAAGAACATTATATAGATATACAAACTAACTATTTTGCAATTCCAAGTTGCAACTGTCAATCCCTCTGATGTGACAAATGCTCCATTCCTCATATAAATCCTCATAACCTGAGAATTCACTTGGCAGAACTCCATGTATGCACTTTTGTCTTGAACTACGTGGTTAGTGGCTCCTGATTTTATAATCCACAAATGAGAGAAATTAATGAGTATCATAATAGAAGAGACAAATTTTAAATCACAGATAAAAGACATTCATTTTACTTGTCACATTCACGAGCGAAATGATCAAATCTATCTCATACGTACCACTTTGTTTTGATCTTATCAAATTCCTTTTTCCTATGCTTTTGTATTTTGTTGTCGGATTTCTCGAATGGTTTTCTCTTGCTTGGACCTCGAGTATTTTTGTCATGCTTATACTATTTGTTTAGTGTCACGAGAGTTCTTACTTAACTCTGCTCCATAAGTATGACCCGAGTGTGGTCTATTTGCTTCCATGTGTTTCTCATCGAGTTCACAATTTTTACTCACATCACGAAAGTATGAATACTCTTATCATGCGTGAGATATGTTCTCATAATCTTCCATGAATAAGATAAAAGACTAGATTACATTCGATATCTGAATTCATTCGAAATGGATTTGTCCGTATTCTTTAACTCCGCAACCATACTCAACATTTGTATTAAATATTATATCATTATATGATCAACCAATATTTTTAGCATCCTCTCCATAGGAGCTGAAAATAGCAAAATAATGCTCTTTTAGAGCGAATCAAACTGACATAACTATATAATACTGCTCATAAATCGGGATCATATCATTATGCATACCACTGATAAAAATTATCATAACTTGGCTATCTTTTTTTCTTCCATATATAATAGACCTCCCCATCCCGTTTAGCCTGCGGTACGGTACCCTCCCTGGGGTCCATTTTCTCGTGTCTTAAAATCTCATATAAATCTTGCTCCTCGAGAACAAACCAAATCGTTCGGTGTAAAATCTCATAGTTGTTACCATTTTGTTTATCCTCCTTGCAACGATCTGATACAATAGTTTTCAATGCAATAAAAAGATATTTTAGTAACTTACTAATAATTATTCTCTAATTTTGTGTATCGTTTAAATCAACAAATTTTAAATGATTCAAATATAGATTTCAAAGCGAACGTATGAGTCAACGGAGACTATACACCACAACCCGAAATCGCATCTTACTATTTAAATTTAGATTTGGCACACAAAATTCTGCAAAAAATCATATTTAATAGCATGAGACCCTAAAAAAATGGAAAAATTCAATCCAAAACGATTTGATGGGCCACCACGCGCTAGTGGCAGCACCTCATGGGCCAGCACGCACGGTAGCAAGCTGGTGCACGCGCCAGAAACACAACGCGTCTCCTACATGCATTCACGCATGCCCAGGTCACTTCTCGGGTTGGTACGCAGGTCTCCCCTTTGCAAGTTATGCACCTTCTCGTGCATGTACTGCACGCGCCCGCGGTTCTGGGATGGTTCTTTTTTGCCTGATGGGTTTGCAATCGGATTCTCGTGATCCGACTATTGGAAAACTCATTTTCGAGCTATTTTTCACGTAGTTTTTTACCAAAAATTATAATTAGATATCCTCCTAATATTTTTGACTCGATTTTAGGAGAATTTCAACCTTAAACTTGACGAATCGTGAAACTTATCGCGGCCATTTTAAAAATCCCAATTTCCGCCGACAACAATATATAATATCTCTATCAAAGTGTAGATCAAGACATAAGGACACACATATGCACTAATTTCTTAGATCAAATTGTCTTATAATACGATAGATCTTTGGTTTTAATTTTCGGGTACAATTTAAGGTCAAAAACTTTGATTTTATTTTTTATGGTCGAAACGTAATCCAAAAATTACGAAATTTTTTTTTTTGTAATTTACAAGTCATGGGTAACATTATGATATAATTGGATTCATGAAACTCAATCGTGATCCGAATTCCAAATTTTTTATCTAATAATTTTATATCTGAAAAATTCTGAAAATTTTTTATTAAATTTAATGATCGCTCTAATCCAATGTTAGATTTAATCACATACGCGGAAATATGGTAAATCACAAAAAATTAAATATATTGAAATTTTCGAATAAATAACTCAATGCGTAAGTTTTTAAAAATTAATTAAACCACGAACTCTCTCATACGGATGCTCAGTCGAAATAGTGTTCACAAAATTGTACTATCATCATGAATCCACAATGTCTCAACTAAAAGTCTGATAAATTCAATGATAGGAGAAATTTTTCTACTTAAAAATTTCTCTAACCCCGATATATATATCACTTTAAAAAATTGATCTCTCAGCGAAGAGTTCTTTCTCTTTCTTGGCTATATGTAAGACCCCAATTAAATTTTTTAAAATAATAATAATAATAATAATATTATTATTGCTAACTACTTGGCACATGCACACACCATACTTGTTGTTATGCACTTGACACATAACATACATGTTGGGCCCCACAATCCACTTAGAGTTGTAAAAAGAGAGGAAGAGAGAGAGAGAGAGAGACCTACCTTCTTCCTAAAAACACATTTTCAGATTTCTTATTTCCTCTCCCAAAACCACCCCAAAACTCCATTAAAACACCTATCTAAGCTTAGATTCAGCAACCTCCATCCAAGTATTGGGTGTCCCCAATATAAGAAAGTGTAGAAAAGGAGTGGAACAACCCTAGGACAAGTTGAAATCACTGAGAAGTTAGGGCTTTGGATGAACAAGAACATAGAAGGGTAAAGTGGATTTTATGCTTTCAAAGGCAAGTACTTTGCTTTGACTTATTAAATTGATACCTAATAATACTTGGAAACATATTTTTGGATAGGATTATGTTGTTGGAATACAAATGAAATAAAGGATTTCGTTCTTAGATGAAAACCTACAATTTTTGCATGGTGGACAGCCTGACTAGTCTATGGTTTTTTATCGATACTTTTTCTGCAAAACTCAAAATCATGTGAGGTTTTCTGCTAAAGAAACTAGACTCCTGTAGTTTTAGAATGTCATATGATTTGTCTAATTTCATTGAGAAATGGATTTTTGGAGAATTTTTAAAATTGTATGTTTCTGCAGAAAAATGTTTCTGTTTTCTGCCATGTTTCTGTATTGATCTTTGCTGTGATTTTTAGTGGCCTTTCAGGATGATTTAGGTTGAGGTCTGAATATAGAAATGGTAGCTCTACCTCTTATCTTTAAATGGCCACTAGAATCATCTCATGCGGATATTTGTAGAAGAAGTTATGTTACTTTTCCCATGACTGCGCAATAAGTATTGTAATTTGTGGACTGCAACATTGTTTGAATTAATACTTTTTGTGTAATTGAAATTGACTTTGGCGATAAACATGAGATTTGTAATTCTAAGTCTTACGTTTGTGTAAACATTGGATTTATCTTAATTCTGGTATTGTAACTCAAGATATGATAGTTTTAGGGAGACTTATTTGTATCGATAACTCATTGAAATAACCAAATGAAATGCTATGAGTGAGCTAACTATACAAATTGCGTATTTGTGACGTTTGGCTGTGAAACTAGTATAAATCTTTTGGTAAACAGTAGTGTTTATATTATAGGAAATAGAATAAAAAGTGAAGAGGAAATAATGGTATGAAACATTCTTCTGAAAGCTTGTGCGAAGCCTGCGGGTCAAGCATGACGAATACAGATTGTATATAGAGTTCCAAAGCTTGTACGAAGCCTGCGGGCGAAGCTTGAGGAACTGTGATTGTATCTCTTCTCTCTACGAGAGTAGAATTAGAAACAAGTGAAGTGTTTGAGACGTCTAACCTAAAAAGACCTAGATTTTTCTTAGAAATACAAAAATTTGGCTTCCTCTTAAGACCCTCATGCACTAACTTGGTTCGAATTTCTATTCTTTTCTTTACTTACTGAGTTATTTAGAACATTGAATATGGAAAGGAATGGTACCTCTATGAATGACGATCATGTTGTTTTCTTAAGGATGTGGTGATATATTTGCTACGTATACATTGTTGTATGAAGATGTTGATATCGGGATACTTATTTGCTTGCCATGCATGTCTTTGATCCCCTATGTACTTGCTCAGCATAAGCTGACCCCGATATCCTTATTTTCAGGTGACTTGGGAGACGAGAGGGAATCATCGGGTAGAGGCACTTGAGCCGAGGGATTTAGATCTTTACTTGTCTTTGCTCTCTTTTATTTAATCTAAGGCATGTAAATATTGATACTTTTTGAGAATTTTAACTTAATGTTGCATATATAGATATAAAGGTTGGACACAAGAGACTTTTATACATAGTTTGTGGATATTAAAGTTTATATATATGGTATTTGGTGCTGGGCGGCCGGGTGAGCCATTGATGCCAGCTTGTCTAAAGATAGAAGTGCTATTTTGATATGGTCAGGTTATTGTATTTACCCCAGCTGGCCAACAATCACTAAACAGGAGAAACTCTGCCAGATTTTCATTTGAAAGATTAAGGACATGATTTCCTTTTTATTTAAATCTCCTTCCGTGTTATCACACATGGTGAGTGCGACTGTTGTGAGTCCGGACGTCGTATTTTAAATGTATTTCTGGCTTTCGCATTATGCATATTTATTCTTCCCTGCTAAGGGGTGTAGTGTACACCTAGGATTTGGACCATAGGTATCAGAGCCCAAGATTTTGTGTAGTGTACACCTAGGATTTGGACCATAGGTATAGGTGCTATATAGAGGGTGGTTTAAATTATGAGTGACGTTGTTTGTTGTTTGCATTCATCAAGTAACTAGCACGTAAAATGGTTAGAACCAGGAGACTGGATGAAATACCTCCTGAGGGAGAGCATAGGGATAATGAGCAGAGGCAGGAGCCTCCATCTCAGACAGCAGGTAATCAGAGGCTAGAGGGTTCAGACCTACAACAGGCTTTAGCTGCTTTGATGGCCTTGGTAGGTACTATGTCAGGGGATATTCATAGGCTGACAGAGAGACTGTCTCAGCCAGCGATAGGGAGTGAGACTATAAACGTCTCTCCAGCCACTGAGGTTACCCCTACTTCTTCAGCTTTGTCAGTTTTAGCGACTCCAGTAGTATCCGTTGATTCCGAGTCAGGTTAGATTAGATCAGAGAGAGATCGAATCACTGAGTACAGAGAAGGACAGGAAGATATGGGAAACACATGTGTACCTCGAAAGGACCAGAGATTCCAAAAACTAATGACTGAGTTCAGAAAGATGGAGCCGATGATCTTTTCAGGGAGTGATAATCCTCAGGTGGTAGAGACCTGGGTTGAAGAGATGCAGAGACTCTTTTTCGAGTTTATGGTTGCAAAGGAGTATAAGGTCAGACTAGCTACCCACTATTTGAAGGAAGCTGCATATGATTGGTGGAGTTCGGAGTTGAGACTTCGATATGGAGATAATATTCAGTATGTATCTTGGGGTGATTTTACTCAGATCTTCCACGAACGATATGTACCGACATTCATTAGAGATCAAAAGATGTCTAAGTTCTTGAATTTGAGATAGGGCAATCAGACGGTTAGCCAGTATGAGGACTGTTTTGCTAGATTGTCCGTGTATGCTCCAGAATTAGTTGATACAGATGAAAAGAGAGCAAAGAGGTTTAAGAGAGGACTGCGATCCTTTTTCCAGAGGTACCTCGTAACCCAGTCTTTTACGACTTATCGGGATCTTGTGAATAATGCAAAGGCATTGGAATTAATGACTGAGGACAGACAAGAAAGATTTTGGGGAAAGAGGCCAATAGAAGTCCAAACTCAAGGCATGAAGAAGAAGGAAAAGAATAGGCGTTTTGAGCAGGGAGAGGGCTCCCGTAGGAGACCATCATGTCCTAGTTGTGGGAATCTCCATACAGGACCATGTGAAGGAGGAACCAGACTTTGTTTCATCTGTTTTCAGCCAGGACATTATGCTTCACGTTGTCCCTTAAGTCTGAGCAGCCACAGCCTACCCCTCTGTAGCATGTTCTACCATCTAGACCCTTACCGGCTCAACAATTAGCAGCTCCACTTCCATTGAGGCTAGGACCACCTAGACCAGCCCTACTACCACGACCACAGCAAAGGCGACCTCAAGGCATGCCCCTAGGCCCAGGAGGTCAAGCTAGAGTTCATGCAATTACTGCTCAGGAGGCTCATGCATCACCTGACGTAATTACAGGTAGAATGAAATTATTTTCTTATGACGTTCGAGTCTTGATTGATCCGGGTGCCACGCATTCATTCATTTCCTTAGCATTTGTCATACTTTTGTGGTATGGGTTTGAACCTCTAGAGCAGAGGTTGTGGGTTGCTACATCACTTGGTGATGAGGTTCTGATTACTGAGATTTATAGAGACTGTATTGTGAGCTTTCAAGGGCATAATTTTAGCATTGATTTGCTACCATTGGAGTTGATAGATTTAGATGTAATTCTGGGCATGGATTGGTTAGCATCTAATTATGCACTAGTTGATTGTCACCGAAAGACTGTTTGTTTTTCACTACCTGGACGGCAGCAGATTTTGTTTATTGGTGATAGATTTCTCAAAGCTCCAATTGTATCTTTTATTCGAGCAACTAGGATGCTTTCCAAGGGTTGTCAGGGATACTTAGCTTATGTCATTGAAGACAAGAAAGAACAACCTCAGTTGCTCGACATACCAGTTGTTCGAGATTTCCCAGATATATTTCCTGATGATTTGCCAGGATTACCTCCCGTGCGAGAGATAGAATTCCCTATTGATGTGATGCCAGATACTAGTCTTATTTCTATGGCTCCATACAAAATGACACCAGTTGAGTTAAAGGAGTTAAAAACTCAATTGCAGGAACTTGTAGACAGGATTTGTTCATCCCAGTGTTTCTCCTTTGGGTGCATTGGTGTTATTCGTAAAGAAGAAAGATGGTTCTTTAAGGTTGTGTATTGACTATCGAAAATTGAATCAGGTTACCATCAAGAATAAATACCCCTTGCCGAGAATTGATGATCTGTTTGATCAGTTGAGAAATGCCACGGTTTTCTCTAAACTGGATCTCAGATCAAGCTATCACCAGATTAGGGTCAGGGAGGAAGATATACCCAAGACAACTTTTCGTACCCGCTATGGCCACTATGAGTTTCTAGTAATGCCATTTGGGTTAACCAATGCCCCAGCAGTATTTATGGATCTAATGAACCGTGTCTTCAGACCCTATTTGGATGATTTTATTGTAGTGTTTATTGATGATGTCCTGGTATATTCCAACGAAAGAGCTCAACATGAGCAGCATCTCCGCATGACCTTACAGATTTTGAGGACTAAGAAATTATATGCCAAGTTAAGTAAATGTGAATTCTGGCTTAGCGAGGTAACATTCTTGGGTCATATTGTCTCTTGTAGAGGGCTTTCTGTAGATCTAAAGAAGGTTGAAGCAGTTGTTAACTGGTCCACGCCTGCTACAGTTACAGAAATGCGTAGTTTTCTGGGTTTAGCAGGTTATTATCGCAGATTTGTTAAGGATTTTTCTTCAGTAGCTGCTCCACTTACGAGATTGACTCGTAAGAATGTACCTTTCCGGTGGGATGAACAGTATGAAGTCAGCTTTCAGACGCTAAAGGATAGGCTCGTATCCCGGTGTTAATGTTACCGGTCAGTGGACAGGAATATGTGATTTTTAGTGATGCATCCAGGACTGGTTTGGGTTGCGTTTTGATGCAAGGACGGAATGTGATAGCCTATGCTTCCAGACAGTTAAAACCTCATGAGGTGAACTATTCGACCCATGATCTAGAACTTGCAGCCATTATCTTTGCTTTGAAGATTTGGAGACACTATTTATATGGTGAGCACTGTGAGATATTCACCGATCATCAGAGTCTCAAGTATCTATTCACTCAAAAGGAATTGAATTTGAGACAACGCAGATGCCTAGAATTATTGAAGGATTATGATGTTACTCTTCAGTATCAGCCCGGTAAAGCAAATGTTGTTGTAGATGCACTCAGCCGCAAATCGACCGTGACTGTCGCATCTCTACGGGTGAGAGAGCATCAGATGATAGTTGAGTTTGAAAAGCTAAAGATTGATGCTGAAGTTACTACGCAAGGATCTCTTTTGGCTAGATTTATGGTCCAACCAGATTTATCGGATCGTATTAGGGATGCCCAGCATACTGATGAGATGACGATTAAGCTCAAGGGAGATGTTCTGAAAGGAGAGAAGCCGAAATTCAATATATCAAGCGAGATAGTTAGATTGCGAAATCGGTTGGTCGTTCCGGAAACTCAAGGATTGCGGAGATTGATTTTGGAGGAAGCACATAATTCATCTTTTTCTATTCATCCAGGATCCACCAAGATGTATAGGGATTTGTGTCAATCCTTTTGGTGGCCTGGTATGAAGAGAGATGTTGCCGATTTTGCTCGGAAATGCTTGACATGTCAACAAGTAAAGGCCAAGCACCAAAGACCAGGGGGACTACTTGAGCCACTCCCTATTTCCTGATGATTTGCCAAGATTACCTCCCGTGCGAGAGATAGAATTCCCTATTGATATGATGCCAGATACTAGTCCTATTTCTATGGCTCCATACAGAATGGCACCAGTTGAGTTAAATGAGTTAAAAACTCAATTGCAGGAACTTGTAGACAAGGGATTTGTTCGTCCCAGTGTTTCTCCTTGGGGTGTATCGGTGTTATTTGTAAAGAAAAAGAATGGTTCCTTAAGGTTGTGTATTGACTATCGAAAATTGAATTAGATTACCATCAAGAATAAATACCCCTTGTCAAGAATTGATGATCTGTTTGATCAGTTGAGAGATGCCACGGTTTTCTCTAAACTAGATCTCAGATCAGGCTATCACCAGATTAGGGTCAGGGAGGAAGATATACCCAAGACAGCTTTTCGTACCCGTTATGGCTACTATAAGTTTCTAATAATGCCATTTGGGTTAACCAATGCTCCAGCAGTATTTATGGATCTAATGAACCGTGTCTTCAGACCCTATTTGGATGATTTTATTATAGTGTTTATTGATGATGTCCTGGTATATTCCAACGATAGAGCTCAACATGAGCAACATCTCCGCATGACCTTACATATTTTGAGGACTAAGAAATTATATGCCAAGCTAAGTAAATGTGAATACTGGCTTAGCGAGGTAACATTCTTGGGTCATATTGTCTCTGGTAGAGGGATTTTTGTAGATCCAAAGAAGGTTGAAGCAGTTGTTAACTGGTTCACGCCTGCTACAGTTACAGAAGTGTGTACTTTTCTGGGTTTAGCAGGTTATTATCGCAGATTTGTTAAGGATTTTTCTTCAGTAGCTGCTCCACTTATGAGATTGACTCGTAAGAATACACCTTTCTGGTGGGATGAACAGTGTGAAGTCAGCTTTCAGACGCTAAAGGATAGGCTCGTATCAGCCCCGGTGTTAACATTACCGGTCAGTGGACAGGAATATGTGATTTTTAGTAATGCATTCAGGACCGGTTTGGGTTGTGTTTTGATGCAAGGACGGAATGTGATAGCCTATGCTTCCAGGCAGTTAAAACCTCATGAGGTAAACTATCCGACCCATGATCTAGAACTTGCAGCCATTATCTTTGCTTTGAAGATTTGGAGACACTATTTATATGGTGAGCACTGTAAGATATTCACCGATCATCAGAGTCTCAAGTATCTATTCACTCAAAAGGAATTGAATTTGAGACAACGCAGATGCCTAGAATTATTGAAGGATTATGATGTTACTCTTCAGTATCAGCCCGATAAAGCAAATGTTGTTGCAGATGCACTCAGCCGCAAATCGACCGTGACTGTCGCATCTCTACGGGTGAGAGAGCATCAGATGATAGCTGAGTTTGAAAAGCTAAAGATTGATGCTGAAGTTACTACGTAATGATCTCTTTTGGCTAGATTTATGGTCCAACCAGATTTATCGGATCGTATTAGGGATGCCCAGCATACTGATGAGATGACGATTAAGCTCAAGGGAGATATTCTGAAAGGAGAGAAGCCCGAATTCAATATATCAAGCGAGATAGTTAGATTTCGAAATCGGTTGGTCGTTCCGGAAACTCAAGGATTGCGGAGATTGATTTTGGAGGAAGCACATAATTCATCTTTTTCTATTCATCCAGGATCCACCAAGATGTATAGGGATTTGCATCAATCCTTTTGGTGGCCTGGTATGAAGAGAGATGTTGCCGATTTTGCTCGGAAATGCTTGACATGTCAACAAGTAAAGGCCGAGTACCAGAGACCAAGGGGACTACTTGAGCCACTCCCTATTCCGGAGTGGAAATGGGAACATATTACGATGGATTTTGTCTCAGGTTTACCTAGGACTCCAAGGGGCTATGATGCTGTTTGGGTGATCGTGGACCGTCTTACTAAGTCAGCTCATTTTCTTCCTGTAGCGGTGACTTATTCCACAGAGAAGCTGGCTAAAATTTATGTGGATGAGATTGTGAGACTGCATGGCATACCAGTATCTATTGTCTCTAATAGAGATCCAAGGTTTGTTTCCCGATTTTGGCAAAGTTTCAGTCGAAGTTGGGGACTAAACTTAACTTCTCTACGGCATATCACCCTCAGACAGATGGGCAGTCAGAGAGAACGATACAGACTCTAGAGGATATGTTGAGAGCTTGTGTTTTAGAGCTCCGAGGTAGTTGGGTCGAACATTTAATGCTAGTGGAATTTGCTTATAACAACAGTTATAACTCCAGCATTGGCATAACACCATTTGAAGCGCTATATGGGAGAAAATGTAGAACCCCTCTTTGTTGGGACAAAGTAGGAGAGAAACGGGTGCTTCATTCTGAAACAGGATCTGCTTACTTGCAAGAAACCACAGAAAAAGTTCAAATCATTCGAGATAAGCTCAGAACAGCACAATCTCACCAAAAGAGTTATGCGGATCAAAGGCGCAGAGAATTGGAATTTGAGGTCGGAGAGAAAGTTTTTCTCAAGATTTCTCCAATCAAAGGAGTGATGAGGTTTGGACAAAAAAAGGGAAAGCTCAGCCCTAGATTTATTGGTCCGTTTGAAATTCTAGCCAGAGTTGGGCTCTCTGCTTACGAGTTAGCTTTGCCTCCGACACTTGAGAGAGTTCACCCTACCTTCCATGTTTCTTTGTTGAGAAGGTACGTTCACGATCCTACGCATGTAATCAGCTCTGAGCCACTTCAGGTTGCAGAAGATCTAACTTATGTTGAGCAACCGATTTTGATATTGGATTCTCGAGAGCAGAACTTAAGGAGCAGAATAATTAGGTTGGTAAAAATTCTGTGGAGACACCATATCTTTGAGAAGGCATCTTGGGAGCTGGAGTCAGAAATGAGGGAGAGGTATCCTTATCTATTTGAGCATGGGCGATGATCTGGAGGACCAGATCTTTAAAGGGGGGAAGAATGTAAGACCCCAATTAAATTAAAAAAAAAAGAATAATAAAAATATTATTGCTCACCACTTGGCACATGCACACACCACACTTGTTGTTATGCACTTGACACATAACATGCATGTTGGGCCCCACAATCCACTTAGAGTTGTAAAGAGAGAGGAAGAGAGAGAGAGAGAGAGAGAGAGAGAGAGAGAGAGAGAGAGAGACCTACCTTCTTCCTAAAAACACATTTTCAGATTTCTTATTTCCTCTCCCAAAACCACCCCAAAACTCCATTAAAATACCTATCTAAGCTTAGATTCAGCAACCTCCATCCAAGTATTGGGTGTCCCCAATATAAGGAAGTGTAGAAAAGGAGTGGAACAACCCTAGGACAAGTTGAAATCACTGAGAAGTTAGGGCTTTGGATGAACAAGAACATAGAAGGGTAAAGTGGATTTTATGCTTTCAAAGGCAAGTACTTTGCTTTGACTTATTAAATTGATACCTAATAATACTTGGAAACATATTTTTGGATATGATTATGTTGTTGGAATACAAATGAAATAAAGGATTTCGTTCTTAGATGAAAACCTACAATTTTTGCATAGTGGACAGCCTGACTAGTCTATGGTTTTTTATCGATACTTTTTCTGCAAAACTCAAAATCATGTGAGGTTTTCTGCTAAAGAAACTAGACTCCTGGAGTTTTAGAATGTCATATGATTTGTCTAATTTCATTAAGAAATGGATTTTTGGAGAATTTTTAAAATTGTATGTTTCTGTAGAAAAATTTTCCTGTTTTCTGCCATGTTTCTGTATTGATATTTGCTACGATTTTTAGTGGCCTTCCAGGATGATTTAGGTTGAGGTCTGAACATAGAAATGGTAGCTCTACCTCTTATCTTTAAATGGCCACTAGAATCACCTCATTCGGATATTTGTAGAAGAAGTTATGTTACTTTTCCCATGACTGCGCAATAAGTATTGTAATCTGTGGACTGCAACATTGCTTGAATTAATACTTTTTGTGTAATTCGAATTGACTTTGGTGATAAACATGAGAGTTATAATTCTAAGTCTTACGTTTGTGTAAACATTGGATTTATCTTAATTCTGGTATTGTAACTCAAGATATGATAGTTTTAGGGAGACTTATTTGTATCGATAACTCATTGAAATAGCCAAATGAAATGCTATAAGTGAGCTAGCTATACAAATTGCGTATTTGTGACGTTTGGCTGTGAAACTAGTATAAATCTTTTGGTAAACAGTAGTGTTTATATTATAGGAAATAGAATAAAAAGTGAAGAGGAAATAATGGTATGAAACATTCTTCCGAAAGCTTGTGTGAAGCCTGCGGGCGAAACTTGACGAATACAGATTGTATATAGAGTTCCAAAGCTTGTACGAAGCCTGCGGGCGAAGCTTGAGGAACTGTGATTGTATCTCTTCTCTCTACGAGAGTAGAATTAGAAACAAGTGAAGTGTTTGAGACGTCTAACCTAAAAAGACCTAGATTTTTCTTAGAAATACCAAAATTTTGCTTCCTCTTAAGACCCTCATGCACTAACTTGGTTCGAACTTCTATTCCTTTCTTTACTTACTGAGTTATTTAGAACATTGAATATGGAAAGGAATGGTACCTCTATGAATGACGATCATGTTGTTTTCTTAAGGATGTGGTGATATATTTGCTACGTATACATTCTTATATGAAGATGTTGATATCGGAATACTTATTTGCTTGTCATGCATGTCTTTGATCCCCTATGTACTTGCTCAGAGTAAACTGACCCCGATATCCTTATTTTCGGTGACTGGGGAGACGAGAGGGAATCATCGGGTAGAGGCACTTGAGCCGAGGGATTTAGATCTCTACTTGTCTTTGCCCTCTTTTATTTAATCTAAGGCATGTAAATATTGATATTTTTTGACAATTTTAACTTAATGTTGCATATATAGATATAAAGGTTGGACACAAAAGACTTTTATACATAGTTTGTGGATATTAAAGTTTATATATATGGTATTTGGTGCTGGGCGGCCAGGTGGGCCATTGATGCCAGCTTGTCTAAAGATAGAAGTGCTATTTTGATATGGTCAGATTTTTATATACCCTAGGTGGCCAACAGTCACTAAATAGGGAAAACTTTGCCAGATTTTCATTTGAAAGATTAAGGAAATGATTTTCTTTTTATTTAAATCTCCTTCCGTGCTATCACACGCGGGGAGTGCGATTGTCACGAGTCCGAACGTCGTATTTTAAATGTATTTCTGGCTTCCGCATCATGCATATTTATTCTTCCCTGCTAAGGGGTGCAACGCCTGGATAGTGGGTCGTCACAGTTGGTATCAGAGCCCAAGATTTTGGGTAGTGTACACCTAAGATTTGGACCATAGGTATAGGTGCTAGATAGAGGGTGGTTTAAATTGTGAGTGACGTTGTTTGTTGTTTGCATTCATCAGGTAATTAGCACGCAAAATGGTTAAAACCAGGAGACTGGATGAAATACCTCCTGTGAGGGAGAGTATAGTTATAATGAGCAGAGGCAGAATAAAATATCATATATGCCAAAATAGCATATATCCCCCCAAAAAATTGCAGAACAATAGCATATATTTCAAAAAAAAAAAAAAACTTATGCTCGGTGAACACTAGGAATGGAGATGTCAACGCCAGAAATGGGTTTGACATCACCAATGCAGATCTCGTTGGCAGCAGAGGGTATGACGTTGCTGGATATTTTCCAAGTGAAATGAAGTGAAGTGAGATGGAAATGAGCATCTGGTGGTTATATAGCACAAAAGTCGATTTCTCATTAATTGACTTCATAGTACCTTTTTCTCCCAAAATATTCGTTCAAAAAATCAAACAAATTCAGTCAATCGGTTTCGACTTCAAAGTCGATCTCCTTAGACTTTGAAGTTGGTTTCACGGACCTCGACTTCTTTTAATTTTTTATTTTTTTCTTCCGACTTGTCGGAAAAAAATTGGGCAAAGTTGAAATCGATTTCTAGGAAATTGATTTCAAAGTTAAGAAATTGATTTTAACAGTTTTGGAGTAAAAAATCCCAATATTTTTATAAATAAGAAAATATTTCCTAATATTTTGGAAATAACCAGCTATCTAAATGCCAAATATACAGTATTTTCAATTTTAGTTTTACCACAAAAATTCTAAAATTTAATTTTAATACTTAACTCACCTTAATTTTAAGTATTCTTGAAATGGGTATTAAACATAATTTTGCCAAAATAACTAGCTTTTCCTCCCGCGTGCGTTGGTCTATTATGATATGTCATGGTTTTAACATTATCTACATACATATTTTATTACTCGATAATTAAGATGCAGGTGGCATTTGGAGAAAAACCTTTCGTGTAACGAAAAGGAGAGAGGACCGAGGAAGGAAGAAGATTAGGACGGGGCGTGCGGTGCGGTGCCGTGCCGTGTTGCACCTGAATAATTGTTTTTCCGGTTTGTATCTGATTGAAAATGAATTGGTGGGACTATTTAAATAATTTCCCGCCGCCCAGAGTGCAAATTACGTGTGGTGTTGGCGTGATCCGAGTGACCTTATACCTAATCTAGTTACCGCCCTCGTGCCTAAAGGCGGCCTGCATTTTTCTACTTTCTGGTCTCATTCGAGGCGCCCGGAGATGGATCACTTTTGTCCTTTTTAATTTAACAAACGGGAATCTCTCTCTCGTACAAGAGCGCAACATATGGCCCTCTTTGTTTATAAAACTTTTTTAAGCCAAGTGCTCCGAGGATATTTTATTTCTATAATTAAAAATCTTAAATTTAAATATTAAAAATAATAAAAAATTTTAAAAAATTTTAAAAAATCGATTTTTTAAATAAATATTATAATACTCGAATTTAATTAAAGAAAAAAAAAAAAAAAACAGATCCCTTTGATTTCTGGTATCAAAGTCCAAGCCTTATCCGATCATTTTTCAACGTCAAAATCATTTCTGATTTCTTGGCTATTAGACTAGACGATCTTGCTAGCTTCCAAGTCCCTCCCTACTTTACGGATGCCATGTGCATCGCCACCATCACGGGTCTCACGTCCACTCAATTGAAACTGAGGGAGCGATAATGTCATCGGTAGTAGAGGGACCATTGCCGTTGAACGCCACGGCGTCAACTACGACGACGTCGGAGGGTTCAAGTTCATCATCATCGGATCCGACGAACGCAGTCATATTTTTCGGGATATCATTGGTATTAGGGATCGCATGTCGCCATCTTCTTCGTGGTACTAGAGTTCCTTATACCGTTGCTCTCCTCGTTGTTGGCATTGCTCTTGGTGCTCTAGGTCTGTCCATCTTCTACCCAATCTTCTCCTAGAAGTTGACTTTTTTCTTTTTCCATTATCTGATCATATTCAGTGGCAACTCAGTAACCAATAACAGTAGATTTGATCATCCACGCATAATTTTTGCAACATGTGAAATTTGAATTCTAAATTATGTCATTTTATGTAATTCGGTGACACCCACAAAAGTTTTTATAGAATTCATCTCGGAAATAGTTTAATGTTTGACCCCAACAAATAAAACTTTGCAGTCCAGCATTGGTTCAACCAATTACCTTAATGTTGTCCCATTTTAGATATATGGTCCATCCACCTCCACCCAAAGGATATTCTTCATGTTTATTCAGCTCCATATTTTTGATTCCGAAACCTCTTCTCCTCAACTCATTAACTAAAAACCTAGTAATAATTATTGTTGAACAATGAAATTATAGAGTTTATTACGTGCCCATAAAGCTTATTATTTATAGAAAAATACTTGTTAGCAATGAAAGGTGGCTTTAAATGGCAAGGAAGCTTGCTCCTTTCCTTGAGGATTGGAGTTTTGACTCTGCTGGTGGCTGTGGGAAGACATTCTCATGATTTTGCTAGGCTTCGTGTAATGCCTGCATAGATTGAGCCGGAAGAGTACTACTGAGCTTTCCTGCATGACAAACAAAAAAAGGAAGAAAATATAGTTATGTATAACAGATCCAAACACTATTTGATTTTGGGCAACTTCAAGTTGTGTTTTTATTGTGATGTTGGTAGTTAAAATTGAGATTAGGGTGAAATGTTTTGAAGGCTAGAATTGTAGAATCGTGTACAAATTCTACAAATTTTGGATGTAATTACTTTCTGAATCATAAGATCTTATTGGCAGAATTGAAATTTTAACATTGATTATTTTGCAGGAACTTTTGGGGTTAGACTTAGGTTGCAACTATAATTAAATTTGAAGAATGTTTTTGAATAGGTTTACTGGTAGGAATGCTTGGAGTGATGGTAATATTGTTAATTATCACCAAACCCTGCATGCTAGCTATCCTTGTAGCACCAAGGCTAGTGATTTTTCTCGCTTGTTTATTTGATTGGCAGTGTAAGTGATAGTTTTTGGAAGCAAAACTGGAACCTAGTTTTCTACTATTTCACATTGCTGAAGGTTAGTTAATTAGCTCTTCACGTTCATTGATGGCCACCAGCAATGTTATAATGTGCTTTAATTTATGCAAACAGTGTAGCTTTTTCTTGTACCACACAAAGAGATAAGAAAAAAGTGATACAAATGAGCTGAATATTCAGACCAGCTGAAATATGTAGTATCCAAATACATTGAGCTAAGAAGATCTATTGAAACCATCTAATACTCATGTAAGTCCTTTCATCATAATAGTTCATCTTCAAACTATGTGATTAAAAGATCTAACAAAACAATCCATCTTCAAACGTCTGATAGCTTAAGAGGGCTCCATTAGCAAAGCAACTTTGAGCAAACATAATGAACAAGGACAGATGAATGCATATTTTTATAGGATTTCATCTTATGACGTCAACTTGCTAATTGATCTGTTAATGTTGAAAGTGGAGTTTAGAGACATTCTGTAGCATAATAATTTTCACAACCTTAACCAAGGTTTAATATTCATGCTTTGTTCCTTAAGTCACTTGTTTTGCTTGTGGATACCCTCATCATGGTCTCACATTTGGGCTTCATTCTTGACCTCCAAGGTGACTGATTATTCCATTCATTTCTTGTTTCTGATGAGCTGTGGTGGATTTGCTAAAATTCTATCTTGGACTCTGTGCAGAATATGGTACAAACCACCATTTGGGAAGGATAGGAGATGGCATTCGTCTTTGTAAGTAAATAAAATGTATTTTTTTTTTTGAATTTTTTGGTTTTTTTTTTTTTTTTTTTTTTTTTTTTTTTTTTGTAACTAAAACATTTTGTGGAGGGTTTTTTTCTGATGATCAATGTATCAGCAATTAACACAAGGTTGGTGTGCAGGGGCAGAGATTGATCCTAATCTCTTATTGGCTGTTTTTCTTCCTGCTCTTCTTTTCGAGAGTTCATTTTCAATGGAAGTGCACCAAATAAAGGTTTGTTTCTTGTTGTCTTTCTCCAATTTCAACAATTCTTTTGCTTAACTTCTTGATACCGAAAGAAACCGAATACATAAAATTATATAATTTATTTGTGATTGTGGCATTGGTCCATTTGTGCAATTTATTTGACTTTGCCCCATAGAGCTTGTTGAACATTACCTCCCAGCGCATTCGAATTTTGAAATCTATTCACAAGGTGGATCTTTGCTAGGAGTCTTAGTTCATTTATCCTTAACAAATACACTAATGGAAATTTGGTGTGTGTGTCAATTCAACCTTTTTTTTTCTTTTAACATTCAAAAGGATCTTCTGCTGTCATTGGATTAAAACACCTACCTCAATTGGTTTTATAATCCATTGAACATGATTTTGTGCTACCATTGGAGCCTTGTCCATTGTAATTCTTTAAACTTTCTCCCTTTTCTATAAACCATTCTTTTTCTATCCAACAGAAACAGGAAGAGAAAAAGGGGGAAAAGTCACTATTTGAATTAATACACCTGGCTTATATGGTTTTTGCAATTTGTATCGTATTCTTATCAAACAGTTTAACTAATGGAATTAGTAGGCCGTATACTTGGGAAAGGCCTCTAAGGCCGTATACTTGGGAAAGGCCTCTAAAAGAGGATGAAAGGAATATACCCGTCAGAGAGGTGGGAAATTGAGGATGCCATGACTAATGTGCTGAGGTGGCTGGGAGTAGCAAGAACTGCTCTTAGGTGTTATGAGATTATAGAAACAAAGTATAAAACACAGACTTTCATGAAAATTAAAAGAAAGCATTATGGTACAGAATAAGAGCAATTGTGAATCAACATAATAAAACATTAGGAAAGAAAACATGGCTCTTGTTAAATGTTGATCGTTGGCTGTACTTACGAGCCTGCTAATGTATTGGCAAAGTCTTGTATTTTACATAATGCATATAAGAGAACTTGTCAAAGCAGACAAGCATTCAACTCCATAGAGCTTTCTAGTATCTATTGCTCTCTTAGAAAGAAGTCCCCAGCTAAAAGTTTTACTAACTGAAGACCAGAAAGACAAAAGGAATCTATCTTATTTAACAAGCGAAGTGAATGGCATAGATTGGAACAGTGGTGTCCTCAAAACATTTGTATTAGGACAGGGATTCAAGTAACTTATGATTTTGCGATGATTGTTCTACAGGATTTGTCTCTTTAGAACAGGTAAAAAGATGAGGATATTGAGAAAGTCAATTTTTAGGCTGGAGTGCTGCACGGGAATGCTGTCAATCCATTGATCAAGTAAAATGCATTTTTTTTTAATTAACACGTAAATGGTTAAATCTAAGTTGGTATTAAGCTATTATTGGATGAGTTTGATTAGTTAGATTCATGCTGGTATATGGACAGCTGTATATGAAGGGCGAAAATAAACCAAAATTTTGACATTTTTCACTCGTGGAATCTCTTTTTTATTAATCGGTTGGGGTTCATTTTCATAGCAAAATACCTCCTTACATGAGTGAGATATGTTATACTTTCAAGGATTTTTGAATATTAGTTACAAAAATTTGATTTAGTAATGTTCTCTACATATTAATTCTGTTGGTCTTTCTTCTCTGATGCAGAGATGTATGGCTCAAATGCTCCTACTTGCTGGTCCAGGTGTTCTGATTTCAACATTCTGTCTTGGCGCTGCTTTGAAGGTTTGTTGAATAGCTGTTGAGGTGTAAACATTTGGAGTCTGTTTTAATGTGGCCTATAATATTGCAGCTCACATTTCCCTATGACTGGAGCTGGAAAGTGTCACTATTGTTTGGGGGACTTCTCAGTGCCACTGATCCCGTGGCTGTTGTGGCTCTGCTGAAAGATCTTGGTGCAGGCAAAAAACTGGGAACAATTATTGAAGGGGAATCCTTGATGAATGATGGGTAATTATTTTACTTTTTCTTGAATTAATTGCAACTTTTATGCTGAGCGAGGAGTTGGGATGTGTTTAGATCTGATGATAATATGTGCCATTTGTTTCAATGTGTTCCTTGCTTGTTCTATCTTCAGGACAGCTATTGTGGTCTTTCAGCTATTTTATCAGATGGTCCTCGGTCAGAGCTTCGATGTGGGGGCTATAATCAAATTTTTAGCAGCAGTCGCACTTGGGGCGTATGTAACATAGTCATTGACAGGTTGATGGACAATTATGCAACATACTTGCCATTCTGACTTTTCCTTTGTTTAGTGTAGGAATCGGTCTTGCCTTCGCCATAGCCTCTGTTTTGTGGCTTGGCTTTATCTTCAATGACACAGTCATAGAGATTTCTCTGACACTAGCTGTGAGCTACATCACTTTCTTCACAGTATGTTCTCTTCCTGTAACTGCAGCCTTTTAATTTCTATTCTATGACTTTGTTCTTTCTTTTGATATAGTTTATTTATCTTCCTTGTTTTTGCTGTTTCTTTCAAGTTGACTTGGAAAGACTATATTTAGAGCATTTTAATATATTGTGTCGTGGATTAGAAACTGGAGGTCCTTGTGTGAATGGTGGTTTCCATGGTAGCGTCCATTCCATTTAAGATGACCAATTGATTTTCTCCAATGTCATTGTTGAGAATGGAGGAGGAAAATCAATACCCTTATGTCTCAAATGGCTTGAGTGGTTACAACGTGAAAGGGTTTCTAGAGAGGTCACACAGCGAAAAATTGCTTAAGAGGTTGCCTGAAATTCTAGCACTTAGTATACATACAAAGAATTCACCAACTATACAACAATTTTCAATGAACATAAACTCCTTAACTATTTCCTATGGAGCGCATTCATATTCCCTAGAAGACTTTATTAATTGTCTCATATTTCTAATAGATCCTATTAATTTTTCATTGCCATTTCCATCACTCCCCTTCAAGCTGGGGCATATGACAATATGCACCGAGCTTGTTACAAAAATAATAACTTATAACCTGAACTTGTTGATTGGCGATGCCTTTGGTGATGGGTGACATCACTTTGCTAATTCAAATGACAGTTTTGACAATTTTGAAGTTCTGCTGAACTAGATGATGAAAGAAACATTTTGATGGAGACCAAACTTGAAGGAGATATTGAGAACTGCTTGACTAGATGGCTGTCCCATCCCACCAAAGCTCTTTCTGGACCAGATAGCAGACGAGCTTGATGGGACGAAGGACAACGAGCAATGACTCACACTTGGCTGGAAGCTGACAGGACTCAAGTGGCTCGGGAATGATATGCAACAAATCAGAGGAAGATGTGATTGAGTTTGTGCTGAGTAATGGAGGAATTTCGATGATGAGATGACTTTTTTTTTATTTTTTTATTTTTTATTCTTTTAAGGACTGCTTGATGAGATGGCAGGCCCATAAGACTAGTTGAGAATGGAGGAAAAATACCATTCGTATGACAATTGTTTTGACTGGTTACATGGTGAAAGGGTTGCTTGAGAGGTTACATGATGAAAGATTGCTTCAGAGGTTGCTTGAGGTTCTTGCATTTAGCACACATTTATTTATACAATAACGAATACACCAATAATACAACAATTTCTTCTGAACGTGAAGCCTTCAACTATTTCCTACGGAGTCTGTTCATATTCCATAGAAGACTTTTATTAATTTTCTCTTGCTTCCGGTGGATCCTATTAATTCCTTATTGCTATTTCCAATGGTCACGAAAGCTCTTCACTTTGCCCCGTTGTAACTGTGTTGAAGAGATATGATATTGGTACTGTATGGGTGTTGGGCACTTCATGACATTGAGCCAAAATGAGGCGCTGGCCTGGTCTAACATGTGTCTGCAGGCAACTCTGTAATTGGGTCCATATAACATATATTTTCATACTTAACCTTTCTCCATATTCTACCATTTGGTCTACTCAATTTCTAGGAGATGGTGCGAATGCATTAATTGTGTACACCTACACGATGATATGTTGCTTGCACACGGATAACTGAGTTACTAGTTTCAAAAAAATGGTTGGGGTGTGGATGAAGACAAATAAAAAGGGCACTTTGTTTGATTCTCAAAATTATTGTACATAATGCTGTACTTAAGAAAATGAAAGGTAAATAAAACGCCAAGTCTTTACTTGTTTTTCTCTGATTTTGACAGGGATTTGCCCCCTTTTTTACAGAAGAAATTCTTATGCAGTTGTGTGAATTCGATTATGTGGAGTTGAGGTTCACCTGTTGCAAAATTTTAGTATTTGATAGAACAGTTTCCATGTACGGAAAAAGGTATGTTTCTGGAGATTACTAGGTTTCTGCTAGGTATCACAAAAATGTGGACTTTCTTGTTTGCCATTTATGATGATCAATGGCTTCATCAAGTATATCTGATATTCTTGGGACCAAGTTTAGAGTAGAGGCCTTGGATGTAGGGAGGGGTCAGAGGGACATACTATCCAAATTAAGGATCATCTAGGTCAATTCTATACTAGTCTTCTATCCAACAGCAGATACTCGATTTAAAAGCTTTAAGAATTTGTTGTGATGAAAAAGTGCTCTAATAGCTCATCTTTGGTGGATTGTGATGGGTTAGAATGCTAGAATTTTGATGACTGGGTCTATTGGTACGATTCTCTTTCCATGAGAGTATTTTTTGGGTCTCTTTGAGCTAATACTTCAGAGGCCTTTAAAGTTTATTGTTTGAAGGATTTGAAGGGAGAGATTGGAAAGATGTCCTCATTTAGCTCTTCTCTGTTGTCTTGTAAGTTTCTGAGAGGATTTCCTATCATCTTGGAATTTCTCTTGTAATATCTTCCTTCTTCTAGGTGATCCCTTTTCTATGGAAAATGGGAATGCCACTCATTTTTTTTTTTGGTGATAGCAGAGGGAATGCTACTTTTGCAAGAGAAATTTCGGGGTGGTGATTAGTTATACACATAAATAAAAAAGAGGTGGGAGTTAGATTTGTTTGGCGCGGTGATTTTCAAGGATAAAAGGTAACTCAGCATCAGAAAAGCTGGAAGTATCTTTGAGAGAGAGTGACAGAGAGACTACTAGGGTTGTGTAACTTAGTACAAATACAATATTTTTAAAGTAAGATTGTCATATTTCTTATTTAGAAGTCCTTTTGGGGATAACCCTTGCAGAAAGTTATTGCCGCAAAAAATGTGTAAAGTATAACAAAGCAAAATAATAGAAAAACGAGAACATAAAGATTTTATGTGGTTTGTCTGGGTGAATAATTTGTACGAGTGCCTCCTGCAAAATTTTTAAAATGTGGGAGAAAGGAGATACTATGATGAACAGATAGAAATTTAGAATTTTCAACCCATAACTACCCTTTTGAGTAGCCTACAAATGAAGACCATAAAATGCCCCGTACAAAAAGTTAAGTTTGTGGTTGTGTATTCATTTGTTTTCTCAGTAAAATCTTCTTTAGCTTATTGGAGAGGACTAGTGCATAGAAAAAAGAGATAAGTGGAGTTATTAGCTAGTTTAGTTTAGCTAATGAAACTTTTGAGCTAGTACCAGGAGGTCATGGTATTAAGTTCAGATTTAGCATGGTTGGGGGGTTTATGGTAAGGAGTGAGCTGGCTTCATTGTATCCCATGATTCAAATAGCAGCTGCTTGGTGCTTTCCCAGTGCAGCATTCAAAGAATGGATTTTGCATCCCTTTCATCCAAATTGAGTGCTCAATCACCTTTCGACCAAAAATAAAACAGCAATAAAAAAGATAGGCAAAATGAAGTAAGAAAAAATGAACTAAAGAATAAAAAATTGAGGTTCCTAAGAGCTTATAGAAGTTATAATAGGGGAGACATTGTTGGAAATAATGGACCCCCAATCCATATGATTTTTGATAGGAAACTGACTTGCGGTTGCCTACAGTCAATTCAAGACCATTCATGATGCAAGAAAACTTCTCTGGACAAGTTATCCAAAAAAGGCATGAAGGGATAGTGCTCAAAAGCATCGATTTGAGAACTAAAATTTTTTAGGCTCAAGATGAAATTTTATGTAAGGTGACTATATACAAGTGCAGTCACTGCACTGAATTGAGAGCCAAAAAAATTTACTTTGCTGATAAAAATAAAGAAGGAAATCTTCTAGGCTCATTTATTGCAATTTGAATAGTTTATCAACTTCTTCATGTGGACATTTGGGTGAAGATAGTCTACATCATGGCCTTGGAGAGATGAATTAAGTGGAGATTTCTGGTTTAAAGTTCCCATAAATGTTCAAGTTGGTCTGGTAAATGAGCAAATTTATTCTGGTTCTTGCCCATGATGCCTGTGACAAGGTTTCCAACTTGAAGCAGTACCTCGTTTATTCATTTATTTATTTTTATTCTCTCTCTCTCTCTCTCTACTATACTATTCGAGATACTAAAAGAATCGGACATCCCTATTTTCATTTTGCCTTGTTCTTGTCCACGCCTGGTATATTTGAGTCAATATGGCATATTTTTATGGTATATGTCATTAACTATTCTTGGGAGACTTATTGTATATAATGTCGTAGGCACAAGAAGGGGCTGATGTTTCAGGTGTTCTGGCAGTGATGACTTTGGGAATGTAAGTTGCAATTTCTAACAATCCTCTAATGAGCTTATTGAGTGAGATATTATCATAATACAATCCATGGGCAGGTTTTATTCTGCAGTGGCAAGGACAGCTTTTAAAGGTGATGGCCAACAGAGCTTGCATCACTTCTGGTATTTCCTTGTACCCACTTATAGTAATGTACAAGCATGAATGCCTGCACAATGCAGTGGGCTTTTCTTCCCTCTTTAGAACTATTCATGGTCATTCTGGAATTGATAACACTATACGCCTTTTGATAGACCCTTTTAAATCATTTGATTCCATGTCGGGTATGGATCATAAGATCTCTAATACTTGTAATGTAGGATCATTATGTAGTTGATAAAAATTTGATTTTCTTGTAGTAAAACTTGTTCTTAATGATTTCTTATGATGTCATCTCACACCATATCTTCATTGCCTATTTGTTCCGTGAGATTATGTTCTCACTATTTATTTACCTTTGTAGGCATCTTGTTTTTGTCTTTTTTGCATGACTTTAATATTCCCTGATGCATTTATCTCTCTTTAGACTACTTTATTTATTTATTTTTTTTAGAAGGATTGAAGAAAGAATCTGGATGCTATGGGTTGTTTCCATTGTTAGATCAAGACACAAAGGATGACACTTTCTTTTTTTCTCTTTATATAGAGGTGCAGTTTAGGCCTCAAGGATAGGGGTGAATGAATGAGTTCTTTTGGTCATAGCAGGTGGGATCCATGAATTATTTTCCTTTTAGCAGACCCTTTTTTGATTTTTTTTTGGGTTATTTAGCTTCTACTTATGAGACACATTTCCTTATGCCAACAAACAAATAACTGCATAAATGAGAGGGAGCAGAATAAATAGGGCCCGGTCAAGGAAGCATGTAGTTTGAGACAAAACACTAGAAAGAGGTTAAAAAGCTTGAACACGGAGGTGTTTGGTAATATTGGACGGAGGAAGATTGAAATTTTGTGAGTCTGATGGTTTGGCTAGTTGATGAGTGTGGTCTCATGTAGAGAGTATTGGTAAAGCCTCTTGAGAAAGTATTATGAAGAGGCTTTTGGTCAAGGAAGTGAGTTATTTAGGAGAGAAGACTAGAATTCGGTAGTTGAATTAAGTGGATTGTTAAGTCCTTTTTTTCCCATAAGTTAGCTAGTGAGAGAAGAAGGCAAAGCTTTATCATCATGATTGAAAAGGATAATGGTGACAAGGTGATTTATGCTGATAAAACTGCAAATCAGATTACTTTCTTTTACTTACGGAGGATGATGGGTGGAATCCCATGTTAAAGAGGTCTTGAGCAGGACATAATGATGAGTATGGAGGTGTTTTAGTCAGTGAGGCCTTTTGAGATCAAGGAAATCAGGGCTAAGTAGGGATAACTCTACTGGGATTGTGCTGGAAGTTGGTTAGCTCTGACTTGTGCAGATGTTTCAGAATGCTAGTAAGAGTTGCTAATTACATTTAAGCATGTTATTAGGGAGTTCTTGTGGCCACAGCCAAATAATGAGAAATAGGACCTTTAGTTAACTGAAAGATGGTTTGTTGGCCCAAGTCTGAGGCAGGTCTACGTCCTGGTAACAATGTCTCTACTTGATGTTGGAAGAATATGACTACTCAAAATTTTTTATATCTTCTTGTTTCATGGTTACTCTATCTTTGTCAATATGAAAAGATATTAATGATGTCATTACCATTCAATTGCTGGTAAAACCCTATTAAGTCACTGGCTGGTGACCTGCTCTCTTCTCTGGTTCAACTTTTTTCCCTGGTTTTAAAGAGAGAGTTTCAGAGTTAGTTTCACATGTTTGAATAATGACCCATGACCTGAATCGTGAATTTTCAACTACGAGTCAAACCAAATTAATTACTTTCATATTTTGTTTCTAGTGAATAAACTAATATAATCACTTTGCAGTAGCTTTTGATACTCTCCCTAAATGATCTTTTGATACTCTTCAGCTCCTTCAAATACTTGTGGGATGCTCATGTAAATTTCTTCCTCAAGATCATCATGAGGTCATTCTTCGCATTATATTATTGTAATTCACAATTAAAATTGGTAGCTAACGACAACAGTATTCTCACTTTGTTCATTTTTGTAATTGGTACAAATGTTTCGTGATAATCAACTCTATATGTCTGAGTGTACCCATTAGCAACTAATCTTGCTTTGTGGTGCTCTAATGATCCATCCACCTTCTTTAAAGAGAAAACCCATTTACACTCTATTGCTTTGTTTTCTTCTGGCAGGTTGACTAGTTCTCATGTCTTATTCTTTTCTGATGCACCCATTTCAATGCTCATAGTTTTCCTCTAACTCCCCTTTGATTAATACCTTTGATAAAGGGTTTGAAATTGATATTTTATTTAGATTCGTGAGGAAGCTCTTATGAGCTGGTGAAAAATTTTAAGGTTACAAAAAGGGATAAAGGATATAGTGGTCATTTGGTACACTCATGGGGTTTCTTTTCTCATAGCTATGGGTATGATTAGGTCTGCAATATGAGTCTCGGGAAGTTGGTGATCAGGAATTGGTATGGGGTTAGATACTGTTACCTCATTCTTAGGACTTGGATTGGTGGCTTGAGCTTGCTTTAGATCCGGAGGTGGAGCTTCCTTTCTTGAGTACATGTTCAATTTTGAAATAATTAAAAACTTTATTACCCCTTATTGGAGACTTGTGCGGACATGAGCATATGGAATAGGAGATTTAAATTCCGGTGAAATTGGGGACTCATTCAGATGAAGCATGGATGATGGACCCACAATCAAAATTTGTGATTTGAGTTGGTCACTTGGATGAGGCAGAAGAATGTAACTCGAGCAATAAAAAATCCTTATCTTCCAAGGTAGATGTCTCCTGCTAAGATAAGGTATGGTGAAATATGATTTTGCTTCCACAAAGGTGACATCGATGGAGACATATAGTTTTCTGGTGGGTGGATGGAAGCATTTGTTGCCCTTCTGAGTGGATAGATATCCGACAAACACACACATAATGGCTCTAGGATCCAAATATTTCTTTGTTATGGTTATGGACATGGACAAACAAAGTACACCCAAATACCCGAGGAGTGAGGTTACCTATGACTCTAATGTTGGGATAAAACTTAGATGGGACTTCCATTGGTCTTTTTTAATCCAAGATCCATGAAGAAAGATGTAAGCACCGCTTCCCCATTATTGTTTTTGTACATTGTGATAAAATAATAATGCTCATGTACTGTCTAGAAGGTGGTGATTTTTCCTTTCAGCTACCCTATTTTGTCGTGGGGCAGTGTTATACGATGATTCATGAATGATTCTTCCTTTAGAAAGTTAGGTGATAGGACTTCATTAAAATAGTTCTGAGCATTATCAGTCCTAACCGTTTTAACTTTTGTACCACATTGGTTTTGGACCATCGTATGGAAATCGGAGAAAACCTAGCTTACATCATTTTTATTTTTGAGCAAGAATATCCAAATGACCCTAGTGCAGTCATCTATGAAAGAAACAAACTACCGAAGAAATATTTGGAACTATTGAGGCTCCCTATATATCATGGTGAATTCAATACAAAGGAGAAAAGGTTCTTTTATTACCAATGGGGAAAGAAACCCATGTGATTTTGGCATACTCACAAATATCACAATGAAATAGTTTAATGTTAAATGCCTTAAACAAAGAAGGAAACATAATTTTTAAAATTGCAAATGATGGATGTCGAAGGCGGAAATGGTGTAACCAGATGGCATCTTTATCGGAAGAAAGAAAGAAATAACACAGATAAATTTGACTTGATCATATTTAGTTGATTGGTTTCCTCAAGATAGTAAATCCATCCTTCTCCTTAGCAAGTCCAATCGTCCTACCCGAACTTTGATCCTAAAATTCACAGTAAGAGGGTAAAGCGTACCATGGTAGTGTAAATTTTTCGTAAATTTTTGAATGGACATAAAATTAGTTGACAGTTTTGGGGTATGTAAAACATTTTTAAGAACAACACTCGAGGCAACATGGACATTCGCTGCTCCTCCCACCATGGTTCTGGTTCCATCTACTTCAAAGGTTTTCCTATTGCTTGGACATCGGGTATAGGTTACAAACCGATTTGAGATGTGAGTCATATGGTTTGTCTCATGATTCTAGAATCGATGAATCCACAAGCATTTTATCAAAAACATTTGATCGAAGAGAACAGGGTGATTTACTTGAAAGGGCTTAATGAACAAGATCCGGATGAAGGTTTCTCAAGTGACTCCAGTAGTCTCCTCAACTTTTCTGTCTCTTCGCTGTTAAATTCCCCGCATGCTTGTTTTGGATCCTGTGTTGCTTGTGAAACACCATATGGGCCTGATTTTGTTGTCGTTGCAGTGGTCCCTTATTTCTCCATTCACGACTGGTGGTTGGTTTCCCATGCAATTTCGCAATGATCTTTTGTGTGGCCTGGCTTTTTGTAGTGGGCACACCAAAGCTCCTCGCAACCTGGCTTTCTGTGTTCAGTATTTGGTGGCTATTCCAAGGTAAGACCTCATTGTTTGTTACTAGCCGCAGCAAGTGCAGAGCCTTTAGTTGATTCGGGTTCAAGCATAACTCCCCTACGACTCTCTTCATCCCAAATCAAGGAGATTGTTTTATTAATGGATGGAACCTCTGTCCTTCCAAGAATTTGAATCAGAACTTGATCAAATTCGTGGTTTAAACCTGAAAGAAAATCATAAACTCGATCCCTTTCAATAAAATTTTTTATTATAGCTGCACAATTCGATTATGAACTATTGGTTCTAAGCTATCTCTGGCGATGAATCAATTCGAAGTGCTTTTCTTGCGTATTCTTGATAAACCAGCGTTTATATATAGATGTAGGAGGATCTGTTTGGGAAGTAAGAAGCCCCTTTGACATCTCTTCATTTGCAAAGAATTCTCATATGGTTTTGTAGGAAATCAACATATTTAGTCACAGTTTACTCCCCAGTCTGGTTGCTCTGATCTTGGTTTTAATTTTGTATATTATATAAGTGCAGCGTCATAGATTTGGGAATACGTCCGATTTAGGGCCTCCCAGATTGCCATTGCAAATGGGAAGAACATGTGTGTGTCGCTGATTTCGGGCATCATGGAGTTCCAGAGAGAAGACATAATCGAGTCTTCCTCGTCTTACGCTTTGAAACATGCTTCACTTTCTTTTGGTCAAGTCCACAATAGGTGGTTCAATTTTCCCTTCCCTTTTAGAAAAGTACAAACCAACCGAAACCACTTCAGATAATTTTTACCATTCAGTCGATACATCGGTTGGATGTTCTACGGTTCACCTGTGGTGCGTGGTATTTGTTCCTCCTCCGTTGTTTGAGACGGTTAAACAAGGCTAGAAGATGTCGTATCTGACATTCTTTAAGAACTGGTCATAAGGACCAAAGGAAAAGAAATAAAAGAAATAGAAGATGATGACAGCAATGAAGGCACATCACAAGAGGTAAAAGGGGGCTACAAAGGCCGAAGGAGAAATAGGGGATGATGGCGGCAATGAAGGCCTCTCAGTTATAGGAGTCAAGAAAAGGGTCTAGGGTTGAAAAACCACTCTTATTTGTTCTCTGAAAACAGAGTAAAAAAAAAAAAAAAAGAAGAAGGAGAACAAAAAGAAGGCTGTGAAGGCCAATGTTTCAATCCTGAAAGAGTTTAAAACTCTGATACCATGGGACAATATTGAAAAGGTTTTGTATATTTTTTTTTCACTTTATGTTTTACATAGTTTCAGCCATATATATATATATATACAAGAGCTAATATCGACTAAAATAGAGAATTAGCTAAACAGGAAAACCTAAATACTATAATCTTGGACTTTCTCTCAATCACATCCCTAACTTCTAGAGACATCTATGTACAGATTCCTATCTCTAATTATATTACATAATTCTGGGAAGAATAAAATACAATATACCCGTATCTTTCAATAATCTTGTTTGCAGCACATTACCTATAAACTTTCCACATTCTAGACTGGCCCTCCTAGTTACTGATCTTGTGGATTTGTTTCCCTTGTCACATCTTGTTAACTTTTTTCCTCTAGGGCTTAATGGTTGGTTTGTGAGTCTATATTTTTCATAATGATGCTTTTCTGAATAGACACCTTGTATTTATTGCATATGTACCTTCAAAGTTGCTGCCATCTGAAATCTTGAATTTCTTCTTTCAGGGAGATGGTTGCATATATTGCTAATACATTAATCTTCATCTTGAGGTGAGAGATGGATTTGGCACATCTTTTAGAACCTTTTTTCTTTTCTTTTTCTATGTTGTCACTTTGTGGTGCTGATAAATGTGTTGCCTTTCCGCCACGTTTTGATTCTTGAACTCATGAATGCATTGCCATATTATTGGTTTGCATGCTTCATAGTTGAGCTGATTTTACTTGTGCCGGACCTAAACTAAACTGTCCAAATAGCGAAGTCAAAAAGCAACAAAATAGCATATCATGCTCAGGGACATGATAACAAGGCCTAGTTACTACCAAATTTTTATTTGAATGATGCAAGCTGAGCTGCTCTTTAAACCAATCCCATAGTCAAGATTCACTTTTCACTTTTGAAGAGCTAAGATTGATCATTTCTATCAGTCACAATTGTGATTGCGTACCTGTGTTCTGTTATCTATTTCCTCTTTAACATTATTTAGATTATATTGATTTCATTTTTCAGTGGAGTTGTCATAGCTGAAGGTGTTCTTAGCAGCGACTTTGAAGGCCAAGGTGATAGGCTTTCCTATTGACTCTTCCATACTCTTCAGTAGATTACGATAAATCTGCCCATGTTTTGGTGATTGATGTTTCACACTCAATTTTAGTGTGTGTGTGTGTGTCTTTTTCAGGAAGTTCTTGGGGCTATCTTGCTCTTCTATATGTTTATGTCCAAATCTCCCGCATTATAGTTGTTACCGTATTATTTCCTTTTCTCAAATATTTTGGCTATGGTCTTGACTGGAAGGAAGCAATCATCCTTGTGTGGTCTGGCTTACGGGGTGCAGTGGCCTTATCGCTATCATTATCTGTTAAGGCAAGTTTTGTTCAGTCTGGATCATTTATAAATATTTCTCCTTGAGCATTGTTTAGTGTGTCTGTGCAAGGAAGCATGCATGTCCAAAGTTTATAAATATCACTTTATATTCATGGTATGTGTAAGTTTGTAGGATATATAGCTCTTGTTGGATCTCTCTGTCTTCCCTCATCCATGTGCACATGCTCATACAAATGGAAGATCCGGGATTGCCATTCTTTACTTTAATGTTTGGGATTTCCTGTTCTCTTTTTAGTGTCTTCCTAATGTTAACAAATGGAAGAGGTGGTGAAGGTTGGGTTGTTTCTTTTCTTCAAAATTGTTCATGAGGCAAAGTGGGACAATTCTTCATATCTGGTTGCAGCCCTGTTTTTCATACATATATATATCATCTCAAGTAGGACCACTGACCACCTTATATTGTATAACTTGTTTGACCTAGAAGCCATACATCACATCTTCTTAGCATAGACTTATGATACAATGGGTGAACTATTGACCTTTTCCCTTTCACACACACCCCAACCAACCATTGCACAAGCAGCGTATTTTTTTCTACCGGTAATGCCATTATGGAGTGAAAGACATATCAAGAAAACAAGTAGCATAGCAATCTATAGTGGAAAACCAGAAATGTATTGTTCGAATGGGAAGAAAAGCAATTATTTTTAACAGAACTAGAAATGAAAGGGTGAGTTCAAATTTACACCAACAGGACACATTAAGATCAGCTATTATGTAATCACATTGGTTGTTATTGTTGAAGAACAATGCAATCAACCATTCAAGACTCAAAACCAAGTCCGCAAGGCCTCAAAATGAAGCCGAATCATGGTCTAAACTGTCCGAACAATATGGCCTAAAACTAGTCAGAATGCTTTCCAGAAAATGTATCCAGGCTGTCCAGATTCTAGCCCACTTTGGTGGGCTAATTCATGCAGCAAGAAAAGGCCTTTCCTTGGGGTGGTTAGAGTAATTAAAGATCAACAAAAGGAGTCCAAAATAGAAGCCAAAGAAGCTTAGAAAAGCCCAAAAGTCAGTCTACACAGCCAAGGGTATTTTGAGTAGAATTTATATCGGCTAATTTTTGGTTTGTCTCTACTGACTAGTTTTGTGTCTACCAGCTAGTTTATGAGTCTATTGGCTAGTTGAGCTTCATTCCTATATAAATGCGTGTCTCACCTCTCAAATGTTGTGTTTGGAGGAACAATCTCTTCTTCCTTTGTCTAAGCTCTCTGCACTCTTGTAATTTTCTCTCAAGGGACAATCCTCCCTTTGTAATGCATTCTTGAAATACAATACAAAATGCTCTTGATCATCTTTATTCAAGCACTTGTGTTATTAATATCATTATTACAACATGGTATCAGAGTAGGTCACAATTCCAATCTCTTCACATGATTCCTTTCAAACTCACCCTTTCTCCTCCATACTCCTAGTCTCAACTAACTACTATCAATGGGTTCAAGGAGTAAAAAGGTCTCTCAATCAAAGACACCTCTTAGAGCACATCATGGAGGAGCCTATAGAGGAGTCTAACCCCAAGTACAAAGAGTGGAAAAAGAAGGATGACCAGGTATTCATGCTGCTGTCCAACTCAATGGACCACACTCATCACGTGCTAGTCGCTAGTGCTTCAACGACTAAAGCTCTATGGAACCAAATGTATGGTCTCTATGGGCAAAAATCCAACTTGGGGAGAATATACAAAATCAAAGTGCTAATTGGCGGTCTCAAGGAGGGAAAGACAGTCGCCCAACCATTTGGTGAGCATGGAGATTTATGGAATGAGCTCTGCACCCTAAGACTAGCAACCATTAATCCAAAAATCCTTCAACAAAGGGAGGATGAAGACATGATGTTCAGCTTGCTCATCTCGCATGGAGAACAATATTTCAATGTATGACAAGAAATCCTAAAGATGAAGGAATTCCCTTCATTCCAAGAGATCCAATAAATGATCCAACGAGTTGATGCAAGCACAAGGATCGAGGAGGCTGCTCAATCCCATCTCCAAGTTCACGGTTTTGAAGCTGTTGGAGGAGAATAAAGGGCCAATTTTGTGTCCTAACCACCCAAGAAATCAGTGTGTTCACATTGCAAAAAATTTGGACACACCAAAGAAAAGTGCTGATTTTGCAACCACACTTGAGGCCAAAGAGGGGTCATGGAACCTCCAACAACTCCAACAGTTCCAGCACCGCCCAAGCTACATCACTTGAGTCAACTATTGAAGAAGTGGTGACAAGGGTGCTGCTCAAACGAGGACTTAATCGCGGCTCCATTCTAGTACTCATTCTAACTCTACCTCTAAAGTTCAAGATTGATTATTAGACTCGGGATGTGATCACCATATGGTTAGGGACAAAAGCAAATTTCAAAATTTAAAACCCCTCCCTATCCATAGGATGATCAAAGTAGCCGATGGACATAATCTAGAAGCTAAAGGACTTGGTGAGGTAAAAATTTTTTGGCAAAAAGTTAAAGGCTTTATATGTTCCCAAGTTCTCATTTAACCTTATGTCTATTAGGCAAGTGACTAAAGACCAAGATTGCAAAGTTGTTTTTGATCCTAACACTATTGTTTTTCAGGATCTCAAATCGAACCAAGTCTTTGGTAGGGGATCCGGAAGAAACAACCTATATTACATAGATGAAGACAACCATGCTCTTACAACATGCCAAGTAGGAGACAGGCATTGTGAAGCCTGTATTTTTGGAAAGGAAAACCAAATGTATTATCCAATTTCAAAAATATGGTATAAATATGGTACAAAAGAGAGACCTACATATGATATTCATTGATTTAGAAAAATCATATCATAGGGTTCCTAGAGAATTATTGTGGTGGGCGTTGATGAAAAAAGAGATATCTTTGAAATACATTAATCTCATTAAACATATGTATGAGGGAGCTACAACCGGTGTTAAAACTTGCGGGGGTTTGAGCGATAGTTTTCCCATTAATATTGGATTCCATCAAGATGCAGCATTAAGTCCCCTCTTTTTTGTAATAGTGATAAACGAAATTACAAAAAATATCTAAAATGAAATACCATGGTGTATGTTTTTGGCAGATGATATAGTGTTAGTTGATAAAACTAGAGAGTGTTAGTGCTAAACTAGAATTATGGAGACTCACACTAGTATCTAGAGAATTTAGATTGAGTCGATCGAAAAACGAATATATGAGATGTAGGTTTAGCGATAGTTATAGGAATGATGAAGAAATGATTAGATTAGATGGGCAAGATGTCTCAAAAAATAATCGATTTAGATATCTAGGCTCTATTATTCAAAATGATGGCAATATAGATGAAGATGTGAATCATAAGATTCAATCGTGTTAGATGAAATGGAGAAAGGCATCCGAAGTTTTTTGTGATCGGACGATACCATTACACCTGAAGGGAAAGTTCTATAGAACTACGGTTAGACCTACACTATTGCATGCTACTGAGTGTTGGGCTATTAGACAATAATAAGAACAAAAGATTACTGTAGCAGAAATGAGAATGTTTAGGTGAATGTGTGGAAAAATTAGAAAAGATAAAATTAGAAATGAAGAGATTCGTAACAAGTTGGGAGTTAGTTCTATTGCGGATAAGATGTGAGAGTGTCGTTTGAGGTTGTTCGGGTATGTGCAAAGAAGGCCTAAAGATGTACCAGTTAGGAGAACAGAGAATTTAATTATAGGAGATCTAGTAAAACGTATAGGTAAACCATTGAAAATTTGGATGCAAATTATCCGTTAAGACATGGAGGTTAAGGGTTTAGAAGAAAAAATGATTTTAGATAAGAATGGATGGCGAAATAGAATCTACACAAATTGAATCAATATATTTATGATATTTATCTATTAACTTTTATTTATTTTTATTTTATTTTTCTCTTATTTTATTTTCTTTATTTTATTTTTCTTTTTATTTATTTTTATCTATATATATTTTATTCTTATTTTTCTCTTTTTTCTATCTTATATAAATTTGTTTCTCAAATGACCGACTTCAAATTTTGAGAATAAGGCTCGGTTTGTTGTTGTTGTTGTTGTTGTTGGTATAAAAATGCTTTTGACCTTGTGTACTTAGATATTTGGATCTTGTCTATTGTATCTAGAAGAGGATTCAAATATTTTATATTATTTATAGATCACAAAACTAGATACACTTTGGTTCTTTATGCTTACCACTAAAGCACAAGCATTTGAAGCATTTACGACTTTTCTATCATATTGTTGAAAAGATGGAGTATGAAGCTCGGGGAAGATCCACCAAATATCAAGGCCTCGGGACGTGGTCCATGGAGAAGTCCAGAAATGTCCAAAGGACAAACCGAGATGGTCCAAGTGCAAAGCTCATTTAGAGGCAATCCTAAATCCAACCCTGAGAGGTGGTCCATGGAGAAGTCCAGAAATGTCCAAAGCACAAACCGAGGCGGCACAAGTTTAAAGGTCATCTGGAGACCAACCTAAGAGGAGTTTTGTAGCCCACAATTAGGATGTTAAATGGGTGTATTTTGTAACACTAAATAAGATCCAAAAGTGAACAAAAAAATGTAAAACAAAAGAGGGCAAAATATTGCCCCTACTGTCCCAGAATTTTAGACCCATTTAGGGATTCAAAATGGGTCCCAAAATGGGCCCAACCTATGGATCACAGCTGGGCCAAAAAGGGCCCAGCAAAATCCAAGTCATGGGGGCCCAAAATGAGCCCCCATTGGCTAAAAGAAATAGCCGTTGGGGACTGCCCCAATGGCTAAAATTTCTTGCCGTTGGGGACAGCCCCCAATGGCTAGTGGAGAGAGCATCTTTATGCTCTCTCCCTCTCTCTCATTCTCTCATTTCTCTCACAAACCTCTCCACCTCTTTCTCTATAAATAGGCACTCCCTTGTACCTTTGAAGTATGGAGAAAATTCTCCCAAATAGAGGGCTAAATGACCCTCATAGATAGGGTATTAGTTTCTCAATTTTGAGTAAAGTCTCACACATATTTTTGAGCATTGTCTCATTATAATTTTCTTAGGCCATTGTCCCTCTTGTATTCCAAATATATGTGGGCATTGTTTCACATTCTTTATTTATAAAATGCTCATTGAGACAAATTCATTTTATAAAATTTTTACACATGTCACTAAGCAATACAATGTTAATTTAAAGATGTTTAGTACAGATGATGGAGAAGAGTACATAAGCAAAGATTTTACTGCATTCTTACAAGAGAAAGGGATAGTCCACCAAATAACATGTCCTTATACCCTACTACAAAATGGGGTAGCCGAAAGAAAAAATCGGCACCTCTTAGAAATCGCTAGGATCAAAATGTTTCATACTAATACACCAAAGACTTTTTGGAGTGATGCTATTAGTACCGCAGCTTACTTGATCAACCGTTTGCCTACTAGAGTTCTTCAAGTGAAATCCACCTTGGAAGCTCTCACTAAAACAAAACCAGAAATATGTTACTTGTGAGTGTTTGGGAGTGTTTGTTACGTTCACACGCCAAGGCAATTTAGAGATAAATTAGACAAAAAGGGCAAGCGGTGTGTTTTTCTAGGATATGCACATTACTAGAAGAGTTATATATGTCTTGATTTGGAAACTAACAAACTATACACATCAAAAGATGTAATATTTATAGAAAATCAATTCTCTTTTATAGGACAAGACAAAGGAGTTGGAACTTAGAAGAGAAGATCTGCACATTTTCCTCTCAATGCCTAAGCCCGCAAGTACTTCTGATCACACCCCAGAACAAGGAGAAGAGATGCAACAAGAAGGTGAAGAGGGCACAATAGAGCCAGAAATAGTGGAGGTACAAGAGCAGGGGGAGAACAAGAACCATCTTGTTCGGTTCAAGAAGAGGAAACGAGTGATCATTCGCCTCCACCTCCTCCACTGAGGAGATCATCAAGGCTTAGACTCCCTCCTTTTGAATGGATGAATCGCAGAATCCCATTGTCTAAATATTATACTAGTACTAACACATCTCTTGGTCTCCAAATCTTCTCTAGTGGCATTGATAAAGTGCAGAAACCCAGGTCATTTAATGTGGTCAATGAACTTCCGGAATAGAGAAAGCCAATGAAAGAAGAGTTGGATGCATTGGCAAAAAATGGAACCTGGGAGATCACCACACTTCCAAAAGGAAAAAGAGCAGTAGATTGCAAATGGGTGTACAAAGTGAAGCACGAAAGTGATGGGTCAATTGGGTGATACAAGGCATGATTGGTTGCAAAAGGCTTCACACAAACTTATGGAGAAAACTTCAATGAGACTTTTGCACCAGTAGCTAAAATGAACACAATCGGAGTTCTCATGTCCATTGCAACAAATCAAGGGTGGAAAATGTATCAAATAGATGTGAAGAACGCATTTCTTCAAGGAGAGTTGGAGGAAGAGGTGTACATGCATCTTCCACAAGGTTATCAATCACAAAAAGAGGGGCTGGTATGCAAACTTAAGATGACTATCTATGGTATCAAGCAGTCTTGACGGTCCTGGTATGCAAAACTTAGTTCATCTCTTCTCAATGACAGCTATAGGAAATGTAATAGTGATAACTCAGTATTCATCAAAGGGGATAATGAAAAGAGCACTATTATTCTCATTTACGTTGATGATATAATCGTCCCTGGGAATGATTTGAGCCTCATAAACCAAGTTTAGTTTGCTTAAGTCTAAATTTGAAGTTAATGATCTACGGCTTCTAAGGTACTTTTTAGGAATAGAGCTTGCCTATTCCCATAAAACGGCTTGCTCTATCCCAAAGAAATACATGCTTGATCTTTTGTAGGTAATAGGAAAAATAGGAGCAAGACTAGCTATTGGTCCTGTTTCCTATGGAGACAAGGGAAAAGATGATGATCTGCCCTTCACAAATGTGCAAAGATATCATAGATTAGTTGGGAGGCTCATTTACCTCACCATTACTAGGCTGGACATCTTATATGCCGTGAGCCAATGCATGCCCCTACAAAAGGAGATTAGAGAGTAGTCGAAAGAATTTTGAGATACCTGAATGAGACTCTAAGAAGAGAGGCTTATGGATGAAGAACAATAGGAGCACAAAAAATTGAGGGATTTTATGATGCAGATTGGGCAGGAGACTCAAGGGATAGGAAATCCACAACAGGCTATTGCATGTTTGTAGGAGGAAATCTTGTCTCTTGGATGAGCAAAAAACAATCTGTGGTGTCAAGATCTACTGCAGAAGCAGAGTACAGAGTCACAGCTGTAGCAGCTAGTGAGATTGTTTGGTTCGAGGCTTTAGTACAAGAACTAGGATTTCCAATTACTCAACCAATCAAGCATCGTTGTGATAATCAGTCTGCAATCCACATTGTTTCCAATCCAGTTTTCCACGAGAGAACTAAGCACATTGATGTTGATTTTCATTTCATGCGGCAAAAGGTAGAAGACAAGACTATCATCATCCCTCACATAAGGTGAAGACAGAGTAGGAAACAAGGATTGACTGATGATAAACAACTTATTTTATTGCTCAAGAGTGCTTGCCTAATGTAGGCCATATTTGCCTCATGAATTTTACAGGAAGATTTCTGCATTTTTTCATGCCCAAGATCATAGTAGGCCTTTTCTTTTTATAGAGATGGAAAGAGAGAAAAAATATATGGAGAAAAAGTGAGTGAAGGAGCCAGGGCTCCTTCCAAAAGACAGGAAACTAGGCATTGGGCTGATGCCCAACGGCTAGTTTCTACTAGCTGTTGGCAGGTCCCAACTGCTAGTTTGTGCTAGCAATTGGGGCCTGTCTAACTGGCCCTTTAATGGGCAGCATTTAGTTTCTGCCTATGCTCATATGTTAGGCCCTGATCAGAGCCATAAATGGACCCTGATCTGGAAAGAATTCTGGCCCAAATTGAGCTAGTTTTCTGATTTAATTCTGGACCATTTTTTTTGGGCCCAATTAGACCATATCTTGGCAGCAATTTTGGGCTAATAATTTGAGCTTTGTGACTTGTTTCTCTGGTAATTGATAGAATGTCCTTAAGAGCTTATAGTGCTTGTTGAGGAGCCAAAACTTGAGTGCTAACTTGATGAGTTTGATGATTGCTATTTTCAACTCTTCCCCTCAAGTTGGGCGCAGAGATGTCTACTGTGCCCAACTTGCCCATGATGCTATGAAGATGATGAGCTGTTCCTCGGTGAAGATATCTGCAAGCTGATCATCACTTTTGATGTGAAGAGTAACTATCAAGTTTTCTTCCACCTTTTGATGTACAAAATGACAATCAACTTTTATATGCTTGGTTCTCTCATGGAATACTGGAATTGAGGTGATATGAATGACTGATTGATTGCCACAAAAAGTTTGATTAGAATAGTGACTTTGAATCCTAGCTCTTTTGTTAATGCTTTGAGCCGTATGATTTCTCTTATGGCTGCAGTCATAGCTATATACTCAGTCTCTACACTCGACCTGGATAATACATTTTGTTTCTTGCTTTTCCATGACACGAGATTTCCATCAACAAACATGCAATATCCGGTTGTTGATCTTCTATCCTTTGAATCTCCTGCCTAATCAGCATCACAGAAACCCTGAATTTCTGACTTCTGGTTATTCTTCATCTGGATGCCCTTTCCTGGTGACCCCTTCAAGTAGTGTAGGATTCTCTCTGCTGCCTTCCGGTGCTTTATTTTGGGAGCATGCATGTGCCGGCTAACTTGACTCACAGCAAAGGATATGCCAGGTCTGGTTATAGTTAGATTGATAAGCTTGCCTACAAGCCTTTGGTATCTCAGCACATCTTTAAATGCTTCATCATTCTTTATTCCAATTGTTATGGAGATGGGACTGTAGGCTGGTTTAGCTCCTAGTTTACTTGTATCCTGCAATAGATCAAGTGTATATTTCCTTTGGGATAGAACAAACCCATTGGGACAATAGGCAAGTTCTATACCTAGAAAGTACTTTAGCTTTCCTATGTCTTTAATTTCAAACTTGGATTTAAGAAAACTTCAAACTTGAACAACTTGGTTTAGATTGCTTCCGGTGATTGACTATGTCATCTACATATATAAGTACAATAGTGACATTTTCTTTTTTTTTTTTAATGAAAAGCAATGAGTCACTATTGCATTGAATCCATCACTTAGAAGAACTGAGCTAAGTTTAGCGTACTAGACCCGTGGAGATTGTTTTAATCTAACTTGATGAGTTTGATGATTGCTATTTTCAACATAAGGGGTCAAGAGCAGCTTGCAAACATCTTCATCAAAGGGACGACAGCTAATTATCTTCAAGCCGTCCTTGTCAAGTTAGGCTCCATAGACATCTATTCGCCAAACTTAAGGGGGAGTCTTGAAGAACAAGGCAATCAACCATTCAAGACTCAAAACCAAATCCTCAAGACCTCAAAATGAAGCCAAGTGATGGTCTAAACCGTACGAACAACATGGCCCAAAACTAGGCAGAATGCTGTCCAAAAAATGTATCCAGGCTGTCCAGATTCTAGCCCACTTTGGTGGGCTAATTCATGCAGCAAGAAAAGGCCTTTCCTTGGGATGGTTAGAGGAAGTAAAGATCAACAAAAGGAGTCCAAAAGAGTCCAAAATAGAAGCCCAAAGAATCTTAGAAAAGCCCAAGAAGTCAGCCTAAACAGCCATGGGTATTTTGGGTAGAATTTATAATAACTAGTTTTTTATTTGTCTCTACCGGCTAGTTTTCTGTCTACCGGCTAGTTTATGAGTCTATTGGCTGGTTGAGCCTCATTTTTATATAAATGTCTCACCTCTCAATTGTTGTCTACGGAGGAACAATCTCTTCTTCCTTTGTCTAAGTTCTCTGCACTCTTTTAATTTTCTCTCAAGGGACAATCCTCCCTATGTAATGCATTCTTGAAATACAATACAAAAAGCTCTCAATCATCTTTATTCAAGAACTTGTGTTCTTGATAGTATTATTATAACAGTTATTGCATTCAAAACCACTCTTTACGGGGGCTTTAATGCTGTTTGTCTTGCTACAGCAGTGACATGATTTGTATGCACCCACTATGGCTTTGCTATGAAAGACCTTGTCAAGTTGTTATTTCTGCAACACCATTGCAATTTTAATTCCTTTAAAAGTAACAAAAGTCATCAATCTTCTATATGTAATTTTGTTATTTTACACCATGACTACCACTGTAAGAGCATCCAAGCACGACAAACTGAGAGAGAAATGAAACAAGAAAGAGAAACTATTGTAGTTTTCTTGTACCTTTACTTTGAGTGGATATCTTATCCTCCTCCATGTACTTGTCCTATTTTTGAGCTTTGTCATAAATTTGTGCTCTTCCTGCCTTATTTGTAAATTATTTAATGAAGACAAGAATTTGAAGTAAAGAAACAAGTAATAGTTGAATCTCAAATAGGAAGACAACATGGTTTCTGCACCATTTTTATGTCATGTTATCTCCTTCTTTTGGGGGCCCTTACTTGAAGCAAGGAATCGATGTACTTGATCATGTTAATAAGCAGGTCCAGAAAAATTTCTTTCTTTTTTCTTTTCTTTTCTTTTTTTTTTGGGTGGAATCCATAAGTGAAGGGAATTTTGTGTCAGAGTTGATATAGGAGAAGGCACAGCTGCTAGTATAAGTTACTTTTTCATTATTAGCCTTGACAAGAGCCTGTAGAAATTAGTCTCCAAGGTTTTTAATAGAAGTTGAAGAGAAAATAAGAAAAATTTTCAGGTCTTATCCATATGCTCTTGTAGAAGGTATTGAATATGGAAAGGGATCAGATTGCTAATGAAGTGGTGGATACAAAGTTGAACAATGGATTGTATTTCACAAGCATGGCATGTATGAAGCTTATGACCATGTCAAGATAGAGTTTTGTAGCAAGAGTTCGTATCTAGTTCCTTTTGTTAGTCTCATATGATACCATTTTTACCATAGAAACAGTCCAGCTGATTGATCTGTTTGTGGCAGTTCTTTTCTGATTACTTTATTGATCTATTTTTATTTATTTAGTCTTTTGCTTTTGTGTTGGAACAATTTTAGTCATAGACATGCTCGTGCCAAGATGTAACATGTGTTTAGTCCACTATTGAAACACAAAAAAAGGATGTGCATATCCATGTGAGCATCACGATAAGTATATAAGTGGAATCTATGGCTGCAAATAAGCTTGAGCTGGGGTCACTGACAGGTTAAGCTTGCGCTCATTTATTTAGTGAACTGGCCAAGCTTGTGGTTCACTTTGCTGCTCAACTAGGTTTGCGAATATGCAAGAGCTCAAGCTTGAGTTTAATTAATTTTAGATACACAAACTTGAGCATCTGAATGCTTCGCTCAGATTGTTTGCAAAGTCACCTTCCTAGGAATGGAGAGCTGTAGGCTTAGTAGTGGACAGTGATTCTCCTATAGCTATCAGATCAATGACTTTAAAATTGATCCCATGAGAAATTGTTAAACTTCATCCATGTTGGCTGTCAATTCTTTGCAGGTAGGGAAAATGTGGCCGTTCTTATATTCCATGAGTAATGGGATAATACTAATCTCTTCAAGTGTCAGAGTGTGCATCCGCGCTATACAATGTTCTTGATAACTTGTTATGCGTTTTTAGTTTTTGGGAAGTATTGGCAATCTAATTATGGTGCTTTCTGGATTTCAGAGTTCCAGGGATCTCTCATCATATCTCAGTTCAGGAACAGGAACTCTGGTATGTTAACAAGAGATATATCTTGAGAAGGATAACTATATTGCCATATGTGGGATTAAATAAATTGAACCATTTTGATTGTATTGGACTTAAATAATTAATCTTAATCTTTGAATTTTGCAGTTTGTTTTCTTCACTGGTGGCATTGTTTTCTTGACACTTATGCTCAATGGTTCCACAACACAGTTTATATTGCATTTTCTAAATATGGACATATTATCAACTGCGAAGGTTGACTATTGTTATTGATCATCTCTTACTTTACTTTCCACGTGATGCTTATTATTAGAACCTTATCTAGGTTATCTCTATGGCTTTTTTGTTTGGGCTTACAGCGGCGTATTTTGGACTACACAAGGCATGAGATGTTGAACAAAGCACTAGAGGCTTTTGGGGATCTTGGGGATGATGAAGAGTTAGGACCTGCTGATTGGCCAACGGTCAAAAGATACATTACAAGCTTGAATGATGTGCAAGAGGAATGCCTGCATCCTCATAATGTTTCTGAAAGTGATAACGATTTAAGCCATATGAACTTGAAGGATATTCGTGTTCGCCTTCTAAATGGTAAGTTTATCTTAATAAGTTTATATCAATTCTTCAGGCCTCTTCTAAAATGAGTTCTTGTTAGCGTGCAATCTCTTGTCATAGGATTAATAATCCGATATGGGGCCTTAGTCATTCTTTCTGTACTTTCACTTGTTGCTTACATTTAAGAGTGCTTAGATTTGGGTAGTCCCTTAATTTTTCCCATAAAAATGCTTCCTTTTTGATAAAAAGCATATGGCAGCTATATTATTTTGCTGTAGCATCATTATACCAAATTCTGTTCTAAGTTGGGCATGCTTGTGATCCTCTAAAGGTGCATAGCTTGCTCATATAAATCGTAGTATAAAGTACCAAAATAGATGAAGATATTTCTAAGAGCCATAATATGCTTGTCTCTCCTTCCAAATCTTGGAGCAGAACATCTTAGAGGGCATAGGCGAGATGATCCTCTTGTCTTCTTTTTTATTTACTCAAGTGGCGGATATTTTCAGCTTGTTGCTGGATGTAGTGGCAGAGATCTTTTTGCAGGTTGTTTTGAATGGGTTGCAAAGGATGAATGCTGTTGCATGTGCACTTTTCTGATAACAATCTTTTTTCCTCTTGGATGGAAGATTAGATCTTGCTAATGTCCTTCATTTGCTTTGAACTGCCTACAACATATATTGTCTTAGGTTCAATTTTTCTAGGAGCAATATTCTTTCCTTTATATTTTGAGACTCTCTTAGATGAGTGCTTCTATTGTGCATTGTCATGTAAATTCTTGGACCATTACTTGCTTAGGTGTCCTTTTGGATGATAATTCTTGGTCTATTAATTCTGGAACCATGGGCTTCGGCTTGAGGGATGGGATGCCATAGTTGGATCATATCACTTATGTAAGCCCATGGAAGGAACATGAGAAGGTTGAAGGTTATATTACATTGACTACTTTTGCGCCAACTGAGGCACTGAGGCATTTAGAGACCAAATTGTCCTCATTGACTGCCAATAGGATTTATCCGATCTTAATATGAAAAGTAATTTACATTCTGTCTAATTTTATTTTTTAAAAATATATTTACCCTGTCTGTTAAATACTAGGTCAACCTAAAAAAGTGTATCACATTTTTTTATATATTGAAACTTAATGCACTGCTTTTAAGGTAAGCATGCTGCAAATTTAGCATTTTAAGATGGAAACATCCAGATACAATTAGAGTTACAGTATTTAATCAAACCGACCAGGCTTTGAATCCTGACGCTTGACTTGTAAGTGACCATTTTTATGCCTTTTAATATAAGAATTTTCCTGTCAGGTGTTCAAGCTGCTTACTGGGCAATGCTTGATGAGGGAAGAATAACACAAACCACTGCAAATCTTCTGATGCAATCAGTGGATGAAGCTATTGATGCAGTGGCTCATGAGCCTTTATGTGATTGGAATGGAGTAAAAGCTCATGTTCATTTTCCCAATTATTATAAGTTTCTCCAAACCAGCGCTATCCCACAAAGGCTGGTTACATATTTTACTGTGGAAAGACTAGAATCCGCATGCTACGTTTGTGCTGCATTTCTTCGTGCACATAGAATTGCTCGTCGGCAACTACATGAATTCATTGGTAAGGCTCGTTGATCTCGAATATCAGAAAATTGATCTATTTGGTCTCCTAACTCTGGGTGTCTTGGTTAATGCATGATCATGTGAAAATACACGAAAGAGCAATGTTAAATCAGACTAGGACGGGAAGCACAAAATGATTGAATATGTTCATTTAGAATCCTGGGATTGTGCACAAAAATCAAATCGGGGTAAGTCCCTCTATTTTCGGGTAAATCAATTGATTCACTGTGCACTAAAAGAACCAAAACCTGAATTGACAACCTAATGCAGAGTATAGCACACTAAAATTGTCAAGATCGAGAGACAGAGAGAGGAGGGGAGGGAGGAATCCTCTCCTGTCCTGAAAGTACTTACTTAACTGCATAAAAACATATGCCTTTCGAATCCAATTTTGTTGATATAGGATCCAATAAGGCCCAAGTTCTCAAAATTGAAAAAGAAAAAGTATCACGACATCATGCTTAAGAAGAGGAAGTCAGATATGCTTTATGGACCTGATTTTCTCTTGCTAAATTTTTGTTTGTTTGAAATATCATTCACCTAGCGTGAAATCTTTAATTTAGAGTCTTCCAAATTGCTCCCCATGTACAAAAAGCAAGCAAAAAAAGTCATGGAAAGCTTTCCCCCATTTTCAGTCAGAAGTAATTATGCTTGTCTTGGAGACCCACCCATTAGGCCCTTAGGATGTGGAAAAACCTGACGTTGAATTTCTCATGCCTACCAATCATGGCCTGCTTGGTAACAGTTATAGCAGAAATATTTTAGAATAGGTCCTCTCGGGAAACGGGGGTGGGAGTCCAACAAGCACTTGCTGCAGAGGGGGCCCACAAGCACTCGGCCCGCCCCTTCTTCTTCAGTAAAGCCTACCTTTTTTGGGCCAGGGCTGACGCAGTGTGCAAAGGCATCAGACTGCCATGAAAGAAGCTGCTTGGTACCAGTTTGAGGAAAATATGTGACCTCCCCTTTGAAAAAAAAAAAAAAAAATTGTAGCTCTACCTTCAAAGATAATTGGACCATCATGGCCCGTGTCTCAGGTGTTTAGATCTGCTTCTCTGATCTTGAAGTCTTTATTCACAAACTTTCTGAGACCCTTTAATGAACAATGCTTTCAGCAATCCCTCATTTTTAGGCATCTAACAATCCAGTTTTCAGGTGCACATGGATTGCTTGTACATAAGAGATACAGAGTGCTGTGTGTCTCACACTCTGATAGGATGCTGCACCTCTCTAATTCTATATCAACCATTGAAGTCATAATTGAAGCAACCATTCTTTGATTTATAATTAATAAGCTGTATTAGAGGATCCTTCCCAAATATTTTGACTTCCCTTAAGTTGTCTCTCGCTAGTGGAAATAAAAAAGGTAAATCTGGTTAAAACTTCAGTCCAAGTGGAAATTCGCACTTTGATTTGAGAAAAAAAGCCATTGGAAATGTTCTGAAGAAATGGAATTTCTAATTCAATTCTATCCCTGTCTAGGTACTTTCTAGTGTTTTTCTTCTTGTATAAGGTCATTTATTTACTCTCCTAATATGTGCTTGCACTGTTTCTCTTTCTTATTATACATCAAATTTGTCTTCTGATTTAGGTGACAGCGAAATTGCTTCAATTGTTATTTGTGAAAGTGAGGCGGAAGGTGAGGAAGCGAGACAGTTTTTAGAAGATGTTCGTGTTACATTTCCTCAGGTTTGTTAGCCTAATGGAATTCAGAAATAGTTAAAACACAATGCATAGCATTTAAATATATGTTGAGCAATGCTGGATCTGTGTTTAGCTAAGCTTTATATTACATTGTGTAGAGATAAGTAAAAGCCTCTTCCCTGTAGCTCTGAGTAGGCACCTTGTCACTGCACTACTTCCTCTTATTGATGTAGCATGACAGATAAGTTGTTGACATTCAAATTTTGAAAACTTTTCAGGTGCTGCGTGTTGTGAAAACAAGGCAAGTAACATATTCAGTGCTACAGCATCTAATCGACTATGTTCAAGATCTTGAGAAGGTTGGCTTATTGGAAGAAAAAGAAATGCTCCATCTTCATGATGCTGTCCAGGTACCTTGGTTGAATCCTCTTATCCTTTCTGAGCTTTCCATATTCACACTCTTCATAATTCATGCTACTGGTGATGTTGTCAATTTTAATGCAGACTGACTTAAAAAAGCTTCTGAGGAATCCACCTTTGGTAAAGATCCCGAAAATCCGTGATTTAATAAGTCTCCATCCCTTATTAGGCGCCCTTCCATCTACAATCTGTGAGCCGCTTGTAGGTTCCACCAAAGAAATGATGAAACTGCGTGGTGTGATGCTTTACAAAGAAGGCTCTAAACCAACTGGCATTTGGCTTATCTCAAACGGGGTAGTAAAGGTGATGAAATGCAACTGTTCAAAATTTTCCTTTTTTTTTTTCTCCTTTTTCAGATTCATGACTCACTGATTATGCATCAGCGTGTGACAAAGATTTTTCTATTTGGCAGTGGTCAAGCATGAGTATAAGGAACAAGCACTCTTTGCATCCAACATTCACACATGGAAGTACGCTGGGTCTCTATGAAGCGCTAATTGGGAAGCCTAATATCTGTGACATGATCACAGATTCCGTGGTCCTTTGTTTCTTTCTTGAAGCAGATAAGATACTAACATTACTTAGATCTGATCCTGCAATTGAAGATTTCCTGTGGCAGGTAGTCTGACTGCCCTTTTCTTTTAACCCCCCTGATGCAATGTTAACTTCATGTATAAAGCGGAATGGAAGTGCTAAGCTCTCAATATGGGACACATTTTAAACTTCATAGAAACTCTTTACACCCCATTCCATTGTGCGGAAGATACAATGTATTGTGCTATTGGTCAGCTTATTTGAGTTTTATGACAAACTTTTAGTATGATAGTTCAAACAAGGTGGAATCTCAAAATTTGGGATTAAGGCTCAGTTTGTTGTTATTGTTACAGTTCAAACAAGGTGGAAAAATACAATGCATTGCTGGAGTTATAAATCAGTTGGCCAATTTGTATCCTGTCAAAATAAACTAATCATTAGTCCTGCATTATGTTTCTCAGGAGAGTGTCACTGTCCTCGCCAAGCTCCTTGTTCCTCAAATCTTTGAGAAAATGCCCATGCAAGATCTTAGATCTCTTATTGCTGAAAGGTCGATAATGTCAATATACTTGAGAGGTGAAACTATAGAAATACCTCCACATTCCATTGGTTTTTTATTAGAAGGGTTCATCAGAACACAAGGTTTTCAAGAAGAATTGATTACATCGCCAGCACCATTGTTGACTTATCATGGGGATCTCACCTCTTCAGGCTTAGAAATATCAGGTAACCTCTGTGTGTGCAGGTCTTTTGGCCCTTCTCTGATTATTTCGTTGCTGATACTTTGTCAGGTTCATTATTTGTGTTTTTGAGTCAATAATTGTGCTAACCTTAGGAGAAGTGGTCAAACATGTGTCAACTTTTAACTGAACCACTGGCATGACCTCTGATAGAGCCAAATGAAAAGGGCAGATTCTTATGGCCAACTAACTAATTAGAATTTAAAGTTTAGTTGAGTTTTGTTATGACGTTAAGTTTAGGATTTTCAGTTTCTGAAGCATTGACAAACATAGATACAGTATATATAAACATTGATATTTACATCATTAGAATTCAAAACTGAAGGGCAATTATTCAATGTCCTTGCATGGTATAACAATGATCAATAACCTAAGATGAACATATATAAAGTTCAAAGCTTAAAATTATGACCCAAGCAATCTTGCCTGATTTGCATAGATGGAGCAGTTTTCATAAGGAAAAATTTTCTAATCATTTCTTTTGCAGCAATATGTGGTCCAAATCACCTACATTCACATTCGCTGCTCATTCAAACACCCACCCGTCACAGGCACAAGACACATGCAAAAAAATTAATAAAAAATAAGGCAATAAAATAAAATAAACAGTATTTCTATTGTGTTAAAATTTTAGTTGATTTGGAAGAATTTTTCCCATGCATATTTTAAAGTTTTAAGGTTATTGTAAGATAGCCTTGTTTAATGTATTGATTATTGTATCTTGGTACCTCTTGTTTTGTATTTCTCCTGTCATGCGAACATCTCATTCTTTTGACTTCTTAATATCTAGTATCTCTTTCTCCTGCCTGATTCCTTCATTTGCTCATGTATTTTTTGGGATTTTTGAAGGGAGGGCTCATAAGGGTAGGGAAGGGAAGGGGATGGCATGAAATATCCCCGCTTCTTGTTTGGATGCAAAAAAAATAATAATGAGGGGGGGGGGGAGAAAAGATAAGTTTGATATATTTATTTTCCATTAAAATCTAAACTCCTCCCCTCTGAAGCTCCTGAAAGCAAAGGGGATTTGAAGAGTCTGAGGTGATTGGAAGTTTTAGGAAACCCTTCTATTCTCTCCCCCTTCTCATTAAAAGTAACTCTCGAACCCAACTAAAGGGTTATATTCCCTCCCCTCCCCTTTCCTTCCTTGTAATCCTCTCCTTCCTTCCCTTCCAAACATTGTTTCTATTTTTCTCCAACTAAATTAAGAGAATAATTTAAGGTCACCGATATTCTTGGTGTGAAGTGTTAGGTAATAAAAGATCTACACATAGGATTGAATTCTAAGGTGGATTATTGTTCGAGAGGCATAGGATTAAAAATGAGTATATTAGGGAAAATCATGAAACTTGTTGGGAACAGAATGAAAGAAAATAGATAGAAATGGTATTTGCTTTGTGTGGTAATCGATGGATTTGTCCTAGAGGCCAATCTGATTTGCTTCTTTCAAACTTTACGGGTTTTGGAGAGCGGAAAGATACTTCTTTGCTTCAGTGATGTACTCTCATAGCATTCTTTCGTGTTTTTAGGGGGAACTGAATGCTATAACTTTTAGAAATCGGAGTATTGTTCCTTGTCTCCTCCTGGACAAGCTTGTTTTTATGCATCTCTTTGATCTCATACTTTAGGTGCCTATAGAGATTATAGTTTAGCGGAGTTGAAGAGAGATTAGAAAGCTGTCCTTCACTAATAATTTTTCTGTATTTTCTCTTGCTTCAGATGGCCTCTCATCCTAGACTTTCCTGTATGCATCTATTACAATTCATTTTTCTATCCAAAAGAGAAAAAAAGATAAAGATGGAGTTCTCATGTATGTAATACCTCCTAATCCACCAGTGAGATGAAGTGATCTTATAAAAATTAAAGATGCACCTAGAATTAGAGGAAGGACTAAAAGAACTTTAGAAAAGATTGTGCAACCTGGCATGTTAACTGACAACTTACTAGTGCTTCGTCATCAAATAAAACTGGATAAAAGCTAAATAAATAAAACAGGGCATTTGTATGGTATTGCAAATGGTTAGGGGAAGATTTACTAAGTTTTATTTACTCATCCACTGCCCGGTCCTTCTTGATATGCAAAATCTCTACTGCCACAGAGGTGAGAAACTTCAGTCGATTTGTTGATAGACTTCAACTTGTACAGGAGCATATTTTTTCTAAAATTATGGCAAAAATAAGTGTGGAGAACTCAAATGGTGCACAAGTAGAGGTTGGTCAAATCTTGTAGCATAGATTGTCAGGGGCATGCCATATGACGTAACATTGACTCTAGAGCTTGACTATATAGTTCAAATTGAATCAAGGCCATTTATTTCAGAACCAGTCTTGACTTAGATTTACATTTCCTTTTTCCTCCAATTTAAAGTGCAAAACTTACATGTTGCTGTTAAAAAGCCATCATGTAACAAAAAATGCCTAACCAAATCCTAAAATGGGTAACTTTAGACGTATTTGTATAATGATGCTCTCAGGACCAATTTTTTGATACTTTGGCATTTGGAGGCTTCCATAATTGGTTGTCAGCCCCGTTTGTCCTCTAGACTCCTGTGGATAAAATTCACTGAGACGTAGACACAGAGAAGTGATTATAAAACTTTCATTTTCTGTTTCCCTTGAAATGCATCCTTACATTAGTTTTCCCAATAATGTATTTCTTATCTGATTTTAACCTTTGGTACTCTTGAACCATGATTCCAGGTCCGAGAACTGGGAGTATATCTCGCCAAGGGCTTTGGTATCAGGTTGAGACAAGGGCAAGAGTTATTGTTTTTGACATGGCAGCATTTGAAGCTGACAAGGCTCTCCAAAGAACATCCTCTCTATTATCACATTCAATTGATCACCCAACTCGATCCTTTAATAGAGAACATAGCAATCTTTTGAGTTGGCCAGAGCATTTCTACACCTCAAAGCAACGTCAGCACAGCTCTGAAGCGACTGATAAACAAGCGAACAATTTGTCCACAAAAGCAATGCAGCTGAGCATCTATGGCAGCATGGTATATATGTATATCTTATTTATTTTGTTCTTCCTGGTGGTTTCAATTTGTCCACAAATCCACAGAAGGATGAGCCCCAAATTTTGAGGCTAGGAACTATTTGTCTTTGCTATAGTGACTTCCAAGCTTCCAGATCATGAGAAGGCCTAAAACTCTTCTATTAATAATATGACCTAATGTAGATCATTAGATGTACTTTGTTCCATGAGGCTTGTGCTTATTTGTGACTGTTTTGTTGGCCTTACTGGAATACTTATTTGATTTACTAGGTGAACTATCGACGGCACCGTAGTGCTCCAAGGATAAGTCAAGTTCAACCTTCACACAGCTTATCATATCCAAGAGTTCCATCACATGGTGGCCGTCCTCTTGTCTCTGTTAGATCAGAAGGGTCTGCTACGGTGAGGACAAACCTGGAAGTGAGGAAGTTTGAAGGAAAAAAGCCTTCTATTACACTACCTGCTGCAGCAAAAAATGAGGCTCGTGCCATAGATGAGTCCAGTGACGAGTCTGCTGCTGAAGATGAAGTTATTGTGAGAATTGATTCACCAAGTAGGCTTTCTTTCCGACTGGCATCCTGATCTTCTTGCTGCAGATTTATCATGTGTTCATTTCAGGAGAGAGTGTTTGAATGTTGTTCTGTGTAGAAGGGTAAGTAAAGAAAATAAATGATGAAGGCATGAGCGTAAGAATGCTATATAAGGTCTATCATAGCTTTCAGACCATGAGTTCATGAACTTTTGTCCAGTTTGACCTTAAGAAAGGAAATGAAGCTTCTGAAGTCCCTCATTCACCACCAAATGGATTTACCTGCATTGTGGCTTCAACCTCTAAATTTTTGCCCTTTCTTGGGTATCTAATTTTTAATGAGTTGTTGAGACGCATCTTTGAGGGTTTCCCACTGTCTTCAGGGGGATCTTCATTGCACCCCGTTTGACATAAAAGTTGGGGAATACTACTTGCTTCTTGACAAAGTTAGTAATGGGTTTGTCAAATAAGTAGGTGGCAAACGTCCCTGGTAGCTTCATCCTACAGAAGCAGTGAGAACACAAGGAATGCTCATTCCCTTGTAAAGTCCCCCTTTGCCCTAAAGAAGGAAAGCTTGATTACAAGATTTTAGTACAACAATTGAGATATTAATCGAACCAGCCGAGTAACTTCATGGAAAGAAAAGGAAATGGCTTAAGAAGGGCTTTAGCAGGCTATGAAGTTGGACTAAAGGGAGTAATCTCATGAGTTTTAAGTCTATTGCAAGAAGCTGATGCTGCTAAATGAAAAACGGAAGAAAGACAACCACACGATGGTTAAGGAAGCTATAGCCAAAACCAATATGTCATCCCACGTTGCAGAAGAGAATGAGCACAGATCCATTGCGGCACACGGGATGGGATTTCCTAATATTCCTGATTCCCTAGTAATCTCGATTAGTAGCATAGAAATGACACTTTCAGCAGTCCAAGTGAGAGGACTCCAAGGACCAATTAGAATGGCTGGCTTCGTTAATAAACATCTCAAGAAAATGCCCGAGTAGAGTCATTAGTTAAGGTTTTTATGATAGAACAAGTAGCCGCATGCGAAAAGATGAGAGTTAAAGCCAACTAAAAAGGAGCACACTAGCATCCGCGAAGGAGCGATCACCAATTTTACTCTTAAAACGCCAATACCAATCGGGTTCATATGATCCATGCTGTTGACCGCAAAATATACCAACTCTGAAAACAACACGCCAAGAGTCTCTTTATCCTTAAAATGATTATGCAGAAGACAAAAACTCAACTACATAAACATCTACAATATATGTCATATTTTTTTAGTACAAGCAGAGATCTCAGTGCCAAGGAAAACACCAGACAAACTAAAAGTAACAAGTCAAAAGTCTGAGCTCATGCTTCCGGTATTTCTCCTTAAAATATAATAACCATTTTTACCAAAATTGGGGTGAACAATTACATAGCATGCCTTCTTCCAGGTGAGGCCGTTCCTCTCCAGAAACCAATCATCTATTAGTTCCATGTCAAATAAAAAACTCAGCTACATCAGATGCCCTTCACTTCCACGATGTATAAAGACCAAAATATGTTTAGTAATTGGAAAAACAAAATTGCAGATGTTGCTCGAGCGGATACTAGGAACTGTGCCATTTTTGGTTTGGCTTTAAACTTTCAAGTGAGATCTCTCGGTCTATTTCACCATTTGCTCAACTGTTCTGAATTTTGGAATTTCATGAGGACTTAGCACCCTTGTTTTTGTAGGTATTCCTCGAAGCAGTAATCCTCCGCCCTCCATTAGCTGATTCTGTGGCATGCCGCTCTGCTTGTCCAGGCGTTTTGATAGCTCATCATCGACTTCATTAACATCCTTAGTATCTTCATCCTGGAAATTCGAATGTACTATAAGATTGCATTATAGAATGAGATAAACACTTAATTGACATCATGAATAAAATTTGGTCCTTATGTTGGATAAGATTATTAACCAAAACAAGCTCCAAATGCTCCACCACTCACCAATAGGTGGTTCAAATGGCTCCATTCTTATGGATTTGAAAAGCAGCAATGTCCAGGTCAAATAGAGAAGAATAATTGCTATGAAATAGAAAAAAGTTGCTGCCTAACTTGATAGGAGTGTTCTTTTTATTCCCTAGTTTTGCCCTTTGATTCACACTTGATGCATTTGTTTCAAGTCGGATCAAAGGTGTTTGAGATTCATTAGTAGAATGCTTTATTTTGGCCAACAGGTTGAGATAATCGGCGGGCAGATAACTTGGTTAGATTTCTTTCGGCCTGGATTGCATCTGATGATTGGTTGTTTAGTTTGATATGAACTTAGGCAACTTGGGAACTTGGTTTGAAGCAAAGGCTTTCAAAGAACATGGTTGTCTCATTTAAGTAGAGAAGCAATGCAGCAATGATTGTGGTCTATTCCAGGAAATCACCGGTTACTATAGAGCAGTTACATGAATTTTCATTTTGAGCCTTACCTGGCATCATTGCCATTGTGTCATCAGTCATCATCATCTTCAAGGTTTGTATGACCCATGGCAGAAAGTCAAGGAAATTGTGCAGGGAGGAAAAGTTAAAAAGCCCTCGTAAAGATGTCTGTGGTGAGATTAGAGTTGCAGAAGTCAAGAAAAAAGAGCCAGATTCCAAAGACAAGAAATTCACCCTCCCCCAAAAGAAAAGGTGGAGGAAGAGGGCAGCAACTGAGATCTTGTGTTGATGTGGTGAAGGGTGGGTCGGGCCGGAAATTGTAGATTCACAACAAAAATGTAACACGAGAGAGATAGAAGGATGATAATAGGGTTTGCAAAGGGTAAAGCCCTAGAAGTTTCAAAGAGAATTATTATTCTAAAAGAAAATATTATTAACGAAGTCTTCAAAATTAGGAAATTAGAGAAATTTAAAAATTAAAATAATTAGAAAATTAGAGAAATTAGGAAGAAAAAATAGAAAAATAAAAAAAGTTAAAAAACTAACTAAAAACTTAAAAGAGTTAAAAACCGGTTAAAATGATCAAAAGTTAATCGGTCCCTTTCCCTTTCTTGGATTGATTTCACATAACCCAATAATTATCTGAAACTTATTCTATATTAGTCCCCCTACCTGAAAAGAACTTGCTCTCAAATGATCTGGATATAAAAGGGTGTCGAAGGGATGATAATAGGACAAGTCAGCTACATTGAAAATGCAAGAAATATGTTCCTAAGGTGATAGTCTAATGAGATAAATCTCCATCCTTCAATTTGATGATCCTAGATTCAAATAATTATATAATTAAAAAAAAAACAAGAAATACCCATTGATTCACGCAAGTCCACCATGTAGGCATTGTCGTTGACCTTGTGCACAATCTTGTAAGTATCATACCACTTGGGCTGCAACTTATGATACTGGCCAGCTTTGCCTTTTAATTCTGTATAGACGCCTTGCCCACTAAAGCTGTTTTCACCTTGATTGAAAGATGAAGCCTAGTTGCTTAACCTAGGACCAGTCATTCTGACGGTTCCTTCCGGCGCATAAAGACGGAAATTTTGCCAAGGCTTCAGGGATTGTACAATCTTGTGGATAGCCCCTGTTTGTAGAAGTTAGCATTTGGTGAGAGCCGAGTGTAGCATATTTAACTGCCAACGGCTTTCTATCTGATCTAGTGGTAAGGCGGATTCCAATCTCAGTAGGTTTACTTCGCTGGTTCTTCATATGGTAAGAATAAATACGCTGATTTCTCAACACCTGTTGGGCCCAATTGATGATTCCTTATTCTGCACTTAGGACTACTACAAATGTTGTTGTTGGGATGAGATGATTGTACAGATTGGTTTCTCAAAACGGCTTGCTGTTTCAAAACAATCTTCCTAAGTGGATTACCATTCTGAACACCACCAACAGCAGGGGCGCTACCAAATCGTTCCTTTCTCCAGTTCCACACAAATGGAAAATAAAATTCAACCTCTTCAAACCCTTGAAACGAAAATTCTCACCGAGCTAAATTCTTCACACTCAAATCAATAAAACCCTCAGTTTTGCCAAAATTCTAACCAAGCCCATCACGGCACAACACTTTTTAGTGTCACTACTATCACTACAATCCAAAACCCCTCTTGAATTCTTCACACAAACACTGTTATTATCTCTAACCATATCATTAAAAAATCATCACCGAAAAGAACATTCTTGTCACAAACATCATTATTATTATTATCATTATCATTGAGGCTTACGAGAGAGTTCAAGCTTGTCATACTCATCAACCATGCACCTGGTTCGAAATAGCGTATTCCGTTGTTTGTCAGCTCGCTTAGGGGTCAAGCACAACTTAGGGGTCAAGCGCACTTTTCTAACCACTAGAGTCTGCACATCTTCATTTGAAGAATCATCCTCATTAGTTGAACCTTACAAGATTGTTTGGGTAACATAGCATTGACATGAGGTCCTTGAGTGATTCTTTTGGCACCATCTTCATCTCTTATATTATCCTGACTTGTTCGTAACGTCGACAGTTCTATCTCTACCCGTTCTATTTGAATAAACAGAGTTTGGAGTGCAACCATCATGGTTTGCATCTCTATGAGAACGTTAGAAAGAGCACTACCTTCACCGTCTTGATTGGCCCTTGCAAGGAAAAGTCTTGGCTCTAATATCACCTGACACGGGAGAGACAACAAGAAAACAATAGAGTTTGCAAAGGGGCAAAATCCTAAAACTTTTAAATAGAATTATTATTTCAAAAGAAAATATTATTAATGAAGACTTCAAAATAAAAAAACACTACAAATATTTATAGGATCAAAACAAACCCTAAAATTAAAAAACTAGATAAATCTAAAAACTAACAAAATAAAAAAACTAACTAAAAACTTAAAAAGGCCTAAAAAAAGTGACTAAAACGATCAAAAGTTAACGGGTTTCTTTTCACTTTTTTTAACGGATATCGTATAACCCAATAATTATTTGAAACCTATTCTACATCAAAATGGTAGACAAGAGAGACTCAAAATATTGTGATAAAGAGTGTGGAGGTTCAATTTCTCTTTAAGGCACAATATTGAGAATGATTTTGGTAAATCAGGCAAAGTAAGGAAAATAATCAAGATTCACATCCTCATTCAGTGACTAAAGTCAAGTCGAGTATTCAAATTCAAATCCGAATGTTGCATCCTTTAGCAAATGAGATAGAATGCATGTCGAAACAAAATTTAAATCACTACAAAATTAACAGTACCCAAGATAATGGTCTTAGTTATCTAAGTGTGTGAAAATATGGAAGAAAAAAAGATAGAAAAATTTAAAATTTTCCCTTTAACTAAACTTTTTAGAAAATTGGGTAAAATCTCATTTTATAAATCGGCTAAATCCAGCAACACAGAATAATCAATTACAACTCAAAACTTGTAGCACTTCAAACAAATATGGACAGAATAACATATGTACCACATTCCCTCCCCTTAGCACCAACATCATGGTTAAGTATCAACAAAAAACTAGCAAACCCTGCCGTACTAAAACTAACATATGTATCTCATTCATAAATTATTTCTGTTTTAAAAACATAATTATTAACAAATATGTCTAGCCTTACATATCATATCCAACCAAGAAGTCATAAACTTCACTATTAGTCACATGTACATTGCAATATATACAGTGTTTAGTCAAACTAATTCAGAAATTAATACAACATGGATCAAGGGTCAACCAGGGCCAATAATGTAGGTTTCTTAAACCCCTTGCTCTCTCTCTCTCCGCTTTACTTTCTACACACTCTCTCTCCCAACTTCCCCTTTGCTCTCTAGCCCCTTGCTCCTTTCCTTGGGTGGTGTACTTTGAATCCTCGGGCAATATCCTTTTTAAAGCCATTATACAACTGAGAAAGACGTGAATCCAGGGACAAGATTAAAACATGTGTTGGGAACAAAGCAACAAGAATCAAACTTTCTATTTGTTCCAGTAAGTGATGTTACACGATCAAGGTTAGTGGCATTTGTAGGGTTAAAATCCAGACTTTTGTTAGACTTTGGTTGATGTATCGAACTAACGACTAAAATGAAAACATGGTTTTCCATTTGAAATCAACGATCAAAATCTTTTCGTATTTTTAATTATTTATTTTTCCAAATATATTATGCAAACTAAATTTCTACTCAAAATACCCACTAAGATTTTCTCGAAAATTTTTATACTAACATCTCTATTTTTGGATATTTTAGAAACAGTTAACACTGGCATTATTTATCCATTTCAGAACTATATAAAGGCTTTTTTTTTCCCTTTCTAATATTAGGATTATTATCATTAGAGGTGGGCTATATTTAAATTACAATTATGCCCTTGTATATAAATTATATGACTATACTAACCTTATTGCATATATATTTCTCAACACATCGCATATGGACCTAAAAGCCCGTGCTTTAACACTCAACGCGCAGTGCAAATGCGGCATGCATCTCAGAAAATATGGGGAAACGCAGGTAGGGATAAATCAACTACCAATTAGCTATCTTAGGCCTCACTTTGCCCACTGTAGTTAGCTAACATAATGTGTACAAAAACCATCATCCGTAAAGGCATCTACCAAGTACCGAAAAGATAAAACACAAGCTGACCATACTAGTAAACCCTTGAGACCTATACTTCACCCAATACATATCCATAAATTACCAAAAATACAAGTGCGTATCTGTGTCAGTTATTTAAATCATAAAAATATTCAAACTACAATTGTACAAACAATTTATGTAAAACAGATTTTCTTTTCCCTACATTTACCTTTTCCACAATTTAGTAGCCGAAACTACAACTTACCCAGGGAGCTTGAATGGGGTGGAGAAGGCTCCAGAGGCAGATCTTGACAGTGATTCAATACCTGCATGTTGCTTATTGGAAACCGGGCCAAATGCCCATGAAATGCAATGCAAGACTTGTTCCAATGATACTCTTATGACGTGAAAATCTATCTTTGAAACTCATTTTAAACTTTAGTAGGTCCTTAAAACCACTTGAATCGAAAGAAGAGGTGAAAAGTCCAAGAAATTGTAGATGACAATATAGTTCAACCTAAAGAGCTCCCTAAAAGTGATGCTCCTGGTTAGATCTACCACAAGACACTTTACGTCTGAGCTCTCTAATTCCTATCCATCTTGGTTCTCTTAACCTATGAGAAATCACATGAAGCCCCCCAAACTCCTCAGATTACCACAAATCCTCCCCAAACTAGAAAACCCAACCTAATATCATGAAAATTAGGCAAAATTGAAATACATTAGCCAAAACACAAAACCATATAAACATTTTCAATTTAGAGTTTTCCCATAGTACCATGAGACACCCTGGTTTTTGAGTTGATATAAATCAAGAAGATCAAAAAGATAGGGGAGAATAGCCTCAAAAGAAAGCTCAAATAGATGAAATTTTTAAGAATTTAACTTGTGGTTTAGGGGTTTAACCTAAAAAGGAAAGACCACTAGAGAAGCGAACTGTTAACAAATCCCACAAGTTGGGCAAGTTTTTCTCTTTTCATGCATGAGAAAGAAAACTAATAAGAAGAGAAGAAAAGTTGAGAAAAGTAAGAGATGAAAAGAAAGAAAAATAACAAATAGAAAAACCTCTTTCCAACTTGACATGGAAAAGAATGATGTGTCCAAACCTGGTTTAGAACCTATTTGAACTTAACATAATCTACTGAATTAAACTAAATACATATTTTCAAAGGACAATCATGGTTAAAATTTTTAAAATGGGCAATAATAGAACAATGAAATGCTGTGCAGAGTGATGTGCAACCATTGAATGGTTGGAGAAGACATATCTATTTAGCGATTAAGAGTGAAAAGTAATGGTCTCATCATTGAAGAAAAGATCTTACTAGAGAAAAATGGAGAGTCCTAGATAGTAATGTTAATCTTTTAACATATATTTAGTAGTCATTATTCCTGAGGGACAACTTAGTCGCATAAACCTCCTCCCCAGTCTGGTGATTCTAAATTCAAATTCTTGTAAAAAAAATATTTAGTAGTCATTTGAAAGTAGGAATAAATTGCTGAATTTTTGAGCTTTTTAAATTTTTATTTTTTTTTTTTGGGATAGGTTCTTTAATTTTAGTGTGAGCTAAATTCTGGTCAGAGCTAAACAAAAGTCTCTTGGGTTCTAAAAGCTTTTAAACATATAATTTTGGTAACATTTATGCCATATTCTGTTATTACATTGAAACGAGACAATCTTTAGAAGGTTTACGAATGCCATCAGGTTTGTTTTGCAACTCTAAATAAGTCTTATTGATGTAATGAAAAAGTAGAATGGGTTGAATGACGAAGCAGAGTTTATTACTTAATGACTTGTACTGAAAGACAATTTCCCTAAATCTTCCTCTTCATACTTATTTGTGCTCTTGTTGTCCAAACCATCTTACAACTTTCTCTTAAATTTCAACACCCAAATCTTCTGTAGATCTATAAATCTTCAATGTTCTTTCAACCACATCACATCTTAAATTTCACTCACATGATCTTCAAATACCCATTCTACAATTTTGTTCCTTAATCATTACCTATCGTTTTTTTCTTTCTTTCCAATTTTGGGCAACTCTACACTAACTGTTCTATATGAGCATACTAAGCAATAGATATAAGTGATATGAATGCATGTGTAGTGCAAGAATACATGTCAAAGAGTAGGTGATGGTGTTATAGGCATAACCAACTTTGAATGGACAAGTGTGATCTAATTTAATGAGTTTTATATGGATGTAATCTAAAAAAAAATTCTTAAAACAATACTACGAGAAATATTTCAACATTGACCTAGAGATGTCAAGTTTTCAAAACTGATATTCATCTGCTCCTCCAAACCTAAATCATTTTCAATTCTCATACCCAAACTATACCGATTTTCATACATAGATTTCTCAACAACATATAATATTCAACTTCTCATCAATACAACAAATAATAGACAAACTAAATCAGGTATAGCAAAATATACATAGGAAATCAACACATAATAGAATATAATTTTTATTAATATAACAAAATATACAAAATACAAAATATATAAATTTTAACATCATCTTCTTCTCCTAATATACTGTCTAACACATAAATCAAGTCTAATCCATACTATCATCATGAAACACTAAACCCAAATAATCTATTTGTATGATTTAGGAGGATCCTACATCATCGTGATGGGGATAAAAAAATGATGGGGATACGTGATACACGGGTTGTCACGCCCCAAACCGAGATCGTGAACAGCAGCCCGTTGCCTCTGGATGCCGACTGTATTTTTACAGAAAATCGGACAGAATCTTTCCATAAATCGGAGGTTTCCCGTATACAATTAAACCTGTATTATCAAAATCAACCTGTACTGTAAACAAATGACCATCCCGGTCTCTCCAAAATTAACAATTTTCACTCCAAACATCCAGGACAACGCAATGCTATAAAATTTCTAACAGTTCTAGCCACAGACCTTTACTGTCTTGCCCAACTAGAGTATGAACAGTCGCCACACCGAGCGGATCTAACTTTTATCTTATATACAATAATTTTCCCAAGTAACATTTAAATATGTACAATCGTCTCAATGCAAATAAAGTGTGAGAGTTAAATTATACAGTCATCTCAAAATAAGTACACGGCTAACTACGGACCTCAATGTCAAGACCTCGCAGGGTCGAAACCAAATTAGAAGTAAATCTCACAGTCAGAAATATCAACTCTGCTCTAGAGCCTGTAATGTCGCTCTATCACAATAAACCTGTCTGAGGAGGGAAAAGAGAGGGGTGAGTATCATGGGAAGATATTCAGTGAGTGAGGGGGATAATATCAAGCATAAATAGTGTGGGTGAACCAATGGAGTGTCAAATAATATCATTTGAAACAAAATTTTATATTTCGCAGCAAAACATGATGTGTTTAGCAATTTGAAATCATTTAATCAATCACACGATAACAAACATGTATACATCCATTTAAAATCAAGTAATATCAGAGCGAGCAAAAAATGATCCTGGCAAAGGTCAATGTGACCAAGGATAGGCGCATCAGGGGTTTTATTATGCATAGATTTTAAAACGCCCTCTATCCCGAAGTTGGCCATGAGATCGCTGGGACTAACTCATCAACGAGTATAGGACCCGTCCGGTGATAGACGGTGGCGTCACACACGTCATCCCCATACGTGGGTTCAACCGGCCGCGTCTATAGCCTTTAGAATAAATGACGTTTACGGATACCTCCTGTAGAAGCATATCCGGGCAACCCGTGCCTCTACAAACGCTCTTCATAGTTACGGAATCATCATAGTATCACAAGAGCACAACGTCCCATAGTATCACAAGGGCACAACATCCCAGGACACAACATCCCACAAGTAAAATCATATCATCGCATAATTAGTGGGCATCCGACCCACATAATTCATCAAAACATTTCAAGTCTGTGTGTCAATACGTTTCATCAAATCATTTCAAAACAACATATTAATGCAATGATAAAGAAGGAAATTTATCAATTTTCAAGTAATAGCATAAGTTTTATTTTCATTTCAAACCATGGATGCATAGTCATCGTAAACATATTTTAAGACACTCCAATAATCATAAAACGATTTTGAAATTCAATATCATACGTCAGATCAATGCATATCAAAAGCATGTTTTATCGAAAACACGGCAGAAAACACGTTTTACTATTTTATGCAAGAGATTAGACTCTCACTCACATATTTAGGGAGAGTGGTCACTCCCTATTTTTCAACAAGTCACCAAAAGACAAATCTAATCAAATCGTCAAATTTTATATCAATTGAAACCCTAATAAGGGATTTTATCAACAAAATTTATTCAAACTTCAAAGTGGGTGCATTTCTCGCACCTAGGGTTCCTCGGGTTTCAGACCTAGCTGTCATTCGCCCGTCGGGTTGGTCTAAAACCTATAATATTTCTAAATTTCAAATATATTAGTAACAACTAAATTTCTAACACCAAACCCTAGAATTTCAACCAATTATAGATGTTACCTACAGTACAGAAAATGCAGGTAAGCTCTCGAAGGGAACAGCTGGTCGCGGGCTCACGGGCCGTCACGGACTCGCGGCCGGGGGGCTGGCGGGCCAGCGGGCTGGCCCCGCTGGTGGGCTCGCGCGCTTTCAGCCTGGCTTCGCGGGCCGCAGCGGGCTTCGCGGGCCGCAGTGGGCTCATGGGTCAACAATGGGTGCACGGGCCGCAATAGGCCGCGGGTTGCAGTGGGCCGCAGTTGGACTGGGCCTTGGGCTGCTGGTGGGCTCGCGGTTGGCCCGTTCACGGGCTAGGGCTCACGCTCGCATAGAGGGTTGCGCTGGCTTGCGCAGGTGTCGTGCGCTAGCTCGCGCAGGGTTGCGTGTTGGGCCGCGCGTTGGCTAGCGCTGGGTCGCGCGCTGGCTGGCGGGAGATCGCGCGCAAGGCTCGCGATGGCTCGAGGCGGTAGCGCTCGCGGGAGGAAGGATCTGTGCAGTGGCGTGCTTGCTGGAGGGCGGTGCCCGCGGCAGGGAGGTCGCGCTGCGGCTGGGTGAAGTGGCGGAAGGGAGAGGCCGTGGCGGAGGAAAAGGCAGCGACGGAGGAGAAGAGAAAGAGAGAAAGAGAGAAAGAGGGAGAGAGAGAGAGAGAGAGAGAGATAGATGGGGAAAAAAGAGAGATTAGGGCTTTTTAGCCCTAATCCAGAATTTTTTTTTTCGTTCTCTGGTATTATATTTTCTAACCCCCTAAAATCAAGTTTCGTTCTCGAAACTAAAAGATGACTAAGCTGCAAATAAATGGGGGTATTGTCTCCTCATAGTCTCCTCGGGCTCCCAGGTCTCCTCCTCGACCTGATCACTCCTCTACAAAACTTTGACCAATGAAATTTCCTTACTCCGTAGCTTTTTGACCTGTCGATCTAGAATAGCCACGGGCTAAACTGGAAGACTAAGGCCCTCTCGTAACTTAAGAGGTGGAGGCTCAAGTACATGAGAATAATCGGTCAAGTATTTCTTGAATATTGAGACATGGAATACGTCGTGAATACGGGAGAGTTCATCTGGCAGTTCCAATCTATATGCCACACTTCCGACCTTCTCAAGGATACGGAAGGGCCCAATATATTTGGGACTCAACTTGCTCCGCTGCCTGAACCGTATAACTCCCTTCCAAGGAGATATTCTCAAGAAAACCATATCTCCCGTAGCAAACTCAAGAGGTCGCCGCCTACGATTAACATACGTCTTCTATCTGTCCTGGGCGGCTTTCATTCACTCACGGATAACCTTAATTTTATCCTTTGTTTGCTCAATCAACTCAACGCTGCTGAGACGTCGCTCTCCGATCTCATCCCAGCATATCGGGGTACGACACTTCCTGCCATACAGTACCTCATACGGGGGCATCTTTATACTGGTTTGATAACTATTATTATATGCGAATTCGACTAGTGGAAGGTGCCGATCCCAACTACCCTGGAAATCCATCACACATGCCCTCAGCATGTCCTCAAGGGTCTGAATGGTCCTCTCAGACTGGCCGTCCGTCTGAGAATGATATGCCGTACTGAAATTTAATCTAGTACCCAATGCCTCCTCAACTTGGGCCAAAACCTAGATGTAAACCTGGGGTCCCTATCTAAAACAATCGACACGGGCACCCCGTGAAGTCGAACTATGGTATCAATGTAAAGACGTGCCAACGCCTCTAAAGAATAGTCACCGCGGATAGGGATAAAATGTGTAGATTTGGTGAGTCGATCGACAATTACCCAAATTGCATCATGCCGTGTAGAAATCCGCGGCAACCCAATCACGAAGTCCATAGTAATATGCTCCTATTTCCACTCAGGAATGGGAAGAGGCTGCAGTGTGCCTGCTGGGCGCTGATGCTCAGCCTTTACCTACTGGCACACCAAGTATCGTGCCACAAACTCTGCTATATCCCTTTTCATGCCTGACCACCAATAGCTACCCCTGATGGTCCGGTACATCTTCGTACCCCCGGGATGCATAGTATATGCAGAAGAATGTACTTCCTCAAGGATAGCACGTCGAAGATCACTATCGGCTGGGACACATACTCTGTCTCGGAATACCATGAGTCCATCATCACGGACACTAAAGTCTCCGCTCTCAGCTCTGCGGACTCTATCTGTAAAACCCTGAATCTCCTTATCTGTATTCTGGAGCTCTCTGATACGGTCGAACAAAGTTGGCCTGACCTCAAATCTGGCTAGTAAGCCTCCCTGATCATCATTAGTCAAACTGACTCCTAAAGCTCGGAATCCCATTAAACAAGAAAGGTAGGCTTTCTCTGTCTACTGTGAGGATAATGCTGACTTCCGACTCAAGGCATCTGTTACAACATTCGCCTTGCCCGGATGATAGTCAATAATGAGGTCATAATCTTTGAGGAGTTTTAACCATCTCCTCTGTCTCAAATTCAGCTCCTTTTGGATAAATAGATATTTCAAACTCCTGTAATCTGTAAATATCCTGCAGTTCACCCCATAAAGATAATGCTGTCATATCTTCAATGCGAAAACTATGACTGCCAATTCCAAATCATGTGTCGGGTAATTAACCTTGTGTTTCTTCAGCTGTCGCGAGGCATATGCAATAACCCCACCATCTTGCATTAGAACACAACCCAATCCCTGTCGGCTAGCATTACTGTACACTGTATACTCCCGACTACTAGTGGGAAGGGCTAAAACAGGAGCGGATGTCAACTGTTGTTTGAGCTCCTGGAAGCTCGCCTCACAACGATCATCCCAAACAAACTTGACCCCCTTTTGTGTTAATCTCGACAACGGAGCAGCTATCCGGGAGAATCCCTCTACAAATCTGCGATAATACCTGACCAAATCGAGAAAATTATGAATCTCGGTAACTGTTTGTGGCTGCTCCCACTTCACTATAGTCTTAACCTTCCGCGGATCAACATAAGTACCCTCTGCGGAAACAATGTACCCCAAGAACCTAATTTGTCTAAGCCAAAACTGACGTTTCGAGAATTTGACATATAGCTACTTTTCACGGAGTATCTGCAATACCACCCGAAGGTGCTCAACATGATCTTCATCACTCCGTGAATATATCAAGATGTCATCGATGAGTACGATGACAAACAGATCCAAGTAGTCGTGAAAAACTCGATTCATCAAATCCATGAAAGCAGCTGGGGCATTAGTCAGTCCAAATGGCATGACTAGAAACTCGTAATGGCCGTATCGGGTGTGAAAAGCTGTCTTGGATACATTTTCGGCCCAAATTCTCAACTGATGATAACCCGAACGGAGATCAATCTTAGAGAAAAGCTTGGCTCCCTGCAGCTGATCAAACAAATCATCTATACGTGGCAGGGATATCTGTTTTTGATGGTGGCTTTATTCAATTGCCTGTAATCCACACAAAACTGAAATGTACCATCATTTTTCTTTACAAATAGCACCGGAACGCCCCAAGGTGAGGTGCTCGGGCAAATAAACCCCTTGTCCAGAAGTTCCTGTAACTGAGTTTTAAGCTCTTTCAGTCCAGTAGGCCCATTCTGTATGGCGGAATAGAAATAGGATTGGTCCCCGGTACTAGATCAATCTCGAAATCGAACTCCAGAACTGGTGGTAATCTGGGAAGCTCCTCGGGAAACACATCTAAAAATTCCTGCTCTATAGGGACATCTTCAAGCTCGGTCCCTCAACGGTGGTGTCGACAACATAAGTCAGATAAGCCGCACAACCATGGCGTATCAAGCGTCTGGTCTTCATAACAGAGATAATACTGCGGGGCAATACTCGTCTCTCACCCCGGAATACTAACGGTAGCTGCTTGGACCTCCTAAACTCAACCTCTTTTGTGAAACAATCCACGGAAGCCCGGTGTAAACTCAGCCAATCCATCCCTAAGATGGCATCAAAATCCGTGATAGGGAGCGGAATTAGATCTGCTTCTAATATCACCTCCCCAATACCGACCTCACAGCTCCTATAGACTGTATCTCGAATGATATGCTTGTCAAGAGGAGTGACTACCATAATCTGCTCATCAAGTGGCGAGAGAGGTTTATTAGAATGGCGAGCGAACGTGTCACTCACATAGGAAAAATTCAAATCGGTATCTATGAGAATACTAGCGTCGATACCGAATATTCGCATAGTACCTAAAAGTAAGAAAAATATCAACAGAATTTAAAATACGAAGAAAAAGTGAACGAATATATATATATATATATATCAAACTAGTTAAGGTTCGAAAGCTTTAACTAGTCAAAACTGTGCATCGACATCAAAATATACAAAAAAATTCATACAAAAAGTATAACAAAAGTACTACACTGAGGGGTCTGCGGGAGGATTATCCATAACAATATCAGAGTTTGCCTGTGCGTCCTCCTGTGTTATCGCAAATACACGAGCCTGGGCCCTAGGCTACTGTCGCGACGATCCTGGCACTGTATTACTCCCGGCTGCAGTCCGGGGAGCAGTAAGAGCTGAGTGCGCAAGTGCCCCCTGCTGGCTTGTGCCAGACGTACCAGTACGACTCTGTAAAGTCAATCCTTCTCGACCTAAATCAGGATAGACACTCCTAACGTGACCTTGCTTTCCACACTGGAAGCAAGTAACTGGTACTCTACATGCCCCAAAGGCATGGTGGCTGCTGTATCTATGGCAGAAGGACTGTCTCTGTGTAGTAGACTGCGTAGAGACACTAGGGGCTGGTGCCCCAAAACCCTGTGCTCGAGGTCCCTGTCCTAGTGCTGCTGGTCTAAAGCTAGAAAAATCTCCGGGATATCCATAAACCTCTACCTCTTTTCGACGACTGTTCACCCTGTGACCCAGTCTTCCTCTTCTGGTGACTCTCCCTCTGTCTAGCCTCTACTCGGACTATCTCTTCCGCCCGATACGCTGAATCAATCACCTCTGATAGAGTAACAGAGGGAGTCACCGTCATATACTTCCTGATGCTCAATTGGAAGCCATCTTCAAACTTGAACCTTATCTGAGCCGGTGTAGCCATATCAGGGACAAAGGCCGCTAGTCATCTAAGCTCAGTCTCGTACTCTGAAACTAACCTCATCCCCTGGCGCAAGTGCAGGAACTCCGTCCTCATCCGGTCCTGCTGGAACAGGGTAAAGTACCTGCAGTCGAACTCTCGTAGAAAGTCCTCCCACCGCTCTGTGTAGCGCTGTCACGGATAGCCTCCCACCACGAGAGGGCATCTCCATCGAGAAGACTTTCAGCAACTCTCAATCTGAACTCTTCTGACAACCCCAAATCCGTAAGGATCCTACGAATCCTATTGATCCAGAGTTTCGCCGCTACTGCATCACTAGATCCTGAAAAGTCTGTGTATCTGAGCTGTCGAGACTCTTTCAACAACTGAGTGAGCTCGTGGATGTGCCTCAAAGTAGCCGACGTCTTATCGGTCGAAGTAGAAACGGAAGGGCCGGCCACTGAAGGAGGAATCGGTGCCGAAGGAGCAGGTATGGCCGCAGGTGCGGTCGCTGGAGTTTGTATTGGAGGTGGTGGCATCTGCGCCCCATATCTACTGTATTACTCCTGCCACTGCCTCAAGGCATCGAGTGGTAGTGGAGGAATCTCGGCTGTAACAGCCGGTGGAGGTGCTGGGGGTGGCGCTGGTGAGCATGTTTGAGTAGAGGAAGCAACCTTTGGTACTCGTGGTGCCTCAAGTGTCCTAGGTGTATCAGACACTGTAAGACCCTCAAGTGAGGCGAATCTAGCACCCCTCCTACCACGTCTAGGTGGCATAATTTTATGAAAAAAATACATTATTATTAGATAAAAATCAAGAGTTATGGTTAGTTGCTCCGTAACTAACCCCCTAAAAAAATGAACTATAATTCAAAATATTTGAATGCGAAATAACGGGTTAGAAGCGTTATGTATCCAACTCCATAATCTAAAGGAACTTATATGCCTATGACCAAGTATGAGACTTTAAATAACTGTATGAAACTCTTTAATGCATTGAGAACTTTTAAAACCAATTTACTTGAGAATGTTTTCAAATCATTTTATACAACGTAGCTCTAAACCAAGGCCTCTGATACCAATAGAACTGTTACGCCCCAAACCGGGATCGTGAACAGCCGCCTATTGTCCCTGGATGCCGGCTGTATTTTTATAGAAAATAGGGCAGAATCTCCCCATAAATCAGAGGTTTTCCGTGTATAATTAAACTTGTATTATCAAAATCAACCTGTACTGTAAACAAATGACCATCCCAACCTCTCCAAAATTAACAATTTCCACTCCAAACATCTAGAACAACGCAAGGTTATAAAATTTCTAGCAATCTTAGTCACAGACCTCTACTGTCATGCCCAACTAGAGTATGAACAGCCGCCACACCGAGCGGATCTAACTTTTTCTTATATACAATAATTTTCCCAAGTAACACTTAAATATGTATAATCGCCTCAATGCAAATAAAGTATGAGAGTTAAATTATACAGTCATCCCAAAATAAGTACGCGGCCAACTACGGATCTCAATGTCAAGATCTCGCAGGGTCGAAACTAAATTAGAAGTAAATATCACCGTCAGAAATACCAACTCCGCTCTAGAGCCTGTAACGTCGCTCTATCACAATAAATCTGTTTGAGGAGGGAAAAGAGAGGGGTGAGTATCATGGGAAGATATTCAGTGAGTGAGGGGGATAATATCAAGCATAAATAGTATGGGTAAACCATTGGAGTGTCAAATAACATCATTTGAAACAAAAATTTATATTTCGCAGCAAAACATGATGTGTTTAGCAATTTGAAATCATTTAGTGAATCACACGATAACAAGCATGTATGCATCCATTTAAAATCAAGTAATATCAGAGCGAGCAAAAAATGATCCTAGCAAAGGTCAATCGCGACCAAGGATAGGCGCATCGGGGGTTTTATTATGCATAGATTTTAAAACGCCCTCTACCCCGACGTTGGCCATGAGTTCGCTAGGACTAACTCATCAACGTGTATAGGACCCCGCCCGGTGCTAGTTGGTGGCGTCACACACGTCCTCCCCCTATGTGGGTTCAACCGGCCGCGCCTATAGCCTTTAGAATAAACGATGTTTGCGGATACCTCCTGCAGAAGCGTATCCGGACAACCCGTGTCTCTACAAACGCCCTTCGTAGCTACAGAATCATCATAGTATCACAAGGGTACAACGTCCCATAGTATCACAAGGGCACAACGTTCCAGGGCACAACGTCCCACAAGTAAAATCATATCATCGCATAACTAGTGGGCATCCGACCCACATAGTTTATCAAAGCATTTCAAGTCTGCGTGCCAATACGTTTCAATAAATCATTTCAAAACAACATATTAATGCAACGATAGAAAAGGAAATTTATCAATTTTCAAGTAATGGCACAAGTTTTGTTTTCATTTCAAACCATGGATGCATAGTCATCGTAAAAATATTTCAAAACACTCCAATAATCACAAAACGGTTTTGAAATTCAATATCATACGTCAGATTAATGCATATCAAAAGCATGTTTTATCGAAAACACGGCAGAAAACACGTTTTACTATTTTATGCAAAAGATTAGAATCCCACTCACATATCTAGGGAGGGTGGTCGCTCCCTATTTTTTAACGAGTCACCAAAAGACAGATCTAATCAAATCGTCAAATTTTATATCAATTAAAACCTTAATAAGGGATTTTTTCATCAAAATTTATTCAAACTTCAAAGTGGGTGCATTTCTCTTACCTAGGGTTTCTCGGGTTTCAGACCTAACTGTTGTTCGCCCGTCGGATTGGTCTAAAACTGTAATATTTCTAAATTTCTAATATATTAGTAACAACTAAATTTCTAATATATTAGCAACAACTAAATTTATAACACCAAATCCTAGAATTTCAACCAATTATAGTCGTTACCTGTAGTACAGAAAATGCAAGTGAGCTCTTGAAGGGAATAGCTGGTCGCGAGCTTGCGAGCCGTCTCGGGCTCGTAGCCGGTAGGCTGGCGGGCTGGCGGGCTGGCCGGCTAGCGGGCTGGCCCGCTGGTGGGCTCGCGGGCTCTCAGCCCTGCTTACTGGCCGCAGTGGGCTTCGCGGGCCATAGTGGGCTCACGAGCCGCAATAGGCCGCTGGTTGCAGTGGACCGCGGTTGGATTGGGCCTTGGGCTGCTGGTGGGCTCGCAGTTGGTGGGTTGGCCCTTTCACGGGCTAGGGCTCACGCTCGCACAGAGGGTCGCGCTGGCTCGCACAGGTGTTGCGCTCTGGCTCGCGCAGAGAGAGAGAGAGAGAGAGAGAGAGATGGGGAAAAAAGAGAGATTAAGGCTTTTTAGCCCTAATCCAGATTTTTTTATTTTGTTCGTTCTGTGGTGTTACACGGTTAGTGCATCATCTCTCTCAATTAGTGTCAATCCCTCATTTATATAGATATCAGGACGAACTCTAATTTGTAGAGACCCCGGAGTGAAAATCTGAGAAAAATTATCAAACACGGGTGTATAGAAAGATGAAAATTCTACATACCCACTTGAAAATTCTATGACATTATGTGGATGCAGAGATGGTGCCGGTGATGTATGATGTGCCTATGGTAGTAGTCTCCTGAGACGTGCTCTCTCTCGTCATCGTTCGCGTTCTTGATCTCTTTCACTCTCTCATCACCACCTCTAACTGATCTGGTTCTCAAGAGGTGTGTCATATCATCTACCAAAGTTGCAATAATAGAATCCATCATCCCATGCACATCAACATCGTCGGAGTCTCGAATCTGATGCAGAATATCTGAGTACAAGAAAGCGTATATATGTTAGTTAAACTAACAAGTCAAAATTATTGATATCAATCAAAAATAGCAATGTCACGCCCCGAACCGGGGTTGTGAGCAGCTGCCCGTTGCCCTAAATGTCAGTTGTATTTTTACAAAAAATCAGACAGAATCTCCCCATAAATCGGAGGTCTCCCATGTACAAATAAATCTGTTTAAATCTGTATAATTTAAAATCATTATGTAAATAAAATAAAATGATCATCCCGATTTTACAACAACCCACCAACCACAGCAGACATCCAGAACAATGCCAGACTAAATAAATTACCAATAATTATACCCACAGACCTCTACTATCATATCTAACTAGAGCATGAGCAGCCACCATACTGAGCGGGGCTAAATTTTATACAATTTACAACCAATTTTTCGAAATTGACATTTAAACACTACAATTTGCCTCAATGCAAATAAAATATGAGAGTTTCGCAAATAAATGTATATAAATTATACAGTTAATCCTATAATAAATATACGGCCAACTACGGACCTCAAGGTCAAGACCTTATGGATCAAAAATAAGGTGCGGAACTCATATCTCAACTTAATTTAAATCTCACCGTCGAAAAACACTTAAATTCACTAACGAGCTATCGAATCCTCTAGATACTAATAGTATAGATGAACATTGAAGTGTCAAATAATATCATTCATAACCAATAATTCAAATTTTATAGTAAATCATGATATGTTCGCTAAAATGAACTCATTTAATCATTCACACGATAACATACATATATGCATCCATTTAAAATCAAGTAGATCATAGAGCAAGCCGAAAGGATCTTGGCAAAGGTCAACCATGACAAAAAATAGGCGTATCGGGAGTTTTATTATGCATAAAGTTCAAAAGTGGCTCTCTACCCCGACGTTGGCCATGAGTTCGCTGGGGCTAGCTCATCATCATGTATAGGACCCCGTTTGGTGCTAAACAGTGGTGTCACACACGTCCTGCCCCTTACTTAGGTTCAACCAGCCGCGCCTATAGTCATTAGACATATGACATTTGCGGATACCTCGTGCAAAAGCGTATCCGGGCAACCCGGTACCTCTACAAATGCCCTTCGTAGCCACGGAATTTATCAAATAATATCATATTATCATATCATCTCAAGCTAGTAGGCATACAACCCACATAGCCAAATCATCTCATCATATTCTCAAAACAATTGAAATCCGTGTGCAAATATATTTCATCGAAATCATTTAAATTTAACAAACCAATGCGATGGTAGAATAGAAAACATTCCGTTTCTCAAATCATGGCATAATTTCATTTCATTTCAAATATGGATGCATAATCATAGAAAAACATAAGCACGATACTCCGATAATTACAAAACAAATTTCAATTTCAATTTCCATACGTCGAGACAATGCATATCAAAAGCATGTTTTATTAAAAATACGATAAAATTAGCTTTCACTATTTCATGCAAGAGATTAGGGTCTCATTCACATTCCTAGGGAGGGTGGTCACTCTTTATTTTTCAAAATCAAACCAAATCGACTTCTCGAATCTCCAAGAAAGTTAACCTAATCAGATTATCACAATTGTCATCAAATTTCCAATTATTCTTAGAGTTTATCGTCTTCTCTAAGTTTGTATAAATCTTAATTGCTTAATTTATAAATATACACCAATGTCATCTTAAAGGTATTGAAATCTAAATTTAATAAAATTCATTTCCAATGTTCAAGAGATCGCATTTCTCTCACCTAGGGTTTTCTCAGAGCGCATACCTTCGTCTGAATATCTCCTCGACCACTCCAAAATCTGCACTGCTTCCTATCAAGACAAGATTTATTAGTTAGGTCATAAACACGTAGAACAAAATCAAAAGCCTGAGTCAGTTACCTATGCAGAGACTTGCGGGATGTCACGGGCTATTGTGGGCTGCAGTGGGCTTCGCGGGTCAGCAAGCTAGCGGGCTGCACGTGTTGGGGGGTTGCAGTGGGCTTCATGGGTCAGCAGGCTAGCGGGCTGCGCGCGCTAGCGGGCAGGCGCTCGCTCGCGGGCAGGCGCGCTGTGGTGCGCTCAAGCTATGGTATGTTTGCGCTTGCGCTGTGGCGCGCTCGCGCGGGGAAGGGCGCGCTGCGGTGCGCTAGTGCAGGGAGGATCACGCTGCGGCGTGCTCGCGGGAGGGAGGAGTTGCAACGGTTGTGGTGCGCTCGTAGTGGTGCCGTGCGTAGAAGCTCGCTACGGAGTACAATCGAGAGGGAGGGAGATCACGAGAGATAAAGAGAGGGTAAGCAGTGGAGAGAGAGAAACAGTGAGAGAGAGAACCCAGGAGGGAGAGAAGAAGAAGAAGATGGCGGTGGTGGTGCGTGGCGGAGGGGAGCGGCGATGAGTAGCGGATCGTGGTGGAGGGCGAGACAGAAGAGGAAACGACGGAGAGAGAGAATCGGGAGAGAGAGAGTAAGAGAGAGAGAGAGAGGGAAAAGAGAAAGAGATTAGGGTTAAAAGCCCTAATCTAATTTAGGGGGTGCTATGTTTTGTCTTAAAACACAGCACTCTGCTGGATATATATATATATATATATATATATGTATTTAAGTTTGTATATATATATATATATACATACATACATACATACATGCATACTTATATTTTTATATCCACATTTCGCTAGCTTGCGAATTTCATAAAAATGAGATTTGCTACGATTTACAGACACAATAATTTAAATTATATCAAAAATTAAATTTAAAGACCCTAAAATCAAAAATTAATATAAATAAAAATTTCTCTATATATATAACTGAGAAATATTTTATTTAATTTCTGAACAGGAGTACAATAGTACGGATACCGCAGTGTCGGTGTTATATTTTCTAACCCCCTAAAATCAAGTTTCGTCCTCGAAACTAAAAGAGAACTAAATAGCAAATAAATGCGGGTACTGTTTCCTCATAGCCTCCTCGGGCTCCCAGATCTCTTCCTCGACCTTGTCACTCCTCCACAAGACTCTGACCAATGAGACTTCCTTGCTCTGCAGCTTCCTGACCTGCCGATCTAGAATAGCCACGAGTTGAACTGGAAGACTAAGGTCCTCTCGTAACTCAACAGGTGGAGGCTCAAGTACATGAGAAGGATCGGCAAAGTACTTCCTGAGTACTGAGACATGGAAGACGTCGTGAATATGAGATAGTTCATCTGGCAGCTCCAATCTATATGCCACACTTCCGACTCTCTCAAGGATACGGAAGGATCCAATATATCTGGGACTCAACTTGCCCCACTGCCTAAATCGTATAACTCTTTTCAAATGAGATATCCTTAAGAAAACCATATCTCCCGTAGTAAACTCAAGAGGTCACCACCTACAATCAGTATACGTCTTCTGTCTGTCCTGTGCGGCTTTCATCCGCTCACGGATGACCTTAACCTTATCTTTCGTTTCCTCAATCAACTCAATGCAGCTGAGACGTCGCTCCCCGACTTCATCCCAACATAACGGGGTGTGGCACTTCCTGCCATACAGTGCTTCATACGGGGACATCCCTATACTGGCCTGATAGCTATTATTATATGCAAATTCGACTAATGGAAGGTGCCGATCCCAACTACCCCGGAAATCTATCACACATGCTCTCAGCATGTCCTCAAGGGTCTAAATGGTTTTCTCTGACTGACCATATATCTGCGGATGATAGGCCGTACTAAAATTTAGCCTTGTGTCCATTGCCTCCTGCAACTTGGGCCAAAATCTGGAAGTAAATCTCGGGTCCCTGTCTGATACTATCGACATAGGAACACCATGCAACCGGACTATCTATCAATGTAAAGATGTGCCAAGGTCTCCAAAGGATAGTCGCTGCGAATAGGATAAAAATGCACGAACTTGGTGAGTCGATCTACAATCACCCAAATGACATCATGCCGTGATGAAGTCCGCAGTAGCCCTATCACAAAATCCATAGTAATGTGATCCCACTTCCACTCAGGGATGGGTGAGGGCTGTAATGTACCAGCCGGCCGCTGATACTCGACTTTCACCTGCTGACAAATTAAACACATAATCACAAAATCCGCGATTTCCCGTTTCATGCTAGGCCACCAATAACTATCCCGAATGGTTCGATACATCTTGGTACCACCCGGATGCAATGTATAAGTGGAGGAGTGCACCTCCTCGAGTATGGCCTTGCGGAGATCTGAATCAGCGGGAATATAAACCCACTCCTTGAACACTATCAAACCATCTCCTCGGATCCCGAAGTCTCCGCCCTCAGCTTTACGGACTTTATCCGCAATACCCTCGAGCTCCTTATCTATACCCTAGAGCTCTCTGATACGGTCGAACAAAGTCGGCCTGACCTCAAATCTGGCTAGTAAGCCTCCCTGATCATCACTAGTCAAACTGACTCCCAAGGTTCGGAGTCCCACTAAACAAGAAATGTAAGTTTTCTCTGTTGACTGTGAGGATAATGCTGACTTCTCACTCAAAGCATCTATTACGACATTCGCCTTGCCCAGATGATAGTCAATAATGAGGTCATAATCTTTGAGAAGTTTTAACCATCTTCTTTGTCTCAAATTAAGCTCCTTTTAGGTAAATAGATATTTCAAACTCCTATGATCTGTAAATACCCTGCAGGTCACCCCATAAAGATAATGCCGCCATATCTTCAACGTGAAAACTATGGCTGCTAACTCGTCAGGTAGTTAACTTCATGTTTCTTCAGCTGTCGCGAGGCATATGCAATAATCGGACCATCCTGCATCAGAACACAACCCAATCCTTGTCGGCTAGTATCACTGTATACTATATATTCCTGACTGCTAGTGGGAAGGGCTAAAATATGAGCGGATGTCAACCATTGTTTGAGCTCTTCGAAGCTCACCTCACAACGGTCATCCCAAACAAACTTGACCCCCTTCTAGGTCAATGTAGACAGTGGAAAAGCTATCCGGGAGAATCCCTCCATAAATCTGCGATAATACCCGGTCAATCCGAGAAAATTATGAATCTTGGTAACTGTTTGTGGCTGCTCTCACTTCACTATAGCCTCAACTTTCCGTGGATCAACATAAATACCCTCCGCGGAGACAATGTGTCCCAAGAATCCAATTTGTCTCAACCAAAACTCACATTTTGAGAATTTGGCATTTGCTGCTTCTCACGGAATATCTGTAATACCACTCGAAATTGCTGAACATAATTTTTATCACTCCGTGAATATACCAAGATGTCATCGATGAATATGATGACGAACCGATCCAAGTAGTCATGGAAAACTCGATTCATCAGATCCATAAAAGTAGCTGGGACATTAGTCAACCCAAACGGCATACCAAGATGTCATCGATGAATATGATGACGAACCGATCCAAGTAGTCATGGAAAACCTGGTTCATCAGATCCATAAAAGTAGCTGGGACATTAGTCAACCCAAACGGCATACCAAGATATCATCGATGAATATGATGACGAACCGATCCAAGTAGTCATGGAAAACTCGGTTCATCAGATCCATAAAAGTAGCAGGGACATTAGTCAACCCAAATGGCATGACTAGAAACTCGTAATGGCCGTATCGGGTGCGTAAAGCTGTCTTAGGTACATTTTCGGCCCGAATTCTGAGATGATGATAATCCGAACGGAGATCAATCTTAGAGACAACCCTAGCTCCTTGCAGCTGATCAAACAAATCATCAATACGTGGCAGAGGAGGTTTTTGATGGTGACTTTGTTCAACTGCCTGTAATCCACACAAAGTCTAAGTGTACCATCTTTTTTCTTTATAAATAACACCGGAGTGCCCCAAGGTGAAGTGCTCGGATGAATAAACCCATTGTCTAGGAGTTCCTACAACTGAATCTTAAGCTTTCTCAGTTCAGCAGGTGCCATTTTGTTTGGCGGAATAACCAATACTAGATCAATCTCGAAATCGAACTCCTGAACTGGTGGTAATTCGGGAAACTTCTCGAGGAATACCTTTGGAAACTCCTGTACCAAAGGGACCTTCTCAAGTCCCGGTCCCTCAATGGTGGTGTCAACTATATGAGCCAGGTATACCATGCAGCCTCGGCGTATCGACCTCCTGGCTTCCATCACTGATATGACACAACAAGGTAATACTCTCCTCTCGCCAGAGAATCTCAAAGGGGATCCCTCTTATCTCCGGAACTCAACCTCTTTGGTGAAACAATCTACTGAAGCTCTATGTTTGCTCAACCAATCCATCCCGAGGATGGCATCAATATCCGTCATCTCAAGAGGAATTAAGTTTGCCTTGAGTACCGTATCCCCTATCATGACCTCACATCCACGATAGACTGAATCTCTGTGAAGATGCTTACCGAGAGGAGTGATAACCATTATTTCCTCATCAAGTGACAATAAGGATTTACCCATCCGGCGGGCAAAAGACGCTCTCACATAAGAGAAATTCGACTTGGTATCAATAAGGACACGGACGTCGACTCCAAATATCCTTATGGTACCTAAAGGTAGGAAAAAGATTAAAAATATTTAAAATGCGAAGAAAAGTAGACAAATTCATATATATATATATATATATATCAAACTAGTTAAGTTTTTAAAAGTTTAACTAGTCAAAACTGTACATCGACATCATGATATACAAAAAACTCATACAGAAAGTACAAAAAAAATACTACACTGAGAGATTTGTGGGAGGATTACCCGTAATAACATTAGGGTTTGCCTGTGCGTCATCTTGCGTCATTGCAAACACACGAACCTGGGCCCTAGGCTAATGTTGCGACAGTCCTGGCACTGTATTACTCCTAGCTGTAGTCTGAGGAGCTGTAAGGGCTGAGTGCACAGGTGCCCCTTGTTGGCTTGTGCCAGAAGTACCAGTACGACTCTGCAAAGTTGATCCTTCTCTACCTAAATCTGGATAGACACTCCTAATGTGACCTTACTTCCCACACTGGAAGCAAGTAACTGGTGCTTTACATGCCCCAAAGGCATGGTGGCTGTCGCATCTACGGCAGAAAGGCTGTCTCTGTGTGGTAGACTGTGTAGAGACATTAGGGGCTGGTACCCCAAAACCACATGGTCGAGGTCCCTGTCTTGGTCCTGCTGGTCTGAAGTTAGAAGAACCTCCGGGATATCCGAAACCTCTACCCCTCTTCGAAAGCTGTCTACCCGATGACCTAGTCTTCCTCTTCTGGTGACTCTCTCTTTGCCTAGTCTCAGCTCGGACGATCTCCTCTACCCGATATGCTGAATCAATTACCTCTAATAGCGTAAAAGAGGGAGTGACCGTCATATACTTACTAATACTCAATTGGAGGCCATCTTCAAACTTAAACCTCAACTGAGCCAGTGTAGCCATATCGGGGATGAATGCTGCTAGTCGTTTGAGCTCAGTCTCATACTCTGAAACTGACCTCGTCCCCTGACATAAGTGTAGGAACTCCGTCCTCATCCGGTCCTGTTGGAACAGGGTGAAGTACTTGCGGTCGAACTCTCGTAGAAAGTCCTCTCATCGCAGGGTCTGTGTAGCACTGTCACGGACAGTCTCCTACCACGAGAGGGCATCTCTGTCGAGGAGTCTCTCAGCAACTCTCAATCTGAGCTCCTCTGACAACCCCAAATCCGTAAAGATTCTACAAGTGCTGTTGATCCAGTGCTTCACCGCTACGACATCACTGGATCTTGAAAAGTCTGTGCATCTGAGCTGCAGAGACTCTTTCACCAACTGAGTCAGTCTCCTACCACGAGAGGGCATCTCTGTCGAGGAGTCTCTCAGCAACTCTCAATCTGAGCTCCTCTGACAACCCCAAATTCGTAAAGATTCTACAAGTGCTGTTGATCCAGTGCTTCACCGCTACGACATCACTGGATCTTGAAAAGTCTGTGCATCCGAGCTGCAGAGACTCTTTCACCAACTGAGTGAGTTCGTGGATGCGTCTCAAAGTAGCCGACGTCTTATCGATCGGAGTAGAAATAGAAAGACCGACCACCGAAGGAGGAATCGGTGCCGTAGGTGCAGGTACGGTCATAGGTGCAGTCGCTGGAGTCTGTAGTGGAGGTAGTGGCATCTGAGTCCCATATCTACTGTACCACTCTTGCCATTGCTTTAAGACATCGAGTGATGGTTGAGGAATCTCGGCTATACCAATCGGTGGAGGTATTGGGGGGTGGCACTAGAGAAGGTGCGTGAGTAGAAGAAGTACCCTCCGGTACTCATGGAGCCTCAAGTGCCCTAGAAGCCTCAGGCACTGAGGGACTTTCCAGTGGTATACCTCGCCTACCACGTCTAGGCGGCATAATTTTGTAAAGAGAGACCGTTTTATTAGATATAAACAAGGATTAGGGTTAGTTACTGGGTAACTAACCCCTAAAAATAGAATTCGAGTTATGAATGAAAGTATTCAAATGCGGAATCATGGAATGTATGTCTCGTATATCGTACCCTTTACAATAAATGATTTTATATGCCTATAACCGTGTATGAGATTTTAAATGACTGTATGAAACTCTCTAATGCATTGAGAACTTTTAAACGTATTTGGGAAGACTTTTACTACTATCTTTTCTCTAACCTAAATGCTCTGATACCAATTAGAACTATCACGCCCCGAACTGGGGTCATGAGTAGCCGCCCGTTACCCTAAATGCCGGTTATATTTTTATAAAAAATAGGGCTGAACCTCCCCATAAATCAGAAGTCTCCCATATACAAATAAATTTGTTTAAATCTGTATAATTTAAAATCATCCTATAAATAAAATAAAATAAAATGGTCATCCCGACCTCACAACAACCCACCAACTACAGCAGACATCCAAAACAACGCCAGGCTATATAAATTACTAATAATCCTATCCACAGACGTCTACTGTTATGCTCAACTAGAATATGAGCAGTCACCACACTGAGCGGACCTAAGTTTTATACAATTTACAATCAATTTTTCTGAGTTAACATTTAAACACTACAATTTATCTCAATGCAAATGAAATATGAAAATTTCGCAAATAAATGTACATAAATTATACAGTCAATCCCATAATAAATACACGGTCAATTACGTACCTCAAGGTCAAACTTCATAGGATCGAAAATAAGGTGCGGAGTTTATATCTCAATGAAATTTAAATCTTACCGTCGAAAAACACTCAAATCCGCCAACGAGCTACCAAATCCGCTAGAGCCTGAAACGTTGCTCTAGTATAATAATCCTGTCTGAGGAGGGAAAGAAGAGGGGTGAGTATCAAGGAAGATACCCAGTGAGTGAGGGGATTAATCTCAAGTACTAATAGTGTAGGTGAATATTGGAGTGTCAAATAATATAATTCATAATCAATAATTCAAATTTTATAGTAAATCATGATATGTTCGTTAAAATGAAATCATTTAATCATTCACATGATAACATACATATATGCATCTATTTAAAATCAAGTAGATCATAGAGCAAGCAGAAAGGATCCTAGCAAAGGTCAACCATGACCAAGAACAGACGTATCGAGGGTTTTATTATGCATAAAGTTCAAAAGTCGCTCTCTACCCCAACGTTGGTCATGAGTTCGCTGGGGCTAGCTCATCATCGTGTATAAGATCCCGCCCGGTGCTAGACGGTGGCGTCACACACGTCCTCCTCCTTGGATTCAACAGGCCGCGCTTATAGCCATTAGACATATGACGTTTGCGGATACCTCCTGCAGAAGCGTGCCCGGACAACCCGAAACCTCTACAAACGCCCTTCGTAGTTACAGAATTTATCAAATAATGTCATATCATTATATCATCTCAAGCTAGTAGGCATCCAACCCACATAGCCAGATCATCTCATTATATCCTCAAAACAATTTAAATCCGTGTGCCAATATATTTAATCGAAATCATTTAAATTCAACAAATCAATGCGATGATAGAATAGAAAACATTCCGTTTCTCAAATCATGGCACAATTTCATTTCATTTCATTTCAAACATGGATGCATAATCGTAGAAAAATATAAGCACGACACTCCGATAATCACAAAACAGATTTGAATTTCAATTTTCATATATCGAGACAATGCATATCAAAAACATGTTTTATTAAAAATATGATAAAATTAGGTTTTACTATTTCATGCAAGAGATTAGGGTCCCACTCACATTTTTAGGGAGGGTGGTCACTCCCTATTTTTCAAAATCAAACCAAATCGACTCCTCGAATCTCCAATTATTTTTAGGATTTATCATATTCCCTAAGTTTGTATAAATCTTAATTTCTCAATTTATAAATATACACTAAAGCCATCTTAAAGGTATAGAAACCTAAATTTAATAAAATTCATTTCAAATGTTGAAGAGATCGCATTTCTTTCACCTAGGGTTTTCTCATAGCGCAGACCTTCATTCGAATATCTTCTCGATCACTCCAAAATCTGCACTGTTTCCTATCAAGACAAGATTTATTAATTAGGTCATAAACACGTAGAACAAAATCAAAACCCTAAGTCAGTTACCTACGCAGAGACTCGCGGACTGTTACGGGCTATTGTGGGCTGCGGGCCGCAGTGGGCTTCTCGGGCCGCAGTGGGCTCTCGGGTCAGCGGGCTTGTGAGCCGCAGTGGGCTTCGCGGGTCAGCAGGCTAGCGGGCTGGCGCACCCTCGTGCGCAGACGCGCTCACGAGCAGGCGCGCTGTAGTGCGCTCACGCTGTGGTACGCTCGCGCGCTCGCGCTTGCGCTGTGGTGCGCTCTTGCGGGGAAGCGCTCGCTGCGGCACGCTCGTGCTCATGAAGGATATTCGCGCTGCAGCGCGTTCGCGGGAGGGAGGAGCTGCAGCGGTTGTGGTGCGCTCGTGGTGGTGGCGTGCGTGGAAGCTCGCTGCGGAGTGCGATCTAGAGGGAGGGAGATCGCGAGAGATAGAGAGAGGGTGAGCAGCGGAGAGAGAGAAAAATAGTGAGAGAGAGAATCCGAGAGGAAAAGATAGAGAAGGAGAGAACAAGAAGATGGTGGTGGTGGTGCGAGGTGGAGGGGAGCGGCGATGAGTGGCGGATTGTGGTAAAGGGCGAGACGGAAGAGGAAACGATGGAGAGAGAGAATCAAGAGAAAGAGAGGAAGAGAGAGAGAGAGAGAGAGGGAAAAGAGAAAGAGATTAGGGCTAAAAGCCCTAATCCAATTTGGGAGGTGCTACGTTTTGCCTCAAAATGCAGCACTAAAACGCCGCACTCTACCGGATTTTTTTTTTAAGTTTGTATATATATATATACACACACACACACACACATTCATGCATATTTTTATTTTTACACCCACATTTTGCTAGTTTGCGAATTTCATAAAAATGAGGTTCACTACAATTTACGGACATGGCAACTTAATCATACCAAAAATTAAATTTAAAGACCCCAAAATCAAAAATCAATATAAATAAATGAATACAATAGTACGGACACTGCAGTATCGGTGTTACAAGCAAGTTGTATACTTACCACATAGGTCAAACATACTCCTTGATGTCCAATGAATCGGTTGGTGATGGAACGAAATCAAGCGCCATAGGTAGGATCGAGCGTGGATCCAAGTGACGTGTAAAGTGGAGCTAAGTGGTCGCGTCATAGTATCCAAATGTCAATGTGTCATGCATGCTTGACGGATAAATCGATCACCTGTGGACCACGTGTGATAGTCTCATGGAGTCGATTCTCGTATCTTAATAAATTGGGATATGTTGTACACCTCTAAATTAACGGATCATTCTATTAAGAAAATGTCATTCCATGATACTAAAGCAGATAAGTGGAATGCGGGCATACCAAATATCTTTACCCTTGTGATTATAGTAAGGGAGGGAAGACAATACATTCTTACTATCGGGAACTCACATGACCTAATCGATCGACTACCTATTAAATATCTCCTTATACATTGTCACCACGTGCGTAGGGAGGATAGTCATATCAAATTTCATCTTCCACCATATGGTTTGTGGATTATCCTCCTCCATTCAATGATCGTCTAATGAGAGCAATATAAGGAAACCTCTCCCATACCAAAATCTGAAAAAGGATGAATGCCCCACCTATATCATGTGAGTCTGCATGTGTCGCTATATAAAATTATCTGTAAAAGTATACCAAGCATGCAAATCCCTAACTACTATAATTAAATATATCTAAATTCTTTAAAAGTAACAAATACTATAAATGAACGAAATGTGTTGTCGTATCATAAAATAACACATCCTCTATCAATAACAAAATATATACCTGAGTCCACCATATAACATGTACATCATTTGCACCCTCGAGCAATATAGCAAAAAACTCAGACAATCATAACCTCTTACACATCACCTTATGAGACACCCATCAATCTACTTACTACGAGAATCCTATCAATAAGCAAATCTAAAAGAACCTTTACATCCTATAGTGTGATCGTAAGCTCACCGTAGGGTATAAGAAATGTGTATGTCTTCTGCATCTATCTTTCCACTAGGACGGTGATCAAATGCCAATTCAACTGAATGAATCATAGTCGAGCAACGCTAAAAAATCCCGATTGCTCTATGAGAGGGAGAACTCGCTCGTCAATATGACCATGATCCCAACGCCTTAAAGTTGCCTCACGTTGATGGCAGGTAATCCAAGTAGTTTCCTCTCCATCCCAAACTCTCAAAAAACGGTGAACATACTGATAGTGTAGAAAACTCTGATCAGTAGGTCAGGATCCATATGAGACAGAATGAAAAAAATATTAATACAAGAAGTATAATAGCAGTTAATGTTCATTATGAAATATATTAATACAATAAAGCCAAAAAGTATAACAACAACTAAGTTGTTCATTAAAAAAGAAATAAGATACAATAACAGTTAATGTTCATTAACAAATATATTCATACAAGATGATATTCGTTATATTAAGAAATACATGAAATACACTTAAAATACATTAACAATCAAGTATTATTGCTTTGGATCGGACAATATTTTCGATTGTGCCTCTATTTGCCACAAACTTCGTACCTCATTTGTCTCATGTATCCTCTCTTATTGTGACCCTCTGCATTACAACTCTCACTTGATGATCGTGAGAATAATTCTCAAAAATCTATCTCATTGTGACATCGAGATGATCTAGATCTTTCTTTCACATGTCGAAGTGATACATTAGGAATAACAATTGGGTATGAACCCATGGACCAACCTGAATAGTCTCCCACTAGTAAGAAATGATGCTCATGAATCCTAAGTTTGTGTTCCTATGTCATCGATGATCATATGCATATTAATCATCGTCCGTGTTAGTGTAGCAGCTACATGAAAGCAATGAATTCTATACATTTGTCATATCTCACATGTGTAATGCTCATTTCTTATATCCACAATCTGTTTATTGTAGTCATACCATGTTTATCTATGATTTGTTTCTACCTCAAAGATCTCATATTCTCTGTTAAAAGAGACAATTGTGTGGAGGTTAGTCATACTCATCCATCTCTCTAGCATAGCGAGGCATACTTTGACACTAAGATCTTTCTTCACATAGTTAAGAAAATATTGGACCATCAAATTTGAATCTAATTGTCTATGATCTTGCATTGAGCAAGCATTTATACATGTGTGCAGTTCGTCAACAACGATAATCACAAGTGCACCAACAAGTCTTATTCAACGAGTACGCAACCTCCACCTACAATTTTTATCCCTTTGAGTACATATTACTGTCTAAAGTGTAGAGGTTAGCTTCCTAACAGGAAATTGATAGTGATACTCCACATGGTGCATTTTAACAGTATGAATAAACTACTCATTTGACTCAAATCTTATCCCCTTCTACAATTCATCGCTGAAATTCTAACTATTGCCTACAAATCTACTATGTTCCACAAAAGTCACAAAACCATCATCTGTAGTTGTAGTGGTCATGAAAGGGATTGAGTCATCTATTCAGCCAAAGGCATTATCATGACCACCATCTTCGAATGTAGGGGCCGAGGAGGATCCGATCATTAACTCATTGGTATCGCCATCGCTACCACCACCACCACCAACTTCTCCATCATCTTCATCTTCATCTTCATCTGCATCCTCTTCTTCCTCCTCTTCTTCTGCATTTCTTCCTCATCAGCATCGTTATCCACTTCTATGAAAGCAAGATCCATTCGAGATTCAATATGTGGATAATATCTATATAATTACAATCTTGGTGTGAGGATATTCCATCATTATAAGATTTAATGTATAACTCATGAGTGGAATCCACTCCTATGCTCACCACAAAATCTATCAAATTAAAAACATTGTTATCATCGGCACTAATTCATATCGAATATTTCCACATTGGATGTTTGAGACAGGATACCTACGGAAAGCCTCTACATGTTATGTCATAGAATTTATCCATAAACCTTTGTATATCACAGATACCAACTCATTAAAATAGACATTCTTTCTCACCCTATTCAATGCCAAAGGACTACAATTATAACAAATTCTATCCTCATCCATGACAATATCACCATTATTATAACATAACAATTTCACCATATCAGCTATTTTTTTAAATATCAAAATTAAACTTTTTAATATTTAATTCAACTTGTCATAAATATATGCAAATAACCCAACTTTTACAATTTAAATGCTAAACATAAACTTATAACAATTTAACATACATACTAAACCCTAAAATCATAATAACTAAATTTCTCAACAAAACTATTTTAGTGAATATAGCATACATTATTCAACATATATCATTTAACAAATATCATTCACTATCAAAATAAGCATGAACCAAAGAGAACAATATATCTTTGAAGATTGCAAAACACAATCGTCGGAATGCACCGAAGGTTGCAAGCTGTAGAACAATGGTCACCGGAGGTTATAGAACACCCTACATCCACTTGAATGCGCCCAAGGTTGCCGAATTGCAGCGAGGTTAGGTTCAGTGTTTGGGTTCAGCCACGAGAGGAGAAGAGAGGAAAAAGAAATGGGGGAAAGAAGAGGGGCTTCTCGATTTAAGGGCTACCTGAGTATGTCGAGTCACTGTTTGTCCAATCTTGAAGACTTGACAAACATAAGTCAACTTTGTAATTTTTTTTTTGTGCTGAGAGTTGTTTTAAGATTTTTTTTTAGGTTAATTCCATACATATTTTTTGATTTAAATCTTTGTCTTCCAAGATTATAAAATAATAATAAAAAAATGAACTCATTTTGCAACTATAAAATAAAAGTAACTAAGTAAACAAATTCTTCTTGAAAACTAAGTTGATTCTTAGAATTGGAATTTCGGAGCTAAAAACATGGACAAGTTAATAGTAATTTCTTGAAATATCTGGTGTCATCAGCCTAAACTAAAGCAATATTGGAACAATTATGTGAATTCATTTGACAATCTGTTAAGCTTTGATGGCTAGGAGTGAACTGACCTCAGAGTCTAAAAGAATTGAGGTAGAAGAAGCTTTGCGGTCGATCCATTCAGAATAAGTGTCAATAAGACATCTCCACTCAATAATTGTTTAAACTGTTAGAATGCACAACAATCCTATAACATATTTATGAGTACAAAAATGAGTCAAAAATAGAGGAAATAAAAAATTTAAAATTAGAAAAAAACGGTTACCTTCGACCATGCGTTTTCTTCACCTCCAGTAATTGTAATTGTACCAAAATGATTTTCACAACTTCAGAAATATTCTGAACTCTCAAATTCACTCACTTGATAGTATAGAGTTATAGAATTTGGACTTAGAGATCCTCTGCACTGGGTAGGGATATTTATAGGTGCTGCCACTATCAAACAGCCTTCAAACCACTTGAACTTTGTTGGAAAATCAATGATGAACCATTTAGGGAGGTCATTGATGCATGGAAACGTGGGTAGAAGGTTTAATAGGCCACTAATCTATGTTAAAAAATCTTTTATTTGCACCTCTTCCAGCCATTTTTTCACATTCTCTCATTTGGACTATCAGCTGACTTGGTTACTATTTTCAAGTCATAATCTTGTGAAAATATAGTATACAACTTACGATGATAAATCTTTCGTGTACTATAATATATGCTATTTTCTAATTTTATGACAACTTTTGCTTTATGAGTAAATCTATGTTTATTCGGAATCCAACCAAATGAATTTATTTCAAAAACAAAATTATGCATATACTTTATGAGAAAAATTCAAACTTGAGTTTAGGGTCTTAAACCCATATTTATAAACATGATCTCTGAACTTATTAGGTGGTATGTCTTTAGTTAGGGGATTAGTTAATATATATTCAATGTTATTGTATTTGTTACAACTTTATTTTTCAAAACACAGGCTAAATACTTTATGTCAATGTGTTTACTTTAACTTCCACTCTTATTATTCCTAACCAAGTGTATAATAACTGAATTATCACAATATATGAATCTTAAGTCTAGACATGAAACTGTTAACCTACACCATTTATGACATAGGCTCAAAACACGCCATAAATTCAGTTTCTATTGTGAAGGTCATAGTTAATGTCTATTTAACACTTCTTCGCAATATAGCTCCACCAACCAATACAAAAATGTAACCTGATATTGATTTTTGAAAATCAACACAGTTGACAAAGTTTAAATCTGAGTATCCGATCACTTCTTATTTGTTGGTCCTTTTGTAAGTAAGTATGTAGTTTTTGGTACCTTACAGGTATCTCAACACCTTTTATACAGCTTTCCAATATTTCAAACCTAAATTATTTGATATCTTCCTAATATTCCAATGGCATAAGCTACATCAGGTCTTGTATAGATCTACACATGCATAAGACTTCCAATCACAGAAGTATATGAGATGTTGGACAACTATTCTGTTTCCAGTTCTATTTTGGAGCATAGATCCAAGTTGAACTATCACCTTTGATTATGAGAGCTACACTTGGTAAACAATTAACCATCCTGAATCTTTTAAGAATTTTATTGATATAAGTCTCTTGAGATAATATTAGAAATTTATAAAATTTATCTCGATATATCTTATTACCAATGACATAAGATGCATCCTCTAGATCTTTATACGAAAGTTCTTAAACAAGAACTGTTTTATCTCATATTGTATTCCCTTGTCATTGGTAGCATATAATATATCATTCACATATAGTACAAAGAAACAAAATTTATTCCTACTAATCTTTAGATATATACATTGGTCTATAATATTTCTTCAAAACTAAATGAAAAGACAATATCATGGAATTTCAAATATCATTGACGGGAGGTTTGTTTCAATCCATATAAGGATTTATTAAGTTTGCTCACCAAGTGCTCACCACTGCTAGAGGAAAAATTTTCAGGTTGACACATGTAAATCTCTTCCTCTAGCTCCCCGTTTAAAAATACTATTTTTACATCCATTTATTGCAAGTCATGGTCATAATGTGCAATAAGTGATAGAATGATGCAAATAGAATCTTTTTTAAATATTAGAGAGAAGGCCTCCGAATAATCAAGTTTTGCCCTTTGACTAAACCCTTTAACAACAAATTCGGTCTTGTATTTCTCAATATTGTCTAATAAATCTATCTTAATTTTGTAAACCCATCTACAACTAATGGATTTAACCCCATTTGATAACTTAATAAGGTCCTAGACTCTATTGCTCCTCATAGAGTCCATTTCATGTTTCATGGCAGATAACCATAAGCTTTCCTAATGTAATCTTTCCATTCTCAAGTTTCGGATCCGAAACTTAATTGAAAGATTTAGCACGCTTACTTACTAGGTCGACTCTCTGTTGGTAAAAGTGCTGAGGATTTAGCAACGTAAACCTATCTTTTGAAATTTTGGCCTCGGGGAAATGTTGGCAAAGAGTATTGAATCCAAATTGCATTTATCGGTAAGGGATCACTACAATATAAATCTTCCTTTTATGTAAAAGAAATGAATATTGCTAACTGTACTATCAACAACTATAGCGACCTAACATCACTTAATTTAAAAGATCCATTAAAAAAAGGTAATTTTGGCATGGATCTGGAAAATAATAGTTTTTCTTTTTAATCTTTTCCACATTTTTCTCTCAATTGTAATTTTAAAACTCGTTTTTTTTTTTTCTCTTAATTTATTTTTATTAAATTTACATGTCCAAATCACAACTGCCTCAAAAAATGGAAAGAAAAACATTTTGAAATACTTATGAATATCCATTGAAATTCAATTATAATTAAATAAGCTATTGAACTTTTAAAACATGAGAAGACAATAATAAATTCTTATTCAAACTTATATACATATAAGTGCCCTTATTGTAGAAATTATTCACAAACTTGTTATAATGGGGTCCTAACTATAAATCTAGCGGTACTTCTTAGCTTATTTTGCTTCGATTATATGTAAATATTATACTTGGCATTGTTAATTTTGTAGAAAATAGAGACCGATTAAGAATTTTAAGAAAATCTGTTAAGAATTAAGATTTAGTTGGTTCAGTGAATGTATATTGGTATCTTTAAATAAAATTTCAAATTCAAATTTTGTGTATGAGAAAAACAGATATCGGAAGAGTTTTATTTTTTAAAAGTTTAATTTAACTCGAATTGAATTTAGTTGAGTTAACTTAATTATCAAGTATTGATGACTTATAACCAAAAAAAAAAAAAAAATCTTTTAAGAAAATACATTTAAAATATTTTAAAACAAAGTGTAATGCATTTGCATTATCGTATGATGAGGTCTTACTAATAAATTAAGGGGCAGTGCTAGTTCATTCTCATCCTCATGGTGCTAGTTCATATGAAGATAAGGCCAAGGAAAACAAGGGAAGTGATTCTTCAGGTGCAAATTGCTTGACTTACAGAACATGCTTGAGATAGAGCGCCAAATGAGAATGATGTGAAAAGCCTTGAACAACAAATAAGCCGTCTTGAAATGTCCCTGGTGGTGCAAGAGGATGTATATTTGGTACACATGAAAAAACATTACAAGATAAGAAAACATTGGTAGCCCTATAGCCTTTGAAAACCCTTGTTCCCAAAAGAGCAATAGATGAACTTAATGGACATACCCAATATCATTCCATTGTTAAAATAATAAAAATAATAATTGTAAAAATAAAGCCAAATGTCATTCTAAGTCCAAACAAAGACTCCATATGATTTTTTGTCCACTCTTACCCTTTTGAATGTATACACTTAATTAAACTGATCAATTGTTTTCAATTTTGTCCTCCAAGATGAACTTATTTTAATTAGCTTACTAATGTTTGTAATTTGGTCATTACTTTATATATTTATTTGCAATCAAGCAAAACCTGTATGTAGAATTGTTTTCGAGTTAGTCTTTTGATTTTAGGTTAAAGCCTGATTAGGGTGTTAAGGTCCAATACCCATAGGATGTCTTTTTCTTTTTTTCTTCCTTAATTAGGCCTATAGAAATTGGACACATAGGAACGATTTAGGTTAGGGTTCTCTTCGTCAAGTTTGATATTTTATTTTAAATTGAATCTGGAGTACAATATAAGTAACAATTAAATATATAAATATATAAAAAGGAATGAAAATCACTTGCCTCACCTTTAGGACTTACCTACCAAATATAAAAAAATATCTTGTAATATATGGAAACTAAAAGGCAAAGGCAAATTAGATTTTGAAAAGTTTGGAAAGTAGGGAGGGGAGGCGCATTGCATTGGCGAGGAGGGTTGATGTTGAATCCCAAGTTGAGTATAGGATCCAAAAAATATCAATTTAAATTCAAATATATTATATGAAAGATGATTATATTTTTGAAAAGCTTGGGGTGAGTTGGATGTTGGCAAAGAGGGTTGAATTTGAATCCCAAATGTATTATATTATAGGGAACAAATAATTCTGTTTTATTAATTTATTTATTTTTTCAAAGAAGAGCAAGAAAAATTAAAATAGAAAAGTATATATATATATATATACGCTTCATGGAGATTTTGGTTTAGCCCCTTTTCTATGTGTTGGTGTTCTCGGTGGATTTGAGTTTTGAAAAGCTACACGGGGAAATGTTGATCCCAAGTGCATTAGAGATGAGTAATGAACTAATATAAATCTTTTTTTTTTTGAGGAATAGATATCACTGTCACCGTTCATATTTTTTTATTATTATTTTGAAAAGAATTTTTTAAAAGGATAAAATTTTTTATGCAATCATTTTTTTTTTGTATTTTTATTAGATTTGACATATTTATATTTTTTAAATATTTTATGATTGAATTTAAATTATATACCCATCTATTTTTATTCATTTTATATAGTTATGTTATGAACTTTAAAATTCAAAATACAAATATTTTTTTAGACATTTAAAAATAATAATATTTGGCATATTTAGTTTTTAAATGACTTTTAAAAACTCAATATAAAAAAAAAGATTTTGATTTCTTAAAAACAAAAAATCAAAAAGACGAATGGAGTAAATATTATGTAAATACAACAAATCAAAATTCCGAAATTTATTTATTTATTGAGCCATGCTTTAAAATATTTTTGAGGTTGGAGGGTAAAAGTAAAACGGTAGAGAGATGGCACGTGCAAAATCTTATTACCTAAGCGGTCAATCGCCCCGCCTTCAGGGGAATTGCAAATAAGAATAAAACCGATAGAATTGCCCTTCGACTGGTGTCTCTCTCTCTCTCTCCCTCTCTCTCTCGTCTTTGCTTTCACCGGGATGAAAATGGAGAAATCAAAGGCGAGTCTCGTCGTGGTCGCCATGATGGTATTATGCTTCGCGTGCACCCAAGTGAGATCAGACCCATCCAATCACCGTTACAAATCAGGTGATCCCGTCCCTCTCTACGCCAACAAGGTCGGTCCTTTCCACAACCCTAGGTACACACACTCTCTCTCTCTGAAACTTTTGATCTGTCTTGTTCTGTAAGTTTGGATGTTTCTTTGAATTTGAATTTTTGAGGGCTTTACTTCTTTTATGTTTTCTTCTTCTTGCATTTCTGATTTGCCCATTGTTTGATTTTTCAGTGAAACGTATCGATTTTTCGATCTGCCCTTCTGTTCATCAGGTTATTTTCTTAACCTCTTTCGATGCTTCCCCGTTCTCATTAGTAATTTTTGTGCTGAATGGGTTTGGTTGCTGAGAATTCAAAAGAAAATGGATTTAGCCATAGAGATTCTAGGATTGATTTTGGGTTAGGGTTTTGGTTTAAAAGATCCTTCTTTGAGCATTTTGGTGTGGTGTTTTGACTCCATTGATGGTGCAATTTTGGTGACCAATAGTGCTTGACGTGATGATTGATGATGGTTGTGCTTCCTATGCTCCTTGTATTTTCCGATAAGAATCTACGTAATTTTGTCCAATTCTCTTTTTTTTCGAAGTACATTTCTATCACCTAATTAATTACCAATCTTAGCTAATAATGACTAGTACTAATGTAATGGGATTACTAATTTGTAACTTTTCCTACTCGGCTATGTCTTCTATTGAAGAACTTTTTATGATGATAAGCAATTAATGAATATGGTATATAGTCATCTGTCATGCTGTTGCCGTATCTTGAAAAAAACTGTGGAAATTGATGTGGAGCACATCAGATAACTTTGTGTCTTGGGGTATCTTTTCCCACTTTGTTCTTGGTTTTCACTTGTATTATGAGTGCAGAAATTTATAGATTATTTCTTTTTGCTCTTTTGTGCTTTTTCCCCTAGAAAATTAAAAATGTTAAAGCTTTGAGATGGATTTGTCTTCATTCTTATAAAAGGACTATTTTGATGGCTGTTATATCAAATTTCATCATTACGAATTGAAAGAAATGTAACAACCTCACATAATAAAAGGCTGATAATCTTCTTATTATTTATTTCCCACTTATTGGTGAGACTGTGTACCTGCTTTTTCAACCAGGTGATATGAAAGAGAAAAAGGAAGATCTAGGAGAGGTTTTAAATGGAGATCGTCTTGTTAGTGCTCCATATAAGCTCAACTTTCTGGCAGACAGAGACTCTGAAGTTGCTTGTAAGAAGAGTTTAACAAAAAAAGAAGTTGCTCAATTTAGGTCTGCTGTCAGAAAGGACTATTACTTCCAAATGTACTATGATGATTTGCCCATCTGGGGTTTCATAGGAAAGGTAGACAAGGAAGGGAAATCTGACCCCAGCGAGTACAAATATTTTCTTTACAAACATATCCATTTTGACATCCTGTACAATAAGGACCGTGTGATTGAGATCAGTGCTCGAACGGATCCTCATTCCCTGGTGGATCTGACAGAGGACAAAGAAGTTGATGCTGAATTTATGTACACTGTGAAATGGAAGGAAACGGACAAACCATTTGAAAAGAGGATGGAGAAGTATTCGCAGTCCTCATCGCTGCCACATCACTTGGAGATTCATTGGTTTTCAATTATTAATTCATGTGTGACTGTTCTGCTTTTAACCGGCTTTCTTGCCACAATTCTCATGCGGGTGCTTAAGAATGACTTTATTAAGTAAGAAATATATTTGAAAGTTTAGTTGATTTTACACAGCAATGTATATTTTGATATCACAATAATCTATCCTATTTCCTTTATTAATGAATGCCTTAAAGGTATGCACATGATGAGGAGGCTGCTGATGATCAAGAAGAAACTGGTTGGAAGTACATTCATGGTGATGTATTTCGGTTCCCTGCATTCAAGTCTCTTTTTGCTGCCGCCCTTGGTTCTGGAACTCAGCTGTTTACCCTGTAAGCATCTGATGAAGTGAGCTTGTTTGCTATTTTTGAAGACTTATAGTACTGTTTATAACTGTTTATTTGTTTATGCATTTCCAGTACAGTATTCATCTTTATTCTTGCACTCGTGGGGGTGTTTTATCCGTACAACCGAGGTGCACTGTTCACTGCACTGGTGGTCATATATGCACTCACTTCTGGCATTGCTGGATATACTGCTGCCTCTTTCTATTGTCAGCTTGAAGGAACAAATTGGGTACTGCTATGGATAATTTTTAGAAATCCTTTTAAGTGTTGCTATTGTTGCTTTCAAAGATAGAGGCTGTTTGATTCATCAATTTTTCCTTCTGCTGATCCGACAGGTGAGGAATCTGTTGCTGACAAGTTGTCTTTTTTGTGGACCTCTGTTTCTCACCTTCTGTTTTCTCAATACGGTTGCAATTGCTTATAGTGCAACTGCAGCGCTACCATTTGGCACCATTGTAGTAATTGTTCTTATATGGACACTAGTAACATCACCATTGCTTGTGTTGGGTGGGATTGCTGGGAAGAATAGTAAGGCTGAATTTCAAGCTCCTTGTCGTACTACAAAGTATCCACGTGAGATTCCACCACTGCCTTGGTACAGAAGTACCATTCCCCAGATGGCCATGGCAGGATTTCTTCCTTTTAGTGCTATCTACATCGAACTTTACTACATATTTGCCAGTGTTTGGGGTCACAGGATCTACACAATATACAGCATTCTATTCATTGTGTTCATTATCCTTCTGATTGTCACAGCTTTTATTACTGTGGCTTTAACATACTTTCAGCTTGCTGCTGAGGATCATGAATGGTGGTGGAGGTATGTGTCTTTTCTTGCTCAACTTTGTTTAGTTTTCAGATAATCCTTTTTTTTTGTTTCGCTTTCTACAATGATTTACTTTCAGTTTGATGATATTCAGCACTATTTGCCCATCATCCTCCTTTTCGTACCTACTTCTCTCTCTGATAATCATCTTGTATCTGTCCGGAGTAAAGCCTTATTTGAGCCATGTTTATGTGACAAATCATTCTTGGTTTGCAGTAGTCTGATATAACGATGCTATGCATTTTTGAATTAAAAAGAAAAAACAAGAAGAAGAAGAACAACTTGGACCTTAATCCCAAAATTTGGGGTCGGTCATTTGGGAGCCAAAAGTAGGAGAGATGAAAAAATATATATATATAGTTAAAATTTTAAAACAAAAATAGAGAAGATAAAAAAAATATCTATAGAAACTTAAAATGACAAGATAGGTGAATTAATTTGTTTGAATTAAAACGAAAAAGATACACTATTTGTTTGGACATGTTGTGGATCCACTTTCTTAAAGCAGCTCTTTATATTGTTATAAGACCACCCACCTTGATGCCCAAGTCCTTCCGATAGAGGTAGATATAATAAAGAAAAGATACCAGGGGTAGCTAGAGCAGGATACTTATTTTTGGGTTCAATGGAGGCAGGAAACAAAGTTTTATTATTAATGTGACTGTTTGTTGTCCTTGATGCCATGTGGACTCGGCTGGTGCTTGGTGTTTCATTTAGTTATTTTATGTAAGATAGTTATAATAAGCTGTAATGAAATCAATCAATCTCTAGAGTTAGCATTGTATATGCTGCCACTAACGAGCAAGATGGACTATTGGACATGGCAGTCCAGCCAGAAGGAAGATAGGGTGTACCATGCAATGGTTTCGTATCTGCAAATGCATGGACATATGCATATGGGTCATATTTTGTGTGAAGAAATAACTAGATCTATACATCTAAGATTTGTTAGGTTGAAAAGTGAGTACTATAACAGCTTCTTGTCTGGCACAGCACATGATTGAAGAAAATGACGGTTGGTTCTTTGACAAATCTCCAACAACTCAAAGGTTAAAGCTGTAAGAAGAACAATAACTTAATAATTTTTAAATTCTCAAAACAGCAATTGAGTAGCTCTAAGACAGAAGGGATTATTAGAAGAGTCCTTGGTGGAATTAAGAAGAAAAAAACGCTAAGTTCTGTGATACACCAACTGAATTACGACTCCTAAATAATTAGAGACATTTCAATTAATTTCTATAGTATGTAAAACTAGTTATAGTATGAAAAGGGAATAACTTTGCAGAGCATGAACAGCTGAGTGTGAACTTCTCTCATGTGATTCAATTCTGTACTCGCCATTGCACACTACATCCAGTCCCCACCAGGCTTGGAAAAAAATAACCTGTGTTATCTAGAAAATCAGTTCGAATTTGCCCATCATCGGGATAAATAGGGAAGATATTCACCATATTGAATGTCTTGGATATCTGCATGCTATGTGGCCAACCCACTTGGTAAGGTCCAAACTTTATTGGTTGGAATTTACAACATATTTTTAGTAAATAACTCTTCGTCCTTGAGAAGGTCATGACGTCATTCGGAACCTAATACATCATCTACTGCCAATTTTTGTCTACAACCCATTTATCATTGTGACCTGCTCATCTGTTTAACATTTCACTAGATTCCTTGAACTTGGTCTGCTATAATTAAAGATTCTTATAGAGCTTGATTAGATGGGGCCGTGGATTGTAAGGTTGTAGATAAACTTGCTTGATCTCAAGTAAACTAGCATTGTCTTATCTTATTTTCACAGATTCTCTGGATCACGTTTCCCAATAGCTTGTTCAGGAACTCAATCTACTTATTATTGCCAAAAGATTTGTGTTGCCAAAACTAAGTAAACAAATTGAATAGTTTCTAGGGGTGAGCAGACAATGAACAAAAAACTTTTAATCATGTCATAGGTGACAGTTTGGAAACTCCAGTAATGCGAATGACCTCTCTAAAGAATAATTTTGACAATGTCACTTATCCTTTTACAAGAAAGAAAGTGCCCCATCTTCACGCCCTTGGCCATTCTTTCCCTAGGCTTTATGGATTGTCTAGGCTCTATTCCACCCCAACTAAAGCTTAGTTTTTTTTTTTTTAATAAATAATTGGATGGGACATTCGATCTTTTGGGTTTTTCACTTCTTTCAAAATCTTAATGATAGAGAATTTGTTGAGTTTAGGAAAATGAACTAACCTTGTAACAATGTTCTTGACACTAGGATTTGGAGTCTTGACACTCCTGGTGCCTTCCCCTTTTTCTTGTAAATCTCTCTTCTATCTTCTAATTAGTTTTCGCCATGATTCTCCATTTCACTTAAATAATTGTTGTTTGGAAGGCAGAAGTTTCTGCAAACGTTAATAGTGATTATCTACTTAAAAAGAGCAGACCTTATTATCTCCCCGGATGTCTATATCATGTGTTATAATAACTTAGAGAGTAGTGATCACTTACTTTTACATTGCCATGTTGTGTGGGAGATGTGGACTTGTCTATTTGCTGTCTGTGACACTGACTCTGTTTTTCTTAGGAGCCTTCTTGATTTGCTTATCACAAAATTTAGAGATTTCGAGGATAGAATGTTTATGTATATTCCTTGGTATATTTTGGGAGAACAAAATGCCAGAATCTTAAAAAAATCAGACTATGGACACTTCTTTTCTGAGGGATAAGATTGTTTTTTATAGTTTTCTCTGGACTCATGCCTCATAGATTTATATGGATTATAACTTAGAAGAGCTGAGAAGGGATTGAAGAGCAGTTGTTCATTTGTTTGTAGGTTCTTTTTCTTTCTTCTGAGGGTTTTCATATCCTCTGGAGTTTCTGTGCTGAATTTGGGGCAGGTGCCCAATAGAGTCTCTGGATTGATTTTCCAAATGTTCCTAGCACTGGTAAGGCCATGTGGAGACCTGTTCTGTGGTTATTCGACATGGGGAGCATGTTTTTACACATTTATTAACATTATTCGCTTCTACAGCCAGTAATACTTATCTATCACTACTATGAGAACTCAGTCCCTTCCATGCAAGTCTTGAATTACCTTCTTCCGTAGAGCTGAGTACATTATGTAAGGCATTTGTCATTGAGGTGAAAATCCCTAGATGGTTGTTTGTCATAACATTTTTGTGAAATGTCTAAATTATTTTTGCCCTTCTTGTACAATTCCTTAAGAACTTCAAACCTTACATTCTTTCTGCTCACTGTCACCAGAGTTGCCACATGTCTAATGAGTGCATCTGCTGCCCTCATCTGATCTGAGCATTGGATTTGTGTACTAGCCTTGGGAATTTCTGTCGGAAATAAAGCTAGTTGAATATAGGATGAACATATTTCAAACTAGGTTAGTTTATACAATGGAATAGAATGTATTTTAGATTGATCTCTTTCTTTTAACATTATCGGGCGTTACACTGATAAAGGTGCTGGTGGCCTATCTTATGACAAAACTCTCTGTACAAAGCCTCCTAATGTCACACTTTACTTAATATAGCTTCTCTAAATTTGGAGATTAGCATTGACACCATGGACAACTTTTCTTTGATTAAGATGAAGCCATCTTGGTGCTCATCCACAGTCAAACTTTCCTTTCTTTGGACATCCTGTGGTTGGGTCTGTTGTGCTGCTAAAGTGCCTTGCCTCTTATTTATTAAAGGTCCCCCGACTATGAATGCTATGTGCTTATGAGAGTTTTGAAGTGGGCCACCCCCTAATGGCACCTATATTCTCCTCGCCAAATTGACCTCCGAACTTACTCTTACCCCCCCCCCAACCAAAGAAAAAAAAGCTGCTTATTCTGTTAGGAAGCCACACATACAATTAGCTCGTGCAAAACAGTCAGAGGTTCATGTAAGTGCTTGATGTTTCCTCCTGAAATGTACTATAGATCATAATATCATCGGAATGCACAACTATAGAACTTGCTATGAAGGGTTTAAGCACAGATATATGGGGCACATTTGACAATTCGAAGGACATACCAGCCATTCATACAGTCCACCTTTTTTCCTGAAACCTATCATCTAAGGCTTCATTTGGATCTCATGGTGACCACAATTAAGTCAATTAGGAGAATATCACTGCTCATGCAACCGATTCAACATGTAACCAATGAGAATTGAAAACTTATATCCCACAGCAATCTGATCTTGTTGATTGCCTCCTTCACTGCTGGCAATGCCTCTCCAATACCCATCCTTTATTCGTGCTTCACCTCATAATTTATCTTCATTACCCTTTCTATGATAATGCCTCAATCTTCTCCCCCGGAAATTTGCATTCTTTCAAACTCATCAAAGTGTCAAGATTTTGGTGGCTGGCACCATGTATGAGGTCAATGTGGTGCCACTCTTACCTGGAGTGTTCTCACCGAATTCTGGTGCCAACAGAGGTTTCACTATGCCCATCACTGCAACCTCTGTTATTGCTGTTGCTTTTGTCTTTATAGAGAACACATTTTTCACAATCAATATGTGCACTTGTCTGTTTCTCCGAAGTCCAACTTAGAGTCATAACCAGATTGAGTAATGGTTAGGAAAACTCACCCTTCTATAGTAGAAGCCTTTAAGTTAGGATTCCATCACATTGGCAATAAGTGAAATAGGCCCCTTTATTCTAATTTTTTATGCGGTCAAGCATCATGGTTGGCATGAATATTGTTCTGACATGACTACCCTGAGATCAACTTACATGCAGCTATGTCAACCACATCAAAATAGCTCTTATTCCTTATCCTAATGTTCATTTATGGAAAAGGAACCCTGTGTTGTTCGGTTCCCATATTTGGTCCAACTACTTTGATCCACCCAATTTTTTGTTGCACTGCATGTGGCTCCACCAGCAATTGTTGCTTCTGACAGCCTCACTATAATGATTTGGAATAAAAAAGTTGTTTATCATGCACCTTTCTTGGATTAGCCTGCATCGCTGCATTTGACTCTCATATTTAGGAGATAACATTACTCTCCTAATTACCAAGATTGACCTCTCATAAACTTTTTTTATCTGAAGCCTATCCTAAACTTCCTGATCTTCAACAAATTTACCTCATCTTTGACATGCTCTGCAGTATTAATCTGCCTTCTCTGCAGGCAGTCATTAGTCTTGTTCGCCACTTGATTGCACTTATAAAACACTTGAAAAGTATAGGCTTGGTATATGGAGTTGAGTTTTTGGGTACTTGGATTCCATCTCTTTCTTGCAAGCCGCCCTGTCTGTTGCTGTCCCCCTTTCTTGTTGGGAGAAGAATTGTATTAGATGTATTAGAGAATATACAAAAACTAGGATGAGAAATCCTCAGAAGTTATTGGAAAAAGCGCAAGACACAGACTAGTAGATGACTGCTCTCCAATTCCTCTTCATCTCCTCTGGACTATAATTTTATGAACACTTGAGGCATGAGTCCACAGAGAGGCGTGAAAGACAATCTTATCCCTAAAGAAAGGGACCAATACTTTGATTTCTAAAAATTCTTGCATTACCTATTTCGGTTATTCTGTGTGACAACTTATTATGTCCAACTCTTCTATGTCGTTTGTTAAAATGATTTAGAGCAACTCTGTTAGTTTTCAAAATTACCCTGCTCATGCATTATGTTTTTCGATTTTAGAACCAGGTTTTGAGCCTTATTAGGACTTTGAGCCTGGTTGCGTCTCTGGTTCTAAACTAGGTCTGCTTCTGCAACATCTGCTTTATCAAATACCATGACAAGACTGGTACTTAAACTTTATTTCTCTTTCTCCTTCCACACTTGCTTCAGCCTGGGAGATGCTTTCACCGCAGGCAATTGGCTGCCTTATAGCTGGTGATATTTAAGTAATCAGTGAGTCTTCTTCTGCAATCCAGGCCAGAAACTATGGATTTGATATCCAGAGTTTTGGACAAGGTGGGAATGTTTATCATCAACCAAAATTCCCCACTATGTTCCACCACCATTTTCAATATACTCTGTAGCCACTATGGCCACCATTCATTGTATACCTGGTGTTTAAACTCCATTGCCGTTTTGCTTTACAATTTCCATAACTCCCAAGATTCACTCTATGTTCGTCAAGTACCATTTTGTGCATGACATGCTTTATGAACTGATGAACTTTGTCCTCTTCTTCAACTACGTGGATATGTTACCTGTGCAAATTCGCAAGGGCTAGTCTTTCAACAAGATGTGCTTAAGCAGAATCCCCTAGAAAACAATTACTGGGATTCCTTTCTTTGTTGCCATTCAACATACCCAATTGATCTTCTTGCGGACTTCATATCACTGCTCCACTTGTTGGTTTGTAGTTTTAATTGCTGCCTGTTGGTTGCATACAAATAGAGGGTCTACGACCCTTGATATTCCTTATTGGTTTGGATGATTGCAGCTTTGTCATGATTGACCATTTCTTCTTTGCCTGAGTTTTGGTCCCACCCTGGCACAACATAGAACTGATAAAAATGATGATATGTTCTGTGAATATCTCTAGAACACTCCCACTTCAAACTTGCAGGTGTAATAACTTCATTGAATTCAAGCAATAATGGAGTATCCTGGTGCTGTACAGGTAATTTATAGCAGAATCATAGTTATAAGGAAATTGCTGAATATGCTATATAAATAAGAAACTACCAAATTGGACACCCTAAATAGTTCATGTTGAAACTTTCTTTAACCAATTAAGTTATGTTTTGACTAAAACTAAGAATAACGAGCAAATAAAATATCTTTGGAGAGCATAAATTCTTAGTATTTTTGGATTGAGCACTTGGGCTTCCATCCCTTGGCCCAATCCATGAACACTGATTTTCCTCCTCTCCTTGTGTATATTTACCGTTGGCAAACAAAGGAGGCCCATGTACTTTTAGCTTTGTGTTGAGGATCTGGTTTTTATTGTCCGAGTGGGCAAGTACATATTTCTTGTTTCTCATCTCTCTCTCTCTCTCTCACACCTGCACAAACCCACACACACATTCGCATAAGTGCACAGTGTGAAAAAACATGCAGATAAGGGATCCCATATGAGAGCCCTGATGGTTTGCTCATGTAATATTGTGGACTAACTTTGGTGATTATTTGGAACAGGTCATTTCTTTGCGGTGGATCAACTGGCTTGTTTATCTATGCATACTGTTTGTACTATTACTATGCGCGATCTGATATGTCTGGTTTCATGCAAACATCATTCTTCTTTGGTTACATGGCTTGCATCTGCTATGGCTTCTTTCTCATGCTTGGGACAGTTGGTTTCCGTGCCTCTCTGCTCTTTGTTCGGCACATATATCATTCCATTAAGTGCGAATAGATTGCTTGTCTGGCTCTTCAGGTAGTCTTGCGCAGTTTAAATCCTATCATAGAGAAACATCAAGAAATTTTGTTGTTAAAATGTTGGCTGGTTGGTTCCTTGGATGGTAAAGCATATTGTGAGCTTCGAGTGGCTAATTGTTCTTGAGATGTCCTTTTGCAACTAATGCCATGCGATTGCACAGGCTTTAGGGGACTTGCAGGGTGTAACTGTGGGAAGTATATGTATTATTAGGCTGCAGAAAAGGATAGTATAAATACATTTACCTTGATTCTCTTGAAATAGCTGATCTTGTTTCTTACATCCTACAAAGTTCTAAATTCCTTGCATGGATCTTACTTTTTGCTGTTCCTAAGAAAAAAATGTGTTGTGCATGAGTGAACGAGGTATGTGTAGTAGTCCACAAACAATGCACATCGAGTAACAATAAAGAGAAGTTTAGACCATGTGTGGGCACACCTTTTGAATGTGCGAACTAAGATCTACGACAAGGGTTTGATCCCATCTTGTAATAGGGCAGGTTTTAGTGTACTTAATCCTAAACTCCAGATTTATGTGCTTCTGGTTGTAAATGGCGTAGTTTTGTTAATGAATTCCTACCCTCGAGTGTCTTGAATCATTTTTTTTTTTTTTTTTGGTACCATGTCTTGGATATCGCTCAGTATCTGGGATTTCACCCTGATTAATCCGGATCGACGGCTGCAGTGGTTCCTTTTCGGAGAGTGAGTCTCCCAACGGAAACGTTTCATACACATGAGGGCCCGCATGAGGGTCTGATATTTCCGGTGGAAATTGAATATCGGTTATACTTAAGAAAATTAAACCCCATATTCAGTTGAGTCAACTCATGTTGGTGTCTTGAATCATTTGGTTCGTCCTTGTATTCGGTGATATATACGTAGGCCTTAGGCCTCGAGAGTCGAACCGGTGAAATACTGAAACTCAATGAGGGTGAAGCTAGTAATCAGTTTTGGTTCCCACCAAGAGAGAAATATTTCTATTTAAATCTTATTCGGTGGGAAAAATGTAAAATTTTTTTAACAATTTAACTGTTTGTCATTAATTTTGTCCTATTGAAAAATCACTTATATACAATTCTTGCGGTATTTTCATTTGGCATTTTTAATACAATAGTACATCATTGCCGTAACACTTCTTGTAGAATGGGGACATATTCCCATTTCTATTACCCTAGTTAAAATGGAGAAAAACCTTGTAGCTACCCTTTTAATAGACTTAATCATGGGTTGACTAGGGTTTGGGCCGGGCCTAAGTAGCAGAAAAAGAAACATTTGCTGGGTTGAGCATCGGCCCCGAGAGAGAGAGAGAGAGAGAGAGAGAGAGAGAGAGAGAGAGAGAGAGAGAGAGAGAGATTGCTAAAATAAAAAATAGTAAAACTATGAGATTGTACTTTTCCTCTACAATTAACTCATATTGGAAATCAATAGATTTATGATCAGTACTTTAACAACCCATAAAAGTTATGTTCATAATGCCCATCGTGGGGCATTTTAGGAAGGTATGGGATAATTTCCCATAACTCCCATTTGGATGTATTAACCTCTCCCTAATTAACCTCATTGTGGGGGTTACAATGGAAGGGAAAGATCTTCTTAAGAGAGGTGGTTGTTCTTCCTTAAAAAAAAAATAGAGAATGAGGGAATGAGAAATTTTCGTGAAGAAAAATTTTCCCGTCGCTAAAATCACCGGATTAAGAGTTGCGACATTGTGACACTGTGGTGGTAATTCGACTAACCTTGTGATCACCATCCTGACCGCAAAATCGGATCGAAGGACATGCCGCTTGATTGACTTTGAAGATTCTACGTATTGAGGTACTCTATACCCGATTTAATTTATTTTTTCGAAAATTATTGTATACTTCCGCTGTGCATGAGAATCCTAAAATTCCAACATTGGAATCAGAGCGTACGTTGGATTAGAAAAAATAATTTTTCGGATTTAATTTTTCGGATATAAAAATATAGGGTATAAAATTTGGGGCTCGGATCACGGATGAGTTTCATGAATTCGAAAACACCACTATGTTACCCATGATCCGTAAAACACGAAAACAATTTTTTCGTAATTTTCTAAGTACGATTAGGCGAAGAAAATTCTGGTTGAAAATTTCGGCCATGAATAGTGACTCAATCACTCAACCACAGATTTGTCGAGATTTAGGGCAAATCAATGCATGAAACTTATAGATCTGTATTCCTCGTTTCATGCTCTTCGATTTGATATATATATTGCGTATAATTGTGGCCGGAAATTGTGGTTTCAAATTGGCCGCGGAGGGCCGAAATTTTGGATCCAAAATACGTCGAGATTAGAGTTCGATTATTCCAAAATCCGAGTCAAGGATACTTGGAATAAATGGAATAAGAGATTTCATAAAAAATCCGACGAAAATAGATCCGAAAAATGTTTTTTTTGGATACCGGGTCAGAAGACCCGGATACAGAAATTTTCGGGTGAAGACGAAGAGGTCTGACGTAGGCGCGTGAAGCTCACTCGCCGTAAGGCGCGTCTGGCGCCTTGGAGATGGCGTGTGTCCTTCATGCGCTTCAGAGGAGCGTGAAAGGGTTTTCGGGTCGGATCTCAACCCGTTGACCGGGGCGGGTCAAACCCTGACCTGTTGACCGACCCGGTCCAGACCCGGCTCGACACGGCTCGGCGTGTGAAGGCACGTGAGCCGGGTGCCGTGACTGTGCGCGCGTGATCCAAGCCACTCCTGGCCCGTGGCAGCGCGTGTGACGCGCGCCGCGACTGGGCGCGCGTGAGCTGAGCTGCGCCAGGAGCGTGGCAGCGCGTGTGAGGCGTGCTGCGAGTCTGGCGTGTGCCCAGCAAGCTGGCGGCGCGTGGCAGGCGCGTGGCGGCTGGTGGTGGCGCGTGGAACCTCCCAGCGGCAAGTTCGGTCGTCAGGAATTGAAAATTTTCAATTTTTTGAGGGTTCTACTTCCATAAGAGTGACTTTTTTGTGGGTTTTTGTGTACTAAATCTTAGTCCGAATGGTAAGATGCAATCCCAGATTGTGGTGTATGGTGTCTGTTGATTCATACGCTCGTTTTGGGATTTGTATTTGAATTATTTGGGTCATGTTGATTTGAAGAGTGCACAAAATGTGAAAATAAGTATCACAAGTCACGAATATCTATTTGACTGCTTTTAAAATTGTCGTATTAGATCTGTGCAAGGAAGATAAAATTGAATGGTGATAATTACGAGATTTTCACCAGTAGATTCAATTTATCCTCGAGGGGCAATATCTAATTAAAATCCTGAGGCATGAGATAGTGGACTTTGGGAAGGTACCACACCTCAGACAGATGAGATTAGGGGACATCACGTGCATGGAAGAGGAATAATGGCCGAGTTTGGGCAATTCTCTTGAGTAGCATGCGTGATGATGTGATCTCAGTTTATAAGCAATATCCTATAGTTTTATCGGTTAGGTTCACCCTATAAAGAGCATTGTGGTGCTCTTACAGATCTTGAGATGAGGATACTGACTTATAAGTGTAATAACTTATAAGAAAAGGATTGATCATACGATGATGTAACATTCGATAAAAATGTCGAGTATGGTCGTAGAGTTGGGGAATGTGACCGAGCCCATTTCGGATATGTTTTCTTGTGCTGGATGCGATCCAATTCTTTACCTGATTCATGAGAAATCATGAAAGTCTATTTCACATACGATGAAAGTATTCATACTTTCACTAATGTGACTAGGCACAGTGAACTCGAGTAGGAGTACCTAGAGGCGAGTAGGCCATACTCGGGTCATGCTTATGCGGAGGAGTCGAGCAAGAACTCCTGTGGGACTCGAGATTGAGGTAAGAAGAAAACAACTGAGAAAACCGATAATATTAATGCGCAGCGAGAAAGAGTTGAATTCGACCAAGGTATAGTATTACCTATAGTAGATTTGGTCATTTCACTTGTGAGTGCGACGAGTGAAAATTAACTCTTTTTTCTTTACGTAGTTTGAATAACTCTCTGTTTTCTCTCCTTCGTGGATTATGAACACGGGAACAACCGACTACGTAACTCGAGATAAGAGCGCGCTTATATAGTTCCGCTTAGTGAGTCCTCGAGAAGGAGGATTTACGTACTGAAACGGAGCGTTTGTCGACATCAGAGGAATTAGCACTTGCAACTTGGAGTTACAAAGTTGCTAAACTCTGTACGTCATTTACATTTCGGATATTCGACGGAACTTGATTTCAGTTTAGGATATGCTCTATTAATTTGGAGATTTTATAATTTTCAATTTATTACGACAATACTTTGATTGGTTTTATATTGGTCCGTGAGGGACTATATGCACTGGAAGTGATTACTTTCAATGGTATTTCTTATTATCCTCTTAGTGTGAGAGAGGATGAACCGGTTAGCAGTGAGTGGTCTGTAAGGCCCGCTAACCAGTCTTGCTTGAATGACAAACTTATAAGAAAACCATTCGACAATGCAGTCAAGGCTGAGACTCTATTGCAGTCGGATCATTCCGACATCTATGGCCTTATGAACATGAGAACCTAAGATGGTGTTGGGTACTCTAATACGTTCACAGACAATTACATGCGTTTTGGTTACGTTGATCCGATCTCGCACAAGTCTGAGACATTGAGATGTTTCAGGAGGTTTACTAGCAAGATTGAGAATCAGTAAGACTTGAAAGTGGAGACTCTCATAACCGAACGAGAGCGCAAGTATTTGTCTGAAGAACTTTCTTTCAAAAAGGGCATTGCGAATTGACTCGTTTCCCATTGGGGAGATACGTTATTGGTTGCAGCCTACGTCCTCAATCGTGTTCTATAAAAGTCTGTGGTCGGTACTCCATATGAGTTTTAGACAAGGAGGCAGTCTTGACCTTAGCCATTTGAGATTATGGGGTTGTGTCGCGTATGTTCACTATTTTTCGCATTTACACGGTGAGTTAGGTCTGCGAGAAAAAAGATGTATTTCTATGAGATACTTAGAACACTCCAGGGGATTGTGTCTAATGAACATACAGATGACACCCTAAACCCTATGAGATATGAAATCAATTGGGACTTTGCCTTCTATGAGATGGATAAGCCTAGTGGTTGGCTAATCCCAGTGGCAGGATCCAAGAATCCATTATGGATCTCGGTCCGAGTGGGAGCAATTCATCTAGAGGTAAAAAGGTTTCCCCTCCTTTTAAGAGTAGTCGAGGACGCGTACTTAACCGTCGCTTCCCGATTGAGGGAGAGGCTCTCAGTGTGACTCTTGAGGATTACGAGAAATCTTTTAACTGTCCAAGAGATTCTTGAGGGTTCTGTGAAGAGCCATTAATTAAAGGCCATGAATAAAAGGAGTTGATGAGAATCAACGAGATCTAAGATCTAGTTAATTTGCCTGAGGGTAGTAGGGCCGTTGAGAACATGTGGGTTCTCAACATCAAGAAAAAGGCCGACGGATCGGTGTTGAGGTATAAGGCTTGTCTGATAACCATGGGTTACTCAGACTAAGGGCGAGATTATCTCGATCCGTTTACTTTTAACGATTGTCGTGGACATGATATAAATCTAGAGTAGCCAGATGAATGTTGAGACTGTTCTCCTGAGTGGGAGTTTTGGATGAGAAGATCTACAAGGAACAGTCATTTGGCTTTATTCCTATAGATCAGGATGATAAGGTCCATTGACTTCGAAAGTCGACATGCGACCTTAATCATCAATCCAGGCAATAGTGCTTGAGATTTCACGAGAAGGTGATATCTCACGTTTTAGTGATGATCGAGGAGGATCATCGCGCATACCTTTTACGTTCTTGTGATCAAGTCCTTATGTGAATGACATTCTATTGATTGGGAACAACAGAGAGTATCTCATGACCACGATGACGTGGACATTGTCGAGTCTTGATGTGAAGGACATGGGTGAGACTCAGTTCTTCCTCGAAGTCAAGATCCAGAGGAATCGCTCAAAACAGATGTTGACTCATTCACAGGAGTCCAACATCAAGGAAGTTCTTGAGTGCTTCAAGAAGATCGACTACGACCCTAAAGATACTCTTATTGCTAAAAGGTTAAATGCTAATTCTTGACATAAGCCTTAAGACTCAGTGAAGGGCAATGGAAATAAGTAGAGTCCCTTGTACCAGTGCATTGGGTACCCTGATATACGTAGTGTTGCGTATACGATCAAACATTTGCTTTGCAGTCAGTATGGTAATTAGGTATTGATCGAATCCTAGAAGGGATCACTGGAAAGTAGTGAAAGGATTCTGAGATATCTCGAGAGAACTGCAGACCTCTCCTCGTGTTAAGAAGGAGGTGATTTGCATCTTGTGTTGTCGGGTATTCAGATACCAACTGAGTTGGTGATCTGAATGTATGCAAATCCATGTCAGGTTTTGCTGTCTTGGAGTAGCAAGAAGCAAACCTACATATCTCTATCTACGATAGAGGCTGAGCTTGTGGTACACTCAGCTGTAGTTTAGGAGAGTGTTTGACTCCAGAAATTTCTGGATCATTTAGGGATTGTGGCAAACAGTGGGAGATCAGTGATGATTTATTGAGAAAATCAGGCTGCCCTTGACCACACTTGAGACCCTAAGTATCAGTAAGTCTAAACACATTGATACTTAATACTACGTTATGAGATACATCACCGAGAAGGGTGAAGTGACAAATTAAATACATTACTATACAGCGTGTTGGTTGATCCCTTCAATAAACCCATTATGAGAGATTCCTGTATGAGATATAGGAATCATAGGGTTTGTATGTATATTAACATTTCTCACTTTGTGCTGATGCTTATTGCGTTATATATATATGACAGAGTGCGTGATAGAGTCACTTACTTATAGCACTATTTTATTGTCATATATTTTCTGATTTGTTGTGATAAATGATATGTCAGGCATGCGTGGTCGACTCTCTCACACGAGTGACCACCTTCGACTCTGAGTGTGCGGAGATGAGACGGATTCTAGTCGTAAGAGACTTTGAGAGTGGCTCTACTAGAATATAAGTCGCCCTGATATGTGTTCAGGATGAGGTCATATGCGATATGACCGACATGGAAATACCCACATCCATGTTGCCTGTAAGCAGCTAGATTTGAGATCTCAGATATTACCTGCGATTTGTGATATTGTCTCTGAGATGCTCTCTCTGAGATCTCTGGGTAAAGTCTTATGTGTATACTGAGTCCTCTGGGTAAAGTCTTATATGTAGACTGAGTCCCATACCTGTACAGTATTAGAGAAATCTGACATATGCCCTTTGAGAGATGTGGGAATAACACTGTGGCACGCGTTTCGTACCATGTGTGATATGATGGCCAGGGATAGTGGGAACATCATTTTGAGACATTGATATTCTTTAGATCCCCGTTCCCACTGTATGAGATCCGAGATCCATTGAGTGTGATCTCTTGTACCCTTATCACTTTCGGCTGTTTCTAGAGGTCTTGATTCTGTGATACTACTTTAGTCTGTTTACCGATGGCCCGGGAGATAAATTGAGGTCTGAGGGACAGGTCTGGGAAAGCAGCTGAATTGAGGCTAATAGATTCGAGTTTGGGAAAAGGAAAACCAATTGACATTACATCATTGTATTGTATTCACCGGCTAGCTTATTATGTCTATCCATGTTGGGATGTAAGCATAATAGTGGATACACAGCGGAACATTAATTGGGGATTACTTTCGTTGAGGAAAATAGTTCGATAGATGTAATTAGTCTTGGATCTGGGGTGCAGTGAGTTATTTTATATTAACGATGGCTTCTCGATCATCCTAACAGGTGTATCGAGAGGTCTTTACTTACAGGTGTACTCGCCGGTCGTACGACGCCCAATCCTGTATGAAAGTCCAGTAGGGTGATAAGAAAGATTGCATGAGTTGTGATCTTACGACGGAAGTAAAATGCCCTCGTGTGTAAGTGGGAGATATTGAGACATGTACCAAAATAACCAAAAAAAAAAATTTTTTTTAAAACAACCCCACCCGAAAAATATTTTCCCAAATAACCCAAATTTGTCGGGAGTTGGAGACACGACACACTGTGTCGCGTCTTCAACCCGCGACAACCCAGAAAGAGAGAGAGAGGAGAGAGAGAGAGAGAGAGGAGTCCGCAGGTGGAGGGAGAGAGGGGAAGAGAGCGGCGGGGGTCCGCCGGGGGAAGGATGCTGGCGACGGGCGGCGGACGGCGGAGGGGGGAAGGAGAGAGAGAGGGAGGGCCGCGGGGGGGGGCGGAGGGGGGAGGGAGAGAGAGAGGGAGGGCTACAGGGGGGTGGAGGAGGGGAAGGAGAGAGAGAGGGGAGGGAGGCTGGCGGCTGGCGACGGGCGGTGGAGGGGGGAAGGAGAGAGAGGGAGGGCCCCGGGGGGCGGAGGGGGGAGGAGAGCCGCTGTGTCTCTCTCCTCCCCCCTCCGCCCCCCCCACTGCCCTTTGCCCCCCGCGGCCCTCCCTCTCTCTCTCCCTCCCCCCTCCGCCCCCCGCTGTGTCTCTCTCCTCCCCCTCCACCCCCCGCGGCCCTCCCTCTCTCTCTCCCTCCCCCCTCCGCACCCCGCCGCGCCCCTCCCCTCTCTCTCTCCTTCCCCCTCCGCCGCCCGCCGCCAGCCGCCAGCCCCCCTCCCCTCTCTCTCTCCTTCCCCCCCCTCCGCCCCCCCGCAACCCTCCCTCTCTCTCTCTCCCTCCCCCTCTGCCCCCCCGCGGCCCTCCCCCTCTCTCTCTCCTTCCCCCCTCCGCCGCCCGCCGCAAGCCCCCCTCCCCCCGGCGGACCCCCCGCCGCTCTCCTCCCCTCTCTCCCTCCCCCCGCGGACTCCTCTCTCTCTGGGTTGTTGCGGGTTGAAAACGTGACACAGTGTGTCGCGTCTCCAACTCTCTACAAATTTGGGTTATTTGGGGAAATATTTTTCGGTTGGGGTTGTTTTTAAAATATTTTTTTTTTGGTTATTTTGGTAGATGTCTCAGGAGATATTGGTTCATAATGCCCATCGTGGGGCATTTTAGGAAGGTATGGGATAACTTCCCATAACTCCCATTTGGATGCATTAACCTCTCCCTAATTAACCTCATTGTGGGGGTTACATTGGAAGGGGAAGATCTTCTTGAGAGAGGTGGTTGTTCTTCCTTAAAAAAAAATAGAGAATGAGGGAATGAGAAATTTTCGTGAAGGAAAATTTCCCCGTCGCTAAAATCACCGGATTAAGGGTTGCAGCGTTGTGACACTGTGGTGGTGATTCGACTAACCTTGTGATCACCATCCCGATCGCGAAATCGAATCGAACGACGTGCCGCTTGATTGACTTTGAAGATTCTACGTATTGAGGTACCTTATACCCGATCTAATTTATTTTTTCGAAAATTATTGTATGCTTCCGCTGTGCATGAGAATCCTAAAATTCCAACAAAAAGAATAATGGATGCAAATTTTGAAATGGAAAGAGAGGCGTAAAAAGTTTGTTCATTTTTCAATGTTTGACCCTCTTATTTAGAGATGTTCAATATCATATATATATATATATATATAATTTGTTCATATTTAGAGTGCTACCCTCCCAACATAATTTGCTCCATGCACAAGTTGTGAGTCAAATTCGGGATCATGATTAAGTCATCTAGTGTCACATCTCACTAAATCAACTGACCGTCGATAAATATCATATATTTTGATTAGTCAAATGATGACGAATGGATAGAGTAGAAATGTTTTAAAAAATTCTCGCACGCGTTAGTAACAGGTGAATAAAATTATTTTTTGAGAAAAAATATAAATTGTGTCAATTTTTTGATACAAATAAATGCATTCAACTTCAAATTATATGATAATTCTTCTTGTTGTCATTTCTTCTTGTCGGCATTGATTAATGGCAAGGACATGGTTCAACCCTTCTATTTTTTTTCTAGTTTGAAAATCTCTTACCTTTTTTTTGTTTTACATTTTTCTTACTTCTTATTTCTCATTTTATTTCTATTGTTGCACATGACTTTTTATATTTCTATTGAATGGGAAGTAATTTGTTACATTTAAAGTCTATGGGAGGAAATTGTAAAAAAAATTATAGCGTAAAAAGTTCATTCTAACAGAAACGTAGATTGCTAGAACAATTTTGTCAAATTTAAAAATTAAGACATTGCCAGAGTTTGAAGTTTTAAGGAGCTCAAATCTTAAGAACTAAATCTAAAAATCAGCTCAATCGAATTTCAAAATTAATTCAGTTTGAGATGAATTTAAAATTTTCAAGTTACGAATTCAATGAAGCAATGAAGCAAGGAGACATTGAATATTATGTGTTTTAATTAATCAAACAATGAAGCAAGGAGAGAGTAAAAATGTTCCTAAAAAAAAACGCAGGGGTTAAGAATTAGTGAATAAAAAGTTTTTAAAAAAGGATAATTTTCTTGATTTTGTGATATAAGTAAATTGACTTAATTTTAAATTACATGATAATTCCTTTTTTTTTTTAATTTTTAATTTTTAATTTTTATTTTATATCTTATATTTTTAATATTTAATATATTTTATATTATTTTTGTTGTAGGCGCGTAGTTGCACGACATTTTTATATTTCTATTTGATGGTACATGGCTCAAGGACCACTACCAAAGAGATCAGAGCAATACCTTCAATCCATAAACCAAATGCACTCATAGCTCCTCGATCATTCTAGTCTTTGGTTATTTCACTCATTGGTGAATGTGTCTCACAACTATAATTCAGTCAATCAAGTGATAAGTACGACTCAAGATAATCTATGAGAGCAATAAGTCATTAAGAGAATTCAAATTTTCCTTATGCGGATGAGAATCTTCTCCATTTTCAGAACGGTCCCGCAGAACAAGGAAACAGCTTTGGCAAGCACTCTTGATAAGGCATGAAGCCCCCACAACAACCGGGACTTTCCCCAATCAATGAGATAGTGTATCTTTAAAAGACCTTTGACTATAACTTCTATAATTTCGGAGATTCTCAATAACCTCTTTACAAGTAAATTAGAATTTCAATGCCCTTAATACTTTATGGAGCTTTCCAAGAAACATGGACATATAAGCACAATTTCAGCCGCAATCTCGGTAAGTTCTTGGGAACCCTACACATTAAACATACTAGCAACATAGAGTCGAGACACCCTTCTTCTTTGTTTGTTTTCCAAAATCTAAAATCTTTTTTTCTGACTTGAGCGTCAAACTCTCCCCTGCTAGAGCATCCTCCGGCGGTATTTGCAGGTTTCACCCCTCATGAAGTTTCACATTGCCTCTCAATCCTAGACTCCCATTTAGACAAACGGAGTAGGTATTTGTGGAGAAAACTACCTTCATCATATTGGTATCGTCTGTGGGAATAGTCCATGAAGTAACTCACTCTCAACATGGATCTCCATAGTTGTTGCAATTATGTTGCAAAAAAGGAAAAGACCACTCATCAGTTTTGATGACGAGGATGAGGACGACTTAATTGAAGTTCCACTAGATTACTATGATCCCCTTGTTGTTATAGCAGAGATAGGTTCGTACACAGTTAGGAGGATCCTTATCAACCAAGGTACAGACGGTGGCCTCCTTTATTAGGGTTCTTTTCAACAGATGAGTTTTGTCTCTACGGACTTACAACCCCAGATGACTCAGATAAGAGGACTTTTTGGTGAACCGTTATACACAAAAGACACCGTATCGCTCCCCGTAACCTTGTGGACTTCTCCAAATCATGCCATCACTGTAGTCACATTCAGTATAATCAAATCCCATTTTTTTTATAACGCCATCCTCGGTCGTCCCAGCTTAAACAATCTGGTGGTCTTATCTAGTACTAAACACATAAAAGTCAAATTTAGAACAGTATAAGGTATTGCAACCCTCAACTACGATTTTACATTTCAACTACTTCCATATGGAGAAAGCAAAGAAAACTTCTCAATAGAAATGGCCGAGTTTAGGGACGATCTTGCTCCAAGCAACAAACCCCAACCCGTCGAAGAGGTGGAAAAAGTCCCAAGCACCAAAAATTCTGCGCAAACCATTCAGATTGGAGCCCGTCTAAAACCATCCTTGCGGGAGGCGATTATTGGATGCCTCCATCACCATTCTAAGGTCTTTGCATGGTCACCCAAAAACATGTCAGGGTTCCATCCCTCAGTAATTGTTCACGGATTGATCATTGACTTGAGCCGTAAGCTTGTGAAGTAGAAGGAGAGGATATTCACACTAGAATGCCAACGAGTAATTCAAGAGGAAGTATAGAAGCTTCTGACGACAAGCTTTATTAGGGAGGTGAAATACCTGAAATTGTTAGCTAATACAATCATGGTAAAGAGAGCTAACGATAAGTGGAGGATGTGTGTCGACTTCAAAGATCTCAACAAAGCATGCTTAAAGGATAGTTATTCACTTACCAATTTCGATAAACTTATGGACAACTATTCAGCCCATCAGTTTTTAAGTTTCATGGATGTCTACTCTAGTTATAACCAAATCCGAATGGCCCACGAGGATAAGGAGAAGATGAGCCTTATTATAGAATTTGACACTTATTGTTACAGAGTCATGCCATTTGGCTTAAAAAATACAGAAGCCACCTTTCAGAGATTGGTCAACAAAGTCTTTGCCAAACAGATCAATAGAAATGTAGAAGTTTATGTGGACAACATAATCGTTCAAAGCACTAGCCTAGAAGATCATGTGGCAAACCTGAAGGAAGCCTTTAAAACATTGGAGCATTACAATATGAGACTCAATCCGACAAAGTGCACTTTTGGAATTACATTAGGTGAGTTCCTCGGTTTTCTAATTATGAGCCTGGGAATCAAGGCTAACCCAGAAAAGATCCGAGCCATCATGAACATGAAATTGCCTAGAACATTAAAAGAAATGCAACGTCTTACAGGGCAGATTGACACCTTAAGCTGCTTCATGCCTAAAGTCGAGGAAAAATATAAGCCATTCTTCGATACCCTAAAAAGATCTCAAAAACTCGTGTGGACCGCCGAATGTCAAGTTGCCTTTGATAAGTTTAAGGAATATCTTTCATCACTACCGCTGCTCTCTCGACTTACCACTGATGAGAAACTTTATCTCTATCTCTCTATCTCTAACCATGCCCTTTGTTTTGTGCTAATAAAGCAAGACGTCAACATACAAAGGCCAGTATATCATGTCAGCTGTATCCTCCAGTAGGCAGAAGTAAGCTACAAGGCCATTGAAAAGGTAGCCTTTGCTCTTGTCATAGCATCTCGTCGCCTTCGCCCATACTTCCAAACACACATAATTGTACCCAAATTGCAGTGAGCAAATACCGGTCAGTCCTTGAGAATAATGTATACTAACTGCCTTGGACACTACATGTAGATGAGTCCTCTAACTCGTCAGAAAGTGGACCCGGGCTCATCCTTGTGGGTCCCGATGACTTTAAAGCCTGATATCTTCTCTGTTTCGACTTCAAGGCTACCAATAATCAGGTTGAATATGAGGTACTCTTAAGAGGGTTGCGAATCATGGTATCATTGGGAGCCCGAGAAATAAGAGTATTCACAGATAGTCAGGTTGTGATTAAGCAAGTTGAAGGTACCTGCGGAGTAAGAGAATTGGTAAAGGTGAAATATCTAACGAAGATACAAGAAGTAATACAAGGATTCCATAAAGTTAACATACAACAAATACCCCGATCAGAGAATGCTAGAGCTGACATGCTCTCTAAACTGGCTAGCTCAGATTCGATAGCTACAAGCCGAGTAGTACACATCTAGAGTCTCCCTTACCCAAGCATCGATGAGCCGGAGCAAATTTTGTCAATAAGTGAATCACCGAGTTGGAAGGATCCCACATATGCATACTTAAATAGTGGCCAACTACTAGAGTCTTCCGCAGAGGTAGTTACAATTAAATGAAGAGCTGCCAAATATGCCACAATCAATGGAGCCCTCTATAGAAAATCCTTCACTCACCCGTATGTTACGTGTCTGACTCCCAAGGAGGGAGACTATGTTCTCAGAGAAATACAAGAGGGGATATGTAGTAATCACCTAGGAGTACAGAACCTGGCAAACAACGCTTTAAGGCAGGGGTATTTTTGGACCACCATGAAAGTTGATGCAAACGTCTTTGTCAAGAAATACGACAAGTGTCAGTGTTTCTCTTTGGTCTCCCATGAACCTTCTATCGAATTCTGCTCGATTACCAGTCCTTGACCATTTTCTTAATGGAGGATAGACATATCAAGCCTATTCCCTCATGCAACTAGACAACGAAAATTTCTCATTGTTGCCATTGACTACTTTACCAAGTGGGTAGAAGTAGAGCCGTTGGCCCAGACCACAACTAGAAAGATACTAAAATTCATCTAGCCATTGATAATCACGAGGTTTGGGTTACCTCGCTCCTTAATCACTGACATCGGAAAGCAATTCGATAACAAGTAGTTCAAAGAATTTTGTGATAAATTAGAAATTCAACATTGGTTGACATCAGTCATCTATCCCTAGTCCAATGGTCTCGCCAAGATAACAAACCGAACGATTCTACAAGGGCTAAAAACCACACTGGATGAAGCAAAAGGTTGTTGGGCAGACGGACTTTATGGCAATTTTTGGCAATACCATATTACACCGAGAAGGACTATTTAGCCTAACATATGGCTCGGAAGCAGTACTACTCGTAGAAATAAGAATTCACTCCCTACCAGTAGAATAGTACCAAACGGAGCCAAACAAGTCTACCCTACAAGAACAACTAGACTTCCTATCAAAATCAAGAGACATTACATCTGCTCAAATGGTGGCTTACCAATAACAAATGTCTCGGTACTACAACAAAATGGTCATAGCTAAGACGTTTAGACTTGAAGATCTAGTACTCCGAAGAGTGGAAGCAATAGGACAACCATAGATGGGGGAAATCATAAAATTGCACCCAACTGGGAAGGCGCATATCGCGTACACTCAGTACTTTGATCTGGAACTTACCGAGTCAGTCATTTGGACGGCTCGGCCATACCACGTCAATGAAACTCTTAAAACTTGCAAATTTATCATCAATAAGCTTCACAATCCTCTTATCTTAGGTATCCATTACTATACAATTCATTAATGTTAATAAAATGTTTTTAGCACAATGAGCATGCACTTTTTGGCTAGGCACCTTGCTGTCCTCCCATTGTGGAGTTAGCAAGACCTAACATAATACATTTACAAGGCTCAACGCCTCCGAGTACTCTTGACGCAATGCCTTAGAGTACCCTCGGTACAATGCCTAGTACGCTATATATTTACAAGACACAATGCCTTTGAGTACCCTTAGGCATCTCCTATCACTCATCGACGGACAACAAGAATAACATATGAGCAAAGCAATTCAAGAGGAAGAAGATGAAATAGACACGAAACACATTAACAAAACGAAATAAGAAAATTATCATGTGCAACAAAAAAAGAGAAACTCTTCTCATTCATTTCTCAACAAAATCTTTACACAACAATTCAGATCTTACACTAGCATCCTGAAACCTAAGTATAATGGTTAGGGAGAAAAAAAAATGGAGAAAGAGGAGAGACTAAAGCTCTCTTCTCAATATCAAGTTCTCCTGTCCTCTTTACACCTCTTAAGAGACGCTGATTTTGAACCTAACTCCCCCTTTCTCTTTACTCCTAAACCTAGAGGCACTGACTGTGAACCACTAGCTAGGCATAGGGCTTGGCCGTCTCCGTTAGACCTCACAAGAGAGGGACTCCCTAATCACCTAATTTGGAATACAAAAGGAGACAAGAATCCTACAAGATGCAAGGCATCTTTAGGAACTCCCAAAACTGACCATCACGGACTTGGATCACCAAATGACGTGATGGAATCTCGTGTCAATAGTCCCCACCACTGATGGCATATCACATCGACGACACCTGAGAAGCACAAAAGAATCACCATACAAAATCTTTCATCTTTAGCTTACACAGCTATTGAAAACTATCACGGGCTTGGATCGCCAAATGTCATATTTCTTTGTTTGAAAATCTTATAAATTTCACCTTTTCGATTGCTTACTAACTTGTAGGACGAAACTTAACCTACAAATCCTTATCACCATTCTCGCCATTTATAACCAGAGGATAGACCCAGCAAACGAAGCAACAAGATTCAAAAACGGAACAACCATGTTCTCATTAAATTAAAGAACGACCATCCTATCTTTTCTACCTCGTGATAGCACCTACATTTAATGTGCCACAACTTAGCTCCTATAACTGTGTTCACTACTCCTATAAACTTAACTTACCTTATCAAGTTAGAGTTATAAAAACATTATCTCTACTCCTAATGCTATCTCTTTAATCTAACCTTAGGAGTGGGGGGCAAATAAAAGTACACGGTCCAAGGCTCACCACCAAAGAGATCAGAACCTTACCCTGGGTCCAGGTCTGTCAAATGAAATGCACTCATAGCTCCTCGATCATTCTAGTCTTTGGTTACTTTACTCCTCGGTGAATGTATCTCACAACTATAATTGATTCGATCATGTGATAAGCACAACTCAAGATAATCCATGAGAGAAATAATTCTATAAGAGAATTCAAATTTTTCTTATGCGGATGAGAATCTTCCCCATGCTCGGAACGGTCTCACAGAACAAGGAAACATGCCTTGATCGATACTCTTGATAAGACATGAAGCCCCCACAATGGCTGGGACTTTCCCCCATTAACAAGATAACGTATTTCTAAGAGACCTTCGATTATAGTTCCTGCAATTTCAAAATTCTCAACAAACTTTTCATAAGAAAACTAGTGTTTCAACACCTACAATACTTTACGGAACTTTCCAAGAACCACAGATATATAAGTACAATATCGGCCACCATCCAAGTAAGTTCTTAGGAACCATACACATCAAACACACTGGCAATACAGAGCCAAGACACCTTTTTTCTCAATCTGTTTTTCATATTCTAAATCCATTCTTTCTAAGTTGAGTATCGGAATCTCTCCCGCTGAAATATTTTCCGATAGTATTTGCAAGTTTCACTCCTCACAAAGTTTCAAATCACCTCTCAATTCACGACTCCCACATAGACAGATAGAACATGTATATGTGGAGAAAATCCACCTCCATCACTATTGAAAGGAGTAATATGTTGAAACTCAAAGTCTAAGGGAAGTTGTAAAAAATTAAAACGTAACAAGTTAATTTTAATGGAAGTAGATGGGTGGAATAATTTTGTGAATTTCTAAGTTTTGTTGACGTTGTTAAAGTTTGGTGTTTAAGGGTTAGTTTGATAATAACCCAAAATTTAGGGGATAATTTTGTATTTAATAAAAAAAAGGGAAAAAGGGAAAACTACAAGGGTTGATTGGCTTAGCGAGAGGGAGGCCCGGGGGGGGGATAAGAGAGAGAGAGAGAGAGAGAGAGAGAGAGAGAGAGAGAGAGAGAGCCATGCTTTTCAAATTTGCTTCATCAAGAAGGAGAAATGGATAAGTTTCTGTGTGTTAAACGTGTGGCCCCACAAAGAGGGACAGGACCAAAAGGTTGATTTGATCATGGAAGCCCGGTTCATCCAACGGAATGGGACATTTTTTTTATCCCACGATCAACAATAACATTTATAAGATTTTTCAATAATTATTAATTATTTTATTTTTTTTTATTTTTATAAAAAAAATAACCATTAAATAATATATATTTGTATCTATAAGAATTATAGAATGATATAAATAAAACAATGATTTTTTGTGGATGAGGAAAGAGATGAATGCGTGAAAAATTCTTCTCCTGTTGGTGAGAGGTTCCGTTTCTGTGAAGCGAGGCAAAGGTCCAATGGCACAGAGTAACGTCATTTGATAGTTATTAAAGTTCTCTCTCTCTCTCTCTCTCTCTCTCTCTCTCTCTTTCTCTCTCTATATTTATATTGATGCTATCAAATTAGGGTGTCTGGCCAATGGAGTGGAAATGGAGAGACACATTCCGCAGGTGCCACTTAAAAGTTCACCAGGCAAGGCAATTCCTCTAATAGGATTTGGCACCGTTTCGTTGCCCTTTGGAGAGTGCAATTTGCTAGTGAAGGAATCAATACTGCATGTCGTCAAACTTGGGTATAGACACTTCGATTCAGCTGCAATTCATCAATCAGATCAACCTCTTGGGGAGGCCATAGTTGAAGCTTTACATCTTGGTCTTATCAAATCCAGGGATGACCCCTTTATCACTTCTAAGCTTTGGTGTGGTGACGCCCACTCTCACCGTGTCCTTACCGCCTTACAAAACTCACACAAGTAATGGAAATTACATTCAGCCTATCTCGGAGATAATTTAATATGAAACTTTTTATTGACACAAAAAGGACATACCATAAAAAACATAACCAAGTAACATATGTGTCAATTTCCTTCAATAAATTATGTTAACTTCAATTTATTTAATAATAATTGAAAAAAATAAATGCAATTTGAATATATGTGAAGAACAAACTAATGTTCAAATTTTTCTAGCTATATTAAGCGGAAGTGTTTTGGGTATGTGTGAGGGCAGAAAACTTGGATTGGACTACCTGGATCTATATCTCATACATTTTCCGGTGAGCATAAAGGGAGAAGGGCTTCAGCTACCTGTAAGGCAAGAGGACCTTGTTGGCATGGATTTTGTGTCCGTCTGGAAAGCCATGGAAGAATGCCAAGAGCTTGGCCTCACCAAATCCATTGATGGCAGCAACTTCTCTATCAAGAAACTGAACCTCTTGCTTGCTAGTGCCAAAATCCCTCCTGCTCTTAATCAAGTTAGTACCCATTGTCTCCAAAATGAGTATTAATAATATTTTGCTTCAAAAATATAAATACATAAGATTGGTGTTTTTTTTTGTTTGTGGGGGGGGGGGGGGTTTGAAGGTGGAGATGAATCCACTGTGGCGGCCAAAGAAGTTGAAAGAATTTTGCGAGGAAAAGGGAATTTATGTGTCGGCATACTCACCGCTCGGAACAGCAGGAACTTTTTGGGGGAAGTAATAGAGTGATGGAATGTGAGGTCCTTATACAAGTGGCTCGTGAAAGCGGAAAGACTCTTGCCCAGGGTTGCTTTCCTGTTTTGGGAAACCCTAAACCTTAAACAAGTGGCTCGTGATGTAAAGAATTATTATTAATTTTTCCGTATCGTAATATGACTAACCATGACAGGGCCTACCTTAAGCACCTGGAGAAATTGAGAAACATTATTTGAATTGATAATTAGAGATTTTTTTTAATCATGTTTTATTTTACTTTATTCTCGAAAATCTAATACATATCATTTTTTTGGTTATTTATGTATGTACAATGAAGGTATGCCTTAGATGGGTTTATGAACAAGGGGTAAATGTTCTAGTGAAGAGCTTCAATAAGGAGAGAATGAAAGAGAACTTGGACATACTTGATTGGAAGCTAAGTTTAGAAGATTTGAACAAGATTAATCAAATTCCAGAGATAAAATCTTCTCCAGCGACTGTGTTCATTTCAGATGAAGGCCGTTACAAAACTGTGGTGGAGTTCTGGGATGAGGAGATTAAAATAGTCCGTTGGATTAAACTTGTTACTGTTGGATGAAGAGATTAAAATTGCCATTATATTTGCGATTTGTGAAAAATAAAAATTTAAAAACTTAAATGATAAACTCTTTAATAATTCTATTTTTTAAAGAGCTCTTTTATGTTAATAGACAGTTTGAAATAATAACCTATATATTTTTTAATATTTAATGAAATTACAATAAATAATTGATATTAAAATTTCATAAATAATTCATAAAATAAATAGTTTTATAATAATTTTAAAATATTCATAAATTAAAAATAAATATTCTAAAATATTTGTAAATATTTAAAATTCATACATATTTTTGAAAGTCTTCCTAAATTCATACAAAAAACTAATAAATAAGTAATTTCTTAGTGTTGAAGTGGTAAGTTAACTTGTGACTATACCGTAACAACTTTAGCTTGATATAGTTTTATCTAATTTTATTTTGATCGTTAGCGTTTTAAATTTTTTACCATTAGAAGTTTAAATTTGTAACTCCTCTAATACTTCTATATGATAGGTCGACTTATGTTTTAAACATGTCGATTTGTATTTTAGACTCTTACTTAGTTTTATTTGCAGATTGTTTTGTAAATCAATTTAATTTTTAGGTGAGTCAACTTGCCTAATTTTCTGTTTTTTATTCGGAGGTTGATCTATATTATTGAGTCAACTTCATTTTTATATGAGTCCATTTGACTAACCTTTTATTTTGTTTAGAAGACTAATTTGTACTTAGCAAGTTAACTTGATTTATGAATGAGTCGACTTGTTCAGATTTGGAACCAAGTTAACTATTCTTAAACTTGTTTTAACCTCTTGCTAATTGATTTTTCATCAATCTACCTTCATTATACTCAATGTCTAACTTAGTTTTACTTATCATCAAAATAAATTTTGCAAATAGTAAGGGTGTCACGTCCCGACGCTCGAGTCAACACGCAACAACCGTCGCATGATCTCGGCATACAGACAGAGCCTTCTCATATACCAAGGCGTTCAACCTGTTCAACTTGTTTTGAAAAAACAACTCAACAACATATAAAAAATCATCTCAGTCCATTTTATCACAACAGGCATGCATAAAACCATTCCAGCCAATCAAAATCAAATACATGCATAAAACTATCTCGGTTATCTCAAAGAATTCTTAATAAAGTTTTTATAAATTTCAAATGTCTCAAAATTCACAATAAAATCCAAATGTCCCAATGAAACCATATATTTTGCAAAAGAAAAATATAAGTAAAAATTTACAAAATTTCACAAAAAAATCAAGTAAAAATTTTACCAATACTTACTCTAAAGAAAATAGAACAAGTATCAATTAAATCCAAACCCAAAATAAAGAGTACAAAGCCTCCTTCCATGGATCATACCACATCAACTCAAAAATAATATCTACATCATCAATACCTATAGCAATTTAACAAAAATGTATCTTCAACCGACTTCAATGACGTCTCCCACCTAAGTTTCCTATGAAAAAATATAGAATAGAGGGGTGATTATGGGAATACTCAGCAAGTGGAGTGCAATGATATGATTGTGTCAATAAATGATGGGTAAATGTCGAGAAGTCAAAATATTTTTCATAAAAAACTCTTTGATATAAAATAGTCTCAACATTCAAAATAATTTAAACAAACATGCATCCATAAATTTTAGTCTTTCCAAAATCATGGGATCTCTCTAAAACATCACTCCCATCCCAGGTTTGGCCGAACCTGGATGAAAGCCCGCCAAGAGTTTTTCAATCAATTTGTTTCACAATACTAGTTTTTTCTTCCTTGGCGTTAACTCGTACCTTACCGGGGTGTATTCAGATATAGCACGGTCTCAGCAGAGGGAGCGACATCTGCCTCCGCCACTAAATCAACCCCAACCACATTATCCTGTCGGGGTCACTCCGTGGAGGGAATGAATATAATCATTTACCTCATATACCATCATTTCACAAATATCCCAATCATATTCCGTGTGTCATATTTTAACAAACAATTCTCAAAATCATAACAAAGTATTCATGAATTAAATATCCAACAACTTATGACACACATTTATTTATAAATACAATGGATGTATATGTGATTCAAATCTTTATTTCAAATATCCCACAATCACAAAAATTTATATAAAAATATAAAATCATTCAAAATCATTTATTAAAGAATTTAAAACAGTTTGCTCATTTAAAGGCACAACAAATCCCTCACAAAAAAAGGCATAACGAACAATCCATTGACCTCTTGGGAGGGTAATTATTCTCAAATTTTCCAACTAAATGAAAATTATCTCTCGTTCAGCTCTCCCAATGCGTTAACCTAATTTGTTGATTATAATTTAATTATTAAATTATATACCAACAGTAGAGTAATCATTTCTCTTTAATATTTTCATAATTTTAGTTTTCTAATAAATTTTATAATCTAAGCAGTCATGGGAAAATTGCTAAAACTTTCACTACACACATCCAAATCATATGATTCTTATCTCAAATTAAAGATAAGATATAGATCTACAATTTTCACGTTTTGAGAGTAGTCTAATTCAATCTAGAAGGTATCTCAAAATTGAGGGGAAACAAGCAGCTAGAACATTGGCAAAACAGGGCATTTCTGCACCACGAAAATTCTTTGAAAAATTATAAAAAATTCAGTTTTTATCCGATTTTAACGAATCATACCTGATTTTCAAGATAGGGGAGTATAATTTCATATGCAAAAAATCTCACTTAATTTGTTTTTGTGCAAAAAAAGTTATGATATAAAGATCACAACATGCTTAATTAATCGTGATGCAAACTCATAGATGTCAGCCCAACATGAAGTTTTGCATTCTACTCTAGTAACTTAAGAATTCAATCTTTAACTTAGTCTTCAATATAACATAAAAACCCCAAACCCCACAAACACAATCTCCAGAACCCACCACCAACACAATAGCAAATATAGCAACAGAAGCTAAAGGAGACAATAATCAAACAACCTTACTTGAGAATCAACTCTTACCTTGATCCATTTAGTCTCGGTTTGGAGCTTATTATTGTTGTTTGTAGAAGAAAAGTCTAGAAGAGAGAGAGAGAGAAAGAGATGCACACAATTAAGAAATAAGCACCACCCACTCACACATCAAAGAGAGTAGAGAGAGAGAATACTCACAGATCCCTATTGTCGAAGATGGTCGTGATGCTTAGTTTGTGGTCGTACAGCAGGTAAAGGGGTATTAGCGGCGGCAACAGCTTCATGTAACAGCAAAGGAAAGACAAAACGAGATGAAAGGAAGAGAAGGAGAAAGAGAGATGAAGTGAGTGAAGGTGGGAGAGAGAGAATCCAAAGGAGAGGGAGAGAGTGAGAGACGAGAGAGAGAGAGATAAGGGAAAATGGGGGTTTGGGTTTCGGGTAAGTGAAGCATTGAGAAAGTGAGAGAAGAATAAAAAGTGGCTTTGACTTTCTTTTTTTTTTTTTGTCTCTCTTTATCGGTGCTACAAAGGGCATGGTTCAACCCTTTTATTTTTTTCTTATTCGAAAGTATTTTACATTTTTGTTTTTTATTTTTTATTTTTTATTTTTCTTTTTTATTATATTTTATATTATTTCTTTTTTTATTTTTTATATTTCTATTGAAAGGAGAAATTTGTTAAAATTCAAAGTCTAATACTACATTTGGATAGACTGATTTGGGAAGAAGAGAAGGATTAGGAGAGAAAAATGATTATATTTTCTTTGTTTTGAAATTTTATATAGAGAGAAATGAAAAGAAATCATATGATCTTTTATCCTTAAAAACATAAAAAATTTTCTTCCTAATTTATCCTCAAAAGTGGGAAGAAAAGAAGAAGAGAAAACTTGACTTACTCTAACTTTTTAATATACCTAATTAATCTTTAAAAATGTGATAGAGAAATATTTAATTCCTGATAAATCCCATATCATTTGCAATCGGTTACTCGATGTGCTGGTTTTTCCAACCAGTCGACTAGACAGCGCTTTGCAACTGTTTAGTTGGCTGGTTCTTCTAGCCGGTTGACCGGCATTCCTCAGCTGGTCAACCAGGCAGCTTCTTCTAGCTGTTTGGCTGGGTGGGGAATTTTATGTATTACTTGGCCCATGGATTTGGACCCGAATCTCTATGTTAAACATTGTTAATATTTTATAGATTATACCATCAAACTATAATTACTATAATTGCACGTTAGAATAATTATCTGTCTCTAGACCAATGCTGAAACCAAAAATTTTTTCAATGAGCAAACTAGGGGCAAAGGAATCGGGAATAAAATAATAACCATTTCAAGGGTGAATGACATTTAAATCTCTCTCTCTCTCTCTCTCTCTCTCATGAATATTCATCATCATTTTGGTAGGAGTGCAGCCCGTTGATCGGTAGCTTCTTATAGCTGCTTGGTTTGCAGGTTCTTTCACCGGTCGAACTAATTATAATATGTTCTTTGCCAAACAATTTAAAAGGTTATTTTTGTAAACATGGATTATAAATGAGAATTTTCTCTCTATTTCTCTCTGACTCTTAAATAAAAGAAAATCAATTTTCTTCTTTTCTCTTCTAAAAATCCCGAACAAAATAGGAAAAAAATTTCATCATTTTACTTCTTTTCTTTTCTTTCCTAACTTTTCTTTTCTTTTCTATCATAGACTCCCAAACGAAGCGTAAGGGAAGTAGTTAAAATTAAAGTGTAAAATGTTAATTTTAATGGAGAAGTAGATTGGCGGAATAATTTTGCCCAATTTCAAAGTTTGAATATTGTTGAAGTTTGAGGCTAAAGGATTAGTTTGATAATAACCCAAAAACTTAGGGGATAAATTTGTATTTAAAAGAAAACTACAAGGGATTGATTCAGAGAGAGAGAGAGAGCTTTCAGTTTGTGATCAACTGAAACAAGTGATGTAACGGCGAAAAGATAGAGAAATCGATAAGTTTCGGAGCGCTGACAAAGATTGTGCAGCCTCCACCACGCAACTTGAATATTATTTTTCAAATATTTTTATTATCAACAGCGTGTGGCTCTCAAGACATATATCTATTTGCATTGGCGTATTGATGCCATCAAATTAGTTCGTTTGGCCAAGAGAGTGGAAATGGAGAGACACATTCCAGAGGCGCCTCTTAAAAATTCACCGGGCAAGGCAATTCCTCTGATAGGATTTGGCACAGCGTCATTTCCCTTTGGAGAGTCCAATTCACTAGTGAAGGAATCAATACTACATGCCATCAAACTTGGGTATAGACACTTCGATTCGGCTGCAATTTATCAATCAGAACAACCTCTTGGGGAGGCCATAGCAGAAGCTTTGCATGTTGGACTTATCAAATCCAGGGATGACCTCTTCATCACTTCTAAGCTTTGGTGTAGTGACGCCCACTCTCACCGTGTCCTTCCGGCCGTACAAAACTCACTCAAGTAATGAAATTTACATTCAGCCTCTCTCTTTCTTCCTTCCTTGGAGTATAAAGGAAACTTGATGTGTTTTCATTTTTTACTAGTTTGTTTTAATTGATTTAAAAAAAGTAAAACAGAGATAGTATTAATATAAATCTTTTTTATTGACACGAGACATAATCAGGTGACATTTGTGTCAGTTTCCTTCAATAATATACGTTAACTTCGATTTATTTAATAAAATTAGATACAATTGAATATAATAGAAGAACAAATTAATGTTCAAAATTTTCTAGATATATAAGCGGATATGTTTTGGGTATGTGTGAGGCAGAAACCTTGGATTGGACTACCTGGATCTATATCTCATACATTTTCCGGTGAGCATAAAGGGAGAAGGGCTTCAGCTACAAGTAAGGCAAGAGGACCTTGTAGCCATGGATTTTGAGTCCGTCTGGAAAGCCATGGAAGAATGCCAAGAGCTTGGCCTCACCAAATCCATTGGTGTCAGCAACTTCTCTATCAAGAAACTGAACCTCTTGCTTGCTAGTGCCAAAATCCCTCCAGCTGTCAATCAAGTTGGTACCCAATGGCTCCAAAATGAGTATTAATAATATTTTGCTTCAAAAATATAAATACATATGATTGGGGCTTTTTTTTTTTTTTTTGTTGGGGGGATTGAAGGTGGAGATGAACCCACTATGGCGGCAAAAGAAGCTAAAAGAATTTTGCGAGGAGAAGGGAATTCATGTGTCAGCATACTCACCGCTGGGAGCAGCAGGAACTATCTGGGGAAGTCATAGAGTGAAGGAATGTGAAGTCCTTAAACAAGTGGCTCGTGAAAGCGGAAAGACTCTTGCCCAGGTTCGCTTTCCCTATTTTGCCTCTTCTAAATTCTTTTAAATCCGTAATACAATTCGTGATGTAAAGAACTATTATTAATTTTTTGTGCCGTCATTTGAGTAATCATGATAGGGGCCACCTTAATCAGTTACAGAAAATGAGAAAAATTATTTGAATTGAAAATTAGAGATTTTTTTTTTTTTTTAAAGTCATGCTTTATTTTACTTTATTCTCGAAAATCTAATGCATATCATTTTTTTGGTTATTTATGTATGTACAATGAAGGTATGCCTTAGATGGGTTTATGAACAAGGGGCAAGTGTTCTAGTGAAGAGCTTCAATAAGGAGAGAATGAAAGAGAACTTGGACATACTTGATTGGAAGCTAAGTTTAGAAGATTTGAACAAGATTAATCAAATTCCAGAGATAAAATCTTCTCCAGCGACTGTGTTCATTTCAGATGAAGGCCCTTTCAAGACCTTAGAGGAATTCTGGGATGAAGAGATTAAAATAGTCCAGTAGATTACACTTGTTACTGTTAGATGAGGAGATTAAAAACTTATATCAATAATTTGTAAAAATAAAAGTTTAAAAACTTTAATGATAAACAATTTAATAATTTTATTTGTTTTTCCAAAAATAGCTATTTTATGTAAATAAACAGTTTGAAATAATAACTTATATAAATTTTAATATTTAATGATATTACAATAAAGGACAATTGATATTAAAATTACATAAATAATTCATAAAATAAATAGTTTTATAATAATTTTAAAATATTCATAATTAAACATAAAAAATGTGTATCATTATATAGTTTTTCTATATATTCTCACTATATATCTCCTCTAAAATCTAGAAGATAATATCGTTCACCTTTGTATGGAGCTAGATATCCTCAAATAATTAAATATTGGTTTATTAAATATCATTGTGGTGCTATTGTTTTTGTTAGAAGATTTCTATGCGACAATATCAAAATAAATGAGTTGAAAATTAAATATATTCTAAATTTGAAACCTAATTATTATCTCAAATAAACTCTTTCCAATACCATATTACAATAACACTAAAACATTTTCAGTTGGGGTTGTGACTTTCTTTTGCCTCACATAATCATTTCAAGGTTTTTTTGTAAGTGCCGTGGATTCGTGGTTCTTACTCTTACTCTACTCTTTCCAACTTGTTTTCCTAAATCTTCTGGCTTCATTTACCACTTTAAACCTTTTTAGGAATAGATTCAACAATATCTACTAACAAAATTGGATTTAAATTTTCATCAATATCTTCAATCCGCACACCTTTTACAAGAGTCCATGCATTTTGACTAGTTGTTACTTTATCACCAACTATGAATTTTAATTTCTCAAGATATTGAAGCTCTTGGTATCAAAACATAATTTTTATTTATCTACACAAACGTAAAAAAAAAAAAAAAAAAAAAAATTTTTACATGATTTTCGTATACAAATTATTTTAAAACCTATAAACTAATTTACTTTATTTACCCTTATTTTAGCTTCTGATGATGTGGCATTAGCATCAATCATATTCCCCTCTCATAGTTCCAACCTTAACATTTCTTTGCCTTCTACTTTTTCCATAAACCTCATTCACACTTGGAACATCCAATTTGTTTTTCAATTGCTTTCTGTTACGCAAAAGGTGCTTTGATGATAATCATACAAGACATTTTAAAGAAATAAAATCTAAATAATCTAAAAATACACAGATAATCAAGCACTTGGTGTTCTTGTCGACCTAGTGAGAGTGCAAGTTGACTCATTAAGACTTATGCACTAGGAAAACAAGTTTGTCGACCTACTAAAACGCTTAGGTTGACCCATTCAGACCACTAGGTTGACCAACAGATTAGGCCAGAAGACCAAGGCCAAAATGACCCTAGCTCCTAGTGCAAACCTATCGACCTATGGATTGTCCATGTCGACCTAAGGAAGGTTACTGTCACGCCCCGAACCGGGATCGTGAGCAGCCGCCCGTTACCCTGGATGCCGGCTGTATTTTTACAGAAAATCGGGCAGAACCTCCCCATATATCGGAGGTCTCCCATATTAAAATAAACCTGTTACCTGTCCAAAAGGGGCCATCCCGGCCTCAAAATGCATATATTATCCTCAACAACAAATCAGATCATCCTACTGCACAATCCAGGGCAACGCAAGGCTAACAAACAATTCTCCTCAGTCCTAACCACAGACCTCTACTGCCATGCCCCCGTCAAAGGCATGGACAGCCGCCAGTCGCCCCTCCTGTGATTTAGAGGAGGCACCGAGCGATCCTAGAGGACAATTCTAAGACATGACACATTCCCAAATACAGACGCAATGAAAAGAAATGCCTCAATGCAATGTCATGCAGTGACATGAGAGTTCTACAATTTAAATGTCCATATTTATACAGTCATCCCAGAATTTTAAAAAAATGGTCATCTATAGACCTCAAAATACATATACATCACCAATACAAATTTGCAGCGGAAATACACAATAATTCCTCAAGTCCAAGCCTGATCTCCCAAGAAACTGGGCGTCCTAAAAGCGACGCTCCTTGTCAAATACTATCTCTGAAACAAAAGGGAAATGAGGGGTGAGTACTCGGGAGAAGAATACTCAGTGAGTGAGTGGGTCAATGCAATCGTCAAATATGGAGTGTGAAACTGGAGTGTCAAAACATAAGTATATAAATCATATTTCAAGTCATCATGCTCTTCATTTCAACAATATATCATTTCACGCATTTTCAAGTCAAATATGCATCCAAAGCACTGTCATTAAAATCATAGAGCTGCCAGCCGAAAATGTCCTGGCAGAGGTCTACCGCGACCTATGACAGGCGCACCGGGGGTGTTATATGCAAATTTCTTTAAAGTGCTCTCTACCCCGGCGTTGGCGACGAACCTCGTCCAGGTGCTAGACTTGAAGAGGATATCCAATCCAAATCCAAATCCTCCCCCTTTCGGGTTCAACCTGGCTAGTACCGTGTAGATAATCAAATCACGACAACTCGTGGGATACCCCAGGCCTAGGCATATCCGGACGCCACCAAAGCGCCTCTCACGGTGTCCTTCGTAGCTACGGAACAATACATATCAAAGCTCTCAAAGCCAAAATCAATATCACATCAAAATGTGCCGAAGTCAGGTTCATAAACCAATGCAACATAGAGCATAAAATGGCACATTATACATTTCAACCACATGGATGCATAATTTCATAATTCAATACAGTTTTTGGACACTCCAACGGTTCACAAAAGTCAATTTTAAAACCGGTCAAAACATTTCCAACATACGACAAATCATGCTCATTATCAAAATGTTGTAAAACAGGATTTACATATTAAGCAAAAGCATTGAAATAAATCCCACTCACCGTTTTGGGGAAGGTAACGCACTCCCCAATAATGCCAAAATACGCAAAACAAGACGCCCCTCAATCGAGTCACTAAGAAAGCCAACCTAATCAAGTCATCACGATTTTCATCAATTTCCGACTATTTCAGGGTTTATCGTTTTTCTTAATTTCGTACGAACCCTAAATTCCTCAATTTATAAACAAATCAACTAATGCTACCTAATTTGACAAGGTTTATTCAAGGGTTGAAGAGATTTCATTTCTCTCACCTAGGATTCTTCGGATCTCGAATTTAGCTTTCGTTCGCCCGTTGGTTTGGTCTAAAACCTGAATGTTTCCAAATTTGAAACAATTGCGAACAATTTAAGTCCAATACTAAAGAATTTCGAAACCCAAGTGCGAAAATCGAAACTTAGAGTCATTTACCTTCGCAGAGGCTCACGGACTGTCACGGGCCGTCGCGGGCCGTGGGCCGCGGGCTGATGGGCTGGCGGGCCTGGTGGGCCGCGGGCCGGACTGGGCCGCAGTGGCTAGGGTCGCGCTCGCGAGCTGGATCGAGCACTCGCGCAGTGGGTCGCAGCTGGAGCGCTTGCGCTCGTGCTGGAGGTGCGCAGGGGCTCGGGCAGAGGCGCGCAAGGGCGCGCTGGGGTCGCGCTGGGGTCGCGCGCTGGGTGTCGCGCGCTGCTCGTGCGCTGATCGAGCGCTGTTCGCGCGCTGCCCACGCGCTGCTCGCGCGCTGCTCGCGCGCTGCTCGCGCGCTGCTCGCGGGCTGCTCGTGCGCTGCTCGCGGGTTGCTCGCGCGCTGCTCGCGGGCTGCTCGCGCTGGGCTGGCGCTGGGCTGGCGCTGGGCTGGCGCTGGGCTGGCGCTGGGCTGGCGCTGGGCTGGCGCTGGGCTGGCGCTGGGCTGGCGCTGGGCTGGCGCTGGGCTGGCGCTGGGCTGGCGCTGGGCTCGCGCTGGGCTGGCGCTGGGCTGGCGCTGGGCTCGCGCGCTGCTCGCGCTGGCTCGCGCTTGCTCGAGCTGGCTCGCGCTAGCTCGCGCGCTGTTGTGCGAAAGAGAGGAGCTGCAGCGGCGCTCGTGCAGAGAGGAGCTGCAGCGGCTCGCTCGCGGGAGGGAGGAAAGCTGCAGCGGCTGTGGGTGGCGCTGGTGGTGACCGGCGGTGCTGGCGGCGGCGGCGGCAGCAGGAGGGGAAGAGAGAGAAGAAAGAGGGAGAGAAGAAGAGGGAGAGAGAAGAGAGAAGAGAGGGGGAAAGAGAGAGAGAAAATTGGGCTTTAAGCCCTAATTTTGTTTTTTTTTTTTTTTTTAATTGGGTATTACATTTTCTAACCCCCTAAAAACAAGTCTCGTCCTCGAGACTAAAAGAAAACTATACAGAAAATAGATGGGAGTACTGTTTCCTCATGGCTTCCTCAGGCTCCCAGGTTTGTTCCTCGACCTGGTCGCTCTTCCACAAAACTTTGACAAGAGGAACCTCTTTGCTCCGTAGCTTTCTGACCTGTCGATCCAGAATAGTCACAGGCTGAACAGGTAAACTCAAGTCCTCTCGAAGCTCAACTGGCGGAGCTTCTAAAATGTGTGAGGGATCTGGCTGATATCTCCTAAGTACTGAGACATGAAATACATCGTGAACACGCGCTAGATCTGCTGGCAGCTCCAATTTATATGCTACACTTCCGACCCTCTCAAGGATACGGAAGGGCCCAATATACCTGGGACTCAACTTCCCTTGCTGCCCAAATCGAATGACTCCCTTCAAGGGAGATATCTTTAAGAATACCATGTCTCCCACAGTAAACTCTAGAGGTCGCCGCCTACGATCTGCATAGGATTTCTGTCTATCCTGGGCGGCTTTCATCCGCGTACGGATAATCCTCACTTTCTCCTTCGTCTCCTCTACCAGCTCAACATTGGTGAGTCGTCGCTCACCGACCTCATCCCAGTACAACAGGGTACGACACTTCCTCCCATACAATGCCTCGTAAGGTGGCATGCCAATACTCGCCTGATAGCTATTATTATAGGCGAACTCCACTAACGGAAGATGCCGATCCCAACTCCCCCGGAAATCCATAACACATGCTCTAAGCATGTCCTCTAAAGTCTGAATAGTTCTCTCTGACTGACCATCTGTCTGGGGGTGATACGCTGTGCTGAAATTCAGTCTAGTACCCAAAGCCTCCTGCAGACTGGGCCAAAAACGGGATGTAAATCTGGGGTCTCGATCTGATACTATCGACACTGGAACCCCATGCAGCCTCACAATCATATCAATATAGAGGCGTGCCAACCTTTCAAGCGAGTAATCACTCCTAATCGGGATGAAATGTGCGGACTTAGTAAGTCGGTCAACTATCACCCAAATAGCATCGTGCTGTGCCGAAGTCCGCGGTAATCCCACTACAAAATCCATCGTGATATGCTCCCACTTCCACTCAGGAATGGGAAGGGGCTGCAATGTGCCAGCTGGACGCTGGTGCTCAGCCTTCACCTGCTGACATACAAGGCAACGAGCAATGAATTCTGCAATTTCCCGTTTCATACCCGACCACCAATAACTGTCTCTGATGGTGCGGTACATTTTAGTACTGCCGGGATGTAAAGCATAAGCAGATGAATGGGCCTCCTCAAGAATAGCCCTGCGAAGATCACTATCTGCCGGTACACATACTCGATCTCGAAAAACCAACAGTCTATCCTTGCGAACTCTAAAGTCGTCAATATCACCTCTGCTGGCTTTCTCATAAATACCTCGGAGCTCTTCGTCACTCTGCTGAAGCTCCCTGATACGATCGAGCAAACTCGGTCGAACCTCAAATCTGGCTAGTATAGCTCCCTGATCATCACTAGCCAACCTAACTCCCAAAGCTCGGAGTCCCAATAAACACGAGAGATAAGTACTCTCGGTAGTCTGAGAAGAGGAAGATGACTTCCGACTCAAGGCATCAGCCACCACATTAGCCTTGCCCGGATGATAATCAATAATGAGGTCATAATCCTTTAGCAGCTCTAACCATCTCCGCTGCCTCAAATTCAGTTCCCTCTGAGTGAACAGATACTTTAGACTTTTGTGATCTGTAAACACTCTGCATGTGACCCCATATAAATAGTGGCGCCATATCTTTAGCGCAAAGACTATGGCCGCCAACTCCAAATCGTGCGTAGGATAATTCACCTCATGCTTCTTTAGCTGCCGCGAAGCATAGGCGATAACTCTACCATCCTGCATCAATACACAGCCCAATCCCTGCCTGCTGGCGTCACTGTACACCACATACTCTCGACTACTCGTGGGAAGGGCTAGAATCGGAGCGGACGTCAATCGCTGTTTGAGCTCCTGAAAACTCACCTCACAACGATCATCCCATACAAACTTGACACCTTTTCGCGTCAATCTAGATAACGGAGCCGCAATTTGAGAAAAGCCCTCTACAAACCTGCGGTAATACCCGGCTAGACCAAGAAAACTCCTGATCTCAGTCACTGTCTGTGGCTGCTCCCATCTCAAGATAGCCTCAACTTTCTGCGGATCAACAAAGATACCTTCCGCAGAAACTACATGGCCAAGAAAACCAATCTGCCGCAACCAAAATTCACACTTGGTGAACTTGGCATAAAGCTGTCTCTCACGAAGAGTCTGCAAAATCACCCTAAGGTGCTGAGCATGCTCATCATCACTCCGCGAGTAGACTAAGATATCATCAATAAAAACAATGACAAACCGATCCAAATAATCGTGAAAAATTCGGTTCATTAGGTCCATAAATGCGGCAGGGGCATTAGTCAGCCCAAACGGCATGACCAAAAACTCATAATGTCCGTATCGGGTGCGGAAAGCCGTCTTAGGCACATCCTCGGCCCTAATCCGCAATTGATGGTAACCCGACCGGAGATCTATCTTCGAGAATACTTTGGCACCCTGTAATTGATCAAAGAGATCATCAATACGTGGTAGTGGGTACCGATTTTTAACGGTAACTTTGTTCAGCTGTCTATAATCTATACATAGCCGAAATGTGCCGTCCTTCTTTTTCACAAACAACACCGGTGCACCCCACGGAGACGTGCTAGGACGGATAAACCCCTTATCCAGCAACTCCTGCAGCTGGACCTTGAGCTCTCTCAGCTCAGCCGGCGCCATCCTGTATGGCGGCATAGAAATAGGGGTAGTCCCCGGAGCTAAATCGATCTCAAAGTCAAACTCCCGAACAGGTGGTAGTCCAGGCAGCTCCTCGGGGAAAATATCAGGAAAGTCCTGTACCACTGGGACATCCTCCAGTCTCGGTCCCTGAGCAGTGGTGTCAATGATATGAGCCAGGTAAGTCACACATCCGCGGCGAATCATGCGTCTAGCCTCCAAAACTGAAATGACACAGCGGGGTAAAACCCGCCTCTCGCCCTCAAAAATCAACACTGGCTGATCGGGTTTTCGAAACTCCACCTGCTTCTTAAAGCAGTCAACCGAAGCCCGATGCATATGTAGCCAATCCATCCCCAAGATGGCATCAAAATCAGTCATGGCGAGAGGGATTAGATCTGCCTTCAGCACTGTATCCCCAACTTTGATTTCACATTCTCTATACACTGTGCCGCGCACAATCTGCTCACCCAGAGGAGTGATGACCGATATCTCCTCGTCCAAAGGTGAGAGCGGTCTGTCAGAGTGTCGGGAGAATTTATCGCTCACATACGAATAATTAGACCCCGTGTCAATAAGGATACGAGCATCTATTCCGAAAATGGGTAGAGTACCTATCATTGAACAAAATGCACATAGACTTAGAATAATTTCAAACTTGATATGTATATATATATGTCAAAACAGTTGAGCCTCTAGGGCTTCTACAATCTCGGTGTACAAAAATGTCAGAGTAGTATCATGTCGACAAAAGGGAACACAACATATAATACCCATACGACTGATACAATGCTGACATCCTCAAAAGAAGTGAGAATACGAATAGAGATCCTATTCTACAGGATCAGAAGGAGGAGTACCCATGATGATGTCGGGGTTCGCCTGGGCGTCCTCCTGCGTCATGGCATAAACCCGGGCCTGAGCCCTAGGCTGCTGTCGTGCCTGAGTCTGCACTGTGTTACTCCCAGTGGTCACCCTGGGAGTAGAAACTGCTGGCCGAACAGGCTGCCCCTGCTGTCCCATACGAGGAGTACTAGTGCGGCTCAGTGAACTCTGTCCTCCGAGTCCTAACTCAGGGCAAAAACTCCTAATATGCCCCGGCTTCCCACAGTGGAAGCAAGTGACCGTCACTGAACAAGCTCCGCTCGGATGGGATTGACTGCACCTGCGGCAATAAGGGTGCCGCTGAGTAGTAAACTGTGCAGGGTGAGTCGGTGCGGGCTGTCTAAACCCCTGGGAGTACTGTCCCCGTCCCAGCTCAGGAAATCCAGATCCAAATCCGCCTCTGTACGAACTGGATCCCCTGCCCCTCTTGGAATTCTCCGCAAAATGAGACTTCTCCTTCTTTCTCTTCTGCTCTCTGTTCTCTTTCTGCCTAGTCTCAGCGCGGACCAAAGCCTCCGCGCGGTGAGCAGAGTCTATCACCTCGGCCAGTGTAAACTGTGGAGTAACAGTCATATACCTCTTTATGCTGAGGCTAAGACCGTCCTCAAACTTGAAGCGCAAATACTGAGGTGTGGCCAGATCTGGTACAAATGCGGCAAGTCTCCGCATGTCTGCCTCATACTCCGAGACAGATCTGGACCCCTGTGTAAGCCGTCCCAACTCTGACCTCATCCGGTCCTGCTGGTAGAGTGGGAAAAATCTGCGGTCAAACTCCCGAAGGAAGTCGTCCCACCGCAGTGGCTCTATCGCCTCATCAGTGAGGGCCTCCCACCATGAGAGGGCCTCTCCCCCTAATAATCGCTCTGCCACTTTCAGGCAGAGCTCCTCTCCAATCCCGAGATCAGTCAAAATCCTGCGGGTGCGATTGATCCAATGCTTGGCTGCCGCAGCATCACCAAGCCCTGTGAAATCCGTGCACCCCAACTGACGGGCCTCCTTAACCAACTGAGTCAACTCATGTACCCGTCTAAGAATAGCCGATGTGCTCTCACTCGGCTCGGACAAAGTAGAAGGACCGGCCACCGGCGGTGGAACCGGTGCCGTAGGAACTGGCGCTGCTGCAGGTGCAGGCGCCGCTGTAGGAGGTGGTGGGGGCGGAATCTGGACCCCATGCAAAGCGTACCACTCGTACACCTGCCTAAAGGCGTCGAGTGTGGGTACAGGAGTCTCAGCCTGAGCAGCTGGCTGAGTAGGTGCCGGTGGTGGCACGCGAGTCGAGGTACGATCCTCCGGCTCGTCTAAGTCCTCTGGTGCTCGTGGGGTCTCAGGTGCCCGAGGTGCATCTGGCACTAACAGACCCTCAAGCGATGCGAATCTAGCACCTCTCCTTCCACGTCTAGGTGGCATAATTCTGCAAGAGAAAGATGCTTATTATCATAAAAAGAATAGGCACGTTTCAAGAATTTTGAACTAATCATAGGATGGCTACCCTCACAAAAGAATGAAATTCTTAGTTCAATAGGAGAAGAATGTAGCAAGTTAGGTTAGATACAACCGTATCTAACCCCCTAAAATAAATGAACTCATATGCCTATGACCATGCACTGGGACCTTATGACTGTATGAGACTCTCATGCATTGAGGACTTTAAAAACCAACTTATTCGGAAATGCTTCCAAAACTCTCTTCCTACATAGCTCTTAACCAAGTCGCTCTGATACCAATCCAACTGTCACGCCCCGAACCGGGATCGTGAGCAGCCGCCCGTTACCCTGGATGCCGGCTGTATTTTTACAGAAAATCGGGCAGAACCTCCCCATATATCGGAGGTCTCCCATATTAAAATAAACCTGTTACCTGTCCAAAAGGGGCCATCCCGGCCTCAAAATGCATATATTATCCTCAACAACAAATCAGATCATCCTACTGCACAATCCAGGGCAACGCAAGGCTAACAAACAATTCTCCTCAGTCCTAACCACAGACCTCTACTGCCATGCCCCCGTCAAAGGCATGGACAGCCGCCAGTCGCCCCTCCTGTGATTTAGAGGAGGCACCGAGCGATCCTAGAGGACAATTCTAAGACATGACACATTCCCAAATACAGACGCAATGAAAAGAAATGCCTCAATGCAATGTCATGCAGTGACATGAGAGTTCTACAATTTAAATGTCCATATTTATACAGTCATCCCAGAATTTTAAAAAAATGGTCATCTATAGACCTCAAAATACATATACATCACCAATACAAATTTGCAGCGGAAATACACAATAATTCCTCAAGTCCAAGCCTGATCTCCCAAGAAACTGGGCGTCCTAAAAGCGACGCTCCTTGTCAAATACTATCTCTGAAACAAAAGGGAAATGAGGGGTGAGTACTCGGGAGAAGAATACTCAGTGAGTGAGTGGGTCAATGCAATCGTCAAATATGGAGTGTGAAACTGGAGTGTCAAAACATAAGTATATAAATCATATTTCAAGTCATCATGCTCTTCATTTCAACAATATATCATTTCACGCATTTTCAAGTCAAATATGCATCCAAAGCACTGTCATTAAAATCATAGAGCTGCCAGCCGAAAATGTCCTGGCAGAGGTCTACCGCGACCTATGACAGGCGCACCGGGGGTGTTATATGCAAATTTCTTTAAAGTGCTCTCTACCCCGGCGTTGGCGACGAACCTCGTCCAGGTGCTAGACTTGAAGAGGATATCCAATCCAAATCCAAATCCTCCCCCTTTCGGGTTCAACCTGGCTAGTACCGTGTAGATAATCAAATCACGACAACTCGTGGGATACCCCAGGCCTAGGCATATCCGGACGCCACCAAAGCGCCTCTCACGGTGTCCTTCGTAGCTACGGAACAATACATATCAAAGCTCTCAAAGCCAAAATCAATATCACATCAAAATGTGCCGAAGTCAGGTTCATAAACCAATGCAACATAGAGCATAAAATGGCACATTATACATTTCAACCACATGGATGCATAATTTCATAATTCAATACAGTTTTTGGACACTCCAACGGTTCACAAAAGTCAATTTTAAAACCGGTCAAAACATTTCCAACATACGACAAATCATGCTCATTATCAAAATGTTGTAAAACAGGATTTACATATTAAGCAAAAGCATTGAAATAAATCCCACTCACCGTTTTGGGGAAGGTAACGCACTCCCCAATAATGCCAAAATACGCAAAACAAGACGCCCCTCAATCGAGTCACTAAGAAAGCCAACCTAATCAAGTCATCACGATTTTCATCAATTTCCGACTATTTCAGGGTTTATCGTTTTTCTTAATTTCGTACGAACCCTAAATTCCTCAATTTATAAACAAATCAACTAATGCTACCTAATTTGACAAGGTTTATTCAAGGGTTGAAGAGATTTCATTTCTCTCACCTAGGATTCTTCGGATCTCGAATTTAGCTTTCGTTCGCCCGTTGGTTTGGTCTAAAACCTGAATGTTTCCAAATTTGAAACAATTGCGAACAATTTAAGTCCAATACTAAAGAATTTCGAAACCCAAGTGCGAAAATCGAAACTTAGAGTCATTTACCTTCGCAGAGGCTCACGGACTGTCACGGGCCGTCGCGGGCCGTGGGCCGCGGGCTGATGGGCTGGCGGGCCTGGTGGGCCGCGGGCCGGACTGGGCCGCAGTGGCTAGGGTCGCGCTCGCGAGCTGGATCGAGCACTCGCGCAGTGGGTCGCAGCTGGAGCGCTTGCGCTCGTGCTGGAGGTGCGCAGGGGCTCGGGCAGAGGCGCGCAAGGGCGCGCTGGGGTCGCGCTGGGGTCGCGCGCTGGGTGTCGCGCGCTGCTCGTGCGCTGATCGAGCGCTGTTCGCGCGCTGCCCACGCGCTGCTCGCGCGCTGCTCGAGCGCTGCTCGCGGGCTGCTCGTGCGCTGCTCGCGGGTTGCTCGCGCGCTGCTCGCGGGCTGCTCGCGCTGGGCTGGCGCTGGGCTGGCGCTGGGCTGGCGCTGGGCTGGCGCTGGGCTGGCGCTGGGCTGGCGCTGGGCTGGCGCTGGGCTGGCGCTGGGCTGGCGCTGGGCTCGCGCTGGGCTGGCGCTGGGCTGGCGCTGGGCTCGCGCGCTGCTCGCGCTGGCTCGCGCTTGCTCGAGCTGGCTCGCGCTAGCTCGCGCGCTGTTGTGCGAAAGAGAGGAGCTGCAGCGGCGCTCGTGCAGAGAGGAGCTGCAGCGGCTCGCTCGCGGGAGGGAGGAAAGCTGCAGCGGCTGTGGGTGGCGCTGGTGGTGACCGGCGGTGCTGGCGGCGGCGGCGGCAGCAGGAGGGGAAGAGAGAGAAGAAAGAGGGAGAGAAGAAGAGGGAGAGAGAAGAGAGAAGAGAGGGGGAAAGAGAGAGAGAAAATTGGGCTTTAAGCCCTAATTTTGTTTTTTATTTTCCTTTTTTTTTTTTTTTTTTTTTTTTAATTGGGTATTACAGTTACTGCCACAAACAAACAACACAGGTTAACCTATTGCATATACAAGTCGACTTGAGCATCACTTAGCTTCTGAATACTTTTTTAACATGCATAAGTCGACCCCTAATTTGATCTAAGACAATGAGTCAAACCATAAAATATAATATGTTGACCAATTCAAAGAGAAAGTTAACCAATTGGAAAGACATGTCGACCTTAAGACAATCAGAGCACTTAGTTAAGTCTGAAACAACATAGGTTGACCCACACATATAGTCAGGTCGACTTGGTTAGAATTACATAATGTGTCAACCTTGAAGCTAACATGTCGAGTTGGGACCACAAGCAGACTTATAAAAGATTATATGTCGACCAATTGAAGCAACAGGTTGACCTGAGCACACTTAGAATAAAATGAAATCTGAGCCCACACAGGTCGACCCACACACACGAGCATGTTAACCTATCTTTAGTTAAAATCAATTATTCAATCGATCTATCAACACATAGGTCAACCTAAGTTCTTTAATGAGTCGACTCCCCTTTGAACAAGTCCACCCATGTTTGCATTTTTATTTTAAAATTTTGATCTGCCTATGGTAAGTTGAATGATCTTCCAAATTGGTCAAAACAAGGAGTTAAATTGGTCGACTCAAACTTGTGAATTGATCCAATGACAAGCATGTTGACCCACGAACCAAATATCAAAGGAAAATTAGTATCCAAGTTAACCAAGCATAGTTGTAAGTCTACCTACATCTTTAATAAGTTGACCTAGACTCATATTTTGTGTTTTAACGGAATAAAGTTTTTAAAATTAAGTTGACCTAGCAATAAGATTGTGTTGACTTTAAGCAAACACATTTCTAATTACAAGATTATCAAACTTTTGAACAATCAACGTGTGGATATTTATCACTAATCACCTAAGCCTAGCATGTCATATTATGTCTGATTAAGTGCTTGTGATGTCTAATCACTCTTGTGCAACAAAAGCAAATGAGTTGAAGGGTTAGCAGAACTGAGGGCAGCAAAGGCAAATAAAAGTTGTAAAAATAGAGCAACAGACAAAAATATTAAATGTCTAACCACTTTCATCAATTTTCATATAAATGCCAAAGTGAAGAAGCAACAGAATTAAAGATCTGTAAAACTTTAGAAAAGTCCTAAAAATTGCTATTCAACATGTTTACCCCCACTCTAGGTGATATTTCAACTGACATTAGAGCGGGCGTGCTGGTGAAAAGCCTCATAGCTTCAGTATTAAAGATCCAAAATGACAATGAATGGAAATGGCGTGCCCTTCGAAGCCTGCTTAACCCATCGAGCGCCATTCTTTAATGGAAATAGGTATAACTATTGGAAGCAGTGCATGAGAAACTTTACAATAAATCAAGACAAAACGGTATGGGAAATAACTAAAGAGGGAATTGATTTCCCTACTAAAGAAGTAGATGGAGTACGTGTGCTGGTGAAAATAAAGAACATGACACCAGAGAAAAGAAAGTCTATAGAGCAAATTGTAAGGCTGTGAACCTGCTGCCCTTCGCATTGAGCTTAAATGAGTATAGCTGAGTCTCTTCATGCATCACAACCAAGGATATTTGGGAAAGCCTTGAAGTAACCTACGAAGGGACTAATCAAATTCAAAAGAAGAAAATCAAAATGTTGAAGCAAGAACATGAAGTCTTCAAAATGGACGAAAAAGTGTCCGTTCATGAAATAATGACTCGCTTCAACACAATAACAAATGAATTAAGGTTACTGGGAAAATGTATACCATAAGAGGATATGGTGGACAAAATTTTTAAGATGCTTACCAAAATCTTGGGTGCTGAAGTTTCCTGTTGTTGAAGAGTTTAAGAATTTTGAAACATTAACCATGGACCAGCTAGTAGGATCACTCATTACACATGAGATGAACATGAATATAAAGGGTCCAATAAAAGAAGACAAAGGCATGGCTCTCAAGTTTGACAGTGAAGAGAGCACGTCTAGGATTGAAGAGGATGATGAAGAAGATATGTCCTTGCTCATTTGAAAGTTCAAGAGATTCATGACACAAAGGAGGAACAAGAGTAGAGCTGGTTTTAAAAGGCCAGAAAAGAAGGAAGAAATTCAATGTTAGGAGTGCAAAAAGGTTGGGCACATCAAGGCTGATTGTCGTCAACTAATGAAGAAGGCAAAAGTAGAGGACAAGAAAGAAAGAAAGAAAAAGAAAGCTTTGGAAGCCTGGAGTGACGAAGACAGTAGCTCCAATGAATATGAAACTAGAGAGGAGCAAGCAAACTTAGGCTTCATTGCAATTAATCAACCATCCGATGATGAGGTAACATCTTGTTCTGATTAAGCTAGAAGAGGAAAAAGATAGACTAAAAGTTGAGAGTCAAAAACTAAAAGAAGAAAATGACATTTTAAAGCAAGACAAAGACAAATAACATGAAAACCTTACAAGCATGCATGTCTACACGGAAAAGAATGAACCTGAATCATCAATTCTAAAAGGTGAACTTAAGAATGAAAAGGATAAGAGTCAGAGACTTGGTTTTCTATTGCATAAGTTCATTCAAGGTCAAGAGAAATTAGATTTAATGCTAGGAGTCCAAAGGGCAGTATATGACAAATTTGGTTTAGGTTATGATCTTTCGACAACTCAGAAGAAAGTTTATAGCTTCTTTGTGCCTAGCTCAGAGACCAGTAGGCCTAAGACTTGATGTCGTTCTTGTATGAAAATAGGTTATAAAGTAGAGCATTGCAAGCTCAAGACACAAACAAGTATATGAAAGGATAAAAGATCATCAAAATATCAAAAGTGCGCACACTGCAACAAAAATGGATATTATTCTACTGCATGCTAGTTTAAGAATAAAACACCTAAGAAAACAACTATGTAGAGGGTACCAAAAGTAGCTAGGACTATTGCTTCTACTAACTTAGCCTAAGAAAGTTTGGGTACTAAATGCACAAACTTGATTGAATTCTCTTTCAGATTTGTCTAAAATCAAAGGAGGCTCTCAATTCATCATCATGGTGTATTGACTATCGATGTTGAAAGCATATGACGAGAGATATCTCAAAATTTTTTAGCCTAAAAAAAAAGAAAAAGAGGAAAGGTAGCTTTTGAAGACAACTCAAAAGGCAAAATTGTTAGATTCAGCAATATACGTAAGTCTTCTTCAATTCAAATTCAGAATGTTTTGCTCGTTGATGTACTAAAATTTAGTTTATTAAGTGTTAGCCAATTATGTGATAGAGGCTGTAGGATTGTGTTTGAATATGATGTTTGCCTAATTGTCAATAAAGAATCGAACGAAACTCAATTTACTGGTCATAGAAGAGAAAACATATATGTGAGAGATTTAGAAGAATCAGAGAATAAAAATGAATTTTGTTTAGTAGTAGTGAACCAAAACAACACATTGCTATGGTATAGAAAATTAAGACAAGCTAGTATGGACTTAAAATTAAAAATAAAGATATTATAAAAAACATTCCAAAACTAAAATTTGATTGAGACAGACTATGTGATGTCTGTTTAAAAGGCAAACACACCCGAATATCATTCAAACCCAAAAATATAGTAACAACTAGTAAACTTCTAGAATTGCTTCATATAGATTTATTTGTTCTGACTAGAACTCAAAACTTAGAAGGGAAGTATTATGGTTATGTGATCATTGATGATTTCTCGAGATTCACTTGGCTGTTATTCTTGGAAAAAATAGGAGGTCAGTAATGCCTTCATTAAACTATGTAAAAAGATCCAAAATGAGTAAATGATGTTCAATTAGGAGTATTATGAGTGATCATGATAAAGAATTTAAAAATAGGATAATGAAAGAATTTTGAGGAGAATATGGTATATATCAAAACTTCTCAGCTCCTAAAACACCTAAACATAATAGGGTAGTAGTGAGAAAAAACAGAACCTTAGAAGAGATGGTAAGAACAATGCACAATGAGCATAATTTGCCTAAATATTTCTAGACAGAGGATGTGAATATAGTTTGTTACATTTTGAATTGAGATCTAATTAGACCTACTCTAAAAAGACTCGTTATAAGTTTTGTAAAGGAAGAAAACCCAATATAGTTTACTTTCGTGTATTCGGATACAAGTGTTATGTTCTAAACAATAGTAAATAATCTTTAGATAAATTTGATGTCAACAGTGACAACGAAATCTTTCTAGAATACTCAACTTCTAGCAATGCATTTTAAATTTATAATAATAGAACTATGATGATTAAGAAATTAATACACAGAATTTGGTAAGAATAATCTTTTAGACAAAAAGAACTATGATGGTGAGGACGTAACTGAGATCTTTAAGGAACCACAATCAATGGAAATTGAAATTGATCAAAAGGAAGATTCTGGGTTGGAATAAGAACCAAAGGAAGATGACGAGATTCATTAGGAATAGGAAATTAGATATCCAACAATCAGAAAAAAAGTTAGCACAAAGAATATAATAGACAATGTGAATTCAAGGGTTAGAATAAGATCAGCCAAACAAAATAAATATGAATTTGTAGCATTTATCTCTCAGATAGAGCCTAAAAATGTAGATAAAGTCTTAGAAGATAAGCACTAAATTATGGTAATACAGAAAGAGTTAAATCAATTTAAAAAAGATAAAGTTTGGAACTTAGTCTCTAAATCAAAAGATCAATCTATTATAGGAACTATATGGGTGTTCAGAAACAAACTTAATGAACATGAGACAATTACAAGAAACAAAGCAAGAGTAGTAGCAAAAGAATATAGTCAGGAGGAAAGAATTGATTATAATGAAACATATACTCTAATGGCTAGACTAGAAGCAATTAGGATACTTTTGGCATTTTCTTTTTTCCTTTATGAACTTCAAACTCTTTCAAATGGATGTTAAAGTATCTTTCTAAATGGATTTATCAATGAAACGGTATATGTTGAACAACCCAAAGGCTTTAAAGATCCTAAATAGCCAGATCATGTCTTCAAGTTAACTGAAGCATTATATGGATTTAAACAAACACCTAGGTTGCTATGAGAGATTGAATAACTTTCTGATAGAGAATGAGTTCGAAAGAGAGAAAGTAGATACAACATTGTTTATAAAGAAAAAGAACAAAGATCTATTAATAGTCTAGATAGATATTGATAATATCATCTTTGGAGAGACAAGCGAAAAGTTGTGTTGAGAATTTCCAGAAAGAATGCAAGCCACATTTGAAATGAGTATAATGAGTGAATTAAATTATTTTATAGATTTACAAATTAAGCAATCTGAGAAGGGAATATTTATTAATTAGTCTAAATTCACTAGAGAACTAACCAAGAAATTTGGTTTTGGAGACTCTAAAGGAATTGACACAACCATGAGTACTAGTGTTAAATATGATAAAGACGATAATAGAAATTTAGTATGCCAAAAATTGTATAGGAACATGATAGCATTTCTTCTTTATCTCACTACCTCTAGACCAGACATACAGTTTAGTGTATATCTTTGTGCTTATTTCCAATCCGATCTAAAAGAATCTTATCTAGTTGCAGTCAAAAGAATTTTTAGATACCTCAAAGATACTATGGAATTAGGACTATGGTTTGACAAAAGATAAGTTTTCAGCTGTATGGTTTCTCCCTACGAACTTTGCAGACTATAAATTAGTTAGGAAAAGCAATAGTAGCACTTGTCAATTCTTCAAAAATATGCTAGTATCATAATCTTCGAAGAAACAAAATAGTGTAACAAATTCAACCACAAAGACTGAATATGTTGTAGCAGGCCAATGTACAACACAAATTCTGTAGATTAAGCATCAAATGAAAGATTATGATATAGATTTTGAATGCATTCCAATAAAATGTGGTAACACAAGCGTGAAGAGCTGAGGTTTAACAATCTAGAGGGGATGGGTGAATAGATTGTTTGACACTTTGTTGGGTTTTTGAAAATTTAGACAAAATTTTCAGAATGAAAGAGAAGAATGCTTGATACACACGTTTATAGTGGTTCCACATTCCTGTTGCACATTCACTTCCAATCTACACTTGGAATTTTTAATCCACTATTTGATACACAAATAGTACAGTCAACTAAGTTTCAAAAGTCCTAATTACACCTTACAAGTATTGCTCCCAGAATACTTGGCTCTAGTAAACCATAATCCTTTCTCACACAACAATTCAACCTAGATCAAGATGACCATCTCTTTTTGATCTTTTACAATAATATGATAGAAAAAGAAAGATACAAATTTGAGTCTTGAATTTCGGATTAAGACATTTTAGTCCAGAAGTAAATGTAACACTTAAACTTGAAGAACAAAAGATTGAGTTATGGTTGAGAGTAATTAATGTGCCAAAAGAACTATTTGATCTTCAATGCTTGTTGTATTTATAGCCATTCTAAGTGTCTTGACTATTGAAGCATATTTAATATGAGAACTAGCCGTTTGGAGGTTGTCATGACTCATTAAATGCTCGAATTGCTTTTCTGAATACTAGTCATTACTCATGTGATAGTCGACTACACCTTCTATACTAGTCGACTACATTTTGAATTTTGCCTTTGATGTCTCTTGTATGAGTTGACTACCACTACCTTCCCAGTCGACTTCGTCTTAGCTTTGTGTTACAATTTGAGATTGAATAGTTTTGAGGATTGGTACTCCTCACTTCAAGGATCATAACTCCTATCCATACTTATTTGTTTTTCCTTTAGCACCTGGAGTGAGTTGACTATCCCTCTTATGCAAGCCAATTGCTTCAATTGCCTTGGGCAGACTTCGAGCTTGAACAATGCTGAGAATCGGTACTCTTGAGTTCAAAGATCGGAACCCATCTTTTATGCCTTGTGGTAGTCGACTCCTTCATTTTGAGGAGTTAACTCGACACTTGAAGCTGCTTGATTATATGTACATTGTGCATATACAGGATGGCTTAGTACTCGTGGCATGGTGACTTGGTGCTCTGGCTTATGGGTTGCTTATGTTTTATGGCTAGGTGAAGTGTTCTATATAGAGCAATCTTTGTGCAAGTCGACCACTGTCTCTATGACAATCGACTTGCTCATGTTTTACACATGGGAGGATCGATCCTTAAACATCAAAAGATCAGTATTTCACCTCAATACATAGAATTTTTGTAAGTTATGATGAGTTGAGTTGACTATGGTGAAACCGTATGTCAACTTGGCCATTTGCTTAATGTGATTACATGTGTTATGGCCCAATGCAATGACTTGCGGCATGTGGCATGAGGCATGTGGCATGTGATGGCTAGTGTTATGCTCATGCAATGCTAGCACCATGCTCGTGGGATGCTAGTACTATGCTTATGTCATGCTTGTGTAGTGTTCGTGCATCATGCTAAGTGCTCATGGCTCAGTCCTCTCGGTGGCTTGAATACTCTCTTGGTTGACCCCGATACCTTTCTCGGTGCATGAGCCAACTGTCATTAATGTGCAAGTCGACTTTCCTTAATGTAACATGAGCTAATCTATGTCCTTAAGACATTTCATCATCAAGTGTCTATGCCCAAGCTTGTACTTTCTTAGATTCTCTATGCTTCAAGCAGGTAAGTCGACTTGGTGTCCGAATCAAGTCAACTGGTGCCAACATGTATACGCAATGTGGTCCAGTGGCATGTGTCCTACTTATGTGATGATATGCATTTGGCCCATGGCTTGACTTGTATCTTGACATGTGTTGCAGCATGTGACAGGCTATTTGTTATGTTATATGTCCAGCTAAGTGTCAGCCTATTGTCAATTGCTTGTGATGTATGTCACGCCCCGACCTGTCCCCGGGCTGAGCACGTGACAACCACTGCGGCATCTCGATACACGGGCACAATGTCCCGCGTATCGAGACACCATAAGGCTAATAACAACATCCAATCTAATGTATCACAGACCAAATCAATTTCCAAGTCATCACAATGTGCCTCAATGCATCAATATATCAAATCAAATGAGAGTTATCATTTCACAAGTCAACATAAGTATAATATAGTCATCCCAGATATGTAAATACAATAGTAAACTAAATTCTCTAAATATACAATAACCTCAAATGATTACCACGGAAGAGTAGGTAACCACACCCAAGTCCAGTGTCTCCAAAATGCCCAACGAAATCAAAACTCTACTAGCCCTCAGTTCAAGACTAAACCTGTAAGATGAGAATGTGAGGGGTGAGTACCTAAAGGAGGATGGTACTCAGCAAGTGAGGGGATTGATATCATACCATTAATATCGGTGTGAACTTGGAGTGTCAAAGCATAAGGTAATAATATCCACAATATGCAAACCGATCATATCATTTTAAAACCATATATCATACGCACACATCAGAAATCAAGATATGCATCCAATATTTACATCAATGTCATGAAGAGCCGGTCAATGAAATGTTTCCGGCAAGGGTCTACCTCGACCAGTGACGGGCGCATTGGGGGTTTTCACAATGTATGTATGTAAAAATAATAACTCTCTACCCTAATGTTGGCCGCAGGCTGATCCAACAAGCCCACAAATATCACAACTACAATCATCAACATAGATCCAATATTTGGGGGATAGCTCTGGCCAAAGCGTATCCGGGCACAATGAGTGCCTCTGCCAAATGTCCTTCGTAGCTACCAAACATTGCTATACAGCGGGGAAATGGGGGGCACCAAGCCCAAAGCGTGGAATCATCACAGGGCATCCAACCCAATCACATATTCAAATCCAGGTTATATGAAACCGTGTGTCAATAGATATGAAAATCATATAAATACCACATGTTATAAAAAAGCGGCACAATATCATTTGTGAAAGCTCATGGATCCATATCAAACAAGTCAAGTAATTGGAATACTCCAATGGTCACAAAAATATGTGTAAAGCATATATGAAAATCCGAAAGCTCAGTTTATCACACATTTGAAATCGTGCTATAAAAAGCATTTAAAACAGGATTTTCCAATCAGTAGCAGACGTCAAAGTCCCATTCACTATTTGGGGGAGGATAACGCACTCTTCAATATTACCACGAAGCGTAAATTAAGTGCTCCCCAAAATTAAGTGCGCAATCATGGGAAATAAGCTATCACTTTTTCCACAAAACTCCATTCCAAGCGACATTGTGACATGTTGTAGGTAACTTCATGACCTATAACTTTCATTTTATACACTTTCTCAAATTCACATCATAGAATTCCCAGAAATCCTCACTTTGTTTCAGTCGCATTCCAATTTCAGCTTCAGTCCAAGTTTTGTGTAGAAACTATAACTTTTATTCTACTTACTAAAACTTAATGATATTTTGACATGTCATTCCCAAGACATAGATCTACAATTTTGGTGTTTTGCATTTACTCAATTATGCTGATAAAAGGGTTGAAATAAATCATGATAAGAACAGACAGTTTTCAGTCGGAAACAAAATTTCTGCCAGCACACCTTTAGGAAAAAAAATACAACTTTTGATTTCCTTGTTCGTTTTGGCTGCAATTTTAATATGTGGTAGACAAGAAAGATAACTACAACTTTTATGTTTTGAGTTTCTCCAAAATAGAGTTGGAAATGGTTCGTTTGTACATACTGATTTTATAGTCCGAAACAGAACAACTTTCTGTCATGCTTCAGGAAAAATGCCATAACGTTTGGCACAGATATCTGATTAAGGTGGCTCTTATCGCATTGGAATGATAAGACTTGGATCTACAATTTACTTAACTAGAGCATTTTCAAATTCTGACTGTAAGATATCTTAAAACAAAAGTGAATTCACGGACAAAAATAAAATCCAAAGCAAGATAGAACAGATAATTTACCTCAATTTCTTTGCCTTCCAAAACTCAAGCAAGTCTTCCACTTAGTCCCGGCCTTTGGTCACCCTATGTACACCAAGTTAAGAGTCTCCCTTTGGGTTCAAAACAAAAATATATTATTCTAGGATGTAAAAGAAAGCCTTACCTTGTTTTCAAATGTGTCTAGAGATTTGAAGAAATTTTCCAACATAATCTTCTCCTCCTAGATTGGACTCACTCATTTTCACTCTTGGCTCTTGAAAGAATGAAGAATGCTCCACATATTTCTTTCTTCTTCCTCTCACTCACGTCCACTTCATGGTGCAACAAATGAAGGGGTTGAAATCTTTTAATTATTACAAGCACATTTCATTCCCCAAAAGTCAAGGTTTGTAATCATCAACATACCTCAAATAAATGCTTGCTTTTTCATTCCATATCACACCATGCTTGTTTGTCTCAAAATGTCAAGAATTTCTTTTCCTCAACATGCTTTTTACGTCCACAAGACTTCCTTACCATGCTTTGGTATTAAATGCTTGTCCAATTTGTCTTTTGCTTTGTTAAATCAATGGTTCAAACAATTTCATTAAATCTCCAATTTAATTTCCACTCTTGGATTGAAATTCCAAATTTTCAACACTCCATAACTTGCCCATACTTTGTTATCTACCATCTTATTGCATTGAAATCCCTATCTTTTGAGAAATTCTTTCTAGATTCTTATTAATTACAATTTTGTCCCTACACTTATAAAAATTATAAATTGACCCCAAAAATTTTCAAAATTACACGCTAGGCCCAAAATCACATATTAGGCCCAATGGGACCGATTTCGATATTTAATATGATCGTTTCGACCCTATTTGTCAAAATCGATCCGAATTAGGGTTGACGGACCAAATTTATGGACTTTTACCGTTTTAACCCTAAAAATAATTATTTATCAAATTAAAAAAATTTTTCACTCTCAAAATCACATCTTATCATTATAAGACCATTTGTGGCCCATTTAGAAATTATTCACTTATGCCTAAAAATTGGAACAAAAATTTTCTGGGAGAATTTTATCAGAAAATTTTCTGAGTGAAATTTATAAACGGATTTATGAAAAATCATCATATATAAAGATAAAATAGGATACATGAGCATACACCGAGAGTCGGTGTTACACGTATGTCACAGCTCATGTCTCATGTGCAATGCCATTTGCTTAGTGAGCTAACATATGTGTGTGGCCCTTGCTTGGCATGAGTTTGTCTATGTATTAAGATTGTAACTCAATTTTGGTTTATAAGTGGTCGACTATAATGTGTTTTATTTTTATTTTGACCCAACCATTAGGATTTCAAAATTTATTCATTTAGTTAAACTAAGCAAGTTGACCACTATTATAGTATTAGTCAACTAGATTCCTGCGCTGAATTGCCTAGGTGTTTTGAATCAAATCTAAATCAATACTAACTTTACTTAATCCAATCTTTCTTTAATTTAACACATTCTTCCCATCATAAGCTCACTTTAAGCTTATCATCTGTTAATCATCAAAACTCATTTTTCCAACAAAGTGCAATAAACTTGACGAAGAATCCTGTGCACCATTCAAGAGCAAAACACATTGATGATGCCAAATTCAAATTGTTTAGTATGTGGAGATACAAAATCAAATTGTTGATATATTCACAAAGACTTTAGATAAAAATAGGTTTTGTGAGCTAAGGAGAGAATTAAGAATCTCAAATCCTATGAAGAAGACTCATGGCTCCCAAAACCAAACCACCTTCTTCAAAGCAAGTTTCGACAGCTAAGCGTCCCCCAAAGCCCTCATCATCAAAACCACCAACTGAAGTGCCTAAGTTCAACATGAAGGATTTCCTATCTACACAACAATGTAAATTGTTTGAAAAACTCTTCTCTAATAGAAAGATTAATCATGGAAGATTTATAGACTGGGATTTTCTAAAGCAAGTCAATTTTAAACATAAGGAGTTTTTGACTCAAATATTTCCAAATTGGCTGATTGTTCCTAACAAATATATTCATAAAAGGGCGATTAAGTTTTTCTATAACAATATAGAAAGTATGAGTGATAAGAAGGAAGATGAGGCTAGTGAAAATCATATAATGATTGGTTAACATTCTGTGGCTTATGGATTCAAGATGCATTTTAATGGAAAAGTAATTAAAGTAAACTCTAGGTTCATGTATAAGGAGAATGCAATGGATTGGGTTCCTTATAGTGAATGTGAACCATACATGCAATCGGATCTCGTGAGCAATGCTAGAGTTGTGTTTGATGACTCACGAATAGTAGTAGTAAACATCAATACCATAAACCTAGGATTTCGTGAGGCAATCCTACATCTCTTAGTCACATACGTCTTCAAATCAAGAGGAGGAAATCAAACAACCATCATATGTCAAAATTTTTGGTTGATAGCTTTTGTTATGTGGAAAAAGGATTCGGGAATGCACTTTCTAATCCTATACTTCATGATGGCAACCCATAAATTAGGAAATGCAAATTTGCTTTATGCTAGTGTAATCATTGACATTCTTGGGGCATATAAGATAGAGTTGAGTAGAGGAAAATGGGGTTGTGCGAAACATTGAAATATGGCATCAATATATCTTCCCTGCTCAAGACAAAGTGGGTCTGTAGAGATGATGGTGAATGGGTTAGAAAAGACACAAATGGAAGAAAGAACAAAAGCAAGAGACCAATTGACGAACCTGCTATGGAGGAAGATTAGGGATTAAAGCACGGGGGACTCTTGGCAATTGGTGAAGGAGGAGATTCATCTAGTTCCCAACTACTCACCTTTGAAAGGATTTGGGACAAATTAGAGAAGATTGAAGATAACACCACTAGAATTAACCTAAGACAAATCAGACTAGTATAACCTAATATTCTTTTTAGCCTTAGAACTCCAGAAGGTGGTGGACCGAGTGGATTCCATCACCAAAGGCAAATCCTCCCAACTCAAGACCTAGCTATTCTCTCCAAAGGATATCCCTCTCTCTGTGCATGGTATGAACCCTAGTTTGTTTTGATAATAGTTTTTTTTTTTTTTTTATGTTTCACTTTGTGTGCTCATTTTGTTTGAAATCTTGTGTAAGATTGGTGTGTGAACTTCTCTGACTTGGTGTGCTTTTTAGAAGATTATGTTAAACTTATTTGCTCATTTTGTAAACTTATTTGGTGTGCTCATTTTGGTGTGACTTTTTTCAGAAGATTATGTGACCTTTTCTAACTTGGTTTGGTGTGCTCATTTTGTAAACTTGTTTGCTATTTTGTAAGCTTAACCATGTGTAAGTTTAGTGTGTTTTTAATTCTGTATGTTAAGCATAACCATGTGTAAGCTAAGCTTAGTATGTTTTCAGATTTTGTTTGTTACAAGGGTTATTTTTAGGGCGAGTTATGGTTAAGGGGGAGAACATGGTTTATTACCCTTGATAATAGGTCAATGACCAAAACCTGGGCTATTTTTTTGCCCTTCTAGTTTAGTTAGTGCCAAATGTTTTATGTTGATAACAAAAAGGGGGGATAACATGGTTTAAATGATGGGTTTAAGTGATGTCAAGTGACATTAGTTGTTTAAGGGCACAAAAGCTGAAGACCTAGATCTTTTTAGACTCTAGGAGTTTTATCATCATAAAAAGGGGGAGATTGGTGTACAAATAGTGTTTTGATGATGATCACGCAAGACAACTTGAAAAGAAAGTTTGAACAATCTGGAAATATACAGACAATCAAGCACTGGATGTCCAGATCGTCCTACTGAGAGCATAGGTCGACCCATTAAGATTTATGCATTAGAAAAACAAGTTTAGTTGACCTACTAAAACACTTAGGTTGACACATTCAAACCAACATGTCAACCTACAGATTAGGCTAGTTGACCTAAACCAAAATGGCCCTAACGCTTACTGCAAATCTACTGATCTATGGATTGTCCATGTCAACCTGAGAAAGCTTATCGCGTCAAACAAACAATACAAGTTGACCCATTGCTTACACAGGTTAAACTGAGCATCAGTTAGGTTTTTATACTTCTTTAACTTGCACAAGTCAACCCTAATTCAACAAAAGAGCATGAGTCGAACCATAGAACATCATATTTCGACTAATTCAAAGATGAAGTCAACCAATTGGAAAGGCATGTTGACATGAAGACACTGAGAACATTTAGTTAAGTCTCAAACAACATAGGTCGATCAGCACATATAACTACATCAACCTGTTCTAGTTAGAATTAGATAATGTCTTGACCAAAAACTAACACGTCGACCTAGGAGCACAAGCAGATCTATAAAAGATCACATGTTAACCAATTGAAGAAATAGGTCAACCAATTTAAGTACCAGGTCAACCTGAACATGCTTAGAATAAAATAAAGTTTGATCCAACATAGGTCGACCCACACACATGAGCATGTCAACTAGTCCTTAGTTAAAACCAATTATTCAGTTGACCTAGCAACACATATAGGTCGACCTAAGTTGTTTAATAAGTTGAACCACCTTCGAACGAGTTGAACCACCTTCGAACAAGTCTACTCATGTTTGCATTTTTGCTTTAAAATGTCGACCTGCCAATGTTAAGTTGAATGATCCTTCTAAATTGGTTAATACAAGGAGTTAAATTGGTTGACCCAGACCCAATGACAAGCCTTTTGACCGAAGAATCAAAGATCAAAGGAAAATTAGTACACAGGTTGACAAAGTATAGTTGTAAGTCTACCTACATCTTTAATAAGTGAACTTGATGATTTAATGAGTTGCTTGCACTCATATTTTGTGTCATAATGGAATAAAGTTTTTAAAATTAAGTCGATCTAGGGACAAGATCATGTTAACCTTAAGTAAACACATTTCTGATTACAAAATTATCAAATTTCTGAACAATCAACACGTGGATATTTATCACTAATCACCTAAGCTTAGCATGTCATATTATGTCTGATTAAGTGTCTGTGAAGTCTAACCACTCTTGTGTAGCAAAAGCAAATGAGTTGATTGGTTAGCAAAATAGAGGGCGGCAAAGGCCAATGAAAGTTACAAGAACAGAGCAACAAACAAAAATATTAAATGAGAAGGATGAATAGTATTAATGGATAATATTCAAATTTAACCTACTACCATAACGGCTCTCATCAATTCTCATGTAAATGCCAAGGTGAAGAAGCAGCAAAAGATTAATGAACTATTGATTGCACAACCAATGACTTGATTGCATTGAATCTCAATATGAAAATATACTTTGTTTTTTACTCATCTTTCATTTCGTCTATGAAATCCTCTGTAAGCTTAAACTTTGTGACATCCAAGGATCATAGTTTCATTCTCTGTAACATTTTTCTCTTCTTCTACTAAAAGGTTTAAAGACCGTTGAGTGTTTCTCGATCTAGAATTTAGAAAGAGAATCAATCTGTGTAAAGTTGCGGGTACTTAGTGCTTGTGATTAAAAACTATAAAAATCTAAATTGAACTTGCTATCAATTTTGTACTATTTGAGAAAATAATTAAAATCTAGGGGAGCGTCTAAGAGTAAATAGACACCGGATTTGGTGAAACCATTTTAAAATATGTGTTTGCTCTTTGTTTTTTTCTTTCAATATCATACTCCAACAATTTTTCTTAAACTTCCCACAATTTGTAAACTTTTAGAAAATTCTTAAAATTTGTCATTCAACCTATTCATCCACTCTTCTATTTTTGCTTTTGAACTCTTTTTTTTTTATTTAAATTTTCGAATTAAAGGAGGCATTGCTATGTTTTTCATTTCTGAAATCAAAAGCTTATATGTGTTGATGGTTGTTAATATTGCACAAAAATATTAATCGTAAACGAGCACACAAAAAATGTTAAACGTAAATCCAACCCATGAAAAAAAAACAAAAGCAAAACGAAAAGGAACCCAAAATTTTAAAAAAGACTACTACACATAGTTGAACATATATATATTACTTTTATTTTACAGAAAAAAAAGAACATGAAAGTCCTTCTATAATACACAAAGTTAAACTTTAATATACACGTTGAGAATATAAAGAATATAAATATTAATATGTACTCCATAATTTAAGTTTTCTAAAAAACCAAAAGACATTTAAAACTAAAAGAATAAAATTAATAATAATAGAAACCAAGAAGAGATTCAAAGACGACCGAGGAATGATGAATTAAAGAAAACTGATTAAGATTTTTTTTCAAAGTAATAAAGAAAAATAAGAAAGTACCTTAGCTATTGTGAGGGTTAGTATCGAGATTTAATGAGATAAATAAAAAGTTATCTTTCAACAAGAGTAAAGGACAACAAAATGATATGATTTTTCTCCCTTTTCTGTATATATATATATATATATATATATGATAAAACTATAATAGTTAAAATAGTTAAAACAATTCCGTTAGATTAAATATTTTCTTCAAAAAGAGTCGCACACCATATAAGCACTTCTATAGGGAGTGTCTCCTTTTCTTTTTTTAATTAAAAATAATAATTTTTAAAATTCTATTTAGCATGTAATTTAATTTAAACTAAAAAAACCAGATCAAAAATGTATTTAGTTGCTCGATTGATGTAAGATATCTTGCATTGCATTAAATATTTTAATAAATGTAAATAATAATTGTTATATGTTGCCATAAACGTTTATTAAAAAAATGAACACGATTATATTTTTTTAAATAAAAAAAAGACTAGTTTGTATTGTTAGACGGTAATTATTGTCTGTACTTTTTTCCTTTTATAAAGAACGCATATTAAATAAAATAAATGGTAGTTTATTTAAATAATTAAATACATATTTTATTAGAGCAATTAAGCAAACGGTTTTGCTAATTTTTTAATGAAGTAAATTCGAGTTATATTAACTGATTATATGAAATAAAATTTGGGTCGACTGTGTAATTTTAAATTTACAAACTTCTTAACGAATTAGTATAAAATATATACTCTTTTTTATTGAATACAAATTTAGATTTAAATATTTAACTGCATTATAAAAGAACTTTTAAAATTTAAATGTGTTATAGAAATAGAGTAACAACACATAATATGAAAAATATATTCTCAAATACTACGAGTATATTTAGTTTGATTTATAAATTTGTCAAGTGTACTAAAAAGTTAAAATGTGTTTATTTTAAATTGTAAATATATCAAACAACTAAAAAAAAAGAAATGAGAAATAGAGGTCTATCTTCATTATTAATAGTAAATAGCAAACCGACAATGCTTTTAGTACCGTAATAAGCAGAAAAATACTCAAAAATAATAAAATAAAATAAATAAAAGAAAGAAAATGTAAACAAAGGAAAATATGGCTAGCGCAATGGATCGTAAAAGGGATTACAACCCCCTTTCTTCAAAACCCTGGAGGTGAAGGGATTCATTCTGCTTTTCATCTCCTTCGATCCAATTCCAAGTACTAATTCATCCACTAGGCTTTAATTTCCTTTCGGAGGTCTCTCTCTCTCTCTTTCTTACTCGGTCTCTGTCTTTCTAATTTTGGATTGCATCCTATATCTAATTGTTGCAGCAGGTAATTGTAACACCAAGAAAAAAAAAATGGAGACGCAGCGTTTTGGGGCAAAACGCTGCGTCCCCAAATTTGGGGATTAGGGTTTCAACCCTAATCCCTCCCCCTTTCTCTCTCTCTCTCTCTTCCTCTTTCTCTCTCTCCCCCCAGACTCTTTATTCGCCACCGCTCGCCGCCTCTCTCCCTCCCTCTCTACTTCTCTCTTTCCCCTTTCAGCCGCAAGTCTCATCATCTCTCTCCCTCTCACTGTCTCTCTCTACTTCGTTCTCTCTCCCTTCGGCTTCGCCCAAATTTGCTGCCTCGCCTTCCTCCGCCGCGAGCCACGATCGATAGCACCCTTCCGCCATCGCCGCCGCTGCTCCTTCCTCCCGCGATCCTCTGTGAGCACAACCCAGCGCCCTTGCACGCAATCGAGCCACAGCGCACGAGAGCAATCGAGCCACAGCGCACGAGAGCGTACAAAAGTGCGCGAGCCAGAGCACGAAAGCGCGCGAGCTAGTGCACTAGCGTGCGTGAGCGCATCGCATGAGCGAGCACGGGCGCATGAGCGCAGCGACGAGCGCGCACGGGCGCGCACCAGCTCAGCTCACGGGCGCACACCAGCGCAGCTCACGAGTACACGGGCGCGCGCCACCGCAGGCCCATCAACCTCAGGCCCATCGCTCGCAGACCCGCCAGCCTACAGGCCCACCAGCCGTAGGCCCATCAGCCGCAGGCCCATCAGCCGCAGGCCCGCCAGCCCGCAGGCCCATCAGCCCAGAGGCCTGCCAGCCAGAGGCCCGCCAGCCGCAGACCCGCCAGCTTGCAGGCCTTCCAGCCGCAGGCCCATCAGCTGCAGGCCCGCTAGCCCGCTAGCCCACTTGCCCGCAGACTAGCGAGCCCGCTAGCCGAAGCCCACTGGCCCGCTGACCCGCGAACCCACAAGCCCGTTGTAGCCCACGAGCTCGCGACGGCCTGTGACGGCCCGTGAGCCCGTGATAGCCCACGAACCTCCACGCAGGTAAATGACTTAGGGTTTTGCTTCTGATCTAAGTGTTTAGATCTAACAAATAAATCTTGTTTTGATAGGAAACACTACAGACTTTGGAGTGACCGAAAAGATATTTGGACGAAACTCTGCGCTTCGAGAAAACCCTAGGTGAGGAGATTTCGGCTCTAATTGATAAATTGAATGAATTTAGGATTGAATTTAAGATGAAAGATTCTGTATATGTTTAGAGTATAAGTAGAATGGGAATAGAATACAATTTCTGAAATGATTATATGTGACTTTGAATGTTAAGTATAGAATGTTACAGAAACTAGATGGTCTAATACGAATGAAGCATATTATAGAATCATAAAATCATGTCGAGTGAATTCGAATAGTTTCCCTTAGAGTTAAACTTTGAAATATGCATGAAAGTATGTGGGTTGTAGGGTTGGAATGAAATGAGTCGTAAAGTGGAGGATATTGTACATTTCATGTCTTTCGGATAAACCCTAAAGATGCTTGAGAACTTGATATTCAATTTAGATAATCTGATTAGGTTGATCTTTTTTGGAGATTTTAGAAATCAGATTGGATTAGTTTTGAAAATAGGGAGTGACCACCTTCCTAGAACAGTGAGTGGGATTTTGACATTCGCTATTGATTGAAAACCATGTTTCAAGAATACTTTTTAAATGACATGTTTCTGCAAATGTATGATTGTTAGAACTTTCGAATATTTTATGAAATGTTTTGTAATTTTTGGACTGTCTTAATTTCTGACTTTATTGATATGCATCCATAAGTTTTGATAACTGAATATTGTGCCACATTTTCGACATATTGATATGTTTTAATGTTTCCACTGCAATGACACATGGTTTTAAATGGATTTACTTATATATTGGGCTATATGCCCGACCGACATTATGATATTATGCATGGGGCTATATGCCGGGCCGACATGGTGATGGGATGCATGGGGCTACGTGCCCAGCTTATATGATATTGTGATGTGCTTCCTATAGCATCCGTAGCTATGAAGGACATCTGGTAGAGGCACCCCTTGTACCCGGATATGCTTCGGCCGGAGGTATCCGCCAGATCGTCATGTGTATGGGTGTCCCAGGTTGACCCTCATCAGAGAGGACGTTGAGTACGGCTCCGTCTAGCACCAGGCGGGGGCACCATACACGGCCGACTAGTTATATATACGTTATTATTATTTACAGGCTAGTTGGAGTAGTCTGTGGCCAACATTGGGGCAGAAAGCCATTATTTAATACTTGTATTTGGAAAAACCCCTAATGCACCGTCCTTGGTCGAGGTAGACCATTGTCGGGGTTGTTTGATTGGTCGGCTCTTTTTGAATTGATTTCCACATTTGATGCATATGTTATTTTCAAATGTGTGCCTGATGATATCTGATTTGTTAAACAGTACGTTATTTTTCCCACACTTGATATTGTGTTTCATGCTTTGACACTCCAAGTTCACCCTTGATATTGATGGTATGATATCAACCCCCTCACTTACTAAGTATCCTCCCATAGATACTCACCCATTGCTTTCTTTCCCACAGGATTAGTATTGGACCGAGAAGGTATTATTGGGTTTGTATAATTGTGACGCGAACGTGATATCACTGGGCTTGGGTATGGATATTTTTATCTCTTCTGCTATGATGATTGGTGATATCGTTATGTATTGGAAATTTTAGTTTGACTAATGTATTTATATAATTTTTTTTGGATGACTGTATAAATTATGGATATTTATTCGTAAAACTCTCGTATTGATTTATTTCATTGCATTGAGGCATTTGTGAATATTTAAAAATAAATTGAGAATTTATTTTATATATGCGTAGAATTTATTTCCGCTCGGTGTGGCGGCTGCTCATACTCTAGTTGGACATGACAGTAGAGGTCTGTTGCTAGGACTGCTAGAAACTTTATAGCCTTACGTTGTTTTGGATGTTGACTGTGGTATTTATTGATTTTGGAGAGGCCGGGAGGCCATTTGTTTATTTTACAGGATGACTGTGATATACATGTGAAATTGTATATGGGAAACCTCCGATTGATGGGGAGGTTTTACCCGATTTTTTGTAAAAATACAGCCGGCATCCAGGGACAACGGGCGGCTATTCACGATCCCGGTTCGGGGCGTGACAGTTCGGTTGGTATCAGAGCCCTTAGGTTGGGCAAAAGGTAGTAAGAAAAGTATTCCCAAATACATAGAAAAGTCCTCAATGCATTAGAGAGTTTCATACAGTCATTTAAAGTTCCCTATATGGTCGTAGACCAATAATTTCATTCATTTTAGGGGGTTAGTTACTACGTAACTAACCCTAATTTTTCAATCATGCCAAACTCTAGAGTTATATCTAATGAAAGTTCTCTCCTTGCAGAATTATGCCGCCTAGACGCGGTAGACCAGCGGGACATGGAGCTAGACTCGCGCTACCCAAGACTCCTCAAGTGCCTGACCCTTCGAGGGGACCTGAGATCCTTGGAGTGCTTGAGGCAACTTCCTCTTCACGGGCGCCCCCTGCAACGCCTACTCAGCCGACTGCTCCAGCCGAGATTCCACCACCGTCCCTTGAGGCGTTTGGGCAGGTGTATGAGTGGTACACCTCCCACGGGATTCAGATGCCACCCCCACCACCACCGACGGCCATGTCGACTCCTACGGCCGTACCACCTTCTGTTGTACCAGATCAGCCACCTGTTGCTGATCCTTCTACTGTGTCGGGACCTTGCGACACTACCTCCTCCACCTTGAGGCGTATTCACGGGCTCACCCAGCTGGTGAAGGAGGCGAGGCTGTTAGGCTGCACAGAGTTCTCAGGGACGGGTGCTTCAACAGCAGCGAAGTACTGGATCAACCATACTCGTAGAATTTTGATTGATCTGGGGTTGAGCGAGGACTACCGGCTTCGGATAGCAGAGAGACTTTTAGATGGTGATGCCCTCACTTGGTGGGAGGCTATTTGTGACGATGCTACCGAGCTGCTGCGATGGGAGGACTTCTTGCGGGAGTTCGATCGTAGGTAATTCTCTGAGTTCTAGCAGAACCACAAGAGGGCAGAGTTTCTACACTTGCGGCAGGGAGCCAGGACAGTGACAGAGTTTGAGACTGAGTTGAGGCAATTAGCCGCTTTCGTTCTAGACTTGGCTACACCAAAGCAGTTACGGTTCAAGTTTGAGGATGGCCTCAACTTGAACATCAGGAGGTATATGACAGTGACCCCTAGTTTCTCCTTTGCGGAGATTGTGGACTCAGCACTTAGGGTGGAGGAGATCGTTCGTGTTGAGGGTAGACAGCGGGAGAACAGGGAGCAAAAGAAGAGATCAGGGGCTTTTTCGAGCCAGGGCTCGAAGAAGGGCAGGAGTTCAGGATATCAGGAAGGCTCTTCTCAGCCAAGACAAGCACATCCTGGATAGGGATCACGATCTCAGGGATTCAGAGCACCGGTTTCTAGTGCCACTACTCAGATTTCAGATCAGCGGTACCCCTTTTGTCGCCGATGTGGTAGACACCACCCATTTGGAGAGTGTACGGTGCCTGTTACAAGCTTCCGGTGTGGGAAGCCAGGGCATATCAGGAGCACCTGTCCTGAGTTGGGATTTGAAGGTCAGGTAGCTTCAAGATAGTCGAGTGTTCCCCGAGGAGGACAGTAGGGAGCACCTGTGCACTCGAGTTACACTGCTCCACGGACGGTAGCCGGGAACAACACGGTGCCAGGACCATCACGACAACAACAGAGGACACAGGCCCGTGTATATACGATGACGCAGGAGGATGCTAAGACGAGTCCTGACGAGATTTTTGGTGTTCCTCCCACTGATCCCCATGTTTAGAGATGTCCATGTACTTTCTTTTGAGAACCATCACTAGTTAAAGCTGTAGATGCTTAACTATGTTGGTTTGTACATACATTTTGATATATATATCTATGTGAGCATATATTTTTCTCCATAATTATCAACTGATCTTTTTATTTTCTCATATAAGGAGTTATAAAAATATGGGGAGTCGACTCTCGTGTTCTATTTGACACCGGGTCAAACCATTTGTATGTGAGAAATGTCTTTTGCCCACGGGTTGGGTAAGCCTTGTCGCCACGTGATGAGGAGATATTGGTCATCACTCCTTTCGATGAGCAGATACTTAGAGATTCTGTCTACAAAGGGAGTATGATTTCGAGATTGACTTAGGTCCAGGGACTACTCCCATTTTTATTCCGCCATACAGAATAGCGCCAGCTGAGCTTAGAGAGCTCAAGGTCCAGTTGCAGGAGTTGCTGGACAAGGGTTTTATCTGTCCGAGCATTTCGTCTTGGGGTACTCCGGTGTTATTCGTGAAAAAGAAGGACGGGACTCTACGATTGTGTGTGAACTATAGGCAGCTAAACAAGGTTTCCATCAAGAATCGGTACCCTCTGTCGCGTATTGATGATTTATTCGATCAGTTCCAGGGTACGCGTGTTTTTCTGAAAGATCGATTTTCGATCTGGAGATCATCAGTTGAGGATTAGGGCTGAGGATGTACCCAAGACCGCATTCCGCACCTAATATGGACATTACGAGTTTGTGGTCATGCCGTTTGGGCTGACTAACACACCAACAACCACAAATAGTGACCGAGGTGCGGAGTTTCCTTGGTTTTATGGGAGTACCTGCGATCGAGAAAGAGACCTGAGAGTCCGAAAAGACTATTAAGAGACAGTACCCCCACTTGTTCAGTGTATTGCTTTCTTTTAGTTTCGAGAACGAAACTTGTTTTTAGGGGTTAGAAAATGTAACACCAAGAAAAAAAAATAATAAATAAATAAAGACGCAGTGTTTTGGGGCAAAAAGCTGCGTCCCCAAATTTGGGGATTAGGGTTTCAACCCTAATCCCTCCCCCCCTCTCTCTCTCTCTCTCTCTTTCTCTTTCTCTCTTTCCCCCCCGACTCTTCATCTCCCCGCGGCCGCCGCACTCTCTCCGCCTTCCTCCCGCGAGCGCGCCATCCTCGCCGTTCGCCGCCTCTCTCTCTCCCTCTCTACTTCTCTCTTTCCCCTTTCGGCCGCAAGTCTTAGCATCTCTCTCCCTCTCACTGTCTCTCTCTACTTCGTTCTCTCTCCCTTCGGCTTCGCCCAAATCTGCCGCCTTGCCTTCCTCCGCCGCGAGCCACGATCGATCGCACCCTTCCGCCATCGCCGCCACTGCTCCTTCCTCCCGCGATCCTCCGCGAGCGCAACCCAGCGCCCTTGCACGCAATCGAGCCACAGCGCACGAGAGCGCGTGAGCCAGCGCACTAGCGTGTGTGAACGCACCGCACGAGTGCGCATGGGCGTGCACCAGCGCAGCGCACGAGCACACGGGCGTGCGCCAGCCCGCAGGCCCATCAGCCGCAGGCCCATTGGCCGCAGACCCGCCAGCCGCAGACCCGCCAGCCGCAGGCCCATCAGCTGTAGGCCCGCCAGCCCGCAGGCCCACCAGCCGCAGGCCCGCTAACCCACTAGCCCGCAGACCAGCGAGCCCGCTAGCTGAATCCCACTGGCCCGCTGACCCGCGAACCCACGAGCCCGTTGTAGCCCACGAGCTCGCGACGGCCCGTGAGCCCGTGACAGCCCACGAACCTCCACGCAGGTAAATGACTTAGGGTTTTGCTTCTGATCTAAGTGTTTAGATCTAACAAATAAATCTTGTTTTGATAGGAAACACTACAGACTTTGGAGTGACCGAAGAGACATTTGGACGAAACTCTGCGCTTCGAGAAAACCCTAGGTGAGGAGATTTCGGCTCTAATTGATAAATTGAATGAATTTAGGATTGAATTTAAGATGAAAGGTTCTGTATATGTTTAGAGTATAAGTAGAATGGGAATAGAATACAATTTCTAAAATGATTATATGTGACTTTGAATGTTAAGTATAGAATGTTACAGAAACTAGATGGTCTGATACGAATGAAGCATATTATAGAATCATAAAATCATGTCGAGTGAATTCGAATAGTTTCTCTTAGAGTTAAACTTCGAAATATGCATGAAAGTGGTTGTAGGGTTGGAATGAAATGAGCCGTAAAGTGGAGGATATTGTACATTTCATGTCTTTCGGATAAACCCTAAAGATGCTTGAGAACTTGATATTCAATTTTGATGATCTGATTAGGTTGATCTTTTTTGGAGACTCGAGGAATCAGATTGGATTGGTTTTGAAAATAGGGAGTGATCACATTCCTAGAACAGTGAGTGGGATTTTGACATTCGCTATTGATTGAAAACCATGTTTCAAAAATACTTTTTAAATGACATGTTTCTGCAAATGTATGATTGTTAGAACTTTCGAATATTTTATGAAATGTTTTGTGATCTTTGGAGTGTCTTAATTTCTGACTTTATTGATATGCATCTATGAGTTTTGATAACTGAATATTGTGTCACATTTTCGATATATTGATATGTTTTAATGCTTCCACTGCATTGGCACATGGTTTTAAATGGATTTAATTATATATTGGGCTGTATGCCCAGCCGACGTTATGATATTATGCATGGGGCTATATGCCCAGCCGACATGGTGATGGGATGCATGGGGCTACATACCCGGCCGATATGATATTGTGATATGCTTCCTATAGTATCTGTAGCTACGAAGGACATCTGGTAGAGGCACCCCTTGTGCCCGGATACGCTTTGGCCGGAGGTATCTACCAGATCGTCATGTGTATGGGTGTCCCAGGTTGACCCTCATCGGAGAGGACGTTGAATACGGCTCCGTCTAGCACCAGGCAGGGGCACCATACACGGCCGACTAGTTATATGTACGTTATTATTATTTACAGGTTAGTTGGAGTAGCTGTGGCCAACATTGGAGTAGAGAGCCATTATTTAATACTTGCATTTGGAAAAACCCCTAATGCGCCGTCCTTGTCGAGGTAGACCATTGTGGGGTTGTTTGATTGTCCGACTCTTTATGAATTGATTTCCACATTGGATGCATATGTTATTTTCAAATGTGTGCCTGATGATATCTGATTTGTTGAAACAGTACGTTATTTTTTCCACACTTGATATTGTTTTTCATGCTTTGACACTCCAAGTTCACCCTCGATATTGATGGTATGATGTCAATCCCCTCACTTACTGAGTATCCTCCCATAGATACTCACCACTAGCTTTCTTTCCCACAGGATTAGTGTTGGACCGAGGAGGTATTATTGGGTTTGTATAATTGTGACGCGAACGTGATATCACTGGACTTGGATATGGATATTTTCATCTCTTCCACTACGATGATTGGTGATATCGTTATGTATTGGAGATTTTAGTTTGACTAATGTATTTATATAATTTTTTTTTGGGATGACTGTATAAATTATGGACATTTATTCGTGAAACCCTCGTATTGATTTATTTCATTACATTGAGACATTTGTGAATATTTAAAAATAACTTGGGAATTTATTTTATATATGCGTAGAATTTAGGTCTGCTCGGTGTGGCGGCTGCTCATACTCTAGTTGGGCATGACAGTAGAGGTCTGTTACTAGGACTGCTAGAAACTTTATAGCCTTGCGTTTTCTGGATGTTGGCTGTGGTATTTGTTGATTTTGGAGAGGTCGGGATGATTATTTGTTTATTTTACAGGATGAATGTGATATACAGGTGAAATTATACATGGGAAACCTCCGATTGATGGGGAGGTTCTGCCCGATTTTCTGTAAAAATACAGCCGGCATCCAGTGACAACAAGCGGCTGTTCACGATCCCGGTTCGGGGCGGGCAGTAAGTGTATTGACTGTTTATCTATCTTTAGTAATAACAAAACCTAATTTGATTATTTAACAAGTTGTTAAACTTTCCCGGTAGCTGTGACTTATTTAGGTCCTTTTTAATCTCAATTGATTGTTTGTGTCTTGAAGGATTTCTTCGTCTTTTCTTAATTTTGGGATTTTTGTTTATTTATTTTACATACATTGTTTGTAAATTAAAAAAAGGATCTTGGAGATATTGACATCACAATTGGGAAGAGGCTGCAATAGCAAGTTAGAATAATATTTACCCCCTTTTTGTCTGGCCAATCCGTCCAAAACCCTTTGGATCTGGTAATCTTCTTTTATTTACTTGCAGTGTAAATAAAAGAACTTTCAATGGTACGGTTTGTATTTTTCCTTTTAATGGAAAGGCGAATATGAGATAACAATACTAGAACACTATGCCTGGAGTGAAATAAAAAAAATTAGTTCGTTTTATTCGAAATTGTTTGATTTATTCTTTACATATGCATGCGAAAGTGTAAAAATCAAATAGTTTAGAATTTTGAATAAATATCACGAACATATTTACCAATATCTTCCACTTGCATATGAGAACATGTTACATCTATCACAAGTTCATAATTCAAGCGATCTTTCACATCACTTTTTTTAAGTTTCATATAAGATTGGGTTTCGTGTGACGGTGAGTACACTGCAAGTAAAAACTTCTCGATACACCTTAGGGTGACCAAGAAGTCACCGTTAGTACAAAAAAAAAAAATTGTTGTACCCCAAACTCAGCGTAGTTACATCCATTGAGTCACTTTTCTTATCGAAAGTGATCTCCAATCATTATTCGACTGTGTATTCACTATTATATTTGAATTCTAATCTGCATTAATATAACAGATCGACCGGTGAATACTACACAATGTTATAATGTCGATTTGGTTTTCTTTTTCCTAAACTTGAATCCATCAGTCTCAATTTAGTTGTTTTCCTAAACCTATTCTCTTAGATTTCAATTATTTTTTGGGTCATAGGTAAACAGACTAAAATATCAAATACTAAATCAAAACTTCTAGAAATAGTAGAAAGTAATATGAGTACAAGAGTTCATATTCAATAGATCTCAGGTCTCACATAATGGGAGCGAGAATCATAATCACACTATTGTCTTAAATAATAGCTCCTACCATTCTTGATCGTTTTATCACATGCGGTATGAAACACATATCAGAGTGTTATTCCCTCATCTCTCAAAAGGGCATATGTCAGATTTCTCGAACACTGTGTAGATATGAGACTCAGTGTACACATAAAATTTTATTCAGAAATCTCAGAAAAAATATCTAAAAAATAATATCACTAAACGCATGTGATATCTGAGATTTCAAACCTGACTACTTACAGGCAACATAGATTTGGATATGTCCGTGTCGGTCATATCGCATATGATCTTATTTTAAACACGTATCAGGGCAACTTATACTCTAATAGGGCTATTTTTAAAGTCTTTTATGATTAGAAATCGCCACATCTCTGCTCACTCAGAGCTAGAGGTAGTCACTCGTCTGAGAGAGTCGATTATGCTTGCCTAATATATTTTTTATCATAACATATTACAAAATATATGATAACAAATAAGTGCGATAAATATATTTAAGACTGAATAATGCATATATGTCATATATATCAATAATATAAAAAAAACATCAATATAGTACAAATGAGAAATATCAAAATATATGTAAACTCAATAATTCCTTATATCTTACAAAGGAATCTCTTATAATAGGTTTGGTGAAAGAATTAGTCATCATACTGTGCGTACAAGTATACTTAATTGTCACTTCACATTTCTTAATAATATCTCTTACAAAATGGTATTTGATATTAATGTGTTTAGTCTTACTGTGATATTTAGGGTCTTGGGTGTAGGCAATGGTGGGCTGATTATTATCACTGGCTTTCCATTATTTGCCACAACTTTTAAATTATCTAGAAATCTCTGGAAACAAACACTCTCATAAACTGTCGCTGAGCATGCCACAAGCTTAGCCTCTATCATAAATGGAGATATACATGTTTGTTTCTTACTTTTCCAAAATATGGCACCCTCATTGAGTAAGATAGCAAAATCTGATATCGATTTGCGTTCATTTAGATTATCATCTCAATCGGCATGTGAATACCCAACGTACGTAAATTACCTACTTCGTAACACAAGGAAAGATTCGCAATTCTCTTGAGATATATCAGAATCCCTTTCACTGTTCTCCTGTGATCTATTCCAGGATTCGATTGATACCTAATCACCAGACCAATTACTAAACAAATGTTTGGTCGTGTACATATCACCGTATACATCAGACTGCTTAGTGCACTAGCATAACAATTATACTTATCTCTCTTATTTCTTTCCAAGTTTTAGGATACATGTCAAGATTCAGGCCTTCACCTTTAACGATGTGAGTATCTATGGGATTGTAATTTCTTATCTCAAAGTATCATGAACCTTCTTAATGTAAGACCCTTGTCAAAGAGCCAACACTAGTTTCTAGTGATCCCTCTAGATCCTAACTCTGAGAATAAAGTGAGTCTCGCCTATATTATTCATATCAAAACTCGACGGTAACCATGTTTTATTGGTTATTAGATATTCTTTGTTGCTTCTGACCAATAGAATGTTATCCACATATGAGAACATGATCACAAAAGAGTCAGTAGAATGTACTAGATATACGTAATGATCTTCCTTAAATCCATATGATATCATCTACTCATGAAATCTTAGGTACCATTGCCTGGATGATTGCTTAAGACCGTATATCGACTTCTGAAGTTGACAGACCTAATCCTCCTGACTTTTTAGAACAAATCTAGAGAGTTGTTCCATATAGATCTTCTCATCCAAACTTCCATTAAGGAAGACAGATTTTATGTCCATCTGATATAACTCTAGATCCATGTTCACGACAATTACTAAAAGTAAATGGATCGAGGTAAATTTGAGTGTAACTCTTGGCTGTCAGAAGGGCCTTATACCTTTCCACCAATCTATCAGTCTTTCTTTTGATCTTGAGAGTCCATTTGTTTCCAATAGCCTTTTTGCCCTTAGGCAAGTCAACTAGATTCCAAACCTCGATGATTATTATTGATCAATCTCTTCATTCATGGCCTTCAATCAATGGTCCTTCGTAGAACCCTCGAGAACCTCTTGGACCATTTAAGGTTCCTCATCATCCTCAAGGGTCACAATGAGGGTCTCCCCAATCACTAGACTCAGCTGAGTCACTAGACTCATCCATTTCATAGAAGATAAAATCCCGATTGATTTTACTTCTCTTAGAGAAATCATTCTCAAGAAATGTGGTATCACAAGATTCAATCTTAGTAACAGTGCCTTCCGTATGCTCCCACAATTGAGGACGTAAGCTAATTTGCCATGTTTTGAATAAAGTGTTCTGAATATCTTATAAAGATACACTTTATTTCTCGTGGGTCTAATTTACCATGTGGATGAAGGAATCGTGAACATATACAACATAACCTTATGGCCTCTAGTGGCTAAACTCCAGTTGTCTCCTTATCCAAAACTCATATGAGATACTGATTATAGACTTTGATGAAACACGATTGATGATGTAGGCTTCAACCAATATAGTATCTACTCAATAGGAGATAGACAAATTGGCCTAAGCCATCATAGATCTTACCATCTCCAACAAATTTCTATTCCTCCTCTTGGCTACTCCATTCTGTTGAGAATTAGCAGAAATTGTCAGTTGTCTCGAAATACCATTCTCGAAACAGAACACTTTAAATTGTTCTGACAAATACTCGTATTCCCAAACAGTTTTGAGAGTTTTCACTTTCAAGTTTAACTAATATTCAATTTCACTAATAAATCTCCTGAAACATTCCAATGCTTCAGACTTGTACAAGATCAGATAGATATAACTGAAATGCATGTATTCATCTATGGATGAAATAAAGCATACAACTCCATTTCAGGCTCTCATGCTCATAAGGTTACATATATGGAACTGGACCAACTACAACAGAATCATAGATCTCATTGCATTTCTAAATAGTTTTTTGTAACTTTGCCAACCATACGGGCAACTCGAATCTAGTTAGTAGGAATAATAGACTACTCGCTGCAACTAGTTCATCCTCTCTTGCCTTATGTATCCAAGTCTACTATACCACATATTCACATCATTATCTACGTAATCAGATGAAAAGACAATAAAAGAATAACAAGAAATACATTAAAAAAGAACAACATCTAGTGTATATATTCTATCATACACAAAATCAGAACAAACGAAAAAACTATTATAACTAATAGAAACAACAAAGTTTCCAAAGATAAAGCATATCGTAGGCGATCTAAACAAAGTATTAAAATCAAGTTTTGTTGAATATCTGGAGGAATATCATGTAAATACAGAATCTGACTACTTTGCAACTCTAACTTGCAAGTGTCAATCTCTTTGACAATGACAGACGCTCAGAGTCTCACGTAAATCCTCCTAACCTAAGGACTTACTCGGTGGAACTCTACATATATGCTTTTGTCGCGAGTTACGTGATCGATAGCTCTTGAGTTTATAATCCATAAATGAGAGAAATTAGTGAATATCATAGTAGATGAGAGAAAACTCATGCCACGTAAAGAAGAAGGACATTACTTTGGCTTGTCAGAATCAAGAGCGAAATGACAAAATCTACCACATACATAGTATTTTGCATTGGTCATGTCAAACTTTTTCTTCCTGCGCTTTTGTATTTTGTTGTTAGATTTCTTCGATGACTTTTTCTTATCTAAATCTCGAGTCTTCTTCTCATATTAATGCCTGTATTTGGTGCCACGACAGCCCTTGCTTGACTCTGCTGCATAAGTATGACCCGAGTGTGGTCTACTTACCTCCAGACGTTTCTCTTCGAGCCCACAGTGCCTACTTATATAAGCAAAAGTATGAATACTTTTGTCATGTGTGAGATAGGTTTCCATGGTTTCTTATGAATCAGGTGAAAATTGGATCACACCCAGTACATGATGTTCATCCAAAATGGGATCACCGGCATTCCTCATACCGATGGTCATACTCGACATTTGCATCAAATGTTATATTATTGTATAATTAACCATTTTTCTTATAAGTTATAAACTTATGTCAGTATCCTCAGTTTAGGAGCTGTAAGAGCATCATAATCTTTTAGAGTGAGTCAAACCGACATAGTCGTAGGATATTACTTTTAGACCGGGATCATATTGTTGTGCATGTTGCTAAGAAAGATTGCCCTAGCCTGGCCATATTTCGTTTTCCAAGCAAGAAACGCTTCCTGGTCCCGTCTCGCCTGAGGCTAGTACCCTCCCCGGGGTCCACCATCTCTTTCCTCAGAATCTCAGATAGATCTTTCTCCTTAAGGACAAAATGAATATTCTGGTATAAAATCTCGTAATTGTCACCATTCAATTTATCTTCTTACAAAATCTAATACGATAGTTTTCATTACAGTAAGAGAGATTTTATGCTTATTCTCATATTTTGTGCACCATTCGAATCAATAACTCTTAAATGAATCAAGTATAGACTCCAAAGCAAGCGTATGAGTTAACAGATATCATACCCCATAACTCGGGACCGCATCTTACCATCTGAATTTAAATTCAACATATAAAAACCCATAAAAAAAGTCACATTTAATGGTATGAAACCCTAAAAAAAGTGAAAAAAAATCAGATTCAAAGCAGCTTGACGCGCCACTCAGAGTCCTACACGCATCCACGCGCCGCCCAATTTGGAGAGCATGATGCCATACAAAAACCTACAAGTGCAGCATGATGGCATACAAAATCCGCTGACCTTGTTCACGTGCCTCATCATGCGTGAACATCATGTGCCTGCTGCCTTAAGCCTCCACAGTACGCATGTTCTCCACGCGCTAGCAGGTCCGGTCTAGTTATTCTTTACCCGACGGGTTTGCAACCAGGTCATCTTGACCTAGCTACCGGAAAATGCTTTACTGGTTTATTTTTGATACGGTATATTTACCAATAGAAATAAATGGAACGATAGGGTTCATTTCCAACCAAGAAGTAAAATATGGAATTTGTTTGGGTTTTCCTACCCAATTAAATTAGGATAATGTAATAATTAGAAAGTAAATAAATATGAACCCACAAATTTTTATGATGTAAAAATGGTGTTTAATGATGATCAGACAAGTTAATTTGAAAAAAGAAATCTGAACAAACTGGAAATACACAAAGACCATGTACTTAAGACCATGTACCATTAGAAATCAAACAAGTTAATTACTTGCCTAGTTCTTAAAGTTTGCTTGATTTTCTCAAATTAGTTCTTAAAGTTTAGAACGCTACCTTGGGTACTCAAACTTCAAAAAGTGTAACGTGTTAGTTCTTCCGTCACTGACGGCGATAGCCTATCTGTTAAATGTTGACGTGTCATGACGTGACAGTATACCTGGAGCGGAGAACGCTGACGTGTCTCGGATGTGGAATGACACGTCATGAAGTTGCTGACGTGGCAGCTCGACACAGTTATTTTGATGACGTGGCAGTGCCACGTCAGCAAAAGGGGGTATTTTCGTAAATCCGCATGATAGTCTCTAGCTTTACCTTTTCTACTCCATATTTCTACTCGTTAGAAGGCTTGTTCGACTTGATACAGAGAGAAAGAGAGGGAAAGAGATGGAAATAGAGAGAGAGAGAGAGAGATGGAAGTGTGAGGATGTAGTGTGGGTGATCTCTCTCAGTCTACAACGTACTCGTACTCTTACACAGTGGTATAAGGTGTAAAGATTGCTCTTGCACACACACACACACTCTATCTCTAAAATTTTTAGGTTTTGAAATGGAAGATGTTCTGTTGAAGTGTAAATGTGATCTTGATGTCATCTTAGTGACTTCATGGACCTCTCGAAATCCTTCACTAGGTTCTACGGTTGCCCTAACTTCTAGGTAAGTTGAGTTTTTTTTTGAGTTTTTTTTTTTTTTGCAAACATAATAACAAAATATTTTTATGAATTTTTGTGACACCATCTCATCTCTCTATTTTTAATATAGAATGGGAATGCTTGTGAATTTTTCCAATGGTATGATCTACTGTTGTCTAATTGTGCAATTGAGTTCATCCTAAGACTGAGGAACAAAATTGAGGAGGAAAAGACAAGAAACAGTTCTGTTGTAGCTGATTTTAACATGAGAATGGCAGTAGCAAGTAGCATGATTGAGAGGCTGAAGGAGGAAAATCAGCTTCTGACATTGCAAAAGTTAGAGATGGAGGACATTTGTTCCAAGATGAAGACAGAGATTCAAATTTGCAAAACAAAGATGTTCAAAGACGACAATGTTTTGGGAGTAGATGTGTCTGGATTATAATAAGTATTGCAATTTTCATATTTACTCTCATTATGCAAAATGAAAGGAGTGGAGACTCTGTGTTGTCTTTGCCTGGAAAAGTGTAAATGGTTGTTCCTATGAAATGGAATGAATGAAGCAATGCTGTTGATCAGAAATATGTTGCTGGATTTGAGTTGAAAAGGAAAAAATCACATGTAATCCTACTATAAAAAACAACTGAACAACATCCTGTAATGTTTGAAAATGAATGGAAATGTGGTAAAAGACATGCTATACTAATTTAAAAATGAATGGAAATTGGGTACAAAAACATTACTCACATACAAAAACAACAGTAATGAATGGAAACATCTTGTACCATAGTGTACAATTTACTTCATTAACATCCTTTACAAGTCAGCACAATTCTGAATGGAAACATCACATACATTGTCAAAAGGTGTTAGATTATAATTCAGACATCAGTTCTTCCAGTTAGCAAAGTCAGAGTCAGGATTACAATCCAGTTACACATCACACATCAGTTCTTGTAGGAGGTATCGGGTTATCCACTTGTGATCAATTTTGTGAAGTTTGAGGAGTTGTTTGACGATCCTCATGGGACTGGTGCTAGAAAGTTTGGGATGAACTGGCTTCACCCTACAATAAAGAAAGACATAGTTAAAGAGATGAACTGACCAATTATAGCATTGAGGATAGAATAATAAAAATACAACCAATAATAGATTAAAGAATAACATTTTTCTTGCATGACCTGTTGTTGTGTCCAACTTCCTTGCAAATGGTGCACTTTATTTTCGTACCAACTCTTGATAGACAATGGGAGTCTTTTGGGGGAACTTTAGTGGCCTCCATGCGCCTTTTCTTTGATGGATGCCCGGTTTTTTTTTTGTAAATTGGAGGAAACAATGTTGGGACATCATTTTTGTTTCATACATTGGGACCATTACAAGGATAGATAATGAGACCATAACATTCAGTATAGACAGAAGGAGAATAGCAACTGGACACATATTTTTTAGGCTTATCCTTCAATGCAAAAATACAACTAATTGCATGAGGACATGGAATGCCACTTAATTCCATTTCCTACAGCTGCAGGTCCTATGGTCCAAATTTACAATAAATTTGTTCTTGAAGCTTGAAACTTCATAAATTCCACCTCCACCCAAGGAAGGAAACCAATGCCTACTCTGCTTCTTCAAACTTTCAAGCTTTCCTTGAATGACAGGATAAATTTCACCTTGAAAAGCTGAAATCCCAATCCTATTTTCACTAAACTTGGCCATCAAATTAGTTCTGATAAACTCTAATAAACTAATAACGGGCAACTTTCTTGCATCCAAAATTTTTGCATTAAAGGATTTACATAAATTATTCACCAATGTATCACATTTACTATATGCAGAAAAAGCTGACCTTGTCCATGTTTTCCTCTCCTTCGCCATCAAAAGCATACGCTCTTGGGTTCGTATGTTGGACTTCTGTCATGGCTCTAAAAGATTCAGCCTCATAAGTGGCTCTTGCAGTAACATAAAACATGTTGTTCAATTTCAAGTCTGGGAACTGCTTGTGGAAATTGTTGTACATGTGCCTGACACATATCCTATGCTCAGAATGGGGGAACAAAGCTGAAATTGCATTTATCAATCCCTACAACACACATATTCTATGTTCAGTGTGCAACAAAACAGGTCTATGATTACCTTTTGTTGATCAGAAATGAAAGTCCACCTTCTGTCTTCCCCAATGTCTATTAGCAAATGTTAGAAAAACCACCTCCAAGAATCCGTCTCCTCTAGCTCAATGAGGGCAAAGCCCAAAGGGAAAATCCTATCATTAGGATCTCCCCCAATTGCAACCAAAAATTGATCTCCAAATCTTGACTTCAAGAAACAGCCATCAAAGCCTATGAAAGGCCTACAAACTGCCAAGAAACCTTTCTTACATGCCTCTAGATAAATGTACAATCTTCTGAAAATTGGAGTAGTAAGGTACATGTCTCTCAAAGGATGCTTTCCGTAAGGTACAATTGAATTTTCAATCTTGCATGTGCTCCCCTTAATCATTCTGAAAATTTCTTCAAAATACTGCCTCAATAGGAAAAGTTACTCCCTATCCTGCCCTTCTGCAAGTTCTTTGGCCAATTTTTTGGCTCTCCATGCCTTCATTCGTGTACAATCCAACTCAAATTCATCCTTGGCTTTTTGCTGCAACACATTCACTTTGATGTTGGGATCATCTTTAGCCTACTTAACATTGTTTTGCTAACCAAGCAGCTATAGCATGCTTGTTCTTCCATGACCTAGCACAGGTATGTCTAGGTTTATATGTGACCAACAGGGTTGTCTTCTCATGATCACGCAATTTCTTTGCATACACTAACCATTCACATCCCTCAACACACCCCATCCGGACCTTGGAGTTATCATTTTTAATATATCTCAGGTTCTTCCCATTGTAAATAGCATAATCCTTCAACATTTGTTTTAAAAAGTCCAAACTCTCAAATAGTTGGCCGTTCCTCAATTCTATGTGTCTAGGGTTGTAATCCTATTTGAACTCCTTGAAACTCCTCATACTTCCCTTCGGCTACATCCCATCATCATTACTATCATTGTCTGAAATAGTATAATTTAAATCTTCTTCATCTTCTATAAAGGGATTATTCCAATTACATCACTAAGAAACAACTCTTCCCCTTCATCATCACAATCACTATCTTCAAATCTGAAACCTAAATCACTGTCTTCCGATTCAGAATTAGAAACTAAATCCTCAAAATCACATCTATGTGCTGGACTACCTTGCATTGCTTCTATCTCTCCCTAAGAACGCTTTCATCAACAAAATTAGCCTCATTTATCCTGTGTTCTATGTAGAAATGAACTTCCTTATCTGTTTTTAATCTTTCCTCTAAATATTCCAACAAATCAACATTACTAGAAAATTCACAGAATCCATCTCCATCAATTTGGCCCAATGCCCTTACAAAGTTTTTACTGTATTTTGACTAATAGGAAGCTCTTTCTCTTCTTTTAGATGGTCAACTTTTGTTTTACAAAAAAGACATTTACTTTTCCTGTACATAATTTGTTAGATCTCACAAATATTATGATTTAATCATATAAAACCCAACAAATCAGAGATGTATTTGCTTAGAGTTGACCTGAAATTGTACTGTGTCGACTCAAATTTAAAACATTTGGCCCGTTGAAATATAAATGTGAGTGTGGGTTAATCTATTAAATCTCTAAAATCAACCTATATACTTCGTAAATTAAGTTTGGGTTGACACATTTTAGTGAGGGTCGACACATTTTAGTGAGGGTCGACCTTCATATATGTTTTAAGAAGATTCAGATTAAAGTATTAACTTTTATATCATCATTTGTTCGCATAAAGAATGTTTAGGCTGACCTACATACTCCTTGGGACAATCAGTGTGGAAACTGGGTCGATTATTCTAATCCTCTAGATCAACAAGTTGATTGATGTGGATCAACCTCGTCATAGAGCAAATCAACTTATTTATAGAACAAATCGACCTGAACAATCTTTGGGTCGACTATTCCAAGTTTTAGGTTAACCTCTCAATGTCTGTCAACTAATTTCATTTCATTAAGTCGGCCAATTTGAAAAAGTCAACTAAATAGTCTAAAGCTAAGTCAACATTGGTTGCCCAGTTAATGTTCAAGCTGACCTAAAGTGTCATTAGATTTGACCTATGTATAGCTCATGAATTCAGGTCTTGTTGGATATTCACAAATGGGCAGGTTGACTTAGATGCTAAGAGGTCGACCTATGGTGTTAGGGGGTCTACTTCTTCATTAGTTGAGTCGACCTCTTCAAAGGTCGAGTTGACCTCTGGTGTATAGGAGTCAACCTAGGATGTTGAGTGGTTTACCTAAGGCCTTGGTGGGTCGCCTTGTTGTGATGAACAACCAACAGTCAACCTGTATGGTTTGGTGGGTCAACCTGTTGAGGTCTTGGGTGGAATGATCAAGATATGGGTCGACAAAATTCAGAGCTAGCCTTATTTACTTTGTAAGTAAATGTCCGGTCTTTATATTTTCATTTAGTTAAAGATATTTACATGTAAAAAGGGAAATATCCATATATTTGAATTCAATCAAAATTGTTTTAAAACCTAATTTGTTAAGAATAAAAAGTCATTTTTCCTTCAGAAAACAAAATGCCAATAACTTTGTGTTAACTAAATTTACACATTTTGTCCATGTGCATTGCTATCTTTCCCTTTTAGTCAATTGACTACTTCTTATGTTTTAACCATTAGTCTCTAAATTTTTTTATTAATCAAATTAATCATATTTTGCTAATCATCAAACCCCAATTATATGTTGATAAAATATAATTGGCTTAGTTTGGGTGCTCTTACATGGTCCATCAATGTTTTAGTTTCAATGTTTTGTAGCATTTACTATGTAAATATATATTTAAGTCGGTATAAAAAAAATGGTTATTACTAGTTAAGTTTTAAGATTTATAGAAATATTATCAAATTATGGAATCATTATTAAAATAATAATTATCAAGTTTTAAAAATTCAACATCATTGTAAATAGATTTTTTTTTTGTACTTTGACTTGACCACTATTCGATATCTGGAGTTTTGCTCTGATTAATCTGAACTGACTGTTATAGAGTCTGAATGGGGTAGATCTCCCAACGCTATCTTTTCTGTATCTATGGAGAATCGAAATCCCAATCATAATTAAGGGATATCAGTTTCCGAGCTAACTGAGTTACGGTCGTTGGTACATCATTATAAATAGATGTCACTGATAGAAATTAGTGTTGGAATTCGGCGTCGGTGTAGAATTGTTTCGTAATGCCAATTATATTATGTTTAACTCATTGATACGAAAATTTAACACTTGGCATTCACATAGGACCCAAAGCCTTCTTAAAAATTTCTCTTCACCACAGGGATAATAGTAATTTTAGGTAACTAGGAATGAAAAATGAATTTCTTAAATTTACATTTTTCCGATTGGAAGAATAAATCTTTATTTTTCATGGAATTACTTCTTCTACCAGTTTGGGCCTCGTAAGCATGAACGTATGGATCTTCTGGCCCTCCCCCAACTGTGTGGTATGGGTCCATATGCAAGACATGTGCTGGACCGTTGATCTTTTCCAAGACTGCAACAGATTCAATAGGCTTGGCCCTCCCTGCTACATTAGCTTTACGTCACAATGTAAATCTTATCCCTCGTTTTTCAGTACTAAAAAATTCTTCAAAATTCTATGTAGAATGGCAGTGGCAAATAAGTCTGATAGCACTGTCTAGTAGACATTTAAAAAAAAAAAAAAAAAGAAAAGAAAAGAAAACCAATAAAAGTTCAGCTTGTAAAACTTGCACCCAGGATGAAATGCCAGCACCACCCACGTCCCAGAGCCTCATCTAAATATCAAAGAGGACAGGTCTACTACAGTCAGTACAGCCTTCCATAACCAAAGATGCTTCAAGAACAAATATCACATTTGAATATGCATAAATTTCACAAAGCATATAAAAACTATAAATTTACCAGTGGATTTTCTCCTAACGCAACGCAGTAGGATATCTAGGATGTCAGACAATAGACCGTCTTTCTCTCCCCACCCACCTTTTTTTCCCATAGAGGCATAAGCAGGACTTTTTAACAAAAAGCAATCTGCTCTTTGAAATAAAAGCTTTTTTATGATATTCTATGCAAGTTTCAACATAGCAAAATAAAGATGAACAAAATTAAAAAGTTTTAAATAAATGATGATTCCAAATACCTTAAAAGCTCCCGAAAAGCTAACGAGAGAACTATTCCTCAACAATAAAATAATAAGAGAAATTATCAGTTTGAATGTCTGCGCAGTATGCAGGTGCATTGGTAACATACGCTGCAAAAAGGGGAGGGTTATGCTGAAACTCGTGAAAACTGGAAAGTCTGAACAGATCTTAACGTCTTAACTGTATAGACATTTTGCTCATATAAACTTCTAATTAACAAAACGCAGTGCATGGCAGGATTTTTCCCTCTAACATGAGAACAAAATAATGGATATCCAAAGAGAAAAAATTCATGTGTAACAACTGAAGATCAAATGGACAAAATGCACCAGTTCCCAAAAAACTGTTATGAATGACCCCGATGAGCTTTATGAGCCTTATGACACTTCCCTAAGACTTGATATTAGTTTCACAGCTCCCCGATGACCCCAAAGCGTGGACTTCAAAGGAACCAGGTCAGAATTTTGTAAGAAGTACAACTACCAAAGCTGAATGTTTCCAACTGTTCCTCCACTTGCAAGTAGCACTCCATCACTATCACCTAGCAATCTACCAGAAAATGCTGAAACAAGCCAGGCCAGAAAAACAACCTATGAGATGACCCCACAATCAAAAGGAAGAAACTAATAAGTAGAAGGGACTAGGTTGTGATATAAGAAGTATGCTTTTGAAAGCAATTAAGGTTACGCAAGAATAAATACATAGAGAGGATAATTAATCAAACCACAAACCCACAGGGTCAACAAATGCTTCGGTCATATTAAAAAGAGGGGATCACGAAGGGATTTGGATCCTTTTGGTAAAATATCTAGAGACAAATTATCCCATAAATTACCTTTTCCTACATCCGAATAGTGTGGTCAGAACTTGAGGTTACCAAGATATTTTTTGAGGATCACCCCTGGAAATATTTCCTTGCGGGAAAATAATCTGCAGAAAAAAAGAAAAAAAAAGGAAGACAAATTCTTAGATTGTATTAAACAAAGAATCGATATAATAAATCAGTAGTAAATAGAGCACCTTTGAATAAATATAACAACATATGCTCAAACAGGGGAAACAAAACGCATTGCAGAAGCCAAAAAAAAAAAAAAAGCAATGATTCCCAACAATAAGCAACCAGGAAAGGATATACCATTGTTTTAAACAGAAGGCCCATCAACGAACAGTAGGAAGACAGAACAAAGGCTCAGCATATTCAGTACTATTTTTTATGCTTAATTTACATTTTTGGTTTAAAATTTCATTTCCGCACCTCATGAACAACAGGTAAAAGTATTAATGATCAGGTCATGAGGGTTTTCTACCAAATAAACTTCGCAACGGAAGAATCCATGAAAGTAATAACAAAGTGCTACCAAAAAAATTACCTCATACAAGTAATGTCTTCACGGTGATCATTAAGTGTGATGGGGATGTTACCATCTAGCCTAGGAGAATCCTCAATTATATGTAGCAAGCTTCCCTAGTTATCCAAAGACAATGGAGTGAAATCAAAACTGCCACTAATGGTTATAAGAAGCATGCATTTTCCAGCCAAAATGTGATAGAGTTTTATCATTAACCTCAAACATGTAAACCAAAGGCAATCAAATGATAAATTGGACAAGAATCTAAATAGAGAAGTGATTTAAAAAGCACAAAAAATTACAGTAATTATCGCCTGTCAAATAAGGGCTGATGAAACGGAGAACTGCTCTGCCACCGCCGCTGTGGAGGCATCCCCATTGAACCCAAAGAAGCACCATATAAGCTTTGTTGATATTTACACATGCTGGATCTCTGCCAAACTGTCACGGTTTCATGACGATCTTTAAACACTTATTCTGAAGGAAAAAAAAAAAAAAACTAGAGATTTTTTGCAAGTATAATAGCTTTTATTTCGTGTTCATGACTCGGACAGAGACACACACCCTCACAAAAGCATACAACCCTTTTAATACCCCACAAAAATAAAAAATAATTGATTAATTAATTAATTAAAATAAATCATGAGACAACAAATAACCAAAGTGACGCAGACAAAAAAAATATCAAAGAGAGAGAGAAAGAAAGAGAGAGAGAGAGAGAGAGAGAGAGAGAGAGAGAGAGAGAGAGAGAGAGAGAGAGAGGTGGAAGAAGCTCAAAGTTATACCACAAAGACAATGAGAAAAATCTTAGCTTGATGGGTTGTGCACCGTGAGTGTGAATGGTATCACTAGAGTGTCAGAATACTTCATCTGGAGCAAAGAAGTGCATCTTTCTGCACAAGCCTCTTTCCAACCTAATCTTTCTGAAACTTCAATGTTTGGAAAACGCGATCTGTTACATCAAAAAACCACAATGAACACAAAAGCGACAATAGTATTAAAAAAATAAAAATAAAGATGATCTCCAAACAGGGTGTTTACTTGAAGAGTGATCTCCAAATCTGATCAGAATAAGCAGCTTTTTTGAAGGTTTTGGAGGTCATAGCCATTCTGGAGACATCAGGGAGCTCAAGAAAGCTGGCACGGTGGATTAGTGTGTCAGCCTCCAGATCCATTATTGTTGTCGGATGAGAATGAGACCTGTTCAACAGTAAAGCTCTCTGCCATTTCTGCAAATGGAGATGATTTAAAAAACGAAAAAAAAAAAATAATAATAATAATAAACAAAAGCCCTACAAATTGAAGAGCTTGGCAAAATAATGATTTTCAACATTCAGAAAACAAAATGGACAGAATGATAACAGGACAGTAGAGTGAGAGAATGGACTGAAACAGCATCAACTTAAGCTTTTTGTGACTTAAACCAGGCAGTTTTACGCTATGCAATCACATATAGGAATGGGTGAATGCATACACTGGATATAGCAGACTGATCAACAAAGTTTCTTCACATATAGAATAAGACTACCTGCCGAAACTTTTGATTGCAGTGAGCTCGCGCTAACAGAGTATGGAAATGGTAGTGAAGTATTGATAATGCTGCACAAGGCCCAAGACCTGCCAGCTATTTATAGCGCTAACATATAGGAATGTGTTTTTTTTTTTTTTTTTTTTTACAGATTTTGTTTAAATAAGTTATGAAATTGTTCATATGAATCGATAAAAATTTGTAGAAATATAATTTGGAACATTGTTAACTACTATCATGTCAAGGCTTTTATTAGTAAAAATAGCACAACTTAAAGTATACAAAAGCCATACTAGATAAGTTTTAACAACATAACGTTCTTATCAATTTCCATGAAACACAAATATATTAAATATCACCCGGTGACAGTTACAAAAGTATCCTTTCCTCGCATCAAATCTCGTCAAAACGTTCTCAAAAAGTTTTTCAGCATAAATCTGGAGGATTGATTTGAAGTTTTTGAACCAACATCGTTTTGGAAAGTTTAATAATATCAACAATATGGATTTTATCACACGACTTGCACTCTTTGTTGGTATAATCTGCCATCTGTCATATATTTTAGATGTGACTGACCACATTCCCCTTATCGAATAAATGGGCAGAAACAAGATGGCACCATTTTTCATTTTTTTCTCTCTTTATTGGGTTTATTTCTTCTTTATAGCATCGTTAACTTGCCCATTGCCTCATATTTATTCTTTTATTTGCAATATCCTCTCCCCAAAGATAGCAACATAATGTTTAAATAGGATGGCAACTCATATGATTTTTTTTCCCCAATTTGAATCCCATAGACTAAGCACGAGACAAGCCTTTTGAAAGGTGGGACCTTTTGAGAATTAGCATGATGTTCCATTAGTTTGGAGTACCCCTCCATTGAGCAATTCTCTTGGCTTCACACCATATATGGCTTCTTCACCCCTCTCTTGGCTCTATGCCTCAAAAGGGTTCCACACCCTCTCTCTCAGCTCAACGACTTCAAAACGCTCGTCAATACGAGTCCTAGCACCCGGCTGGGTAGACGCAGCCCACCCCCTTGGCTTAACGCCTTGAAACACGTCATCAATATAGGTCCTAGCACCTGATTGGATAGATACGACCCAATCTCTCAACTTTACATCTTGAAATGTGTCATCAATATGGGTCCTAGGACTATGTAGATATGGCCCAATTTCTCGACTCAACGCCTGAAAACATATTGTCAATATGGGTCCTAGCATTGGATCGAGTCGATATGGCCTACTCTCTCAATCCATGCCTCCAAAGGGTTCCACACCCTCTCTCTTAACTCTATGCCTCAAACACGTCATGGGTTCTAGCACCCAACCGGGTAGATGCATCCCACTTTCTCAGCTTCGCACAATATACGGGTTTTGCACCCATTCTCTAGGCCCCACACCACATATCAGTTCTCTACGTTCTCTCTTGGCCTTATATTGGTATTCTTGTGGCTTTATATTGGTATTCTCATGCTACGTCTTATATTGGCATTCTCTTGGTGCTACACCTTATATTGGTATTTTCGTGGTGCTATATCTTATGTTGTTATTCTCTCGACGTTATGTTGTATTGTTGGATTTATTACACTACATGCGCATGCAAAAACGTATAAATTAAAAGTTTTAGAATTTACGGATAAATACATATATATGTAGGCCTCCAAGAAAATCAATCGATTCGCGAACTCCCTTCTATGGATCGTTCGGTCGGGATGGTGATCACAAAATGAACTACCACTGTAGTGTCACAATGCTTTAACCGAATGTTCGACAAAATCCAATGACGGGAGAACTCGAACCCTCGCACTCTAGAGATTGTATGTGAATCAAATTCAATCTCTTGGTAATGTGTACTCACAAAAGAATCCTTCTCATTTTGGGTTCATTGCAATGTACTTTGAGAATCCTTTCTTTTTTCACGTATGCACACAAGAGAGAGGGGGAGTAACATTTTGGGTGAAAGTTGGTTAGCAACTAACCCTTGGTTAATAAAAAATGCCCCAAGTGGGCATAACTACCAACAGGTATTCTCTTGATGCCCTACCTTATATTGGCATTCACTCATTGCTACCTTTATATTGGTATTCTCTCAGCTTAATGTCAAATACGGGTATTCTATCGGCTCTACACCATCAATTGGTATTCTCTTGGGCTCTACACCTTATATTGCAATATGTATTATGGCACTCTCTTGACTTTGTCCCTTACACGAGTATTCTCACAGCTCTACATCTCATATAGTACACAAGCGGGATCTAACTCCCATTCTCTCGGCATTGCACCTCATGAGTTACAGTATTGTTTCAATACATATTCTTTCGGCTCTAATGTCTAAAAAAGGATCTAACACCCTCTCTCGACTACAACACTTCGAAGACAACTCAGTGCTCAAGTTACTCTATTTCATTACATGATCAATACAGGAACGAAAATGCAAAGGCAACAGACAAACATCTTTTTCATTCATTCTTCTGCATTGTGCAAATGGAATACAATAGTAGGCAAGGTACATACAAAGTCCAGGGTGCAGGATACACTGGAGTACGTCAGAGGTCAAAGAAATTCCAACCAAAAAACAGGTTTTACTCTCTCGCTCCTACAACATCCTTTTGGTACCTTTCATCCTTGCCTGGTTCTCTCTTGTCTCGATCTCCAACCTCTCATACTCACCAATGGTTGCATCTCACTGAACATTGATTCCAAGTCAATCTTCAGATTCTCTACTTCTTTGAGCCCTAGATATCCTTGAAAACTTGCTGCTCTGCATCAAGCATCTTATCGGATCCCTCCACCACTTCTGATGAGAAATCCATAACCAGAACCTATCATCATCTATATGAGATTACAAGTCTTCTCTGCCTCATTCAAATCACAAAAAATATAGCACATCTTGTTTTCCCAACAGTTTCTTTTAGAGGCACCCCTCCAATGCTTTGTGTGCCCCCTAGAACCCTACTGTTTCCTTCCTTCATGATTAGATTCATCCAAAATAAGACTAAGGTCGCTACGTATACCTAACATAATATCTAGAAAATGAACTATACTAACTCTCATCTTCGCTAGTAAAATGCCTACAGATCCTTAGAACATAACTATCAGCCTCCTTGTAGGTATAAGAATTTTTCTTAACAATCATACAATCTATAGACTGATGAATAAGTGTGGAAATATCCCCACCTTATGAGGAACTTTCCAAAGTAAGGAACATATACACTCCCACCGTTCATACTGAACTAACAGTCGCAACCAAAAATCATCGCTCAGCCCTATTGCCTTTACTATTTCCTCTAATTCCTTTCTTGTCATTACACTCCTAATTTCCCAATATCATGATGACTTTATGGTTCTGAACTCTTAGCCATCTCTATTCTTTGCAAATCTCTCAAACCCAAAAACCCAAATTCTCTCTCTCAATAGATAAACAAACAAGCAAGCAGCAGAAAGCAAGTTGTGTATGATTTACTCAATCGAACACCCCTTTTAAAAGAAATACAAAAAAGTCTAATAGGTGTCTCTCACATTTAATATCCCACTTTTGCGCCTTTTCTCATTTCCCGATTAACTCTACTCCTAATACCATTTCTCCAAAATATCATTAGGAATGTGGGTAAATGATGGTATCTGGCATAATAGCCTATAACCACAAAGATTATAGACAGACTACCAAGCATCCTCTCAGTAAATACCCAAAATAACCAAACAAGGTGCTCGGTCGCACTCTCTCAGCCACTACTCAGTCATACTCTCGATTAAACCTCTTGGCTACTGCCAAGTCATCTCCTACTAGGGAATGTCTCCATTGTGTAAATCAAGATCATGGTCATTCAATATTTGAACCTCCTCTAATCACGGAAGTAATCTTATCTGATAAAGAAGGAAATCTCTAAAACAGTGCGAATCTTCCTTAATCCTATAAGATCCCAAATCTTTTATAGTCTTGATAAGGGAGGAATTCTTCTTGACAACTCAAACCTGCCTTAACCTCAATGGATTCTAAATCCCCTAAAAGTCTTTGGCAACAATACTGTAATCTAGGATGATCTCAGACAATCCTTCCATAAGGTAAGTAGAGTTTTTACACTTCTAAGCAAGAGACAACCAAGCATATGCACGCTATATATAATGAACAAAGGTGACCTACTAGGTATATTCTTTCAGCATTACATACACATATTATATAGGGGCTACATAAGGCCAATCTAAGGCTCTCTCAGTCTATTCTCCATTTTATTACTCTTTCTGACTTGAGCGTCGGAGTCTCTCTGTCGAACCACCTTCTACAAGTATTTTGTAAGTCTTTCCATTGACAAAGATCCAGCATCCACATCAGCGCCTATTTCTTGCTTGAGCCAATAGAGCAGATCAATTTACTTGTAGAGTCAAATCCGACTTCAGTAGTATGTAATGAGACAATATATTTGTTTATTAACTATTTTAACCTTATTTGACTAATGAAATGGTTTTTAATGAATTCTTTTTTTTGTGATTCAAACTTATGCGTGGAAGGTTGTTTGTTTGTTTGAAGAATATATTATGTTTGGAGTAATGAGTTATTTGTGGTTCAAAGGTCATGATTACATCATGTTTGCTTCTGAGTATGAAGTGTTTGATGGTTGATGGTGGCTAGTTGATGATTGTTTGTTTGTTTGATGGTTGATGGTTGGTTGTTTGAAGTATAAATGCAGATAAAGTTTATAGTATGACAACTGTATTGTGTTTGTTTAATAGTTGATGACAATGTGACGAGCAAGCTTGAGTTTGGAAGCTAAACTAACAATTCCTTTATAAAAAAAAAAACAAAAAAAAAAACATGGCCATTAATGATATTTTAGAGTAAAACAATGATAATTGCACATGGATTTGCTAACACCTCAAGAGCAAACGTCGGGACATGTATTGGTTTGTTAATATTTCCTAATGTTTTATCCAACATTTTTTCTTTTGTCATCAAATTTTTTAGCGATGGTTATAAAACGCCAACAATGATAAAAGAAATATCGGAAAGGCTATTTTTTGTAGTGTTCATTCCATTCGGGTACTTTAATCACAAGGCAGTGGAGGGTTTATTCTCAAAGTTCAAAAGTTTGTAAGCATTCATTGAATTCAAAAGGCATATCTTTTACAAAAAGATTACTCAAAGGTTTAAAAAACTTTTAAAAAAAAGTTTTGTAGATTGCCTGTAAAAAGTCTTCATAGCCTAAACAATTTGTAACACATACTACAAAAAAACAGCCTTTTAACCATAAATTTAGTGACGAAAATTTTAAAAAAATTCGTCGCTAAAAACATTAGCGACAAAAAATTTTTCGTCACCAATAACGCGTCGCAAAAATTTAGCGACGAAAATTAGAAATCCGTCACTAAATTTAGCGACGAAAATTGAAATCCGTCACTAAATTTAGCGACAAATAATTTTTCGTCGCTAAAATTTGTCACAAACTTTAGCGACGAAAAATTATCCGTCGCTAAATTAGCGACATAAAAAAAATTCGTTGCTAAATTTAGCGACGAAAATCTAAAATTCGTCGCTAAATTTAGAGACAGATAATTTTTATCTCTAAAATCCGTCACTAATTTAGGGAAAAAAATCTGTAATAATAAAAAAATCTGTCGCTAAATTTAGCGACGGATTTGGAATCCGTCGCTGATTTCAAATTCCGTCAAATGTTAAAATGTTCAGGGAGGGCACGTGTCACCCGTGCCACTCTTGCCCACTCGAGCCCGCCCGCCCGCCCGAACGCCCAAGCCAGCGCACGTGCCACCTGAGCCAGCACCCTGCGCAGGCACTCTTAATTGCTGGAAAATGCCGCACCTTCTGCCTTTACCGTGGTTCGAACTCCGAACTCCTGCATGCAACCTGTAAACCACCGAACCAAAAATATTATTATGATATAAATTTCTTTTTTATTATTTATTATCTTTATTTCACATTTTTCTAATAATAATAAAATAATATATAATAATAATTTAAAATAATAAATATAATAACTTTTTTTATTTATACCACCCACCTAAAATAATATTAATTAAAAATAATAAATATGATAATTTTTAATAAAATAAAAAATAATAAAATACTAATTTAAAATAAATTAATAAATTAATTAAAAAATATGTTAATATTATATTTTGATTTCTTCTTTTTTCTTTTATCTTATTATTTTATTTTATTTTTATTTTTATTTTATTTTTTTAATCCATAATTTAAAAATGGATTACAATATCTCAAAACTATAAAATTATAATTATCAATAAATTATAATATATTAATAATTTAAAAAATCTATATATTTAATTACAAAATATTTTTATTCGTTATAATAAAATTATTATATATTATAATAAAATTATTATATATAAGAAATGAGAGTAGAAAGAAAAAAAATCCAAAAATCGAGATAAGGAAAAAAAAGTGAGAATAGAAAACAAAGAGGAGGAAGAAAGTCACACAACAACACCCGGTGGTGTAGTGGTAACATGTTTTCTGTTAAGTCGGGGTCCAAGTCCAAAATTCGAATCCATTCAACTACAAATTTATATTTTTTGTATTAAAACAATGAATGACGCCCAGGCACACCCCAGCAGGCGTGCGGGTGCCCGTACCTGCCTGCCTGGGCGCCCAGGCAGGCACGACCCAGCGGCGCGGGCGCCCAGGCAGGCAGGCGCCCGTGCGTGCATGGGCTGGCGCCCGCGCAGATTCAGATTAATATTTAATTATAAAATTTATATTATTAAATAAAATAATACAAATAAAATAAAATTACCTATACAATAATAAAAAATATTAAATCAAAAAAAAGAAAAAAATAATAAATTAATTAAAAAATATATATAATTTAAATAAAATAAAATATATGGTTTTTTTTAAGAATTAAGAAATATAATATAATAAAATAAAATGTAAATTAAAATATTATAAAATAATAATATGATTTGTTAATGTAAATTAATAAAATAAAATAAAAATAAAATAAAATTATAATTAAAAGAAGATAAAATTTAGCGACGGATTTGGAATCCGTCGCTGAAATTATTAAAATAAAATAAAAAAAAAAACAAAATTCTAATTATTCAGCGACGGATTTGGAATCCATCGTTGAATCAGCCACGGATTTGGAAATCCGTCGCTAAATTAAATTACCAACTAAATTAATTTTTTAATTTAAATATTATATTAATATTATATTTTATTTAATTATATATAAAAAACCTATTAGCGACGGATTTGGAATCCGTCACTGAATCAGCCACAGATTTGGAAATCCGTTGCTAACTTAAATTACCAACCGTGGTTGTTAAATTAATTTTTTAATTTAAATATCATATTAATATTATATTTTATTTAATTATATATAAAAAACTTATTTAGCGACGAAATTTGCAACAAAAAAATTTTTTTGTCGCCAATTAGCGATGAATTTAGTCACGAAAATTTTTTCGTCACTAATTAGCGACGAATTTAGCCACGAAAATTTTTTCGTTACTAATTAGCGACGAATTTTGCTACGAATGATGTGTCCGTCGCTAATTTAGCCACGACTTCCTTTTCGTTGCAAATTTTGTGCCAAATTAGCGACGAAAAAGTTTTTGTCGCTAAATTCGTCGCAAAATAGCGATGAATTTTTTCCGTCGCGAAAATCCGTGACTAAAACCGTATTTTTTTGTAGTAACATTTAACTGAGTTCCGTAGGTAGTTTAGCTACACAGCTATCTTAGTAGGATCAACTTATTTCCTTTTCAAGATTTCTATGCCCCAAGATTATCCACTCTTTAAACATAAAATGGCATTATTCCAGTTAAACACAGGATTAGTATCTTCTTACATTCAAAAAACTAATGCTGGATGCAAATTTTGAAATGGAAAGAGTGGTGCACAAAGTTTGTTAATATTTCAATATCTGACCAGTTTATTTATAGATGTTGTATATCATATGTTTTGGTTAATCAAATAATGATGAAAGGATAGAGCGGAAATATTTAGGAAAAAAAATCTCGCACACATTAAGAATTAGAAAATAAAATTATTTTTGTTAAAAATATAAATTGTCTTAATTTTTGTATACAAATAAATTGATTCAACTTCAAATTATATCATAATTCTTCTTGTTGGCATTGATTAATGGTAAGGATATGGTTCAATCCTCTTATTTTTTTCTCGTTTGAAAATCTCTTACGCTTTTCTTTTGTTTTACATTTTTCTTATTTATTATTTATTATTTTATTTCTATTGTAGTTTTGTGTTGAATATGACTTTATATATATATATATATATATATATATATTTCTATTGAAATGTGATGTAACTTGTTAAAATTTAAATCTAAGGAAGTTGTAAAAAAAAAAATTAAAGTGTAAAAAGTTAATTTTATTGAAAAAGTAGATACCAAGGACAACTTTGTCAAATTTCAAAATTATGATTGTTAGAGTTTGAAGAATAATATTTTGAAATGGGAAAAAAGTGTGAAAATTTTGTTCTTATTTTAATAGTAGACCTTTTTATTTTTAGACGTTGAATATTATGTGTTTTAATTAGTCAAATAATAAGGTAAGGACACAATAAAAGTGTCCAAAAAAATCTAGCAAGGTCTAAGAATTAGAGAATAAAACTTTTTCATAAAAGGATAATTTTTTAATGTTTTGAAATAAGTAAATTAACTTAATTTTAAATTATATAATAATTCTTCTTGTTTGTATTTATTAACGGTAAGTGAAGAAACAACATTGAATTACCTAGAGGGGGTGAAAATCGGCATAATTTTAAATTTTTTGAGTTTTAAATGAAGATTGAGAAGAGAATAAGAACGACACAAGATTTATAGTGATTCTATCATTCTCAATGTATGTCTACTCCTAACGGTTACCTGAATTTTTGAATCTACTATTTTCTTCAAAAATAGTACAAACAACTAGTTGACCCAGATGTTAGTCAAACTTCATGGTGTTTCACTCAAACACTCTCATTAGCTTTGTACAGGAGTTAGCAAACTAAAATCTCTTATGTTTCACTCAACACTCTATGAATGTCTAAACCAAAGAACCACTTCCTTATGGTCTTTTACAAGATTTGAAAGTAAAACAAAGCTACAAAGATAAACCTTTAACTTTAGATTAATCGTTAAAGTTCAAACATCAAATACAACACAGAAAGGAAATTAAGTTCACAGAAAATCGTTATTCAAAGATGTTCAAAGGTTCTAAAAGTTGTTGATCTTCTCCAGATGTATTGTGTTTAAACTAGTGAAATAAAAAGAGTGGTTTGGCTTCAATTAATTCTCTAAATGTTGGAGGTGGGTTTGCTCTACAAATGAAATGCTCTACTGACCTAAATGAGGAACGGATGCTAAGTTGTCCTTTGGATCTTCGTGTATAGAAAACCCTGCAAACACCCACCAAAGGTGATCTGGTAGAGGAAACTTTGATACTTAAGTTAGAAAGAGAATTGAGAAAGAAAGAACAGACTATGAAGAGTTTTAGATTAGCTCTGTGAAGTCTCTATATAATGTGTGCATGTGGAGTAGTAGAATATATCTAGTGGGTCATCTTTATTTATTATATATAGTATATGCATGTATTGTAAGTCTCTTGCTTGAGGGTGTAGAAACCCTAGTTTCTTTATGGAGAGATAGCCGGAGATCTTTCAAGAATACAAGGACTATAGTCAACAATCTTTAGGAGATTAAGCATTATACAGATTAAGGAAAGTTCAAGTTATCACGGTTCCTATCTTATAAGGTGAGATTATGAAGATTTCCTTCCTTATAGGGAGATATTATCCTTAGGATTAGGGGAGGTTCAAATCTTAGGTGATCATGATCTTAATCTACTTGGTAGGGATGTCACTCAGTGGAAGAGCATTTGGTAGTAGCTGAGAGGTTTGATCGAGAGAGTCCAAGACCAAAAGGTGATTGAGAGGTTTAGTCAAGAGAGCTCAACCGAGTACCCACTCGATCATCTCAGGTTCTTACTGAGAAGCAAGTTATTGGTAGCTTGTGGGCTTTGGAGGTTATTAATCTAGTGGACTCGATAGCCTCTAGGTTTTATAGTTGTGGGCTGTTGGGTCCTGTGCCATAATTTGCCTTATACCTAATGTCTTTTCGAAGAAGTGACGCTAGGAGTAGATTTGAAGGGGTAGTAAATGGGAATTAAAGGAGTTGTGTGAGTAAAACATATTAGGGAATTGGAAGAGGTGTGGAAATGGAGTATTAAATGTAAAATGTGCCACTTTGATTGCTGTGATCACATTCAACACACTTTTTGTTGTTATAAGTGGTGAAGAGTGCTTGGTGTAGTTTCATTAGTTCAATTGCTAAGATGAATTTTGGGGGGGTTAGGTTTTGATTCATGAGTGGCGAAATTTATGAAAAGCAGAGATGGCGAGAGGTTCTAAATCGCAATCTCCCCACCATATAGCAAGGCTAGGAATACCATGACAGAGAAGGAATTGCGGAGCTCTAGGAAACTTTTACTAAACATCCTCAAACATATAGTTTTTCCTTTCTAGAAGGAGACAGAGAAGGAGCTATGAAAACATATTGAGAGGCACATGATCATGGCAATACAAAAGGGATTTGTATGGTGATCGTCAACTACATCCCGTGTGAATGTTTCCACTTTTATCCGTGAGTCTGTTGGCCCTATGATTGTAAGGAAAAAGTTTTGCATCTTAAAGGAGACTGATAATTCTCTTTTAAGGGTTTGCAAGCATTTTATGGCTCAAGGCTTCGCATTTTAGGTGAATCTAGTCACAAGGAGTGAGGAAATAAAAGGAGAAAGTGGATGAACTTGGTTAGTGAGGTGAAGAAGATGGACATTCCTTGTAGTCTTCCTATATATGTACTTTTTTTTATATGTACTCATATTTCCATCCTTTCAATGTACTCTTGATGTGTAAACATTGTATTATATTGAAATGAAATTTCTTTATTACTTATTGTTCTTCTGCTATTGCTTTTACGAATCTTGTCTTCTCCTACTATATCTTATATGTATAATGTATGGAATTTTGGACGGATGAATGAATATAGAGCTTTCTTTCTCATTACCATGTTGTTCTCATTGCATTATTAATTGTGCTTAAATAGAAAAACTTAAGTGCTAAGTGGTTTTCGAAGGATTTTATTCGAGAGAGGGTGTTAGAACCCTTTATGAGTACTGCAGTGAGAGAATCGGAGTTAGATTCCATTCATGTGCTAGTATTTGTAGAGTTGAGAGGTGAGTTATATCTTGCTAGGGCCTATATGAGGCCGAGAGAGTCGAGAGAGTGGGTGTGTCAACCTGGTCAGGTTCTAGGACCCATATATGACGCATATGAGGCATAGAGCTGAGAGCGAGTACGTCAAACCCGCTAGGTGCTAGGACCTGTATTATTTCGCATATGAGAAGTATAGCTGAGAGACTATATATGTCAATCTGCTTGAGTACTAAAACCCATATGATACGTATGAGACGAAGAGTCGAGAAAATTGATGTACCAACATGGTTAGGTGCTAGGACCCGTATTATGATACGTATGAGGCATAAATATGAGAGAGTGGGTGTGTTAACCTACTCAGATGATAGGAACCATATTATGATATTTAAGTGGTGTAGAGCAAAGATAGAGGACGCACCAACCCATTCGGATGCTAGGACCCATATTATGATGTTTATGACACATAAAGTCAAGAGAGAAGGTATGTTAAGCCACTTAGGTATTGGGTCCCACATTATGATACTTATGAGGGATAGCCAAGAAAGCAAGAGAATGAGCCTACAAAAGAGAGAGTGACAAAGTAGGGGCCTATGAGTGCAAGGACTCGAGCCGGTTATGATTTATTAGATCAACAATTGTATAAAAGAATAATATTATTGTTGAGAAGCAACAAGATGACAAATATTAAAATTAGGAGAGCAATAAATATTACTAATAGTAAACACACAAACACTACTAGAGAAGGGTGTATCAACGATGGAAAAAATCATCACTGATAGCGATAGATTTCTGACGGATTAACGTCCGAGAACTTAATATTGAAAAGGTAAAATCACCGATGGTTTTAGTGGCAGAATCACCGACATTTAATTCCCTTGGTAAATTGGACTGTAATAAAGGATAGAATATTGGCTTAAAATGTTTCTGACAGATTACCAATTGAATAGAGTTGGAATTATCGACGGATTATAATCCGTCGATAATATTTGGGTTCTACAAAAATTAACAACAAAATATCGAGGGAAATAACCGACAGATTATTTTAATCGGTAATCCATCGCTGTTATAAAACAATTTTAACTTAAAAAACAAAACAAAGTTACCTTACATCCGTAGGTCTTACCCTCCCGTCTCTCTCTCCCTACCCTGACTTGTGCAAAATAACCGCAAAATTCGGTCTGCAAAATCCCAGCATCTCCGTGCTGTAGGGTCGTCCCCGCGTATCGTGATGCCATCATCGATCATCTGCAAGGACATATATGAGATATAGTTAGATTAGGGTTTTCCTGTGCGTTGAGGTTCGTTTGTCTGCATCCCTCTCTTAAGTTAGGGTTTCGTTTAATTTTCCCAAATTATTCATGCTAGTTGCTGTTATACGGTTTCGTGTGTGTGAATTTCCCAAATTTTCTGAAATTAATCTGCCGCGCGCTCAAAGGAGCGAAAAATATACTATACAAGTGAGCTGGAGAGGAAGGTGCAAACGCTGCAGACAGAAGCGACCACAATTTCTGCACAGATCACATTGCTGCAGGTATGTAACTTGGTCTTTTTCTTTTCTTGGTTTAATAAGTCCAATGAGGGGATTATGGAATCACAGCAATGCTGGTTTAGCAAGTAAAGCAACTTTTAAAATTATTATCCATGCCAATGATGAGTTTTGAGGTTTTGATGGTTGTGGGTGCTTATTGAAGTCTAGCTATAAAAAAGCTATGAACTGCTTATCAGGGTTCTCAGTTGAATTGGCTGACTGAATTGAGGATAGATAATGCAGCATGCAGCCTTATTCTTTCACTTGGTTTTCTCAAGGCAAGAGTGATAGTGGTAGGAAAAAATAAAAAAGACAAGTACAAAAAATGGAATTCAAATTTCGGGGTGTCATAAAGACAGGGCAAGGTGAAAGGAAACTCTGTAGGGCAATAATAAGATGAAAAGAGGATTTGCGAAATAGAATTTTGAGATGGAAATATAAGAAGATATTCTACCATACAATCTAACTACCTATATAGATTTAGGCTGCATGAAATTGAATTAATGGTTTATGATCTTACCATGTTCCTATTATTTTCCTATCTCTGCCCTGACCCCACAAGCAAGCCTTTTTCGCTTTGGGTTTTTTCCATTTGACCATTCTATCAATATTTTAATGGGACTTTGCAATTTGAGAGTTCAAGCATGAGATTTTCTTATTCGATTTGGGTTGGAGTTAAATTGCCTGGCTTACCAGTATGTGATGGTAATGGAGGGAGTGGACTCTGAAGTCACATACAGGTAACTTATTTTTAAATGGAGTTAACTTCTGTTAGTGATAGGCTTTAATTGAACATGGTGGTTTATGTTCAGGACCAAATCAAAAAACTTAAAACTGTAGGGCTAAATTAAAAAGTATAAAAGTTCAAGGACCAAGTTAAGGTTTGGGTCTAATCTTTATCTAGGAAATTGCAATTTGGGCAGGAAAAGAATTACTTTTCCAGGTTTTTCTTACTAATTTTTTGGCAAATTAGTAAGTGACATTCGTTGCAGCTTCTGAGAGTTAGCATGCAAATGAGAATTATGTTCTGTACATGCCTTATGAAATGTAGGCAGAGTTAAGAGGAACTTTTGGGACCAGTAGAAGTCGTCTTTCTTCTGTTGTTAGGACAGGTTTCTGATTTGCCTTAATAAGAATTTGGGAGTCTGCTTTGATTTCCTTTTCTGTTGTTTTTATTTATTTATCTTTTTCCATTTTCCTTGAGACGAGAAGCACATGGAGCAACCTAGAAATCATTTTATTGATAATGCTTGTAAGATATGCTATAAATGATATGTTCTCCCAAATAGTTCTTAGGGTGTTAACTATTTTTTTGGGTTTGTGTCCTATTGATTTGCTGTCTATAATCATATGTCTAGAACCCTGTTGCCAGCCCAAGAGGAAGCCACGTAGATTCCTTGAACTCCAATAGTTGATTTACAGCATGAAACCTCTATAAGCAACTTCTGAAGCCAGAGCTCTCAGAATGAAACTGGCACATGATTAATATATAACCATGCTCAGCACCCAAGGCCCTGCACCTCTGTTTCTGATTGTTGAAATACTTTGCCTGAAGATGTTATATATGTGCCTATTATGTGCAACTCTCCTTAGACATTAAAACCAAAAGTTATAAAATGCTGTTATTGTGAGTGCCTGTTATTGTGTCTTAATTTTCCCAAATTATTTTTCCCAAGCTCTCCGTAACCTGATCTATTTTTGGGTGTTGCAGAACTGTTGCAGTGCCTGTTATTCTTAGTGCGATATTTAGGATCGTAGCCTCATTCTCTGTTTTCATCTCTCTATATTGTACTAATCTGAAATAGACGTTCTATAGGTCCCACTTCATCATAGCATACACTTGCATTTCTTCTTTTCCTCTATTCTTCTTATACGTTATTGTCATTGTCATAGTTGTCATCGACATCGTCCTCATTAACATGTTCATTTGTTATACAGTTTGTTATTCGAAATGGGGTCAATTGATCATAGTTGGATGTATCGTCGTTTAATTAATGGATATTTTACAGATGAATTTGTTGAGAGTGTTAATGACTTCTTGAATTTTGCATATTCTCAACATAAGTGTATGGATGGGTTAAAGATTAGATCTCCTTGCCATAAGTGTTGGAACCATAAATTTTGTTCTCGAGATGATGTCACAGTGCACTTGATATCAAAAGGGTTTGTTAATGGTTACACCATATGGGTTTGTCACGGAGAAGTTAGACATGAATAATCATTTGAAGGGGAATCATCTAGATGTACAGAGCATGTTGACGCTCCATATAGATCAATGATTGTCGATGCATTAGGCCCTCAATTTGATTGGAATTGGAATTGTGATGACATGAATGTTAACAATACAGAGCCACCTAATCAGGAAGCGGTGTTGTTTTATTAGTTGTTGAAAAGTGCTAAAGAACCATTATAGAATGGGTGTAAAATGCAGACGACATTGTTAGGAGTTGCACAATTATTAAATTGCAAGTCAAAGTTCAATATGAGTGCGACATGTTATGATCGCATCAATGGGATTATACAAACTATGTTACCTGAAGAGTCAAAGTTGACATCCAATTTTTACGGAGCAAAGAAACTCTTGAAAAAACTTGGACTTGGTTATTATAAGATTGAAATTTGTGAAAATTATTACATGTTATTTTATCAAGAAAATCGGGATAAAACCAACTATTTGGTATGCGGTCATCCTCGATATAAAGTCTGAAATGTTGGTAGTAGAAAAATAAAACAAGAACCAAACAAGGTGTTGTGATACCTGCCTCTAACACCAATACTTCAAAGGTTATACATGTCAAGAGTTACAGCAGAGCACATGACATGACATGCTAGAAATCAACGTGGTGCGATAAAGTTGTTACATACCCCATCCATAGTCAAGCGTGGGAGCATTTTGATTCTACTCATCCATCATTCGTCTCTGAATCTTGTAATATGCGCTTAGGGTTATTCATATATGGATTTAATCCTTTTGGTTAGTCAAGTATTTCTTACTCATGTTGGCCAGTATTTATGACCGTGTACAATTTGCCCCCTTCAATGTGTATGAAGCAGACCTTTCATTTTTCTAAGTTTGATTATCTTGGGATTGAGAAATCTTATTAAGCATATTGATGTCTTTCTGAGAGCTTTGATTGAAGAACTAAAAATGTTATGGAGTGATGGAGTTATCACCTATGATATTTTAAGAAAACAAAACTTTCATATGAGAGCTGTACTTTTATGGACAATAAGTGACTTTCCAATTTATGCGATATTGTTTGGATAGAGCACCCATGAAAAGTTAACCTGACCTTATTGCATGGAGCATACAAAATCATTTGTTCTTACTAATGGTAAAGATCTCATTTTTTGATTGTCATCATCAATTTCTTCCTATTGATCATCCTTATCGAAAGCAAAGGGATAAATTCCGGAAAGGAATAGTTGACAATGATGTCCCTCCTCTTCTATCAGGCGAAGAGATGTTTTATCAAGTTTCTTGTCTTCCTGAAATTATCTTTGGCAGAAAATACGGTAAACAGACAATTCAAGGTTTTGGAATCGAATACAACTGGGTGAAAAAAAGTACATTTTGAAAGTTATCCTATTGAAAAACCCTTTTTATTCGTCTCAACTTGGATGTGATGTATATCGAGAGAAATGTGTTTAATAATGTTTTTAACACTGTCATGGATGTTAACTGAAAAACGAAAGACAACTTAAAGGTGAGACTCGACTTAGCGTTGTATTGCAAATGACCTGAATTAGAATTGAATGAACTGAATGGGCGGACTTGGATGCCAAAAGTTTCATACACATTAAATAAAAATCAAATTTTAGATATATGTCGTTGGCTAAAAAATTTGAAATTCTCTGATGGGTATGCTTCAAATTTGGCTCGATGTATGAGTTTGGAGGAATGCAAATTTTATGAGATGAAAAATCATGATTGCCATATCTTTATGCAGAGATAGATCCCTATTGTCTTCCGGGACCTTGTGCCTAACGTTATATGTGATGTTTTAATGGAACTCAGTAATTTCTTTAAAGATTTATGTGCGACTGAGCTGCATTGGAGTTATTGGAGAATAATATAGTTGAGACGCTATGCAAACTTGAGAAAATTTTCTCCCTTTCATTCCTTGATAGTATGAAGCATTTGCTCATCCACTTAACTTATGAAGCGAAGGTGGGAGGACCCGTTCAATACAGATGGATGTACCCATTTCACAAGTAATGTCTTGATCTCTTATTAATTTTACATTAAATATTAATTTTATATTCATAGTTAAATATTTTTTTAGGTGTATGTATCGATTAAAGAAGAAAGTCCGAAATCGAGCGTCCGTTGAAGGTTCCATATATGAGGACTATATTATTGAGGAAATTTCAACATTTTGCTCCTTCTATTTTGAACCTTATATTGATATAAAGTTGAATTGAATTCGTCAAATGATGATGGAGGATATGTTCAATGTATGGGGAGATTATCAATATTTTCGCACTTAGGATGACCAATTGGGGAATGTTTCGTCTAAAACAGAATACAAGACTGCGGTGATATTTGTCTTATTGAATTATATTAAACTCAATGAATTTTTTGAGTAAGGAGTTTCATAACTGTTTACTTTTTACATCGATAGGATTATAAAAGCTAATCTTGTGTTATCTCGTTCTTTTGAGTAGGATATATGATGTGGTTGTGAGGCAACATAATTCGAACATTACAGATGAGCAATTGGAGAGGAGACGTGAACAAGATTTCGATTCTTGGTTGAGGCAATTCGTATGTACAACATTAACTCATGTTCCTTCATAGATCTATGAGTATTCATCTAACTATATTCTATTTCTATATTTTATGAATAGGTAACAGATGAGAGAAATTGTGTTCATAAAAAATGTAAGGTATATAGCTCAAAGTCCATCACGCTCAGTGAAATGTTACAAGGGATATTATGTAAACGATTTCAAGTTTCACACATATGATTATGGAAGGGATAAATCAACAATGAATAGCGGTATTATTGTGAAAGAGAGTTGTTATAATGATTTCGAACGTAACTTCTATGGTACGTTGGTTGAGATAATAGAGTTAGAGTACTTTGGAGTTGGAAACCGGCTGGTATTATTTAATTGCATTTGGTATGATACTGAAAAAGGCGTCAGGGTGCACCCTCGTTATGGCATTGTTGAAGTTAATCACAAGTCATTAAATGAGGCTTTTGTGTTGGTGACACAAGCACAACAAGTTTACTTCACATCATACCCTTCTAAGAAGAGAGAGAGAAGTGACTGGTGGGTTGTATGTAAAACTAAGGCTAGAGGGTCAGCAAATGATGGTGTTACATGTCCGATAGTAGCTGACACCTTTTATCAAGAAGATGAACCTTCCATTCCTATAGTTGTTGACCGAACAACCAAACTTGATGATTCCCGGATTTAATTGTTGGTGATATGGAAGAGGTAAATCAAAGTGAAGTACCCGAACAAGAACAAAACCGCTTTGATTTTGTAGTAGATTTTGAAGAAGAAGAAGAAGAAGAAGAAGAAGAAGAAGAGGAAGAAGAAGATTTTTATTCATCAGAAACAGAGGAAAATTAAGAAATTGATTATGATGCCGGTGATGATGACATGTAATGATCTGACAAGTTGGTGTGCTCTTAGGTCAGTTTTCAAATTGCTTGAAATCTTTGTCTTATGCCTTAGATTTAAAGTTCTATATAGTAGAATCCGTATTTATAAATAAAGTCCACTTCTTTATTAAACCCACTCATATAGCATAGTTAAGTGTTCACAAGTTATGTTTATTTATTGCTTTAATTTTGAAAGTTTAAAAATATCAATTCCCTGATTCCTTAATATGTTAGTTTAATAATCATGGCTACACTTTCTTTTACTTTTGACATACATAATTATATATTTATGAGCAACGTTTTATGCTGTATTATTTTCCTTAATGATATTTGTATTTCTTTACTTTTGTTTAATGATTTCATGTAAGTTATTTATAACTTCTCTATAACTTCAAATATTAAACATTTTTGAGATCTTTTTGTCATTTTAAATTCATACATGTATTGCATATCATATTTTAGTCATGGGTCTATGCATCTAAGTACTCTCCCGGACAGCAATGCTCCACACGATGTTGGGCACATAGAGGATGAGGGCAATGTCTGATTGTCTTCCGCACCGGGAAGAGGCCCAAACAGTGGCACTGAGGTACCCGTCAATCCACAGGCTAAAAGTTTATTGAAGCGGCTAATCATACGTAAGATGATTCATTCTTTGCATTTTATATTTATGTGTTTATGCAACAAAGTTGTGTATAATTAATGTCTTGTCATTACTTTGTTTTAAATTAGGTTTGTTGATCCTCAAGTTGTTTATTCCATTACTGAGGACATTAAGGGACATCTTGCGGGGGCATGGCCTACGTGGCGTATGGTGTTAAAGGAGACGAAAGACAGACTTTCGAAGAAATCTTAGGTTAGAATTGATTTTTACAAAGCTAGGACACGTTGTCATATCAACACATATTGCTTACAACAAATATTTTGTAGGCCATTGTCCTTGTCACATATGCGTCGCATTGCATTGGGAACATAAAGCTGAGCATTTTTCCTTCTTGTTTTTGCTTGGGATATATAAATAGGGTAAAAAGACTTCATATCAACAATCCTATAGTTGAAGCTCATCATCTGGATCAAATCCCAACCATTGGATTGTCGTGGCGTAGGATTCTCATTTGACTACACGTACTGCTATCTTTTCTTTCCCTGTTTTTATCTTTGCTTCTATGCATGGATTTCTCCTCCAAATTTAGTGTAGAGAGAGACAAAATTTCGCTCTCTCTCACCTTTTAATTTTTCTTTTTTGGCTTGTACATCGCCATCATTAGTGACAGTGTAACAATTTTTTTTTTGATTCTTTCCTACTTCATTTCTCAACAACTACTAATATCTCACACAAAGCTAACACTACAAAAATACACAGTTTTAGCGTCGGATTTAGCGATGAAAATTTTAGAAAAATTCGTTACTAAAAATATTAGCGATAGATTTAGTTACGAAAAATTTTTAATCGCTAATGACGTGTTGCAAAAATTTAGCGACAAAAACTAAAATTTAGTGTTGCAAAAGTTATTCGTCGCTAAATTTAACTATGAAAATTCAGAATCCGTTACTAAATTTAGCGACGGATTTTAGAAATCTGTCGCTAACCTTGACTACACGTGCACTTGCGCGCCAGGCTCAGGCACCCTCCACCGCCCACACGCGCGCCCAGACCTGGATGTGCCCCACCCACTCACCCAAATGCGCTACACGCGCACCTGCCCCGCTGTCTCCGGCCTACGCCCACACCTGCCCGCGCTCGTGCCCTTGCGATAAATGCCTCAAGAAATGCCTCCAGGAGAGTTCGAGCCTGCGTACACATCAAAATGGTAAGAACTCACAACCACCGGACCAAATGAGATATCTAATCTTAATCTTTTTTTTTTTTACCTATTATCTTACTCTAACATTTTCCTAATAACAATAAAATAATATAAAATGATAAAAGATTTTTTAAAAAAATACTATTATTCTTTAAAAAGATAAAATAAAAATAAAATATAACATATTAATTAAAAAATAATTTTTTATAAAATAATAAAATACAAACTTAAAATAAAATAATAAATGAATTAAAAATATATTAATTTTATTATTAAAATATAAAATATAAAAAAATAAAATAAAATGCTTTTTTAAAAGATTATTTAAAATATTATAATGTAATAAATATGATTTATTAATATAAAATAATAAAATACTAGAAAAAATAAAAAAATAAAATATGATTTGTTAATATGTTTTTTTTTAATTTGTTATTTTACAGTGACATTTTATTAATAATAATAAAATACGAATTTAGAATAAAATAATAAAATATTTAAAAAACTAAAATCATAATATTCTTTAAAAAATAAAATAAAAATAAAATACAAGCAATGATAATTCTTTATAAAATAATAAAATGTTCAATTAAAATAAAATAATAAAAGATTTAAAAAATAAAATAATATTGTTCCTTAAAAAAATATATAAATTAATAAAATAAAATGCTAATTTAAAATGTTATAAAATAATAAATATGATTAGTTAATATAAATTAAAAAATAATAAAATAAAATAAAATATAAAATATTAATTTAAAAAAATTATTTTTAGCACTGATTAAGGACTCTGTCGCTAAATAATAAAATATTAAAAAAATAAAATAATATTATTTTTTAAAAAATAAAAAAATAAAAAAATAAAATAAAATGCTAATTTAAAATATTATAAAATAATAAATATGATTAGTTAATATAAATTAATAAAATAAAATAATAATATAATATAATATAACATAAAATCCTAATTTAAAAAAAATTAAGTTTAACATTTTATATTTTATATTTTATTATTCTTTTTATTTTTTATTTTTTTTGAAACCATCTCTGTAAATAGACAATTGCTTATCAGTAGTCATCTGTCTCACTGCCGCTATCCCCCGAAAACTACCGTTTGTTTTACTTACCAGGCGAGATAGATTATTGAACATGAATATATGATCTATTGTGTTATTTGTTGATAACAATAACGAATGAAGATGAACAACTGAATTTTCAAAAACAATTAAACTATATAAGAGAAGTGGATGTAGAAGACAAAAAAGATGGATGGTGAACTCAACAGTCACGACTAATTGAAAATAATTTGTTATAAATTTGTTGAATTATTTATTATTAAAAATTATCAAATTGATGAGAATTATAATATTCAATATATATTTAATTCTATTTCGTTATTTAAATTATATTAAAAAGAGAGATACGGTTAAAAATATTTTCTAATAGACTGTATAAGAAAATTTGCTTGGAAATTAGTTATGAATTTTAAAATTTTAATAATAAATTAGCGATAAATTTAGTCATGAATATTTTTTTGTACCTAATTAGCGACGAATATTGTCACAAATATTTTTTTATGGTTAATTAATGATGAATTTAGCCACAAATTTTATAGTTTATTGCTAAATTTTATAACAAATATTTTTACCGTGACTAATTAGCAAACAATTTAGCATCAAAAAATTTTTGTAGCTAATTAGTGATAACATTTGTCACGAAAACTTTCGTGGTTAAATTTGGTGATGAAATTTGCGATAAAATGTTTTCGTCACTAAATTTAGCGATGGATAACAGTATCCGTGATAAAATTTAGCCATGAAATTTCTATTTGTCGCTAATTAACGACGAATTTTTCAAAAAAAAACTTTTCGTCGCCAATTAGCAACGGATTCAGCGACGAAAAAATTTTCGTCGCTAATTAGCGACGAATTTAAACACAAAAATTGTATCCATTGCTAATTTAGCCACAAATACTTTCTTGTCGCTAATTTCGTTGCAAAATAGCGACGAAAAAATTTTTTGTCGCTAAATTCGTCACAAAATAGCGACAAATTTTCTCCGTCGCTAAAACCGTGTTTTTTTTGTTGTGTAAGGTTCTTAGTACTACAACACCATTCATCCTTTGTGGTCTTCTCTGTTTGTGGCATCACGTCTTGTTCTCTCTCTCTCTCTCTCTCTCTCTCTCTCTCTCTCTCTCTCTCTCTCTCTCTCTCTCTCTCTCTCTCTCTCTCTCTCCCCTTTCTCTCTAAAAGCAATTTTCATCTTCTCCTCTGTTCCTGATCGGGGTCTCCTTTGTTTCATCACCATCTGAGTTCTTCAACTTCAATGAGATCAAAATTCAATCATTTTCTGAGCATTCCTGATCAAATTCAGTGAATTATATTACAAATCCCATGCATCGCTGTTATTAAGTTTTTTTCTTTCATGGTTACAAAGAAGGAACTGGAATCAGAACATCCCTTATGGTTCCATACCAGAAAATGAAGCTCATAAGAAACTGAATTGCAGAACCAAGTTCAACAATCTTGCGACTGCATTAATGAAAAAAAAAAGGAAGTAGTCCCAATCACGGTTCGGGAGAGGAAGTGCAGCACAACTGCACTGCCAATTGCAGGTCCAAACAAATAACCTGGATCATTTTCAGCCTCTTTAAGAAGTACTGAGCACATGAATGTGTGGAGATGCTGTATTTAAGAGAATGAAGTGAAGGTGTTAATGTGAGAGTTTTGTAGTTGTAGTTTTGTAGTGTTGTAGTTGAAAAAAAGAGGTAATCGAGCTATAGTTTTGTAGTTGAAAAAAGGGAGACAATTATCTCTTTTTTTCCATTATTCAACTTTCAATAACTCCAGTCATCAACACTTTGAAAAAAAAAAATAGCTGAGAAAGGTTGTTTTACTTTTATAATGGACTAATTTTATCTTCCTAATGTGACACAAGGACACTGTTTACTGTAGGATTACATAATGTGACACAAGGATTGTCTATTGGCCATGTTTTTTTTTTTATGTTCCCTTACATTACTAAATGCAACAAACCAATTGGAGGCATGTCATTTCATAGGCATATATAACATATTACATATCTAATTTTGCTTCATTCTTCCAACATGACATAATGTGCAACAAAAATTCACATGGCAAGACGAGGATGCATCTTCAATATATCATGCGTAGAAAGCTTCATGTCGAAAGAGATATTAGGATATGCTTGCGGCAGCAAGGAAGCAAGCGATGCAAGCTCTTGGAACCACAAATATAACCAAAACCAACATACAGAGAAGGAAGGGGAAATCACAAGCCACACGGCCGGTTCAATCCCTTTTGCAACACATATAAAGAAAATGGTTTGTATTTATTTATTTTTTAGAATTTGTGTTAATAATTTATATATTCATCAAAGCTGAAATGATTTTTTTTTTCAAACTGAAGAAACGAATCACCCGGTTTTGCATCTCGAACTCTTTAATCGCATGCACAGACGTGATAATGGAAAATGACAGTATGTCAACAAGAAATCTAAAACAATTTCGGTAAGAAATTTTTTTTATAATTTATTTATACATAACAATGATACATTAATGATTGGACATATGTAATTATATATGCTTATTGTAGAGTAAGGACAAACAAATTATAGAGGAAAAGTATGGCTCAGATAGCATTACTCCGCCAGCGTTTGATGTTGGCTCATGGTGTGAGGTGATAGGGGATCGCATGAAGGGATGGGTGTATGGTTTCGAAGAGAAAGTTGTTAACGTTTTGACCATAAATTCTTCTGGTGCCACTTTATCACCACGTGTGCGGTCGTCTCAAATGTATACTAGGGAGGAGATAGATAAAATGATGGAAGAAATGAGAAGTCAAATTGTCACGCCCCAACCCTCAGATCGAGTACGCGACAACCATCGCGTTACCTCAAAATACGAGTGAGTCTAACCTGCACATCAAAATACCGTAAGACATTTATCGATATCCATCCACTTTTCCAAAATAATCCAACATTTTCAACAAATCAATATACATTTATCAGACAACAAAAGAATTAACCAAATTCATCCATGTTCAAAACATGTATGCATAGGGCCACCCCGGCCATTCCAATCTAAATACATGTACAAGGTCAACCCAGCTATTCCAATCAAATTACAAAATATAAAATAAATCTCTACTCAAAAGATCTATATCAAATACCACAAAAAATAATTCCCAAATAAAATTCAAAAAAGAAAAGTAAAGATTTTTAAAATAAGTTATACAAATCCAATAAATAAAAATAAGAAACTTAAATAAGTTTCTAAAAGAGTTTATACAAAAATGTCTCTGTAGGGTCCATCTAAAATCCTCAAAAAAAGGAAATCAAGATAACTAATACCCATAATGAATCCTTTGAGATGACCTTACCTCGTGATATTAATCACGTCATTACTTTGGCCTAAACTTCTTATGTGGAAAATTTAAAATAAGAGCGATGAGTATACAACAATACTTAGTGAGTGGATAACATGTTATGAAAGTAAATGAGGGATGATTGTGCACATGTCAAACAAATCTCAAAATCATATTACTGTGACCATAAAGATTCAAGATTCATCATCAAATATATAATTTTCAAATAAAATTAAATATTCATAATGAACAAATTGTATGCATCCAATTATATCATAATTTTTCCAAAATCATGGGGTTGCCAATATCGTAACTCCAGACAATGGTTTATTGCGACCAAAAGCAGAATCGTCAAGGGTTTTTATATTTTTCTAACTCATAAATACCCCCAATCTTGGCGTTGGCATGGACCTCCCTTGAGGTGCTACCAAACTAGTCTGAGAAATAATAATAACGGCATTGGAGATACCTCTCGAGCGCGGCTATCTCCCAAGGCAAATGCCCCAAACCACATTGCCCCGTCGGGCCAAGTCTTGGGGGGAATGACTATAGCCATTAGATCATGCATTCAAGCACCGTTTTACAAATTTCATAGCATATATCAAAATGTACCGTAATAGTTCAAACATTACTCAAATCATGAGTTCAATACTAATATACTCAATATAGTCAATAAATATGATACATTATTTCAATTACATAGTTGGATGCGTATTTCATTCCAAACTCTCTTTTGAGACACTCCACGATCACAAACTAATTTATAAACCAATTTTAAAAATACTTGTAAAATCAAGTAAAATATTTTCTCATTCAAAATCATAATCATGCATCCACTTATCTCTTGGAAGGGTAGCCACTCACAATCCACAATTCAATTCAATGTAAATCCCTCTTAACCCTTTAATTGTTTCAACCTAAACCAATATATACGAATTCATCAATTAATCACCAATTAACACTCGGAAAAATCAATATTTTCATACAACCCAAATTCCAATTTTTTTAAAATTCATCAATTTATCATCTAATTTCATCAAACTACATCACCAACCTAGGGAAATAATTCCCCTTCTAAGATTTTCCTAAATGTTAACATTACATACACCCTATGTCAAAATCTCTAAACTTTATTCTTCCAATCTCAACATAAAATTTATATACTAGTGAAATACACTCCAATTTAAGATAAAGGAAGAGAAATTACCTCACTTGAATCACCAATTTTGTCTCTTGGTCACATCACCTTAAAACCCTAAATCTTTCTTTCTCTACAAAATCTCAAATCTCAACATAAATCCAAAGTTTATGCAAAAATAATTAAAACCCAAGTTTAGGATAGAGTATTACCTCAATTGCCACCAATTTCATCCATTGTTGAACCACTCCAAAATTCTAGATTTTTCTCTTTCTAGAAAATCACTTCCTTCACTAACTCAACCTCCAATGGTTTGTTGAGGGTTTTAAAACCTTCAATGTAAGGGTTTTTGTTTGAAATTAGTTCCTCTTGAAGAGAGCAAGGAGAGAAGGAAAGAGAAAGAGTGCAGAGAGAGGAATGAGAGAAGGAGAAAGAAAAAAATGAAGTTGGGGGTGGGGGGCTCTCGGGTGAAGAAGAGGAGGAAGAGTGAGTGGGAGTGGTGGGCGGTGGTGGGACCCACCATTTGTTTGCTTTTTTTTTTGTTTTTTTTTTTTTATATTTTGGTATTACAATTTCTAAACTCCTAAAAATAAATTTTGTCCTCAAAATTAAAAAATAAAATCATACCCCAAAAAGATGAGATATTGCTTTTTCATAATATCTTTGGATTCCCAAGTCTTTTCTTCGACTCGATTTCATTTTCATTGGACCTTAACAATAGGGACTTACATGTTTCGAAATCTCTGAATTTGGTGATCAAAGATAGCTATGGTTTGAACTTTGAACCTCAAGTCCTCTCTTAGTTCAACTAGTGGGGTCTTTAGCACGTGGGAATGATCCGACAAATATTTTTTTAACATCAAAACATGGAATATATCATGTATTTTCATAAAATTCAGGGGTAACTCCAATCGGTAGGCCACCTTACCTATCCTCTCAATGATCTTGAAAGGACCAACATAATGAGGAGTCAATTTCCCCTTTTTTCGGAACCAGATTACTCCCTTCCAATGTGAGATTTTCAAAAATACAATGTCCCATACTTTGAATTCTAAAGGTCATCTCCTCTTATCGGCATAACTCTTTTGTCAGTTTTGGGCTGCTTTCATTCTTTCTCAGATTATTTTTACTTTCTCTATGGTGAGTTCAATCAATTCCACACTTTCTAACTTTCTCTCACTAATCTCATCCTAACACAATGGAGTCTTACATTTTCTCTCATATAACATTTCATATTGTGGTATATCTATTCTGGACTGATAACTATTATTATAAACAAATTCTACTATAGGGAGATATCTATCCCAGCTATTAGAGAAGTCAAGTGCACCAGCTCGGAACATATCTTCCAAAGTTCTTTTAGATTGGCCATTAGTCTAAGGATGGAACATTGTACTTAACTTCTACTTAATTCCTAAAAGCTCAAGTAATTTCGGTTAAAACTAAGAAGTAACCTATAAATCTCTATCTGATACAATAGAGTTTGACACTTTAGGTAACGTTACAATCTAATCAATATATATCTTGGTTAGCTTTTCCATATAGTAAGTTATTATAATCGAAAGAAAATGGTTTTTAGTAAGGAGGTCCACTATTATACATGTGACATCAAATCCCTTAATAATTTTAAGAAATCTTGAGACAAAATCCTTGAAACTATACCTTCATTTCCACTCAGAATTAAGGAGTGGCTCAAGTAATTCTCATTGGTTTTAATGCTCAACCTTTACTCATTGACATGCCATGCATTCACTACATAGAACCAGACAACCACATGACCACACTCACCTGTAATCTCTTCTGGTGAAGTATTAACCTCCTACCTAAAAAATAACTACATAAACTCCAGTCTCACTTCTTAGGTCTGATGGCATCCTCGAGCTTGTCTTTATTTTAGCTATGATAATACAATCAGCTTAGGTGGCATTGGCCTTGGGACTCAAGGAAGTGTTGGCTTATGAGGATGTATAGATCTAGATGGTACAACATGCAATAAAGGGACAAATTATGGTCGGGTGGGCCAGAGAGGTAACACAAGGTATAGTGGCCCATATGAAAACATGCAAAGAAAGTCTTATCCCTCCTTGGCATAATTCTTTATGGATATTCCAACAACTAGAACAGAATAGCCTCTTATCATAGCTCTCATATTGCTTATACTGTTTCTATTTTCCCTATTTCTTTTCTTGTCCGAAGTTTGAATTTCTATTGGTCTTTTCCCTCTGACATATCTTGTTTGTCCTTAGCAACCAATTCCAAAGTCTTTAAATTATTTTTCTAAAACTTAGAAGTGGTAAAGAGTTGAGCTACTAAATACTTCTAGAAAAAGGATGGTAATCCTTCCATGAACCTCTTTACTCTATTTTCATCTATTTCAACTAACTCTTGGGCATGCACTAGTAATTGAGCAAAGTGGTCTCATACTCTCTAACAGTTTAACCACTCTATTACTCACTAACAGTCTAACCGCACTATTACAAGTCTAGAAATTTAGATATCTTTTGATATCTAATATAGGAATGTGCATACCTCTCATGATAGATCTTCGTAAAATCATCTCAAGTAACACCTTGAAAGTTACATTTGTATCAGGGTCTCTCAACTCTAAATTCCACCAATCGTAGTGATCTTCTTTCAGGTAACAAGTGACAAGTTTTACCTTGTACCTTTTATGATCATGAACTTATAAAAAAAAGTCTTGACAACTCAACACTGAAATACTTTATAGCCTTAGGGATCATTACTCCCTTGAAAAATCATTGATTTTATTTTCCTAAACTCAGCTATCAATTTCTAAAACCGATAGTCTTATCAGGAGACACATCTACTTCTCATATCCTTATATCCATCTTTATTGTTTTGTGGCCCTCTATTATCTATTTAGTTTGGCTAGATGTGATTAAAAGCTAACTATTGGAGCTAGAGACACCAGTGGCTTGATGTAGCTAAAGGCATAGTAGTGGCCTAAGTAATTGATGGAAGACTTGTAGTCTTATTTTGTATCATTGGATAAGATAATCTAGTTGTTATCCTATTTATATCTCATGACATAGTACCAACTATGACTAGCAACCTATCCAAGGTCTGATAAAAGTCTAGTTCACATGGAATCAGAATACGGGGAATTTAAGGTTAAGGTTCTTGCCCTTGTTCATCATCCCTCTGTTCTCTCATAGAAGTTATCTAACAAATCTCTTGCCTTTGATTATATCGTATGTTAATAGTTTGATGAATGCACTCATACCTAGATGTGACTCTATTTCCTAGGACCCATAAGAGACACTTTAAAAATCCTTTGAAAACACTTTGAAAATCAAAACTTTAAAATAATTGAAAACAATTGAGGACATTTAAAAATATTTGAAAATATTTGAAAACCTCTTAAAAGTTTACAAAACAAGAGCCTAAACATTGATTCCAATAAAATTGTCATGGCCCGACCATCAGATCGAGTACGCAACAACCACCGCATTATCTCAGAATACGAGTGAGTCTAACCCATACACCAAAATACTGCAAGACATTCATCTATATCCATCCATTTTCCAAAATAACCCAATATTTTCAACAAATCAACATGCATTTATCAAAGAATAAAAGGACTAACCAAGTCTGTCCCTGTTTAAAACATGCATGCATAGGGCCACCTTGTCCATTCCAATCTAAATACATGCACAAAACCAACCCAGCCATTCCAATCAAATCACAAAATATAAAATAAATCTCTATTCAAGAGATCCATATCAAATACCACAAAAAACAATTCTCAAGTAAAATTCAAGAAAAGTAAAGATTTTTAAAATAAATTATAAAAATGCAATAAAAATAAATAAATAAATAAAAATACGAAACTTAAATAAGTTTCCAAAAGAGTTTATACAAAAATGCTTCCATGGGTTCCATATAAAATCCTAAAAAAAAAGGAAATCGGGATAACTAATACCCGTATTGAGATGACCTTGCCTCGTGATATTAATACTATCAATATATTGGCCTAAACTTCTTCTGGAAAAAATTTAAAATAAGAGGGATGGGTATACAACAATACTCAGTAAGTGAATAACATGTTATGAAAATAAATGATGGATGATTGTGGACATGTCAAACAATCATCTCAAATTATATTGCCGTGTCCATAAAGATTCAAGATTCATCATCAAATATACAATTTTCAAATAAAATTCAATATTCATAATGAACAAATTGTATCTATCCAATTATATCATAATTTTTCCAAAATCATGGGGTTGCCAATATCGTAACTCCCGACAATGGTTTACTGCGACCAAGGGCGAAACCGTCAAGGGTTTTCATACTTTTCTAACTCATAAATATCCCCAACCTTGGTATTGGCTCGGGCGTCCCTTGGGGTGCTATCAAGTTAGTCTGAGAAATAATAATAATGGTCCATAAAAATGGCACATTATTTCAATAACATAGTTGGATGTATATTTCATTGCAAACTCTCTTTTAGGACACTCTATAATCACAAACTAATTTATAAATTAATTTTAAAAACATTTGTAAGATCAAGTAAAATATTTTCTCATTCAAAATCATAATCATGTATCTACTCACCTCTTGGGAGGGTAACTATTCCCAATCCACAATCCAGTTCAAGGTAAATCCCTCTTAACCCTTTAATTGTTTCAACCTAATCCAATAGATATGAATTCATTATTTAATTACCAACTAATACTAGAAAAAATCAATATTTTTTATATAACCCAAATTCTAATTTTTTTCGAATTCATTAATCCATCATCTAATTTTATCAAATTACATCACCAACTTAGGGAAATAACTCCCCTTCCAAGATTTTTCCAAATGTTAACATTACATGCACCCTATGTCAAAATTCCTAAACTTTGTTCTTCCAATCTCAATATAAAATTTATATACTTGTAAAATACACTCTAATTTAAGATAAAGGAAGAGAAATTACCTCACTTAAACCACCAATTTTGTCTCTTGGTCACATCACCTTCAAACCCTAAATTTTTCTTTCTGTAAAATCCCAAATCTTAACATAAATCCAAAGTTTATGCAAAAATAATTAAAATCCAATTTTAGGATAGAGTATTACCTCTTTTGGAACCATCAATTTCATCCATTGTTAAACCACTCTAAAACCCTAGATTTTTCTCTCTCTAGAAAATCCACTTCCTTTACTGACTCAACCTCCAATGGTTTGTTGGGAGTTTTAGAACCTTCAATGTAAGGGTTTTTGTTTGAAATTAGTTGCTTTTGAAGAGAGCAAGGAAAGAGGGAAAGAAAGAAAGTGCAGAGAGAGGAATGAGAGAGGGAGAAAGAAAAAAAAATGGAGTTGGGTTGGGGGCTCTCGGGTGAAGACGAGGAGGAAGAGTGAGTAGGAGTGGTGGGTGGTGGTAGGACCTACCATTTGTTTGCTTTTTTTGTTTTTTTTTTTTTTATATTTTCGTATTACTCAAATGATGGAAGAAGTGCAAAGCTAAGTTAGGGTGCAAACTAAGGTACAAATTATTGACATACTCGCACAAATTGGTTTCCAACAAACACCTCCTGGCCTAGATAGCACCAAATCACCTGATTCAGACCACCCGCCTCTGTGACAGTTCATCTTCCTTTCTCAGTATTTGAATTTTATGGATTTTTAAGGGTTTGTTATTCGTTTGATACGTTGTACTTTGTAACTGCATATCGTATGTATTCTATGCAAGTAATGGAACTACCGACTTCCTTTTTCAATCATTGATATGGTGTTATTTTTAGTATTGTTTGTAATTTAAGAATTATGATGAAACAGGTTTAAAGATTTACAGGTCAGGTTGATCGATCAGAATGAAATCAACAAGATAAGGGAATTCCTTTTGCCGACGAAAAGTAGCTATTGTGAATCTGTCGCAGATTTCACTTCCCTTCCCAACTATCAGCGACGGAATTGCGAGTGAAATTGTTGGTAGTATGAAATCTATCAGTGAAAATAAATACTTCTACGATGGATTACTGACGGATAATATCTCTACCGCTACGTAGGTATCGGTCAGCCATCTCTGATACTTGAATACACTTTGTAATTAGCGACGGATTATCATTGGATTATCAGCAATGGATACGCCTCCTTCCCTAATCCATCACAGAAGCATTTACCAGGATCGCTCATATCACTCACGGATTTTATACTGACGGACAATATTGTCATAAATCCATCACAATTCTTAGTAACGGATTCTTATCTGTCGCAAAAATTTTGCAAGCATGGTTTCATCGATGAAATTATCAACGGATATTTCTGTTGGTAATACTTTTCACTGATAGAATTTTATCTTTCAGCGATAGAACCTCCGTCGCTAAAAGTCCTTTTTCTAGTAGTGAACATTATTTGAGTTCCATGCTCTAGGTACGACAGAGCCATCCAAGTAGCTAAGGCGATACATTTCGAGATGAACTGCTAAGCATACTCGATGCGAACCTTCCTAATTCAGTGTGAATTCACCTCCCAATTGGGTTTGTCGAGTCACCTCTACTCTCTAAATGACTAAATCTCTTGGCTTGAACATTCTAGTTTTTACCCTTCTATTATAATATTTGGTCATCTATTACTGGCAAGCCGCCATTCGAGCGGACATGGTATGTAACAATTCTGGCAAGAGATCTAGTCATTTGCATAGTGCGAGCTCATTTGACTCCGGATGGCATTGTCTTTTGTGTAATGAGTGAATTTCTATTTTTATCGATATAATTGCTTTACATCCATAAGTGAGGTTGAGCAGTGTTTCCCCCATTGCTATTCGGGGTGTAGCTCTGTGGGCCCAGAGGATTCCATAGACTTCATTTATCCATAAAACTTTCACTTCACCCAGTGTTGTTTTGAGCCCTTGGATAATCATTTAGTTTGTCGCCTCAGTAAGGCCATTGGCTTATAGGTAAGCAATTGAGATGAAGGGGTATTGGATCTCAAGCTTACTATAGAATTCTTTGAAACTTTTGTTATCAAATAGCTTGCCATTGTTAGTGATGAGGATTTGGGTCGGCCAAATCTGGTAATGATGGACACCCATTTGAAGGTTTGAATCTTGCTGGTTGTTATCTACACTAACGGTTGAGCTTCCACCCATTTGATGTAGTAGTCTATGGCTACAATAAGAAACTTCCATTACCCAGCTGCCTGTGGGAATAGTCACTATATGTCCATTCTCCACTGCACAAACAGCAAAAGATTCACATTTGGATAGAGCTAAAAGGAATGTTGGTGAGGCACTTACACATTTTTAATGTAAGCCTCCGCATCGGCCTTCATGGTGGGCCAGAAGAATCCTTGGCGCAAGGCCTTGGCTAGGTTCTAAGTGCCTAAATGGTTGCCGCACAGGGTGAGTGAAGGACTTCTTGTAAAGAGATTCATTGATGAAATGAGTGGCTTTGTATTTGACCTATGTAGTCTCCTGTAGGAGTCTGGTAGTTAATCATTCCTCTGGTAGGCCTAAATTGGATCTTGAAAGTTTGGTGAGTTGTGAGTCATTAGGATTTGCTCTAATTCATCGATACTTGGGTACAAGAAGCTTTCAATATATACTGTTCTACTGGTGGCGACAGAATCCAAACTAGCAAGCTTGGAGAGCATGTCGGCCCTAGCATTCTTGAGTATAGAAATTTATTGTTTGTCATCCTTGTTGTGCTTGTTTATTACCTCCTAGAGTTTGGTAAGATATTTCATCGTATTGGTTCTTTAGTTTCGTACATTCCCTCTACTTGCTTCACCACGAACTGACTGTCAATAAAGACCCAAATGTCTTGAGCTCCCAATAGTGCTATAATCTGTAGTCCTACCAAGAGTGTTCTGTTTTCAGCTTGATTATTGGTGGCTTGATAGTCAAAGTGGAGTGCATATTCTGCCTTGAATTCGTCATGACCCATCAAGATGAGTCCAGCACTACTCCCTAATGAGCTAGAGGACCCATCGACATGCAAGGTCCATTTTGTTGGTAGGTACTCTTCTATACGGCCATCTATGGCTTGCTTAGTGAGGTTTGGAAATGTACATTTGAGGATAAAATCAACTAATCTAACCTTTGATGATAGGTCTCGACTAATACTCGATATTAAATTCACCAAGCTTGATCCTCTATTTGATGAGCCAGCTTGAGGTGTCCTTTTACGATACTATATACTTTAGAGGCTGTTTGGTTAGGACCAGGATCATGTGTGCATGAAAGTAGGGTCGAAGGCGGCGAACGATCGTAATGAGAGTGAAGGCCACCTTTTGATAGGCCTTTAATTTATTTCTAACTCCTGGAGCACCCAACTTACATAATATACTGATCTTTGTATAGTAGCATCCTGCCTTACAAGTGCAAAACAAAGGGCTTGGTCAAAGACTTATAAATAGAGATAGAGTTTCTCACCAAGAATATGCAGAGAGAGTAAATGACAAGACAAGAGGTACTCTTTGAGCTTGTCGAAGGCCATTTGGCACTCCGATGTCCATACGAATTTCTGGGACTTCTTTAGGGTTTCAAAAAAAGGCTTGTATTTTTCTCCTACCTTCAACATAAAGCTGCTCAGAGCGATGATCCATCCTTTAAGGCACTATACCTCCTTCAATGTTCTCAGTGGCGCCGTGTCTAGGATTGATGGAATCTTCTCTAAGTTCGCTTCGATTCATCAGTTAGTGATCAAGAAACCTGAAAACTTATCTAAAGTGATCCCGAAGGTACACTTGGCTGGGTTCATCTTTATGTTGTTGTGTTCCAATGTCTGAAATATTTGTTCAAGATTTGTTATGTGGCCCTCGATGCTATTACTCTTGATTAGCATATCATCCACAAAAGCTTCAATGTTCCAGCCAAGTTGCTTGCTAAATACCTTGTTAACTAGTTGTTGGAAGGTTGCTCTTGCATTCTTTAGGTCAAAATAACATGACCTTATAACAATAAGTGCCGAAATCTATGATAAAGCTTGTTTTCTCCTCATCCTCTGGGGCTATGTACACCTAATTGTAGCCAAAATACGTATGCATGAAGCTTAAGAGATGATGGCCCGATAAGTTGCCCACATGTTTGTCAATGTTTGGAAGCAGGTAGTTGCCTTTCGGGCACACCTTGTTGAGATCGGTAAAATTGATGCACATCCTTCACTTGTTGTTTGCTTTTTTCACCATGACTATGTACGCCAACCATTCAGGATATTTCACTTCCCTGATGTAGCTCACTACTAGGAGTTTTTTGCACTTCTTCGTGTATGGTTGACATTCTAATGCAAACACACTCTTCATAGGCTTGCGGCTTGCAACCATCGTCAGTTTATGAACAATCATAGAGGGATGGAAACCCGACATGTGTTCGGACAACCATGCAAAGACTTTAGCATGTCGTCATAAGCATTCAGTTATGGCATCCTGCAGTGGTATTGGAAAATGGGCCCTGATTTGAATAGTTGGACTAGGTATGTTACTGATTGGGAGCTCAACCACCTCCTCACTAGGCTTGGGTTTAGCAACTTGTTCGATATCGTCTTTGAGTTCCATGGCTTTTATGGAGAGGCTCTTCTGTTTCTCCTCTGGTGCATAGTCATTTTGAGGGTTAGGATTGCAATCACGTGTTGCAATACCGAAAGGTGCTATGGATCTAACCTTTATATGTTTGGTGTTTGATAAGCCTTCCAAGCCATCTAAATTGGGGTAGCCTAGGAAGACATTATAAAGGTATGGCAGTTTGACCACATTGAAGGTGGTGGTGGTGGTAGCATGGTTCGGTAGTATTCCCAAGGTTACTGGAAGTAGGATGGTACCCTTGGGTTATAGCCATTCATCCATGAGTACCCTTCAAAGATTCGGTATGGGTTGAAGATGCACTTGGCTAGAGCCCATCTGCTAGAAGGCATCCTAATAGAGGAGATCGCAACCCATCCCTTGATTGATGAAGACTCTTTTCATGATGTACCAGCCTGTCTTGGCAGTGATGACCAATGGGTCGTGTCAATTTGGGTCAATCCCCACTAGGTTGTCATTGTTAAAACTAATCATCGATCTTTTTCTCTTTGGCAGTATGGTAATAGGAGAGAGGAAATAAGACAAGGCGTGTAGTTTCTCTCCTAACCTAAATAGGGAACCGGTGTTGAGGTGTCCTCTGGATCTTCGTGGATTGAAAGACCTATAAACTGTCACGTCTCGAACCGGAGTCGTGAAATGTCGCCCATTGCCCTGAATGCCGGTTATATTTTTACAAAAAATCGGATAAAATCTCCCCATAAATCGGAGGTCTCCCATGTACAAGTAAACCAAGTAAATCTGAGGTCTCCCACTACGAGAGGGCATCTCCGTCGAGGAGTCTCTCAGCAACTCTCAATCTGAGCTCCTCTGACAACCCCAAATCCATAAGGATCCTACGAGTCCTATTGATCCAGTGCTTCACCGCTACAGTATCACTGGATCCTGAAAAGTCTGTACATCCGAGCTGCCGAGACTCTTTCAGCAACTGAGTGAGCTCGTGGATGCGCCTCAAAGTAGCCGACGTCTCATTGGTCAGAGTAGAAACAGAAGGACCGTCCACCGAAGGAGGAATCGGTGCCGTAGGTGCAGGTACGGTCACAGGTACGGTCGCTGGAGTCTGTAGTGGAGGTGGTGGTATCTGCACCCCATATCTACTGTACCACTCCTACCACTGCCTCAAGGCATCGAGTGGTGGTAGAGGAATCTTAGCTGTGCCAGCCGGTGGAGGTGCTGGGGGTGGCATTGGAGAAGGTGCATGAATAGAAGAAGCACCCTCCGGTGCTCGTGGAGCCTTAAGTGCCCTAGAAGCCTCAGGCACTGAGGGACTCTCTGGCGGTGTACCGCGCCTACCACGTCTAGGCGGCATAATTCTGTAAAAAGAGCACCGTTTCATTAGATATAAGTAAAGATTATGGTTAGTTGCCGGGTAACTAACCCCCTAAAAATAGAATTCGAGTTATGAATAAAGGTATTTGAATGCGGAATCATGGAATATATGTCTCGTATATCGTACCCTTTACAATAAATGATCTTATATGCCTATGACTGTGTACAAGACTTTAAATGACTGTATGAAACTTTCTAATGCATTGAGGACTTTTAAACGTACTTGGGAAAACTTTTACTACTATCTTTTCTCTAACCTAGACGCTCTGATACAAATAGAACTGTCACGTCCCGAACCGAAGTCTTGAACAATCGCCCGTTGCCCTGAATGCTGGTTGTATTTTTATAAAAAAATCAGGCAGAATCTCTCCATAAATCGGAGGTCTCCCATATACAAGTAAATCTGTTTAAACCTATAAGATTTAAAATCATCCTGTAAATAAAATAAAATAGACATCCCGACCTCACAATAACCCACCAACCACAGCAAACATCCAGAACAATGCTAGACTAAGTAAATTACCAACAATCTTAGTCACAGACCTCTACTGTCATACCCACTAGAGTATGAGCAGCTGTCACACTGAGCGGGCCTAAGTTTTATACAATTTACAATCAATTTTCCCAAGTTAACTTTCAAACACTATAATTTGCCTCAATACAAATGAAATATGAGAGTTTCACAATTTAATATACATAAATTATACAGTCAATCCCAAATAAATACACGGTCAACTACGGACCTTAAGGTCAAGATCTTACAGGGTCGAAAATAAAGTGCGGAGCTCATATCTCAACTTAATTTAAATCTCACCGTTGAAAAACCTTGAAATTCGCCAACGAGCTACAAATTCCTCAAGAGCCGAGCGTCACTCTAGCACAATGATCCTGTTTGAGGAGGGAAGAGGGGTGAGTACCAAGAAATATACCCAGTGAATGACAGGATTAATCTCAAGTACTAATAGTGTAGGTGAATATCGGAGTGTCAAATAATATCATTCATAACCAATAATTCAAATTTTTACAGTAAATTATGATTTGTTCGCTAAAATGAACTCATTTAATCATTCACACGTTAATATACATATATGCATCCATTTAAAATCAAGTAGATCATAGAGCAAGTCAAAAAGATCCTGGCAAAGGTCAACCATGACCAAGGACAAAGACATCGAGGGTTTTACTATGCATAAAGTTCAAAAGTCACTCTCTACCCCGACGTTGGCCATGAGTTTGCTGGGGCTAGCTCATCATCGTGTATAGGACCCCGCCCAGTGCTAGACAGTGGCATCACACACATCCTCACCCTTACTTGGGTTCAACCTGCCGCGCCTATAGCCATTAGAAATATGACGTTTATGGATATCTCCTGCAGAAACGTATCCGGGCAACCCGGTGCCTCTACAAACGCCCTTCATAGCTACGGAATCAATCAAATAATGTCATATCATCATATCATCTCAAGTTAGTAGGCATCTAACCCACATAGCGAAATCATCTCATCATATCCTCAAAACAATTCAAATCCGTGTACCAATATATTTCGTTGAAATCATTTAAATTCAACAAACCAATACAATAGTAGAATAGAAAACATTCCATTTCTTAAATCATGACACAATTTCATTTCATTCCAAACATGGATGCTAATCGTAGAAAACATAAATACGACACTCCAATAATCACAAAAAAGATTTGAATTTCAATTCCATATATGAAACAATGCATATCAAAAGCATGTTTTATTAAAAACATGATAAAATCAGGTTTCACTATTTCATGCAAGAGATTAGGGTCTCACTTACCTTTTTAGGGAGGGTGATCACTCCCTATTTTCAAAAATTAAACCAAATCGACTCCTCGAATATCCAAAAAAGTCAACCTAATCAGATTATCACAATTGTTATCAAATTTCCAATTATTCTTAGGGTTTATCATCTTCCCTAAGTTTGTATAAATTAATGTTATCTTAAAGGTATTGAAATCTAAATTCGATAAAATTTATTTCAAACGTTTAAGTGATTGCATTTCTCTCTCACCTAAAGTTTTGCAAATCTTAGATCTAATTTTTGTTCGTCTGTCGAATTGGTTTAAAACTTGTAATATTTTCAAATTTGAACAATATTAGCAACTAACTCAAATTCTAAATACCAAACTCTAGGACTACAACCAACATAGCCGTTACCTGCAGTGAAGAAGCCGCGGCCTAGGGTTTCTGCGGGGACTGCAGGTGAGTTCTCGAAGGAGAAGGCTGGTCGTGGGCTCGCGGGCCGTCGCGGGCTGGTGGGCTCGCGGGTTGGTCTGCAGTTGTGCACCCACAGGAGGTAGCATGCTGTGGCGTGCTCGCGCTGGGAAGGTCATGTAGGGCTGCGCTCAAGCTAGGGAGATCGCGCAAGGGCGCACTTACGGGTTGCGTGTGCTAGTTGGCTAGAGCGCGCTCGTGCGCAAGCGCACGCTCGTGCATAGGTGCGCTTCCGAGCAGGCGCGCGCTCGCGCTCGCACTGTGGAGCGCTGGCAAAAGGTCGCATGCGGATCACGCTCGCGCGAGGAGGATTGCGCTCGCGGGGAGACTACGCTTGTGGGGAGGCTGGGCTCACGGGGAGGGAGGTGCAGCGGTGGAGAGAGAGCGGCGGAGGAGGGGGAGGAAGGTGAGGCGGCCGCGGGAAGGAGAAGAGGTGGAGAGAGAGAGAGAGAGAGAGAGAGAGAGAGAGAGAAAGAGAGATAGAGAAGGAAAAGAGAAAGAGAATAGGGCTAAAAGCCCTAATCCCATTTTTTTTTGGGGATGCTGCGTTTTGGCGAAAACGCAGCACTTCCCTCTTTTTTTTTTTTAACAAAATAGGATATTTCTCAAATCAGAAATACGGATACTTTATATATATCAAAAATTTCGATTTAAATCCCTAAAAAATCAAAAATCAAAATAAATAAAAATTTCTCTATATATATAACTGGGAAATATGTTATTTAATTACTGAACAGAAGTACAATAGTATGGACATCGCAGTGTCGGTGTTACACTGATGCTTAAGTAGAAAGAGAATTGTGAGAGAAAGAACAAACTATGAAGAGCCTTAAATTAGCCCTGTGTAGTCTTTGTATAACATGTGTACGTGGAGTAGCAGAACAAACAAGGTGGGTCTCCGTTGTTTAGTATATATAGCATGTGCATATATGATAAATCTCTTACTTGAGGGTATAGAAACCTTATTTCATTATAGAGGATCGCAGGAGATCTTTTGAGATTACTAGGGCTACAGCAAAAAATCTTTAGGAGATTTATGATCCTATCGATCAAAGGAAGTTTAAGTTGTCACAGAAATTTCCTACCTTATTGGGTGAAATTGTGGTGATTTCCTTTCTTATCGGGCGAGATTACTCCTAGAAGTAGGGGATGTTTAAATCTCGGGTGATTATAATCTTAATCTTCTTGGCAAAGACGTCAACCGGGAGGAGACTATTCGGTAGTAACCGAGAAATTTGACCGAAAGAGTTCAAGACTGAGAGGTGATTGAGAGGTTTAGTCAAGAGAGTTCGATAGAGCACCCACTCGGTTGTCTCGGGTTCTTACCGAGAAGTAAGTTATTTGGTAATTTGAGGGCTTTGGCGGTTATTGATCTAGTAGACTAAATAGTCTCTAGACTTTATTGTTGTAGTCCATTGGGTCCTATACAATCAACAGAGATAGCCATCGAGTCGACTCCTTAGCTGTTACTCAAAAAGATTTTTTGAACAATTAGCAATTACTCAAATTGGGTCGACACCTGTATTTAAATCGATTGAAAATTGAATTCTATAGAGTCTTGGTTAGTGAAAGTTGATTTTATATAGTGACAAATCAACATGTGTTGCATCCGGCCTAAGTATTTTGTTTTGTTGCTCAGGCAAATCAGTTTGTGCTCTCTTCAGCTTTACTTTTACTTGTCAGTATTTAAATATTTTCTCATTGTGGCTCATGCAGGTCGATTTATTTTGATCATAGGTCAACTCAAACAATTGTTCAGCATAGCTCATATTCATATAAGTCGATTGGCTTTTTCTCTTTGGTTGACTTGTGCTTAAATCCTTCAATGTTTAATCGTATACAGGTCAACTCATGCATTGGTTAGGCTAACTTGGTGTGAACTTGATTTAGCATATTTTTCATTGTGACATGTGCAAGTTAACTTATTGGTGCTTGTAATCGACTAGTGAAAGTATTCTGTGTAGCCTATATTTTGTGCAAGTTGAATTGAATAATGGTCAAGTCGACTTGTGCTCATTAGCCTTTGAGTTTTTCAATGTAATGTACATGTATAGATCGATTATATATAATGTTCAGGTCGACTTGAGATCAATGACAAAGATATTCTAAGTCTAGTGTAACACCAAGCCTAACAAAAAAAAAAAAAAAAAAAAAAAAAAAAAAGAGAGGGAGAGCCAAAACGCAGCGTTTTGGCCCTCCCCCCAATTGAATTAGGGCTAAAGCCCTAATTCGTTTCTCTCTCTCTCTCTCTCTCTCTCTCTCTCTCCCTCTCTCCGCCGACCCTTCGCCTCCCTCCCCCACCGCGGCGCTGGTCTTCACCGCAAGCTCCGCCGCCATTCTTCTTCTTCTTCTTCTTCTTCTTCTTCTCCTTCTCCTTCTCCTTCTCCTTCTTTTTCCCTCGCGGTTTCCCTCTCTACCTCACTCTGTCTTCTCTCCCTCTCGCGATCTTCCACGACCGCCCCTTTCCGCCTCGCCGCACACCACCGCGAGCCACGATCGAGCACCACCGCACGCCGCGAGCCTCCGCGAGCAGGACCCAGCCGTAGCGCGAGCCCAGGCCGCGAGCAGGACCCAGCCGCAGCGCGAGCCCAGGCCGCGAGCAGGACTGAGTCCGCGAGCGCAAGCCCAGGCCGCGAGGGCAAGCCCAGGCCCCGAGCGAGAGCCCAGGCACCGAGCGAGAGCCCAGGCCGCGAGCGCGCGAGCCAGCGTGCATGGGCGCGCGGCCCAGCGCACGAGCAGGGCACGGGCGCGCGGCCTAGCGCGCAGCAGCGCACGGGCGCGCGGCCCAGCGCGTGGCCCAGCGCGCAGCAGCGAACGAGCGCACACGAGCCGGCGCACGAGCACGCACCAGCACGGCGCACCAGCGCACGGGCGAGCACCAGCCCGCGAGCCACTGTCGGCCCGCATGCCCGCCAGCCTGCAGGCCCATTAGCCGCAGGCCCATCAGCAGCAAGCCCACGGGCCCACCAGGCCCGACAGCCCGTCCGAGCCCGCAGGCCCAGTACGGCCCGCGGCCCAGTTCAGCCCATCGGCTCGCCAGCCCGCAGGCCCATCAGCCGCCGGCCCGTCGACCCGCTAACCCGTTAGCCCACTGGCCCGCAGACCAGCGAGCCCGCTAGCTGTAGCCCACGAGCCCAGTTCGGCCCGTGGCCCACGAGCCCGCGACGGCCCGTGACGGCCCACGAGCCCGTGACAGCCCACGAATCTCCACGCAGGTAAATGACTTAGGGTTTTATTTCGGATCTATGTGTTTAGATCTAACAAATGAACCTTGTTTTGATAGGAAACCCTACAGACTTTGGAGTGATCGAAACGACTTTCGGACGAGACTCGGCGCTTCGAGAAAACCCTAGGTGAGGAGATTTCGACTCTAATTGATAAATTGGACGAATCTAGGTTTGAATTTAAGATGAAAGATTTTGTATATGTTTAGAGTGTAAGTGGAATGCAAATAGAATACAAATTATGAAATGATTATATATGAATTGAATGTTAAGTATAGAATGTTACAGAAATTTGATGATCTGATTTAGGTTGATCTTTTTGGAGACTCGAGGAAGCAGATCAGATTTGATTAGTTTTGAAAATAGGGAGTGACCACCCTCCCTAAAACTGTGAGTGGGACTTTGACATTCACTATTGATTGAAAATCATGTTTCAAAAATATTTTTAAATGACATATTTCTGCAAATGCCTGATTGGTAGAATTTTCGAATATTTGATGAATGTTTTGTGACCTTTGGAGTGTCTTAACTGCCGACTTTATTGATATGCATCCATGAGTTTTGATAAACGTATATTGTGCCACATTTTCGACATATTGATATGTTTTAATGCTTCCACTGCATTGGCACATGGTTTTAAATGGATTTATATACACATTTGGGCTGTATGCCCGGTCGACTTTATGATATTATGTTTTGGGCTGTATGCCCGGCCGACTTTGTGATATTATACATTGGGCTGTATGCCCGGCTGACGTTATGATATTATGCATGGGGCTATATGCCCGGCTGATCTGGTGATGGGATGCATGGGGCTACGTGCCCGGCTGATATGATATTGTGATCCGTAGCTACGAAGGACATCTGGTAGAGGCACCCCTTGTGTCCGGATACGCTTCGGCCGGAGGTATCCGCCAGATTGTCGTGTGTATGGGTGTCCCAGGTTGACCCTCATCGGAGAGGACGTTGAGTACGGCTCCGTCTAGCACCAGGCGGGGGCACCATACACGGCTGACTAGTTATATGTACACTATATACTTTTTACAGGCTAGTTGGGGTAGCCTGTGGCCAACATTGGGGCAGAGAACCATTCTTTAATACTTGCATTTGGGAAAAAAAAAAAAAAACCCCCCAATGCGCCGTCCTTGGTCGAGGTAGACCATTGCTGGGAATATTTCATTGGCCGGTTCTTCATGACATTGATGTAAAATTTTGGGATGCATATCTGGCTTTTTGATGTGTGCGTGTGATATATGATTTTGGAAATAACATGATCAGTTTGCACACTGTGGATATTTTCTTATCTTATACTTTGACACTCCAAATTCACCTCGATATTGATAGCATGATGTCAATCCCCTCACTTACTGAGTATCCTCCCATAGATATTCATCCCTCACTTTCTTTCCCACAGGATTAGTGTTGGATCGAGGAGATACCACTGGGATTGGGTATGGATATTTTCCATCTCTTCCGCTATGATGATTGGTGATATTATTATGTATTGGAGGTTTTAGATTGACCAATGTATTTATATAAATTTTCTGGGATGAATGTATAAATTATGGACTTTATTTCGCGAAACTCGCGTGTTGATTATTTCGTTGCATTGAGGCATTTGTAAATATTTAAAAAAATAACTTGGGAATTTATTTTATATATGCGTAGAATTTAAGTCCGCTCGGTGTGGCGGCTGCTCATGCTCTAGTTGGGCATGACAGTAGAGGTCTGTTGCTAGGACTGTTAGAAACTTTATAGCCTTGCGTTGTTCTGGATGTTGGCTGTGGATATTGTTGATTTTGGAGAGGCCGGGATGGCCAATTGTTTATTTGTACTGGATGAATGTCATATACAGGTGAAATTGTACATGGGAAACCTCCGATTTATGGGGAGGTTCTGCCCGATTTTCTGTAAAAATCCAGCCGGCATCCAGGGACAACGGGCGGCTGTTCACGATCCCGGTTCGGGGCGTGACAGTTCGGTTGGTATCAGAGCTCTTGGTTTAGAGCTATGTTTTATAAAATGATTTGAAAACATTCCCAAGTAACTTGATTTTAAAAGTCCTCAATGCATTGGAAGTTTCACGCAGTCATTTAAAATCCCATACATGGTTTTTGACATACGAGTTATTCATTTTAGGGGGGTTAGATACGATTAGTATCTAACCTAATTGATTAAATTCTGAGGTCCAAAACTTCATTCATTTTAGGGGGTTAGTTCCGAATAACTAGCCCTAATTTTTAAATCATGTCAAACTCTAGAATTATATCTAATGAAAGTTCTCTTCTTGCAGAATTATGCCGCCTAGACGCGGTAGACCAGTAGGACGCGGAGCTAGACCCGCGCTACCCGCGACCCCTCACGTGCCTGACCCTCCGAGGGAGCCTGAGACCCTTGGAGTGCCTGAGGCTGCTTTCTCTACACGGGCGCCCCCTGTAGCGCCTACTCGGCCGGCTGTTCCTGCCGAGGTTCCACCACCGTCCCTTGAGGCGTTTAGGCAGGTGTACGAGTGGTACACCTCACACGGAATTCAGATGCCACCCCCACCACCACCACCGACGGTCGTGCCGACTCCTACGGCCGTACCACCTTCTATTGTACCAGATCAGCCACCAGTTGCTGATCCTTCTACTGTGTCGGGACCTAGCGACACTATCTCCTCCACCTTGAGGCGTATTCACGAGCTCACCCAGTTGGTGAAGGAGGCGAGGCAGTTAGGCTGCACAGAGTTCGCAGGGACGGGTGATCCCACAGCAGCGAAACACTGGATCAACCGTACCCGCAGGATTTTGACTGATCTGGGGTTGAGCGAAGACTACCGGCTTCGGATAGCAAAGAGACTTTTAGATGGTGACGCCCTCACTTGGTGGGAGGCGATTTGTGACGATGCTACCGAGCCGCTGCGATGGGAGGACTTCCTACGGGAGTTCGATCGCAGGTACTTCTCTGAGTTCCAGCAGGACCGCAAGAGGGCAGAGTTTCTGCACTTGCGGCAGGGAGCCAGGACAGTGACAGAGTATGAGATGGAGTTGAGGCGACTAGCTGCTTTTGTTCCAGACTTAGCGACGCCGACGCAGCTACGGTTCAAGTTTGAGGACGGCCTCAACTTGAACATCAGGAGGTACATGACAGTGACCCCTAGTTTCTCCCTTGCGGAGATTGTGGACTCAGCATTTAGGGCGGAGGAGATCGTCCGTGCTGAGGGCAGACAGCGGGAGAACAGGGAGCAAAAGAAGAGATTTGGGGCTTCTTCGAGCCAGGGCTCGAAGAAGGGCAGGAGTTCAGGATATCAGGAAGACTTTTCTCAGCCGAGACAAACACATCCTGAACAGGGACCACGATCTCAGGGATTTAGGGCACCGGCCTCTAGCGCCACTACTCAGATTTCAGATCAGCGGTACCCTTTTTGCCGCCGATGTATTGGACACCACCCTTTTGGAGAGTGTAGGATGCCCATTACATGCTTCCGGTGTGGGAAGAAAGGGCACATTAGGAGCACCTGCCCTGAGTTGGGATATGGAGATCACATAGCTAGTGGACACTCGAGTGTTCCCCGAGGAGGACAGCAGGGAGCACCTGCGCACTCGAGTCACACCGCTCCACGGACGGTAGCCGGGAGCAACACGGTGCCAGGACCATCACGACAGCAGCAGAGGACACAGGCCCGTGTATATGCGATGACGCAGGAGGATGCTGAGGCGAGTCCTGATGAGATTTTTGGTGTTCCTCCCACTGATCCCCATGTTTAGAGATGTCCATGTACTTTTTTTTTTAGAACCATCACTAGTTAAAGCCGTAGATGCTTAACTATGTTGGTTGTACATACATTTTGATATACATATCTATATATATTTTCTTTTATATGTATCGACTGATCTTTTATTTCCTCACATTGGGAGTTATGGCAATATGGGAAGTCGACACTCGTGTCCTATTTGACACCGAGTCGAATCATTCGTATGTGAGAAGCGCCTTTTTGCCCACGGGTTGGGTAAGCCGTGTCGCGAGGTTGCACGGCATACCTAACTCATGTTATCGACACCACTGTTGAGGACCCGAGGCTTGAGAAGGTCCCAGTGGTGCAGGTTTTCCTAAATATATTCCCGAGGAGCTACCCGGACTAACCCCAATTCGGGAGTGTGATTTCGAGATTGACCTAGCTCCAGGGATCACTCCCATATTTATTCTGCCATACTGAATGGCGCCAGTGAAGTTTAGAGAGCTCTAGGTCTAGTAGCGGGAATTACTGGACAACGGTTTTATCCGTTTGAGCACTTCCCCTTAGGGTGCTCCGGTGATTATTCGTGAAGTAGAAAGACGGGATTCTAAGATTGAGTGTGAACTGTAGGCAGCTAAACAAGGTTTTTATCAAGAATCTGAACACTGTCGTATATTGATGATTTATTTGAGCAGTTCCAGGTGCGCGTGTTTTTCTCAAAGATTGATCCTCGATTTGGATATCATTAGTTGCGGATCAAGGCTGAGGATGTGCCTAAGACCACATTCCGCAATCAATAGGGATATTACGAGTTCGTGGTCATGCCATTTGGGCTGACCAACACACCAACAGCCACAGACAGTGACCGAGGTGCGAAGTTTCCTTAGCCTTGCGGGGTGTTATCGGCGATTCATAGAAGGATTTTTTTTCAGATCGTCGCTATACATACCAGATTGATACGAAGGGCGTCAAGTTCTTGTGGGACGATCGTTGTGAGACGAGCTTTCAAGAGCTCGAACGGCTGATGAGGGACGGCCAGACAGAGAGGATTTTAGTGTTTTAGCTCAACACGTAGCTATTCTAGATTGACAGGTCAGAAAGCTACGGAACAAAGAACTTTCATTGGTCAGAGTTTTGGGGAGGAGTGACCAGGTCGAGTAAGAGACCTGAGAGACCGAAGAGACTATTAAGAGACTTAAGAGACAATACCCCCACTCGTTCAGCGTATTATTTTCTTTTAGTTTCGAGGACGAAACTTGTTTTTATGGGGTTAGAAAATGTAACACCAAGCCTAACAAAAAAAAAAAAAAAAAAAAAAAAGAAAAAAAAAAGAGAGGGAGAGCCAAAACGCAGCGTTTTGGCCCTCCCCCCAATTGAATTAGGGCTAAAGCCCTAATTCGTTTCTCTCTCTCTCTCTCTCCCTCTCTCCGCCGACCCTTCGCCTCCCTCCCCCACCGCGGCGCTGGTCTTCACCGCAAGCTCCGCCGCCATTCTTCTTCTTCTTCTTCTTCTCCTTCTCCTTCTCCTTCTCCTTCTTTTTCCCTCGCGGTTTCCCTCTCTACCTCACTCTGTCTTCTCTCCCTCTCGCGATCTTCCACGACCGCCCCTTTCCGCCTCGCCGCACACCACCGCGAGCCACGATCGAGCACCACCGCACGCCGCGAGCCTCCGCGAGCAGGACCCAGCCGTAGCGCGAGCCCAGGCCGCGAGCAGGACCCAGCCGCAGCGCGAGCCCAGGCCGCGAGCAGGACTGAGTCCGCGAGCGCAAGCCCAGGCCGCGAGGGCAAGCCCAGGCCCCGAGCGAGAGCCCAGGCCGCGAGCGCGCGAGCCAGCGTGCACGGGCGCGCGGCCCAGCGCACGAGCAGGGCACGGGCGCGCGGCCCAGCGCGCAGCAGCGCACGGGCGCGCGGCCCAGCGCGTGGCCCAGCGCGCAGCAGCGCACGCGAGCCGGCGCACGAGCACGCACCAGCACGGCGCACCAGCGCACGGGCGAGCACCAGCCCGCGAGCCACTGTCGGCCCGCATGCCCGCCAGCCTGCAGGCCCATTAGCCGCAGGCCCATCAGCAGCAAGCCCACGGGCCCACCAGGCCCGACAGCCCGTCCAAGCCCGCAGGCCCAGTACGGCCCGCGGCCCAGTTCAGCCCATCGGCCCGCCAGTCCGCAGGCCCATCAGCCACCGGCCCGTCGACCCGCTAGCCCGTTAGCCCACTGGCCCGCAGACCAGCGAGCCCGCTAGCTGTAGCCCACGAGCCCAGTTCGGCCCGTGGCCCACGAGCCCGCGACGGCCCGTGACGGCCCACGAGCCCGTGACAGCCCACGAATCTCCACGCAGGTAAATGACTTAGGGTTTTGTTTCGGATCTATGTGTTTAGATCTAACAAATGAACCTTGTTTTGATAGGAAACCCTACAGACTTTGGAGTGATCGAAACGACTTTCGGACGAGACTCGGCGCTTCGAGAAAACCCTAGGTGAGGAGATTTCGACTCTAATTGATAAATTGGACGAATCTAGGTTTGAATTTAAGATGAAAGATTTTGTATATGTTTAGAGTGTAAGTGGAATGCAAATAGAATACAAATTATGAAATGATTATATATGAATTGAAGGTTAAGTATAGAATGTTACAGAAATTTGATGATCTGATTTAGGTTGATCTTTTTGGAGACTCGAGGAAGCAGATCAGATTTGATTAGTTTTGAAAATAGGGAGTGACCACCCTCCCTAAAACTGTGAGTGGGACTTTGACATTCACTATTGATTGAAAACCATGTTTCAAAAATATTTTTAAATGACATATTTCTGCAAATGCCTGATTGGTAGAATTTTCGAATATTTGATGAATGTTTTGTGACCTTTGGAGTGTCTTAACTGCCGACTTTATTGATATGCATACATGAGTTTTGATAAACGTATATTGTGCCACATTTTCGACATATTGATATGTTTTAATGCTTCCACTGCATTGGCACATGGTTTTAAATGGATTTATATACACATTTGGGCTGTATGCCCGGCCGACTTTATGATATTATGTTTTGGGCTGTATGCCCGGCCGACTTTGTGATATTATACATTGGGCTGTATGCCCGGCTGACGTTATGATATTATGCATGGGGCTATATGCCCGGCTGATCTGGTGATGGGATGCATGGGGCTACGTGCCCGGCTGATATGATATTGTGATCCGTAGCTACGAAGGACATCTGGTAGAGGCACCCCTTGTGTCCGGATACGCTTCGGCCGGAGGTATCCGCCAGATTGTCGTGTGTATGGGTGTCCCAGGTTGACCCTCATCGGAGAGGACGTTGAGTACGGCTCCGTCTAGCACCAGGCGGGGGCACCATACACGGCTGACTAGTTATATGTACACTATATACTTTTTACAGGCTAGTTGGGGTAGCCTGTGGCCAACATTGGGGCAGAGAACCATTCTTTAATACTTGCATTTGGGAAAAAAAAAAAACCCCCAATGCACCGTCCTTGGTCGAGGTAGACCATTGCCGGGAATATTTCATTGGCCGGTTCTTCATGACATTGATGTAAAATTTTGGGATGCATATCTGGCTTTTTGATGTGTGCGTGTGATATATGATTTTGGAAATAACATGATCAGTTTGCATACTGTGGATATTTTCTTATCTTATACTTTGACACTCCAAATTCACCTCGATATTGATAGCATGATGTCAATCCCCTCACTTACTGAGTATCCTCCCATAGATACTCATCCCTCACTTTCTTTCCCACAGGATTAGTGTTGGATCGAGGAGATACCACTGGGATTGGGTATGGATATTTTCCATCTCTTCCGCTATGATGATTGGTGATATTATTATGTATTGGAGGTTTTAGATTGACCAATGTATTTATATAAATTTTCTGGGATGAATGTATAAATTATGGACTTTATTTCGCGAAACTCGCGTGTTGATTATTTCGTTGCATTGAGGCATTTGTAAATATTTAAAAAAATAACTTGGGAATTTATTTTATATATGCGTAGAATTTAAGTCCGCTCGGTGTGGCGGCTGCTCATGCTCTAGTTGGGCATGACAGTAGAGGTCTGTTGCTAGGACTGTTAGAAACTTTATAGCCTTGCGTTGTTCTGGATGTTGGCTGTGGATATTGTTGATTTTGGAGAGGCCGGGATGGCCAATTGTTTATTTGTACTGGATGAATGTCATATACAGGTGAAATTGTACATGGGAAACCTCCGATTTATGGGGAGGTTCTGCCCGATTTTCTGTAAAAATCCAGCCGGCATCCAGGGACAACGGGCGGCTGTTCACGATCCCGGTTCGGGGCGTGACATCTAGCATGTGCAAGTCAACTTGTGATAAGTGTAAGTCGACTTGACCAAGAGTTTTACTTAGCTTTAAGTCTTGGCTTTGTGTTTTGGCCTAGCTTGACTAAGTTAACTCATTTTTCACAAATTTTTCTTAGTGTTGAAGTGGTAAGTTAACTTGTGTCTATACCAGAATAACTTGAGCTTAGTATGGTTTTACCTAATTTCATTTTGACCATTAGCATTTTCAATTTTCAACCATTAGAAGTTCAAATTTGTGACTACTCTAATACTTCTATAGGATAGGTTGCAACTTATGCTCTAAATAGGTCGATTTGTATTTCAAACTCTCAGTTTTATTCACAGATTGTTTAGCAAATCAATTTAATTTTTAAGTGAGTCGACTTGCCTAATTTCGTGTTTTTATTCAAAGGTTGATCTATATTTAGTAAGTCAACTTTGTTTTATATGACTCAATTTGATTAACTTTTTATTTTGTTTAGAAGTCTGATTTGTACTTAGCAAGTCAACTTGATTCATGAATGAGCCGACTTGTTCAAATCTGCAACTAAGTTAACTATTCTTAAACTTGCTTTAACCCCTTGCTAATTGATTTTTCATCGATCTACCTTCATTATGCGCAACGTCTAACTTAGTTTTACTCATCCTCAAAACATATTTTGTCAATAGTAAGAACGTGGTTCAACCCTGTTATGTTTTTTTTTCTTATTTGAAAGTATTTTACATTTTCATTTTTTATTTTTTATTTTTGATTTTTGATTTTTGATTTTCATTATATTTTATATTATTTATTTTTTTATATTTCTATTGGAAGGAGAAATATGTTAAAATTCAAAGTCTAATACTATGTTTGGATGGACTGATTCGGGAAGAACAGAAAAGATTAGGAAAGAAAAGTGATTGTATTTCCTTCGTTTGGAAGTTTTATACGGAGGAAAAGAAAAGAAATCGGATGATTTTTTATCCTTAAAAACATAAATAATTTTCTTTCCAAAATTGGGAAGAAAATAAAAGAAGAGAAAAGTTCACTAACTCTAGCCTTTTAATATACCTAATTTATCTTTAAAAAGGTGATGTAGAAATATTTAATTCCTGACAAATCCCACATCATTTGCAACTAGCTACTTGATGGTCTGGTTTTTCTAGCCGTTCAACCAAGCAATACTTTGATGTTGTTTAGTTGGCTGGTTCTGCTAGCCGGTCGACCGGCATTCCTCAGCTGGTCGATGGTTGACCAGCATTCCTCAGCTGCTCGGTTGGGTGGGGAATTTTATGTATTTCTTGGCCTATGGATTTGGACCCGAATCTCTTTGTTAAACATTGCTAATATTTTAAAGATTATACCATCAAACTATAATTACTATAACTGCACTTTAGAATAATTATCTATCCCTAGACCAATGTCGAAACCAAAAATTTTTCATTGAGAAAACAAGGGGCAAAAGGAATAGGGAATAAAGTAGTAACCATTTCGTGAGTAAATCATATTTAAATCTCTCTCTAGACCTCTCTCTCTCTATTTCTATATCTAAAAACTCTCCGTCTCTCTCTCTCTTAAATATTCATCATCATTTTGGTAGGACTCCAGCCGGTCGATCGGGCAACTTCTTATAGCTGCTTGGTTGGCTGGTTCTTTTACTGGTCGACTAATTCTAATGTGTTCTTTGCCAAATAATTTAAAAGACAACTTTTGTAAACATAGATTATAAATGAGAATTTTCTCTCTATTTCCCTCTAACTCTCAAATAAAAGAAAATCTTTTTTCTTTTCTTTCCTAAAACTCCTGAACAAAATAGAAAAAAAAAAAAGTTTCATCATTTTCGTTATTTTCTTTTGTTTCTTAACTTTTTTTTTTTCTCTCCTAGACTCCCGAACTAAGGGTAAGGGAAGAAGTTAAAACTAAAGTGTAAAATGTTAATTTTAGTAGAGAAGTAGATAGGCGGAATAATTTTTCCCAATTTCAAAGTTTGAATATTGTTGAAGTTTGAGGCTAAAAGGTTAGTTTGATAAAAACCCAAAATTTAAGGGATAAATTTGTATTTAAAACAAAATGAAAAAGGAAAAACTACATGGGATTGATTGGCAGAGAGAGAGAGAGAGCTTTTGGTTTGTGATCAACTGAAACAAGTCATGCGACTGCGATAAGAAAGAGAAATGGATAAGTTTCGGTAGGCTGACAAAGATTGTGCAAACTCCACTACGCAACTTGAATATCACTTTTCAAATATTTTTATTATAAACAGCGTGTGCCTATCAAGACATATATATATATATATATATATATATATATATTTGTATTAGCGTATTGATGCCATCAAATTAGTGCGTCTGGCCAAGAGAGTGGAAATGGAGAGACGCATTCCACAGGCGGCACTTAAAAATTCACCGGGCAAGGCAATTCCCCTGATAGGATTTGGCACAGCTTCATTTCCCTTTGGAGAGTCCAATTCACTAGTGAAGGAATCAATACTGCATGCCATCAAAATTGGGTATAGACACTTCGATTCGGCTGCAATTTATCAATCAGAACAACCTCTTGGGGAGGCCATAGCAGAAGCTTTGCATCTTGGACTCATCAAATCCAGGGATGACCTCTTTATCACTTCTAAGCTTTGGTGTAGTGACGCCCACTCTCACCGTGTCCTTCCTGCCTTACAAAACTCACTCAAGTAATGAAATTTACATTCAGCCTTTCTCTTTCTTCCTTCCTTGGAGTATAAAGGAACTTGATGTGTTTTCATTTTTTACTAGTTTGTTTTAATTGATTTTTTTTAAAAAAAAAATAAGTAAAACGGAGATAGCATTAATATAAATTTTTTTATTGGCATGAGACACAATCAGGGGGCATTTGTGTCAGTTTCCTTCAATAATATACGTTAACTTCGATTTATTTAATAATAATCGAGAAAATTAGATGCAATTTGAATATAATTGAAGAACAAATTAATGTTCAAAATTTTCTAGCTATGTAAGCGGATATGTTTTGCGTATGTGTGGGGGCAGAAACCTTGGATCGGACTACCTGGATCTATATCTCATACATAATCCGGTGAGCATAAAGGGAGAAGGGCTTCAGCTACCAGTAAGGCAAGAGGACCTTGTTGCCATGGATTTTGAGTCCGTCTGGAAAGCCATGGAAGAATGCCAAGAGCTTGGCCTCACCAAATCCATTGGTGTCAGCAACTTCTCTATCAAGAAACTGAACCTCTTGCTTGCTAGTGCCAGAATCCCTCCTGCTGTCAATCAAGTTAGTACCCAATGGCTCCAAAATGAGTATTAATAATATTTTGCTTCAAAAATATAAATACATATGATTGGTGCTTTTTTTTTTGTTGGGGGGATTGAAGGTGGAGATGAACCCACTATGGCGGCAAAAGAAGCTAAAAGAATTTTGCGAGGAGAAGGGAATTCATGTGTCAGCATACTCACCGCTGGGAGCAGCTGGAACTATCTGGGGAAGTAATAGAGTGATGGAATGCGAGGTCCTTAAACAAGTGGCTCGTGAAAGCGGAAAGACTCTTGCCCAGGTTAGCTTTCCCTATTTTGCCGCTTCTAAATTCTTTTAAATTCGTAATACGATTCGTGATGTAAAGAACTATTATTAATTTTTTGTACCATCATTTGACTAATCATGAAGGTATGCCTTAGATGGGTTTATGAACAAGGGGCAAGTGTTCTAGTGAAGAGCTTCAATAAGGAGAGAATGAAAGAGAACTTGGACATACTTGATTGGAAGCTAAGTTTAGAAGATTTGAACAAGATTAATCAAATTCCAGAGATAAAATCATCTCCAGCGACTGTATTCATTTCAGATGAAGGCCCTTTCAAGACCTTAGAGGAATTCTGGGATGAAGAGATTAAAATAGTCCAGTAGATTAAAGTTGTTACTGTTAGATGCGGAGAATAAAATTTGTAATTTGTGAACAATAAAACTTTAAAAACGTAAATGATAAACAATTTAATAATTTTATTTTTTTGTCAAAAATAGTTATTTTATGTAAATAGACAGTTTGAAATAATAACTTATATAAACTTTAATATTTAATGAAATTACAATAAAGGATAATTGATATTAAAATTACATAAACAATTCATAAAATAAATAGTTTTATAATAATTTTAAAATATTCATACTTAAACATAAATATTTTAAGTTCATAAATATTCTGAAATATTTTAAATATTTAAAATTCATATATATTTTTTTGAAAGTCTCCCTACTAATAAATTAGTAATTTATTTTTTCGGGTATATGGTTAAGAACTCTAGCCACGTACCTATCACCATATGTAGACAAACTAAATTTTTATTATCATTTCTTCCTTTTTCTTGATTCTCACCGATATAATTCGAATCACATTTGTCAAACTACACATCTATACACCACTTGGCATATGATAAAGTTATGAAATGTTATTATTGCAACAATTACTTTTTGTGTTATTTAATCAATAGAAATGACTTCATATCATGATTTCATATCACGTTAAATATACTACTACTTTTTTCGAACTCCAATCGTTTGATTGCTAACATTTTTTAGTAAAAAATGTGCATTGTTAAATATTTTTTTCTAATATTCTAACTATATATCTCCTCTAAAATCTAGAAGATAATATCATTCATGTTCGTATGAGTTGTAAATATTAGTTTATTAAAAAAATCAATATATATATCATGAAAAACTTTGTATGAGTTGTAACTTCAAGAAGGTGAGGAAACACAATTTTCATTTCTTCAAACACAATTGAAAAGATATAGGTATCATGTGTAATTCTAGGCCAACCAACAACAATGAAGATGAATAGCACTACAAAAAAACAGCCTTTTAACCACAAATTTAGCGACGAAAATTTTAAAAAAATTCGTCGCTAAAAACATTAGCAACGGATTTAGTGACGAAAAATTTTTCGTCGCTAATAACGCGTCGCAAAAATTTAGCTACGAAAATTAGAAATCCGTCGCTAAATTTAGCGACGAAAATTGAAATCCGTCGCTAAATTTAGCGACAAATAATTTTTCGTCGCTAAAATTCGTCACAAACTTTAGCGACGAAAAATTATCCGTCGCTAAATTAGCGACATAAAAAAAATCCGTTGCTAAATTTAGCGACGAAAATCTAAAATTCGTCGTTAAATTTAGCGACAAATAATTTTTGTCGCTAAAATCCGTCACTAATTTAGGTGAAAAAAATCTGTAATAATAAAAAAATCTATCGCTAAATTCAGCGACGGATTTGGAATCCGTCGCAAAAATCCGTCGCTGATTTCAAATTCCGTCAAATGAAATGTTCAGGGAGGGCACGTGTCACCCGAGCGCCACCCTTCCCACCCGAGCCCGCCCGCCCGAGCACGTGCCACCTGAGCCAGCACCCCGCACCCCACGCAGACACTCTTAATTGCTGAAAATTGCTGGAAAATGCCTTCTGCCTCCACCGTGGTTCGAACTTCGAACTCCGCACTCCTCCGAACTCCTGCATGCAACCTGTAAACCACCGAGCCAAAGATATTATTATTATATAAATTTCTTTTTTATTATTTATTATCTTTATTTCACATTTTTCTAATAATAAAAAAATAATATATAATAATAATTTAAAATAATAAATATAATAACTTTTTTTATTTATACCACCCACCTAAAATAATATTAATTAAAAATAATAAATATGATAATTTTTAATAAAATAAAAAATAATAAAATACTAATTTAAAATAAAATAATAAATTAATTAAAAAATTTGTTTATATTATATTTTGATTTCTTCTTTTTTCTTTTATCTTATTATCTTATTATTTTTTTTCATTTTTATTTTATTTTTTTAATCCATAATTTAAAAATGGATTACTATATCTCAAAACTATAAAATTATAAGTATCAATAAATTATAATATATTAATAATTTAAAAAATCTATATATTTAATTACAAAATATTTTTATTTGTTATAATAAAATTATTGTATATTATAATAAAATTATTATATATAAGAAATGAGAGTAGAAAGAAAAAAAAAACCCAAAAATAGAGATAAGGAAAAATAAAGTGAGAATAGAAAACAAAGAAGATGAAGAAAGTCACACAACAACACCCGTGGTATAGTGGTAACATGTCTTTGAGGTCGAGGGAGGTCCAAGTCCAAGATTCGAATCCTTTCAACTACACTTCAACAGATTTATTTATATTTTTTGTGGCACGCCCGAGGCAGGCGCGCGCAGGGCGCGGGCGTCCAGGCAGGCAGGCAGGCGCGCGCAGGGCGCGAGCGTCCAGGCAGGCAGGCAGGCGCGGGCGTCCAGGCAGGCAAGCAGGCGCCCGTGCGTGCATGGGCCGGCGCCCGCCCAGTTCAGATTAATATTTAATTAAAAAATTTATATTATTAAATAAAATAATACAAATAAAATAAAATTACCTATACAATAATAAAAAAATATTAAATCAAAAAAAAGAAAAAAAATAATAAATTAATTTAAATATATATATAATTTAAATAAAATAAAATATATGGTTTTTTTTAAGAATTAAGAAATATAATATAATAAAATAAAATGTAAATTAAAATATTATAAAATAATAATATAATTTGTTAATATCAAATAATAAAATAAAAATAAAAATAAAATAAAATTATAATTAAAAGAAGATAAAATTCAGCGACGGATTTTCAAATCTGTCGTTGAAATTATTAAAATAAAATAAAAATAAAACAAAATTCTAATTATTCAGCGACGGATTTGGAATCCGTCGCTGAATTAGCCGCGGATTTGGAAATCCGTCGCTGAATTAGCCACGGATTTGGAAATCCGTCGCTAAATTAAATTCGGTTGTTAAATTAATTTTTTTAATTTAAATATTATATTAATATTTTATTTTATTTAATTATATATAAAAAACCTATTTAGCGAAGGATTTTGAATCCGTCGCTAAATCAGCCACGGATTTAGAAATCCGTCGCTAAACCGTGGTTGTTAAATTAATTTTTTAATTTAAATATTATATTAATATTATATTTTATTTAATTATATATAAAAAACTTATTTAGCGACGAAATTTGCAATGAAAAATTTTTTTGTCGCCAATTGACGACGAATTTAGTTACGAAAATTTTTTCGTCACTAATTAGCGACGAATTAGCCATGAAAATTTTTTCGTCACTAATTAGCGACGAATTTTGCTACGAATGATGTGTCCGTCGCTAATTTAGCCACGACTTCCTTTTCGTTACAAATTTTGTGACAAATTAGCGACGAAAAAGTTTTTGTCGCTAAATTCGTCGCAAAATAGCGACGAATTTTTTCCGTTGCGAAAATCCGTGGCTAAAACCGTATTTTTTTGTAGTGTAGGATGTCAAAGTTAAACTCTAACATGACATTGTATGTTCAATACCTCTTTGTATTAATGAAACAAATTTGATTGTTTGCATGAACAATAGCAGGAACGTGTGATCCATCTATAATATCAATGCACTATTACGTGAACAGAGGATTTAGAGTGTTAATAATTTTACGAGCCATAAAGCATAAACCATTCAATGTTTTACCAAACTTTCTACTAAGAGTCTTCCCTAGTTTTTCAAATTTATTTTAGACATTACAATTTGATTCTCTGTATGAACAAGTCTAAAGAAACATAACTACGGTTTCTATGGATTAAGACAAACCAATAAATTCAATTTTTATATGCAAAAATTTCAGAATCGTAAAACGGATTACAATCACTTATCTCTTTCAATAATTGAGTATTCTAAATGTAGAAAATATTATAAAATCGGATCACTTTCTTTTGTTGCATAATCCAAATGTCTTGGTGAATGGATGATCAATTTTCTCAAACCCTTTTTCTTTTAAGAGTTTTCTCCTTTCATTCTCTAACTAAAATACCTTCCATTTTTTAACACATACTCAAAAGTACTTTTGCATTCCCATTTGTTCACATTTTTTGTATGATTCACTAAGAAATGGGAAATTGGCAATTCAAAGGAGAGAGAGAGGGAGTTGATGGGTGGATACCCTGATTTCCTTTGTTTTTCAAATTCAAACTTAGACTAAAAGGGCTAGGATCTACCCACATAGGTGAACCTGCACCATTTCCAATAACTCCTACTCGAACACGAGGGCTAAACTCACACATAGATAATCATTACAATTGAATATCAATTTTATAATAACAAATAAATTATGTGACTCATAAGGGATGTATAGCAGCTCTCTTTCAATATGATGATGAGAATATTATATCTCGTTATACTCCAAATTTCTCTTGTTAGATACAATTAACATATCTCTTATCCTTCAAAAACAATATAATAGTATATTTAACTTAAATCTATTCATGTATTCATAATTACGTTTTTAAACACTAAATTATAGAATAATTGAAAGGCCTATGAGTTCAGAATAATGCATCAATCAAAAATAATCTTTCATTCGTTCTACTAACTTTCAACTTTACCATGATTATTTTCCTAGACATAGACCACCAAACTGAATCAACCATGATTTCTTGATAATATACTAAAGTAAGAACATTAAAATAAAATTTCAAGAGATAGTTAAAATTCCTAAAGATATAAATTGAAGTTAAATATAAACCTCTGGATTTCACCCAATGAGATGAAAAGAGATGCACTATCTCATTATCCATACGGTCACATAAATACATGTGGTATAAAGCACATGCTACGATACACTATCCTCCCATCTGGAAGCGTAGATCTTCTTTTATAGAAATAATGTATCATATAGGTTTTAATTCAAGTGTACATAACAATTGACTTGAGTTTTTCTTCTTACAAGTCCTCCAAAATCTTACAATATGAAGAAAAATTCACACATGACTATTAAACAAGTTCAATAGATTGTGGGATAATCATTTCGACTATCAATTATGTATACTCAATCGATAATCTCATCTTAGTACTCTACAAGATGGCATGTATGTCAATCAATCACAAATTAATATTGTCTCATCTTCACATGTTATACAGATATTAGAAATGATTGTTCCTGTGTGATTGCCAAAGTCAAAAACTTGTCCAAAATATTTTTAAATATAGATATAAGAATTTTGGATATATAAATAAAATTCAAATGTCAATAAATATGAGTATTATGTTATATAGACTTTGTGTATGATTACAATTACAATCACAATTACAATTATGGTCACAATCTAAACAATTCAAAAGATTTAACATGTCTCACAAACATACTTCTAGATATTAGCTTCGTACAAGGATCAACCACCATCAAATTCGTAGACATATACTTTAGTGTTACCTCCCTCTTTTCAATCATGTTTTTGACTAAATTGAATTTTGTGTCTATACATTTGGTTTTACCATTGTATTTGGTATCTTTGATATAAATAATAGCTGACTGATTGTTACTTTAATTACTTACAACTCCCACTGACTTAGTTACTACTCCCAAATATTACAAAAATCTATTCAAACAAACTCATTCCTGAACTGTGAATCATTCCTAAACTACAAAAGTATAGACTATAAAATTCTGCTTCAATTATAGAAAGAGATCTATAGGTTTGTTTCTTACTAGTCCATGAGATGGCGCCATCATTGAGTAAGGAAATATAATCAGATGTAGATTTTCTCTCATCTAAATTATCTCCCTAATCAGCATCCGTGTATCCTTTCAGTGATAGATCATTTCCTTGATACCAAAGGAAATAATCTACAATTTCTTTCAAGTATCTCAATATCCTTATCACAACAATCCAGTGACTCTTTATTGGATGTGATTGATACATGCAAACTAAATCCACATCAAGACAAATATCGTGACGAGTACATATTATAGCGTATATCAAACTCCCAACTACACTGGAATATGGTAGTCTAGACATTTTGTCTTTTTTTTTTCAGGAATTTTCAAACATATTATGTATCTAATAATATGTCACCAACATATAAGACCAGAATTACAAATTAGTCATTGAAATTTTTTACATAGATACAATGGTTTTCATCTATCATGATAAAATCATAAGAGATCACAACTCTGTGATATCTTAAATACCATTGTCTCAAAAACTGTTTAAAGTTATAAATTGATCTGTTCAATTTATATACTCTATCTTCTTTGCCTTTAATGACAAAGCCCTTTGGTTATATCATAGAGACTTTTTTCTCAATTTATTGAGAAAAGCAATCTTCATGTCCGTATGACATAATTCTAAATCTAAATTAGTTACTATCGTCAACAACAGACGAATGGAGGTAAAACTTACTATTGAAAAAGATTTATCATAATCAACATTCTTTTATTGAGTGTAATCTTTTACCAACAGCTGAGTTTTATGTCTCTCATTAGTTCCATCCGCCCTGCATTTTATTTTGAGAACCCACTTGTTCTCAATAACCTGCACACTAGTGGAAGTTCAATCAATTACCAAACATGGTTGAATCTTTTTTACTCCAATTTTTCTTCCATTGTCATTTTTCATTCATTCTTGGTAGGAAAAGATAGATATTTATCTATTTTTAAGGATTTTCTTCATTTTCAAGAAAAACAACAAATGCGTACCATTCAATCTCAAAGTTATGCTTCGGCACAGCTTTTCTAACTTTTCTGAGTCAGTAACTCAGTTGGATCGTTAGAATTTAAATCCCTCCTACTAGAATCAATATCTAACTTATTTTCTTATGATTCCAAGGATGCACTATGGATAGAGCTATTCTTTAAATTAACTAATTCAAACAAAAATTCTATATCTTTCATGTAACTTCTACTAAAAATTCATCCTCTAGAAACGTGACATTCTGTGGTTCAATTTCTACTACAGCTCTAATTTCTAGTTCACCAATGAATATATAACTTTTAAATTGATTACAATATCTTATAAAGATATACTTTCTCCAACAAAGGTCCAATTTTCTAAATTTATTAGAAAAATCTTGAATATATATTGCCAATCTCCAAGATCCGAGATCACTCAAACACCAATTTCTTCTAGCTTAAAATTCATATGGTGTCGTTGATACTGACTTTGAAGCTACTTTTTTTTTAAATATTGATTGCAGTCAACAAGTTATCTTCTTAAAAGGAAATTGTCAAGTTAGCCTACACTATCATAGATATTGTCATATTTAATAATGTCATATTCCTTTTCTATCTAACACCATTCTACTAAGGCGCACAAAGAATAGTCAATTATTAATTTCGTCGAGTTTTTGATACTTAAAAAATGTTATGCAGAGTGAAAGTTCAACCATTTCTTAATTCCAATTTACAAGTGTCAATTTCTCTAACCTCTACTCTTACGGTGTTCCCCAACATAGATCCATATCGTAGCAGAAGACACTCGACAAAAATCCCTAAATGTCTTATGCTCTCTAGTCACATGGTTTGTTGCTCTTGAATCTATAATCCACACAGGTTAAGAAACAGCCAACAAAACAGTACTAAAGACAGTCGCTATACTTAAAGAAATGTTTTTAGGTGCTACTTTTTTCAGTTCGACGTAATCACGAGTGAAATAACCAAGTGATTGACAATTATAGCACTTTAACTTGCTTTTGTCATATTTCTTTCTAAAGCGTCTACATCTATTCTTCTGTGATCCGTCTCCAATCACCTTCCTTTTTTTTCTTTTGTTCTAATTCCTCTCACGCTTAGAGGCCGAGCTCTCTTGGAACTAAACTTTGCAACAAAAATATTAGTTGTGGATCTTAGAGAACCAACATGCTCATCCTCAAGCTCAATTTGACGAGCACCATTCTAGAAAAGTTTTCGCACTGTCATTGTAAGTTAAGTTGAATTTTAGATACTCCCACTTTTCAAGAAGAGATCAGATCAATACTTGAACTTATTATTCATTTGAGATGATATGATCAGCTGATTTCAACTCTCTTATCATTTTAGACATAACCCTTAAATGCTGTTTGAGGTGCGCTCAGATTTCATAAGCAATTAGATATTACTCACACTTAGGGATAATGTCATCAAGTACAAAGTTTATCAGGATCGCTCGAAAAATGAAATCTCTCTTTTTCCATGCCTTGTAAGCATCGTGATCTCTCCTTTGCTGAGCAGTATTGCCCGGACCAAACTCCTACGTGACATGATTGACGCCTTCCAGGACATCTTGTTCTTCCAGCATATATCAGATTTTGTGATGCCATATCTCATAATTGTCATCATTCAATTTGTCAACTTTATTCAAATCTACAATAATGGATTTCGATGCTATAGTTTGAGTTTTAAGAGGGTGGATACAAATACTAATACTTATATCATACACACAATTTTATATTTCCAAATTAACATTTATGACAAATCAATACTAGATATAGAATAAAAAGTTTACTAAATTCTCAATCATCATCTATGATTCTAATATATCACTATCATAAATTTAATTTAAAATTACAAAAATTCAATAAATTTTAACCATATAAAAAATTCTAATCATATCATCATAGCATGCATAAAGGCTCTCGGCCGATAACATAATATCATTATAATGTACGTGTCATGCCAACATTTATCAAACCATATCAAATATTTCTCATAATTGATTTCATAAAATCATATGCATATCGATGCAATGGTACGTTTTTCATTTCGCAAATCATTTGAATGCATATTTCACAATAAAAACATGTTGTGGACACTCCAATGATTCACAAAATATTTCATAAATTCATTCCAAAAATCATAACACACGATCATAATTCATGTTTGCATTGAAAAGAGTTTTAAAACATGTTGTTATGCATTGAACACATAATATAATAAATCTCACTCACTGTATGCGGGAGGGTACGCCACTCCAGGCAAGAATCTCGAGACACACAAAAAATGCTCCCCTCAATATCACCAACAAAGCTCTATAAACATAATGTAGAATATGTGTCACTTAAGAGATAATATGATGCGTATATAATAATATAAATGTGATACAACCTTAGTTATAGACAAACCTAGAGTTTTCAAATTCTATTCTTGCGCCATTTTAGGGAATTGACCATAAGTTCCTCAACCGGGGTCGAAATTAGGAAATTTCAATTTCCATGATTGACTCACATAAAAACTCACACTTTTCGTGTTGAACTTATCTCCAAAATCTCGGTGAAAGATTTCTTAAAGTTCATATTTTCAAACCAATCTAAATCTCACTCTCCATTCTGTCTTATTTTAGCTAATTTCCCGTATCTCACAATCTATTCATGCAATGACTCTAATGTTTGACTATGTTGTAGTCCAGATACAAGACTATAACTTCTTAGTTGGGCACTTTCTCAGATTCCTAGTGCAAATCCCTGAAATAGTAATATTTTGCCCACATTACATTTTAGAAGTCTATTCTGACCAATTTTTAGCACAACCATCACAACGTTTAACATATAACTCCAAATTACCTGAAATTGTTTCCTAGAAGACACATAATGTCACGCCCCGAACCGGGATAGTGAACAACCGTCCGTTGTCCCTGGATGCCGGCTGTATTTTTACAGAAAATCGGACAGAACCTCCCAATAAATCGGAGGTTTCCCATATACAATTTCACCTGTATATCATATTCATTCTGGAAAATAAATAAATGGCCATCCCGGCCTCTCCAAAATCAACAAATACCACAGCCAACATCCAGAACAACGTAAGACTATAAAGTTTCTAGCAGTCCTAGCAACAGACCTCTACTGTCATGCCCAACAAAAGCATGAGCAGCCGCCACACCAAGCGGACCTAAATTCAACGCATATATATATTAAATTCTCAAGTTATTTTTAAATATTTACAAATGCCTCAATGTAATGAAATAATTCAATGCGAGATTTTCATGAATAAATGTCCATAAGTTATTCAGTCATCCCATAAAACTTGATAAATACATTGGTCAAACTAAAATCTCCAATATATAACAATATCACCAATCATCGTAGCGGAAGAGATGGAAAATATCCATACCCAAGTCCAGTGATATCTCCTCGATTCCAACACTAATCCTGTGGGAAAGAAAGCGAGGGGTGAGTATCTATGGGAGGATACTCAGTAAGTGAGGGGATTGACATCATACTATCAATATCGAGGGTGAATTTGGAGTGTCAAAGCATAAGATAAGAAAATATCCACAGTGTGCAAACCGATCATATTATTTCAAAATCATATATCATACGCACACATCAGAAAGCAAAATATGCATCCAAAATTTACATCAATGTCATGAAGAGCTGGCCAATGAAATATTCCCGGCAATGGTCTACCTCGACCAAGGACGGCGCATTGGGGGTTTTTCCAAATGTAAGTATTTAAGAATGGCTCTCTGCCCCAATGTTGGTCACAGACTACCCTAACTAGCCTGTAAGTAATAATAATAATAATGTACATATAACTAGTCGGCTGTGTATGATGTCCTCGCCTGATGCTAGACGGAGCCGTACTCAACGTCCTCTCCGATGAGGGTCAACCTGGGACACCCATACACATAACGATCTGGCGGATACCTCCGGCCGAAACGTATCCAGGCACAAGGGGTGCCTCTACCAGATGTCCTTCGTAGCTACGGATCACAATATCATATCGGCCGGGCACATAGCCCCATGCATCCCATCACCATGTCGGCCGGGCATATAGCTCCATGCATAATATCATAACGTCGGCCGGGCATATAGCCCCATACATAATATCATAACGTCGGCCGGGCATACAGCCCAATATATAAGTAAATCCATTTAAAACCATGTGCCAATGCAGTGGAAGCATTAAAACATATCAATATGTCGAAAATGTGGCACAATATACAGTTATCAAAACTCATGGATGCATATCAATAAAGTCAGAAATTAAGACACTCCAAATGTCACAAAATATTTTATCAAATATTTGAAAGTTCTAACAATCATACATTTGCAGAAACATGTCATTTAAAAGTATTTTTGAAACATAGTTTTCAATCAATAGCGAATGTCAAAGTCTCACTCACAGTTCTAGGGAGGGTGGTAACTCCCTAATTCCAAAACAATCCAATCTGACTCGAGTCTCCAAAAAGATCAACCTAATCAGATCATCAAAATTGAATATCAATTTCTCAAGTATCTTTAGAGTTTATCCGAAAGACATGAAATATACAATATCTTCCACTTTATGGCTCATTTCATTCCAACCCTACAACCCAGATACTTTCATTCATATTTCAGAGTTTAACTCTAAGGGAAACTATTCGAATTCACTCGACATGATTTTATGATTCTCTAATATGATTCTTTCGTATCAGATCATCTAGTTTCTGAAACATTCTGTACTTAACCTTCAAAGTCACATATAATCATTTCAGAATTGGTATTCTATTCGTATTCTACTTACACTCTGAACATAAACAGAACCTTTCATCTTAAATTTAATCCTAAATTCATGAATGTATCAGTTAGAGCCGAAATCTCCTCACCTAGGGTTTTCTCGAAGCGCCTAGTCTCGTCCGAAAGTCGCTTCGATCACTCCAAAGTCTGTAGGGTTTCCTATCAAAACAAGATTTATTTGTTAGATCTAAACACTTAGATCCGAAGCAAAAACCCTAAGTCATTTACCTGCGTGGAGGTTCGTGGGCTGTCACGGGCTCACGGGCCGTCACGGGCTCGTGGGCTATAGCTAGCGGGCTCACTGGTCTGCGGGCCAGTGGGCAAACGGGCTAGCGGGCCAGCGGGCCGGCAGGCCGGCGAATGATGGGCCTGCGGCTGGTGGGCTTGCAGGCTGGCGGGCCTGCGGACTGGTGGGCTTGCAGGCTGGCGGGCCTGCGGACTGGCGGGCCTCTGGCTGATGGGCCTGCGGGCTGGCGAGCCTGCGGGTGATGGGTCTGCGGTTGGTAGGCCGATGGGCTGATGGGCCTGCTGCCAATGGGCGTGCGGGCTGGTGCTCGCCCGTGCGCTGCTGAGCGCTTGTGCGCTGCTGCGCACCCGTGCGGGCTCGTGTGCTGGGTTCGCGCGTGCTCGTGCGCCGGCTCGCGCGCTCGTGCGCTGGCTCGCGCTGGCTCCCGCGCGCTCTCGTGCGCTGGCTCCCGCGAGCTCGCGCTCCTGCACTGGCTCACGCGCTCTCGCGCTCCTGCGCTCGCTCGCTCTCCTGCACTGGCTCGCACCCTGGCTCGCGTGCTAGGGCGCTAGCTTGCACGCTGCCTGGCTTACGCTCGCGGGCTGGCTCGAGCTCGCGCTCGCGGGCTCACTCGCGCTGTGGGCTGGGGGATCGCACTGCGAGCTGGGGGATCGCGCTGCAGAAGGCGCTGCAGTCGCGCGCTATGGCGGAAGGTGATGCTCGCGGAGGCTCGTGGCGTGCGGTGGTGCTCGATCGTGGCTCGCGGCGGTGTGCGGCGAGGCGGAGAGAGGGCGATCGTGGGAGATCGCGAAAGGGAGAGAAGACAGAGTGAGGTAGAGAGAGAAACCGAGAGGGAAGAAGAAGAAGAAGAAGAAGGTGGATGGCGGTGGCTGTGGCGGAAACACGCAGCGAGGAAGGCAGCGCCGCGGTGGGAGAAGAGAGACGAAGGGTCGGGAGCGAGAGAGAGAGAGAGAAAGAGAGAGAGTGGGAGAGTGGGATTAGGGTTTGCAACCCTAATCCCCAATTTGGGGACGCAGCGTTTTGCCCCAAAACGCTGCGTCTCCATATTTCCTTTTTTTTTTTTTTTTTTTTTAGCTTGGTGTTACACATAACCTTACATTTTTCATGTTTTGAGTTTCTTCCAATTATGCCTAGAAGCGGTCTGAAATTGACCACCAAAATCTCTGTTCAGTTTTGACCAAGAAACATAATCATTTCTGCACAGTTTTGGGATATTTTTTATAACTCTTGATTCCCTTGACCGAATTGGCTGCAATTTTCACAGTAGGTGGATACAAGGGAGATCTACAATTTTTCCTTTTTGTGTTTTTATAAACAAGGGCTGGAAGGGGGTTGTACAATGCTACTATTTTTAGCGTTGAAAAATGGAGGACCCTCTGACAAGTTTCAAAAGAATGACTGTAACGTTTGACACAGGGGTCGGATTGAGGTGATCCATACCTCGTTGGAAAGCTAAGACATGGAACTACAATTCTTTCATCTAGCACAAGATCTGAATCTATCAGGACTGAGCTTGAAAACTTAGGTTAATATTGCTGCTGAAATCAGGGCAAAAATCCAGGATTGAACAGGGAATTAGTGCAGAATACTTAATTTTGAAAAATCATATAAAATCCATCTCTATTTAGAATACAACGGTTCTTATTTCATTTTAAAGCTCTAAATGTCTAGTTTTATGTGTAAAACATTTCACTTAACTTGCCTATGCATAGAAAATGCTATAGTCTAAACCTTACAACCAGTTCAGACTTCCGAAAACCCAGAAATTCTATCATGACTTCAAATTCGTCTACCCTAGTTTTTTGAGCAAACGTTCTCCTTTTTGCCTAAATTTTGGATATGTTATACTAGAGGGTGGTGGGTGTTTACCTTATGAATAGCAGGCTGATTGAAGCTTTGGACTTTCACATTTGCTCCATTCTTTGAATTTTCATCCCTCCCTAGATCTCCATGTGTGGTGCTTCTTTTGAGCTGGTTTTTTGATATGTGATACTAGGTCTAGGGTAAAGCGAAACCATGTAAAAATGTTGGGAGGTTGTGATGAAAAATCATGATTGTTCTTCAATGGGGTTCACGGCTAAGGAGAAAGGAAGAAGAAGAGGAGTGTTCTTTGCCTTATGCTCTCTCACAGTTTTGTTGGAAAGGGAATAAAAGGTTTGTGTTAATTGTTCAACCAAGGTTTAGTTATGTTCTAACCTTAGTTGGGTTTAATTAACCCTATCCTAATTAAATTTAACCATAGTAAATCAACTAAGATTAGTTCCTTCTAATATTATGATGTCACTTGTCAAAGCCACACAAAGTCTAATAAAGTGGATTCACACATTCCAATAAAGTGAGTGCACACACTTCACGAGTATTGAATACTTGTCCTTTGTGCTTATCCACTCGTTGACTCGGGATCAAAGACCGATCAAAGTTACTATTCATCTTTAAAATTTTTAAAATCACACATGGGACCCTGGTTTTCGTACTGAGTCTAATACCGCTGGTTTCGTGTAAATCTGAAATCGTTTGGTCACCCAAACGTCGTTCGGAGTGAACGAAATTCGCGATCGGTTAAAATTTAATCTCGACCTCAAAATGCGTGGAATCTCACTATGGACTCCGTTTTATGTGTAGATTCCAAAAATATAGGTTCTGAGTAGAAACAAGACCGTTTACTCGGTCAAATTTTGATTTGGCCCATAAATTTAAGGTTCATAGGGTGAAAATCTAAGGTACTGAGCACTTTTGTGCTACGACTTAAATTTCAATTTTTTTGGTCTCAGGCATTCACTTTTAAAGTGAATTTAGCACGTATAAACCACAAGGCGCCAATTTTGCACGCGTAGGTTTTATTTTGACTCGATAAGGTAAATTCCCATCCTACCGGGCGAGTTTTGAAAAATTTCTCAAAATCTCATTTTGACTTGTGAAAATCATTAGTTAGCCTAAATTTGGTTTATTGACAAAATTTTAGCAATTTCGCACGAGTAGATTTTGATTTGGCTTGGTCGGAGCTCATTTCTCGGCCCCCGGTAAGTAATCATCGAGCACTCCCGAGCAAACGATGTGGTTTTGCCCAAATTCAAGTCTTGTTAACTTTTTTGGGTGATTTTCCCATGCATTGAACTCGAAATCACAAGGGCCCATGCCCAAAATTCTTCTAACGTATTTTGGCTCGGAAAAATTTCTGAGTGATTTTCTATATGAATAAGAAAATGTATCATATATGGAGTAATGAGAAGTACAATATACAGTACACCGCGTGTCGGTGTTACATTTCCTAACCCCTTAAAAATAAGTCTCATCCTCGGAACTAAAGTAGACTGTACAATAAACAAATGGGGGTACTGTCTCCTCATAGCCTCCTCAGGCTCTAAGGTCTCCTCTTCGACCTGGTTACTCCTCCATAAAATATGAACTAAAGGAATCTCCTTGCTCCGCAGCTTTCTAGTCTACCGATCAAGGATGGCTACTGGCTATACAGGTAGACTCAGGTCCTCTCGCAACTCAACTGGCAGAAGATCTAGAACATGTGAAGAATCAGGCATGTACTTAAGTACTAAGACGTGAAAGACATATGAATGCGTGAAAGTTCATCCGGTAGCTCTAATCTATATGCCATACTTTCGACCCTCTTAAGGATACGGAAGGGCCCAATATACCTGGGGCTCAACTTGCCCTGCTGCCTGAATCAAATCATCCATTTCCAGGGCGAGATCCGTAGGAAGACCATATCTCCCTCTTCAAACTCAAGTGGTCGCCGCCTTCTATCAACGTAAGATTTCTGACGATCCTGTGCGGCCTTCATCCGATCATGGATGACTCTACTTTCTCTTTAGTTTCTTCCACTATCTCAACGCTGCTAAGTCACTTATCACCTACCTCATCCCAACACAGCGGAGTACGATATTTCCTCCCATACAAGGCCTCATACGGAGGCATCCCAATACTAGCTTGATAGCTGTTATTATATGCAAACTCTACCAACGGGAGATGCCGACCCAACTACCTTGAAAGTTCATAACACATGCTCTCAACATGTCCTCTAGCGTCTGGATGGTCCTCTCTGACTGACCATCGGTCTGGGGGTGGTATGCAGTGCTAAAACTCAGTCTAGTGCCCAATACTTCTTGTAGTCTGGGCCAAAACCTAGATGTGAATCTAGGATCTCTATCTGACACTATCAACACAGGTACTCCATGAAGTCTAACAATAGTGTCGATATAGAGACGTGCCAACACTTCCAAAGAGAAATCGGCACGAATAGAAATAAAGTGCGTAGATTTCGTAAGTCTATCTATAATCACCCATACGACGTCATGCCGTGCTGAAGTCCGAGGCAATCCCATCACAAAATCCATCGTGATATGTTTCTACTTCCACTCAGGAATGGGGAGAGGCTGTAAAGTACCTGCAGGCCGTTGATGCTCGGCCTTCACCTGCTGGCAAACCAAGCATCGAGCAACAAACTCTACGATCTCCCTTTTTATCCCGGGCCACCAATAACTATCTCGGATAGTCCGATACATTTTTGTGCCGCCCGGATGCAAAGCATAAGTGGAGGAATGAGCCTCCTCAAGAATAGCCCTACGGAGATCGTTGTTGGCGGGAATATAAACCCGCTCTTTGTATACAACTAGTCCGTCATCGCAGACTTGGAAGTCTCCACCCTCGCCTCTGCTAATCTTCTCAAGAATACTCTGGAGCTCCTCATCGGACCCCTGAAACTCTTTAATACGATCAAGCAAAGTTGGCCTCACCTCAAATCGAGCTAGTAGTGCTCCTTGATCATTAGTAGTCAAACTGACTCCGAGTGTAAGGAATCCTATCAAGCAAGAGAGGTAAGCACTCTCTATCGTAGTAGAGGGAGAAGAGGAGGATGATGACTTTCGGCTCAATGCATTTACCACCACATTTGCCTTTCCTGGATGATAATCAATGATAAGGTCGTAGTCTTTCAATAACTCCAACCATCTCCTCTGTCTGAGGTTCAACTCCCATTGGGTGAACAAGTACTTTAGACTTTTGTGATCCGTGAATACCCTACAAGTCACCCAATATACGTAATGTCGCCATATCTTCAAGGCAAAGACTATGTGGTTGCTCCCACCTCAGTATGGCTTCAACCTTTTGCGGATCTACAAAGATACCTTCCGCAGAAACTATGTGCCGTAGAAAACCAATCTGTCGCAGCCAAAATTCACACTTGGTGAATTTGGCATATAATTGTTTATTGCGAAGGATCTGCAAAATAATCCGAAGGTGCTAAGTATGCTCCTCATCACTCCGCGAATAGGCTAGAATGTCATCAATGAATACAATGACAAATGGATCTAGATAATCATGGAAAACCCGATTCATCAAATCATAAAGGCGGCTAGTGCATTAGTCTGCCCAAACGGCATAACCAAGAACTCAAAGTGTCCATATCGGGTGCGGAAAGCAGTCTTTTACACATCCTCAACTCTAATCCGCAATTGGTGGTAACCCAATCGGAGATCTATCTTTGAGAAAACCCTAGCACCTTGCAGTTGATCAAACAAATCATCGATACGAGGCAATGGATATCAGTTCTTGATAGTGACTTTGTTCAACTGTTGATAATCCACACAAAGTCGGAGGGTACCGTCCTTTTTCATAAATAATATTGGTGTACCCCAAGGTGATGTGCTCGGACAGATAAACCCTTTATCCAACAATTCCTGCAACTGAATTTTGAGCTCTTTCAGCTCGGCAAGTGCCATTCTATATGGCGGGATAGAGATAAGAGTGGTTTCCGGAGCCAAATCAATCTCAAAATCGAACTCCCGAATTGGTGGTAAGCCGAGTAGCTCCTCGGGGAATATATCGGGAAACTCCTATACCACCGGAACCTCATCAAGTCTCGGTCCTTCTATGGTGGTATCAATCACATGAGCCAGGTATGCCATGTATCCTCGACATATCATTCGTCTGGCTTGCATCACTGATACTACACAGCAAGATAGTACCCGTCTCTTTCCTATAAATGTCAATGGTGGCCCTTTAGACCTCCAAAACTCTACTTCCTTGGTGAAACAATCCACGGAAGCCCTATGAGTACTCAACCAATCCATCCCTAGGATGGCATCAAAATCTGTCATGTCGAGAGGAATCAAGTCTGCTTCTAACACTGTACCCTCGATCATGACATCGCTACCTCTATATACGGAATCTCTAATCAGCTGCTCACCAAGAGAAGTGATAACAAATAGCTCCGCTTCTAAGGGCGATAACGGCCTACCCGACCGTTGAGTAAGGGAGCTCTCACGTAAGAAAAGTTCGACCCGGTGTCTATAAGAACACAGGCATCGGCTCCAAATATTTTCATAGTACCTGGATACGAGAGATTTAAATAATCAATCAAAAGTACTCAAAAGATGGATATATACATATATCAAAATAGTTAAGCTTCTAAGGCTTTAACTAGTCGTGTCCATACATGTCGCTAGGAGACACATGATTTCAAAAGGGGAAATCAAAATAGCTAGGCCTCTAGAGCTTTAGTTAGAAGTGGATGTACATAACTATCATGGTACTCATGATCTCAAAAAGAAAGAAAAGTACATAAACTCCTAAACAGAAGGATCTACTAAGGGATTACCCATGATTACATCCGGGTTTGCATAAGCGTCCTCCTGAGTCATAGCATACACTCGGGTCTATGCTCTCGGCTGTTGCCGTGAAGATCCTGGTACAGTGTTGCTCCCGACTGTAGTCTGTGAAGCAGTGTGTACTGAAGATGCAGGTGCTCCCTGCTGTCCTACCCGCGGACCACTCTGATAACTCGAAGTCGCCTGACCTCCGAGTCCTAAATTAGGACACGAACTCCTGATTTGTCCTAGCTTCCCACAGTGGAAGCAAGTAATAGGTGCCCTGCAGGCTCCCGGAGGGTGGTGCCTACCATATCTGCGGCAAAGAAAGGGCCGCTGAGCAGTAGTCTGGCTCATGGCACTGAGGGCTGGTGCTACAAACCCCCTGTGGATGTGGTCCCTGTCCAAAGTTTGCCGGGGTAAAGCGAGAGGGGCCTCTGTAAAAGCCTGAAATCCTACCCCTCTTCAAGCTCTTACCTGACCGTGCCCCATCCTCTTCTTTCTCTACTCTCTACTCTCCCTTTGCCTACCATCGGCGCGGACAATCTATTCTGCACGGTAGGCTGAGTCAACTATCTTTGCGAGGGAGAAACTAAGAGTGACTGTCATGTATCTTCTAATATTCAAGTTGAGGCCATCCTCAAACTTGAATCTCATTTGTTTTGGTATAACGAAGTCGGGGACAAAGATAGCTAATCATCTCAATTCTGCCTCGTACTCTGCCATTGACCTAGTCCCCTGTCGCAAGTGAAGGAACTCCGTCCTCTTGCGGTCCTGCTAAAACTCAAAGAAGTATCTGTAGTCAAACTCCCTCAAGAAGTCATCCCACCGCAGTGGTTCGGTAGCGTCGTCACTAATGGCCTCCCACCAAGTGAGGGCATCTCCGTCTAGTAGACTCTCTGCTACCCGTAGCCTATACTCGTTACCCAACCCCAAGTCTGTCAAGATCCGGCGGGTCTGGTTAATCCAGTGTTTTGCTGCTGTAGTATCACCAAATCCCGCAAAGTCCGTGCATCCCAATTGTTGAGCTTCTTTGACTAGTTGAGTCAGCTCATGGATGCGTCTAAGTATGGAGGAAGTAGTGTCACTCGGACCAGAGACTGAAGAAGGACCTGCCACCAGTAGAGGATCCGATACCGCAACTGTAAGTACTGCCAGAGGAATAGGCACTGTCGTAGGAGTCGGCACTGCCGTCGGAGGTGTTGGGGGTGGCATCTAAACCCCGTGGGAGGTGTACTACTCATACACCTGCCTAAACGCCTCGAGTGACGACGGTGGATCCTTGGCTGTAGTAGTTGGCTGAGTAGGCGCTGCAGGGGGCCGGTAAAGAGGAAGCAGCCTCAGGCACTCCAAGGGTCTCAGGTTCCCTCAGAGGGTTAGGCACTTGAGGAGTCTCGGGTGGCGCGAGTCTAGCTCCGCGTCCCGCTAATCTACCGCGTCTAGGCTGTATAATTCTGCAAATAAAGATTTTCATTAGATATAATTCTAGAGTTTGGCATGATTTAAGAATTAGGGTTAGTTACGTAGTAACTAACCCCCTAAAATGAATGGTAACTAACCCCCTAAAATGAATAAAGTCATTGGTCTAAGAATCAATAGAAAATGATATACTAGGTTAGATACGAATCGTATCTAACCCCCTAAAATGAATTGGACTCATAAACGTAAGACCATATGATATGCAGGGATATATATGACTGTATGAAACTTTCATGCATTGAGGACTTTAGACGTGTTCATGCTTGGGAAACAATTTACATAGACATAAAACTCTTAACCTAGAGGCTCTGATGCCAACTGAACTGTCACGCTCCGGTCCTCGATCCAAGGCGTGAGCAGCCGCCACGCTATCCCGGATGTTAACATTAAATTCTCAACTATCAACAAACAAACGGACAGAACCTCCCCATAAATCGGAGGTCCATCCTATATCAAAATCTCGTCAATCAATAACATATCAATGTATAAAGGTCAACCAGGCAAATTATCAGCACAACCAACCAATCAACATCCCTGTCAATATCCAAAATACATAAGACTAATCCAATCCTATCCATAGACCTCTACTGTCATGCCCCTATCAAAGACATGAACAGTCGCTAGTCACCCCTCCTGTGATTTAGAGGTGGCACCGAGCGAACCTAATAGACAATCCTAGACATGACACGTTTCCTAAAATGATTGAACACAATAGTATAATTTGCAATACAATGAAATGAGAGTTATAATAATATGTACGATTCTTTACATACAGTCATCCCTTTTATATACATGTACAATGGTTTATCTACAATCCTAAATATACAATATATATATATATATATATATATATATATCATCCCATATCTTTAAACACAATCCTACGGAAGAATGGTTAACACCATATCCAGGTCCGATGTCTCCAATAAAACCTCGTACACTGCTACGTCGCAACATGTCCCACTATAGCTATCTCTGTGGAATAGAAAGTGAAGGGTGAGTATTATGGGGAATACTCAGTGAGTAAGAGGGTATATATAAGTGTGTTCAATATGTTGGTGAAAAATAGAGTATCAAAATGATTCAATAAATACACAAGTCCGCATAATGTATGAAAACAGTGCATAATGAACAATTCATCATAAATCATTCTTTTTCATACATTTCAAATACATATGCATCCATATCAATCGAATCATACAAGTATTGAGCATACCAAAATCAGTTCCTGGCAAAGGTCAACCATGACCAATGGCAGGCGTATCAGGGGTTTTTATATGCAAAGTTAGAAAATGCTCTCAACCCCGACGTTGGCGACGGACCTCATCAGGTGCTAGACCAGGGCGTTACCTAGTCCTCCCCCTTTCGAGTTCAACCCAACTAGTACAATATCGAGTCCCAATATCATATACGACGTTTTGGAATACCTACTCAGAAGCATATCCGGATATAATGGATGGCTCTGCAAACGCCCTTTGTAGCTATGGCATACCCAACTCATGGGCGTATCTCATAAATCATATCATCATAGCATGCATAAAGGCTCTCGTCCAATAACATAATATCATTATAATGTACGTACCATGCCAACATTTATCAAACCATATCAAACACTTTTCATAATTGATTTCATAAAATCATATGCATATCGATGCAATGGCACATTTTTCATTTCGCAAATCATTTGGATGCATATTTCACAATAAAATCTTGTTGTGGACACTTCAATGATTCACAAAACATTTTACAAATCCATTCCAAAAATTATAGCACACGATCATAATTCATGCTTGCATTGAAAAGCGTTTTAAAACATATTGTTATGCATTGAATACATAATATAATAAATCCTGCTCATTATATGCGGGAGGGTACGCCACTCCCGACACGAATCTCGAGACACACAAAAAAAATGCTCTACTCAGTAACACCAACAAAGTTCTATAAACACAATATAGAATATGTGCCACTTAAGAGATCATATGATGCGTATATAATAATGTAAATGTGATGCAACCCAAGTTATAGACAACCCAAGTTATAGACAAATCTAGGGTTTTCAAGTTATATTCTTGCGCCATTTAGGGAATTGACCATACGTTCCTCAATCGGGATCGGAATTGGGAAATTTCAATTTCCATGGTTGACTCACATAAAAACTCACACTTTTTGTATTGAACTTATCTCCAAAATCTCGGTGAAAGATTTCTTAAAGTTCATATTTTCAAACCAATCTAAATCTCACTCTCCATTCTGTCCTATTTTAGCAAATTTCCCCTATCTCACAATCTATTCATGCAAAGACTCTGATTTTTGACTATGTTGTAGTCAAGACACAAGGCTACAACTTCTTAGTTGGGCACTTTCTCAAATTCCTAGTGCAAATCCCTGAAATAGCAATATTTTGCCCACATTACATTTTAGAAGTTTGTTCTGACCAATTTTTAGCACAACCATCACAACGTTTAACACATAACTCCTATTTACTTGAAATTGTTGAGGGTACGCCACTCCCAGCATGAATCTCGAGGCACATACAAAAAAATGTTACCCTTAATATCACCAACAAAGCTCTATAAATATAATGTAAAATATGTGTCACTTAAGAGATCATATGATGTATATATAATAATGTAAATGTGATGCAACCCTAGTTATAGACAAACCTAGCGTTTTCAAGTTCTATTCTTGTGTCATTTTAGGGAATTGACCATAAGTTTCTCAACCGGGGTCGGAATTGAGAAATTTAAATTTTCATGGTTGACTCACATAAAAACTCACACTTTTCATACTGAACTTATCTCCAAAATCTCGGCGGAAGATTTCTTAAAGTCCACATTTTCAAATCAATCTAGATCTCACTCTCCATTCTATCATATTTTAGCAACTTTCCCCTATCTCACAATCTATTCATACAAAGACTCTGCTTTTGGACTATGATGTAGTCAAGACACAAGGCTACAACTTCTTAGTTGGGCACTTTCTCATATTCCTAGTGCAAATCCCTGAAATAGTAACATTTTGCTCACATTACATTTTAGAAGTCTGTTCTGACCAATTTTTAGCACAACCATCACAACGTTTAACATATAACTCCAAATTACTTGAAATTGTTACAGTACCTAGATGACACATAACCTTACATTTTTTATATTTTGGGTTTCTTTCAATTATGCCTCGAAGGGGTCTAAAATTGACCACCAAAATCTCTATTCAGTTTTGGTTGAGAAACAGAATCATTTCTGCACAGTTTTGGGCGATTTTGTATAACTCTTGATTCCCATGGCCGAATTGACTGCCAATTTCACAGTAGGTGGATACAAGGGAGATCTACAATGTTTCCTATTTGTGGTTTTGCAAACATGGGCTGGAAGGGGTTGTGCAACGCTACTAGTTTTATTGTTGAAAAATGAAGGACCCTCTGACGAGTTTTAGAAGAATGGCTGTAACGTTTGACACAAGTGTCAAATTGAGGTAATCCATACTCGTTTGACACAAGTATCCGGAGTGAACGAAATCCGTGATCGATCAAAATTTGACCTTGACATCAAAACGCGTGGAATCTCACTATAGACACCGTTTTACATGTAAATTCCAAAAATATAGGAATTGAGTGGAAATGAGACCGTTGCTCAATCAAATTTTGATTTGGCCCATAAATTTAGGGTTTATCAGGTGAAAATCTAGGGTACCAATCACTTTTGTGCTACAACTTAAATTTTGATTTTTTTGTCTTAGGCATTCAGTTTTAAAGTGAATTTAGCACGTATAAACCACATGACGTTAATTTTGCACGCGTGGATTTCATTTTGGCTCGGTAGGTTAAATTCTCATCCTACCAGGCGAGTTTTGGCAAATTTCTCAAAATCTTGTTTTGACTTGTAAAAATCATTAGTTAGCCTAAATTTGGCTTCTTGGCAAAATTTTAGCAATTTTGCACGGGCAGACTTTGATTTGGCTTGGTCGAAGCTCATTTCTCACCCCCGGCGAGTAGTCATCGAGCACTCCCGAGCAAATGATGTGGTTTTGTGCAAATTCAAGTTTTGTTAACTTTCTAGGGTGATTTTGCACGTGTAATTTCGTTGGACTCAAAATCGCACGCATAGATTTTAAGATGGCCCGGAAGGGTCCCTTTTTAGCCCCCGGGGTCATGCCCAAAATTCTTCTAACGCATTTTGGGTCGGAAAAATTTTTGAATGATTTTCTATATGAATAAAAAGATATATCATATATGGAGTAATGAGAAATATAATATACAGTACACCGCGTTTATATGACTGGTCACCAAAATTTGGTTACTTCTCCATTTTTTATGTTTTTGAATTCAATGATAGTCTTGATTTTCTAATTATACATCTTTAGCCTGATGTTTGGACTTCATGTGTCGTAGTCGAGAGTTGGAATGGATTCTGAGTGCTGTTCACCTTCTTCCTTAAATTATCAAAATTCTACAACTTGACCCAATTTTCAAATAGTCACGTCTCTTTAAATTCTTAACCATTTTTTGTTTTTTTATATGATTGAAAAGTATTTTCCGAGAGAATTCTAACCATAAAAAATCAAATCATGAAAAATTGTATTTTAAAAGATATGAGTATATAAACTTTTTGTTAGTATTTGAAAAATCTCATAATGTACTTTACACATGTTTGTCAAATTTTGCAAATTTGATCATCATACAATAAGCATGCTATGTGTAAAATCGAAAGCATTCCGTTAATCTATTTCGAGTTTCCATTAATGCACCATAAACAATATTCATGACATTTTTCATGTTTTTAATACCCATAGAGAGGCAGGAAACAACCCAAATATGCTCTGATACCAATATGGATTAAAATAAACCAGCAAATTCAATTTTCATATGCAAAAGTTCCTGGATCGTAAAAGAATCATTTACTATTTCGATGATTAGGTATTCTAGATTTAAAAGATATCACAAACCAACAAATGCCTTGTTGAATGGATGATCAATCTTCTCAAACTCTTTCTCTTTTGAGAGTTGTCTCCTTTCATTCTCTCACTAAAATGCCTTCCATATTTTTAACACGTACTCGAAAGTACTTTTGCATTCCCATTTTTCTCATTTTGGTACGATTCATCAAGAAATAGGAAGTTGTGGTAATTCTAAGGAGAGAGAGAGTGAGTTGAGGGAGAGGAGGAGTTAACGGGTAGTTACCAAAAAACCACACTCTCCCACTTATTTTGTTTTTCAAATTCAAACTTAAAACTTAAAGGGTTTGGGTCAATCCATATAGGCTTACCCACACCATTTCCAATAGTTTCAATTGCCATCATTTCTCTAGATGAATGTAACCATCCTTTACTCACCAATTTCTCATTAACTTGCAAAACAACATGTGGTTCCATTTAGAACATTCTATAGCTTTCTCTTGGAGTTGTAAAGTTTTATATAGCGAGATCCATCTGTCAAAATAATTGAATATGTTCCTTTGCTTCAATATATATCTAGTATGATATACAATTGCAAAAACAGTAGCATATTTTCCTCTTTTTACAACTCATTGTGGTGCTATTGCTTTTGTTAGAAGATATCTATATGACAATATCAAAATAAATATCTCAATAAATAGTTGAAAATTAAATATATTCTCGATTTAAAAACTAAGTATTATCTCATCAACTATATCAAATAAAGAGTGTAAAAAATTAAAATATATTCAACAGTCTAAGCAATTAAAATCTTAAAGTAATGAACTACTTTGTTGAATACATATAATGAATACATCTATCTTCTTACTTGAATGCTGCAAAGAAATTAAAACAAGTTTATATTACTCTTTCATAACCAACTACGATACAAAATTAAACCTTTTTACACTCAATCCCCCGTCATTTTTTAAACTTGTTAAAAGTTGAACACACTTTCGAATATCGTATTACAATAACACTCAAACATTGTCCTTTTTTTTTGGGTACACAAAGAAATTCAAGATCAAAATTTTTATAAGAGGGAGGAGGAGGATATTAGTTTATCTATAGCTCACTGGCTGAAACATTTTCATTTGTGTTATGACTTCATTTTGTCTCACTCTTGGAAATAGGTAGCGAGTTGCCCATGTGAGTTTGACCCGACCCAACACCTTTTTATTTGAAATTCAAATTATATGATAAATAATAAAGGGGGAGTAGTTTTATGAAAAACTAACTCTTTAACCCCCCCCCCCATTTGTTTTGAATTTCAAATAAAGGGAGTTAGTTTCCTTTTTTTGATACGAATAAACGTAAGAATAAAATCCATTTTTTTGTGTGTGTGAAAGAGTGGATGAAGAACAAAAAAAAGATATACGTTTTCTTTTAGCAAAAGGAAGGGAACATCAACACTTGAGGGTTCTTGGAGATTTGAATCTATACCACATTCAAAGTTCTTGGATTGTGAAAATCAAGATACATTCATACGTTACTACTCTTTATACCTGTGCATCAAAAGGGTTAGTGATTTAATCCTTAATTTTGGAAAGTTTATTTTTCACATTTCAATTTGAAGTATGAAGATCCATATTCGATAATTGTAAAATAATCATCAATGGTATTAGAGCATGAAAATGTTATTTCCTTTTTTTTACGTGAGAAAATAATATGGGTTATATTAAATGCCATGTTAGAGCATTGTCAATGGTAACATCCATTCTAGTCTATGAAATGCTCTAAAATTTTAACAGAAAAATGCTCATAATATCAGGAATAATTCTATAAAAAAATCATGCATGCACGTCGAGTATTTTTTGAGATAAATGAAAGCCTAGCCGAAACTTTATCTGCTTATATCTCTTTGCATAGTGTGTTTATATGATTAGATTTCTTATTAAAAACACTTTCCAACCATATAAAAAACATGCAAAATGGTTTACAAATGAAGGAGATATAGTCTTGAGAAGTTAGAATTGAATTGCAGAATTTTTAAGTAGGGAAGAAGAAGATGAACAGTAGACCAGTGACAATTCCACTCTTGAACGTTCATGCGTGTGACCCAAACTCTAGACTCTAGGCATCTGATATGAAAATTAAGGCCATGATTGGAAGTAGAGACATCAAAAATGGGAGGGTAGTCAGAATCTGGGAGCCTGAAATCACAGGGAAGGTAGCACGTGGAGGTTACGCGCCGCCCTGGGCGAGTGGGCGCGTGGCATATCTTGCCCACCCTCCCCGGTGGCATGTGATGGCGTGTGAGGTGTTGTTTCTGACCAGAAATTTTATGGAAATCATTTACAGTCCTTTGTGGATTTTTTTTGTAATTTTTATCTTATTTTTCTAAGATAAAAAATATTTTTTATTGATTTTAAATTAATAAAATCCTTGAAAAATTACAGAAAAATTAATTTTTAGTTTCAAAAATTTCTGAAAATTTCTAATATGTTAAGAAAATTATTTTGTATTAGTTGACTACCTAAATTAAATTTTTTTAACTGCCTATTCGAATTTATGCTCATTGATTTATGTATGAAAATTTTGTTTTTTTTTCACATAAATTAATTGAATATTTGAGCATAATTATTAGAAATGGTATTTTAAAATTTTGTGATTGGCTTTGTGATCAATCTGATATTTACCCTATTTTTAAGATATGGTGAGGATCAGACGCACTCTTGTCAGTCTCTAGGAGAGACATAAAGACAAGAAGATTTCAAAATGTTTGGAGAATGTTTGGAAAAGTTAGATATAATGATAAATTATAAAATGAATCCAAAACACGATTTGCCACAACATTGAGAGTTATGAGTCAAAAACGCTATGAGTTTCTGCATTTGGGTCACTGGTATGGAAGAGATAAAGCCGACATTAATATGATAAGAAATTATCTCTCTGATGATTTGGTGAAAATGACTGATGAAATAATAAAAGAGAATGAACGGATCATTCACAAAAATTTCAAACTAAGATTACTTAAAATATGGAGAGATAAACAAATTTAGATTAAGATGAAAAAATCACTATCTTTAAAGATAAACGGTTCTACACCATAAATTGTTAGGAGATTTGCTTCTATTGATAGCCTTTCAAAAGCAATAGTCAATATGGTTACTCGCATGTTTATGAAAGAAAAGAATGAATTAATTAATATATCTTTTTTTTCTTTGTAATATAGTTGTGTACTATGATTAGGAAAAGTAGAAACCTATCGACATGTGTAGTAGACCATTTTTTTATATATAAATATGTATTTAGAATGTTTTTAATATTGTAAAAGCGATGCATTTCTATATGAGTATGCATGTATATGAAAAAGATGTATTCTTATTTCTCATGATTCTAAATATGTGAAGTTTTTTTAGTGAAAGATTTTAGATTAGAAAATTTTAAATAATTCTCACCTAAAATCTAATAAATTTTGTTGCTTTAAAAATCAAAATTATGATAATCAAACATTTGGATCATAGATGATGATTGGAAATTTAGTGAACTTTTGAGTCTATACCTTATGTTCGTTTATCATAAATGTTGATTTTAATCACAAAATTGTATGCATTAGATGGGTATGAAAACTCACGATTACCTCTCTTTGAAAACCCAAACTATATTATCAAAATCTATAATAGCAAACCTTTAACAAGGGTGAAAAATTCAATGGCGACAATTATGATATTTGGCGCCATAAGATATGGTATGCACTGAAAGTGCAAGATAGCTTATAGGGTATCAATAATATCATGCAAGATCTTGAAGTAAGAAGCACTGCTCAACAGAAAAGAGATCAAGAAGCTTACCATGCGTGGAAGAAGAAAGATTCCACTATACGTTGCATCTTGGTCAATTTTGTAGTTGATAATCTCATTTACAAATGTAAACAATTCTCTATTGCTCATGACATATAGGTGTACCTTAGAGAGAAGTATGAAGGTACTAGTGTGACTCGTTTGAAACAGTTGACAATCAAGTTTGACACCTATGAAAAAAAAAAAGCTAATCACAACATCGAACAGCATTTGAGGACCATGTCAAACATGATAAGGGAATTGAAATTAGTTGGTCACGTTCTCTCTGATGAGCGAACAACAAGTTCAGACTTTAATCTAATCCCTTCCAAATCAGTGGGAGCACTTAAAAGTCAATCAGACTCATAATAATAGCATTAAGACTTTTTCTGATATTACTTGCCACGTGGAACTCAAAGATAAGCAACTTGGTACCACAAGATCAATTTCTAATACCTTTTGTAGTTGAATCTAGTTCCCAGAAAGTTTCGGGTTTTAAGTGCAAGAGGAATAAGAACAAAGGCAAGAAAGGGAAATAAGCTGAAAAAGGGTCTAAGAAGAACAATTCCAACCACAAGAACAAACATAAGTGGTTTTGGAAAATAAAGACAAGAGCAAGTTGAAGTGTTACAATTGCAAAACTCTTGGTCATTTCACTTGAGAATGCCCCAAGCCGAAAAAGGTAACGCCTTGTTACGCTTCTCTAAGTGTTGTAAATGTCTCTAGTACTATTTTACTTTCTGAATCCTATCATGTGTGAATTACAGAGTTAGGAGCAACAAACCATGTGACAAGAGATCGGAAAGCGATCGTAGATTTTCATCAAGTTTCTCTTGGTACAATATGGATATACGTAGGGAACAATACGAGAGTAGATGTCAAAGAGATTGGCACTTGCAAACTAGAGTTACGAAGTGGACAAACCCTAATCTTACATGATTTTCCCTATATACTGGAGATTCGACGAAATTTAATTTTTGTTATTATTTTTCTTAGACTTGGTTATGATTTAAACTTTTCTCGTAATAGGGTCTATATCTATTATAATGGTATGTGTTGACTTAGTAGAGTTTTGATAATGATAAATTAAAAGAAAAATAGTTCAAGAAAATAAAAAAAAATAGTTAGAAAATTCAAAAGACTGCAGTTCATGTCGACCTGGTTAGTAAACATATCGACCTGCTATGTCGACCAATTCATGATATTCACACATACACATCAACCCGTTTGTTGTTCTTGTCAACCTGAGATAAATGATTTCTATATAAACAAGTGTCTGAACACTTCAACCCACACAAACATACATCGACCTGAACAATGAATGTCTTATAGATCAGACATTCCAATACATCGATCTAAACACAAATCTTGTCGACATGAAACTATAGAATAGTGACACATCAACCAATTCATTCTAACAATCAACCAATTTCACCTATGAATAGTAACATATCAACATGATAACACTTGTGTCAAAAACATACACTTCAACCCGCTATTGTACTTATCGACCTAGCCAAGACACATCGACCAATTTATTTAGACACGTCGACCAATTCAACTAATGAATACTAACACATCAACTTGAGATTTGCATATGTCGACCGGTTGATATATGTTTTTGATATTTACTTATTAACACATCAAAATTTTTGTTGATCTGTAGAAAACACATCAACCAATTAATTTATCCAGGTCTACCAATTCTTACTAGCACAATAGTATGTCGATGTATGCTGTAATACCTATCAACCTGATACTTATTTATTCATTGATCACATATCGACCTATTCTTTTCTTACCGACACACATATGTACATTGACCAATTTAGTTACACACGTCGACCAATTTATTACCTGAATAGGAATATATTGATGCATTAAAATGACTTCTCGACCTACTCTTCACTAAGTCTGAAACATCACACATCGACATGGCTGAAAACTTGTCGACACACATATGCATATTAACCAATTTAGTTACGCATGTCAATCAATTTATTACCTGAATAGAAACATATTAATGCATTAAAATGACTTGTTGACCTACTCTTCACTAAGTCTGAAATATCACACATCGACATGGCTGAAAACTTGTCGACACACATATACACATCGACCAATTCAAAAACAAATATCTACCTATTGAATTTTGCACAGTGACCTGTCGACCTGTTTTGATAAAATTACACTAGAAATGTTTTAAATTCAGGTCGATGTCTATTTTCATGTTGTCGACCTGTGTATGTCAGAAATCAGATCTAGCAAACAAATTTGAACTTAACGGACGTCTCGTTTCTTCGATTTCTGAAATGTTTTTTTTTTTTAGTAAAGTTAACGTTTAAATGCAGCATAAGTAAGTTCTGATTGGCTTATTTAAAAGAGGCGCCAAAAAAAGGAACGAAATTTTAGTGCAAACGAAGGAACTGTTGCAAAATTTTAATGGCGGAAATTAAATACCCAAAGTTTGGATGCAACAACCACTACCAACCCTCAACGGATCTATTCAATACCTTAATAAATATTGAGGCGCTAAAAATATATAAAAAAAAAAAAAGGAGAAGAGATTTGAATGCACCATTGAATACTCTGTAAAATCCTCACTGTGCACTTTGAAATTTCCTAACTACCTTAAGTGTTCTATTGATTCTTACACTGTCAAATAAGAGGAAAGTAAGCCTCAACTCTTGACATTTATTTCTTAGATTATTACGAGTGTCTAAGATTAAAGAGTGAGTGTTACTGTCTTAAGTCTAGAAAAGTCAAATTCAATCTGAGTGAAATTAAATTGAAGTGTTCTAACAAAGCACTGTACAAGGTTGAACTTGAACATGTAATCAAGTTTGTAATATAAGTAATTAGTGAAAAATCTAGGGAGAGTTTGGAAGTGGACGTATACTGAGTTTGGTAGAACCATTGTAAAAATTTCTTGTGTCTTCTTTAATTAAATTTTTATTTATTGTTATTTTGTTTTAAATTTTTAAAAAGTCTCAAAAAGCTCATATTTAACTATTCATCATTCCCCTCTAGTTGAATAACAATCGGTATCAGTGCGGGTGTGTTGTCAAGAAACTTAACAGCTTAACACTAAAGATTCTAATAGCAATCAACGGAGACAATGTACCAATTGAAGTCTGCTCAACAAATCATGCATCATTCTTCAATGGAAGCAACTTCAGCTACTGAAAGCAAAGGATACGTAATTTCATAATTACACAAGATCTGAATGCATCGGAAATAATTGAAGAAAGGGTTGAATTCCTTACTGAAGAAATAGATGGAGTACGTATGCTAGTCAAATTGAAAAATATGACTATGGAGCAAAAGAAAGCCTATCAAGCTAACTGCAAAGCAATTAATCTTTTTCATTTTGCATTGAACATCAACAAATACAATCAAGTCTCTTCATCATAACAACAAAGGAAATTTAGGAAAGGCTCGAAACTACCTACGAAGGGACTGATCAAGTTCACAAGAGCAAGATCAGACTACTGAAGCAAGAATATAAAGTTTTCAAAATGAATGATGGAGAAACAATAAGTCAGATGATCACAAGATTTAATCAGGTTACTATTGAGCTCAGCTTACTTGGAAAAGGAATTTCTCAAGAAGATATGGTAGACAAAATTTTGAGAAGTCTACCAAAGTCATGGGAACCTAAGGTTACAACAATCAAGGAATTTAAAAATCTTGAGACTCTGACAATGGATGAATTCGTTGGATCTTTGATAACTCATGAGATGAAACTGAATGTGAAGGAGTCTATCAAAGAAGAAAGAGGCCAAGGAGTAGCATTAAAGACTGATAATGAAGAAAGCACGTCAAACTCAGAAAAAGAAGAGGATAAAGAAGATGAAGCTCTTTTGGCAAGAAAATTCAGAAAGTTTACGATGAAGAGAAGGAACAAGAACAAATCCTTCTTCAAAAAGCCAGAAAAGAAGGAGAAAATCATATGCTTTGAATGCAAAAAGCTGGGGCACATGAAAGCTAACAGTCCTTCTCTAAAAAAGGATCAAAAGAAGTATAAAAAGGACAGAAAAGAGAAGAAAAAGAAGGCATTTGCTGCATGGATTGACGAAGACTCAAGCTCAAGTGATGAAGAGTAAAATGAGGAATAGGCCAACATCTGTTTTATGGCAAGTGAAGAAATCGTAGATAATGAGGTAAACTCTACATCATATTCATCTTGTTCCGATTCTTCTGATTCTGAAAATAATTTCACCATTGAGGAATTACATGAAGCACTGCTAGAAGCACTAAATGAATTGAAGAGATCAAAAATGAAAAATAATTTGTTAAAGAAAGATCTAGTTGAAAATATTAAAACTCTAGAAAAATCAATAATTGAAATAGAAACATTAAAAATGAAAAGTGCTGAGCAGGAACAGAAAGCTGTCGAAATTAAAGAAAAATTGAAAAATAAACATTTAAATGAGGACAACAAGAAGTTAACAAATGAAAACACAATTTTAATGAAAGAATTAGATGAATTGAAAGAGGAGAACATTAGGCTAAACACCATACTAATGAAATTCATCTAAAGCCAAGAAAAGCTAAATGTCATGTTAGGAGTACAAAAAGCTGTATTTGACAAAACCGGTTTAAGATACACCCCAAACCAAACACAAAAGAAGTTATGTAAATTTTTTGTGCCAAGTTCTAAGAATGCTAAATCACAAAGATGTCACAATTGTCTGAAAATTGGACATAAATCAGAAGTATGCAAATTAAGAAACCCAATTTCAGACCGTACTAACAATCTAAGTGTGATTACTGGATATTACAAGTACTGTAAGAAGATTGGATACTCAATTTATAATTGTTAGTTCCTAAACTCATCTAGAGTAAGCCTACAATGGATCTCCAAAAATAAATTTAAAACTAACTCAGTCAGATCCAAAAAGATATGAGTACTAAAGATAAAAGTGTGATTGTTCTTTGCTGTAGGTGTGCTTAAAATCAAGAGAATCTGTCGGAAAGTCTGTGTGATGCATAGATAGTGGATGTTCAAGACATATGATTGGAGATATATCAAAATTCTCTTACCTTGAAAGTAAGAAAGGAGGAAATATTGCATTTGGAGACAATTTAAAGGGAAAAATCATCGGCATAGGCAACATAGGAGGTAAGTCCTCTGAATCTCAGATTCAAAAATGTACTGCTTGTTTTTGAAATGAAATTGAGTTTATTAAATGTCTGTCAATTGTGTGATAACGGTTATACAATCACTTTTGAATCTGATGCATGCTTCATTATTGACAAATCATCTAACTCTGTGAAATTTACTGGTCAGAGAAAAGGAAATATATATGTAATTGACTTAGATCAATCAGAAACCTCTAATGAATCTTATTTAGTTGCTGTAAATAAAAACTCATCTTAGCTATGGCACAGAAAATTAGGACATGCAAATATGGACACATTTTCAAAACTAATTAGGAAAGACATTGTAAAATATCCACCAAAGCAAAAATTTGAAAAAGACAAATTATGTGATGCATGTATGAAAGGAAAACGAATCAAAACTTCTTTTAAATCGAAAAATTGTATGTCAACAGGAAATCCTCTAGAACTTCTTCACATTGATTTATTTGAATCTATTAGAATATAAAATTTAAGTAGAAAATATTATAGATATGTTATCATTGATGATTACTCTAAATTCACATGAGTTTTATTTCTTGACAAAAAAGAAGCTAGTGAGGCATCTATCAAATTGTACAAAAAAGTTCAAAATGAGAAATGAATGTCTATTAAGAGTATTAAAAGTGATCATAGTAATAAATTTGAAAATAAAACCATGGAAGATTTTTGCAGTCATTATGGTATTGACCATAATTTCTCAGTTTCTAAGATACCTCAACAAAATAGGGTGGTAAAAAGGAAAAATATAACACTTCAAGAAATGGCTAGGACAATATTCTGCGAAAATAACTTACCTAAGTTCTTTTGGACAAAGGTTGTAAACATTGTTGCTATATTTTGAATAGAGCACAAGTAAGGCCAATCCTAAAGAAAACTCCTTACGAACTTTATAAAGGAAGAAAACCACATATAGCATACCTTAAGGTATTTGGATGCAAATGTTTTGTCTTAAACAATGAAAAAAAAGTATTATGAAAATTTGATACAAAAAGTGATAAATGTATTTTTTTATGTTATTCATTGGCAAGCAAAACTTATAGAGTCTACAACAAAAGAATCATAACAGTAGATGAGTCAATTTACATTAAGTTTGATGAAGAAAATGATTTCAATCAAAGAAAGTTGGATGATGAAGAAGTATCCGAGAGATTAAATGGAATAAATCTGTCTGAGAAAGAAGAGTCAAATGAACTCATGGTGCAGGAGGAAAGAAATGAAACTCAGCATGAGTAAGAGATCAAATACCTTCAGATTAGGAAAGATGTAAATCCAGATAACATAATTGGGAACATCTATTCATGAGTATGTAACTGTCATTTCTTAAAATGAACCCAAAAATGTGGATGAAGTTTTAGAAAATAAATATTGGATAATGGCAATGCAAGATGAGTTAAATCAATTTGAGAGAAATAAGATATGAAATCTAGTTCTCAGACCTACAGATCAATCAGTAATAAAAACCACGTGGGTTTTCAAAAATAAGCTTGATGAATTTGGCACAATAACAAGAAACAAAGCAAGATTAGTGGACAAAGGTTATAATCAAGAGGAATGAATTGATTATGATAAAACTTATGCACCAATAGCAAGATTAGAAGCAATTAGAATGTTGCTTGCCTTATTTTGTTTTATGAATTTTAAGTTTTACCAAATGGATGTCAAAAGTGCATTTCTGAATGACTATTTAAATGAAATAGTATATATTGAACAACCTCCTGGATTTGAAAATCCAAAGAGTCTTGAATATGTGTACAAATTAACTAAAGTCTTGTATAGTCTGAAGTAAGCTCCTAAAGCTTGGTATGAAAGATTAAGCAACTTTTTGATAGAAAATGACTTTGAACGAGGAAAGATAGACATCACTCTGTTTATCAAAAAGAAATATGATAATTTCGTGATCATACAGGTATATGTAGATGACATAATATTTGGAGGAACTAGCACGAGAATGTGTGAGAAATTTACAGTCAAAATAAAGGGAGAATTTGAAATGAGTATGATGGGAGAATTAAATTACTTACTTGAACTACAAATCAAACAATCAAAAAATGGAATGTTCATAAATCAATCAAAATATACAAATGACTTTATTAGAAGATTTGGGTTCAATGACTGCAACAGAAATGCAACTCCAATGAGTACAAATATTAAGTTAGACAAAAACGAAAAATGATAAATCAATTTGTCAAAAACTTTATAAAAGTATGATTGGGTCTTTGCTTTACCTTACTGCTTCAAGACCTGACATACAATTCAATGTATGTTTTTGTATTAGATTTTAGTCAGATCCAAAAGAATCCCACTTGATTGCAATCAAAAAAATCTTCAGATACTTAAAAGAAACTACTCACTTACGACTTTAGTACGACAGAAACTCAAGCTTTCAATTGCATGGGCTCTGTGATGCTGACTTTGCTGGATGCGAAGTTAATAGAAAAAGTACAAGTGGTACTTGTCAATTTTTTATAACCATGTTGGTATCATAGCCCTCTAAAAAGTAAAGTAGTGTAACATTGTCAACGACAAAAGCTGAATATGTTTCAGCTAGACAATGCACAGTACAGATCCTTTGAATCAAACATCAAATGAAAGATTATGGGTTAGATTTTGATTACATTCCAATCAAATGTAATAACATAAGTGCAATAAATCTCACGAAGAACCCAGTGTATCACTCAAGAACGAAACATATAAAAGTAAGATATCATTTCATTCAAGACCATATTCTGAAAAATGAGATTACTCTTGAGTATATTGACACTTAAAAATAAATTGATGATATCCTCATCAAACCTTTAGATAAAAATAGATTTTGTGAATTAAGAAGGGACTTGAGAATGATAGAAATGAAAAAATAGAAAAAAAGGAACGAAAAATAGAGTATTACTTCTCTGAATAATAGTTTTCAGGTCGACATATTTATCAAAATATGTTGACGAATTGAAAATATACAGAGTCATGTCGACCTTATGAGCATTAGATTTAAGAACCTTGTCGAACTGATCTTGAACCAATACTTAAAATAAAACTCAAAAGATAACACATCAACCCAACGTTAATGATGTCGACCTGAGCAACAGCAAGAAGGCAGATCGATGCCTTTATTACTGTGTTGACCCAATTATGTAGAAACCACCAAAACAGGTCAATGTGTTTTTAATTGTGTCGACCTGTGATATAACTAATAAAATACGAACAGTCGGCGTATCGACCTGTTTAACCCTTATCCCTAAATTTTAAACTTTCTCTCTCTCTCTTCCGAAACCCTAAACTCCTACATTCGTAACCCTAAATCCTAAATCGAAACCCTAGCCTACCAAATCATCACAAGAATCTAACCTCAATGGCTCTTAAGATAAAAATGGCCATCAAGAAACCCACGGAACCCTCAAAATGAACTACCAAACCTATGGGAAAGGGCACCTCCTCCTCTACGTAATCTACGAAACCACTATCTCCTCCGCCGCGACCATTCCCTCAGTTCAGTACCTATAAGTTTCAGTCGATAGAATAGAGTGAACTATACGATAGGGTATTTTCGAAAAGAAAGGTGAATCACGGATAATTGATCGATTGGGCATTTTTTAAAAGAGTTAACTCAAATATGAAGAACATCCGATTGAGGTATGCCCTTCTTTTCTCTTGAACCCCAACAAATATATTTATGAGAAGGAAGTCAAACTGTTCTACAACAATCTAGATATTATTTGTAAAGAACCTACGGATGAGATGCGAATTACTATAGATGACCATTTTGTCTCATGTGCATTCAAGACCTTTGTGAATGGAAGAATTTAAAATAACACCTAGGAAAATATGTGAGAATATTGGTATGTCATGGGTCTCTTATGAAAAGTATGAGCTCTATATGAAATCAAGTTATCTAGATAATGTTAGGGTTGTTTACGATGATGAGAACCTAACAGTGGTGAACACTAATGCTACTGAACTTGGTTTTCATGAAAGAATTCTGCATCTGATAGTTAGTCATGTATTAAGACAAAGAGGAGGTAACTACACTACAATTTTAAAGGAGGATTTCCAGTTAATGGTCTGCGTTATAAGTAAGAAGAATCCCAGACTATATTATATTGTTCCCCACTTTATGATTTCTACTCACAGATCTGAAAGCTCTCTATTGCCCTGTGTTAGTATGATAATTGATATCTTGTTTAAGAATAGAGTGGAGTTGGAGAAAGATTCGATTGTTGAATTAAGTGACAAAAATTCAATCAATGCATCCTCAGTATTAAGGGCTAGATGGATGAGCAATAGTGAGGGAGAATGGGTGAGAAAAGAAGGGGGATCAGACAAGAGACAGGCTAAGGAAATTGAAGTTGAGGCTGATGAGGAAACTAAAAATGTTCCGAGAAAGGAAAGGAGGACTGAAGAAAGGGAATCTTCTAGCATTCAACCAATCACATTTCAAATGATTTAGGATAAGTTGGAACATATAGATAGAAGACAAACCATGATTAGTCAAATGAGTTGCTTTAACAGGATAGAACTTTATAGTGTGCAAGAAAAATTGGATGCTTTGATGAAAGAGAAAGGGAAGCCAAAGAAGGATCTCAAACCATTGAAATCAATCTAGCTAGGAGTCTATTTTTCTGTTATCTGACCATGTTTTCTAACCTATGAACTATGGTTGTGTCCTTTTCTGGTTATGCTTAATGTTTATTGCATTTTATAGTTCTTTCTCTTCTGCAAATGGACATGGAATATGAATTGAATATGAGCTGGACTAAATATGTATGCTGCTGCTGAACATTGTATACTATTAGAAAAGTGCATGCTGAATTTGAATAGACAAACATTGTTGAATCTGAAATGTATACTAAGACAAACAAGGAGTACAAATATAAAATGTATGGTTTTGTTGATGACAAAAAGGAGGAGAAAAATGTGAGTTCATGCGTGCTGGAAGTGTGTTTATGTTGTGCTGTATACTGAGTTCATGTATGTTGTGTACTATTGTACTATCTGTTATATATTATTAATGTGCACTGTTGTATGTGTATGCTAATATGCTGAAAATGAATGTCTAAGTATAGCATATGCTAAAGTACTGAAGGTTTGAGTATGTGCTGATGCGTATGTGGTGATGTTGTATGTTGTTATGACATAAGTATGTGTGAATGTGTTGAATGTCTAAAGTAGAAATGGTGTACTAAATATATGCTGGGATGTTGTTATGTGAAACATTTGTCAAAAATTAGAATTTAAATTGACTAGGTAGTATAGATTGAATACTAAAAGTTTTGTCATCATTAAAAATGGGGAGAATATTGACCTAATAGAGTTTTGATGATGATAGATTAAAAAAAATAGTTCAAGAAAATAAGAAAAATAGTTAAAAAATTCAGAATACTGCAGTTTATGTCAACCTGGTTAGTAAACACATCAACCTGCATAGTAGGTCCACCAATTACAAATACTATGTCGACCAATTCATGATATTCACATATACACATCGACCCATTTGTTGTTTTTGTCCACCTGAGATAAATGATTTCTATAGAAATAAGTGTCTGAACATTTCGACCCATACAAGCACACATCGACCTGAATAATGAATGTTTTATAGATCAGACATTTCAACACATCGACCTGAGTGCAAATCTTGTCGACATGAAACTATAGGAACTGTGACACATCGATTAATTTATTTGAGCACATCAACCAATTTTACTTATGAATAGTAACATATCAACCTGTTGGTTCAACATATTAACCTAATAACACTTGTATCAAAAACACATACTTCAACCTGTTATTGTACTTGTCGACCTAGCCAAGACATATCGACCAATTCACTTAGACACGTCGACCAATTCAACCAATGAATAGTAACACATCAACATGAGATTGGCATATGTCGACCTGTTGATATGTGTTTCTGAAATATACACATTGACACATCAAAATTGTTGTCGACTTGTAGAAAACACATCGACCAATTAATTTGTTCAGGTCTACCAATTCTTACTTGCATAGTAGTATGTTGATGTATGCTGTAAGACCTGTCGACATGATACTTATTTACTTATTGATCACACATCGACTTGTTCTCTTCTTGTCTACACACATATGCACATTGACCAATTTGGTTACACATATCGACCAATTTATTACCTGAATAGGAACATGTCGATATATTAAAATGACTTGTTAACCTACTCTTCAGTAAGTCTGAAACATCACATATCGACATGGCTGAAAATTTGTCGAAACGCATATGCACATCAACCAATTTAGTTACACACGTTGACCAATTTATTATCTGAATATAAACATGTCGATGCATTAAAATAACTTGTCAACCTATTCTTCACCAAGTCTGACATGGCTGAAAACTTGTCAACATACATGTGCACATCAACCAATTCAAAAACATATGTCCACCTATTGAATTTTGCACAGTGGCCTGTCGACCTAGAATAGTAACTTGTCGACCTATTTTGACAAAATTACACTATAAATGTTTCAAATTCAGGTCAATATCCACTTTGATGTTGTCGACTTGCATATGTCAGAAATCAAATATGGGAAACAAATTTGAACCTAACGGATGTCTCGTTTTTTCGATTTCTGAAATATTTCATTTTTTATCAAAACTAATTTTCAAATGTAGCACAAGTAAGTTCTGATGTGTTTATTTAAAAGAGGCGTCAGAAAAAAGAACGAAGTTTCAGTACGAACAAAGGAACTATTGCAGAGCTTTAATGGCTAAAATTAAATACCCAACATTCGGATACAACAACCACTACCAACCCTCAATGGATTTATTCAATATCTCAATAAATATGGAGGAGCTAAAAATAAAAAATAAAAAATAAAAGAGATTTGAATGCTCCATTGAATACTCTATAAAATTCTTACTGTATACTTTGAAATTTTGTAACTACCTTAAGTGTTCTGTTGATTCTTACACTGTCAAATCAGAGGAAAGCAAGAATCAACTCTTGACATTTGTTTCTTAGATTATTACGAGTGTTTAAGATTAAAGAGTAAGTGTCACTGCCTTAAGTTTAGAAAAGTCAAATTCAATTTGAGTGAGATTGAATTAAAGTGTTCTGACAAAACACTGTATTAGGTTGAACTTGAACCTATAATCAAGTTTGTAATATAAGCAATTAGTGAAAAATCCATGAGGAATGTGAGAGTGGATGAACATCGAGTTTGGTAGAATCACTATAAAAATTTCTTATATCTTCTTTCATTAAATTTTTATTTAATATTATTTTATTTTAAATTTTCAAAAACTTTCAAAAAACTCATATTCAACTATTCACCCCTTCCCTCTATATTCAATTATTCACCCATTCCCTCTAGTTGAATAATAGTATGTATTATGTTTCTGGATATCTCATGGATGATTTTATCACTTTGGATTGTGACAAACGAATATTTAACTATTATATTGATCGTTATATTTTATTAAATATTTGTTCTTCTTGTGATGCTAATGTTGATGATAAAAAATGATATGCTAGACTTGGTCACATTAGATAAGATATGATGAATCAACTAATGAAAGCATATCTATTGGGTTTGCTTACTAAAATCGATTTATCGAATTGTGAATATTGTTTTGCTAGGAAGATAACTCGAAAACCATTCAAAAAGATCGTAAGGGTTGAATTTCTATTACAATTGGTTCACTTTGACATTTGTGATCTAATGAATGTGAAGGCTCAACATGGAGCGTCATATTTCATTATATTTATAGATGATTTCACGTGATTTTGTTATATTTATTTGATTTCACAAAAGTTTGAAGCAGTTAAGTATTTTAGAGGTTATATGAATGAATTGGAAAATTAAATGGATAGAACATTTAAAACCTTATGAACAGATTGAGAACGTGAATATCTATCAGATCAATTCAAGGATTTATATAATGAAAAAAGGAATTATTAAACAATTGACCATTTCTTATACACCAAAACAGAATGATGTGGTTGAGAGAAAAAATAGAACATTGCTGGATATGATGAGATCGATGATGATACAAGCCAACTTGCCCATTTTCTTTTGGGAAGATGCATTGTTAACTATGGTTTATATTTTGAATAGGGTGCCTTCAAAATCGGTATTAACCACACATCGCATAAATTTTGGACTGATAGAACACTGAGTTTGAATGATCTCAAATCTTGTAGATCGGCCACCTATATTCATGACTCTTCCAATAAGTTTGGGAAACTTGGTCCCCAAGGAAAGAAATATATCTTATTAGATATTCTGATTAGTCAAAAGATTATGTATTCATTGGTGAGCGCGATGATGGTACTGTAACGGAAATTGAATTATGAAATATGACATTTTTGGAAAATGATTTTCCTAGTAGAGGTGAAACAACGAAAGGAGAGTTTTTGTTTGAATTAAATAATTCAGATGACAGATTTGTGCTAGATGGATCAAGGGAACCATAAGAAATTGACTCTCTAGATGATCCCAGTAGGAGGGATTCAAGTTCTAATGATCCAACCGAATCATCAATTCGGAAAAGTGTTAGAAAAAGTATACCCAAACGTTATTATAAATTGAAGGGTACGCTTTTATCATTTCTCCATAGTATGAGAACGAGCCTAAAAATGTGAATGAAATTTTGTTCTGTCCTGTTAAGGATGAGTGGGTGAAAGCAATGGAGGAAGAAATGGAGTCGATGGAATCCAACTAAGTTTGGAAACTACTTGATTTTCCACCTAGGCGCAAATGTATTGAGAATAAGTGGGTTTTCAAAATTAAATATAAAGCTAATGGAACAATTGAAAGGTATAAAACTCAATTGGTGGTAAAAAATTAAACCTTCTCATCAATAATGAGATTTATCTCTATTTGCCCATTGTTGGTTATTATAGACATTTAGATTTAGAATTGTATTAGATAAACGTGAAAACTGTTTTTCTTAATGGTGAACTTAAAAAAAAAAAATCTATATGGAACAACCAATAGGTTTCATAGTTGAAAGTCAAGAAAACAAAGTTTATAAATTGAATAGATCAATTTATGGTCTTGATCTCAAATAATTTTCAAAACAATGGTATTTTTCTAGAATATTTAACCAGTAGCAAAGTATATAGAGTGTATAATAAAAGAACTATAATTGTTGAAAAATCCATCTATGTTTAATTTGATGAGAGTGATCCCTCAGGTAAGGAAGTTTTGATAATGAGATCATAGATGAACCTATAAGAGAAGAAGTTGCAACATAAAATGAAAATTTAAAAGATGAAATAAATGAAGAGACTCATGAAGATCAAGAAATAAAATTTCTAACAGTAAGAAGAAGTGTAAATATAGAGAACGTTATTAGAAATCTAGATTTTGCAATCAGGACTAGATCAACTCTTCAAAATTAATGTGAGTATGTGGCATTCAGTTTTCAAATAAAGTCTACAAACATAGATGAAAGTCTTAGGTGATGAGAAATGGATACTAGACATATAAGAAGAATTAAATTAATTTGAAAGAAATAGAATATGAGATTTGGTTCCTAGATCTAAAGAAGCATTCAATCATAGGAACAAAATAAGTACATAGAAATAAGTTGGATTAGTATTGAACCATCACAATGAATAAAACTAGATCAATAACTCAGGGATATTATAAAAAAGACATAGATTTTGTGAGTCTTTTGCCCCTATAGCAAGGTTGGAACCAATAAGAATGCTAATTGTTTTCTCAGGTTACATGACTTTTAAATTATACCAAATAGATGTAAAAAGTATATTTTTGAATGGTGTAATAAATGAAATATTTTATATAAAACAACTTCCTAATTTTGAATATTTGAAATATCTTTGTCAAGTGTTTAAACTATCTAAAGTTTTATATGGTTTGAAACAAGTTTTGAAAGTTTGGTATAAAAAATTTAATAACTTTATGATAAATAACGAGTTTGAAAGAGATAAAATTAACACAACCTTTCTCGTAAAGGGAGAGAGTCTTATCAACATTTTTGAGTTATCTTTAATTTCTATTGTTATTTAACTTGCTTTTATCTTGCAATCAAAGATATAAAAGTACATCTGTTCCAACTCCTATGGTTAGTAATTTGATGATGTGATTTTAAGCCAAGGTAATAATGCTTTTGATATGGTGCGAACTAGAGTCTTGGGTGGAGAATAAGTACTCCAATTTGTTTGCTTTGCTTGATGTATGTTTGTTGTTTTATAAATTTAAACAATCGGACTCTTTTAAGACGAACAGAACGTAATAATCCAAAAAATTGATTGAATTAAATATTTGTATCTACTTAAGTTTAAATTTAGGGGCCTTCGGATTGTATTTCCTTTATAACTTTTAACTTATTTTTTTCAAAATTTTTATTTATAAAAGATATATTAAAATAATTTTTTGAAATCTAATTTTGACCGTCTTAAAATATAATTTGATTTTAATTATTAGATTTGTTTTAAACAGAGCCACTAGATTGACTTAATCTTAACTATCGGATCATTTTGGAGAAGATGCAAATTCAGTCTCAAGAGAAATAAATATTAAATAAGTTCAAATAGCAATTTAAGCAATTTAATTTCTAAACATCATAATTTTCGATAAAGTTTGTCGAATTTTATGAAAAATATAAAAGTTATATATCAAAACAAAAGAATAGAGAGAAGTAGGCCACCAGATCATTTGGACAACCGCCAATCGGTTGCCAGTTCGGATTTACTAGAAATATGTACGATCAAGATTTGTCTGAGGCAGATCTAAGGGATAAAATTAAGGAGGGCAACGTCCCAAGCTCCCTTTTTTTTTTAGATATGATGAATAGGTTTCAAATTGACGGCAAAAGAACTAAATCTCGTCGATAAACAAAAGAGAGAGGATCATCAGAGTACATAGAGAGAGAGAGAGAGAGAGAGAGAGAGTGAGAGGGAGAGGGAAAATACGAAAAACAAAAAACCCTAGTTGAAATTCGGATAATTTGATTTTGGGGGTTTTGATTTCTGTCGGCGTGCATGTCGTCCGAAACAGTTGAAAGGTCTGTTGTTTCTAATTCTCTTTTCCTTGCTTGCGCGGTTTTCACTTCTCTTCTAACTCGTATGTTTTAACTCTTGAACAATTCTTGTGGATTTTCATTGGCATCGGTCTTCACATGAACATGCCGGTTGTGGGTTTTATTTATAAGAAACTTCTGTGAGAATCTGTTTGAGGTTTTTCTAGGGTTAATTTGAATTTCTGGGAAAACTATTAAGATTTTCTGTCTTGTGCTTGGAGATTTTTATATGTGGTTTTGAGGGCTGCATTTGAAATTCCCGGTGGGTTCTGTATCATTTCTTTGAATTCCCTGTTATGGCTTCATCATTTGCTAGTCCCTAGTGTTGTAGCTGTTGTATTGTTAGAGGATTTTGCTGGGGTTCATAAAGCTCTACTTTGTCTAGCAGTTTGAAATTTTAACAGATTCTTTGTGTTTAGATTTGCTTAATGGTTGTTTTGGGAACTTCTAGTTTGTCTTGTTTTTTTGAAGTACTTGTTTTGCATGTTACCTTGGGAGTGCTGCACTTCCAACTTAAATTCTACCTCATTTTTGTCAATTCACTTCTAATTTTTATTTTTAATTTTTTTCTTTTTACTCCTGTTAGTAATTGAAAGTTGTCACAGATGTGTGTTATATTGGGCGATCTGTCCTGTGCTTGTTTATGGATTGTAATAGCGGTAATTATAAGAAGGGAGGCTAAAATTTCACGTTAAGTAAACTCATAGTTGCCCTTTATATAGACTACAGAAAATACTAAAAAAGAAAAGTAATACCAAGAAAAATAACTAACCCCAGGTACCCTTTGATACACATTGCTATAATCTTTGCCTCCAATATTTTGCCACGTAAAAACACATTGCTTATCGCCAAAGAAGAAATGAGCAGGAGTCTACCCACCAAGTTTCTTATAATATGACTTTAAGTCCAAGAGAAGTCTTATGCTAGTTGAACTTCTCTAGTTTACTGGCATGAGAGAATGTCTGTGAGTTTTGGTCACTTGCAACGTGACCACAAACTTTGACGTGCTTTGCTTGAGTGTGAACAAGTGGGATTCCTTGCTAATGCAAGGCACTGTTGCTGTCACATGTTATAGATACATTGCTTTGGTTGACAGCAGGCTCCAAGTAATCTTTTGAGTAATATAGCTTGTCTTGCTAGCATATCATGCAGAGCTATAATTGGCTTTTAGTTGCTGGTAAATCCATAACTGATTGCAATTTTTGTTCCCAACTAAGAGTCTTACTTCTGTGAAGAAAACTTAACCTGTGGTAGACCTTTTTAGCTCTATCTTTGTCGCATGACTATCTCCTTTTATCCAAGTAGTTCACTGATGATTCTCTGTTGAAGAGACATCAAACCTAGATACAATTTTATGGGGCTTGAAAGATGTCTTATAATATTCATACCTTGTGGACATTCTTTACCCACTTATCATCATCATAGTATTAGTATGTGTAGTCTTCTCATGAGCCAGATATGGAGTTTTTTCATATTTCCTCTTGCATTTTATTGTCATGTCATCACATTGCTTGAGATTCCTGAATATGTTCAGCTAAGCTGAAATTTGTTTGGTTGATCTCGATGGGAACCTACAGTAACTACCCAATGAGCATGCACCGGGTAATCCCATGGAGTACACGCAGTGGCCCACAAACCATGTGACCAGGCAAGCATACAGATTATCCTTCTGTGGTCTTGTCTCACAAAGGAGGTGAAACATCCCCACACTGAGAACCCCAAGGATAACCTGGTCCTCCTTGTTTGATTTGTTGCTTGTTTATACTGCCTTGAAGTCATTTCTCATTAAAAATAGGTACTTGACCAATGCCTAAAATTTTGTGGGCTACAATCTATTCCCTCAACATTGCTAAGAAAAATACATTTTTTGAATTCATGTCAATTTGAGTCCTGTTATCCTTAGGAATTCTAATTTTGGCATCAAAACTCTGCAATCTTATTGAATTCATGTCATAGTCCTGTTATCCTCAGGAGTCCTAATATTGGCTTCAAAACCATGGATGGAGGAGGTCTACCACACCAAACCTCTTGTGGAGTTTCTAAGCGAAGAGAAGCCAAGTGCGATCAATTTATCAAAAGCTCACAATTTTTACAGCTTAACACCAAAAGAAAAAAAAAAGGAAAAAAGAAACAACAATTTGAGAGGTCAACCATTTGAGAGATTGATAAAGGATAGAAAAAAAATAAATAGAAAATAAAAAATTAAAATTAAAATTAAAATTAAAATTTGAAAACAAAAACAGAGAAAATAACATTAAAAAGATGAACAATAAAAATAATGAAATGAGAAAAGTAAAAATAAACTATCTGTAGAAATCTAAACTAATAATAAGTCAATTGTTTCGGATTCTCTTATATCATTCATTTTTATCTAAAGTTATCACTTCAACTAAACCCTGAACACTCAAATTTTTATAGATATCCTGACGTTTCATTAAATTTTCCAGACTTAAGATCTTGCTCTTTCTAAGTGGTGTGCCTTTGGGTTTTCATTATACATGTCCAAATCACCTTAAATAACATTCTCCTATCTTATCCACAATTGAATTCATTATTAACTTATTACATATCTATTCATTTTTAATTCTATCTTTTGTAATTTTACCACATATCCATATGAGTATTATTAATTCAGTTATTGCCATTTTAATGGTCTAGCACTTAGTGTCATACAATAATGTAGATTTTATTGCAATTCTATAAAACTTTCCAATCAACTGCAATGGCATCATATGATCGCAAAAACTCCATATTCATTTCTTCATTTTATCCAATTCATTTGAATTTTATGATTCATATCTCTATATATATTGATGGACCCATGATATCAAAAACGTTTACTCTTTGGTATGTTTTTACTTTTTAAGTTAATCGTTTATTCATCATTATGCTAATTACTGCTAAATGTACATCTCATATACTCAGTTTTTGATCGATTCAATTTAAATTCTCTGAATTTTAATGTGTCCCTCTATAATTCCAATTTAGTACTAATACCCTCTTTAGTTTTATCCATCAGCACTATATTATTTGCAAAATATTTACACTATGGTATTTCATCTTGAATACTTGCTGTTATTTCATCTATCACTATTGTAAGGAGGAGACTTAATACTGAATCTTGGTGAAGTTTAATGTTAATTAGGAAACTATCACTTAAAAATCCTAGATTTTTACATTGGTAACAGTTTTTTTATACATATCTTTGTTGATATCAATGTATTTTAAGAAAATTTTCTTCTTTGTCGATGCCAACTGCAGTATGTGTCGGGAAGCCTATCGTATGCTTTTTTTGTGTCAACGAATATTATAAGTAAATCTTTCTTCTATATTCTAAACGTCTTCATCAAATGTCTGAACAAGTGAATAGTTTTGATGGTGAATCATTTTGGTATGAATTTAAATTGATTTTGAGACACATTTATCTTTTTAATCTCAATTTATATTTCATCACTCTCTCTTACAATTTCATAGTATGACTAATAAGTTTAATTCTCTTATAATTAGAATAATTTTGCATGTCTCTCTGATTCTTATATAATGTTACAACTGTACTCTCTGTTTATGCTTGTAACATTTTTTTGATTTATCAAATTTTGTTAAAAAGATCCGTCAATATTCTTATCCCCATTGCACCTTAGCACTTTCAGACCTCAATAGGGATGTTTTTCGGTCCTGTGATTTTATTAGTCTCATTTCTTTAAGGTCTCCATTCATGAGAATATCTTGTGTTTAAAATCCATATTGATCTCTTTTATAGGTTTACAATATCGCTGATATCTCTTGTACCCAATGTTGTAGAGATTATTAAAATAATCCTTTCAATACTTTCTTATGTTCTCGTTCCTTATAAAGACATTATCGGTTTCACTCTTAATACACCTAAAACCATTTAAATCTTTTCCATTCCTATCCCTTAGTTTAACAATTCTGTAAATCTCTTTTTTTCATCTTTAGTTTTTAGTTTTTATATAATTCATTATACACTTTACTTTTTTGACTCGGGAATAATCATTTTCACATCTTTTTTTGCATTCTTGTACTTTTCAAATGCATCGCTATCTCCAACACTTTTCAGGTTCCTATAACATTTTCGTTTGTTTCATATAACAGCCCATATTTTCTCATTCCACCACCATGTCTCCTTGCTTATTGGTGTCCAACCCCTAGATATGCCAAAAACCTCCTTACCTATATTTTAAATATTATTAGATATTTCTACTCATATAGATTTCGGATCATTATTAGTGGACCAAGTAGTTATTTAAATTAATTTGTCTCTAAAGATCGTCACTTTTTTCTCTTTTAAATTTCACCACTTAATTCTAAGTTTCATAAATTGGTGATAATTCTTTTGTCTTTTAGGCACATGCACATTTAAAACTAAAACTCTATGTTAAGTTATTACATTCTCTCCTGGTATAACCTTGCAATCTCTACGAATCATTCTATCATCCCTTATGATAAGAAAGAAATCTATTTGGCCGACTTTTGACCTACTTCTGTATATAATTATGTGCGATTTTTTTTTTGAAGAAAGTGTTTACGAATATCAAATCGAATGTTATGACAAATCCTAAAATGATACTCCTTGTCTCATTATTCTTATTTACATGTCCATTTAGATCCCCTCTAATAGATAACTTTTCTCCACTAGGTATAGTTTGAATAAATTCATTTAGATTTTCCCAAAACTGCTGTTTACTAATTGTATCTATACTTATTTGAGGTACATAAATACTGGCTACATTAATTAATATCTTCTCGGCTAACTAGTTTGATAAGTAAAATTCTATCTCACTTTCTTTTTATTTCCATTACATTTTTGTGAGTTTTTATGGATAATTATTCCTACCTTATTTTTAGTTCTATCCCTATGTACCAAAGTTTATGACTATAAGGCTCTACTATTCTAGCCTTCTCCCCCACCCACTTAATTTCTTTTATGCACATAATATAAGTCCTCTGTCTAATCATTACTTATCCTATCTCTCCTAATTTACCGGTTAAGGATCTTATGTTCCAAGTGATTAGGCGAATCTTATCTTTGTGAACTAATTTCTTTACTTGCATACGTCTACATAAATGCGGGAACCTTTACCTATTTGACACCACATCCGGGTAGCGATGTGGCGCATCACTTCTGGGCGATGCTCTAGAGGTCCTTGCTAACTTGTCACTACACCCGGGATCCTGTGCAGCGCGCCATTGATAAGAGAACCCCCCCTCCAACGAATTTTCTATATTTGTCTCTCATTTTGGTTTTGACATGGTTTTACGTTGATTGTCAACCTACTGCCCGGCCATGGCGGAGTTAAAAAAATAAAAATCTCTGGCTTCCTACTGCTCAACACGCTTCTATGACATTTTAGGGAGTACAATTGATCCTCTTTGCATCAACATTTTGCTTTGATGTCCCATAAACTGCATGGTGGTGTTTAATGCCTTGTTCAACTTTCAATTGCTTGGAGAAAAAAAAAAAAACATTTTGTTATCTGTTCATGGATACTTTGTTATCTGTTCATGGATACTTTTATTATGCTTTTTGAATGTTGTTGTACAGATGTCCATATCTTTTATATGTATCCTCAAATTTAGGATTTAGCCAAACACTTTGATATATGCCCATGATCACTAATTGTAACCGAGTCTGGGTAACAGAATTGTGGAGAAATAATCATAAAACTAAGTGAGAACAGCCTCATAGTGGCATCCTAGGAGCTTCAAAAGTAATGGCCTGGATCACTTTCTTGGAGAATGTTTATCTCTTGGAAGCTTTTGGCCTCAGTCTAAGAATACTTGTGATTTTCTTTGTTTTTGCACCCCATTTCACATTGTCTGCTCACTGCATCCCCATGTTTATGTCTCTTCCTTTTTGGGGACTTTGATCTCAGTTTTTCTTTTGACCCATTATCTGAAACCATGGATCTGCCTTGTGACAACCTGACACTACCAATATCAGAATAACAAGAGTTTCATCTTCCTCCTTTGCTAGAAGTAATGCTACCACAGAGTTCATATTAAGATATTTTTCTTGGCTCAAATTTTTAATCAAATTATCCCAAGTTTTTGGCACATAGCTTTTGTAGGATTGGCATCACTGAAGATTTTGATCATCGATATTTTTTTTTATAAATCTTCTTCAGTTGGCTCACAACCCTGCGCCTATTATTATTTTTTTCTCAGTTTTGATATGGTCAAAATTATGCCCTGCAGACCATGAAGAAAAATTCATGGCACCTTGTCATCATTCATCTTTCAGTGCAAAACTGTTTTTGATTTCCCTTCTGGTTTAATTATCCCAAGAGAGCAACAGTGAAGTCACCCTTCAAAAGTATTGCATGCACTTTGAATTCAATGTGACATTGAATAACCACAGCGGGAGCTTTTAGTAGATTTACACCGGTACTATCCAAGTGGGGGTGGGGAACAGTTCTATGATCATTTTTTCCCCTTTTCTCTTGTACTTTTATTTATGGAGGATTTGTTTTCATTTCTATTTTTAAATTCCTTTTCCTATTAAGAAGTCTTCTTTTCTTGTTAAAAAGTCATTACCTTTTTATATGGACTCTTCCTTCCAATTAGTAGTGGACATTACCTCCAATAGTTGTTTCCTGCAAGGGTTTTAATCCGGGCCAGCCGGTTAGACTGTCAGCCGGTCCCTGTTGGTGGATGGTGGAGACGATTTCCCAGAATTGGATAGAGTCAAATCCTCAAATTGTACAAAAGGCTCAACTCGTTGGTTGGACCGAACCAGAGGATTGGAGCTGGTCTAACAATCCTAACCGGCATAAAAACTGGTTAAAAACTGAAGAAGAAGAAGAAGAAACATGCCAAGCCAAGCAGTAAAAAACTCATTTTCTCTCCATCTCTTGGTCTCTTTAAAGTCCTAGCCAAAGCCATTGATATCTATTCTTTTCTCTTCCTCAGAGCTTTCTATCTCCTGCTGTATTGCTGCTCTCCTTTTCCTCTTCCTTTTCTTCATCTGCGGTTGCTGCTGGTCTTCGTCTTCTTTTGCACTAAAGAATTTCTGCAGTTATTGCTGAAAGCAGTCTCTCTTTCACATTCACACCCATTACTGTTTGCGTTGGTTGAAATCTGGGTTGTGAACTGTATGGTTTTGGTTCTACTCATTCTACCATCTAGTGTGAAGAAATTAGTCTGACAAAGTTACAAATTCCAATTCTGTTTGCTGGATAATTAGGCTTGGTTGTATTTCTATTATAATAACAAATATTTATTCATAATTTTACATCACACTGACATCATCATTTGATTAGTGATTGGACAGCAGTTGAACCAGTGGACTGTGAACCAGTGTCCATTTAGTTTGAAAACCTTTGTTGCTTGCTTTGATTTAGGTTTGTTCATGGTGTTTTGGTTTCTGAACTTTTCACAATCAGTGTTCAGTTTGCTGGAAAACACGTGCTTTCCAGCATATTGTGGATGTTATGGATTTCCTTAGTGTCTTCATGTTGTCTCCTTGAGAAATTAACATGGTCTCCTTTGTGTCTTCATGTTGTTTCCTTGAGAAATTTACATGGTTTCCTATGTAAAATTGGGGTGATAGTTTGAAATTGCAGTTGATTTAGTCCAGAAGTTCAGTTCTTAAGTTGTTTGCTTCCTGAGGGTTGGAATTATTAATCTTGGTCCTGGGCCATGTTTCTTGGCACTCATTCTTTTTAGGAAGAGGAAATCACGGAGCACACGTGATGTTTCTAAATCCATAGCGGAAACACTTGCGAAGTGGAAAGAGTACCATGATCAGCTTGACTCCTCAGCGGAGGGTGATGGGGCTAAACTGCTGCGGAAAGTTCCAGCCAAGGGATCAAAAAAAGGATGTATGAAAGGAAAGGGAGGCCCTGAAAACTCAAGGTGTAACTACAGAGGAGTTAGGCAGAGGACATGGGGTAAATGGGTTGCTGAAATTCGAGAACCAAACAAAGGAAGTAGGCTTTGGCTGGGTACATTTGCAACTGCTATTGAAGCTGCACTTGCGTATGATGAAGCTGCAAGGGCTATGTATGGCTCATATGCCAGATTAAACTTTCCCAACTATAATCCATCCAAAGAATCCACAACGGACTCCTCTGTGTTTCAACACTCCTGCATAGTACAGGGGGTTAAAGAATAATTATTTATGTAGTGAAGATTTGTGAATTGTGTCCAAACTTAGGGTGTTCTATACTGGAATTTTTTTTTTTTTTTTTTTTTTTTTTTTTTTTTTTTTGGGAAAGGACTGTCAATGTGAGTCTGTGCCTTCTTGGCACTGGAACCTCAAATTGAACTCTCCTTACAAAAGGGAAACTAGGTTCACATGTTGCTTGGACCAATGAATTGGGTAAGTGTCCTAACTTTCGGTCACTGGGCCACAGTAAAGTGGGAAATCAAGGATATCTATTATGTGATCGATATTTGCACAGGAAAATCTTGTGAGATTCCCATGTTACCCAGCTCAGTTTACCGTACTAACTAGTTACGCAAATGCAACGACCTTTGTTTCAACACTATGGACTTGACCAAGGGCAAGGATCGCGGGTGCATTTGGGAGGGGGATAGAGCACAGAACTTAGGTTGTCAACTTTTCACTTTTAAATTATTCTAGCTGAATGAGTAAGCATTTAGGTTGTTTATATGGTTAGAGATATTTAGAGTTCAAGTCAATTAGCCAAACGCATTAAATTTGAAATGTCCTATTTTATCCTGAAAGGAGGAAAAATTTTAAGAAAAAACGAAGGGGTAGAAATTAGTGATTGCAATATCGTACTCGATTTTGAACTATTAAATCATTGATACATGGTTCAACTCGTAGGCGTAATTTTGCTGACACCACTACAAAAAAAGAAAGGAATATTGCGATGCAATTTTACGAGTTTTTTTTTTTTTTAATCATCACAAAATGCTTTCGATGCCCACTGTGACATCGGGTGTTACAAAAATTGTATTTGGCGACAAAATTGAAGAGGAACATTGCAGATATTAGCAATGCATTGATGGAATATTCATCACTAATGTCTGGAGAAAACTACTAACTCTTTTACGGGCGTCGCTAATGTTTTCAACGCCATTGCGGTACCGGGTCGTTGATGAACTAGTGATGCCTATGGCAATGCGAGTCTATGACTACATGGTGATGCCCAACACATTGCTTTTTATATCACCGAGATTGAATTGATAGCGACACCGTCTACATCTCAAATTGCATCACTGCTAGAGTTAATTCTTTTAAACAAAATATTTTATTATTCTTATTTTTAAAGTAAATTTATTTAAATAAAAATTAAATTTAAAATTAAATATTATAAAAGACATGAACATAAAAACAAAGAAGAAATATTTATATGATAAGGAGAAAAACTATGTTTCACGAATCAAGAATTATATGTCAAGAGAGAAACATCATTGTAATTAAAAAACATACATGAGACTGGGTTTGAGAGTGAGCCGTTGAGCTTGCTCGATTCCCCGCGTTATCGCTTTGGACTGTGCCAGTGTTGGAGTTGGGATATCGGGAGAGAAAAGAATGTCATCCTCTTTTTCTTTGAAGATGCTCTTGCATCTTCACTTTACCCACCCCAAAAACTCACCTCTTGTGCTTGATACCACGGGAAGGACCTTCCCATTTTTTTTGTTGAAACCTCATTTTTTTTTGTCCCTGGCTTAACTACCGTCTAGTATCCGAGATTTCATTTCAATTAATCTAGAATGATTCACTGTCAGGTCCACTTTTGGAGGTTCTCCCAACGTGGTTTTTTCTGTTCCCATTTAAAACTTCATACTAAATGATGCAGCTCCCTGGGCTCAGCCTGCCCCTTCCCCCTCAATGGCCAGGTATACTTCTACAAAAAACATATAATTGGACAAATAATATAATTGATTTATGTCCAAATAAAAAACTAAATTTTGTACTAATCATGAACTCTTCGGAGTACAGAGTGCTATGTGTCTTATGATAATCCATGTTGAATGTCTCGAGATAGGTAGGTTCCCCATGTTGTTGTGTTTACAATATGATAAATAAAAAATAAGTATATATAAATACATATTAATATTTAAAAAAAAAAGTGATTAGGAGAGGCAAAACACTTACAAATGTCTTATGATGAGACTCTATGTTCTTAGATCCTCCAACATGGACAGAATGACCTTCTTCTGTACTCTCAGCCTAATTTTCCGTTTTCTCTTATACTTCTCTTTGTATTGAGCTTTCCATCTGTCCTCACTCATTTTCCTTCTGATATCGTTGAGGTACGAAATCTAGTTTTTTCTTCTTCTAACTTGCGTTGATCGTTTCATCGCCTGAATTTAGCCACTTTGATATGCAAGTTGTCATTGACTTATTTATCAAAGCTGTTATCCTACAATACATAAAAATTATAAAATGCAGCTAAAACAAAAATTTAAGGAGATATATTTTACAACGATCACAAGAGAAATTAATTTGCCTCAAATGTTTCCATATCAACTGCTTAATTTTTGAGGATAGTAGACCAATTATAAAAATTCTCTTTTTAGTTGACCCTTGCTATATTAATAAATTCTTTAATAACATAGACATCATTGCGAAAGCTAAAAAAAATATTTTAAAGTTAAATCTACTCAAATGTTTAGAATAATCATATTTTAATAAAAGAATATACATGTTGAATTTATGATATCAAAAGACTAAAGAATTTAGAGGAACATGACTTCTTTTATTGAATTTCAAGAAAGCATTTCATGGGAGGATTATCCCAAGAATTACAGGAAAGAGGGAGAGAATGTAAGTGAAAAGATTGCTTCATGTTTGCTTACAAATAACGGAGAAAGATCCTATTTATTAACAATATAGATATAAGCGTGAAAGACCCATTGCCACCTGAGTTTTGTCGTCCTCCAATTGGTACAGGGTGATTGGTCGTTGGTGAGATGGAGTTGATGTGGCACGTTGTTTTCTTTTTTTTTCCTCTCTTTTTTTTTCTTTTCTTTTCATTTCATTTCAGAAATATTAACGTATTTTTTCTTTCTCTTTCTTTCTTTCTCTCTTGTCATTTCAGAAACATTAATGGAGTAGATGTTGTGGCTGATTTCACTGAAAATATATTTGGGGTGGTTGGGAGGACTTTGTCATGATTTACCTTTTTGTCCCTGTTTATATTTCAGAATGATTTCATTTTTTTTTTTGCTCTTGTGTCACGATAAGGGGATTTGAAGATTTTTGTAAAATTACCTTCTCTTTGTACCTTTGAAAAAAAAGAGGTCAATGTAGGTCATCCCTTGAGTACTCATTGCATTCTGCATGATTAGATGTTCTCCTTTCTGATTGACGATTTAGATAGAGGGTAGTGTGCAACATATTTGGGGTGGTTGGGAGGACTTCGTCATGATTTACTTTTTTGTCCCTGTTTATATTTCAGAATGGTTTCATTTTTTTTTGCTCTTGTATGACGATTAGGAGATTTGGAGATTTGTGTAAAATTACATTCTCTTTGTACTTTTGAAAAAAAAAAGAGGTCAATGGAGGCCATCGCTTGAGTACTCATTGCATTCTGCACGATTAGATATTCTCCTTTCTGATTGACGATTTAGATAGAGGGTAGTGTGCCATGATCTTAATGATTATGGTGTATGCAAGCCATTCCTCTGTGCTTTCCGCTCTCTCTCTCTGTCTCTGTCTCTCTCTTTATCTCTCTATAAAAGTTGGACATATGCGCTCGCTCTCTCTCTCTCTCTCACTCCCTGAGTAGAGGGGAGACGTTTGGATTCAGGTACTGATTATGAGAATGATTTCTCTCTCTTGTGAAGGTTTGTCTTTGTCTTTACTTCTAAACATTTACTTTGTTTGACGGTTATTTTACTTGTTGATCTTTGCATTTGTTTTTAATTCAAAAATGTTGTTTTTTTAGTTTTTGTTGAGAAGAGTGGTGTGCCTAATGGTGATGAGATATGGAGGCGATTTTCTCTGTTCGTAGGATTTGTTTTTGTAAGGTTTTGTTTGGATTTGTGTTGTTTTGCTACTCTTCATGTTTATTGCTGATTTTTTTCAGCTTCTGGAGAGTGGTGTGTGAAAATTTACTATGAGATTTTGATTTGGTTGCTTAGTTGGGTTTTGGTATTTCTTTGTTTTTGATTTTTATTGTTTGTTTTTCGTTTGTTTTGTGATTTTTTTTTTTTTGCATTTGGCTTTTGCTCCTACTTTTATTGGACTACAACTAACTATGTCTCGATTTTTTTGCACTTGGTAGGTAGTTCTGTATTTGGTAGTTCTGCAATAGCACTTTGCTGGTTTTGCTGATCGTTCTTTTCGCAATGGCTCAGTTCTGCGATAGCTCCGCTCCGTGGTTCTACAATTGCACTTTGTTGGTTCTGCAATAGTCCAGTTCTATAGTTCTGCCGGTGGTTTTTTCTGTAATAGCACTTTAGTGATTCTGCAATAGTTCTGTAAAAACTCATTTCTATAATAACTCTACTCCGTAGTTCTGGGTTTATGATAGTTCTGCAATAGCACTTTCAGTTCTGCAATAGCTTCACTCGGTTATTCTGCAATCGTGAGCCTTGGGTCTACAGAACTCCATAGTTTGTTTGGTTACTTTGTTAAAAACTTGTTTGGTTGCTCTTTGTATTATTTTTCTTTATATTGTTTTCTATACAGGCCACCGTTATCGTTTGGTTTCTACATATATCGTGGATTTTTTGTGTTATAATATATAAGTGGATTTACAATTGATGCTTCAAAGCTATTGATTTTGCAGAACAACTATAAGGAGTTGCAGAAGTATATATATATTTTTTAATAATAACATCTATAGTCTGAAATTTTTATTGATAGATTTGGTTCTGCCCGGCATAGAACGACATGGTTCTGCTCCGCCCAAAACGACATGGTTCTACTCCTCACAGAACGACATGGTTCAGCGCCACACATAATGACATGGTTCTGCTAAAAAAAGTAGTTTTGCTAAAAAAAAAAAAAAAGATCTTTAGTTAGGAATGTTCAAAAAAAAAAGTAGTTATGCTACAAAAACATGTAGTTCTGTAATGCCATTAAAAAAAATTGTTCTATAGTAGTTTTGCAAAAAAAAATAAGTTATCTAGTTAGATATGTTCAAGAAAAGTAGTTTTGTAACGCCATTAAAAAAAATGATTCTGTTAAAAAAGAATATTTATGTAGTTTGGTACATTAAAAAAAATGTTTCTGTAGTTCTGTAGTTCTGTAGTAAGATATATTGTTGGTTATGTTTTCAAAAAAAAAATAGTTCTCTTAAAAAATGTAGTTCTGTGGTTCTGTAGTTCTGTATGTTAAAAAAAAAAGAATAGTTTTGTAGTTTTGTAGTTAGATATATTGAAAAAAAAAAGTAGGTCTTATATGAAAAAAAAGTAGTTCTATAATGCCGTTAAAAAAAAAAAGTGATTCTGTAGTTTGGTATGTTTAAAAACAAGGGTAATTCTACAACAAAAAAAAGTAGTTTGCAATGCTACTAAAAAAAAGTGTTCTGCTAAAAAAAAAGTTCAAAATAGTTATACTAAAAGAACCATGTGGTTCTGCAGTCACAAAACGACATGGTTCTGCACCATGCAGAACTACATTGTTCTGCTAAAAAAAAGTAATTTTGCTAAAAAAAAAAATAGTTCTTCCATTAGGTATGTTAAAAAAAAAAAGTTTTGTGGTTAGGTATGTTAAAAAAAATTAAAGTAGTTATGCTAAAAAAATGGTTCTGTTATGCCATTAAAAAAAAGAAGTAATCTACTAAAAAAAATAGTTCTGTAGTTAAGTATGTTCGAAAAAAAAAAGGATTTCTGCTACAAAAAAAAAATAGTTCTGTAATCCCATTAAAAAAATTAGTTCAAAAGTAGTTCTACAAAAAAAAATAGATTCTGTAGTTAGGTATGTTCAAAAAAAGGAGTTTTGTACCGCCTTTAAAAAAAAGTTGTTCTGTTAAAAAAGAATAATTATGTAGTTTGGTATGTTAAAAAAAATACTTTTGTAATTCTGTTGTTGGATATGCTATCAGCTATATTTTAAAAAAAATAGTTCTGTTAAAAAAAAGTAGTTCTATAGTTTTGTAGTTTGGTATGTTAAAAAAAAGTGTAGTTCTGTGATTTTGTGGTTAGATATATTAAAAAAAAAGTAGGACTGATACGAAAAAAAATGGGTTTTGTGATACCGTTAAAAAAAATTATCTAAAAAAAAAAGTAGTTTTGTAATTAGATACGTTAAAAAAAATGTAATTCTGCAACAAAAAAAAATAATTATGTAATGCCATTAAAAAAAAGAAAATAGTTTTGCTAAAAAAAATTGTTCAAAAGTACTTTTGCTAAAAGAACCATGTGGCTCTACACAGCACAAAACGGCATGGTTCTGCACCACGCAGAACCATGTGGTTCTACCGGTGTAGAACAACATGGTTCTGCATCACGCAGAACTGCATTGTTCTGCTAAAAAAAATAGTTTTACTAAAAAAAAGTAGTTCAGAATAGTTCTGCTAAAAGAACCATGTGGTTCTGCACCGTGCAGAACTATATTGTTCTTTTAAAGAAAAGTAGTTTTGCTAAAAAAACAAAATAGTTCCATAGTTAGGTGTGTTAAAAAAAATAAAGTAATTCTGCTAAAAAAATAATTCTGTTATGTCATTTCAAAAAAAAAAATAGTCTGCTAAAAAAAAGTTCTGTGGTTAGGTATGTTAAAAAAAAAAGTTGTTCTGTTACAAAAAAAAAGTAATTCTATATTGCCATTGAAAAAAAAAATTCTACTAAAAAAATAGTTCAAAACTAGTTCTGCAAAAAAAAAAAAAGTTATGTGATTAGTTTTGTTCAAAAAAAGTAGTTTTTTACTATCATTAAAAAAAATGATTTTGTTAAAAAAGAATAGTTATGTAGTTTGCTATGTTAAAAAAAAATACTTATGTGGTTCTGTGTTAGATACGTTATCGGCTATGTTTTAAAAAAAATTAGTTTTATTAAAAAAAATAGTTCTGTAGTTCTGTAGTTAGCTATGTTAAAAAAAAGAGTAATTCTATGGCTTTGTAGTTAGATATGTTAAAAAAAAAGTAGGTCCAATATGAAAAAAAAAGTAGTTTTGTAATGCTGTTAAAAAAAAGTATTCTACTAAAAAAAAGTGGTTCTGTGGTTAGGTATATTCAGGAAAAAAATGGTAGTTCTACTACAAAATAATGTAGTTCTGTAATGCCATTAAAAAAAAATAGTTCGACCAAAAACAAATTATTCAAGAGTAGTTCTGCTAAAAGAACCATATGGTTTTACGTTGCACAGAACAACATGGTTCTGCACCGCACAGAACAATGTGGTTCTGCCGAACGCAGAATGACATGGTTCTATGCCGCGCAGAACAAAAATTGTTCTGGTAAAAAAAATGGTTCCGTAGTTAGGTATATTCAAAAAAAAAAAGTTCTGTAATTAGAAATATTAAAAAAAATAAAGTTATAGTTTCTGAACAAAAATTGGACAGAAGCTAAAATTAGAATACGACTAAAACAAAGTGAGGATTTCTGGGAATTCTATGATGTGAATTTGAGAAACTGTATAAAATGAAAGTTATAGGTCATGAAGTTATCTACAACATGTCACAATTTTGCTTGGAATGGAGTTTTGTGCAAAAAGGTATAGCTTATTTCCCATGACTACACAGGTTTGAAAATCTGCGGACAAATTTTTCTTCATAAGAGTTATTTGATTTGAACGAGGAGAGCACTTGATTTAAGTTTCGTGGTAATATTGGGGAGTGCATTACCCTTCCCTAAACAGTGAGTAAGACGTTGACGTCTGCTACTGATTGGAAAATCCTGTTTTAAATGCTTTTTATAGCACAATTTCAAATGTGTGATAAACTGAGCTTTCAGATTTTCAAATTTGCTTTACACATATTTTTGTGACCATTGGAGTGTCCCAATTACTTGACTTGTTTGATATGCATCCATGCACTTTCACAAATGATATCGTGCCACTTTTTCATAACATGTGGTATTTATATGATTTTCAAATCTATTGGCACACGGTTTCATATGACTTGGATTTGAACATGTGATTGGGTTGGATGCCCTGTGATGATTCCACGCTTTGGGCTTGGTGTCCTTCATTTTCCCGCTGTATAGCAATATTCCGTAGATACGAAAGACATTTGGCAGAGGCACTCATTGTACCCGGATACGTTTTGGCCAGAGCTATCCCCAAATGTCGGATCTATGTTGATGGTTATACTTGTGATATTTGCGGGCTTGTTGGATCAGCTTGCTGCCAACATTGCGGTAGAGAGCTGTTGTTTTTACATATATACATTATGACAACCCCCAATGCGTCCGTCACTGGTCGAGGTAGACTCTTGCTGGGAATATTTCATTGGCCGCCTCTTCATAACATTAATGTAAATATTGGATGCATATCTTAATTTCTGATGTGTGCGTATGATATATGGTTTTGAAATGATATGATCGGTTTGCATACTGTGGATATTATACCTTATGCTTTGACATTTCAAGTTCACACCGATATTAATATTACGATATCAATCCACTCACTTGCTGAGTACCATCCCCCTTTAGGTACTCAGCCCTCACATTCCCATTTTATAGGTTTAGTCTCGAACTAAGAGGTAGTAGAGTTTTGAATTCGTTGGGCATTTCGGAGACACTAGGTTTGGATACGGTTACCCACTCTTCTGTGATAATCATTTGATGTTATTGTTATATTTGGAGTATTTTAGTTGATCATTGTATTTATATACCTGGGATGACTGTATTATACTTATGTTGATTTGTGAAAATGATAACTCCCATTTGATTTGATATATTGATGCATTGAGGCATATTGTGATGACTTGAGAATTGATTTAGTCTGTGATACATTAGATTAGATGTTGTTATTAGCCTTACGATGTCTCGATACGCGGGACGTTGTGCTCGTGTATCGAGGTGCCACGGTGGTTGTCGCGTGCTCGGCCCGGGGGCAGGTCAGGGCGTGACATTTCTTATTAGAAAAACTCAAGTAGTTGCCTTCTTTACAAAAACTTGTCTTTTCAGTATTGTAATACTTTCGACTCAATTTTCACAAAAATTTTGATATGAATTAACTTTTGGACTCTTCACAAGATTTGTAGGTTATGAAATTTAGTTTCCAACCCAATAAGAATCATCTCAATTGGGTATTAAATTAAAGAGATAAGTCTAAAATATTGACTACTGTTTATTCAGTTTGAATTTCTTAATTAAACCCAAATTTTTCTAAATCAAAACCCACAAATTTAATCAGTATAAAATCATAAAATAAAATTTGAAGTAGTCCTACAATTTATAAATAAAATCTAGAATAATATAATTCAAGTGTATAAAAACTATTGTTATCAAATATCCCCATATTTGAATATTAACTTGTTCTCAAATAAAAACAATTTCCTCCAAAGCCAATTTGACCTTTCTAAGTCTCTAACCATGCGTATGATAAATTTAAACCAAAATTACAATCAAGACAACCAATATTTTATAACATTCAATATTAGAACAATTATTACATCTATAATCTCATTGAAATAAAAAAGTAATATAATATTCAGTCATCCTCATAACTGGTTCACTCAATAGAATAAAGAAAAATAAGATTGAATTGCTAAATATACTCAATTTTATAGAATAGATATGTGTATCATTTAAATTAATATAATGAGATTGCATTGTCATAAATTTGCTAATATATCAAATCTCCAGTTCTCAAATATCGAAATTTATATACCAGTCAAATGATTTTTTATTTGATTGTAATGAAGTTAAGGTTAAGAGTAGAATAATAGGTAAAAATATTGAATTAAAATAATTTATTAAATATATTTAAGTATCAAAATATGACATTTTTCATAAAAATAATTAACTAAATATATTCAAGTATCAAGAAAAGACATTTTTCATACCTCCAAACATGTAATATCAATAACTTTCCATTCCAAAATATGTACTAACGCTCCAACTCCAAATATGTATTGTAATATATCTCACATATCTAACATAAAGAATATGCAACGGAACTTTAACTATAAGAATGAAAAATATCCAAGAATGAAAAATATCCAAAAATGGAAAATATTTTTCTCAATTTTTTCTTTTTTTTTTCTCTTTTTTGTTTTTGTTTTTTGTTTTTTTTTTTCCAATTAGGACTATCTCTTTCTTTTTTTCTTTTCTGTTTCGAATTTGGCTGTTTTTTTCTCTTTTTTTTTAACTCAACATGATAATTTTCTTATTTTTTGCAACACTGAGTCATAATTTGTTATACTACTAGAAAAATAAATAAAAAACTCTAGAATATAAAAATATAATATTTAAAAACATAATGTCATGCTATCAACTATAGATAAATTAGTGAACTTGACCTTAAAATCTGGAGAGAGAATAAATAGGTCAATGGATAAATTAAGTGAGTAAATCAAGAAAAAAGCTTAGATTCGAATGAGTTAATTAAGGAATATAAAATATTAAGGATGTAGTGTTAGGTCCTTTAACTAATATCATGAGTTTGACTCGTGACTTAGGTATGAAACAAACTATATTGAAGGGTAGCCCCCCTTAAATGGACCACTATAATTCCCGAATCGGATTAACCAGAATATAATTCTGAATATCGGTTGGTATAATACAAAAAAAAATATTAAGGATGATACTTTTTTAAAGGAACATGTGTATAATTTTAAGTGACTTAATCATTTTGGTGCATGAAAATAAAAGATTTGGTCTTAAAATGTATAACAAAACAAATTCTAGAATAACCAAATCACACGTGATTTACGTCAACAAGAAAAATGAAGCAAGAAATTGTTTTTTAAGACTCAATTCCTCATTTAAATAAATTTTGTGTCAAATTTTACATATCTATTTTTTAAATCAACCATAAAATTATGAATAGTTAATCATGTAACAAATAATCACTGATGCCAATCATTTTTCATACAATTCAATTCAAAATAAGTAAAATACAAGCACTATTAAACTTAAGAAAATTTTGTTGGTATGAAAATAATTTAGTAAAAACAAATTTTTTTTCAAAATTTTTAAGTTTTTTTTTTCCCAAAAGATTTATCAGCCTATACTCCCACCACACTTAAACCAAACATTGTCCATAATGTATAAAATTAAATAATAAAATAAACAAAAAAGAATAGAAAACTCTCCTAATAACGCGGATAAACGTGTAACTTTCTTTTTTGTAACTTCTTTCTTCCTTATAGATCATGATACTATATCTATTCATTGCATCATGCCATACCTTTGTCCTTTCCTTATAAATTCACCCGTCCTCATATGCCTCATACTGCCATTCCTTCATCTTATTTAACTGCAGTATCCTTTCTTTACCTACATTAAGGCTCATTTTTTGTTGAAATTCAATTAAATTCACACTCAAAACAACACATGACATATTCATCGTCTAGAAAGTTATGATTTACATGCATTGAATTAATAATACAATTTTTAAGAGAATCACCATAATAAAAAATATTAAGTTCATGTTCTTATTCAGCAATCTTATCAATCTTATCAATACAAACAACTCTAAAAATTTTTTATTTATCAAAATTTTTAATAGCATGAAAGATATTGAATTCAATTTTTTCATCATTAATTCGCAAAATCAACTTTCCTTCATAAATATCTATCAAAGTTCGTGCAATAGCAAGAAAATGTCGACCAAGAATCAAAGAAGTACCCTAATTATCATCTATATCCAAGACAACAAAATCAACAGGAAACTAAATTTATCAAATTTAACCACAATACCTCTCGAATATTTTATACTTCTATCAGCCAATTGTAAGAAAATATTTATATGTCGACATTTTTTTAATCTTAATTTAGAAAATATGGAATAAGACATCATATTCATACAGCAACAAGATCACATAAAACTTTAGAAAAATCAATTTGACCAATGGTGTAAGGAATAGAGAATCTTTTTGGATTCTTAACTTTCGGTGGCAACTTTTTTTTGTAGAATCACAGAGCACTTCTCTTAGACTGTAGAAAGCTCATCTAAATTCGTCTTGTTAGTGATCATATTTTTTGAAGAATCTCCTGTAACTTGGCACCTTTATGATAATATTTAAAAGAGGAATATTAATGTAAAATTTTTTTAAAATTTAAAAAAAATTTTCAAATTGTTTTTCTATATTAGCACATAAAAGACATTCAGGAAAAGTGATAGGGGGCTTATATTCAGTCAAACATAAAGCACTTTCCTCTTTTGAATCCAGTGTTTTGGACTTCTCACTTGTAAGTTGTTTACTCTTTTTCTTAATCTTTTATTCATCCTCTCCATCCTTGAACCGAATTGGCACCTCCTATAATTTCTTCCCACTTCTCAATGAAATTGCATCAGTCTGCTCTCCAAAGTTCCTTTCAGTATCACTAGACGGTCTACTTGACACACGAGAATGAAAGGTGTTGATCAACTAATCAATTTTAGTTTCAAAGTTTTCAAACTTTTCATTTGTTGCTATTGCCAAACACTCAGTTACGATTTCTCATGATGTTTTGTTCTCCCTTGGCTGTGGATTCCCTGAATTAAAATCTGGTGGATTCGCTCTTGTGATACTCTTTAACTCCATGAAAAGTTAGGATGATTTCTCCATCCATAATTGTACGTGTTAGAGTAAGGGTTATTCGAATATTAACCAAAGTTTGAAAAAAGTTTGCATGCTGTATTTGCGGACACTCAGAAATGATATGAGTAAAATCTCCACATAATTCAAAAGAGTAAAATTGGTTAGTCACAGCATTGATTTAATTATCTTTCATTGCATTAACTAGTGAATCAATTTTAGCATTAAATATGGTTAAACTATTGACCTATCCTATGCACATAACTAATTTTCCGTTGATCTTATAATTCCATATAAATTTTATTATATTTGACTAATCTTCTTTAATTATATTAATCATACAGTATTCAATCTCAAATCATACAAAATGTACGACCCTAAAACGTTTGAAATATTAAGATCAATAATAAAATTTTATCGCATAATCATCATGCCAATAAAGATTTAAGAGAAATAAATAAATTCAAACCATATTATTAATTAAAAAATAGAATCAATCGAGTTCTAAAAATAAGAAAATTAGTTAGATATATTAAAGAAAAATCAAGAACAGAAAAAAGAGTTACATGTAGAGAAAGTCGTATGTGGAGATGTGTGCATTGTTGTGTTTAGGGTGTTTCATATTTATAAGATTAAAATCCTAAATCAACAAGGAGTTGTTAGTTCTTGGAAATTTGGTTTTTCTTTATGGTTTGAAAACTTACTTTTGTGCTGATAGATTTTATTTTGTTACTTTTCCAAAATCGGAAACATCAACTTTATCCTAGGTTTTGAGGACTCCTGGAATTTTAAACAACTTTATCACTAAGTTTTCTTATTAGATAATCTCAAGTAGTGGCATTCTTTAACAAATACTTGTCTTTTCAGCATTGCAACAACTTTGATTTATTTTTTGGATAAATTCTATTATGAATTAATTTCTAAACTCTTCACAAGATTTGTAGGATATCAGAGGATAGAGATAAATTCAAAATACCAGCTACTATTTTTTCAATATGAATTTCTTAATTAAAGCCAAAATTTTCTAAATTAAAATTTACAAATTTAATTAGTATAAAATCATAAAATAAGATTTAAAACAGTTCTAAAATTCATAAATAAAATTTAAAATAATATAATTTATTACTATTATTTACAAAGTATGAAGAGAGATCCAATTTATAAAAGATTATAAGAACAAGCCACTAAAGAGGAAAAATGACTAAAGAGGAGAAATGACCGCTAGACACAATGGAAGAGAACCAACGTGGGTTCGCTCAACTGGATATAGAGTTGAGTACCCTTAAATATGACTAAGTTTTGATTCCCGCTGGGAGTATCGGATCCTCAAGTGTATGAAGCGTGCCTCATTGGGAAACTCGTCCTCCGAAAGGAGCCACTGCAGTAATTGATCTGGATTAGTTGGGGCGAAGGCTCAGATATCGAGTGGTGTTCAAGACATTGTATGTAGGTTATTTATTCCCATTGTGGGGCATTTTGGTAAGAATGAGATTATGGGGTAACTCCCATTATTACTTACCAATATTAACAAATATTATTTGGTAACTCCCAAAACTTAACCCTAATGGCTATTATTCTTTTGATTCAATTGAGAAAGGCTGATTCCTTCCTTGTGAGTGGATAGCAGCCATGGGCAACCATGAAGGTGGCTAGGGTTCTGCACAATGCCCTAGAGAGAGAAAAGAGTGAGGGATGGAGATTTTCGCGTAGGAAAATCTCCCATCGTCAAACGAATCACCGGACATGAGGATTGCGGCGTTGTGATGCTGTGGTGGTGATTCGACTAACCTCGTGATCACCATCCCGACCGCGAAATCGGATCAAGGGACGTGCCGTATGATTGACTTTAAAGATCCTACGTATTGAGGTACTCTAATCCCGATCTATTTTAATTTTCCAAAAATTATTATATGCTTCCGCTGCATGAAAATCCTAAAAATCCAACATTGGTATCAGAGCTACGTTGGATTTAATTTAAAATAATTTTTGGATTTTTTCGGGTAGAAAAATATAGGGTATAAAATTTGGGGGTCCGGATCACGAATGAGTTTCGTGAATCCGAGAACACCGTAGGAATACCCATGGCCCAGGGATAACAAATATATTTTTTGTTTAATTTTCCGAGCATATTTGAGCCATGAAAAGTCCGATCGAAGTTTGTGACCGTACGGACATAAAACCCTAGATCTGTGACTTTAGAGGGCGGATCGATGCATGAAAAAATTATAAATGTGTTTCTTGCATCTAGATCTATTGTTTTATGTCTTTTATATGAGTTTTGGGTGCCGGAAACCGAGATTTCCGAATGGCCGCGGAGGGCCGTGACTAGGGTGGTTGAATCCCACCAATTTTGGGCTTAAATCCTTCTAAAATCGAGTGTAAGATGTTTGGAGGATGCCCACAAATTTTTTCTAGTCGAAAAATGCAAGAAAAAATAGCCGGAATCGAGTTTTCTAGAAATCGGGTCGAAAAATCCGTTGCAGGACCCGTCGGGCGAAGAAGAACCGGCCCAGACCCGAGAGCGCGTGACACGCACGCGCCAGGAGGCGCGTCTGGCAGGCGCGTGTAGTGCACGCGCCACACAGGCGCGTGAAGCAAGGGCAGGTAGCGGTCGGGTCAGACCATGACCCGGACCGACCCGTAACCGACCTGACCGGGTCGGACCGGACCGTTGACCGGGTCGGACCGAACCCGTTGACCAACCCGGTCAGACCCGGCTCAACACGGCTCAGCGCGTGAAGGCGCATGAGTCGTGCGCCGCGATTGGGTGCGCGTGAGTCGAGCCACGCCAGGCGCATGGCGGCGCGTGTGAGGCGCGCTGCGCGTCTGGCGCGTGCGGCAGGCTGCCGCCGGCGCATAGAGGCACGTGGCGGCGTGTGAACCGCACCGCCGGTGAGCGGCGGCGCGTGTGGGCCCCGGGCGGAGCGTGAAGTCACTAAAAATTGAATTTTTTCAATTTTTTGGGGGTCCTATATCCATAAATGTGACTTTTTTATGGGTTTTTGTATGCCGAATCACAATCTATATGGTAAGATGCGATTCCAAGTTGTGGTGTATGGTGTCCGTTGACTCATACGCTCGCTTTGGGGTCGTACTCAAATCATTTTGGTCTTCATGATTCGTAGGGCGTACAAAAATGTGAAAATAAGCATCTCCAAGTCACAAATGTCTCTCTTAATACGCTGAGAACTGTCGTATTAAATTTTTGCAAGGAGAATAAACTGAATGATGTGATCTGCGCGATTTTATCAGTAGATTCAGTTTATTCTCGAGAGGCAAAATCTAACGGGAATCTGAGACAAGAGATGATGGGCCCTAGGGTGTGCACCGCACCTCAGAATATCCGAGATAAAGAGATCTATCGTGCATGGTAGAAAATAATTGCCAAGTTAGGGCAATGCTTATCAGTGGCATGCACGATTACTAAATCTCGTTCTACGAGTCATATCCTATGGAAATATCGATTCGTCTTGTCCCATAAGAGCATTGTGTTGCTCTCTTCGGCTCCTAATGTGAGAATGCAAAAGAAAATGGTTAATCATACAATGAAGCAAATGTCGAGTATGATCACCGAGTTAAAATATACGAACGAGTAAATTTTGGATGGAATTAAGGTATTGGATGTGATCCGGTTTTTTACCTGTTTCATGGGAAACTGTGAAATCCTTGCTCACATTTGATGAAAGTATTCGTACTTTCGTTGACGTGAATAAATATTGTGAGCTCGATGAGGAGCACCTAGAGGCGAGTAGGCCACACTCGAGTCATGCTTATTCAGAGGAGTCGAGTAAGGACTTCCCCGGCGCTAAGCCAATAGCATAAGCATGCGAATAAGACTCGAGATCTAGGTAATAAAAATCATCCGAGAAAACCGACAACGAGGTACAAGAACGCAAGAAGAAGAAATTTAATTAGACCAAAGAAATTGCTACGTTTGACGTAGATTCGGTCATTTCGCTCGTGAGTGTGACGAGTAGAAATTAATATCCTTCTTTTTTACGTGGTTTGAGATTTGTCTCATTCACTATAATACTCGCTGATTTCTCTCCTTTGAAATCAGGAACAACCGATCACGTAACTCGAGATAGGAGTGCGTAATCTGTCTAATGAATCCTTAAGCTTGGAGGATTTACGTTAAGGACAGAGCATTTGTCGTTGTTAGAGGGAACGACACTTGCCATGACGTTCTTAATACTGTAGGCATTCGACGGATCTACAATTAGTACCTTGTTTAAAATTGACTAGGATATGTGTGAAATTATTCCTTTCTTTTAATACGACAATTTTCTAAATTATTCTGGTTTTAATCCATGATGGAATGTATGCACTGGGTGCTACTCCTTCTAATGGTTTCTTATCGTTCTACTATTGTCTTTATATCTGATTGCGTAGATGTTGATATAAATGAATGACATAGTAGACTTAGACACATGGGGTAAGAGATGATGAATCGGTTAGTAGCGAGAGGTTTATAGGACCCGCTGACCATATTCGAGTTACCCGTATGTGAGTTTTGTCTGGCCGGCAAAATGACGAGAAAACCATTTGGCAATGCAATGAGAGCTGGGACTCCATTGCAATTAGACCATTGTGCCTTCTTTTTCTAGTGGTCTTATGAGCATGAGAGCTGGAAATGGAGTTGTGTAGATAATTATAGACACTTACATGCGTTTCGGTTCATCTATCTGATCTTGCATAAGTCTGAGGCATTAGACTACTTCAGGAGGTTCATAAGCGAGATGGAGAATCAGTTAGATATGAGAGTACAGACTTTCAAGGACCGACCGAGAACGCAAGTATTCGTCTAAACTACACATGGGGCTCTATTTCGAGAAGAGTATTACGAGTCTACTGACTATTAGTCAGTTCCCCATTTGAGCTTTGGACAGGGAGGCAGCCTGACCTTAGCCACTTGTGGTTATGGGGTTGTGCCACGATTTCTCGCATTCACACGGTGAGTTAGGCCCACGAGAAAATATGTGTTCTTAGGCGAATACGAACGGCACTATAATCAAAATTGAGTCTCGTAATACTATATTTCTTGAGAATGATTTTCCTAAGAGAGGAGAAATCAATTTGGACCCTACCCTTTATGCGATGGATGAGCCTAGTGGCTCGGGGAGCCCAGCGGCGGGATACAAGAATCCACTACAGATCTTGATCTCAGTGGGAGCGATCCATCAAACGGTCTGAGAGGCTCTCGAGGGTTCTGCAAAAGATGCAAAAGACCGTTTATTGAAGGCCATAAATGAAGAAAAGGAGTTGATGAGAATCAATGGGGTCTGGGACCTAGTTGATTAGCTTGAGGGCGGAATGACTATTGGGAACAAGTAGGTTCTCAAGGTCAAGATAAAGGTTAACGGATTGATGAAGAGGTAAATGACCCATCTAGTAACCAAGGGTTACACTTAGACTGAGGGGTGGACTATCGAGGAGTCATAGTCTAATTTATTTCGATCCGTTTATCTTTCAACGATTGTCACGAACATAGATCAAGAGTCACATCACAAGGACAAAAAGACCGCTTTCGTAGTAGAAGTCTAGATGAGGCGATCTACATGGAGCATCCCTCTGGATTCGTTCTAGTAGATCAGGTGGATAAAGTCTATTGATTTTAGAAATCAAAATACAACCTTAAGCCATCATCTAGACAGCGGCGCTTGAGATTTCACGAAAATGTGATATCTTATGGTTTTGTAATGATCGAGTAGGATTATTGCATATATCTGATACGTCCCGATGACTCCTTTATGAGCATGTTCGCATATGTAGGTGATATTCTGTTGGGTGGGAACAACAGAGAGTATCCAATGACCATTGTAACATGGTTATGAGCTTTTAGTTCATTCTCAGATTTTGGATCCGTAGGGATCGCTTGAGAATGGTGTTGACTCTTTAACAAGAGTTTTACATCAGATAGATTCTTAAGCATTTCGAGAATAACGAACACAACCTAAAAGATACTCTTATCGCTAAAGGTAAAAAGATCTGAATCTTGACATATGCCCTAGAATTTATAAAGAAATAAGGGAGATGAGTAGAATCCCTTATTCCAGTGCAAAATACATTTCTAGTGTGTGCGATGAGGTATACACGTGCGATATACAGTTTGATGTATGTGATGAGGCATACATGACCAGACGTTTATTTTATGGTTACCAGACGTTTATTTTATGGTTGATCTGGTGAGTAGGTATTAATAGAATCCTGGAAGGGATCACTGTAGAGCAGTGAAAAAGGATTCTGAAATATCTCATTTGAACTGCGGACCTCTCCATGTGTTACAGATGAGGTAATTTGCGTCTGGAATTCAGATACTGACTGGGAGTAGTGATCTGAATAAACGCAAAAGATTTTATCTTCTTAGAGCAGTAAGAAGAGAACCTGTATATCTCTATTTACGATAGAGAGTGAGCTTGTAGTATGCTTAATTGCAGTTCATGAGAATGGTTGGCTTCAGAAATTTTCTGGAAGATTTAGGGGTCGTGAGAGATAGTGGGAGGTCAGTGATGATTATTGTGATAATCAGACCGACACTGTCAACAATTGAGACCCTAAGTGTAATAGCAAAGCCAAACATATTGATACCGAAGATCACTTTGTGAGAGAAATTACCGAGAAGGGTATTGTGACATCTAAGTACACCTTGACATACAGTATGAGAGCTGATCTCTTCAGAAAACCTATTGTGAGAGATTCCTTTGTGAGATAAGGAATCATTGGATTTAGTGTACTTTAACATTTCTCCTTATATACTGTTTTAGATGCTTATTTTAATGTATGACATGCATGCACTATTGGGTCACATATTTAATTCATGCACTATTTGTTGTCATATATTGTGATTTTGTGATAAAAGATGTGTCAGGCAGGCATGGTCGACTCTCTCACACGAGTGACCACCTCCGACTCTGAGTGAGTGGAGATGAGACGGATTCTAGTCGTATGAGGCTTTGAGAGTAGCCCTACTAGAATATAAGTCGCCCTGATATGTGTTCAGGATGAGGTCATATGCGATATGACTGACATGGAAATACCCGCATCCATGTTTCCTGTAAGTAGCCAAGTTTGAGATCTCAGATATCACCTGCGATTTGTGATATTGTCTCTGAGATGCTCTCACTGAGATATCTGGGTAAAGTCTTATGTGTAGACTGAGTCCTGTACCTGTACAGTGTTAGAGAAATTTGACATATGCCCTTTGAGAGATGGGGGATTAACACTGTGGCACGTGTTTCATACCACGTGTGATGAGACGACCATGGGACAGTGGGAGCTATTATTTGAGACGATAGTTTGATCTTGATTCCCGTTCCCACTGTGTGAGATCTGAGATCCATTGGGTGGGATCTCTTATACCCTTATTACTTTCGGCTGTCTCTAGAAGTTTTGGTTTAGTGTTGCTACTTTAGTCTGTTTACCTATGGCCCGAAAAATAAATTGAGGTCTAAGGGGCAGGTCTAGGAAAGCAGCTGAATTGAGACCGATAGATTCGAGTTTGGGAAAAGGAAAACCAATAGACATTACATCATTGTCATGTATTCATAGGTCGACCTATTGTGTTAATCCATGTTGGGATTCAAACATAATAATGAATACATAGTCGAGCAAATTGATTGGGGATCACTTTCGATGAGAAAAGTGGCTCGATGGATGTAAATGCATTGAGTCTGGGGTATAGCGAATTATTTTTATACTAACAGTTACTACTCGATCATCCTAACAGGTGTATCGAGAAGTCTTTGCTTGTAGGTGTACTCGCCGGTTGCACGACGCCCAATTCAGTATGAAAGTCCAGTAGGGTGATGCAATAGATTGCATGAGTTACGATCTTGTGACTGACAGAAGTGAAATACCCTAATGTGCAAGTGGGAGATGTAGGTTATTTATGCCCATTGTGGGGCATTTTGGTAAGAATGAGATAATGTGGTAAATTCCCTTATTACTTACCAATATTAACAAATATTATTTGGTAACTCCCAAAATTTAACTCTAATGGCTATTATTCTTTTGATTCAATTGAGAAAGGCTGATTCCTTCCTTGTGAGTGGATAGCAGCCATGGGCAACCATGAAGGTGGCTAGGGTTCTGCACAATGCTCTAGAGAGAGAAAAGAGTGAGGGATGGAGATTTTCGCGTAGGAAAATCTCCCATCGTCAAACGAATCACCGGACATGAGGATTGCGGCGTTGTAATGCTGTGGTGGTGATTCGACTAACCTCGTGATCACCATCCCGACCGCGAAATCGGATCAAGGGACGTGCCGTATGATTGACTTTGAAGATCCTACGTATTGAGGTACCCTAAACCCGATCTATTTTAATTTTCCGAAAATTATTATATGCTTCCGCTGCATGAAAATCCTAAAAATCCAACATTGTACAAAAAAAAAAAAAAAAAAAAAAGCAAAGGAAGAGAGAGAGTGGGATCCTGGACCATGCTGTCCTGCGGCTAGATTTTGGAGCCGTTGGGGGATGATTCAATGCCCTTTATAAGCTGTAATCCTGGGCCTTCTCCCTGGGAAGGCGTGGGCTTTATGTGCTTGTTATTTCCAGCAATATAGAAGTAATTAAATGTAACAAAACCCACCTAACAGGAAATAACTCTTGCTCATGCTTGCGCAGTGGGTAGTTCAACCCTTCCTGGCGGTCTAAACCAAATGGGACACCTTTGATAACTTGTGGTTGGTCACCCATAAGATCTGCACTCTTTATTTATTTTTTTCCCTTTTTTTCTTCTCTTTCGTAATTGTATCTAATTTCGCCTTTTCCATGGGAAAGAGTATGTATTGCTAGAACAGAGATTGATATTCCTGTTAGGGAACCTGGGTTCAAGTTATCTCTCTTGCTTGGTATGAGTTAATTCTGGATTTGATATTTAAACGCTGTCCATCCCTTTGGGTTATTTTCCCTTTATCCATGTGCCCTTGTAACCTTCATGTGAGAGAGAGAGAGAGAGAGAGAGAGAGAGAGAGCCTAACCTATTTTTGTGTAGGAATTTATTAGTGAAATCTCTCTTCAATTGCAGCATAAAGATCGTTTGTTCTTAGATTATCTCACCATCATAGATTAGCTGGTGCTCGGGGCTCTGGATCACATTTTTTTGGGGACCTGCAATATTAAAAATAGCCTAAAATGCACTTGATCGTTCAAAGAACAAGCGGGGGCAAGTCGGTAATAGGCTATAGGTTTCATTACAAGCTCTATCCATTTTCCCCACTAGAATAGCATTCAATAGCCATTGAAAGTTTCCCACTCTAATTATGCCACCCTGTGCTACTGGTTCTCTCTACTTATGTTCATTAAAATACCCTAAAAGATGATTGATTCATATGATGGATTAATTCACACGTTCTCCAAAGGTAACACATGTACACATATATTACATACAAATAAATAAAAATAAAAATTGTCGATATCACACGCTTGTTCTCTATTACGCATCCCCTTTTCCTTCAAATTTGTAAAATAAATTTGGGAAATTTATAAAATAAGAAAACAAAGAAGATTAAAAATTCGGGCAGGGTGTCGTCTACACTAGCTGGTCACATATGGTGCTGCAAGTACCTCACGTGACTGTTCACTTTAGGCACGCTTTGGGCCCATGTTTGGTGCCCTTTGTGGGCAAACATCAAATTTTAATTTACGAAAGACAGATAAGTAATGAAAGCAAAATAAAATGATTTTATTCCTCCAGCTTTGTTGAGGGGTTACGGCATGTGTGGAGAGAGAGAGAGAGAGTCATCATAAAAATGAGAGAGAGAGAGAGAGAGAGAGAGAGAGAGAGAGAGAGAGAGAGAGAGAGAGAGAGAGAGAGTCCATATAAAAATTTTAGTTTCACAGCCAAAGGCCCACCATTCCTACTGTTTCGAAATGAGCTTTGTACCATACTTTGATTGGCTCACGGTAAATTTTTATAAATGTTTATTATAATAATAATAATAATAATAATAATAATAATAATTATTATTATTATTATTATTATTATTATTATTATTATTATTATGTTAATACTATTATGTAGGCATTAATCGTGATAATCTTCTGGTTGTTTTTTCTGATTAGTAATAATCTTGTTAACTCAAGCACAAAATCTACTACCTCAAGAGTTAATATGAGTCCCATAGGCTGTATGCCAATGATTGAAACTGCATTATTTTATATATGAACTTTGGTCTACCAACACATAAAGCACTTTTTTTTTTTTCTTGACGGACTAGTATTTGAATTATTCAATTAATCTGATTCAATTATTGTGAAACCCAATTTAGAGAGTAGTTCTCCCATTTTATTTCCAAAACTCAAATTCAAAATCTTAATCAACAGAATTTAATATCCTACCTAATATTTTATTACTAAACCCATAAGACGTTGATACGTAAAGCACATTTCTATGCTGTTGTACAATTGATCATAATTAAGATTTCCACTTTGGAAGTAATTTTATTTATTTATTTATTTTCATTGAAAATTGAGATATGTTTGATAGGAGATGAAAATTTTAGAAAAAATTTTCATGGAGTAAAAGTAACTCTGTAATATATATTTTTTTCCTCCTTGTCAGGCTAAACAAAGTTAATATTTGATATATGATGTAAAAAATCAACGAAATTAATGTTCAATAATAAAATTAATTTAATTTTTATTTTCTCTCTAAAACACATTGATTAAGTTTTATTTTTTCAAAAAATAAAATTGAGTTTTTTTTTCTCCTTTTGAAACCAAACACATATCAATTTTTTCTTTAAATAAATTAATTTAATTTACATTTTCTCTTTTCAAACGCATTGATTTTATTTTTTTAAAAAAAAAAAACACTAAAATTAGTTTTGCTCTTTCTAAAAATAAATACATTAATTTTGTCTCTTTAATAAAATAATTTAATTTATATTTTCTCTCTAAATTTATTGGTTTTATCAAAATGAGTTTTTCTTTCTCTAAAATTATTTACATTAATTTTCTCTTTATAAAAGAATCAATTTAATTTGCATTTTTCTGTTACCGAACATGATATTAAGCATTCACTCTCTAAAGCACAAAAGCACAAAATTTATTGTTTATATATTAATTTTCTCTCTAGAAAATCAATTTAAATCACATTTTCTATTTTCAAATTCATTGATTTTATATTTTTTCTCTGTAAAAAGACCAAAATTAGTTTTTCTCTATTTACAACTAGGTACATTAATTTTCTCTCTCTAAAAAAATTAGTTCATATTCTTTATTTTCAAATACTTTTATTTTAAGTTCTCTCTTTAAAAAAGTATAGAATTTGGTTTTTTCTCTCTAAAACTAACATATTAATTTTCTTTCTTTAAAAATAAATTTAATTCACAATTTACTTTTAAATTCATTGATTTTAAGTTTTTTCTCTCTCTACAATTAATAATATTAATTTTTCTTTCTAAAAAATTAAATTATTATAAATTTTATCTCTCTAAATTAAATGATTTTTTTTTTAACTTTCTCTCTCTAGATATAAATTTAGTTCATATTTTCTCCATAACTATATTTTTTGAGATTGATTTCCAAGGAGGTTAAGGTTATGAGGAAAAAATGACTTTCAAAAATGGAAATAAAGTCTGTACTTGGTATTTTTAGTTCCTTTGAATCGAAGAGGTCGATTTTTTTTCCCTGAGATTTGGATGAATATTTTAGGAATCAGTTTTATTAATTGAAAATTTGTTGCTTGTTACAAATTTTTGTTTAGAAAATATTTTTGTTTTTAGATTTCTTTTGGTTTTGGAAAGTATTTACTTAGTAAATTTCTTTTAGTAAGTTTTCTAGCTCTAGTTGGCGGGTAAAGGGGTCTTCTTTCATTCATCATTAGTGAATTCAATAAATTCTTAAAATTTTATTTTTTTTTACTAAATTTTTGAATTAAAAATTATTTATTTTTAAAATATAGTTAAGTATTAATCTTTTATTATACTTACTGAGAGCAAAGAAGTCCTCGTTTATGGCATTTCTAGAATGTAAACTTTGGCAAGACCCAAGTTAATTTGTGTGGGAGCAAAAAGAGAAGGAAAAACAACCTAATCCATTGAAGACTTGCACGCCAAGAGAATCATCTTTCCATCATAATCATTTGGAAAAGGCTTTTCAATGTTCATTTCATTGCGAGAGAGAGAGAGAGAGAGAGAGAGAGAGAGAGAGAGAGAGAGAGAGAGAGAGAGAGAGAGAGAGAGAGAGAGAGAGCTCCAATCATTTGGATTCTGTAAAAAAATGAAATTAGTGGGAAGTGACATGGGCTGTCTCTTTGGCATGCCATTGACGATTGGTGTCTCACTTTTCCATCCATTTACATCAAAAGACTCACTCCCAAGTCTCCAACTCCAGCCAAATATTACTACCATTTACCTGTGAATATCAATACATATTCTTCGTAACCTCTTCTCCCCTCCAGTTATCTCAGTTAAAGGCTTTACTGAGTGGAAGACCAAATTGAATACGAATGATACCCTAATTGATAGCGTATTGAAGACACCTACTTTTAACGGTCAAAAATGCAACCCAACAAGTAATGTATCAATCCATATTTTAGAGTCTTGTTGACCCAAATAGGGTTTGAACGAAGAGAGTAGGACAAAGTCATGATGAGTTCTGATGGCCCTTTTTTTCACACTTACACTTGGGCTCTCATTCACGAGTGAGAGTGAGCATTGGGTTATGGCAATGGCTTTTGATGAGCCAAAGCGCACTGAGCAATAGTCGGCTTTGGTCTCCCACCTCCGCCGGCACGCAAACCGTAAAATTTATTTCAAATTATCATTCACCATATGATTGATGGGCTAAAGTTACAACTTGCCTTGAGAATGGAGTTGTTAACCACCCCTAACTACTAGTCAAAATGTCTGCTAGAATTGACCATAACATATACCAAGTATCAAAGGAAACACAGTACTTTCAAGAAACAATAATAAGATGATGAGGGTTCCACTTCTTGGTGCAAGAATACCAAACCAAAGGGAAAAAAAAATCCCCAAAAACTGCCTTTTATTTTTTTCCATTGAAAAATCTCAAATAATATCTTGAATAGGTGCTAAAAAAATTTAATACAAAATATTTTATAAATTATCTATGCTAAGTACGTATAGAGAGATTTAATTTATCAGGCGGAGAATTTCCCATTTTGCAAAATAATGATGGAAGATGTTTTCAGACATGTTTATGCATTAGTAGGCAAAACGAGTAATTTATAATAAGAACGAATCAAACAATACTATAAAGAATTTTAATAATATTTTAAATATATTTAAGATTTTTATTATCATTTTTAAAAATTTTACTGATATAAATTGAAAAGACTGGCTTGATAGAGAAGGGGTTGTTATTCCGTGCGCCTTCTCCCCTTGCCTCTATAGACCTAGAAGCAATATCCGTACCCATCAAAGAACAATGGATCAAAAAAAAAAAAAAACAAGAAGAGTCAGTGGTAGAGTATCAATTTGAAGCGGAGAAAGTTGAGGGATTTAAAAGTGAGACCTAAATAGATCCGATCTATGATACATAAAAATTTCTTAATACTAATATTTTTTTAATTTTGAAAACATTTTTCATTTTTTAAAACGTTTTAACATATTAAATTAATTAATATTTACATAAATTATATTTTTAATATTTATAAATTTTTAATATTTAATAAATTATTTATTTATTTAATTATAGTTTTTATTTTTATATTATTTATCTTATGATTAATAACTACATATATATGATTATTTTATATAATTAATATTTACATACAAATACTTATATTTTTATATTTATTCATTCATTTGTGTTTTTATTTTTTGTATTCTTACAAAATGTCTTTTTTTATCTTATTTTATACCGGTTTCTGTTTCTCATTTTTTATTACTGTGCAACCTTGGGTACCATTATTGAATACAGAAGCCAATATTTGAGTCCTGGCTTGAAGGAGTGACTTTTACCTCCGGGGGGGGGGGTGGCTCGGAGATTTGAACAGACCAAGCAAATATCAGCAGGAAAAGCAAAAACAAAGGGGAAGCAGGCCAGGGAGGTGGAGAAATCATCACCTCCAATGCCATTGACCACTATGCTCATTGATGCTGTTCCCTTACGTGGGCCACCATTTTCATTTCAATGACTAAAACATTGCAAATTCAAGTAGATTAGCTCATGGATTCTCCTTCAAATTTCAGCGCATGGAGCCCAATGTGCTTTTTTAAAGAGTTGGGTTCTTGTCATTAACTAATATATTTAATGTTAATCCTGTTGGATTTGATTCATCAAGTGTTGGTCTTCTTGGAACCAAGCTTTAGTATTTTGCAAGTTTCCCAAACTTTTCTTTTGATCTCCTTCTCTTATTTTATTTTATTTTTCTACATTAAAATTAAGGAATGCTGGAGTTATGAGTGCATATATATGTGTATAAATACCCACGCTATGAAATATTTCATAATGTTTTCCCATTGTGTAATATTACAATTACAGTAATACTAAAATGTTATTACTTCGGTACCCATTTGCAAAGCATTGAAGTTCAAGTTTGTAGATAGAGAATATGTTATTAATTATTTTATATTTTAATATTATGAATGTATATTAAGTAATATATTTAATTATGTAAAATTTTTAAATGAAATAAAAAATATCCGACATGACTCAAGTCTAGAGTCTTCTGATTTAATAATATTTTAAATTTTGTCGAATGATCACTTATTCTAAAAATTTAAATTTATAGAAAGAGTTGGTTTTAATTGTTTTATATTTTAAAGTTTAATTTCTTTGTGAGACATTTTCAATTTTTTATCTGCCGTAGGCCATGTCTAAAATCAAGAGACAGGATGATCTAAAAAGGAATTTATTCTTTATATTTACTTAAATATTGGGGGATTTGAGTCGAGTGGAATGGAAATGAGAAATCAAAAACCGGAAAATCATTCATTAATGTAGAGAGATTGTCTCTGTGGGAAGTAGGGAAATACAAAGGTGTCTCTCTTTGTTTTCACCCCTCTTTGTTTTGCCTCTTTGTTTTGTTTTTATTCGATAATTCGATTCAAATTCTTTTTTGTAATTTTTAAAACTCGAATTTAAGACTTTTGATTAAAAAAATAGAATACCCGATCATACAATTAGAAAATTCTCTCTCTCTCTCTCTCTATCTCTCTCTCTCTCTCTCTCTCTCTCTCTCTCTCTCTCTCTCTCTCTCGAGCAGACAATGGATATGAAAAATTATATGCACATCCGAAAACCCAAGGAAACATTTTACGTACTTTGTACCTCGTACATCTTTAACATGGTCGGAACAGCCTAATGCTCGAAATACGATGTTTTAAGATCCCCCCCCCCCCCCCCCCCCAAAATAAAAGAAAGGAAAAACAAGCCAAATTCAGTCAAGGTAGGAAGCCAAAAAATTACCTTTCCTTTTTTCCTTTTTCTTTTTGTTATGATGCTTGAATATATGTTAGCAAAACATTCTGAAATGTCACGCTTACTGACGGAGATGATGACTCTAGGATCAAACAAAGTCTGCTTTTTTCTATTCTCTTTCCTTTTCTTAAAGACCCAATACCTAGATCAGATGCACCACTACAATGCATCTTTAATGGACCCTACCCTTTTTGACCAAAAATCATTTCTATCACCTCACCGTCTATACTCTCAACTCTAAAATTGTATTTCACCCACCAACTTCAATCCAATTACCTTCTTTTCCTTATTCCCTTCCCACGTTCCCTCCTTTTCTTAAAGCTTTCTCTCACCTCTTCTGCTTTGCAACATTCTCATCATACTCAACGCATTCTCTCACTCTCTCTCAGGATACATTCTGTATTGTGCTTCTCTTGACTTCCTGCACATTTGTTTTCTCCAATGGAAAACAACCCACTTCAGCTTTTCTTTCACTTTGGTGTTCTAAACCTTCTTCTCTGCTTCATCGTATGTGCCTCTGTTTCCAGAACAGAGCAAGCTCTGTTTTCAACAATCAAGACAGATGCAGAAGCTCTGATAAATTTCAAGAAGATGATTCAAAAAGACCCAAATGGTGTATTTTCCTCTTGGAACCTAGAGAAAAGTCCATGCTCATGGCACGGCGTGTCCTGCTCGCTCGGAAGAGTAACTCAGCTCGATCTCAGCGGATCAAATCTAGTAGGAACCCTGTTTTTCAATCCTCTGTCTTCTTTAGAAATGTTGTCTGTTCTAAATCTCTCTGGCAATTCATTCTACATAAACTCAACATCTCTTCTTCAACTCCCATATGGATTGAAACAGCTTGAATTGTCTTCTTCCGGACTCACAGGGCTAGTCCCAGAAAACTTCTTCTCAAAGTATCCGAATCTTCTCTATGCGGGTCTCAATCATAACAATCTATCAGGTTCTTTACCTGAAAACATATTTTTGAATTCTGTGAAGCTCCAAGTTGTAGACTTGTCCTACAACAATATTACCGGTTCAATTTCAAGTCTCAGAATTGATGGTTTAAGCAATTCTTTACTGCAAATTGATCTTTCAGGAAACCATATAACTGACTCCATTCCATATTCTCTCTCAAATTGCACAAACCTTAAAATTCTCAATCTGTCTTACAATTCATTCGCTGGAGAGATACCTCAGTCATTTGACCAACTCAAAAACCTCCAGATGTTGGATCTTTCGCATAATCATATCACGGGTTGGATTCCATCTGGATTGGGAAGTGCTTGTAATTCCCTTCTGGAGCTAAGACTTTCTTACAATAACCTTTCAGGCTCCATCCCTGATTCACTTTCCTCATGTTCTTGGCTTCAAATACTGGATCTCTCAAACAACAACATATCAGGACATTTTCCAGATTCAATCCTGAAAAATCTTGCTTCTCTGCAGATACTCTTGTTGAGCAATAACATCATATCTGGATCATTTCCTTCTTCTGTTTCTTCCTGTAAAAGATTGAGAATTGTGGATTTCAGCTCCAACAGGCTTTCGGGTATTATCCCACCTGATATATGCCCGGGAGCTACTGCACTGGAAGAGCTAAGAATTCCCGACAATCTCATTACAGGCGAAATTCCATCTGAATTATCGCAGTGCTCACAGTTAAGAACAATTGATTTCAGCCTGAATTATCTGAAAGGGTCGATACCTGCAGAATTTGGCAATCTTGAGAACTTGGAGCAGTTCATGGCTTGGTTTAATGGCTTGGATGGGAAAATCCCACCAGAGTTGGGAAAATGCAGAAATCTCAAGGATCTGATTCTTAACAATAATTACATAAGTGGTGAAATCCCCGTGGAGTTGTTCAACTGCACTAATCTGGAATGGATTTCATTCACAAGCAATGGTCTAACTGGCCAAATTCCACTTGAATTTGGCCTTTTGTCAAGGCTTGCTGTTCTGCAACTGGCGAATAACAGCTTATGCGGTCAGATCCCGAGGGAATTGGGAAATTGCAGCAGTATGGTTTGGTTAGATCTCAACAGCAACAGGCTGAATGGGGAAATCCCACCCCGACTTGGAAGGCAGCTTGGAGCAAAAGCATTGGGAGGAATTCTTACAGGTAATACTCTCGTGTTTGTCAGAAATGTTGGAAATTCATGCAGAGGAGTTGGAGGTTTGCTGGAATTTGCAGGCATTCGACCCGAAAGGCTTCAACAGGTTCCCACATTGAAGAGCTGCGATTTCACCAGGTTATACTCTGGTCCTGTTCTCAGTCTTTTTACTCAGTATGAGACACTGGAGTACCTTGATCTTTCCTACAATGAACTTCGAGGGAAAATCCCAGATGAATTTGGGGAAATGTTGGCATTACAGGTTCTGGAATTGTCACACAACCAGCTTTCTGGAGAAATTCCTTCTACACTTGGGCAGCTGAAGAACTTGGGAGTGTTTGACGCATCACATAATAGATTGCAGGGGCAGATTCCAGAGTCTTTCTCAAATCTGTCATTTTTGGTTCAGATTGACCTGTCATATAATGATTTAACCGGACAGATCCCATCAAGGGGTCAGCTTAGTACTTTGCCTGCAAGCCAGTATGCAAATAATCCCGGACTTTGTGGAGTTCCATTGCCAGAATGTCAGAGTAGTAGCAGCCAACTAGCAACAGATCAGGTGACAAATGGTGAAAGACAAGGTCATAAACCAGCTGCTGCCTCATGGGCTAATAGCATTGTGCTGGGAATTCTAATCACCATTGCTTCTGTCTGCATTGTCATTGTGTGGGCTATTGCATTGCGTGCAAGGAGGAAGGAGGCAGAGGAAACTAAGATGCTTAATAGCTTGCAAGCTTCTCATGGTGCTACAACTTGGAAAATTGAAAAGGAAAAAGAGCCTTTGAGTATCAATGTTGCAACTTTCCAAAGGCAGTTGAGGAAGCTTAAGTTTTCGCAGCTCATTGAGGCTACAAATGGCTTCTCAGCTGCCAGTCTTATTGGGAGCGGTGGATTTGGGGAAGTTTTCAAGGCTATGTTGAAAGATGGGTCTTGTGTTGCAATCAAGAAGCTCATAAGATTGAGTTGTCAGGGTGACCGGGAATTCATGGCTGAGATGGAGACTCTAGGGAAGATCAAGCATAGGAACCTTGTTCCTCTTTTAGGCTATTGCAAGGTTGGCGAAGAAAGGCTTTTGGTTTATGAATTCATGGAATTTGGAAGCCTTGAAGAGATGCTTCATGGAAGAGGAAAAATGTGCGACAGGCGGATTCTTACGTGGGAAGAAAGGAAAAAGATAGCGAGAGGTGCGGCAAAAGGACTATGTTTTTTACACCACAACTGCATCCCACACATCATACATAGAGACATGAAATCAAGCAATGTACTATTGGACCACGAAATGGAAGCTCGAGTCTCTGATTTTGGAATGGCAAGGCTCATAAGCGCTCTTGACACGCATCTAAGTGTGAGCACACTTGCAGGCACACCAGGCTATGTCCCTCCAGAGTATTATCAGAGCTTCCGATGCACTGCAAAAGGAGATGTCTACTCTTTTGGTGTTGTCTTATTAGAACTTTTGACGGGTAAGCGGCCGACGGACAAGGAAGACTTCGGAGACACCAATTTGGTGGGTTGGGTAAAGATGAAAGTGAGAGAAGGTAAAGGAATGGAAGTGATTGACCTGGAGTTGCTATCAGTAACTAAGGGAACGGATGAAGCTGAGGCAGAGGAGGTTAAGGAGATGGTGAGGTACCTGGAGATAACCATGCAGTGCGTTGAGGACTTCCCTTCCAAGAGGCCTACAATGTTGCAGGTTGTGGCCATGTTAAGGGAACTAATGCCTGGAAATAGCCACAATAGTGCTTGAACTATGAGGGTATTCTCCTTGTTTTTATTTTATTTCTTTTTGGTTAAATGCTTACTGTAAAAAGGAAAATGATTTTGTTCTTTATATATCTATTGTTCAGATCTTCAAAGTGTTACAGTTTGTACCTACTCGTGCACTAATACTATTGTGCCACATTCACTCATTCACAGTGATTTCTTGCCTTGTTACAAAATTAAAGCACTTGCTTGTAATTTTCTTACGAAGAAAACTAGAGAGTGACCGTCTTATTTCATGGACAAGAAGAAAACTAGCGCAACTATCAGGTTAGTAAGAGTTGGTGTTTGTCTCGAGAACCAGCCAAAGATTCGCCATGACTTTCCATAACGTTGTTTATAATTACAACAATTCTTCTTTAGAAACAAAAATTGGCCGGTTTTGCTCCCAAATATTATAAGCAAATCACATCTCATTAGAGACTTTCTGTTCAGCTTGTTCCTTGTTACCCCAAGAATTCATCAGGCATATATTTGACTTGTCTTTAAAAAAAAAAAAAAAAAAACTGAAATTTTTTGACATGAACGAGGGTGACAGATCAAGAGGCCTATAAAACATGATCCTAACACAAGGAAATGCACTTCTTATTAAACATAAAAGGCAAAAGAGAGACATCAGTGACTTTGAATTTGAATTTATTCTTAGGAAATGGCTTCTAAGAGTAGTCTAGCTTGGATTTGCATTTTGAGGTAACTAACTCTTGTCTCGGTAGCAGCTTCGGTGGTTGTCATGACTATAAATAACTTCAAACTCAGTGATGGCTTTTACAATGCTATAGATTATAGGTAATTCAATTTTTTATACTTTTTAATGTATAGTCATGTACATTATATATATAAAACCAATTGTAATAATTTGCTGATAAGGTACCACCATTTTTTTTTTCTCATTTTACATACTTCACCTTCTAATTATTGGGCATAATAATTAATACCATTTCCCCTGCATTTTCTTTTTTTCTTTTTTTTTTTTTTAAGAAAATCAGATTATTGTGTTTCTTTCAGAGATGGGGGTTGGTACTGGATTTGCACTCTCCTTCGAGTTTAAGAAGATTTTCAAAGATTTTATCGATGTCTTTGCATTGCTAACTGGATTTGGTGAATTACAAGATGAGGAAGCAAAATCCAAGACTCTACATTCTTTGATAAGCACTACAAAAAAATAGCCTTTTAGCCACAGATTTAACGACGAAAATTTTAAAATAATTTGTCGCTAAAAACATTAGCGACGAAAAAAAATTTTTCATCGCTAATAACGCGTCGCAAAAATTTAACGATGAAAATTAAAAATTCGTCACTAAATTTAGCGACAAATAATTTTTCGTTGCTAAAATTTGTCACAAAATTTAGCGATGAAAAATTATCCGTCGCTAAATTAGCGACATAAAAAAATCCGTTGCTAAATTTAGCGACGAAAATCTAAAATTCGTTACTAAATTTAGCGACAGAGAATTTTTGTCACTAAAATCCGTTGCTAATTTAGGAAAAAAAAAAGTTCGTCGAAAAATTATCCGTTCCTAATTTAGTGGCGAATAACAAAATCCGTCGCTGATTCCAAATTTTCAAATTCGTCAAAATGCCCAGGGAGCGCACGTACCTGGACGGGCCCTTGCCTACCCGAGCCAGCACGTGCCTGGATGGCCCCGCCCACCTGAGCCAATACCAGCCTGCAAGCTACCCACCTGCCCGAGCCAGCACCCTTGCCTGCAAGCGCGCCCGCTCTAGCGTCAGCTCTTAATTGTTGGAAAATGCCGCTTTGCCTCCTGCCTCCGCCGTGGTTCGAACTTCTGCACACCTGCACTCACATGTATAAGTATAAATCTATAAACTACCAAGTCAAAGGATATTATGAGATATAAATTTTTTTTTACTTATTATCTTTTCTTCACATTTTTCTAATAATAATAAAATAATATATAATAACAATTTAAAATAATAAATATAATAACTTTTTTATTTAAACCACCAACCTAAAATAATATTAATTAAAAATAATAAATATGATAATCTTTAATAAAATAAAAAATAATAAAATACTAATTTAAAATAAAATAATAAATTAATTAAAAAATATATTAATATTATATTTTGTTTTCTTCTTTTTTCTTTTCTTTTATTATTTTATTATTCTTTTTCATTTTTATTTTATTTTTTTAATCCATAGTTTAAAAATGGATTATGGCATCTCAATAATATAAAATTATAATTATCAATAAATTATAATATATTAATAATTTAAAAAATCTATATATTTAATCACAAAATATTTTTATTCGCTTGAATATATAAAAAATTTCAATAATGAGAATAGAAATAAGAGGAAGGAAAAAAAAGTGAGAATAGAAAACAAATGATGAGGAAGAAAGAAAAAAAAATATTATCACACAACACTAAGCAATGGTGCAGTGTGATATGTCTTTCGTTCAAATTCGAGATCCAAGATTCAAATCCCTTCAACAGCATGTTATCATTTTTTTTAGTATTAAAACAATGAAGGGTGGGCACCCGTGCGTGCATGCGCAGGCGCCTCCTGCTTGCGCCCGGTGCCCGTGCGTGCATACGCGGGCGCCTGTACAGACGCACTCCCTTGCCTACACCCGGCGCCCGCGCAGGCTCGCGCCCAGCATGTCTGCCGGATTAATATTTAATTAAAAAATTTATATTATTGAATAAAATAATACAAATAAAATAAAAGTTACCTATACAATAATAAAAAATATTAAATCAAACAAAAAAAGAAAAAAATAATAAATTAATTAAAAAATATATATAATTTAAATAAAAAAATATATATGGTTTTTTTAAGAATTAAATAATATTATTCTTCTAAAAAAATGGAATATAATATAATATAATAAAATAAAATGTAAATTAAAATATTATAAAATAATAATATGATTTGTTAATATAAATTAATAAAATAAAATAAAAATAAAATAAAATTCTAATTGAAAAAGATTAAATTCAGCGACGGATTTGGAATCCGTAGCTGATTCAGTGGCGGATTTTAATCCGTCGCTAAATTACTAACGGATAAATTTCATCGTTGTTAAATTAATTTTTTAATTTAAATATTATATTAGTATTATATTTTATTTAATTATATATAAAAAATTTAGCAACGGATTGGGATTTTCGTCTCTAAATTTAGCGACGGAAAACAAATCTGTTGCTAAATTAATTTTTAACTTAAATATAACATATTAATAAAATAAAAAGAAAAAAAATTCAATTTTAAAAAGATTAAATTTTGCGACGGATTTAGCCATGACTTCCTTTTCGTCGCAAATTTTGTGGCAAATTAACGACGAAAAAATTTTTGTCGTTAAATTCGTCGCAAAATAGCGACGAATTTTTTCCGTCGCGAAAATTTGTGACTAAAACCATGTTTTTTTGTTGTGAAGGCTTATGTTTTCACAGGATTGCTCTTTCTTAGATTTCTTTTCATGGGGATGATCTCTGTGTTGACATCCATCAACATGACCAGAGGAAGCAAATTATTTGGGTAAAAAATTCATGGACCATACAAATATATTTTGATCTTGTTGGAGTCGTTTTTGGCCCCACAAATACCTACTCTTCTAACTCGAATGGGGAATCTATGTTGAGAGATGTTCACTGGATCTTCCGAGATGGGAGTATAGGAATCCACTGTGGCTGGCCCGACGAGGGGACTCCAACGCCCAAATCAATAAAAGTAAATGAATGAAAGAGAAAAGACTAAGAAAACCAAACTATAGCCCTATGTTGCTTCTATGTGCCATATGTAGAATTGATTGGGGTCAATGCGTCGACTATGGAGAAACAGTAAGAACCCCATTGAGATTGGCCTGGCGGGGGATTTGATGCTCAAATCAGATAGAGAGAAAAAAGAAAGATTGAAGAGTCTTGGATATAGTTAGGTGTTATGTGTGTAGAATCCGTCCCTATATGTATTGTGTGTAGGAGTCATGAATATGGTATTGTGTGTGAAGTATGTATGCAGAAAGAGATGATAAACATATTAAATTGGTATAATTGAGCTTGAAGTCGTATCTTGGACAGTTTATAGCATGGATTATGAAATTGTACCTTTGATGGTGTATAATTAGGCATGAAACCGTACTTTCGATGTTATAGAATTGAGTTGCTCCTCCTTTGTAATATGTGTAGAGAGAGAGAATATTGGGATCCCTACTTGTGGGTACGTAGATATACCCTGATGGGTTACTTTTGCTCTGTATATATAGTCTTCCAAGGGGTGTAAAAAAACCTACATACCTTTTGTACGAGATCTTTCAAAATAGCAGGGATTGTGTTCAAAAACTTTTAAAAGATTTAGAATCCCTTGAGATTAAGGAAGGTTTAAGATTTAAAAAAGATTTCCTTCCTTATTGAGAGCACAAGAGAATTATGTAAGAACTACTTAGAGGGGTGAATAGTTGGTTTGACATTTTTTGAAATTTTTTGGGAATTTAAGACTTGAATGCACAGAGGAGAATGGAGGGATAACAAAGAATTGACATAGTCTACATATAGTGGTTCCATCATCCTCCATGTACGTTCACTCCCAGACTCCACTTGAAGTTTCCAATCTACTATTTGATCCCCAAATAATACAAACAACCAGATTCCTGGATTCTAGTCAAGCCTTTATAAGCATTGCTCCTGTACACTTGCACTAGTGTTCTCGGTGTTAGCAAACAATCACAAGTGTTCCTCCGGAACACTCATACTAGATTTAACGACTCTAGCAAACTCTCATACTAAATTTCATGGCTATAACAAACCTTAATTTGTCACTTACAAACAATTGAATCCTAAATCAAGAACACCAACTCTTCTTAATCTCTTATAAGATTATGTGATAAAACAAAGGTTACAACCTTGAGCCTTACTACTCGGATGATGATTTTATAACCTAGAATAATATAATACTAAAGAATTAACGGACTCAGAAGACCGAGAATGTTAATGCACAACAAATGTATTCAATTTCTTCCAGAAAGTTGTTTAGTTTTCAATAGTAGTTGTATTTATAGCCTCTCAAAAGGTTTTGACCGTTGGAGCTCATTAATTGTTGAAATTAGTTGTTTGAGAGTTGTTGAGGCTCATTAAATGCTCAATCCTACTTTTTTAAAGCTGGCCGTTACTCTTTGGGTAGTCGATTACTTCTTCGTGCTAGTCGACTATATTTTTGAGTTTTCCTGTGTTCCTCCATGTATTAGTTGACTGATTCTTTTCTTCATAGGTGACTTCATCTTAGCTTTACTCTGTGATTGGCTTAAGAACTGGTACGTCAACCATCAAGGATTAGTACTCATCGTTGTGTTCCCTTTTGGCTCCTTGATTAATCAATTGCCTCGATCCATGATAGTTGACTACGTTTATGTACCTGGTCAGTTCTTGGACTTTTGTAAAACAGAGGATTGGTACTTAGCTTTCGAGACTTAGCATAGTCGATTTCCTCACTTTGAGATAGTCGATTGGCATTTGAACTTTCTTTGATGTATGCACATATGGCATAATGCTATGGGCATGTAACATGTGCTATGTGGCATTATGCTCTAGAGTTGCTTGGCTCTTAGACATGTGAAGTGTTCAATTGTGGGAGTAGCAAGAGTCGACTTCCGCTTCTTGTGGTAGTTGACATTCTCATGTTCAACACATGAGAGTAACGATCCTTATTCAATCAAAGATCGGTATTTCACCTCTAGACTTAGAACTTTTCTAAGTCAAGAAGTGGTAAGTCGACAATGGTAAAATCATTAGTCAACTAGGCCATTTGTTTAATGCAAATATATGTGCAGTGATGTGCAGTCATATTGTGCAATGGCTTGGTAGCATGTAACTTGTGGTATACTAATGCTCATTTCATGCTTGTGCGATGGTAGTACCATACTCATGCCTAGCTAATGTTATGCTTGTGCAATCCTTGTGCTAAGCCTGTGTCATGCTAGTGCCATGTATGTACCATACTAAGGTGATGCGCATTGATTTCATGGTTCAGTTCTTTCTAGGTATATGAATCAACTGGCACTCATATACAAGTCAACTAGCCTCAATGATTCATGATCTAATCTATGTTCTTGGCCTACTAATGTTAGTATCCTATCCCTCAACTATAAACACCCACACACGTGCTTACTTAGATCTTCTATGTTCTAAGTGGATGAGTTGACTTGGTGCATAAAGTAAGTCGACTGAGTTGACACATGCTTGTGTGCCATAGGCTTTGTGCTTATGTCATGGCATATGTCCTGGATTGCATTGTGGCATAGTGTAGCCTGTGCCGTGACACCATGGGAAACTTAGTGCATCTAATAGAATTTCTATATTTGGTTCTGAGCAATATGCAATATTTCTGAGGATGATTCATTGGAGAAGTTTGATTAGATTTTTGACAAGGTCGGCTTAGACAAAGAGGATGACATATAAGTTGGCCTGGCATTAAGTATCATTTTGTTGAGAACATGGGGAGCTATGAGCATTTGTGATTCTTTTGGAAAAGTAACTCAAGCAATCATTAAATTATCACAAATGACTTATGGACACAAAAAATGTTTAAGTTTTATTGAAATTTACCCGAACAACTTTGCTTGTCACCATCGATAGTGAGGGAATGAGTGCTCTCGTGGACAAATCGACTTGGGATCCTATCAAGTCAACTATGGAACACATCAAGTCAATTTACACACTTCTATACGTTGACTTATGCTGTTATAATTGCTTTTGAAGAAGTAGAACATGCGGCACAACGATTATGGATGTTTAAGAAGCTTACTTGGGTATATCTTAGGCAATCATCTAATTTTGGGTTTAAACATACCTGAAAATTTTGAAGAATGTTTAAGGACATTGAGATGTTGTCTTAAAGAATGTTCTTTGGTAATTTGCTTGAGAGTGACTTAGGCATTTGTGCTCCATGGCCTTGCAACTGTCTAAATTTAGTTTGCCTATTAAGTATGGTAAATCGACTATTGTTCTTTCATTGGTCGACTAACTTATCATTCTGTCTAACCTTTAAGGCCTTTTCTAAACTTAATGAGTCGACTAGTATTCAGTGGTAAGCTGACTAGTCCAGGTTTGAGTTTCGTAGGTATATCTTTTAACGTTCCTAACTCAACCCATCTTTTTTCAAACTAATATTTCTAATCTATTTTGCTCATTATCAAACTTAAGCTTTGTTCAATATTAAACCTATGATCCTTATAATCCAGTCAGTCACTCAAAAATAAAGCATATTAAAGTGAGACATCACTTCATAAGAGAAAAAATCTAGTTTTGCTCATCATAAAAACATAGCTTGCCAATAATCTCCCCTTTTTGATGATGACAAAACTTTGCCCAATGAAAGATTTGTTTAATTGTTTCTTGGTGCATATATTTTAAGTTCTTCTTCTTTAATATGTGCTTCTATGCTCCCTTTTAATCTATGCACCCTTATCTTTCATACATACTTCTTTTCCCACACTTCTTTTTCCACACTTCTTTTCACTTTAATCTATCTTTCTTTCTCTCCCCCTTTTTGATGATGATAAAACTTTGCCCAATGAAAGATTTGTTTAATTGTTTCTTGGTGCATATATTTTAAGTTCTTCTTTAATATGTGCTTCTATGCTCCCTCTTAATCTATGCACCCTTATCTTTCATACATACTTCTTTTCCCACACTTCTTTTCACTTTAATCTATCTTTCTTTCTCTCCCCCTTTTTGTCATCAATAAAAGGGTTATACTTGAGAAGATAAGAGAAGTGCAACATCTAGAACTACAACTACGAAAATGGATATAACAATAAGGGCAAAAAACAATAGTCCAAACCTAAGGTCATTGACAAATTATAGAGGAATCAAAGCCTAAGGTCATTAACTCCCCCTAAATCTATCCCTAGTTCATTAACCTATGGAGGACTCTAAAAAGTCATTAGTATGTATTTGTGCATAAATATCATAATTATTCCATAATCTTTTCTCCACTTTTTTTGTCATAATCTCTCTAAAACAATTTAGAAGGGCGTTGAATAGATTGTTTGGTGATTTTTGTATTTTTTGGTTTAATTAAGGTTTATAGAATGAAGTAAACATAGAAAGAAATAAATAAATGGAAGACATACGATTTTATAATGGTTCCACCCCATCGATTTATGTTCACTCCCAAGCATCCTCCTGGATTTTTATTTTATTCAAATAGTATAGGCAACTAGATTCAAAAGTCCTAGTTACACCTTACAATTTTGACTTTCCAAGATTTACAATAGTTGTATACAATAAGGTACACAAGGCAAAGAGACAAATCTTCTCTTTGTTTAATTACAGTAAACGAAGTTTAAGAAGAAAAACAATGACCTTTGATGGTCTGATTTTTAAGTTTCATAGCACAATCACAAAGAGTTTTTCAGAGTTCAAACTAACAAATGTTTAGAGAAGAATATTCAATGGTGGATCAGGTTGTTGCATTCGTCAGTCTCTTTCTAAAGATCTGGTGAGGTTTTTGTAACCTTATTTACTACTTTGAACAATTGATTCTTTGTGGTTGTTAAACTTTTGAACATTGGCCATTAATAAACCATTAATACTTTAACCACCCGTTTGTTTTTCTATAGAAGTGAATGTTAGAAATAAAGTGTTAACTAATATTAGCATTCTGTCGACCATCAAATTTGAATTTCAAATTTTTTTTCTATGGTGTTGATGACTCAATATATTTAGTCAACTAATAGTATTTTTTTGCAGATAATTAGTCGATTGATATTTAAACATAATCGACTAAGTTTTCTTTGAATATTTCTTATTGGTTAGTATCTAAATATGATTAGTGGACTACTTTGTTATATTAGTTGACTGTTGTAACATTTAGTAGAAATTTTGACTATCTTAGTTGACTACGAAGTATTATTCTGCATTTTGTGCAGACTAAAATTTAGCTTATGTTGAGTAGAATTTTTACATAGTTGAAATATTTAAAGTCTTAGTCGACTGATGTATTCTATGATTCATGCCTAACATACTACATTTGGTTGCATGTTGACTAACTTGATCTATTTAGTCCAATGAGACAGAGCTTTAGTTGACTAGAGTGTGTATAAAAAATTTGATAGTAGACTAAGTTCAAGACTATGTTGACCATCAGTTTTAGTTGACTAAACTAATGTGTTAGTCGACTACTTAGCAATTTTGTGCATAGTTAGTGAAATTTATTTCATTTTGATCATAGTAGTTGAGTGAGACTTTCATTCTGTTGACTATGTTTTCTTTCAAGTTTTAATGGATCGAGTCGACATCTCTAGGATGTTTAGTCAACTTTTCTCTAATGATCAAGGCCGGGCTTTCTAGATATTCAAAAATTTAGTCGGCAGATCTTATAGATTAGTTGACTAATTTTTTTTGGTTAAAAAATTTTTGTAAGTATAGAACATGTTAGTCGAAGTCTCCCATGTACTTAGTTGACAAGCTTGTCAGAGAAAAACAGGTGATTCTTATAGCCCAGTATTATTTAGTCGATTGATCAAGAGATTAGTTAACTGCATTTGTGGTTTAGACTTTAGGTAGTCAATAGGGATTATGGGACAGTTAACTATATTCAATCAATTTTGCTCCGTGTTTTTCTTAATATAGTCGACTACCTTAATGATCTAGTTGGCTAATGTTTATTATTCCTTGATTATTTGTCAACTAGTTTATAGTCTCTATCGACAGTTTTAGAAAACAAATTTAGTTTGATTTTTAACCAATTTGTCCTGATCATTTTTTTACTAATAATGTAAGTTGATTTGCTCATCATTAAAATATGTATGTACAACATTTGCTCCATTTTTGATGATGACAAAACATATCTATCATAATTTTGAAATTAGATTAATTTAACTCTCCCTCAAACATTGCAACCCAAACATGCTCCCCCTTAACAAAAACTCCCCCCAACAACATACATAACACATCATGTAGCTTAACATATAACATGGTATACAACACACACATACATATAACATGTTCTCTCCTTTTTTATGTCATCAATAGAAAGGGGCTTTAATTTAAACTTAATGGGCAAGAAAATGGCCCGAAATTAAGGTCAATGGTAGACCTATTTGTAGAGGTACAAAAAATAACCATTTCGGCACACTCAGCAATTGAAAACAATCTAAAATTATATAAAATGATGACTAGTACATAAATGGTTCATCCTAAAATATTGTAGAAATAAGTTTAAGAAGGATGATTACATATAAGTTTAAAAGGCAGCATATTCAGAGACTTATTTGACTATATCATCAACAATTTCATTAACAATTTTTGAAGAATCTATTAGTATGGGTTCAGCAGTAGCAGCATTCTTAGAAGATGAAGCAGGAACATTAGAAGGAGTAGATTCAAAAGGAGTAGAATGAGTTGGCATGAGGATAATAATAGGATCAGCAGTAGAGGATGATGGTTCAGTAATAGGAGTTGAGGCAGAGATAGGAACAAACTTAGAAGCAGGAGGTTCTAGTGGTCTAGATGATGAGGATGGAAAATCTGAGGCTTGAGGTATAGGGAATGATGGAGGTGAAAAGGCAACTTTAGGCATTTTCATTTGAGGCTCTTCTTCAGTTTCATTGGAGCTGTCTTCTTCTTTAGGCCTTTTTCGTTTTGCCTTAGAACTTTCAACGAGTTTCCCTTCTAATTTCTTTATGGCCTTCAAAATTTTGGTATTTTGATCTTCAATCACATGTATTCTTTCATGAAGGTACAAGGTGTATGCTGTTAACCTTACCAGAGCACCTCCCATCATCTCTAAAGATAATTCCTTACCTTGTTTAATTACTTTAAAGGTAATTCTTCAATCACATGTACTCTTTCATAAAGGTACAAGGATGTGACTAATTGCTCTTAGCAATCTATTCATTTCCTAATCAGTAGTGAATTTTTGTCTATCTGACTTTTCTTTTCTTCTTTCTTCTTCCATTCTCCATGCTTAAGTTCCCAATTTGCCTTGTTTAGGGTAAAGGCATTGATTGCATTCTTCATCTGCAATTCGATGGCTGTTTCCTTATCTAAACTGATCTTCTGTGCTATTAGGAGATCAGTTATCAAACTCCTATATGCTAAGGTTGTGAAATTAGACTTAACATTATTAATCATCATGTAGGGAACTAGAAAATGTAATTCTGGGTTCTTTTTCTGCATTATATGGTACATTAACAAGAGATTTCTCTGATCAATAATGTATAACTACCTGTTCTTGGTTTTAAAATGTGATTCAATATCAAGTGCAGTATACTTCATGTAACCCTAACTTGTTTGTGCAAGTTTAAAGAACATTCATTGCAGGTTTGTCAAAGAGTTTTCTACAGTGTTCTAATTGTGTGTCACTCATATATTCCTCACATTTCTCATACAGAACCATTGGTAGTCCACTTAATGTACATATGATTTTGGGACTAACCCTAATTTTTTTTCCCCTTAATGCATGTTTCGAAACTGTAGTTCTTTGTGTGTCCTCCTATCTTCAATTTTCTTCATCATCACTTTCTACTAATTCAATGTTGTAATAAAATATCCTCACAAACCCTTTGTTTGCTTTAGCAATCGGTGAAATTAACCAAGAGGGACATACTTCACACAAAATCATTATAAGCGAATTTAATCTCACTCAAGAACTTCCAGTCTATAAGCCATCCTAGATTTATAGTTCACAAAGAAAAAGAGGAGGTGAAGGACTTATTTCTAGCTTTGGACGAATAAACTTCATCACTATGAGATTCGGAAGCCTTTACTAGAGCCTTTGATGTCATATTTGAAGGAGCCTTAGGTGGTGTTTAGAAAGGGATTTGGAAGGATTCTTGGTTTTAGGTGCCATTGAATCAATTGATTTGAGGAGAAAGGAATTAGGGTTTGTAGAAAATTAGGTTTTCAAGACAAAAGGAGATGAATTTTAAGGTTTCTGACGATTGAATCTTTTATATAGTCGAAGGACATTCAACTTGACCACTTATATTCTTGTTTAGTTTAGAGAGGAAATGAGATGGTTTGAAACTTTTTGGGTTAACCCATTTCAAGTAATGTTACATTTAGTTGATAGTTATTTTACCTCAGTCGACTAGCTACCAGTTAGCCGGCTAGATATTGATTATCTATCGGCTAATCTTATTTGAACACTTTGTTAGTCATGGGACTTAGTTTACATGTCTGAGACATTAAGCGACTATAATTAGAATTTGCTATTGTCTAGTTGAGTCTCTTAGTCGACTATCACTTAATTATTAGTCGACAAGTTTCTCTTGGATCATGTATTTAGTCGACACCTCACTAGAAAGTGAACCGAAATTTTTAAACATGTGATCATATATTTATTCAACTCAAAACATTCATTTGTTGACTTTGTTATTTGTCCTATTGATTATGTTTTAATTAGTCTTGAAGAATTGTTGACTAAATTTCATTTGTCTGACAAGTTAGTTGACTATTATAATAAGCTTTTCGACTATTCTAGGTTTAGCAAAATTTCTTCTGTCAACTAACTTGATAGACTAGTCGATTATGTCTTAGTCAAATTTAAGGCATTGTCGACTACTCGTTGGATTTTGTGGACTAATTTAGATTATTTGATTATAGGTTTATCGACTATTGTAGGTTTGGCAAAGTTTCTTCTTTCGACTAGCTTGATAGTCTAGCAGATTATTTTCCTTCCTATGTTTACTAGTTCTTACAAATAGTCGGTTGCTCTTTTGATTTGTTTAGTCACTTGTTGATTATTCAAGTAATTCTGTTGGCTGCCTATAACTTAAGGTTGTGCTTGTGTCGATTAAATAAATTCAATTGTCGACTACTTTGAAATTTTGTTAACTATAGTATTATTACTATCGACTAGTCTAATTCTGTTTGTCCACTGATCTTTGTTAAGTGTAGTGACTTTTTGACTAATTTTTTAATATGTTGACTAATTTGCTTTGATCTAAGATTTTTTAGGTTTTCTTTTTCTTTCGATTTTTGTCGTAAGTTTTACTTTATAATTTCAATCATCCTTAGTTTTGTTCTAAGTTTTGATTTTTTTTTATTTAGAGGCTTAGTAAATATGTCAGCAATTTGTTTTTATGTTTTAACATATTTTAATATCATATCATTTTTCAGAACATAGTTTCAGATGACTATGTTTTGTTTTAGAATGATGAACTGGATTTTTGATTAAATTTAATGCACTATGTTATCACATTTTAGTGAAATAGATCCTAGTTCAATCCCATAGTCCTCCATTTGGTGCTTTATCCATTAAATCTGGGCATAGCATTAACCAGCTACCATACCTTTAGCTTCTATCGTTGAAGTTGCTATACTATTTTGTTTCTTTTGAGGCCATGATAGTAGCATGGTTCCAAAGAAATGACAAGTGCCAATTGTGCTTTTCCTATCAAGTTTATAGCTGCAAAGTCTGTATCTTCAAACACATGAAGTTGGAAACTTGAGTTTCCAACATACCATATTGCTAGTTTCTTTTAGACATCTAAAAATTCTTTTAATAACAACTAAATGTGATTCTTTTGGATTGGATTGAAATCTAGCACACAAACACATCTATATTGAATATCTAGTCTAGAGGCTGTTAGATATAAAGGAGATCCTATCATGCTTTTGTAAGTTTTCTGACAAACTGATTTTTTGTTTTCATCTTTATCTAATTTTATGTTGGTGCTTATTGGTGTTGAGTTTCCTTTGCAATTTTCAAATCCAAATTTCTTTATTAATTCCTTAGCAAATTTGAATTGATTTATGTATATCCCCCTTTCAATTTGTTTTATTTGTAGTTATAGGAAGTAATTTATTTCACCTATCATGCTCATTTCTCACTTTGATGTCTAGAGAGGGATTTTAAGGATAATCCTGATAATCCTATCACCATCTGATAGTTCTGTGTCTCTGCATTTCTCACTTTGATCATATGACATTCAGTTTGGATATTAAGATTAAATAATTTCTTTGGGGTGACTATGATTCTTGTGCTTTTAAGTTGCTTTTGGAAGTGCACTTTGGAAAGTTCCCATATGGTAATCTCGATTTTAAGGTTATTTTGTCCTTCAGGTTTGACTATATTGCTATAGAAAAGCCTTAGTAATTTATTGTCTGATATGATGTTGGAGTAAATAAGGCTGTTGTGGCATAATTTCTTAATACAATTAGCATAGGAAAAGTGTACACTCTCTCAATCCTGCAAGCTTGGAATGATTTGTGCCTCTAGAGGAGAATTTTTTTGTTCAAAGGAATTGTCCTAGACTATCGATTGGAAATCTTTGATCTTGGAATGATGTTTGGAAGAATTCTTTGCTCTGAGCATCTAAAGATTTGTTTTTCCTAGATCGATGAGTTTATGATTTAGTTTTGGATACTTTTCGATCGCCATGTGAGTCCCCTTTGAGAGATAAAAAGGAGTAAGGGGTAAATGTTAGAGTTTTCGGAATGATTAGGTTTGCTTGAATTGAGGTTGGCTAATTTATACATATGTACTGTCAATTAGTCGACTAGGTGATCTAGGTAGTTGACTATTGTAACTTTCTGTCTAGAATTTAAACAACTATTTTATCAAGTTAGTCGACTCATTTTTCAGGGATAGTTGGTGAGCAATATCTAAGGATAAGTGTATAGTAGTGAATACCGATATTTTATCTTAGATGGATCAGTACTTAACATTGTTTCTCTGGTATGTAGATGAGTTAGTCAATTTGCTCTTCATAGCTAGTCAACTACTAGGGCCATAGTAAGTATCATGCCCATATGCCTATGTCCAAGTGCTTTGTCCTGGTCGACTACCCATCCATTGGGAGTCAACTCATCCACGTGATTGCCTATAAACTAAGTGTTCTAATCCATTTTGTATGAACTTACGATGCTTCATGAGTAAGTTTATGAATGCACACATTAAGTTTATGTATAGACGAGCAACAAAATATTACATAGGCATATCAATCAAAAACTCATCATTTTTTCAAATGAAATCCTATCTAGCATAGACAAGCAGAAAAGCAACACATAAATATGTCAAAGCAATCACCAATCATTAACCTTCGAGATTCATCATTCTTAGTTCTCTCATTAAGATATAGAACCTATGTTTGTTGATGGATTTGGTAAATATATGTGTGATTTGCTTCTCCTTAATCTTTATTTTAGAGGAAATACCTTGTGTATTCTGTCTTCGCCTTCTTTGTTCAGTTCAAAGTTCTTTTAGGAAACTTTGATGGTGAATCTCCTTTTCTTTACTTGATTTGCATTAAGTCCTATGAGGTATGGTTGCTTATCTCAAACTTAGTATGTATTCCCTTAGGAAGTTCTTGGCAAAGAGTTTCATTAAATACCCCAAATGCTATATCATATACATAGTCTGAAATCTTTGGATTTCTTTGCCTCTATCTTAACTAACAAGGTTGTGTTAGCCTTGTCTTTTGTATTCATTTCCTATTATGAATTTGTTGAAAGGTTCATACCAAGCTCTTTGAGTTTGTTTCAGACTATATAGACTTTGGAAACTCTAGACTCATGATATGAATGTCTTTAGTTTACTGAACTAGGAGATACAATGTTTCATTGAAATGTTTATATCTTGGAGTTCATGAAATAGTAAAAGGCAAATGATATTTTAATTTACTTCTAACTTTGTTATTAAGGTATAAATCTTCATAAAAAACTATTCCTTAACATTGCATCCATGACCCACTAGATTTCCCTTATTTCTACCTAACGTACCATGATTATCCAATCTATACTTATATAACAACTTAGTTCCTTTACCTTTTCATCATCAAAACATAGATGTTTCTCATGCTAGAGGGATAAGATTCACTAATTTTAACATGGCTTGAGTTTTTTATTATTTTGGTTGTTTCATTGTTTAGGTATGCTTTGATAAAGACTTGATGATTTTAATATTCTTAGCAACCAATTTTTCTAGGAAGCCTTTCCATTTTTTAGCATTTACACCCCAATTTATAGAAGTAAACTAAATAAGGTTTTCTATTCTTATAAAGCTCATAGGATGATGTCTTGTAAGATTAATCTGATTGAAGCTCTGTTTAGGAGGCCATTCCTAAAAAATGGTTGTAGGGTGTTCTCTCAAGGGATTGTCTTATCCAAACTTGTTGAGGACTTCTAAGAGTTGAGAAGTTACTAAGTAAGCTCTAGAAACCAATTTGTTCTTAGATTCTTTCTACATATAGTTTTTGTTCCAGAGATTTTGTAGTTTTATTTTTGGATTTTCTTATATGCATTACTATCTTTTTCTTTCTTATTCTAAGAAGAAATATCCAAGCTTCTCTATAGAAATCATCTATTAAGCCTATAGAGTTTTTTATCTCATACTCTGGGTTCTAGTTAAGCCAAATCAATGTGATGAAATCCTAATGTTTTGCAGATTAATGATGTGATTTCAAGCTTTAGGGAACTTTCAACTTGTGTGCTTTTCATGTAAGCTTGATACAAATTTTCTTTGAATTGATTTACACATTAAGTCTATACTTGCATGTTCTAATATTTGTCTCACAACCAGGCATTTTCAAGTCTTACTGTTTTCAACTGTTGTTATTAAATCTTTGCCTTTGGTATTCTAAATCCGGACACTATTGACTTTAAGATTGTTTCCAAAGGTAGTTTGCTTTCTTTCTTTTCTTGTTGGATGCAGGATTGTGTGAAAACTCTTGATATATGTCTAAAATATCCATTGTGTCTCGAGTGTCTTTGCCCTTAAAACACATCTGCACTAACTTTCAACTCAGTTTTGGGTTTTGTTACCCAAATTTCCTTTATTCTGACATTGTTAGTTCTTAGTGATTCTTTTGGAGCCCATTTCACATTTGTTGTTCCTGAAATTCTATTCCTATACCCACAAGCTTCTATGCTAGACCCATTCCTAAGGTGTTTCTGATGCATTATTGGCCTTTTGGTGTTGCTGGTATTGATTTTCCTCCTAAGCTTGCTGTTATATGCATTATGTCCTAGTTTCATACAACTCTGACATCGGTTCTTTTTTTTAGTGCTTGTTGAACTAGGCACAAAGAGGCTATAGAGCTTCTTCTGGGTAGTAGTCGGATTGAATCCTAATCCAGCCTTGTCGTATATAGCTCTTTGGGCTTCTAAAATTAGATTGAACTTTTCTTCCCCTTGGATGAATCCATACAACAAAAAGCTAAGTCTTTTGTTCTTTTCTTTTTCTTGTTTTAGTTCATCCTTTGAGTTATATGTATTAGTCATAAGTTTTTCAGTGCAAGCTTTTACACTATCATTTTTCAAGTTTTCTAATTCTGTTCTAAACTCATTGGCTTTTTCAGTCTTATCTTTGGGTTATCATGTAGACAATTTTTCTCTTGTTTTAGTTCATCATTTTCCTCCTTTTACATATTCTGCCTTTGATCTATTCCTTTCCTCCTATCTTTCACTCACCAAGTTCTTTAATGAGGAGTTTTCCATGCTTAGTTTCTTAAGATGCTTAAGTGATTCTACTAAAACCTCATGCTGTTCATTCATCGATAAATCATTATTAGAAAAATCATTATCAGAGCAATTAGATGAGTAAGATGAACTTACCTAATTCTGTTCTTCTTCTGCCATTATGTACAAATCACTCTACTCCTGGACATTTCCTTCATTGATCCTTTCAAGCATGGTCTCCAACTTGTCCAAGATTTCCTCTGCATGTATGCATGATGAGACCTTATTGTATTCGTTTATGCTTAGTCTAGAGTAAAGGAGGTTCACAGCCTTGCAGTTTGCTCAATAAGCTCTATTTTCCTCAGCAGTCATGTTTGTCATCTTGGCTGGGAATTTGACACCATTAATTTCATCGATTGGGAATTTAGCTCCTTTATGATTTCCTAGGTACTTTCATCCTCAACAATAATGAAGATCTTCATTCTGTGCTTCCAATAGCTATAGTTTTTGCCATCAAAGAATGGTGCTCAATCAATTGATTCCACTTCAAATGGAATATTATCTCTATTAAGTGCTATTCTGGATCTTTTCTGTTGAGGCTATTAAATACTTCACCAACTGACTTGCTCTGATACCAATTGTAAAAATCACCTAGAGGAGGTGAATATGTGGTTTAACAATTTTTGGAACTTCTTAGGAATTTAAGATTTGAGTGCATAGAGGCAAATATAGGAAGGAAAAAGAATTGACACAGGCCATTTATACAGGCCATTTATAGTGGTTCCACCATCCCTGGTGTACGTCTACTCCCAGGCTCCACATGGAGTTTCCTATCTACTATTTGATCCCCAAATAGTATAAACAACTAGGTTCCCAGTCCTTAGCCAAGGTTTTACAATTGTTGCTTCTGAACACTCACACTAGACTTCACGGTGTTAGCAAACCCTCATAAGTATTTCTCTAAAATACTCACCATACTTAATGAATCTAGCAAACCCTCACACCAGATTTCACGGCTCTAGCAAACCCTCATACTAGATTTCATGGCTCTAGCAAACTCTAACTTGTCTCTCAAAGACAATCGAATCCTAGATCAAAAAGACATACTCTTCTTTATCTCTTACAAGATTATGTGATAAAACAAATGTTACAACCTTGAGCCTTACTGCTTAGATGATGACTTTACAGCCTAGAATAAATACAACATTAAAGAATTAAAGGACTCAGAAGATTGAGAATGTTAATGCACAACAAATGTATTCAATTTCTTCCAAAAAGTTGTTTAGTCTTCAATAGTGGTTATATTTATAGCCTCTCAAGATGTTCTGACTGTTGGACTAATTAATTGTTGAAACTAACCATTTGAGAGTTATTAAAAGTAACCCTAGTTTTATAAAACCCTAGAATATCGATTTCATCTGTTTTCAATTTTTTCACACAGTTGAATTCTGTCAAATCCCTTAAAATTTATTGACTAAAGATTCATTCTTGATGATAGCAATTTTTCCTAAATTAGATTCACCCAATGGTCATGCAATGAAATCCTAATTCAACTAACAAAAACCCAATGGTTATACAATCTTGATTAGACCGAAGTGCATTAAGATCTATGGAATATTTGTAATCTAGGGTTTCCCCTAGAATCCTTGCACAAAGAGTTAATCATCCATCGATCTCATAACCCTATATAGATTTTATTGTATTCGTAAGATTTCATGCAATCTTCTCTTGATCTCATGCATGTAATCGCAAATCATCAAATCGTAGGGCTCTTTACGAATAAAATATTAAGTTTAATAATGAAATCTCATGAAAGAAAGAAAATATCAGTAAAAACTTAAGGGAAAGAAACGAATCAAATCATACTATTAATCAAAGAACAGAATTCATCGAGTTCTAGAAATAAGAAATCTAAGTTAACATGATAAAAAAACGCAAGAAAGGCAAAGAAAACATTACAACCCCTTCAGCCCCAATGAAGATCAGAGAATCCCGTCCAAGAAGACTAAGGAGGCGGCTACTAGGATTTCTCCTCCTTTTTTTTCAAGTGTAAATGATATCTCCTTCCTATAATCTAATTCTTAAGAGTCCAAAATGACTAAAAATTTGTGGATCTTTATAACAGCTTGATATTTCACTTGGACTTGGGCTTTTAGAACTCATGGGCCTTGATTTCTAACACTGCAGTAACTTTGACTCAAATTTCAGATATATTCTGGTCTGATCCAGCCTCTGAGGTCTTCATAAGATTTGTAGGCCTTGAAGTGTTCTTTCCAACCCAACAAGAATCAGGTCAATCGGATATTAGAGCAGAAAGTGATACTCAAAATATTAACAACTGTTTGTGCAGTCCATTATCTTTAAATAAACCCAATAATCCTAAAATAAAACCCACAAAAATAATCAATATAAAATCATGAAATAACATCTAAAAATAGTTCAAAAGGTTATAAATAAAGTTTGAAATAAAACAAAATAAAAATAAATTCAAGTGTATAAAAATATCGCAATCAAATATCCCTATACTTGAATGTTTGCTTGTACTCAAGAAAGAATAAATTTTCTTCAAAATCAATTTAACATCCCAAGTCCCTAATCATGTATATAACAAGTTCAAACCGGAATTACAATCATGACAATCAATATTTTGCAGTTTCCAGCACTAGAGAAACTATTGCATCTCATATAGTCTTATCGAAATCAAGAAAAATGCAAGACTCAACCACCCTCATAATTGATTCACTCAATAAAATGAATGAAGATACTAACCAACTACTCATAGCACTCATTTTATGTAAGGGTACGTGTATCACTCAAATCAACAAAATGAGATGATATTACTATAAGTTTGCTCATATATCAAATTTCCACCACTTATATTTAAAATCTACATATCAATCAAAATGTCTTTTATTTAGTTGTAATGGGGCTAAGGGAAGGGACATGATAATGGGTAAGATATAGAGTTAAAATGATTCACTAAATATATCTAAGTATCAATGAAATAAATAAAATACCTAAAAATCAAAATACAATGCATCCCTCCATACTTAATCCAAACATTGTCTGCAATGCAATTCAATCTAAAATCCAAAGAAGAGAACATAAAGACTCCCCTTATTAAGTCGGGGATGGGGTTGCTTGTGCTTATCAATCCACTAAGAAAATGGTGGACCATTCTTTCAAGTTGGTCCCATCCTCGTAAGTCTTCAAACAATGTCCATTGACTTTGAACTTTTCACCTTGCTCGTTTGAAAACTCTACCGCTCCATATGGGAAAATTTGTGTCACAACGAAAGGTCTACTCCATCTCGATCTAAATTTCCCTGGAAAAAGTCTCAAATGAGAGTTATATAATAAAGCCTTATCATCAACCTCAAACTCTCGCTTGTTAATCCTAACATCATGCCATGCCTTTGTTCTCTCCTTGTAGATTTTTGCACTCTCATAAGCCTCATTCCGCTGCTCCTCCAACTCGTTCAACCACAACTTCCTTTCTGTACCTGCAAGAGATAAATTAAAGTTGAGAAACTTCATTGCCCAATATACTTTATGTTCTAACTCAATAGGAAGATGACATGCTTTTCCATAAACCAAACAATATGGTGACATACCAATTGGAGATTTATATGCAGTCCTATATGCCCAAAGTATATCATCTAACTTAATAGACCAATTCCTACGAGAAAGACTCACAGTTTTTTCCAAAATGCTCTTCAATTCACGATTGAAAACCTCAATTTGTCTACTAGTTTGGGGTTGGTAAGGGGTAGCAATTTTATAAGTGACACTATATTTAGCTAAGAGTTTTTCAAAATCTTTACAAAAATGAGAACCTCCATCACTAATTATGGCTCTAGGAACACCAAAACGGGAAAATATATTTTTCTTTAAAAACTTACACACCGTTTTAGAGTCATTTTTTACACATGCAACTGTCTCTACCTACTTACTCACATAATCAACAGTGACAAGAACGAATTCATGATTAAAAGATTTTAGAAAAGATCCCATAAAATCTATACCCCAAACATAAAAAATATCGACAATCAAAATATTATTTAAGGGCATCTCATGACGATTAGAAATATTTCCAGTTCTCTGACATTGATCACATGAATGGACATACGATGAACATCTCTAAATAAAGTAGGCCAATAAAATCTAGATTGAAGTACCTTAGCTACTATATAAGAGAGGCCATGATGACCACCAACCTCCTTATCATGACAAAAACGAAGGATATTACATATCTCTTGTTTGGGAGCACATCTCCTAACGATACCGTCATCGCAAGCCCTATACAAGTATGACTCATCCCAAAGATAATGGTGTAAATTGGAAAAGAACTTCTTTCTCTGGTGTCCCTTGACTCTCTCTAGTAGAACTAGAACCTGCAATGAAGATAATCGACAAAGTAAACATACCAAGGTTTATCAATTTGAGTGAGAGAAAATAAATTCTCATTAGGAAAAGAATCATTCAAAGGATGATTAATCATTGTCTCAATGAATTCTCCCTCTAATTCAGATAAACAATCAGTTGTAGGATTATCAACTCCTCACCTATCCACAATCTCGATATCAAATTCCTGTAACAAAAGAATCCAATGCAACAACCTAGGCTTTGCATCTTTTTTTGAAATCAAGTACCTAAGTGTAGAATGGTCAATATAAATAACAATTTTGGACAACAAGTAAGATAGAAATTTCTCAAGTGCAAAGATGACAGCAAGTAGTTCTTTTTCAGTAGTGGTGTACACTTTTTGAGCCTTATTCATAGTCCTACTCGTATAATATATGACATGAAATTTCCTATCTACCATTTACCCTAAAACTGCACTCATAGTATGATCACTTGCATCGTAATAACTATCAAAAGGCAAATCCCATCTAGGTGACTACACTATGGGAGACTCAATCAATTTCGATTTCAAGAAATGAAAGGCATTCAAACAAGAATCATCAAACACCAAAGGGGCATCTTTCATCAAAAGATTGGTTAGAGGTCTAGCAATCTTGGAAAAATCTTTGATAAATCTTCGATAAAAACCAACATGTCCTAGAAATCCTCTAACATCTTTTAATAACTTAGGTGGAGGATGCTTCTTGATCAACTAAACTTTTGCCCTATCAACCTCCATTCCCTTATAAGACACCTTATGACCGAAAACAATTTCTTTTTTCACCATGAAATGACACTTTTCCCAATTCAACACCAAATTGGTTTCCTCACACCTCATCAAAACTTGTTTCAAATTTTTCAAGCATTATCAAAAGAGGAACCAAACAAAGAGAAGTCATCCATAAAAATGTCCATAAAATCATCAATGAAATTAGCAAAAATAGACATCATGCATCTCTGAAATGTAGCTGGGGCACTACAAAGACCAAAGGGCATTCGTCTAAATGCAAAGGTACCATATGGACATGTAAATTTGGTTTTTTCTTGGTCAGAAGGATTAATGGCAATTTGCAAATAATAAAAAAAACCATCCAAAAAGTAATAAATTACATGCCCAACCAATTTTTCATCAAGTCGATCAAGAAAGGGAAGGGAAAATGATCTTTTTTAGTGGCATCATTCAATCTCCTACATTCAACACACACCCTCCAACCTGTGATAACACGTATGGGGATTAACTCATTCCTATCATTCTCAATCACAGTAGCTCCACCTTTCTTAGGAACAACATGCAAAGGACTTACCCAAACAGAATCAAAGATAGGAAAGATAATACCAGCATCGAGCCATTTAATGATCACCTTCTTTACCACCTCCTTAAGATATTCATTGAGTTTCCTTTATGGTTGAGCCATGGCCTTCAACCTATCCTCCAATAGGATCTTGTGCATGCAAATCGAGGGATCTATACCATGGATGTCAACAATGGTCCAACCTATAGCCTTTTTGTGTTGTTGCAAAACTTGCCACAATCTCTCCTCTTCGAAACTTGTCAAAGATGAAGAAATAATCACTGGAAACATAGAGGAACTATCCAAGAACACATACTTCAAATGAGATGGCATTGGTTTAAACTTAGGTGTAGAAAAAACTTGTTGTGAACTATCATTTTTCTCCTCAACATTTAAAACCACATGCAAGTTCTCTATGTGTGCAGAAACATTATGAATCTCATCTAGCACATCTAAAGCAACACAAACATCAATATGCTCAACATCTAGAAAATCATGCTTCACATGCAATGAACTAGAACTACGATTTTCAAGAGGATCAACAGAATAAAAGACATTCAAATCATGCTCGACAATCCTCTCATTGCAATCAACTTTGAAAACTTCTTGTCTATCAAAATTTCTCATGGAATTAAAAATATCATACTCAATTTTTTCATCATTCAATCTCAAAGTCAGTTTTCCACAAGAAACATCGATCAATGCACATGTCTACCCAAAATCAAAGAAGTGCCCTCATCATCATCCATGTCCAAAACAACAAAATCAATAGGAAAGATGAATTTATTGACCTTAACCAAAATATCCTCAACAATCCCTCTGGGATACTTGACACTCCTATAAGCTAATTGCAAAGAAATATTGGTAGGTTGATAATCCCTTAATCCTAATTTTAAAAATATGAAGTATGGCATGAGATTGACGCCGGCACCGAAATCACAAAGAACATCAGAAAAATCAGAAGAGTCAATAGTGCAAGGGATGGAAAAACTCCCTAGATCCTTAAATTTCGATGGCAGCTTCCTTTGTAAAATTGCTGAACACTCCTCCGTAAGCTAGACCATTGAAACCTTATCTAGCTTCCTCTTTTTTTGTGATCACGTCCTTCAAAAACTTTGCATAGCTCGGTATCTGCCGGATAGCATCTAAAAGAGGAATATTAATATGCAATCTCTTAAAAATTTCAAGAAATTTCTCAAATTGTTTTTCTACATTATCACTCAACAAACGACCAGGAAATGGAACACGAGTTCTATACTCTCTCAAAGGTAAAGAACATTAATGTTTTGTTTCAGAAACCTTGGTCTTCTCTTCAGTAGACTACTTGTACTCGACCTTTTGTTCATTCTCTTCCTTTGATTGAATCAGTTCCTCCTGTAGTTGCTTCCCAATCCTCAATGTAACTGCCTTTGCTTGCTCTCTAGGATTCTTTTCTATATTACTCGGCAGTCTACTTGACACACGAGGATGAAAGGCGTTAGTCAATTGATCAATCTTATTCTCAAGTTTTTTAAATCTTTCATTTGTTGCTATTGTTAGACGCTCAATCGCTATCTCCCACGATACTTTGCTCTCCCATGACTGTTGATTTCCCAAAATAAAATTCTGTGGATTGTTTGGTCGTGGTGGTGCCCCTTGACTCCATGAAAAGTTTGGATGATTCCTCCACCTGAGGTTGTATGTGTTGGAGTATGGGTTGTTCTGAGGTCTACCAAAGTTAGACACATAGTTCGTTTGTTATACTTGCGGACACTCAGAAGACACATGAGTAGATCACCACACGAACCACAATATAAAACTTGACTAGCCACGACATTTGTTTGATTAGTTTTCAAAATATACAATATAGAATCCATCTTGGCATTAAGCATGCTAAAAGTGTCAACCTCATGCACACCAACCCTCTGCCTAGGAATTTCATGCTCATTAAACCAGTCGTATTGATTAGATGCCATATCATTTAGTAATGCACATACCTCATCATATGACTTTCTCATGAATGCACCCCCAGCCGCAGCATCAATGGTAATTTTCACAGAATTTAAAAGACTACTAGTTTGCAAAATCAACCGGTCAGGAATACCATGATGTGGACACCTTCTAATTGAATCCTTAAACTATTCCCACGTATTACGTAGAGACTCACCCCCAGATTGCCTAAAGCTAGTAATGTCATTACATAATTTAGTTATCTTACCAGGTGGAAAATATTTAGCTAAAAATACCCTGAGAAAGAATCTTCTAACTCGTAAAATGATTAGTAGAGAATGAGTTCAGCCATACCTTTGCCTTTCCTTTAAAAGAGAAAGGGAATAACCTTAACTTGATGGTATCTACGCTGACTCCATTTAGCTTGATGGTGTTGCTGATCTCTAGAAAAATTTTCAAGTGGTTATTTGGATCTTCGAATGCTTCACCACCAAACTGATCTGCTTGTACTATCCCAATCAGACTCGACTTGACCTCAAAATTGTTTGCCTCCACAGTTGGCCGTGAGTTATCTGTATTAGTCACATGTTTTTCAGTGCAAGCTTTTACAATATCATGTTTCAAGTTTTTTAATTCTGTTCTAAACTCATTGGCTTTTTCAGTCTTATCTTCTGGGTTATCATGTAGATAATTTTTCTCTTGTTTTAGTCCATCATTTTCCTCATTTTACATATTTTGCCTTTGATCTATTCCTTTCCTCCTATATTTCACTCAACAAGTTCTTTAATAAGGAGTTTTCTCTGCTTAGTTTCTTAAGATGCTAAGTGATTCTACTAAAACCTCATGTTGTTCATTCACGATAAATCATTATTAGAAAAATCATTATCAGAGTAATTATGTAACACCGACACTCGGTATACTATATGTTGTACTCCTCATTATCCCATATATGATTTATTTTCATTTCACATAAAGAAAAGTCACTCAGAACTTTTTCCGATCTATAATGCTCTTGAAAAAAATTTTGGCGAGATTGCCGAGAGTTAAAAAAAATTTTCCCCTCCGTGCCATTTTAAAACCTATGCGTGCAATTTCAACCCCGATGAAATTTCATGTGCTAAATTAACTTAAAAAGTTAATAAAACTTGATTTCGGGCAATTCTAAATTGTTTGTGAAGAAACGCCTGATACTTAATCGCCGGAGATGAAAATTTATCCTTACCGAGCGAAATTTAATTCTACCCATGCAAAACTGCTAACATTTTCCCAGGAAGCCTAAATTAGGCTAAATTTATGTTTTATCAAGTTAAACCACAATTTCACAAAATTGCCAAAATTGCCTGAAATGAAGGGAAATTGACCCTACCGTGCCAAAATGACAACCATATGTGCAAATTTGATGTTGTGAGAAATATATATGCTAAATTCACTTTAAAAGTGAAGGGTCAAGGAGTGAAACTGGAATTTAAGCCATAACACAAAAATGCTCGGTACTCTAACATTTTTTACCTGAGAAACCCTAATTTTTGACAGAATTGAAATTTGATCGAGCAAATGGTCTCGTTTCCACCCAAGACCTATATTTTTGAAATCTACATGTAAAGCGGAGTCATAGTGTGATTTTATGCATTTCAAGGTCGAGGTCAAATTTTGACTGATCGATGATTTCGTTCACTTCGATAGACGTTTGGCCTATCAAACGACCTCAGATTAATGCGACACCAACTCTATTTGATTCAGTGAGAAAAACTGAACCAAATGGGTAAATTTAAATTTCTCAAATTTTTGGTTGAATATTGACCCCGCCGTGCGTGACGCAAAAATCGAGATAGAAATCTTCATGCAAATCTAAGAATGACCTTTTATGAAATTTAGAAAAAGGGGTTGGAGATAAGTAATGACCATGACAAGTGTGCCCATGAGGTGGAAGGCTAGGATTCATTTGAAAAGTCAAAGAACAAATATGAGCCATTGATTTTGGTTGCTGGGAGACAAATCAATTAATGAAACATTAATTAAAGTTTGACTTGTTGGGGCTTGAGGAGGAGAGGGTAGAGAGAGAGAGAATCACCAACAAGCTATATTCATTCTCCCAAAGCTGTGAAGAGCAAAGAGAAACCAAAAAAAAAAAGAGAAAAAGACTTCTTCTCTTCTTCCTCCCTCCATTGCCATGAGCCATTCCTTGAAGGGAGGCTTGATTCCTTCAACCAATCTTCAATATTTTTACACAATCCATCCCTCTTGAACCCTAGAACAATATATCCAAAAATCAAGGCCAATGGAGAAGGATTGCTTGGTGAAGAACAAAGGGACAACCAAGAGTTCAAGAGGAGAAATCCAAGTTTTGCTTCAAGCCTACCTATCCATTTTCAGGTATGAGGCCCTCCACACTCCATAGCATAACATATCTTAATTTGGGGTCAAAATGAGCAGGTTTGCTTAGGGATCTAGGGTGGCCGAAATTTGAAGTCAAGCAAGGAAACCAAAAATTCTAAAATCTGGATATTCTGAACTGGTTGTAGTTTTTTATCTACAGCCTTTTCTTCAGATGGGAAAATTGAATGACATTTGTACACAAGAAACTAGACATTCATAGCTTTAAAATGAGATAAGAACCATTACATTCTGAGTAGAGATGGATTTTATATGATTTTTCAAAGTTAGATGTTCTGCATTAATTCCCTGTTCAGTCCTGTGTTTGGCCCTTATTTCGACAGTAACACTAATATAAGTTTTCAAGCCCCTTCCTAATAGATTCAGATCTTGGGCTAGTTGAAAGAATTGTAGACCCATGTCATACTTTCCAACGAGGTAAGGATCACCTCAATCTGATCCCTGTGTCAAAAGTTACAGCCATTCTACTGAAATTCGTCAGAAGGTCATCCATTTTCTAACACTAAAAACAATAGCATTGGACGACCCTCTTCCAGCCCTTGTTTGCAAAATCTCAAAGCAGAAAAGTTTTAGATCTCCCTCTTATCCACCTACTGTGAAACGTTCAGCCAATTCGGCCATGGGAATCAAGAGTTATACAAAATCTCCCAAAACTATGCAGAAAAGATTCTGTTTCTCGGCCAAAACTGAACAGAGATTTTGGTGGTTAATTTCTGACCCCTTCTAGGCATAACTGAAAGAAACCCAAAAAACAAAAAATGTAAGGTTATGTGTCATCTAGGTCTTGTAACAATTTCAGGAAATTTGGAGTTATGTGTTAAATGTTGTGATAGTTGTGTTAAAAATTGGTCAGAACAGACTTCTAAAATGTAATGTGGGCAAAATGTTACTATTTCAGGGACTTGCACTAGGAATCTGAGAACGTGCACAACAAAGAAGTTGTTGTCTTGTGTCTTGACTACTACATATTCAAAAATCAGAGTCTTTTCATGAATAGATTGTGAGTTAGGGGAAATTTACTAAAATAGGATAGAATGGAGAGTGAGATTTAGATTGGTATGAAAATTTGGACTTTAAGAAATCTTCCACCAAGATTTTGAAGATAAGTTCAACACGAAAAGTGTATGTTTTTATGTGAGTCAACCATAGAAATAGAAAATTCCCAATTCCAACCCCAGTTGAGGAACTTATGGTCAATTCCCTAAAATAGCGCAAGAATAGAACTTGAAAACCCTAGATTTACCTATAACTAGGGTTGCATCACATTTACGTTATTATATATGCATCATATGACCTCTTAAGTGACACATACTCTACATTGTATTTATAGAACTTTGTTGGTGATATTGAGGGGAGTATTTTTTTTGTGTGTGTCTTGAGATTCGTATCGGGAGTGGCGTACCCTCTCGCATACTGTGAATGTGATTTATTATATTATATGTTCAATGCATAACAACATGTTTTAAAATGCTTTTCAATGCAAGCATGAATTATGATCGTGTGTTATGATTTTTGGAATGGATTTGCGAAATGTTTTATGAATCATTGGAGTGTTCACACCATGATTTTATTGTGAAATATGAATCCAAATGATTTGCGAAATGAAAAACGTGTCATTGCATCGATATACATATGATTTTTATGAAATTAATTATGAGAAATGTTTGATATGGTTTGATAAATGTTAACATGACACGTACATTATGATGATATTATGTTATTGGCCGAGTGCCTTTATCCATACCATGATAATATGATTTATGAGATACGCCCATGACTTGGGTATGTCGTAGCTACGGAGGGCGTTTGCAGAGGCACCCATTGTGCCCGAATATGCTTCTGCAGGAAGTATCCCCAAACGTCATATATGATATTGAGACTCGACGTAGTACTAGTTGCGTTGAACCCAAAAGGGGGAGGACTAGGTAACGCCCTGGTCTAGTACCTTATGAGGTCCGTCGCCAATGTCGGGGTAGAGAGCATTTTCTAACTTTGCATAAAAAAACCCCGATGCGCCTGTTATTGGTCGTGGTCGACCTTTGCCAGGAACTGATTTTGACATGCTCTATATTTGTGTGATTCGGTTGATATAGATGCATATGTATTTGAAATGCATGAAAAAGAATGATTTATAATGAATTGTTCATTATGCACTGTTTTCATGCATTATGCGGACTTGTGAATTTATTGAATTATTTTGACACTCCATTTTTCACCAACATATTGGACACACTTATATATATCCTCTCACTCACTTAGTATTCCCCATAATACTCACCCCTCACTTTTTGTTTCACAGAAATAGCTATAGTGGGACACGTTACGACATAGCAGCGCATGAGATTTTGTTGGAGATATCGGATCTGGGTATGGTGTTAACCATTCTTCCGCAGAACTGTGTTTAAAGGTATTGGATGATATATATATATATATATATATATTTGTATATTTGGGATTATAGATAGACCATTGTAAATATATATAAAAGGGATGACTGTATGTAAAGAATTGTACATATTATTATAATTCTCATTTCATTGTATTGTATTGAGGCATGATTGTACTATTGTATTCAATCACTTTGGGAAACGTGTCATGTCTAGGATTGTCTATTAGGTGCACTCGGTGCCACCTCTAAATCACAGGAGGGGTGACCGGTGACTATTCATGCCTTTGATGGGGGGATGGCAGTAGAGGTCTGTGGATAGGACTGGATTAGCCTTACGTTATTTTGGATATTGACAGGGATGTGAATTGGTTGGTTGTGTTGAACATTTGCCAGGTTGGCCTTTATACATTGATATGTTATTGATTAACAGGATTTTGATATAGGATAGACCTCCGATTTATGGGGAGGTTCTGTCCGTTTGTTTGTTGATGGTTGAGAGTTTAATGTCAGTATCCGGGATAATGTCAAGGCTGCTCACGCCTTGGATCGAGGATCGGGGTGTGACATATTAGATTAGTAAGATGAACTTACCTAATTTTGTTCTTCTTCTTCTGCCGTTATGTACAAATCACTCTACTCCTGGACATTTCCTTCATTGATCCTTTCATGCATGGTCTCCAACTTGTCCAAGATTTCCTCTACATGTATGCATGATGAGACCTTATTGTATTTGTTTATGCTTAGTCTAGAGTAAAGGAGGTACACAGGCTTGCAGTTTGCTCAATAAGCTATATTTTCCTCAGCAGTCATGTTTTCATCTTGGCTGGGAATTTGACACCATTAATTTCATCGATTGGGAATTTAGCTCATTCCTTTATGATTTCCTAGGTACTTTCATCGTCAACAATAATGAGGATCTTCATTCTCTGCTTCCAATAGCTATAGTTTTTGCCATCAAAGAATGGTGCTCTGTCAATTGATCCCACTTCAAATGGAATACTATCTCTACTAAGTGCTATTCTGGATCTTTTCTGTTGAGGTTATTAAATACTTCACCAACTGACTTGCTCTGATACCAATTGAAACAACCACCTAGAGGGGGTAAATATGTGGTTTAACAATTTTTGGAACTTCTAAGGAATTTAAGATTTGAATGCATAGAGGCAAATATAGAAAGGAAAAAGAATTGACATAGGATATTTATAGTGGTTCCACCATCCCCGGTGTACGTCTACTGCCAGGCTCCACATGGAGTTTCCTATCTACTATTTGATCCCCAAATAATATATACAACTAGGTTCCCAGTTCTTAGCCAAGGTTTTACAAGTGTTGCTCCTGAACACTCATACTAGATTTCACGGTGTTGGCAAACCCTCACCAGTGTTTCTCGAAAATACTCACCAGACTTAACGAATCTAGCAAACCCTTACACCAGATTTCACGGCTCTAGCAAACCCTCATACTAGATTTCATGGCTCTAGCAAACTCTAACTTGTCTCTCAAAGACAATCGAATCTTAGATCAAGAAGATATACTCTTCTTTATCTCTTACAAGATTATGTGATAAAACAAAGGTTACAACCTTGAGCCTTACTGCTCAGTTGATGACTTTATAGCCCAGAACAAATACAACATTAAAGAATTAAAGGACTTAGAAGACTGAGAATGCTAATGCACAACAAATGTATTCAATTTCTTCCAAAAAGTTGGTTTGTCTTCAATAGTGGTTGAATTTATAGCCTCTCAAGATATTCTGACTGTTGGACTCATTAATTGTTGAAACTAACCATTTGAGAGTTGTTGAAACTAACCCTAGTTTTATAAAACCCTAGAACATTGATTTCATCTGTCTTTAATTTTTTCACACGGTTGAATTCTTTCAAATCCCTTAAAGTTTATTGACTAAAGATTCATTCTTGATGATAGCAAATTTTCCTAAATCAGATTCACCCAATGGTCATGCAATGAAATCCTAATTCGACTAACCAAAACCCAATGGTTATACAAGCTTGATTATACTAAACTGCATTAAGATCTATAACATATTTGTAATCTAGGTTTTCTCCTAAAATCCCCATACACAGAGTTAATCATCCATCGATCTCATAACCCTATATGGATTTTATTGTATTGGTCAGATTTCATGCAATCTTCTCTCGATCTCATGCATGATATTTTACTTGGACTTGGGCTTTTAGAACTCATGGGCCTTGATTTCTAGCACTGCAGTAAGTTCGACTCAAATTTCAGATATCGTCTGGTCTAACCCAACCTATGAGATCTTCATAAGATTTGTAGGCCTTGAAGTCTTTTTTCCAACCCAAAAAGAATCAGGTTAATCGGATATCAGAGCAGAAAGTTATGCCTAAAATACTAACAACTGTCTATACTATCCAATATCTTTAAATAAACCCAATAATCCTAAAATAAAACCCACGAAATAATCTATATAAAATCATGAAATAAAACCTAAAAATAGTTCTAAAAGTCATAAATAAAGCCTGAAATAAAATAAAATAAAATACATTCAAGTGTATAAAAATATCACTATCATGTGTCCAAAGATCAGTACTCATCTTTCGAGACTTGGAATGGTCGACTTCCTTACTTTGAGATAGTTGACAGGCACTTGAACCTTCTTTGATGTATGTGTATCATGCTAGTACAGGATGGCTTAGTGCATGTAACATAATGCTATGGACATATATCATTTGTCATGTGGCATTATACTTTATCGTTGTTTGGCTCTTGGACATGTGAAATGTTGAGTTTTGGGAGCAGCAAGTGTCAACTTCCGCTTCTTGTGGTAGTCGACTTCCTTATGTTCAAAACATAAGAGTTCACTTCCAGACTTAGAACTTTTCTAAGTTAAGAAGAGGTAAGTCAACTTTGATAAAACCATTAGTTGACTAGGGCATTTGCTTAATGCAAATATATGTGCAGTGATGCACAACGGCCTTGTGCAATGGCTTGGCCGCATGTGGCTTGTGTCATGCTATTGCTCATGTCATGCACAATGGCCTTGTGTAATGGCTTGGCGGTATGTGACTTGTGTCATGCTATTGCTTATATCATGCTTGTGTGATGCTAGTGCCATGCTCGAGCAATACTAATGCCATGCTTGTGCAATCCTTATGCTAAGCCTGTGTCGTGCCAATGCAATGCTTGTGTCATGCCAGTGCCATGTATGTGCCATGCTAAGGTGATGCATATTGATTTAATAGCTTAGTCCTTTCTAGGTATATGAGTCGATTGCCACTCATATGCAACTCGACTGGTCTCAATGATTCATGATCTAATCTACGTTCTTGGCCTACTAAAGTTAGTATTCTAGCCCCTCAACTATCATCATCCACACATGTGCTTACTTAGAACTTCTATGTTCTAAGATGGTGAGCCAACTTAGTAAATAACATATGTCAACTAAGTTGACACATGCTTGTGTGCTATACGATCTGTGCTATGGCATATGTCATGGCTTGCATTGTGGCATAGTATGACCTGTACCGTGGTGTATCACATTCTTTGGTTGATGGGAAACTTAATGCATCTAAAGGAATTTCCATATTTGGTTCCGAACAATATGCAATATTTCTGAGGATGATTCATTGGAGAAATTTGATTAGGCTTTTGACAAGGTTGGCTCAGTCAATGACGATGACATATGAGCTTTTCCGGCATTAGTGCCATTTTGTTAAGAACACGGGCAGCTATAAGTATTTGTGATTCTTTTGGAAAAATAATTCATGCAATCATTAAATTATCACAAATGACATATGGGTACTAAAAATGTTTAAATTTTATTGAAATTTCCCCAAACAACTTTGTTTGTTACCACCGATAGTGAGGGAATAAGTGCCCAAGTGGACAAGTCAACTATGGAACACATCAAGTCAACTTACATGCTTCCACAAGTTGGCTTATAGAGTTATAATCACTTTTGAAGGTGTAGCACGTGCGGCACAATAATTATGAATGTTTGAGAGTGTTACTTGGGCATTTCCTAGGCAATCATCCAATTTTGTATTTTGACATACTCGAACATTTTAAAGAATGTCCAAAGACATTCAGATGTTGTCTTAAAGAATGTTCTTTGGCAGTTTGCTTGAGAGTGACTTAGGTGTTTGTTCTCCATGGCCTAGCAACTGTCTAAATTCGGTTTGCCTATTGAGTATGGTGAGTGGACTATTATTTTTTCATGACTCGACTAATCTATCATTCTGTCTAACCTTAAAGGCTTTTTCTAAACTTAATGAGTCGACTAGTATTCAGTAGTAAGTCGACTACTTTAGGTCTAAGCTTCGTATATATTTCTTTTATTGTTCCTAACTCAACCTGTCTTTTCTCAAAATAATATTTGTAATCTATTTTGCCTATCATCAAACTTAAACATTGTTCAATATCAAACCTTTGCTCCTTATAATCCTCTCCATCACATAAGAACATGGTACATTGAAATGAGACATCACTTCATAAAAGACCAAACCTAGTTTTGCTTATCATTAAAACAATCTTGCTAACAAATTAGTGTCTTATGGGGTTAAGGAAGGTTTGAACTTGTCAAGGATTTTCTTTCTTATTGGATGATTATAAAAGAATTGGAATCCCATGGGAATAAGAAATATTACTGTTCATGTGGGTACCATCATTTACCCCTCCACTCTTAATGGAATTTTGAAAAAATGGTATCAAGAGTAAAGTGAATTGGTAAATTAGAAGAGGAACAAAAGTGGAGCATTAAATGCAGAATGTACTACTGATAGATTATGGGAATTGTTTGAGAAAAATCTTGATTTTAGGGTTTGTGAAATTTGCAGGGTGATCGAGGGTTTGATAGAAAGAAGGATGAGAGGTCGAGAGGTCGGGAGACTGAGAGGTCGGGAGGCCGAGAGGTCGGGTGAGAGACAGGGAGGTGTTACATGATTTTAATACCACGATTTCAAACAAATATATCTTAAGTGAATGTTATGCTTAATGATGAGATCAAATATCGTTCCTATGAGAATATTTTGTAATACCAAGTATGAATTGGTACGAATAACTCTAACTTATGTTGGACAAATTGAATAAAAAATTTGAAAATATTAAAAAAAAAAAAACTAAAATCAGAATATGAAAACCATATACAATAAAAAACCCTAATTGATAAAAAACTAGTTTCATAAAAACTCTAAGATATTGATTTCATATATTTTTAACCTTTTACATGGTTGAATCTTTCTAAACTCCCTATATTTATTAGCTAATGAATAATTATTGTTGATGACAAATTTTCCCTAATTAGATTGACCCAATGGTCATACAATGAAATCCCTAATTTGACTAATCAAAATCCAATGATCATTCAATTTTGATTAAGTCAAACTGCATTAAGTTCTATATAAAATCTATATTTTAAGATGTCCCCCAAGTCTCTACAAATGAAATTAATCTTCTTCAATCTATCTCATAATCTCATATGGATTTTATTATTTCAGAGAAATATCATGCAATTATATTGATTGTGCATACATTCAACTCAAATCATACAAAATGCAGAGCTAAACGTTCTAAATCATTACGAACAATGATAAAATCTCATCAAACAATAGTTATGCCAATAAATCTTAAGAGAGAAATAAATCAAGCCATGTAATTAATAAAAAAATCGAATCTATTGAGTTCTCAGAATAAAAAAATATGCTAGACATTGGAAAGGAAAACGCAAAAATCAAAGAAAATATTACAACTCTTTTACACATGATGAAAGAGGTGGAAGGTGATTGCTAGGGTTCCAAGTCATGGAATGAATGCTCTGTCCGCCCAATGCGCTGTTGTATTTATAGGACTAAAAACCCTGAAGAATTTAGTAGTTGTGAACTTTTATGAATCTAAGATTTTGTGTTTGATTTGGAAACTGGCTATTATTGTGTAACAGAGATCTTTTGCTTTTCCAAAACTTGAAAACTTCTTCTTCCTTGAATTTGGAGATTCCTCAAGTAATTAGGAATTGAATCTTGAAATTTTCTCCTTAATATGCTCAAGTTTCCTTTTTCAACATGACATTGACTTTTCAACACTGCAGTAGTAATTTCGGCCCAATTTTTAGATAAACTCCTCCCTGAATTAGCTTTTGGACTCTTTACTTGAAGTCTGGTTTCTAGCCTAATAAGAATCACCTCAATCGGATATCGGACTAGAGAGATAAACCCAAAAAAACTTACTGCAATTTTTCTAGTCTGAATTTAGAAAGTAAGTCCAATGTTTCCTAAGTAAAAATCCATAAATTAAATCAGTGTACAATCATAAAATAAAGTTTAAAATAGCCAGAAAATTCATAAATAAAGCCTATAATAATATAATTCAAGTGAATAAAAATTATTACTATTAAATACCGCTATACTTGAATATTTGTTTGTCGTCAAGTAAGACAAATAATAAAATAATTTTCTTCTAAATCCAATTAAAATTTCCAAGATCCAATTCAAATAATAAATACCGCTATACATTTGGTTCACTCAATGCAAAGAGAAATAAGATCAAAAAATAACATTCGACTATCTTATGCACTCAATTATATGGAAGGGTATGTTTATCACTTAAATCAAGACAATTGGATGACATTACCATTAGATTGCTAATATATCAAATCTCTACTATTTGAATATATGAAATCCATGCACCAATTAAAAAATCTTTTATTTGGTTGTAATATGATTAGAGTTAAGGGTAAGATAAATAGACATAAATGCTAAGTTAAAAATAATTCACTAAAAATATTCAAATATTAAGACATGATATTCTTTATATAAAAATAAGAGAATTCAAACAGCTACTACTTCCAACCCCAAAATATGCAATAATGCTTCAACAAAAGAAATGGAACTTCATTATAAGAGTGAGCAATATCTAAGAATAAAAAAAGAAAAATGTTTTTTCTCAAATTTTTTCATTTTTCTCTTTTTATATTTTTTTTCAACCAACATTACTTCTTGTTTTCTTTCTTTTTCTATTTTTATTTCAAATTAGGCTTTTTTTTCAGCTCAACATGAAAATTCTAACACATAAAAAACATAAAATCCTATCAACTATAAGTATATTGCTAAATTTGGGTTCAAAATCTAGAGATAGAAAAAAAAGTCATGGGGTAAATTATGTAGGTAATTCAAGAAAGAAAATATTTAGTCTCAAATGAATTAACTAGGAGATATAAAACGTTAGGGATGGTATTTTGTGAAAGCAAAAAAAAGTATAAACCTAGGTGCCTTAATCTTTTTGATGTATAAAAATCAAGAATGCAGTATCAAAATATATAACAAAACAAATTCTAGATAGTCATTCCATGTGTGATATATGCTTAACAAGAAAATGAGAGTAAGAAATTGCGCTTTAAGACTCAATTCATCTCTCAGGTAAATTTTTGTGTCAAATCTTGCTTGCCTATCTTTCAAATCAACTATAAGAAGATGAATGGCTAATCATGTACCGAATAACTACTAATACTAATCATCTTTCATGCAATCCAATTCAAATCAAATAATACAAAAGGACTAGAAAACTCAATAAAATTTAGTTGGTATGGAAAAATTCAACAAAAATCTAATTTTTTTTTAATTTTTAAGTTTTTTTTTTTAATTTATTAAAAGATAAGAAAAAAATTAGAATGCACCCCCACACTTAAGTCAAACATTGTCCATAATGTGCAAGAAAATTAAAGATAATAAAATAAACAAAAGAGAATAGAAAAATCCCCAAATAAGGTAGATAAACTTGTAACTTTCTTTTTAGCAACTTCTTTTGTCCTCAAAGATCAGGACAATATGTCCATTTATTGCATCATGCCATACTTTGCCCCTTCCTTATAAGTTCGTGCATCCTCATATGCCTTATTATGCTATTCCTCGAACTCATTTAACCACAACTTCTTTTCTTTACTTGCATCAAGCCTTCTTTGTGGTCGACATTCACCTGATTCACACCCAAATTAGCACACGCAACAACATATTCATTGTGTAGGAAGTCATGATTTACACGTAATGAATTAACAATGCAATTTTTAATAAGATCACTAGAATAAGAAATATTAAGATCATGATCATGTTCAGTAATCCTATCAATGCAATCCACATTAAAAATATCTTGTTTATTAAAATTTCTCTTGTAATGAAAAACATTGAACTCAATTTTTTTTTCATTAACTCGCAAAATTAACTTCCCCGTATAAATATCTACTAAGGCTCATGTAGTGGCAAGAAAAGGTCAACCTAGAATTAAGGAAGTACACTCATCATCATTCTTATCTAAGACAACAAAATCAATAGGAAAAATAAATTTATCAACTTTTACAAATATTTCCTTAATAATACCCCTTGGATATTATATACTTCTATCAGCTAATTGTAAAGACATATTAGTAGGTCGACATTCCTTTAACCCTAACTTAGAGAATATGGAATAAGGCAAAATATTCACACTAGCACCAAGATCACATAAAACTGTAGAAAAATTAGTTTGACCAATAGTGCAAGAAATAAAGAAACTCCCTATATCTTTAATTTTTTGTGGTAACTTTCTTTTCAGAATCGTAGAGCACCCCTCTATAAGTTTGACTGTAGAAACCTCATCCAACTTCCTTTTGTTAGTGATCATGTCCTTGAGGAATCCCCGGTAGTTTCTTAAAAATTTCTAAAAATTTTTCAAATTCTACATTTACACGTAAAATACATCCAGGAAAAGGAACTGGGGACTTATATTCACTCGAAAAAGTAATTCCCTATTTTGTCTCTGATGCCTTGGATTTCCCTTTAGTAGGCTGCTTGATCTCTTTCTCGGCCTCTTGTTTATTCTCTTCCTCGGTCTCTTATCCATCCTTTGACCAAACTAGCTCCTCTTGTAGTTGTTTCCCACACCTCAATTAAATTGCCTTGGCCTACTTTTTAGGGTTCTTCTCAACATCACTTGGCAGTTTACTTGGCACACAAGAATGAAAAGTGTTAGCAAATTGATTAATTTTATTTTCAAGTCTCTCAAACCTTTTATTTATTACTGTTGCCAAACGTTCGATTACCATCTCCCATGATGCCTTATTTTGTTGTGGTTGCAAATTCTTTGAGTTAAACCTTGGTGGATTATTTGGTATTGGTGCTTCTTGACTCTATGAAAAATTAAGATGGTTTCTCCACCCAGAGTTATACGTGTAGGAGTAAGGTTGTTTTGAGCCCTGCCAAAATTAGAAACATAATTTGCTTGTTATAACTACTGACACTCACAAGTTATATGTGTAGAATCATCACAATAATTACAATATAAAACTTGATTAGTCAAAGTATTAAGTTGATTGGACTTCATGACATTAATCAAAGAGCCCATTTTTGCATTAAGTATGGAAAAACTATCAACCTCATACATACTAACTTTTTTCTCGGAATTTCATACTCATCAGACCAATCATATTGATTAGATGCTATATTATCAAGTAATGCACATGTTTCATTATACAACTTACTCATAAAAGCTTTTCCAACTGTAGCATCAATAGTAATTTTAATATAATTCAAAAGATCTCCGTAAAAATTTGCAAAATTAACAAGTCAGGTATACCAAGATATGGACATCTTCTAATCAAATCCTTAAAGCACTTCCAAGCATTATAGAAAGACTCACTATCGAATTGCCTAAAATTAGTAATATCATTATGTAGTTTAATAGTCTTACCAAGTGGGAAATACTTAGATAGGAATGGTTGAGATAAATTCTCTAGATTCATAAAGTGATTAGCAAGGAAAGAGTTAAACCATATCTTTGCCTTTTCTTTAAGAGAGAAAGGAAACAATCGTAATCTTATTATATCAAGACTCACTCCATTCAACTTGATGGTGTCACAAATCTCTAGGAAATTTTTCAGATGGCTGTTGGGATCTTCAAAAGTTTTTGCTCTAAATTGATTATCTTGCCCCATGCCAATAAGACTCGGTTTAAACTCAAAGTAGTTTGTTTCGATGGGAGGCCATGCAATGCTAGTTTGTACGTTCTAAAATTTGGGCATCGAGAACTCTCTCATATCTCTATTTTCCTAAGCCATTGCTTCCTCACATTCCTTGACTTCCCTAACATGTTTACGAATGGTTTTTGAGTCTTTTCTATCTATGGATCAAATTCAATTAGGTAAAGAATCTTGATTTCAGCATATATTGGTACGAACACAAAAATAACACAAAATTATATCTCCAAAATGAATTGGAAAAACTACACAAATAAATCTAGATCACCTACATAAAAGTAAAAATCACAAAAATATGGCAAATGAATGTACAAGAGACACTTAAACAATCAACTGAAAACTAAAAAAAATACAAAAAAAATCAAAAAATGGAAAAGCCAATGAAAACAACGGAATTTGTCCAAAACAGGGTGGTGCCTATGGCAAAAGCCACAGGTATTGCTCAGCACACCAAAATTCTTTGAAAGAAGTGGTCGCTTAACCCTAAATCAAAAAATTGTTTTTTGGACACAAAAAATTCCCACCAAATTTGCGAACCCAAACCCTAAAACAGTAACTGTATAATCCTGAACCCTATTCTGAGAAAGAAAAGAATAAGAAATATCAAAGTCCAATCTTAAACAAGATTATTTTGAATGATATTTAAAGATAATCCGGCAACGATGACAAAAACTTGTTATATGATTTTAATATTACGAATTCAGACAAATATATCTTAATCAAATCTTATGTATGATGATGAGATAAAGTATTGCTCCCACTAGAATATTTTGTATTGCCAAGTGAGAATAACAATAATTTAAGTTGAATAGATCAAATCAAGATTTTGAAGATATTAAAGAAAATTAAAATTAGAATATAAACACCCTAGAATATGAAAAATGCTAATTGATAGAAAAAACTGGTTTGACAAAAACCATAGAACATCGATTTATTCTATTTTAACCTTTTACATAGTGGAATATTTCAAAACCCCCTAAGTTTATTGGTTAATGAATAATTGTTGATGATGACAGGTTTCTCTTAAATCAGATTCACACAATGATCATATAATGAAATCCCTAATTTGACTAATTAAAACCCAATGATCATGCAATTTTTATTAAGTCAAACAATATTAAGTTTTATAAAAAATCTGCATTTTAGAGTTTTCCCTAAGTCCCCGTACATGAAATTAATTTTCTTCTGTCGATCTCATTATCTCGTATGGATTTTATTATTTCGGACTAATCTTATGCAATTATATTAGTCATGCTTGCATTCAATCTCAAATCATACAAAACGCAGATCTAAACGTTTTGAAGCATTACGATCAATAAAAAAATCTCATCAAACAATAGTCATACCAATAAATCTTGAGGGCAAGCCATGTAATTAATTAAAAAATAAAATCCACTGAGTTCTAGGAACAAAATAAATTAGTTAGATATTGAATAGAAAAAGAAGAAAATCAAAGAAAACATTACAACCCTTTTGCACATGATAGAGGAGGTGGAAGGTAACTACTAGGATTCCAAAGTCATGGAATGATGAAGAGAGTCATCGAATGAATGCTCTGTCCGCCCTAGGGGGTGTTTTATTTATAGGACTAGAAACCATAAAAAATTTAATAGTTTTGAGTTTGTAGGAAACTTGCTGTTATTTTGTAACAGGGATCTCTTGCTTTCCCACAACTTGGAAACTTCCTCTGCTTTGAATTTGGAGACTCCTGAAGTAATTAGGAACCGAATGCTAAAATTCTTTCCTTAATATGCTTAAGTTTCCTATTTTAGCATGACATTGACTTTTCAATACTACAGTAGTAATTTCGGCCCAATTTCTTGATAACCTGCTGCATGAATTAGCCTTTAGACTATTCACAAGATTTATAGGTCTTGAAGTCTAGTTTTCAACCCAACAAGAATCACCTCAATGGGATATCATAATAGAGAGATGAACCCAAAATACTAACCGCTATTTGTCCGATCCGAATTTAAGAAATAAGCCCAATATTTTTTAAATCAAAACCTACAAATTAAATCTATGTAAAATCATAAAATAAGGTTTAAAACAGTCATAAAATTCAAAAATGAAGTCTAAAATAATATAATTTAAGTGTATTAAAATTATTATTATTAGGAGGTCGGGTGACCGAGAGGTTGAGAGATCAGGAGGTTGGGAGACTAATAGGTGGAGAGACCAAGAGATTGGGAGGTCTAGAGACTGGAAGGTCAAGAGATTGTGAGGTCAAGTGACTAGAAGGTCAAGAGACCGAGAGGTTGAGAGACAGAGAGACTAGGAGGTTCAGAGAACGGGAGGTTGAGAGATCGGGAGACTAGGACGTTCTGAGACCAGGATATACTGAGAGAAGCTGGTCAGGCAAAGTTTGTCAAGAGGGATAAAAGATTGACCGAGTGGCTGCTCAACAATCTATAGGCTTTGTGATGCGGTCAGAGGACTTGAGAAATCACAACTTAGACCCATTATGTAATGGGAATTCCTTCCATAGTAACTGACAGTGTTCGGTAAGGTGTTAAAGTGACCAACAGGTTAGAAGACCTAGAGGTCAAAAGTATGAGTGAGCAAAGTATACTGAGAAAGGATGGCCAAGCAATATATAGATGAGGTAAGGTAGTGGCTAATAGGTCGGCAGACCTAAACGAGATTGTTTGACTGAATAGTGGTTGAGAGTGCATAGTGCTTGTTTTGTAACAAATAGAAGTAGAGGATCTGAAAACTAACCTAGAGTCGTAGCTCTCGGTGAGTATGAAAGGCTAGAGATCATAGCAAGTGAAAATGGGGCTGGGCTACAAGTTATCGAGAGATTGGTAGAAGATCGATAACAGTCCTATCTCGTCATAGAGAATTTGCTTCCTCCGTTGTATGGTACATTGTATAAGAATTTATATAAATGAGAAAGGGATTTGTTTATTACCTTTGCATTGTTGTTCCCACATTGATCATGTATTGGAGTAACTTGAGCGTTGGGCTGTTGTTGAAGACGTGGTAGTCAAAAGAGTATTAGGCGTCAGAGCATAGAGAATATATACATATATTGGAGCAATGTTATAGCTAGTATGATGCTTTGTTAAGAGAGAGAGTGGGATCCTATTTGGTATAGTAGTAGCCATATTAAATAAAAGACCAAGAGAATGGGAGTTGAGTCTTATCTAGGTATCAGGGTCCATATATAGTTAAACAAAAAAACAAAAGAAAGGGAGTTGAATCCTGTTTGGGCATCAGGTCCCATATAATATAGAAGGTTGAGAGAAAAAGAGTTGAATTCCATCAAGGCGCCAAGGCCCATATAATGTAGAAGATCGAGCGGTCGAATAGTTGAGAGAGCTCGTTAGTGTTGTGCCAAGAGTGAGTTTGGATGCATAGCACCCGGAGGGCTTATTGGCATTGTTCTGAATCAAAGATTGGAGGCATTGTGCCTAGAAGGCTCATTTGCGTTGTGCCAAACAAGAGGTTGAAGGCGTTGTGCCTAGAGGGGATCATTGGTATTGTGCTAAGTGATAGGTTGGAGGCACTATACTTGAAGGGCTTGTCGGCATTGCGTTGAATGAGAAGTTGGAGGTATTGTGCCTAGAGGGACTCATTGGTGTTACGCAGAATGAGAGGTTGGAGGCATTGTGCCTGAAGGGCTCATTGGCATTGCACCAAATGAGAGGTTGGAGGCATTGCACTTGAAGGGCTGATTGGCATTATGCTGAACGAGAGGTTAGAGACGTTGCACCTGGAGGGTTTGTTGGCGGCATTGCACCGAGAGTGAGTATGAGCCTGCAAAAGAAAAAGTGGCAAACTAGAACCTTTTGGGTGCAAGGACTTGAACCACGGTTCATCAACATGTAATGAAAAAAATGACAAAATATGTGGAATAGAGACATTATTGTAGAAAATTAACAAAGTAGTAATCAGTAGACAGAAATTACTAAACTGAGGCCTTTGATGGATCTGGATTGTGGTTGAGCACTCCGTTGTTGAGAGTGCGAGTAAGATCCAGAGGCAAATGAAGCATAGAGCTGGGAGTGGGAGTTAGATCCCAAGTCGAATTAGGTATATAACCGAGATTGGGAGTTAGATCCCATGTCGATTCAGGCATAGAGCAGAGAGTGTGTAACACCGACACTCGGTGTACTATATATTATACTCCTCATTATCTTATATATGATTTATTTTCATTTTCACATAGAGAAAAGTCACTCAGAACTTTTTCCGATTTATAATACACTTGAAAAATTTTGGTGAGATTGCCGGGAGCTAAAAATTTTTTCCTCCGTGCCATTTTAAAATCTACGTGTGCAATTTCGATCTCGATGAAATTACACGTGCTAAATTAACTTAAAAAGTTAATGGAACTTGATTTTGGACAATTCTTAATCATTTGCGAAGAAATGCCCAATACTTAATCGCCGGAGATGAAAATTTATCCTCACCGAGCGAAATTTAATTCTACCCGTGCAAAACTGCTAATATTTTTCCATGAAGCCTAAATTAGACTAAATTTATGTTTTATCAAGTTAAACCGTAATTTCACAAAATTACCAAAATTGCCCAAAATAATTGGAAATTGACCCTACGCCAAAATGACAACCACACGTGCAAATTTGATACTGTGAGAACTAAATATCCTAAATTCACTTTAAAAGTAAAAGGTTAAGGAGCGAAACTGAAGTTTAAGCCATAGCACAAAAATACTCGGTGCTCTAACATTTTTTGCCCGAGAAACCCTAATTTTTGACAGAATTGAAATTTGTTCGAGCAAACGGTCACGTTTCCACCCAAAACCTATATTTTTGAAATCTATGTGTAAAACGGAGTCCGTAGTGTGATTTTACGTATTTTGAGGTCGAGATCAAAATTTGACCGATCGAGAATTTCGTTCACTCCGAAGGATGTTTGGCCTATCAAACGATCTCAGATTAATGCAAGACCAACTCTATTTGATTCAGTGCAAAAAAATTAAACCAAATGGATAAATTTAAATTTCTCAAATTTCGGGTTGAATATTGATCCCGCCATGCGTGACGCAAAAATCGAGATAGGAATTTTCACGCAAATTTAAGAATGACCCTTTATGAAATTTGGTAAAAAGGGTTGGAGATAATTAAAGACCATGACAAGTGTGCCCATGAGGTGGAAGGCTAGGATTCATTTGAAAAGTCAAAGAACAAATATGAGTCATTGATTTTGGTTGTTGGGAGACAAGTCAATTAATGAAGCATTAATTGAAGTTTGACTTGTTGGGGCTTGAGGAGGAGAGAGTAGAGAGAGAGAGAATCACCAACAAGCTATATTCATTCTCCCAAAACCGTGAAGAGCAAAGAGAAACCAAAAAAAAAAAAAAAGAGAGAAATACTTCTTCTCTTCTTCCTCCCTCCATAGCCGTGAGCCATTCCTTGAAGGGAGACTTGATTCCTTCAACCAATCTTCAATATTTTTACATAAATTCATCGCTCTTGAACCCTAGAACAATATATCCAAAAATCAAGGCCAACGGAGAAGGATTTCTTGGTGAAGAACAAAGGGATAGCCAAGAGTTCAAGAGAGATCCAAGTTTTGCTTCAAGCCCAACTGTCCATCTTCAGGTATGAGGCCCTCCATACTCCATAGCATAACATATCTTAATTTAGGGTCAAAATGAGGAGGTTTGCTTAGGGAACTAGGGTGGCCGAAATATGAAGTCAAGGAAGGAAACCAAAAATTCTGAAATCTGGATATTTTGAACTGGTTGTAGTGTTTTAGCTACACCATTTTCTTCACGAGGGCAAATTGGGTGAAATTTATACACAAGACACTAGACATTCAGAGTTTTAAAATGCGATAAGAACTATTGCATTCTGAGTAGAGATGGATTTTATATGATTTTTCAAAGTTAGGTGTTCTGTACTAATTCCCTGTTCAGTCTTGTATTTTGCCCTGATTTTAGCAGTAACACCAACCTAAGTTTTCTATCCCCTTCCTGATAGATTCAGATCTTGGGCTAGTTGAAAGGATTGTAAACCAATATCTTAGCTTTTCAACAAGGTAAGGATCACCTCAATCCGATCCCTGTGTCAAATGCTACAACCATTCTACTGAAACTCGTCAGAGGGTCATCCATTTTCCAATACTAAAAACAGTAGCATTGCACGACCCTCTTCCAGCCCTTGTTTGCAAAATCTCAAAGATGAAAAGTTGTATATCTCCATCTTATCCACCTACTTTGAAAAGTTCAGCCAATTCAGCCAAGGGAATCAAGAATTATACAAAATCTCCCAAAACTGTATAGAAACGATTTTGTTTCTCAGCCAAAACTGAAAAGAGATTTTGGTGATCAATTTCAGAGCCCTTCTAGGAAAAATTGGAAGAAACCCAAAACATGAAAAATGTAAGGTTTTGTGTCTTCTAGGTACTGTAAAAAGTTCAGGTAATTTGGTATTTTGTGTTAAAAGTTGTGATGATTGAGTTAAAAATTGGTTAGAACAGACTTCTGAAATGTAATGTGGGTAAAATGGTGCTATTTTAGGGACTTGCACTAGGAATCTGAGAAAGGGCCCAACTAAGAAGTTGTAGCCTTGTATCATACGACAACATAGTCAAAAAGCAGAGTCTTTGCATGAATAGATTGTGAGATAAGGGAAATTTGCTAAAACAGGACAGAATGGAGAGTGAGATTTAAATTGGTTTGAAAATGTGGACTTTAAGGAATCTTCCACCGAGATTTTGGAGATATGTTTAACATGAAAAGTGTGAGTTTTTATGTGAGTCATCCATAGAAATATAAATTTCCCAAATTTCGACCCCGGTTGAGGAATTTGTAGTCAATTCCCTAAAATGGCACAATAATAAAACTTGAAAACCCTAGATTTGTCTATAACTAGGATTGCATCACATTTACATTATTATATACACATCATATGATCTTTTAAGTGACACATATTCTATATTATGTTTATAGAGCCTCGTTGGTGATATTAAGGGGAGCATATTTTTGTATGTGCCTCGAGACTCGTGCTTGGAGTGGCGTACCCTCCCGTATACAATGAGTGAGATTTATTATATTATGTGTTTGATACATAATATCATGTTTTAAAATATTTTCTGACGTAAGCATGATTTAATGAATATGTGATGTGAAATTTTTAATGAATTATGAAATGATTTTGTGAATTCATGAAGTATCCCCAAATATATTTATACGTGTTATATATGCATCCAAACGAGTTTTAATATACGAAACCGTGCCATCGTATTTGATTTATACATGTTTTATGAAATCATCCTTGTGGAAATGATTGATATTACTTGAGAAATGTGGTATGACATGTGATTGATTTGATAATGATATTTTACATGGGCCGAGAGCCCTAGCATGTGATGATGATAACTTTGTGATGGGTAAATCCCATTCCATAGTTACAAAGGATGCATGTGTAGGGTGATCCATACTTGTACCCGATACGCTTCTATGAAAGGTATCCCACATGACATCGGAGAATGGTAAATGTATTGTGATTCGACACGATATTAGTTAGGTTGAACCTATAAGGGGGGGCTATAGTGCACCATAGTCTAGTACCTGATGAGGTCCATCGCCAACATCGGGGTAGAGAGCTTTTCTAATCTGTTGCATACAAAACCCCTGATGCGTCTGTCATTGGTCGCGGTTGCCAGGACTGATTTTGGCACACTCTATTTTAACATGATTAGATGACATAGATGCATATATGTTTGAAATGTATGTGAAAAGAATGATTTATGATAAATTGAGCATTTTAAATGATTTCCTACAATATGTGGTATTATTGAGAACTTTGATACTCCATTTTTCACCAACTCATTGAACACATGATATATACCCTCTCACTCACTAGGTATGTTCCTTGATACTCACCCCTCATTTCATGTTGTGTACAGAGATAGATATAGTGGGACGCGTTGAGACTTATCAGTACACGAGGCTTTTGATTGGAGATCAAGGTTGTTGATTAGGTACTCAATATGATATCGAGAAGGATTTGCCAATGAAAGTGTATATTAGTTTATTGAGTTTATAGATAGACCATTGTGTATAAAAAGGGATGACTGTATGAAAATTTTTGTACATTTTATTGAAACTCTCAATTCTATTCTATTGCATTGAGTCGTGAAACATACTATTGTGTATGTTTATTTTGGGAAATGTGTCATGTCTAGAAGTGTCCTTTAGTTCGTTTGGTGCCATCTCTAATTCATAGGAGAGCCAGCCGGTGACTGTCCATGCCATTGATAGGGGCATGGCAGTAGAGGTCTGTGGTTAAGAATGATAGTATTTTATGATAGCCTTATGTTGTCCTGGTTTGTACGGTGTAGATTGATTGGTATTATATGAATGTTGTTGAATTGTTGTGAGGCCATGTCGGCCCATTTATTTAAGTGGTTGGATGATCATTTGATATACAGGTTGATTTGTACATGGGAAACCTCCAAAATATAGGGAGGTTCTGTCCTTTTTTTTTATATAGCCGACACTCAGGGCAACAGACAGATATTCACGATCCCAGTTCAGGGCATGATAGGTGGTCTTGCAAGGGAGAGATTGTGATAAACTGAAATTTCATATATGCCAGGGCCTGAGTCTCATGGAAAATCATCAGGGTCTAAGTCTTGTTGCCAATCAAAATGTTACTAAAAAGTAATACAATATACAAAATAGAAATATTGTTATCATAATAATTGCAAAGGAAAATTTGAAGTGAAAACTACTAGAAAATTGATGAGGCAGCAATAAGCGGTGGGTAGAGATTATTAAACCGGGGCCTTCAATGGATCTGGATAGTAATTGAGCTCTCTGGTGTCCAGAGGCGTGTTGAACTGTCGCTAGTCAAGATATAATGAGAAGTGATAGAATATTAGAGTGGGAATATTATTGTCGCGATGAACATAAGGTAAAATTTCAGATTAGAATAGCCAATTATGAGTATTAGAACATTAATAAAATAGTATTGGATTATATGGAATTCCTTAAAAGCGAGGGTTTTGGTCTTGCAGAATGCATGTGTTACCTGCCCAAGGTTTGGACATTCATTCCTCCCCTCTATGCCTCGTAATATGAGAAGCAGAGCAAAATAGAGTGTGAAACATTTTTAGCTAATCAGTTAGTCATTTTCCATAGATGGCACCAATCTATTGGAGTCATTTTTTGGCCCCATAGATACCTGCTCTTTTAACTTGAATGAGGAAGCTGTGCCAAGGGATGTTCGCTGGATCTTTTGGGATAGGAGAGCTGCAAGTACCCCGCCAGGGCTGGCTCGGTGAGGGGACTCTGATGCGCAAGTCAAAGAGTAAATGAATGAAAGAGAAAAGACCGAGAGAGCTAAATTATAGCCCCGTGTTGCCTCCGTGTGCCATATGCAGAGTTGACGAGGGCTGGTGTGTCGGTTGCATTGTCATCAATGGAGAAACTTGCAAAAACCCTACCGGAGGACTTTGATGCTCAAATTAGATAGAGAGATAAAAGAAAAACTGAGAAATCTCAGATACGGTCTTATGTTATGTATGTAGAATTCGCCCCCATGTGTATTGTGCATAGAGAACCATGAATATGGCATTATGTGTGAAGTATGTATATAGAAAGAGAAGATAAGCATATTACATAAGTATGATTGGGTATGAAGTTGTATCTCTAACAATTTACAAAATAAAGTATGAAATTATACCTCTAATGGTTTATAATTGGGCATGAAACCGTACCTCTGATGGCATAGAATTAAGTTGTCACCTCCTTTGTAATATGTGTATAGAGAGAGAATATTAAGGTCATCTCTTGTGGATATGTAGACATCCCCTGATGGGTTGCATTTGCTCTATATATAGAGCCTCCCAAAGAGTGTAGAAAATTTTACTTGCCTTTTGTATGAGATTTTTCGAAATAACAGGAATTGTAGTCAATAATTTTTAAAAGATTTAGAATCCCTCGAAATTAAGAAAGATTTAAGATTTGAGATTTAAGAAAAATTTCCTTCCTTATCGATAGTACAAGAGAATTAGGATTCTATGGGGTTAAAGAAGGTTTGAATTTGTAAGGGATTTCCTTCCTTATTGGATGATTATAAGAGAAATGGAATTCCATGGGAATTGGAAAGTTACTGTTGTTAAGGTGGGTACCATCAGATCTATTTCATCATTCAAATTGTGCTTTTCTTAGTTAAATTGGAAGATAAGTTGTTTCCACAAAGCCATTGTATTGTAGAGTCCTGCCTTTTGGGGGGATTAGGCTACCTCCTTGCATCATTGTCGACTCTAATGCGAATTTAATAAGAAGACTAAACATTGGAACATTTGGAGGTTTATGGGCTCATTTGAAAAAAAATGAAAACTCAACTTAACTAAGATTTGATAGATTTTTCAATGTGAAAAATTATTAATATAATAATAGTTTTATTTTTTAAAAAAATAAATTTGACTTTATTAATTACAACATTTCTTCTTTGGAAACATAAATTGCCCAGTTTTGCTCCAAAATATTATAAGCAAATCAAATCTCATTAGAGACTTTCTGCGTAGCACCACGATTTCATCTGGATTTTTAAACCAAGAATCGACATAAACGAGGCAACTTGTGACAAGAAAATAGGGCGACAAATCATGAAAAACGTAAACGAATGCTTATGTATGAACATTGAGGGAAAAGAGAGAAATCAGTTACTTGAATTTGTATATTTCTTTTGAAATGGCTTCCAAGAGTAGTCTGGTCTGGACTTGTGCTTTGAGATACCTCGGTGGTTGTCCTGGCTTTGAATAACTTCAAATTCAATGATGGCACTAAACTCACTTTTACAGTGTAATAGGCAACATGTAATTCAATTGTTTATGTTTCTAAAGTACACCATACACACACCTTATATATATATATATAATAATTGATGAGATAACTTGGAGATACATGATTGCAACAGTTGGAATAAGGTTCATCTATTGAGTCTTCTAGATACCCTTTGCTACATATCACGCCATGATTGTATGCCAGAGTTCCATTTTTATGCTGATAAGGTACCAGATACCACCAATTTTTCTCTTTTTACTACTTTACCTATCGATAGCTTTGAATTCCTAATTGGATTTGATGCTGAGGAAGCAAAATCCAAGACTCTGAAATTCTTTGACGAGGCTTATCATGCCACAGGTCTTCTCTCTCTTGGATTTTTTTGCATGGTGGTGATCTCGGTGCTAACGTACATCAACACAACGAGCACCGATAGAAGCAAAATTTTTTCGATAGAAAATTCATTTGATCACACAATATATTGATCTATTTCATCATTCAACTTGTTTTTCTCAGTTAAATTGCCAAATCAATTGTTTAATAAGATCATTGTATTCTACAGTCCTGCGTTTTTGGGGACTAGTTTGCTCTTCGTGACATGTAAATTTCATCCAAAAATATTTGTGTCACATTCTTTCAATGATGTTCGAGTTGTTGTTGCCGAGAAAAAAAAATAGGAATCTACAACTGTGTTGATTTCGTACAATCACATGTTATAGCTTTTACAGGTGTAACGTTGGCTAAGATTGGCAGAGATTTTCAAAATAAATAATTATTAATATAATGACTATTTTAGTTTTTTATTTAAAAAAGCCTGATATCCTATGGTACCTTATATTTTTTATAAAAATATTTTATTATTGATTAAAATTTTACAAGTGAAACATAAGTTATCTTGTAAAGCAATTAGCAATTTAGCTCATCACAAGAGGAAAATTGGCACCAGAGTGCGTACTTTAGACCCGACCACGATTTTAGACCTATTAGTTCTTGATTCTAGATTTAGAAATGAAGAAATGAACGAAGAAAGAGGGAATAAAAGAGGGAAAATTCTCTGTTTTGCTGTGTGTTTAATGCAATGAATAAAGCAGATCTTTATAAATTTGGGTATATACATTTACTAATTATAAATTTTACAAAATATACATATGTGAATATATTGTGACATATATGTTAACAGAATGTTGACATATTATAACAAATATATTAATATAACTTGATATATGTAGAGATAAGCTAATAATGGTAATGAATGGTGACACCTTAGCATCATATGTGGACATATATGTTCACATTCCCCTTAAACTCAAGGTCTTAAGTAGTTAGCCATCTTAAGTTTGCATATTAGATTTTGAAATCACTAAGTGGAGTGCGATTTGGTGGAAATATTTGTAATCTAAGACTCAAAGGAGATCGGAACAAGCTGAATAGTGCTGTGAAGGACATGATGTCATACAAGGCTATAGTTAATCTCAATACATTTGGTGCATTCATAGAAAACATCATTGTGTGTAACTGCATGGTATTGCAATTGTCACAATAAAGAGGAATGGTGGTTGAGGAGGAGATGACACCCATATCATGGAGGAGCCAATGTAATTATAGAACGTTAGAAGTGGTATCGACAAGGGCGCAGTATTCTGCTTCTATACTAGAGCGACTGACAACTATCTGTTTCTTGCCACACGATGAAATCAGGGACATACCAAGAAAAAAAAATCGATGATTAGATGAGTCTCTGGCCCATTAAACATCAAAATCTGCTCATAGTTTGAATAGAGACAAGCTAGAGAAGTAAAGGCCATGAAATAAAGCGAAAAATGACTATTTTATGGTTCATTCATGAATTTGATTACAATGTAAACAATATGTGCAATGTTTGGATATGAGATAGTAAGATAAATAAAACTACCAACTATTTGACAATAGAGAGTACCATTACTGAGAAGAGTGCCATCAGTGGCTGAAAGGTGAGCATTGGGTTCAAGAGAAGTGTTGATTGTCTTAATACTGCACGTGAGATAAGGTAGGCAACATATTTTGCTTGTGAGAAAAAGATACCTAGATTGATTAGATGAAACCTCAATACCCAAAAAATAACTAAGAATACCTAGATCTTTCATCTCAAATTATTGGTGGAAAAATGATTTGAGAGTGGAGATATCATTAATGTGATTGTCAGTGATGATCATGTCATCGATATAGAAGAAGAAAAGTATACTCCACATTTACTTTTCAAATAAATAGGGCAAGATCGTAAGTATCGGAATGAAAATAGAGACTTTTAGTCCCTATAACAATCAAGAAGGGGGGTTAAATTGATTGATTCGAAAAAATTTTAGATTTATCTTCGATTAATCTTAAGTAATCCTAAGGCCAAAAATACATGCAAATGTGTAAAAAAATAAAAGTAAGGGAAAAGAAAACAAACCCGATTTATAGTGGTTTGGTCTTATGTCTACGTCTACTTTTTCAACTTAGCAAGCTGGAGTCTAGTAATAGCTAGTTTTCACTATGTAAAGAGAGTTACAAATATGAATACAATCCTTCTTTCTTGATAATGTGTACCTTCTCTTCTTGAAGCTAACTTAGTCTAACAAAGAAATGATTTTAACCCTTACCCAACTAGCTTACTACTCAACAAAGTATTTTTCACACTCTTCCTAAGCTTCTAAGACTTTACAAACTAAAATCAACAACTTACAAACACATGAAAACCCAAAAACTCAAGATCTGTCAGAAAAGTTTGACAGATAAAGTTTTTCTTGAAGGGGTCTTTTTGATCAGATATCTCACTGTATGTTAATCGAACAAAATCTATAAAAGGCTCTGAAAAATGTTCGAATGTTGCTCTATAAAACCCACTTTGAGTGTTGTTAAACAATTTCCATCCAAGAAGATTTAAAACCTTGAACCTTGCTTCAAAATCAGCTGGCATAGTGTAGAAAAATGGTTGATATCTGATTTTCTAGTTTGTTTTTCTCCTTCAAATCTTCTGATTTTTACCACTATAATTGTTAAAATTTGAAATCCAACAATCATCTTAAAGTGTAGAATTTTCAAATTTAAAAACCATTGGTTGATAACGAAGTTATATTTGAGAGAATAGCTCCTAAAAACCAACCTCTATCTTTTGAAAATTTTCTTCAAATTTTGAATTCTGATCTTATCTACAATAAAAATTTGAACTTGAATCTTTAATTACCTGAACCTTTGATGATGTATTTACGAATGATTCTAGAATAAGTGCAGTACTCAATTTACACTTAATCTGCTAAGTTGGGCCATGAAATTGAATTAAAATCAGACAGTTCACCATAGGCCCTTCAGTTCAGATTTCAATTTCTTCTACCCATAGAAGCTATAGTTTCTATGCCAACATCTTTTATGCAGTTGCTATTTTCACGATAACTTCTATAGAACCTCAACTTCTACCTATAGAAGATTGTGTTACTTGAAAAATTAATATTTTTAAAATCTGCACACTTGATAAATTAATTAGTAATACATGTAGTGTTTTGTTATTATCAAAATATCAAAGTTTGATAATAATTTTCTTAACTATCTCTCCATTTTTTATGATAACAAAACTATAAAGAAAAATTGAAAATAATTTTTTCATGAATACTCAAGATCTTGTCCTCCCTCTATTAATGAACATATAAACATTTTGTTATATTCCTCTTAATATGTGCATAATTTTTCATGCAATTTTTTTTAATATATCTCCCCCTTTTTGTTTCATCAAAAATAAGAAAGTTTAAATTCAGATTCAAAAATTAAAGGCATTCATCGAAACATGAAAATATAGTTTTTTTTTTTATTTTCTCTCTCTAAAAGGGGAAACAAACTTCAATTTCTTTTCTAATGATTTCAAATCTTTCTCTATCTAAGAATTTTATAAAAATATCCTTCAATTGACTTTTAGTATCAACATATTCTAAAATAATATCTCCATTCAAAACATGATCTCTTATAAAATGATATCTAACTTTTTGTGTTTAGATCAATAATGATTAATGGGATTTTTTGTAAGATATATAGCACTTGTTTTATCACATTTTATTAAAATATTTTTATAATTCAACTCATAATCTTTTAGAAGTTGTCGTAGTCATAACATTTGAACACAACAATTTTCTATTGACACATATTCCAACTAAATCATGGGTAAAGCAATTGAATTTCTTTTTTTCTACACTCAACTCATAATCTTATTTCCTAAAAATTGGTAAGTATTTAAGATACTTTTACGTTCAATTTTACATCTGGCATAGTCAGCATCCAAATATCTAATTAATTCAAAATTTGAATTTTTTGGATACCAATTCCCTAAATTACAGGTACCCGTTACATTCTTCAAAATTCTTTTCGTGGCTTTTAAATGTGACTTCTTGGGTTTACTTTAAAACTTAGCATACAAATATACACTATATAAAATATCGGGATATGAAATAGTTAAATATAACAAAAATTCTATCATACTTCTATAAAGTAGACATTTGAGTACTAATATGTTTTGAATTTTTCATACCAAATTTCTTAATTAACCGTTTTACATATTTTTCTAGACTGATAAAAATTCTTTTGAGTGTTAGTTTAATTTGCAAAGCTAAAAAAATTCAATTAACCCATTATAGGCATTTCAAATTCACTTTTTATCATATTACTAAAATTATCACATAACCATTCATTAGTAGCACCAAAAATAAACATCAATATGAATTTGTATAATCAAAATATCATTATCGACATATTTTAAAAAAAAAAGTAGTATCAAAATTTGCTTTTTTTAAAATTATTTTTCACAATAAAATACTTAATTTTTTATATCATACCCTAATTGTTTGTTTTAAATCATATAATGTCTTTGTGATTTATAAATATAATTTTCTTTATTAAGTTTTTCAAATTTGGGGCATGGCTAACATATATTTCATTTTTTATATATTTATTCAAAAATGTACTTTTTAAATCCATTTGAAACAATTTAAAATTTCTAGAACATGTATTCGTTAAAAGTAATCTAATTGATTCTAATCTAACTATTGGTGTAAATGTTTCATTATAGTAATTTTTTTTCTTGTTAATATCATTTTGCAACTAATCTACATTTATTTCTTACAATATTTCCATTTTTATTCATTTTGTTTCTAAAACCCAATTATAGATTTATCTTTAGGTTTGGGTACTAATAAACATACATTATTTCTTTTAAATTAATTTTATTTATTTTATATTGCTTTTATCCAACTTTTATCTTTAAGAACTTTTTCTATGCGTTTTGGATCCATGTGAGAAAAATGCAAATTGGTTTTCTATATTTCAATAACTTGACTTAGTTTTTATACATTTATCTATATTACCAATAATATCATCTTGTGAGACTAGACAAAAACTTCCGGCTTTTAATGATTTCCTCTCTAGATTCATTTTCAATTTCTACATCTTTATTTTTATCATTTTCATAGGGAGATCTTATATTTTTATATTTTCATTATCTTCTTTGGTTTTTAAGTCTTGAAATTTATTTTCATAAAATTTGACATTGATTGTTTTTTCTTCAATTTTGGATTCTTTATTAAATACTCTAAATGTTTTACTATTTAATGAATAACATAGAAAATTTCTTTTTATGGTTTTTTCGTCAAATTTATCTGGTGTGTTTAAATTATTTTCCAAAATGTAAAACGTGCAACCAAATGTATGAAAATATGAAACACTAGCTTTTCTACCTTTAAAGATTTCATATAGGGTTTTATTTGTCATAGATTTAAGATGATGTAACATGTCGTAGAAACAGTTTCAATCGAAAAATATTTTTCTACACCATTATCATTTAATATAGTTCTAGTCATTTTTTAAATTATTCTATTTTTATGCTCTACCATTTCATTTTGTTGGGATATATAAGGTATCAAAAAATTTTGATTAATTCCCTTTTTATTACAATATTCTAAAAATTTTATGTTATCAAATTTTTTTCCATGGTTCATCTTAAGACTACTTATTTTAAGACCATTTTCAATTTAAATTTTCTTGGCCAAAATTTTAAATTACTCAAATGCATCATTTTTATTAGTTAAAAATAAAATCCATGTAAATTTAGAAAAATCATCTATAATTACTAGACCATACTTACTTCCTCCTGAACTTGGGTTTATAACTGACTCAAATAAATCTATATGTAAAATTTTTAAAGGCCTAAAAGTTGAAATATAATTTTTATTTTTTAATGATGATTTTACTTGTTTATTAAGTGAACAAGTCAGGCTTTGTATGGGCAACAAATCTATTGACTCGAGTTTTGATTTTGTAGACCAATTTGTACCCAACAATACTCTTTCTTGGGTAAGTCAATTATGTCACAAGTGTTAGTGCTGGTGAGTATCTGTAGTCCTTTTGCTATTATTTTTTAAATACAACTTAGAAGGTGTGAATAGGTTGTATGACAATTTTTTTATGGGTGGAAAGTTTTTTACTTTATTAAGAATGACTGTGAAATAGAGAAGTTGAAAAATGAAGAACAATATAGCACACATACAATTTAATAGTGGTTCTATCAAACTTGGTATACGTCCACGCCTAAACACCTCCTGGATTTCCACTATTTCTACCAAATAGTACAACACATTTGCTTTCAAGTTCTAGTGAAACCTTTATAAGTATTTCTACTCAAAATACTTACAATCTCACAGCTTGTTTCTCTCTCTAAACCCACTACTGAGAACCCCCTCTGATCTTTTGAATTTTCAGTACAAGAGAAATGGAAGTTTTACAATGAATGAAGCCATAACTTCAGATGTAACAAATATAAATCTCACTTAAAGAATTTTATAGAAGGAATGAAAATAGAGTATTCTATACTTCGTTCTTACTCAGCCCTTTTCTATCTATTCTCTTTTAAGTATTTATTTTGAAGTTGTTGAGAGAGCCATTATGATAAGCCAGATTAAGTCAAGTGATTTGTGATTACTTTGTTAATTGATCTATAAAGTCCATGTGTCGACTAATTTAAATTTGATGTCGATTAGGTCACTAAGAGTCGACTAATTTAGTGTTCAATCAACTAATATATGTGCAGACTATGTTACAGTCGATTGATCTTATAGGAGGTCAACTATTTTTCAAGCAAGACCTAGGATAGTTAATTGTTTGCATTTAAAGTCGACTGATTTTTCATAGGAGGCTTATGATGGTCAACTGAAACTGAAATTTTATTGGTAAGCCGAAAACTCTCTCGGCAAGTGCCGACAAGGCCTAAAGAAGTCAAAAATGGCTAAGAGAAGGGCTACACATTTAAATAGAGATATTTAAATGAAATTTCACATATTTAAAAAATTTCGAACAAAATTTCATAGAGACCAAAAATATAAATTTGTTAAAAGTCAAGGGTCTAAATGCAAATAAGGAAAGTGGAGGGACTAAGTTGTAAAACACTTAAAGATGGACAATTGGAGCCAAATGATTGGAGAAAAGGGCACCAAGACTATTAGTGGCCACATAAGACAATTCCACTAACAAAGTTGGAAGAAGGTTGCTTGTAAAGAACAAATAATACATGAAATGTGATTTGAAAGGGATTTAAGTGGATTTTTTGTGCTTTCTTTCCTTTAAGCCAACTTGGACACTTCTTTTGCATGCATGGTGGTTGCTTGCTGCCATTTCAAGTATATAAGAGGAGTCTTGACAAGTGTAAGATGAAATAAAGCATGCAAAATAAAATCAAGGGTCAACATAGTTGATTAGGTTTATATAAAGACCAAAACCAACCATTTTCTCTTCTGTTCACCTTACTTGGCTAAGAGTTGTAGTAAGGGACGAAGGATCTCCAATGTTAAAGTGAAATTCTTGGAGCATTGAAGAAGGAACACAAGTAAAAGAGGTAAGAACATTCTTAAATCTATATCTCTAATTGATTGAAATAATATAAGGATTTGTGTAGGGATTGATGTTTGATGAATTATATTGCTATGGTGCTAAGGTGATCGAGATTTCAAAAAAAATCAAGATCAGGGTGATAGATATTAGTTAACGAAAGATCATACAAAAGAAGGTAAAATACTCAAATTTGAAGTTTTTACAAGTAGTGAAATTAAATGCATGCACCAGTATGCTAGATATAAATGTTTCAGATTTGAGCTAGTATAGTCTTGCCATGATATCTCATTGTGTAGGACTCAAAACTTTAAACCGTTTGTTCCTATGTAAACTACACTCCCTAAACTTTCAAATAAGGTATGGTACGAAATTTTCCATTAAGAATGTGATTTATAGTGATTTTTGGAAAGGAACAGAAAATGACATGTCATGTTTTTCATCTTCTATGCCCGGCCAGTATGTTGTATAAATTTTTAAAATATATTCTGTACAAAATTTAGAGAAACGTCAAAGTTTTAGCTCTCAATCTTATCTTTAAAATGAGATATATTTCACTCAAATCGGAGTAGTGTGCTAGGAGTTATGGTTTTTTATTGAATCAGTACAGAACATGAATTAAGATTTAAACTTAGGCAGAAATATGTTTTTTTTTTTTCTAAAACTTGCATTTGGAATTTGATGAAATGCTTACCATGAAAGTTGTAGAACTGTCTCTTACCACTCAGTAGCAATTTAAATCACTCAATTCTGAGTTATATAGCAAAAGTTATGATATTTTTCCTAAAATTACGCAAGAGTAAAATTTGAAAATACGAATTTTTATAGATATATGGGTTTAAACAAACTATGGTGAATTGGAATTGGGACTGATCGGATTGACACACATATATATATATATATATGTTATTGTCTTAGGAGTAGATGACTATACTATACTCGAGGGGCGACTCAGTTGAGTACCGAGATTTTAGGGGAGTGGAGTACCATTCCCGTACATGTGAGTGGGTTTTACTGTTGCCATATAATTAATAAGTAAAATCATATTTTATCGTTTTTAAAGTATGATTTGTGAAATGATTGTAAAATAGTTTTGTTAAATAACTGGTAACATACTTTGTGATAAATAGAGTGTTCCAAAATTTTAAAATTTGCATCCATGAATTTTGATGAAAAATATATGTGCCATGTTTCAAATAATGAAATATACTTTGATGATATATGCTATAATATACTATATTCGATTTTCATGATTTTACTCGACATGTATGGCACGGTTGGTTTATCGATGATTTTGATACGAGACTAGATATTTGGATATTAGTACCTGAATTCCCTTGATCATAGATCGGGGATAGTACTTATAGCCATGATACTATGATATGATAGGCATCGTCCTGCGCAGACTCCGTCGTATGCTATAGCAGACCCGTCTCGTTATTTAGATTATCGCACATTTGTGATGTCTTGAGACACACACACTCCACATGGTTAGGTAGCATGTATATGATACTATATTTCGAACTAACCAAGTTGAACTAAAAGGGGAGGACAGAATGACGTTTCAATCTAGCACTTGGGGAGGCCCGATGCCAATGCCAATGCCAAGGTTGTGGGATTGTTTTTCGTTTACATACATAAACCCCTTGGTGGCTCGTCATTGGTCGAGGCAGATCTTTGCCGAGAACATGATTTGGCATGACCCTACGATTATGACATGAGATTTTGGATGCATATGTTTTAGATTGGATGGAAAACTATGCTGAGATTGTTATGATTTTGATAATATGTCTTGTATAGATATACATACATATATATATGATCTTGACACTCCATCCTTACCTCACTTATTAATTACCTATCACGGATTTCTTACTCACTGAGTATTTGATTATACTCACCCCTCAATATTTTTAAATCTATACAGAGTTAGTTATTGGAGAGATACGTTGACTTATTTCGATGTACATAGTATCGGAGACCACTTACGGTAATTATCTTCCACTGTATTTTGAGATTATTAGTTGATCATATGGGTTGACTGTATGTAGTTATGGAACTTTAGGTTGAAATTCATTTGTGTACTAACTAAGTACTTTATATATATATATATATATACGAGAACTTTATATTTATTACTTTGAGTTGAAAAATGACTTGGGAAAATGATTTTGAAAATATATGTGACTGTTTTATGATTAGCCTTGTGTTACCTTGAGAATACGTGGTGGGGTTGGGCAGGTGTCCGAGATAACAGACAATTGTTCACAGCCTCTAGATCACGGATTGGGGCGTGACATGAATCCTTTCAAAGTTGACTAATGTTTTGAGATAGGATGGAAAGTCATTGGATGAGTCAACGGGTTCTATGTAGAGTTGACTCATCATGCAATTTTCAATGATTGAGTCAACTAATCTTAATCATAGTCGACTATTTTTTTGTTGGTCTGAGTGAGTGAATCGACTGAATTAATACATGAGTCGACTGAGTCACAAAATAGTGGTACTCTGTGACTGATTAGAAGCAGTGGTTGACTAAAATGTGCAAAAGTTGACTAAACATAAGCAAGAATCGACTAGAGTGAGTTTATATGAACTATGGTCGATTGAAACATTGCATAAGTTGACTATTTCTTAAGTTTGTAAACTATTCAGTGCATTTTGCTTTCTTAGTAAGTTATCCAAGCTCTATAAAATATCTGCTACTATTAGCATTATCCAAATTTATGTCGCAATTGTTTTAATCATTTTTGCTTATTATCGAAACCTATAAATATGTCAATAGTTTTATGTCATAGAGTGTTAGTACTCGCTTCATGGTAAGTGCGAGGTTCATATAAAGAGACAATAGTAAAATAAATATAAAAAACATCAAGTTGGATACGAGGGTAACTTACACGATCAGAGTTGAAAGGTGATCATTTGAAGGAAGTGAGAAGTGATCAATTGGTGTAGGTGATGGATCCATAGCCGTAGGAGATTCAATAGGATTAGGTGGAGGCGAGATCGAGCTATTAGAGGAACCTACAAGAGAAATGTTAGGAAACAGTTGAATAGTTGGGTCAGAAAGTAATGATAAAGAAGATTTATTTGGAAAGAGTTGAGAACATTTTGTGTTTTTGAAAGATCACATGTCTAAAGATATGGAGTCTTTGAGATAAGGGGTCCCACACCTATACTCTTTGTGTTCTATTCCGTATCCTTGGAAATCAACATAATCGTGCTCATGGTTCTAATTTAGTATGCTTATGAGGTTATAAGAATACAAACTAGTTATTTTCAAAAACTTTAAGAGCATAGTAGTGAGGAGCACGATTATATAACCATTTATAAGGAGAGATATTACAGATGACTAGAGTAGGGATACTATTGATAGTATAGACAACTCTAAGAGCAATTTCTCTTAAAATATTTCTGGACTTAAGAAAGATATGAGAAGGGACAATATCTAGAATATGTCTATATTTTCATTCTATGCGACCATTTCGTTAAGAGGTTATTTTACATGATTTTTGAACAATAGTACCTTGTTGAACAAGAAGTAGAATCATAATTAAGAACAGGTGATCCTTGACCTTTTGAAAGTTGACATGGAGTACAATTGAAACTTTTAGACTTAACTTAACCTAAGAAACCACTAGAGATCCTAATATAATTTCAAAAAGATATTAAAACAAGAATGCTTGGTATTGGATGAAACAGTAGTAGCAACTAGTTTGGATGAAGTAGAACAATAAGTGAATCTAAACAGTCGATCAACCTTATACCCTATTCTAAAGATATCACCCATTTATGGATCTTGCACAATACAATCACACTCAAAAAAAGTAAGCCAATGCCAAGGCATATAGTTAACAAATAGATATGAGATTGATAGATAGTTTAGGATCAAGAAAAGTATTTGGTAAGGATAAGTTACATGTATAAATAGTACCTATATTTTGAACATGTATAGTAGAATTATTAGTGGTGTGAACAAACATGAAAAGTAAGGAAACAATAGGTGAGTCAAATATAGATGAGTTAAAAGTGATGCAATTATAACACGTGAAATCAAAGTACTTTGAAGAGGAGGTACCTGGTATAACAGACAAGGCGAGGGAAGAGGCAGCATCGAAACATGGTTAAAGTTGTTGAAGAAGCACTTGAAGATCTTTTAAAGAAAATTTGAGAGATGTACTCTTTTTTAGACTTCTAACGATAGCAATAACAATAGTAATAGGTTGCGTGTGAAAGGATTTAGAAGAATAACCTTGTCTAGAAGTTTATTTAAGTCTTTTTTTGCAATCAAAGATGAGATGGCCATTCTTTTTGTAGTAAGTGCAAACTACTTCTCAAGATTTCAAAATTGAGTTCTAAAAAGGAGAAAACTAATGAGGCTAGGCTTGAGTGACAAGGATAATATAGCATATGGTGCACACATTTTGATATGAAGAGCATTGAGGTGGCTTTCTTTAGTGATTAACTCTTTGATGATAGTATCAAGATTGGGTAAAGAGCCATGATGAAGAAAAGAGCTACCAATGGACTCAAACTCATCTCTAAGAGTCATCAAGAAATGCCATATGTACAAGTGATCATGAAGATTGGCATCTATAGTGGTTGCATAAGTATTAGGCAATACAGGATCTCAAAGTGCCAATTAATCCCAAAGTTCTTCCAATTTAGACACATAATTGTGAATAGTTTGACCAGGTTGTTGTTGCATCCGATAAAGATGTCTATATAATTGAAATTCATTAACATCATTCGAGATAAAATAGTGAGTTTTCAGGAAATCTCATACCTCTTTAGCAATATAAAAATGTTGAAAGTTAAGTTTGATAATTTTGGCATAGGTATTCTGAAACTATGTCAGAATCTGATAATTCATGTCATCTTCCCCCATCTTTCTTTTGTGTAGGTTTGGGTATTTCTCCAACAATAATATGCTAAAGAAGCATACCTTAAAAAAACTACACATTTCCTCAGCCCACAAATCATAACTGAAGTCATCAAATATGACATTGATTGGTTGTTGAATCTGTTAGGAGAATTTGGAAACATTAATGATGCACACAATAAAAAAAAACTTAATGATAACACTTGAGAATCATAAAAAAATAAAAGAAACCTATTAGAATTTGGCCAATTTGACCCAAAATGGATTTAGAACACCTAAAAACCTTAGAAATTGGTCTCGTTGAAGAGAAAACCGGTTGAAGAATAGTTTAACCGAGTAATCAAAGTTATAGTCAATAGTAGAATTGTGTTACTTAAACCAGACCAGGCTAGGTGTTGCTAGGAGATGGTTGACATGGCATCCATGTGAGCAATGATGTGGTTAAGTCCAAACAAAGAAAGATGACGTGCCTAGGCACATGGATGCTTACATGGCGACATATAAATGCTCACGTAGTAGAGCTTGAGTGATTGATGATGTGGCTAAAGACATGGCAGAACACTTGGTGGTGAGGGATGATTTGGGACCAAACAAAGGACACGTGATAAAGTTGAAAGAGAATAGCAAAGGACCGAAATGACATCGTTTCATTCTTGTTGGGTTAAAAAACAATGGCATTTGAATTGTTTTCAACCTCTTGACAATAAGATTTGACAGGTTAGACTAAGTACCTCTAATGGTGCATGGGTGGATCTTTTGAGGTCTTGTTACCATTGTTGTGATCATTTTGAGAAGTAGTGCAATTTGATATATACCGAACAACTAATAGATCACCGGATGGGTGACAAAAGACCAAAAAGATGCCCTAAACACAATTGTTGAAGCGATGCTAATGGTTATTGTTGGTGGGCTTCTGGTGGTAGGTAAGAGTGCCTATGAGGATTTTTCGAGGCCTGGTTACCACTAGTGATGCATGAAATACCGGCTAGGTCGAATTTTGTGTTTTGACATGTGTCAGAGACGAAAACCATACGATAGGGCTAAAAATGCCTTTTTTTCGTGTATCATCCCATGAGGTGCCTCTATCTACGTATCATCCTAGGACCCACAATTCCTAGATAAATTTCAACTTCAACTACAATTCTACATACGATTGCATGATTTAATTGAAGACAAATACAAAAAGGAACAAAGTATGAATTTAATTAAAATTACGGGAATGAACCTTTTATAAATTCAGGGCATGTGCTTTAGTTATTCTTCGTTTTTCGCTACCATTACCATCAATTGCATCTTTTACAATTTTTGTGAAGGTGAGTCATAATCTCGTCGGTGAAAGCGGAGAGATTGTGAAGAACAAGAGATTACCCGAGCAGAGGCCTCTTGTCTTTCTTCTTCCCCTTTCAAAGTAAGTTGCTCAAAATTCCAGAATAAATAAATGTTTCTTCCAACATGTTGTCCTTTCACATGTACATTTCTTTGGAAGACTTCCATTTGAATTTGCTTTGCATTTCAAAGTGAATTTCATTTATAATGAATTTGTATTTACTTTGCATTTCATTTGCATTTCCTTTACATTTGTGCACATAATTTGGTTAATATTGAAATTAATTTATGATGTGTTTGATTAAGTTACCTTTCTTTTTTTTTATGTGAACTGCTTTTATTATTTATAATATTATTTCAGTATTTTGCTATTTTTTTATTTTAGATTTTAGAATTTTTATTTATTATTTAGAATTTTAATTTTACAATTTCAGATTTAATTTTAGGAAAAATAAATTTTTAATATTAATTTCGGTTTTAATTAGATTTTAGGGTTATTTAGATTAATTTTAGCTTTAGTAATTAAAATTAAAAGTAATTTAAAATTGTTATCAATAAGAATTATATTTAGGGCTTTTATTTAAAGTTGATTTATTATTTATTTAGTTGTTTAATTTTTTTATTAGATTTATTGTGAACAATTTTTATCTATATTTTTTTAACAATTAAAATTTTTGAATCTTGATATATTATTTTTAGTTTTTTATCAGATTATAATTTATTTCATGACATTTTTAAATTTTAATTCTAGTTTCATTGGCAGTAGTGTGCCTTCCTCAGTATTGAGAGGTAAAGGGAGTAGTTCTTTATGGAAATAAGTGACAAAAATTGGAAAAGCAGGAAATGGCTGAGATAATTGGTGGGGGTTATATAACTTTTTTAATGAAGGAAAACAATGGACATACACGAGAGTAAGGACTTATCTTCTAAAATTAGTGCAAAGGGATCAATGTTTGTAAGAATGTGACACTTGAAAATATTTAAGACATGAAAATGTTTTGAAAATGAAATTACAAAAAGCATTTCACTCTCACAAACTAAACAAGTTTCTTTACCCTATAGATCTAATGATTTGAGTTCTTTGTTATATTTATTTGAACAAAAATTTTTGGAGTTTTTAAAGAAGAGAAGAGTTAATGATTCGCTAATTGGTAAAGTTTTTGACATGCAAATCTAGTATGTGATTTTGATATCATGATTTCAAGCAAATATACCATAGTTGAATGTTGTGTATAGTGCAAGCAAGCGTCAATCTCGTGAGAACATTTTACGCTATTAACTATAAATTACCCTATCTAAATTGAACAAATCAAATCACAATTACAAAAATATTAAAAATTACAAAATTATTAAAACACTTAAGTCAATAGATATAAAGCCTAAGATATCAATTTTATCTATTTTTAATCTTTTAATTGGTCAAATCTTTTCAACTCTCTTAAGTTTATTCACAAAAGTATTGTTATTTATAATGACAGATTTTCCCTAAATTAGATCACCAATGGTCATGCTATGAAACCCTAATTTGACTAACTAAAATTCAATGGTTATGCAATTTTGACTAAATTAGATTGCATTAAATTTTGTGAAAAATCTATAATCTAGGGTTTCCCCTAAAATCCCACACACATAATTAATCTTCCATAAATCTTATAACCTCATGTAGATTTTATTGTATTAAATTATTCTCCTGCAATTATATTAGTCATGCGTGTATTCAATTTCAAATCATACAAAATGTAGACCTAACATTTTGAAATATTAAAATCAACAATAAAATCTTATTACACAATAATCATGTTAATAAAGACTTAAGAGAAGAAATAAATTTAGACCATATTATTAATTAAAGAACATAATCCATCGAATCCTAGGAAGAAAAAAAATAACTAAACATATTAAAGAAAAACAAGAAAATAAAACCTTAAAATCTGTGTGGAGAAAGTCTTGTGTAGGTGTGTAGGGGATGCCTCCTAATTATAGAACTATAACCCTAAATCAATGAGAAGTTGCGATGTTTTAGGAAATTTGGTTTTTTTCACTTTGACTTGGAAACTTGTTTTTGTGATAGACATTTTCTTCTTGCTTTTCCAAAATATAAAATCTTCATCTTTATACTAGATTTGAAAATTCCTGGCATTTTAAGGAACTTTTTCCTAAAAATCAACCATTAGATAAATTCAATTAGTGTCCCTATTCAACAAGAACTTGACTTTCTAAATTTCATTATTGCAACAGTTTCTTTTCAATTTTCAGATATTTTTTGGTCTAGATTAGCATCTAGACTCTTCATAAGATTTATAGATCTCAAAGTCTAGTTTCCAACTCAATAAGAATCAGCTCAACTGGATATTGGAGAAGAAAGTTATACCAAAAATACTAACTACAATCTATCTAGTCTGAATCTTCTTAAATAAGTTCAATATTTCCTAAATCAAAACCCATGAAAGTTTTAAAATTCATAAATAAGGTTTGGAATAATATAATCAAGTGCGTAAAAATTATTGCAATCAAAGACCCCCCACATTTGAATATTTGCTTGTTCTCAAGCAGGACAAAGAACAAAACAATATTCTTCTAAAACAAATTCAACTTTCCCAATATCCTAACCATGCGTATGACAAGTTCAAATTGGAATTACGATCAAAACAACCAATGTCACGCCTCGAACCGAGGTCATGAGTAGCCGCTCGTTGCCCTAAATGTCGGCTGTATTTCTACAGAAAATCGAGCAAAATCTCCCCATAAATCGGAGGTTATCCATGTACAAATAAACTTGTATAATTTAAAATCAATCTGTCAATTAAATAAATGGTCATCCCGGCCTCTCTAAAATCAATAAAATCTCACCGCAAACATTTAGGACAATGCAAGGCTATGAAATTTTTAGCAGTCCTAGCCACAGACCTCTACTGTCATGCCCAACTAGAGTATAAGCAGCCGTCACACCGAGCGGACCTAAGTTTATACAAATGTATAACAAATTTCCCAAGTAGAAAGTTTAAAACACTTATAAATGCCTCAATGCAAGTAAAATGAATCAAAACGAGAGTTATGCACACAATTGTCCATAACTTATACAGTTATCCCATAATATACACGGCCAACTACGGATCTCAATATCAAGACCACGCAGGGTCGAAACAAAGTACAAAATTCATATTTCAAATTTAACATAAACCTCACCGTCGTATATACCAAATCCCAGGGTATGCTGTCAAACCCTCTAGAGTCTGAAATGTCGCTCTATCACAAAAATCCTGTCTGAGGAAGGAAAAGAGAGGGGTGAGTATCATGAGAAGATACCCAGTAAGTGAGGGGATTAATCTCAAGTACAAATAGTATAGGTGAACATTGGAGTGTCAAATAGTATCATTCATAAACAATAATTCAAGTTTTTTGCAGTAAATCATGGTATATTCAATAAAGTAAACTCATTTATTCAATTACACGGTATCATACATATATGCATCCATTTGAAATCAAATAATATCAGAGCAAGTCAAAAATGATCTTGGCAAAGGTCAACCATAACTAAGGACAGGCGCATCGGGGGTTTTATTATGCAAAGAGTTTTCAAAATAGCTCTCTACCACGACGTTGGCCATGAGTTTGCTGGAGCTAACTCATCATCGTGTATAGGACCCTGCCCGGCCGTGGGTTCAACCGGCCTCACCTATAGCCATTAGAATCAATGACGTTTGCGGATACCTCCTACAGAAGCGTATCTGGACAACCCGTGTCTCTACAAACACCCTTCGTAGCTACGAAATCATCAATATCATCATCATAGTATCACAAGGGCACAACGTCCCACAGGTAAGAATCATATCAATGCATAACTAATGGGCATCCAACCCACATAGTTCATTGAAAACATTTTAAATTCGTGTACCAATACATTCATCAAATCATTTTAAATCCAAACCAATGCGACGGCAAAATAGAAAACATATCTAGTTCTCAAATAATGGCATAATATCATTTCATTTCAAACATGGATGCATAGTCATCATAAATATAAATTTACGACACTCCAAATGTCACAAAACAAGTTTTGAAATTTAATATCACACGTCAAGTCAATGCATATCGAAAGCATGTTTTATTAAAAATACGGCAGAAACAAGTTTTACTATTTCATGCAAGAGATTAGAGTTCCACTCACCTTTTTAGAAAGGGTGGTCACTCCCTATTTTTCAAAATCAAACCAAATCGACTCCTCGAATCTCCAAGAAAGTCAACCTAATCAGATTATTACAATTGTCATCGAATTTCCAATTATTCTTAGGGTTTATCATTATCCCTAAGTTTGTAGTATAAATCTAAATTCCTCAATTTAGAAATATACGCAAATGTCATCTTAAAGATATTGAATCCTAAATTTGATAAAATTTATTTCAAATATTGAAAAAACCGCATTTCTCTCTCACCTAGGGTTTTGCAAAATCTCAGACTTAGCTTTCGTTCGCACATCGAATTCGTTTAAAACCTGTAATATTTTCAAATTTAAACAATATTAGCAACTAACTCAAATTTCTAACACCAAAACCTAGAACTTCAATCAAATCATAGTCGTTACCTGCAGTGAAGATGCAGGTGAGCTCTCGAAGGAGAAAGCCGGTTGCGGGCTTGCGGGCTGGTGGCATGTTGTAACACAGTCGCGTAGGGGCGCGCTAGCGGGCTTTGCGCGCTAGTGGGTTGGAGCACGCTCTCATGGGAGGTCTGTAGTCGTGTGCTCACAGGCTAAGGCGCACGCTCGTAAGCTAAGACGCGTGCTCGTGAGCTGAGGCGCGCGCTCGCAAGAGGATCGCACGCGCTCGCGCAGGGGTTGCGCGCTGTGGGCTGGAGCGCGCTCGTGTGCAGGCATGCGCTAGTGCACAGGTGTGCTCCCAAGCAGGCGCGCGCTCGTGCTCGCGTTGTGGAGCTCTCGGGCAGAGGTTTAGCGCAGTGGCGCGCTCGCGCAAGGAAGGAGGCACTGCAGGTTAGCACACTCGCGCGAAGAGGGAGGGGCAGCGGTGGAGAGAGCGGTTAGCGACGGAGAATCACGACAGAGTGGAAGAAATCACCGTAGAAGAGGAATGGGTTGAGAGAGAGATTGATAGAGAAAGAGAGTGAGACCAAGGGAAAGAGAAAGAACAGAGGGAGAAAGGGAGAGTGGAAGAGTGGTGGCGATGGCGGCAGCAACAGCAGCAGCGATTGGGCGTGGCTACGGGAGAGGAAGAGACGGAGATGAGAGGGAGACGAAGAGTCAGAGAGAGAGACGAAGAGAGAGAGAGATTAGGGCTTTAGCCCTAATCTGATTTGGGGAGAGGGGAGTGCCACGTTTCGGCCGAAACGCAGCACTTCCTTCTCTCCCTCTCTCCCTTTTTCTTATATGCATTCATATGTATATTTTCGTACCCACATTTTCGCTAGCTTGCGAATTTCATAAAAATAATGGGTTCGTTACGATTTACGTACATGACAATTTAATTTATACCAAAATTTAATTTAAAGACCCCAAATTTAAAAATCAATATAAATAAAAACTTTTCCTTTATGTATATAAATATCTCAAAACCAATACATTTGTTCGGGCACCGAGTATCGGTGTTAAAACCAATACTTTGTAATATTCAGTACTAGAATAACAATTGCATCTCCTTTTAGTCTCGTCGATATCAAGAATGATGTAACATTCAATCACCCTTGCCATGGATTCACTCAATAGAATAAAATCCAACTACGCAATGCACTCAATTTTATGGAAGGGATATGTGTATCACTTAAATCAATACAACGAGATTGTATTACCATAAACTTGATAATATATCAAATCTCCATCACTTAAATATATGAAATCCATACACTAATAAAAAATTCTTTTATTTGGTTATAATGTGGTTAGGGTTAAAAGGTAGAATAAATATGTAAAAATGTTAAGTTAAAATAATTCACTAAAAAGACTTAAATATCAAGACAACATTCTTTATATTAAAACAAAGAAAATGCTAACTACCATAACTTCTCATCCAAAAATATGTATAACAAAGCACTCCAACTATGGATATGTAATGGAACTGCAACTATAAGAATGAACAATATCCAAGTATCAAATAGTTTTTCTCAATTTTTTCTCTTTTTTTCTTTCTTTTTTTCTTTCTTTTTTTCTCTTTCTTTTTGTCTTTTTTCATATTTTTCTTTTTTTTTTCAACCAGCACTATTATTTTTTCTTTTTCAAATTTGGCTGTTTCTTTTCACTTTTTTTTTCGTAACTCAACATGATATGTCTAAAAATATAATGTCATGCTATCAACTATAAGTATTTTACTGAATTTGGGTTCAAAATCTAGAATTAGAAAAAATAGGTCATGGAATAAATTATATGGGTAATTTAAGAAAGAAAAAATCTAGACTCAAATAGCTTAACTAAAAGATATAAAATGTTAGGGATGGCATTTTTGCGAAATCCAAAAGTATATAAATATAGGTGCATTAATCATTTTGGTGCATGAAAATAAAAAATGTGGTCTCGATATACATAACAATGAAAGTTCTAGAATAACCAACCACGTGTGATATATACTTAATAAGAAAAATGTGAGTACAATGAATTGTTGTTTAAGACTCACTTTCTCACTTAAGTAAATTTGGTGTTAAATCTTGCATATTTATCTTTCAAATCAACCATAAAAAAGATGAATAGCTAATCATGTACAAATAACTGCTAATATCAATCATCTTTCATACAATCGAATTCAAATCAAGTAACACACAAAAATTAAAAAACTAAAAAAACAATTTGTTGGCATGGAAAAAAATTTAGTAAAATCTCAAATTTTTTCAAAAATTTTTAAGTTTTGTTTTTCAAAAATTTCCTAAAAGATCAGAAAAAACAGAATGCGTGCTCCCTCCATACTTAAAGCAAACATTGTCCACAATGTGTAAGATGAAGTAATAAAAGAGAAAAGAAAAATCTCCTGATAAAGTCGGTGAACCTACAGCTTCTTATTTAGCAATTTCTTATCATTTCTTCCTCATAAATCTTTAGCGATGAACCTGCAACTTTTTTTTTAGCAATTTATTATCCTCTCTTCCTTATAGATCTTCACACTATACCCATTCAACACATTGTGCCATGCTTTTGTCATTTTCTTATAAATTCTTGCCTTCTCATATGCCTCGTTTTGCCTTTCCTCCAACTCATTTAACCACAACTTCATTCCTTTACCAACATCAAGCCTCCTTTTCGATTGAAATTCACCTAAATTCATACCCAAAGTAGTACAGGCATTAACATATTCATTGTGTAGGAAGTCATGATTTACAAGCAACCAATTAACATTACAATTTTCAATAGGATGAGTAGAAAAAGAAACATTAAAATCATGTTCAACAATACTATCAATGCAATCAATTCTAAAAACCTCTTGTTTATCAGAATTTCTTATAGAGTAAAAGACATTGAACTCAAATTTTTATAATTAATTCATAGAATCAACTTCCTAACGTAAATATCTATCAAAGCTCGTATAGTGGCTAGAAAAGGTTAACTTAGAACTAAAGATGTATCATCATCGTCATCCATATCTAAGACAACAAAATCAACAGAAAAAATAAATTTATCGACTTTAACTAATATATCTTTATCAATAAGTCTTAGATACTTTACACTCCTATCAGTTAATTATAAAGAAATATTAGTATGTCCACATTCATTAATCCTAACTTAGAGAATATGAAATAAGGCATGAGATTTATACTAACACTTAGATCACATAAAATATTAGAAAAATCAATAAAACCAATGGTGCAAGAGATAGAAAAACTCATTGGATTTTTTAGTTTCGGTGGCAGATTTCTTTGCCAAATTGCGGAACACTCCTCTGTAAGCTTAACAATTGAAACTTATCAAGCTTCCTCTTATTAGTGATCACATCCTTGATGAATTTCCCATAACTCGGCATCTGTTTGATGACATCCAAAAGATGAATATTAATGTGCAATTTCTTAAAATTTTTTCAAATTACTTTTCTGCATTTGTATGTAAAAGAAGTTTAGGAAAAAGGACAAGGGGTTTATGTTCACTCAAAGGTAAAGTACTTCACTATTTTGAATCCGGTGCCTTGGATTTTTCATTTGTAGTCTGTTTTGCTCTTTTCCTTGGCCTCTTGTTCGCCTTCTTCATTCTTGAATCGAATTGGCACCTCCTGTAATTCCTTCCCACTTCTCAATGAAATTGCCTTGGCCTAGTCTCTAGAATTCTTCTCAGTATCACTCATCTACTTGACATACGAGAATGAAAAGCGTTAGTTAATTGATCGATCTTAGTTTGAAGTTTTTCAATCCTTTCATTTGTGGCTATTGCAAAATGCTCAATTGCGATCTCCCATGATGCTTTGCTCTCCTTTGGCTATTGATTTCCTATGTGAAAGCCCTAAGGATTATTTACTCTTTGTTTTGCTCCTTGACTCCATGAAAAATTGAAATGATTTTTTCACCTAGAATTGTACGTATTAAAGTATGAGTTATTTTGAGGCCAGCCCAAGTTTGAAAAAGAAGAAATTCACTTGCCATACTTGTGGACACTCAAAAGCCATATGAGTAAAATATCCACATTATTCACAAGAATAAACCTGATTTGCCACAACATTGATTTGATTAATTTTCATATCATTAATTTTGGAGTCAATTTTTGCATAACCATAGTGAAATTATCGACCTTATGCACACCAACTCTTTGTCTAGGAATTTCATGTTCATTAGATCAATCATATTGATTAGAGGCCATATCATTAAGTAATACATATGCTTCACTGTAAGACTTACTCATAAATGTATCCCTAGCTGCAACATCAATAGTAATTTTAACCGAATGCAAAAGACCACCATAAAAAGTCTACAAAATCAACCAATCAGATATACCATGCTGTGGACATCTTCTAATCAAATGCTTAAAACGTTTCCAAGTATTATACACAGATGCATTCGCAAACTGTCTAAAACTGGTAATATCATTACGTAATTTAACCATATTACCAGGTAGGAAATATTCACTTAAGAATACTTGAGATAGATTTTTCCAATTCATAAAGTGTTTAGCAAGGAATGAGTTAAACCATACGTTTTCTTTTACCCTAAAAGAGAAAGGAAACAACCTCAACTTTATTGCATTGGGGTCGAAACAACCTCAACTTTATTGCATTGGGGTCGACTCTGTTCAATTTGATTGTATCGTTGATCTTCAGAAAGTTTTTCAAATGGCTATTTGGATTTTCAAAAACTTCTTCACCGAGATGATCTACCTACCTCATGCCAATGACACTCAATTTAAACTCAAAATTGTTTGCTTCCACGACAGATAATGCGATGCTAGTTTATACATCCTAAAGTCTAGGTATCAAATACTCTTTCAGAACTCTATTATTTTGAACCAATGCAAAAGCCTATATAGATCTCCACAAGAACCACTCTAGGAAATCTATATCAACTACATACAAGTAGAAATTGCGAAAAACCAGCAAAAGAATACACAAAAAAAACGAAGAAAACAATTAGAAAACCCTCAAGATCAAGAAAAAAATAGAAAAACCTATAAAAACAATGGAATTTGGACAAGATAGGGTGGTGTCCATGGCAAAACAATGGGTTTTGATCAGTACACCGAAATCCTTTGAAACAAGTGATCACAGAATCCTAGATTCTAAGTCAATTCTCGGATAGAAAAAATTCCTGCCAAATCTGAATTAAATCCAAACTCTAAACAGCAATTGTATAACCATAACAGACATATACCAAGAAATATGAATAAGAAAATAACAAAAAATGTAAAAGATAGTGTCCAATCTCAAACAAGATTATTCCGATTGATATACAATAATATCCTTGACAACAATGCCAAAAACTTGATACGCGATTTTGATATCATGATTTTTATTAAGTATACCCTAGTTGAGTATTGTACGCAGTGTAAGCAAGTGTTATTTCCATGATAATATTTTATACCACTAGCTATAGACTATCTTATCTAAGTTGGACAAATAAAATCATAATTAAAAAGATATTAAAAATTATAAAAATATTAAAAGATTTAAATCAATGGATTAAAACCCTGGGAAATTACTTTATTAGTTTTTAATTTTTCACTTGACTAAATCTTTTCAAATCCCTTAAGTTTATTGACAAAAGAGTTATTATTAATGATGACAGATTTTTTCAAGATTAGATTCACATAATGATGATGAAATGAAACCCTAATTCAACTAACTAAAACCCAATGGTTATGTAATTTTGATTAAATCGGAGTGTATTAAATTCTGTGAAAAATTTGTAATCTAGGGTCTCCCCTAAAATTCCACACATAGAATTAATTTTTCGTCGTTCTCATAATCTTATGTGGATTTTATTGTATTGAACTAATCTCTTACAATTGTATTGGTTATGCATGCATTTAATCTCAAATCATACAAAATGTAGGGCTAAACATTTTAAAGCATTAAAATAAATAATAAAATCTCATTACACAGTAATCATGTCAATAAAGATTTAAGAGAAGAAATAAATTTAGACCATACTATTAATTAAAAAACAGAATCTATCAACTTTTAAGAACAACTTGGGGTTTTAGCAACTTTATCCAAAATCACCTATTAGACAAGTTCGATTGGTTTTTCCTCTTCAACAAGGATTTGACTTTCTTGAATTTTAGCACTACAACACATTCTTTCCAATATTCAGATATCTTCTAGCTTGAATTGGACTTCTCACAAGATTTGTAAACCTCAAGTCTCATTTCCAATACAATAAAAATTAGCTCAATTGGACATCAGAGTAAAAAGTTACGTCCAAAATACTAATTGCTTTCTGTCTAGTCTGAATCTGCTTAAATAAACTCAATATTCTCATAAATTTAATTAGTGTAATATCATGAAATAAGATTTAAAACAATCCTAAAATTCATAAATAAGATCTAAAATAATATAATTAGTACATAAAAATTATTGCTATTAGAATCTGAGCAAAATTAGATGCTGATATTGCTAAAATGTTCTATAGTGGAGGCTTATCATTTAAGTTACCAAAATCCATATTATGTCAGTGCTTTTACATTTGCTCTTAATCAGCCATTGGGTGGGTATTTGCCTTAAGATTATAATAAATTGAGAACTACACTTCTTTAGCAAGAGAAGACAAATGTAGAATGATTGTTGAAACCAATTAAAAGCACATGGTTGAAGAAAAGTGTTACTAGGACTGGCAATTGGGCTGGGTCGACCTAAGATCGACCCGTTTTGAAGGGTCAGCCATTGTTTAGTCCTGTTTTAATTATGGGCCAAGTCAAAACACTAGTAGGCGTGGCCCGTTTAAATAAACCCAACTTAATGTTTATACAATCATGAGACACTGTTAAACACTTCTGTGAACCCAACAACCATGCTTCCAGAAAGTTTCCCGTTTCTCTCTTTTTCCTCTTAGTATCTCTTCAAAATTGGTCATCATTGACAAGCAATGTGTGACAGTGATGGTCCAAAAAGTTCCTCCATTATTTCCTTTTGAAATCCGCAATGAATTGATGGGATTGTTATAAGTTCGAAGTTGATCATGTTGGAGTCCGATGATGAAATCGATCTCTGAAGACAAACAGATGGTCTTCTACTATGACAATTGCCTTCCCTGTCGTAATGGTGAACTTGATGCAATGACGATTTGGATTCTTGGTGATTCTTCAGTGATTGTTGAACTTCGATGATGCCTTGACTCCTCTAAGGTCCCTGTAAGACGATCATCCTTCATCTCTTAGGATGAATTGAATAGTTAAGAGGCCAGAGAAGACACTTTGGTCGATGACTGCTACTAATGTCGCGTCAACGATGGGCTGCCCATCATTGGAAAAAAGTGGCAAAAATTGAAAGTATTGTCTTTGCCTATGATTCGCCCCTCTCTCTCTCTCTCGGTTTTTTGGTTTCAAGGCCCTTTTAATTTTTCAGGCTGAGCTTGAGCCTTGATTCTTTGAGCTTTCTTGAACGGGGCTCGTGTTTGGGCCCATAAAATTTTAAACAGGTCTTACCCGAGCTTTGTAAAGCCTGACTCAGAAATCTCAATTGCTAGCTCTAGGTGTTAACATTGTTAGTGATGATCGAGTGATCTCCAAATAAGGCCATTAATTAATTTTATGGTCATTTCTAAAAATAGATCATTATTTCTCAAAGCTATATATTGTTCAGGTGAAATGAAAGACAAGTATTTCATTGTTGAACTAAGGAGAAAGATGATTCTTAAATTTAGTGATGAAAAGTCAGTTCAAATAATTATTGATAATGCTATCAATTGCAAAGGTACCAGGAAATCATTGAAGGTATATTTCCACATATCTTTTGAACTTTTTGTGCTATTCATACATTGATCTTGTGTTAAAGAGCAAATGCACGGCTAAAAACTCGAAAAATAATTAGGAAACATATGATAAATGTCATTGGATCACTCTTATTTATGGAGATGTTTTACAAATAAAAAATTTTATAATAAATCATTCTATGAGGTTGGTTGTTTTCAACTCGTTTAGTCCTTTGAAGTTACTTTTAGTCACAGACACATGTTTTGCTTCAATTGTTGTGATATTTAAAAGATTTAAACTTATAAGATGGTGCACCTGAAGTGATGGTAATGAGTAACTCCTTGTATTGACGAAAAAGTTTCAATTGAAAGAAACAATTGTTTTAGAAGATTTTTTCCAAATGAAGCTGAATGTGTTAGGGTATATAATGAGTTTGCTACATTTCTTTTAAAAAGTGGATCATTTGGAGATTTAGATTCAATTTGGAGTAGGTATAATAGGAATCCAAGAAAGTGGTGGGCATATTATAGTTCAAAGGCACATTTGCTTCAAAAATTGGCTTTTAAAATATTTAGACAACGTAGTTTCTCCTCTTGTTGCGAAAGAAATTAGAACACTTATTCTTTTATTCATTAAACAAATTAAGTTCAAAGTGTATAAAAAAATTAGTATTTGTTCATAACAATTTTCGTCTTTTGCTAAGAGAGACGTCTCAATATTATGATGAGAGAACAAAATTGTGGAATATTAGAGGAGATCAATTTGGGAGCATGGTAGGTGTTGGTATTCTTGAAATTACTAATCTAACATTAGATAAATCAGAATTAGAGAGTGTATTTTTGATGAAAATACAAATATGAGAAAAAATAATGAGAGTGATAATATAGAATTAGTTTAGTAAATTATATTTGTTTTTTAATTTATTTTTTATCCAAGAATAAAATTTGTTTAGTTTAATAAATTATTTATTTATTTCATTTTAACTTTTGTTTTTGATTTTATTTGCCTTATAATTAAAAATTGCATATTTGATTTTTATAATTTTTATTATAAAAGATGATTATTTTATTATTTCTATAAAATGATTAATATATATATATATATAATTTTTCTTATTTTTAATATATATACACATTTCTTACATGTTTTCGTTTCCTTTTTTTGGTAAAATGTCATTTTCTTATATCGTTTTCATATGTGTCATTATTTTTCATTTTCTTTCCGGTGCATAGGTTACCACTATTGGGATCATCTCGAAAAGTAAAACCGTTTGACATATACCAAATGATTACTAGATAACCTAATAATGATATTGAACCTTGAAAGAGAATCTAAAATCCTAAACATACTCTGCAGCCCTTTTTGCAAATGGAGATTTGATATCACGAAGAAATAAGTGGAGAAGGAGAGAATGAAAGAGAAGTTTCTGTATTTTTATGTTTAATGCTTTGAATAAATATGGTATTTATACAAAGTTAGAGATTTGTACATTTAATGAAAAACCTTAAAATCAACTTAATCATATATTCTATCAAATATATAAATGTTAACATATCGTGATATATATATATATGCTAACAAAGTATTGATATGTTATAACTGTTTACAAAACTTGATATATGTGAAGATGTGCTGATAATCGTAATAAATGGTGACACAATCACCTTATATGTGGATATATTTGTTAACAAGAGGAACCAAAACTACCTTAAAGGTGCGGTTGTGATTAGGGTTGTGGTTATGGATGAGATCTGGGCTCCGTTTCAAACGGTTCCAATTCTGATTCCAGAATTGAAATTAAAATTAAATAATTAATTAATTAATAAGAATTAAAGAAAAAGCGGCTGAATGGTTTGAATTCATTTTTTGTTTTCAAAATTTATAAGTAATTTTGATTAATTACAAAATTTTCTCGTCAATCTTAAATTTCTAATATTTTGTTTCTAATATTATAATTCATTAATATTTAATTTTTTTTAAAGAAACGTTGGTTCAAACTGTGAGTTCTGGGTTTTTCAAAATTAAGAACCAAAACCAGACTTTATGGACACAATTCCAATTCAGTTTTTCAAACTGTGAACCGGTCAATGATTTTTAGAATGATTAACTGCAGTTTGATTCATTTTACCGTCCGATTCGAACCATGACTGTGTCGGGCTTATTCTAGTCTTTCTTTTTATTTCTAATATAATTCTCCAAACCAAACCGGATGCTGTCTCTCTCTTTCTTACTCAGTTTTCCTTCTGGTTTTTCGTAGGTACATATTATTAGTTAATTCGTTTTGAGTACACATTGCTGCAAATTCCCTTTGGCTCCCTTTTGCTGGCACTGGGAAAGCGTTTGCTGGATCGCGCAGGCCTTCTGCACCTCGGCTTTTAACGCGACAAGGCTAGTCAACTTTGTTGGAATTTAACATTTCTCACGTCTTTAATTTATTAGTACTATTTTTTTTTAGTTTGACCGTCCGATATTTAGAATTTCGTCCCGATTAATCCGGACAAAGAAGTCTATCAAGTCTCAATTGAGGGGTTTCTCTCAACAATATTTTTTTCGTAGTCAATGGAAATCGAACTCCCGACCTAATTAAGGAATGAATGTGTTTTTCCTATCTACGTCAATATATATCGGTATTTATTAGTACTGTAGAGATGTACCATAGAGATCGACAAAAGGGAAGTAAAATTGAGGTTCTTTTCAACATATTAACTTGTACAAAAGAAGATAACTGATTGACCAGAATGCTACCAAACCCAAGAAAATAAACCTTATGTGGTTTAGTGTTATATTCTCTTGAATTTTCTTTCATATGCATTTTAATATAATGAGGTAGATTTACAAATAGAGTTGCGCAATCTGGTCGGTGACAAGGCATCTTGTGTTGCATCATTTTCATGGCTCCAAGACCGTAAGATTTAATTTTGTTATTTTAATTATTGAATTTTTCTATAGTAACGACTTTATTGATTTATACATCATGATGCGTAATAAAGATAAAATATAATTCTTGGATTATAGAATTGATATCAAACATGTATTTTTTTTTTTTTTTGACTCTTACATTTTGCAACGCGGAAAACGATAAGATTCAAAAACATCAACACAACCAAGGAGTTCTTATTACGTTTTGTGCGATTGTGCATAGTAATTCTCATAGAAGCATTAGTTCACTCTTACGCTTAATAAGTCTTTATTGCATTGATTTATGCACATTTGTCTGTACCATTTTGGATTGAGGGTTCCTACCAGCCTCGGCCGCAACCTTACTGGGGCCCAATACAACCTTGAAATCTCCACTTTCGGCCTCAAAATCAATTGTAAACAGGGCTAGTCTCCAAAACGTTTATGGGCCCATTATATTATAGAAGCAACCCAAGATATTCTTTTGGTACAGAAAGTGAAACCAGCAACACACTAACCTAACTACTCAAGAAGTCGGCCTCTTTTGTATTGATAACTTGATTAGTCAAAATATGATTTCAGATATCGATTAATATAATATAAAAAAAAGATGAGTCAGCGAGAGAGAGCAGGATCCTCCAAATCACTCCAACCCTCTTGAGCTTTGAAACCCAGGGCTGTTAGGTGATCGGCATACCTATTGGCCATCCAAATAGATGAGTCAAAAGATGAGTAAGCTGACCAGCCATGCAAACAATTTAGCCCTTTCAGGACACTTAACCTTCCAAAGCCAACTCCACCCATTATTCTCCTCACCTGCGTTGTGGTTACTGATCTGCACCCAATAGGCACGGCTACAGTGAATTTCCCATTTGGGGTGGACCTCCAAAACATTGAGTCTAAAGCTTTCTCTATTCTAGAAACCACAATGCCTCTAATCTCCTCCAAGTTATCCTCCTGCAGCACTCTCTCTAGATCCACCACCTTCTATTGCCCATTATCATCAAGAAAGTGACTGATTTTCACCTCTCTACTGCAGAGGTCCTGAGGGATTATGGCATGCTCCTCCAGCCTTTGCTCACCCACCCATAAGTCCTTCCAAAAGCTGATGTTGTTTCCATTCCCCACCTTATATTTTATACCCCTCCTCACGCAATCTCAGCTTTGTAAAATCCCTCTCCAAATGGAAGAACTCCCTGCTCTCCTTTTGCTGCTCATTAAGTCTCCTTCTCTCATATCCTTGTTCCTGAGGCACCAAAGATTATCTTCTCCTTTCTCTAACTTCCACCCTAGTTTAGTTAAGAGAGCAATATTATTCTCTCTCATTCTCCTCAACCCAAGCCTTCCTTCTTCTTACACTTACAAACCTTGTCCCATCCCACAAGGTGCACCTTCTTGCCTTTGTCATTGGATCACCAAAGAAAGTTTCTGTTTATCCTGTCAAGCTTATTACAAGCATCCAAAGACACCCAAGAGGATTGCATTGTGTATAAAGAAATGGAGGCAGTCATTAACTTAATCAAGGTCCTTCTTCCAACCAAACTCAACATTCTAGCCCTCCACCCACTTTGCTTGTCGTCTTGCACCATCTCCACTAGAGCTAAATAGAAGTTTTTCCCTTTGTGGTTATGAATGGTCGACAATCCTTGGTATTTTCCCAAACCCTCAGTAAATGAGAATTTACTTATTGCAGCCAATGCTTTCTTTAGGCTATAAGAGGCTTTGGGAGATGTCCAAAGCTTGGACTTCTTTGGATTCACATTTAAACCACTCTCCTCAGAGAATTCTCTCAAACCTCCCAACACATAACTCATATTCAGCTAATTGGCTTCTGCAAACAGCAGAGGATCATTGGCGAAAAAGACATGAGAAATGGAAGGCCCTACCCTAGTCATCTTGACTGGCCTCCACACATCCTTCCTTTTTCCTGATTCAAATATGAAAGCCTCTCCATGACTAGAATGAAGATACAGGGGCATAAAGAATCCCCTTATCTTAGCCCCTGGCCACTCGTTATTTATTGGAGAGCCTCCCCCATTCCAAATGAGAGAGATTTCTCCATTGGTCATAGCATATATTATGAGCTTGATTAAATGGATAGGGAGGTTGATGTCCACTGACACCTGAGCTAGACATCTCCAACTTATATTGTCATATGCCTTCCAAAGGTCTATCTTCAGAATAATGCTATGGTTTCTTCCCATAGACCTCCTGATAGAATACACAATCTCCTGGGTAATGATGAAGCTGTCCAGGGTGCTCCTCCCTAGCATGAAGCTGTTTTGATGAGGACTTACCATCTTTTGGAGTAAAGGTCTAAGTCTAAAGACTATGAGCTTTGAAAGAAACTTATAAGAAGTATTAAGCAGTGATATAGGTCTATAATCTGCTAAGCTCTCAGGCTTGTTTATATTGGGGATATGAACAACATGAGCTCTCGCAAAGGCATGATGAAAGAATCCACCTCTTAAAGCTTCATTGATAAATTTACTCAAGGACTCCTTAACCACTTCCTAATTCTTCTGAAAAAAGATAGGTCGCATTCCATTCAGACCTCAAGCTTTATGAGACCTCATGGATTAAACGGCCTCCTTAATCTCATCCTCTTCTGCAAGCTTGATCAGCCTATCATGATCTCTCACCTCCACCTTTTGAGTCCACTTTTGCATTTTGGCACCAGATGCAACTGCGTCTTTGCCAGTAAAGAGGTTTGTACAGTACCTCAAGGCATGATTCGTTAGCTCAGCTTGATCATAACACCAATGTCACTCAATTTGAAGGGTTGAAATTCTGTTATCCTATCTTCTTATGTTTGTTGAAGTATGAAAGAACCTAGTATTTCTATCCCCACTAGGAACCACTTAATTTTAGACTTCTAATACCAAAAGACCTCTTCCTATTGCAGAACATTGTGGTACTCCTCTTGCAGCAACTATTCCAGATTTTGAAGGAAGTTGGAGTGGCCATAATTCCTGGATCTTTATATCCCTCTTAGTTTGACTTCTAAGCTTCTTTTCCGTTTAAAAATGTTTCCAAAGACCATCCTGTTCCAAACCTTTAGCTCCTCTGTGGTGTTTTGGATGGCTTGAATGAGGGGACCATCAGTTGCTTTTCAAGATTTATCAAATACCTCTTTAAAGTTTGGATGAGATAGCCATGCAGCTTCATACATAAGGGGCTTCTTCTTCTTGGCTGGGAAAAGGTCACTGAAGAGTTCAGAAGCACAGGGCAGTGGTCTCCATGGACTCTTGGCAGATTTATCACACCCATCTCTGGGAAAGCAAGCTTGGCACTTAAGTTTGTTAACACTGTATCTAGCATCTATTCAAGGACTACCTTCCGTTCCACCTTCATAGTCCACATGAACCTAGGACCCATTGCCTCAATGTTTAGCAGATTACATCTTCCCCATCTGTCCCTGAACTTCCGACACCTCTTCCAAACTTTAGCCTTAGCATTGCTTGTCTTCCACTCTAGCTATATCATTGAAGTCCCATATTACAAACCAGGGGTTTTGCATACTCATAGCCGCCTCTTTGAGGCTTCTCCAGTAGTCCTCTTTAGCTTTTTCATTGGGCTGAATACAGACAGGTCAAAAACCATCTGGAGCTTCCTCCCCTATCTGAATATGAATAATTTGACCAGTATGCCTATTAACATTCAGTTTAACTGTATTGGAGTTCCTTGTCAGCCAGAGCCCACCCCTGAACCCAACCCGAAGGCACAACAAACTCTCCATCCATGCCACATTTCGTCATGGATTTCGGGAGGTGATTGCTGCAGGCTTTGGTGTCTAGCAGACACATCACCTCTAGCTTGTGGTTCCTGATAAGCTCCTTACAGACTCTTCTAAATCTATTTTTCCCAATACCTCTACTGTTCCAAGTTATAATCTTGATTGGCTCAATAATCAGATAGCAGAACCCCTCTTAAACCCCTTTCTCAAAGGTCCATATCCATGACTTCCTCAGCTAAAGCTCCTTCTATTACCTCATTTATATCTTCCTCATCCCATTCTATCCCCTCACGCTCCCCTCGAAGAGACTCTCCTCATAGCCTTCTCTCTGTGGTGGTGGTCATTACATTCAAAATTTCCGAACTTTACCTTCTTTCTCCTAGGTCTAGATCCCAAGCCGCGTCCTTCCTTGCTCTTGAACTCTCCCCCAATAGCCCATTCGTTGGCCCCTTCCAATTTGTTTATAATCTCCCTCTTATACCTCAGCCCATTCATTTTACTTAAGCCCATTTCTCTCCTCTTTAGGCTATAGTTCTTTTTCCCAGCACAACCCTTTGAGCCCACCTCCCTAATCCTCTCAGTCATGTTTGTCTACTCTGTCTCCTTTACCATCAAGTCCCTTTGCATCTTTCCGAGAATCTTCGCTCCTCTATCCTTGTCGTATTGTTTTCCAAAAGTCAACCCCGCCTTTTTGCCACTCTCTTCCTTTTTTCTTGATTATGTTTTCTGTGGTTGCTATATGTAATAATTTAAAGAAGATAAATAGATTTTTTAAAAAATTGATTTGTCTATTAATATAAAGGATTATTACGAGAGTTTAAGAGAATAGAGGAGGGGAGAGAGAAAGAAACCAAAGACACAATATTTATAGTGATTTTACCTTTTTGTTATATATCCATCCATAAATTTCACCTACAGTTCTAATACACTATTTCATACAATAGAATAATTAACTAGATTCTTAAGTGTTAGTAAAACTTTACAAGTATTTTCTTTCAATACTCTACACTTGCCTCTTTTTAGGAGCAAGTAACCCCAAACTTCAGTCTAGATCAAGAATACCCTATCTTTTGATCTTTACAAATATTAATGAGTGAAATTCAAGTGCAAATTGAAGCTTTATATTTCGGATATGAACATTACAAGCGTTGAATAAAAATACAACAAAGAACTAAAAAATAGAGGATGTACAATTGAAACTTATAAGACTCGTTGATGATCCAAAAGTTATTCTTCATCCATTCTTGTGTTGAATTTATACTTAGAAAGTTGATTTTATCTATGGAACAGTATTTAATTCCATTGAATGCATTTGCAGAAGCTGTTGAAGTAGTTGAACTTCCATATAATTTTTGAATAGCCTTTTCTGAGCATTTGTTCATTACTCAATGGTGTCAACTCATTAAAACTTCGAGTTGGCTTGTCTTTGAATTTTGAATTGCTCAAGTCGATTTGACAAGGATCCTAGTCGACTTGCTAGCATTCTATGAGGTTGTCAGGTCGGCTTGTGCTTCTTATGGTTCACCTTGTATATGTGTGGGCCACCTTGAAATATTTAGGTCAACATACATAGCATAAAGTTTATACCTAGATCGACTTACTTATATTTCAAAAATTACATTTCTAAGAACATTTTGGACCAGGTCGACTTTTGTTTTAGCTAGGTTGACTCATGATATTTTATCTCTAGGTCAAGTTGACTTGTGTACTGACTTGGTCGACTTATGACGTTGTGATATTTTGGTTAGGTTGACTTGTGTCCTATTTGGGTTGACTCAACTATCCTATAGGGTCAATCTTGTGTCGCTTATGTCGCCTTGTTATATGATCAGGTCAACTTGATAAGTTCCTAGGCCAACTTAGTTATGTTGCAGAGTTACTTTCTAATAGATAACATGTTCAGGTTGACTCACTCTATCCCTAGATCGACTTCTCTTCTCACTGTGTCAACTTATAGGCTAATCTAAGTTGACTTTTATTTCTCCATACTTAGAAATTTTGAGAACTACATTCCTAGGTCGACTTGGATAGTTTCTTGATTGACTTGTTTATACACATGTTGGGTCAGCTTAACTTAAAGTTATACAAGAAAGTAGGTTGATTTGTTTATAATCAGAGTTGACTCATGGTCTTTTTGTCCTAGAGTCAAGTTGACTTGTTTATCTACCTAGTCGACTTAGTTATGTTTCAAACACACTTCTGAGGCTTGGATTCCTTAGGTCGATTTGGTCTCCTATGCAGGTTGACTTAGTTAAGTTTTAGACTTGGTTTCTGAAACTTGTTTATCTCGAGTCAACTTGATGACTTGATAGGTTGTCTTATGCAAAGGATAGGTCGACACCTTAGATTCTGCCTTGTCATTTTAAGTGTGTAGGTCGACTTCTTGAAGAACTCAAACTTTGCTTAATTTTGACAATTTTTCTATATTTCTAAAACCCAAAATATGTCAATCATATGTCAATCAATGCATACGCTACACAACCATTCATAACCATTCATACATAGTGAATGATCTCCCTATGCATAACCAATCATTTCCTCTCCCTTTTTGCCATCAACAAATTGGGGTCAAGTACACACATTATCTCCTAAACTCAATCAAACACATTCTCTCAAACATGTCTCCCCCTTTCATCCATAATTCAATCACATAGGCACATTTTACTAATTCACTACACATACATCGTAGTGCCCTTATAAATTAACATAAGCACATAGGCACAAGCATAAGAACACAATTAATTTTTCATAGTCATGCTAGCACATAAGTCAATGACCATATAATCATAATAAGATTGAATAATGATAGAAGTTCATTAAAAACAAAATGATTGCATAGCATAGTCCCTACCACATCAATTAAGCCAAAATAAAGAAAATACAAAGAAAATCATCAAATAAAAGAGAGATGTGGGTTTCTTGACGTAGCTCATGAGGATGATGGAGTGAAATATAATTTAGAGGGGATGAATAAGTTGTATGACACTTTTTTTATGGTTTAGAGGATTTTCAATTTATCGAGAATTTTCAATTTATCGAGAATAGAGGTAAGATGAAGAGTTGAAAAATGAGAGAAAAACATAATACACACAATTTTTATAGTAGTTCCACCAATTTCGGTATACATCCACTCCCAAACTCCACATAAATTTTCACTATTTACTTCGAAATAGTTCAACCAAATTGTTTCCAGGTGCGAGTCAAACCTTTGCATTGTTTCCTCTCAAAACACTATCTAACTCAACGTCTCACATGTTGTTTCTCTCTCTAAATCCCAAATCGAGAAAACTCTCTCTAGTCTTTGAACTTTTAACATAGGAGGAGAAAGGACATTACAATAAGTAAAACTATAACTTCAGATATAATAGACTTGAAGATCACAAGAAAAATTTATATACTTAAGAAAAACAGAGTATGTCAATTGAAGCTCAAAGTATTGTGAATGCTTAGAATAGTCAGCGGTTCATTATCTTTTAGCACTTGTCTATATATTTTTCTATCTCTTCTCTTCTGAGTATTTATTTTGAGTTGTTAAGAGAGTGTTGTGGTAGGTTCAAATTTGAATTTCCTTCATTAATGCTTCAACCACAGCATTCAATACTTTCAATCGTTGCTCTATTCATCCAATGAAAATGTTTCCTTTTTGATTTTCTATATATTTCTCTGGATAACCAATAAGAGAGGTTGCTTTTGTTGCATAAGATGACCATTAGAACTCGAATATATTTTAAGAGATTTTTCGACTAAGTACCTGATTTTCTGATACTTAAAGCAAGCTTACCTCGAGTAATTTCTAATTAACTCTAAGTGTACTAAAGTTCTAGCGTCAACTGATTAACTTTCTAGGTTTAGAGAGTCATAAACAAGTATTCAGTGGGTTTACTAGTTCGTTAAGTCCCTAAGTTCATGGAAATTCATATACTCTAATCAAATTTTGAATGGATTGTAAGATATTTATATGTGCATGCAATGATCAAGCAACTTGAAAAACCATATGAATTATGCATTGACAAATGACCATATAATATGGCATTAGCATTTATTAGACTATTAAAATTAAGCTATTAGTCTTTTATGCAATGATGATTAATATGAAAATCTTCACACTTCTGTATTGTGTAAACCATTATTCATAGGATTAGGCTTACTTATGTTACTTCCTAGGTTGACTTACATAGTTTGTAACTCAACCCTCACAGGTTTAGGTCAATCTTTATTATTTCATGGGTCGACCTATGCACTAATTTTTCTTTGATCTTAAGTCCTTTCGTTGACATGCTTGTTATTAGGTCGACTCATAAGTTTGGGTTGACCAATGTAACTCCTTGTGTCAACCAATTGAGAAGGATCATTCGACTTGTCATGAGTAAGTCAATAGTTCAAAACAATTTTATCAACATGGGCCAATATTAAGATTTTACATGTAAATAAGGAAATACATCATTTGAATTCAATAAAAATTGTTTACAACCTAATATTTTAAGAATAAAAAGTCATCTTTCTTCTAAAAGAAAAAAAAAATTCTATTTTGATTTCTCAATTCAATTTGGATGCATTTTCTCAAAAGGTTAACAATAAGAAAAAATTCTAAAAAAATAAATTTTAACTTAATTGATATTTGAAAAACAAATATTGCTATTTTTAATACTCATTTTCTTAATATTTTAAGTACTTAGTTTCCGGTGATTTGGTCAGCTCTCAGTTTTCAATATTCTAAACTATTTTATTTTTCTAACCAACTTAGTGGTTTGTATAGCACCATTATCCCACTATTAGTGATAGGTTATTTTCCTTTATTATGGGACTGATAATGTGCAAAATGTTATATTTATTTTTGATATTATGGTTTGATTTTGGATTGATTATGTGCTCTAATAAATGTTTTTATGACCTTTTTATTTTTAGGGACAAAAAATAGAGATTGGAAAAAATGGGTTAAGGAGGCAATTTTGGGAGTTTAATGGTTCAAGATATCATTTGGGTCTACAAAGGAAAGGAATAAAAGTACCAAAAAGTAGAAAATTTTATTTTAGAAATTTTTACTTTAAGTAAAAATTGTTGTTAGGAGTAAAATTCTTAATTGTCCTATTTTTGTGGTTTCTTTATTTTTTGGTTGGAAGAATCTTGGAAACCTAGAGTACTAAAAGAATGACTCTTCTCATTAACCCTAGAAGGCAGTATTCACGTCTACTATTCACGACATTGTTCATCCATCTATAAAAGGAGGGGTAGCGGCTGTACACTCTTGAGTTCTAGGCTTTTAGGTTTTAGTTTTTTTTTTCTTTTCTTCCAACAACATTTTTTTTTTGTTTTGTTGATTCAATAATATGAATGCCACCATGAGTGGTTAGGTTTTCTTCTGATTCAAGAGGAATTTCATTGATTGTATTCATTGTGAGATTATGTATTTTATTTAAATTTTTGTATTTTTAATTCAAATATTCGTCAATTTTTTGTTTATTTTTATGAAGAATTGGTATTGGTTAATCTCAATTTAATTCAATATCAATTTTTCTACCGCATCCAGGATTTCAGTGATCCGTAATTATCATGAATGAATGGTACAAGTAGCAAATATGTTATTTATGTTGATACGTCGTTGCCAATATTCATTTTAACTTAAGAAATCGATGAAACAAAATCAAATAATTGTACGACTATCCTGATTATTTGTATTTTGATTTAACTGTTTTCACAGAACTTAATACTATTATTATATTGATATGGAACGCTATCATGTCCAGTCGATTAATGATAAATTTTGATTGAATGCTGGATTTGGTCAATTAATTTAGAAAAATACAAGATTTATTACGTCTATCCTAATAAATCTAAGATTAAATATTTGAATTGTAAGAATAATATTTTTTTTAACCGATGATCAGTAAAACAATCATATGTGTGAACTCTTGAATCGGATGTTTAGCATATTGAGTTTCATCTTTAATTTTTAGTATTTTTGCATTGTTGATCTATCTTTCAAAATTTTATATTTTTAATTTTCGTTTTAATAATTGATTTTACAAGCCCCCATTTTATTTTGGTATTTACTAAGGAGTTAAATTAATATAGTTCCCGTAGGATTTGACCTGGTACCACTATTCCTATAAGTTTGTTGCATTGAGGGAATGAAAATCAATTTGAGGGGTTTCAACAACCCATCCAAGGACTAGGTGGAACCTAACTCCATATTTATTCTACCACTTTATACATTCTTGGAAGGCTACCATGGGAGGAGAAGGAATTTCTGATGGTTCAGGTGGTATCAGAGCAAGTGAAGAAGAGGTAGCTTTATGCTTGGAAAGGAGAGAAGTAACTCCCCTCATGCGTATCTTAGGCACCATCAGCTACAAAAGAAGACAAGATTTAGTTCATGGAAATGAATTAACCAATGGATACCTAACTAACCTAATAGGAGACTTGTCTATTGTAACGCCGACTCTGTGATATTGTATTTTTGTACGAGAAATTTTATTTATTTATATTGATTTTTGAGTTTGGGGTATTTAAATAAAATATTTGATATATTTAAAATTATTATCGTATCTGTGAAAATTTGATAAAAATGAATATATATATATATATATATATATATAATAATAATAATAAAGAAACGAAAAGAAAAGAAAAGAAAAGAGAAGAGAAGAGAGAAGAAAAGCAAAAAAAAAAAAAAAAACAAAAGAAAAGAAAAAAAAAGAAAAAGAAAAAGAAAAAGAAAAGAAAAAAGAAAAAGAATTAGCGCTTAAAGCCCTAATTCTCCCTTTTCTCTCTCTCTCTCTCTCTCTCACTCTGTCTCTTCCTCTCCTGCAGCCGTTGCCCACCTCCTCGCCTTCCTCCCGCGATCGCCACCGCTGCAACGCCCTCCCACGACTGCAGCTCCTCCATTGAGCGCGATCTGCTGCCAGCACTCCTCAGCACAAGTGCGCGCCTGCTCGGGAACTCGCCTGCACACGACCGAGCACTCCAACCCACAGTGCACGAGCCTAGTGCGCGATCCCTATAGGACCGCGAGCGCGCACTGCGCGAGCGCTAGCGTGCCCCTGCGTGAGCGCATGAGCGCATGAGCGCCCTTGGGCCCCTCTGCATGAGCCCCTACACGCCTCTACACGTGCCCCTACGTGCCTCTGCACGCTCCTACATGAGCACCAGCGTGCCCCTGCGCACCTCTGCACGCTCCTGTACGAGCGCCAACACGCCCCTGCTTGAGCGCCAGCACACCCCAGCACGAGCTACCCTGTGCGAGCGCGCCCCCCAGCCCGACCCTTCGTGTGAGCCAAGCGCGCGATCTACTGCTCGAGCGCACCCTAGTACAAGCACGAGGGCTCCAACGCCCGACCCACTACGCAAGCGTGCGATCCAGTTCGCGGGCGTGAGCCCTAGCCTGTGAGCGTGTCAGCCCGCGCGCCCTAGCCGTGAGCCCACTACGGCCTGCTAACCCGTGAGCCCTCTAGCGGGCCAGCCCGCCAGCCCGCGAGCCCACCAACCCGAGAGCCCGCGACGGCCCGCTAGCCCTCGACCGGCTTTCTCGTTTGAGAGCCATCTGTCATGCTCGCAGAAATCCTTCACTATAGATAATGGCTTTATTAGATGTGGTTTTGTCTTAGAAATGGATTTAGTCGCTAACGTGATTTCAAAATTGAAAATGTTATAGGTTTCAAATTAATCTGACGGGCGAACGAAAGCTAGGTTTGAGATTCGAGTAAACTTAGGTAAGGGAAATGAAATTATTTCCATACTTAAATTACTTTAGTAGAATTTAGGTTGAATTTAGATTCAGAAGTTGTATATATATGTTGTTGTGGCTTAAAATCGATATTTAAATCCTTAGTACATGTGGTTAAATGTGCTTGAAGAATTTAGGGTTTGTACGAATTTAAGGAAAATGATAAAACCTAACAATAGTCGAAATTTTGATAAAAATCGTGATGATTTGATTAGGTTGGCTTTCTTGGTCATTCGATTGAGGGGAGCCTTGTTCTACGTATTGTGATTTCATTGGGGAGTGCACTATCCTCCACAAAACTATAAGTGAGATTTATTTCAATACTTTTGTTAAATGTGTAAACCCTGTTTTAAAATATTTGATAAATGAGTATGATTTGTAGCGTGTTTGAAATGTTTTGACTGGTTTTGAAATTGTTTTTTGTGAACCGATAGAGTGCCCAAAACTGTGTTGAAATATTAAAATTATGCATTCATGTGGCTGAAATGTATAATGTGTCATTTTATGCTATATGTTGCATTTGGTTTGTGAACCTGATTTCGGCACATTTTGATACGATTTTGGAATTGGCCTTGAGGGCTTTGGTATGTATTGTTCCGTAGCTACGAAGGACACCGTGAGAGACGCTTTGGTGGCATCCGAATATGCCTAGGCTTGGGGTATCCCACAAGTTGTCGTGATTTTTATTAACGACACGATACTAGCCAGGTTAAACCCGAAAGGGGGAGGATTTGGATACTCTCTCCAAGTCTAACACCTGGACGAGGTTCGTCGCCAACGTCGGGGTAGAGAGCACTTTAAATAAACTTGCATATAACACTCCCGGTGTGCTTGTCATAGGTCGCGGTAGACCTCTGCCAGGACATTTTCGGTTGGCAGCTCTATGATTTTTAGTGATAGTGTTTTGGATGCATATTTGAATTGAAAATGCGTGCTAATGATATATTGTTGAAATGAAAAGTATGATGATTTGAAATATGATTCGTATATTTTTGTTTTGACACTCCAGTTTCGCACTTCATATTTGACGATTGCCTTGACTCACTCACTCACTGAGTATTCTTCCCCAAGTACTCACCCCTCATTTCCCTTATTGTTTCAAAGATAGTATTTGACAAGGAGCGTTGCTTTAGATACTCGGTATCATTGGGAGATCTGATTTGGAGTTGAGAAGTCATTATATATTTCTATTGCAAATTTGTATTGGTAATGTATATACATTCTGAGGTCTATAGATGACCATTGTGTAATTCTGGGATGACTGTATAAATATGGACATTTAAATTGTGGAACTCTCATGTCATTGCATAACATTGCATTGAGACATTTCTTAATCGTTGCATATGTATTTGGGATTGTGTTATGTCTTAGAAATGTACTTTAGGATCGCTCGGTGCCACTTCTAAATCACAGGAGGGGCGACTGGCGGCTGTCCATGCCTTTGACGGGGGCATAACAGTAGAGGTTTGTGGCTAGATTGTTGGAAATTTTTATAAGCTTGCGTTATCTGAATGTTGGCTATGAGATTGTTTGATTTTGGAGAGGACGGGATGACCATTTGATTATATAACAGGATGGTTGTGATTTATAAAGGATAAATTGTACTTATGAAACCTCTGAAATATGGAGAGGTTTTGTCCAATTTTCTGTAAAATACAGCCGGCATTCAGGATAATGGGCGGCGGTTCACGATCCCGGTTCGAGGCGTGACAGTTGGATTGGTATCAGAGCACTAGGTTGAGAGTTATGTAGGAAGAGAGTCTTGAAAACATTTCCGAGTGTGTTGTATTTAAAGTCCTCAATGCATGAGAGTTTCATACAATCATGAAGTCCAAGTACATGGTCATAGGTATATGATTCATCCATTTAGGGGGTTAGATACGGTTGTGTTGAACCTAACATGCTATTTTTTTTGGGATTCCATTCTTTTGTGAGGGTAGTCATACTGTGACTAGTCCAAAATTTTTGAACCATGCCTATTTTTTGAACGATACCTAATAAGGATCCTTCTCTTGCAGAAGTATGACGACCCGACGGAGTACCCGTCTTGCCCCACTAGAGGAATTAGACGAGCCGGAGGATCGTTCCTCGACTCGCGTGCCACCACCGGCACCTCGTCAACCAGCTGCTCAAGCTGAGATCCCATACCCACACTCGACGCCTTTCGGCAGGTATACGAGTGGAACGCTTCGCATGGGGTCCAGATTCCACTCCTACCACCTTCTACAGTAGCGACTGTACCTACAGCAGCGCCAGTTCCTTCAGCGTCGATTCCACCGCTGATGGCCGGTCCTTCCACTTTGTCCGAGATGAGTGAGACCACATCGGCTGCTCTTAGACGGGTACATAAGTTGACTCAGTTGGTTAAGGAGGCCCGTCAGTTGGGATGCACTGATTTCATGGGGCTTGGTTATGCTACGGCAGCCAAGCATTGGATTAACCGCACCCGCAAGATTTTGACAGATCTGGGGATTGGAGAGGAGCTCTGCCTGAAAGTGGCACAGCGATTATTAGAAGGAGAGGCCTTCTTATGGTGGGAGGCCCTCACTGATGAGGCGACAGAGCCACTGCGGTGGGACGACTTCTTTCGGGAGTTTGACTACAGATTCTTCCCACTGTACCAGCAGAACCGGATGAGGTCAGAGTTGGGATGGCTTACACAGGGGTCCAGATCTGTCTTGGAGTATGAGGCAGATATGCGGAGACATGCCGTATTCATACCAGATCTGGCTACACTTTAGTATTTGCGCTTCAAATTTGAGGACGGTCTTAGCCTCAGTATAAAGAAGTATATGACTATTACCCCGTAGTTTACACTGATTGAGGTGATAGACTCTACTCACCGCGTAGAGGCTTTGGTCCGCGCAGAGGCTAGGCAAAGAGAGAGCAGAGAGTATAAAAGAAAGAAAGAAAAGTCTCATTTTGTGCAGAACTCCAAGAGGGGCAGGGGATCTAGTTCGCACGGAGGCAGATTAGGATCTGGATTTCCTGAGCTGGGACGGGGACAGTACTCCTAGGGGTTTAGACAGCTTGCTCCGACTCACCCTGCACAGTATACTACTCAGCAGCATCCTTATTGCCGCAGGTGCAATAGATCCCATCCGATAGGAGTTTGTTCAGTGACGGTCACTTGCTTCCACTGTGGGAAGCCGAGACATATTAGGAGTTCTTGCCCTGAGTTAAGACTCAGAGGACAGAGTTCACAGAGCCACACTAGTATTTCTCGTTCGGGACAGCAAGGGCAACCTGCTCGGCCAGCAGCTTCTATTCTCAGGGTAACCACCGGGAGTAGCAAAGTGCAGACCCAGACATGACAGCAACGTAGGGCTCAAGCCCGGGTTTATGCCATGATGAAAGAGGACGCCCAGACGAACCACGACATCATCATGGGTACTCCTTCTGATCCTGTAAAATAGGATCTCTATTCGTATTTCCACTTCTTTTGGGGATGTCAGCATTGTAATCCCGGGCATGTACTCTAAGACACCTCAAGGCTAATCTATCATCAACATGAACCCAATCCTTAAGCAATTCCCTATAATGAAAGATCATTATCCATAAAATCTTTTTCAAAATGAGATAAGTAAATTTCAAATGACTTTAACTCAAGTGACCAACCAAAATAAGAATGTACATATACAAAACTAATAAAGCTTCTATAAGTAATCGATAATACAGCAAAATTCAGATTCTGTTAAATTTCTTCATGGATCCATCAACAATTAAGTAAGCTAAAATGGAACTATCTCACGCAAAATATATGGTTTTGATTGAGGTGGATTTCACAAATCACAAAAGAAAGTTCTCCAACAGCACTTACTAGTTACAAACCTAAAAATATGAGAGAAAAATAATTAAATGAGTACAAATGTACCCAATAAGTGAAAAATCTATGTACTTACCAATAAGTAGGAGTGTGATTATGCTCTAAACCCATAGCAACCAAATTTATTTTATTATTTCAAAAGAAATCACAATTTTCAAAACCGATGCATTTAAAAGTATTCTTTTTTGCATAAATATGAGTATTCAAAATAGATATCAAAATGGATATTCAAAATGGATATCAAAATATGTTGCAAGTCGTTTAAAATCTTAGGACTACCAAAAATACACTTTCCAATCCAAGACCATGGCCGGGATCAAGGATTAGATTCACCAAGATCTTTTTTTATTCATTCATTTATCCAAAAATGTCCTAACCTTGATTTTGGATTGGACATTACCTTTGGTGATTCATGGTTATCCAACCGAAAACTTGGGTTGGTGATCCCCCCGCATCACACAATCCCAATCCAATATTCGACTCCACGTAAAATGCTCTTACTCTTGCCGGTCATTAGTGAGTAATAAATCTTAGTAGCTGCATGAAAAATTGGTCACTATAAGACATCTTTTCATTCATAATTAAATTCAAAAACCATTTCGCAACTCAACTTCGTTTTTGTCTCAATTGAACATCAATCAATCAAGCAATGTAAATCATGTGGTATTGACATGCCAATTTCACATTTATAACATCACCGTTTCAAGAAATTATATCATACTTAAACTGAATTATAAAACCACATTTCAAAATTAGATTTTCAAAACATATAAAATCATTTGTCATTAAACAAGACATAAATGTCCTACTCATTGTTAAGGGAGGGTGTATACTCCCACTAGTCCAAATCCTCAACTTTATTCTTGGTTGAAGGATTTTCGCCTAAATGTTATATAAATCATAATATAAAATTTAGATTAGACATTTATTCAATGCAACATGAAGTTAAATACATGATGGTGCAAATGAAAAATATGTTTCTATTACTTTGACGTCCATTAACTCTACTTAACACCAATTTTCATTCCAAATTCTATAATTTAAACCAATATTATAAGTTTCCAACTCCTACATGCCTCGGAGGAATAATCATCTCTTAGACTAAAATTTTCGGATTCCAATTTTTACTTGAAGAACTGATATGAAAAATCTCTCTCTCTCTCTCTCTCTCTCCCTCTCTCGGCTACACATCTACACACAACCTTTTACTTTGTCTTAAACAACACCAACCCCCATTTATTGCTTCCTTGATTTTTCCTACCTCTAATTCACAAAAGAAAATAGAAAAAAAAAACCCAAAACAAAAAGGAAAGGGAGACAAAACGTGGGCATGCTTGTAAACTTGTGTTGGACAAGATTATAAACTTTAACTCAAGTGTTGGGCTTGTTAGTAGACTTTATCTCAAGTGTTGGACTCTACAAATTGAACTCAAGTGTAAGATATTAAAAAGTTGCGCTCAAATATTATTTCAACCCAAACCCAAGTCTCATATCCTCAATCCACCAAATTTCATGGTTCAAATTTTCAATATCAAAATTTACCCTATAGGTTACAAGTCATTCATCCAATTAGACATTGGTTTCCAATTTTACAAGTTATGCTCATAGACTATTGTTTTTGCCATTTTTTCTAAAGTCCTATTCTTTCTTTTCATAACCGGGTTATCCTAAGAATTGAGAAATTATGATCTTTATCATATTCTTCACAGAATTCTACCATTGTTCTATTCTCAAACTCTTTTACATGGTTACTTCTGATACTCTTAATTAAGTATCATTTTTCATTCTGAATCTTCTTACATAATTTGATAAAGGCATTACTTTGGTCTTCTTTCTTAGCTAGGAATAACATCCATGTATATCTAGAATAACCATCTATAATCACGAATCCATAGTGCTTTCCCCCTAGGCTCTAAATTCTAGTAGGTCCAAACAAATTTATGTACAAAAGTTCTAATCGCCTACTAGTTGATAGTATGTTTTAAGGCTTAAAGGGTGTTCTTGTATGGTTGCCCTTCATACAAGCATCACAAAGGCTATCTCTTTCAAATCTAAATTTGGGCATACCTTTCACTATATCTTTCCTTGCTAATTTTGATATCAGATCGATGCTAGCATGACCTAATCTCCTATGCTAAAACCACGTATTGTCATGGCTTTTTGCCATGAGACATGCCTCCATAGAGTAGTCTATATTGTCTAAATAGATTACATAGATGTTTCCTTATCTAAATCCTCTAAATCTAACTTCTTTCCTAAACTTATGAATCACTTTGCCACAATCAAAATCAAACAAAACAATCTAGCCTTTATCACACAATTGACTGGTGCTAAGGAGATTATGCCTCAAACTTTTAGCTAGTATAACATGTTTAATAAGAGTAGAAGTACCTAAATTGTTGAATCCAATTATCCTTCCTTTGGAGTTGTCTCCGAAGACAACCTTGCTTCCAAGTCTCTCTTCCAAGCAGCTAAACTTGGTTGCACACCCAGTCATGTGTTAGGAGCAACTACTATATAGGAACCAAGCATTCCCAAATCCTTTAGCTTTCAAACAAGTCTGCTCAAGAGAGAATTCAGCCTTTTGGTACCCAAGTCTTTTTAGGTCTAGCATGGTTAGTTAGAGAATTATCTCTAACTACTTTGAGCACCCATTGTTTGTTATTTTTCTAGATGTTTTAGTTCTAAGCCAACATGCATTAGTTGTGAGGTCTGTTTTGTGATATTGTGAGCATTTCAGATTTCTAGTTGGTCTTTCATTCTTGCATGCACTCATTTTCTTTTTAAGATTATAGTGTTCAGCTTTGTATCCCAATTTTATGCAAGCATGACATCTGATTTTACCCTTGTTGAATATTGAGTTAGGAACAAAGAAGCTATATAGCTTCTTCTACGTCTTAGATAGGTCATATTCTAGGCTGACCTTGTCATAGACTGCCCTTTGGACACCTAACGTTGCGTTTATTTTTTCTTGGCCCGGGACAAACTTATATAATAGAGAACTAAGTCTCTGATTTTTGCTTTTTTGTTCCTATACAAGGGTTCAAGATTCAATGTTTTTATCTTCTGTACACGCAAGCATGACTTTTTGATTTTTTGATTCAATTTCTAATTCTTTATCCTTCCCCATTCCAATTTCAAATTTAGCATGCAATTCATCATTATGTTCTTCAGTATATTGCATTCTTCTTTTAATTTTTTGTTTTTAGATGCCAACATATTCTTTTCTTCCACCTGTTCAGTATATGCCCTTTTTAAGAAGGTGTTGTTCTTCATTACTTTTCTAAGATCTTTTAGAGCTTCTAGGATGCAATTCTTCTGTAGAAAATTCATCTTCAGAATCTAAAGAATTTGAAGAATCTAAATAAGATAGGGAGCTTAACTCATTGTTCTGAGAATCCTCCAAAGCCATGAAACATGCGCTGGCTTCCTCAGTCTCAATTTCCTCTTCTGAAGAGCTGCTATCTTTATCACTCCAACCGACCGGTGCCTTCTTCTTCTTTTTCATTTTCTTGTCTCTTTTGTCATCCTTGTTAAGTTTAGGAGAATCTATTTTAATTTGTCCAGGCTTCTTGCACTCGAAGCACCAGACTTCTCCTTTCTTTTCTAACTTTCTGAAGATTACATTCCCTTTGTTTCTTCTTCTTCTCAGCTTATATCTTTTGATTTTTCGGGTTAGCAATGCCACATCTTCTTCTTCTTCATCTTCATCACTGTCCGAGAAGCTTTCTTCATTATCTGCCTTGAAAGCCACGTTCATTCCTCTACTTTCACTCGCTGTCACCTTGGTGTTTGTCTTCATTTCACGCGTTACGAGCGATCCCACCAATTGATCCATTGTGAGTATTTCCAGATTTTTTGACTCCACAATTGAAGTGACTTTAGGCTTCCAAGCCTTAGGCAGGCATCTCAGCACGTTGTCAAACATGTCTTCTTCAGACATGCCTTTTCCCAATAGTCTAAGCTCGTTGATTATAATGTTGAAGCGTGTAACCATTTCTCGAATTAATTCTACATCATTCATTTTGAAGGCCTCATACTCCTGCCCCAACATCTGAACCTTGTTTTTCTATACTTGTTTGTACCTTCATATGTAGCCTTGATCCTTTCCTAGATTTCTTTATCATTGATGCATAATTATACTCTATTGTATAAATTCATGCTCAATGCCAATTATACCAGGTTGACAGCCGTAAAATTCACTTTGTAGGATTTCTTTTCTTCTGGTATCATATTCTTCATTTTGATTGGAACCCAGACACCATCGACTATTTCTATGGGGAATTCAATTCCTACTTCAATGATCTCCCACGTGGTTTCATCTTCAATTGTGATGAAATTACATATACTTTGCTTCTGGTAGTTATAGTTGCTCCTATTAAAGAAAAGTGTTCTGTTCATAGAGCAAGCCTCAAAAGGGACATTGTCTCTATTTAGTTCCATGTTAGATCTTTGGGGTTGAAGCTGTTAGGATCTAACAACATACCCACTCTTACCAATTGAAGAACTGAGACTTAATAACCTAAAGGGGAGGGGTGAATAAGTTGTTGACAGTTTTTGGGTTTTTCAAACTTTGAGTTACAAAAACAAAGCACAGAGGAAAGGAGAGAAGAATAATAAACACGAAGAATTATAGTGGTTCCACCTTCCTAGTGTATGTCCACTCCGAAGCTCATGTTCGAGCTTCCAATCCACAATTTGTTCACCAAATAAAACAACCAACTAGGTTCCCAGGCCCTAGTCAAACCTTTACAAATGTTGCTCCCGAATACTCATACTTGACTTCACGGTGCTAATAAACCCCCAATTAGATTTCACAGCTTTAGCAAATCCTATCCTTTCCAGGATCCAACTGGGTTTAACAGGTGCTAGTCACACCTTACAAGTGTTATTACATAACACTTCCCACTAGCTTCACGATACTAACAAATCCTAACCTATCTCTTTCTTTCTCAGACAATTGAATCCTAGAACAAGAAGACTCACTCTTCTTGATCTCTTACAAGGTTATGAAGAGAAAACAAGGTTACAACCTTGAGCTTTGATGCTCAAATATAGAGTTTATAGCCTAGAATAAATACAACACTAAAGGATTAAAGAATAATGTTGACCAAGAGTGTTGATAATCAATTAATGTACTCAATAGTTCCAAAATATTATTTGGTCTTCAATAATGGTTGTATTCATAGCCTCTCAAGATGAGTTAATCATTGGAGCTCATTCAATATTGAAACTAGCCGTTAGGAGGTAGTTAAAGGACATTAAATGCTCGAACAACTTTTCTCAAAACTAGCCATTACTCATGTGCTAGTCGACTATGCTTCTCTGTTAGTCGACTATAATTTGAATTTTGTCTTTGTTCCTTTATGAGTTAGTGGACTGCTTCTTTCTTCATAGTTGAATTCTTCTTGGCCTTACTTTGTGATTAATTCAAGTACTGGTACTCCAACTTTCAAGGATCAGAACTGTTGTTGTGTTCCTTTTTGGCTCTTTGATTAGTCAACTGCCATTATCCATGATAGTCAACTATATCTATGCACTTGGTCAGATCTTGGACTTCTATAAAGTAGAGGATTTGTACTCACATGTCCGACATCATTTGAAACTTGTTATAGTTGACTTCCTCACTTTGAGATAGCCGATTGGCACGTAAACCTACTTTATATATATGTATCGTGCTAGTGCAGAGGGCTCAGTGCATGTGGCATAATGCTATGGGCATGTGGCATGTGTCATATGGTATTATGCTCTAGGGTTGCTTTGCTTTAAGTTATGTGACGTGCTCTATTCTGGGAGCAAAAAAAGTCAACTTCCTCTTTTGTAGTAGTCAACTTCCTCATGTTTATAATATGAGAGTATTGATCCTTGTTGATTTAAGGATCGGTACTTCACATCTAGAATTAGAATTTTTCTAAGTCAAGAAGAGGTGAATTGACTATGGTAAGACCATTAGTCAACTAAGCCATTTTCTTAATGCAAAAATATATATAGTGAAGTGCCAAGCTAAGGTTATGCTTGTGTCATATTTGTGCTAAACTTTTGCCATGCAAATGTAGAGCATGTGTCAAGCCAGTACAACACATGTTATTCTATTGTCAAGACTATGTCATGCATGAGCAATACGCTCATGGCTTAATCCTTTCTAGATGTGTGAGTCAACTGTCATTCCTATGCAAGTCGATTAGCTTGAACGTCATATGGACTAATCTAAGTTTTGCGTGTGTTTTGGCATTCATTGTATGTGTCATGCTTTTGTCTCATATGCAATGGCATATTTTTAGTGAGATAACACATATATGTTGACTAATTTGTAAGTACAAATCGACTATGATCTTTTGATGTCGACTATAATGTGTCCTATTCTCATTTTTACCATTATCATTTACCATTAACATTTAAAATTTGATCATTACAGCTATGTTAGCAGTGATAGTTGACTAGGTGAATAAGTTAGTTGACTAGTGTAATGTGTATTTAGGCAAGTCCACTACTATATTGTTGTAGTCGACTATGCTTCTGCGGTGAGTTTTCTGTATGATTTGTTTCGATTCTAAACTATATCTATCTCCACATAATTTAATCTTTCATTAGTCTAACATGGTCTTTTCATCACTATACACATCCTCATCTTTTGCTCTTCTTTAAAACTCATTTTTGCCAACATTATAAAATCTCTGTATCCATTCTTCTTATTCTTTCCTCAATCTCCTTCTAAAACCCCAAAAAAAAGTTTTAAAGTGTCAAGATAACTTATTCAATGCCTCTATGTTGTTACAAACCGATTCTTCACTCTTCCCTCTCTCTTTCTCTCTCACTCTCTCTAGCTTATTCTCTCATTCTCTCCATTTCTCTTTCCCTCCCCCTCTCGCTCTCTTACTCTCTCACTCTCTCCCTTTTTCTTTCCTTCCCCTCCTCTTTCAATTTCTCACTCTCTCATTCCCTTCCTTTCTTTCTCAGTCTCTTTGGATCACTCTCTTACTCTCTCTCTCTCACTCTTTTCCTCCCTTCCTCTCTCACACTTTTTGGCTCACTCTGTCTGTCTCTCCTTTTCACTTTCACTCCCTCTCTCTCTTACTCTCTCAGTCTCTCCCTTTCTCTCTCCCCCTCCCTCTGTCACTTTCTCGACTCACTCTCTTAGTTTTTCCCTATATCTTTCCCTCCCTCTCTCTCTCTTACTCTCTCACTCTCTCCCTTTCACTTTCCCTCTCAATCTCTCTAGCTTACTCTCTCACTCTCTCCCTTTCTTTTTCCCTCCCTCCCTCTCTCACTCTTTCGAGCTCACTTTATTATTCTCTCCCTTTCTCTTTCCCTTCTTCTCTCTCATTCCTTAATCTTAAGTCCTTGCATTGAGATGCTTGTTATTAGGTCAGCTCATAAGTTTGGGTTGACCAATGTAACTCCTTTGTGTCGACCAATTGAGAAGGATCATACGACTTGTCATGGGTAAGGTTATAGCTTAAAGCAATTTTATCAACATGGGCCGACCTTAAGATTTTATATGTAAATAAGGAAATACTCTATTTGAATTCAATAAAATTTGTTTTAAAACCTCATATTTAAAGAATAAAAAGTCAACTTTCTTCTTAAAGAAAAAAATTTCTATTTTGATTTCCCAATTTAATTTGGATGCATTTTCTCAAAAGGTTAACAACAAGAAAAGATTCTAAAAAAAAAAAAAGTTTTAACTTAATTGATATATAAAAAACAAATACTGTTATTTTTAATTATCATTTTCTTAATATTTTAAGTGCTTAATTGCAAATGAACTTTTGTACTTAGAATAAAAAATTCGAATATGAAGTTCAATTGAATTCATTTGATTGAAATAACAAAAACAAAATGTATAATTATTTTTAAATATCAATATTTACTTAGTGACGCTTAAGTTTTTCTCTTTTCAAAATGATTAGGGTAAAATGGTTATTTAAAAGTAGAGAGATAAAACATAATATTTAGTTGAATTGGAATTTGAAATACATGAAAATGATACATATCTAAATCAAACTCAATTTTTACAAAACTTGCATATGAATATCTTTTTTAACCAATTGAGAATTAATCCTTTTGAGAGAATATATTAAGAAATAATTTTTGTAACTTGATCAATGATGAAATACTATGAGAAATAAATCATTTAAAATGAGAATGTGATGCTAACAATTAATTTTCTTTAAATTAAATTAAAATGACCCCCCAAAAGAAGTTCCTTCTATAGTATTGATGACTGTACAACTATAAAAAAAACAGATCTTGCAAGTTGATAATCTACCTCAAGAAACGACAAGGCAGCTTCTTTTTTCAAGGAACTCATTATACACTCCTCATGCAGCTTCTTAAAAATTCTACAAAAATAATGTGTAGACATCCTATTAAATAAAAAAACAGATCTTGCAATTTTGTAAACGATTTGCAAATTCTCCAATTTGTAAAAAAGGATCATTTGACTTGTCATGAGTAAGTCTATAGTTCAAAGCAATTTTATCAATATGGGCCGACCTTAAGATTTTACACGTAAATAAGAAAATACCCCATTTGGATTCAATAAAATTGTTTTAAAACCAAATATTTTAAGAATAAAAAGTTAACTTTCTTCTCAAGAAAAAAATTTTATATTTTGATTTCTCTATTCAATTTGGATGCATTTTTTCAAAAGGTTAACAACAAGAAAAAATTCTAAAAAAAAAAGTTTTAACTTAATCGATATATGAAAAACAAATACTACTATTTTTAATTCTCATTTTCTTAATATTTTAAGTACTTAGTTTCTGGTGAGTTGGTCAGCTCTCGGTTTTCAACATTCTAAAATATTTTATTTTCTAACCAACTTACTAGTTTGTGTAGCACTATTATCCCGTTATTAGTAATAGGTTATTTCCCCTTGTTATGAGACTAGGTGGAACCTAGCTCCATATTTACTCTACCACTTCATACATTTTTGGAAGGCTCCCATGGGAGTGGTTCAGGTGGCATCAGAGCAAGTGAAGATGAGGTAAGTTCATGCTCAAAAGGAAGGGAAGTAACTCCCCTCTGCGTATCTTAGGCACCATCAACTACCAAAAAAGACAAAATTTGGTTCATGGAAACGAATTAACCAATAGATACCTAACTAACCCTACATGAGATTTGCCTATCCTAGGATCCATGGTAAGCTTAAAAACACTTTAATAAAATTGTCACCGACCTATGCTCTGATACCAATGAAATTGTTATGCCTCAATTCTCAGACCAAACATGCGACAACCGTCGTGTTGTCTCGAATTATGTGCAATCCAGGGCATGCACTCTGAGACCCCACAAGGCTAATCTATCATCAACATGAACTCAATCCCAAGCAATTCCCTATAATCATAGATCATTATCCATAAAATCTCTTTCAAAATGAGATAAGCAAACTTCAAATGACTTTTACTCAAGTGACCAATCAAAATAAGAATGTACATATACAAAACTAATAAAACTTCTACAAGTAATTCATAATACGATAAAATTCAGATTTTGTTAAACTTCTTGATGGATCCATCAATAATTAAGTAAGCCAAAACGGAATTATCTCACCCAAAATGTATGGTTTTGACTGAGGTGAATTTCACAAATCATAAAAAAAAGTTCTCTAACTGCACTTACTAGTTACAAACTTGAAAATATAAGAGAAAAAGAATGAGATGAGTACAAATGTACCCAATGAGTGAAAAATCTATGTACTTGCCAATGAGTAGGAGTGTGATTATACTCTAAATCCATAAGAACCAAATTCATTTTATCATTTCAAAAGAAATCACAATTTTCAAAACTGTTGCATTAAAAAATATTCTTCTTTGCATAAATATGAGTATTCAAAATAGATATCAAAATGGATATTCAAAATGGATAACAAAATGGATATCAAAATAGGTTGCAAAACTCTTGGGACTGCCGAAAATACACTTTCCAATCCAAAACCATGGCCAGGATCAAGGATTAGATTCACCAATTTTCTTTTTAATCATTCATTTATCCACAAATGTCCCAACCTTGATGTTGGATTGGACATCACCGTTGGTGACTCATGGTTACCCAACTGAAAACTTGGGTGGGTGAACCACACGCATCTCACAACCCTGATCCAATATCCAACTCCACTTATACCACTCTTACTCTTGTTGGTCATGAGTGAGCAATAAATCTTAGCAACTGCGTTAACAATTGGTCACTAAAAGACATCTTTTTATTCATAATTAAATTCCAAAACCATTTTGCAACCAATGTTCTTTTTTGTCTCAATTGACTATCAATCAACCAAACAATGTAAATCATGTGGCATTGACATGCCAATTTCATATTTCTAACATCATTGTAACACCAAACTTAAAAAAAAAAAAAAAAAAAAAAAAAAAAAAACAAACAAACAATATTTGGAGACGCAGCGTTTTGGGACAAAACGCTGCGTCCCCAATTGGGGATTAGGGTTGAAACCCTAACCCCCTTTCTCTCTCTCTTTCTCTCTCCCCGACGTTCCCTCTCCTGCGGCCGTTCGTCTTCTCCCGCGGCCGTTCGGCTTCCTCCGCCACAGCCACCGCCGCCATCCTTCCACTTCTTCTTCTTCTTCTTCTCCTTCTCCTTCTCCTTCTCCTTCTCCTTCTTCTTCTTCCCTCGTGGTTTCCCTCTCTACCTCACTCTGTCTTCTCTCCCTCTCGCGATCTTCCACGATCGCTCTCTCTCCGCCTCGCCGCACACTGCCGCAAGCCGCGATCGAGCCACCGAGTGCGCAGCAGCACAGCGCATAGGCGTGCATCAGTGCACGGGCGTGCACCAGTGTGCATCAGCGCACTAGCGCGCGAGCAGGACCCCGCCGCAGCGCGAGCCCAGGCCGCGAGCAGGACTGAGTCCGCGAGCGCGAGCCCAGGCCGCGAGCGCGAGCCCAGGCCGGAGTGCAAGCCCAGGCCGCGAGCGAGAGCCCAGGCCTCGAGCGCGCGGCCCAGCGCACAAGTGTGCACGGGCGCGCGGCCCAGCGTGCAGCAGCGCACGGGCGCGCGGCCCAGCGCGCAGCAGCGCACGGGCTCACGGGCGCACGGCCCAGCGCGCAGCAGCGCACGAGCGCGTGCGAGCCAACGCACGAGCATGCATCAACACGGCACACCAGCGCACGGGCGAGCACCAGCCCGCGAGCCACTGTCGGCCCGCAGGCCCATCAGCAGCAAGCCCACGGGCCCACCAGTCCCACCAGTCCCATCAGCCGCAGACCCATCACCTGCTAGCCCGTCAGCCCACTGGCCCGCAGACCAGGGAGCCCGCTAGCTATAGCCCATGAGCCCGCGACGGCCCGTGACGGTCCGTGAGCTCGTGACAGCCCACGAACCTCCACGCAGGTAAATGACTTAGGGTTTTGTTTCGGATCTATGTGTTTAGATCTAACAAATGAACCTTGTTTTGATAGGAAACCCTACAGACTTTGGAGTGATCGAAACGACTTTCGGACGAGACTCGACGCTTCGAGAAAACCTTAGGTGAGGAGATTTCGACTCTAATTGATAAATTGGACGAATCTAGGATTGAATTTAAGATGAAAGGTTCTGTATATGTTTAGAGTGTAAGTGGAATGCGAATAGAATACAAAATCATGTCGAGTGAATTCGAATAATTTCCTTTAGAGTTAAACCTTGAAATATGCATGAAAGTATCTGAATCGTAGGATTGGAATGAAATGAGTCGTAAAGTGGAAGATATTGTTCATTTCATGTTTTTCGGATAAACCCTTAAGATGCTTGAGAAGTTGATATTCAATTTTGATGATCTGATTAGGTTGATCTTTTTGGAGACTCGAGGAAGCAGATCAGATTTGATTAGTTTTGAAAATAGGGAGTGACCACCCTCCCTAGAACAGTGAGTGGGATTTTGACATTCGCTATTGATTGAAAACCATGTTTCAAAAATATTTTTAAATGACATATTTCTGCAAATGTCTGATTGGTAGAATTTTCGAATATTTAATGAATGTTTTGTGACCTTTGGAGTGTCTTAACTGTTGACTTTATTGATATACATCCATGAGTTTTGATAAACGTATATTGTGCCACATTTTCGACATATTGATATGTTTTAAATACTCTCACTGCATTGGCACATGGTTTTAAATGGATTTACTTACACATTTGGGCTGTATGTCCGGCCGACTTTATGATATTATGTATTGGGCTGTATGCCCGGCCGACGTTATGATATTATGCATGGGGCTATATGCCCGGCCGACTGGTGATGGGATGCATGGGGCTACGTGCCCGGCCGATATGATATTATGATTCGTAGCTACGAAGGACATCTGGTAGAGGCACCCCTTGTGTCCGGATACGCTTCGGCCGGAGGTATCCGCCAGATCGTCGTGTGTATGGGTGCTCCAGGTTGACCCTCATCGGAGAGGACGTTGAGTACGGCTCCGTCTAGCACCAGGCGGGAGCACCATACACGGCCGACTAGTTATATGTACATTATTATTATTATTATTTACAAGCTAGTTGGGGTAGTCTGTGGCCAACATTGGGGCAGAGAGCCATTCTTTAATACTTACATTTGGAAAAACCCCCAATGCGCCATCCTTGGTCGAGGTAGACCATTGCCGGGAATATTTCATTGGCCGGCTCTTCATGACATTGATGTGAATATTGGATGCATATCTTACTTTATGATGTGTGCGTATTATTTATGATTTTGAAATAACATGATCGGTTTGCACACTATGGATATTTTCTTATCTTATACTTTGACACTCCAAATTCACCTCGATATTGATAGTATGATGTCAATCCCCTCACTTACTGAGTATCCTCCCATAGATACTCATCCCTCACTTTCTTTCCCACAGGATTAGTGTTGGATCGAGGAGATACCACTGGGCTTGGTTATGGATATTTTCCATCTCTTCCGCTACGATGATTGGTGATATTATTATATATTGGAGATTTTAGATTGACCAATGTATTTATCTAAATTTTATGGGATGACTGTATAAATTATGGACATTTATTGAATTATTTCATTGCATTGAGGCATTTGTAAATATTTAAAAATAATTTGAGAATTTATTTTATATATGCGTAGAATTTAAGTCCGCTCGGTGTGGCGGCTGCTCATGCTCTAGTTGGGCATGACAGTAGAGGTCTGTTGCTAGGACTGTTAGAAACTTTATAGCCTTGCGTTGTTCTGAATGTTGGCTGTGGATATTGTTGATTTTGGAGAGGCCGGGATGGCCAATTGTTTATTTTTACATGATGAATGTCATATACAGGTGAAATTGTACATGGGAAACCTCCGATTTATGGGGAGGTTCTGTCCGATTTTCTGTAAAAATACAGCCGGCATCTAGGGACAACGGGCGGCTGTTCACGATCCCGGTTCGGGGCGTGACATCATCGTTTCAAGAGAATATATCACATTTAAACTGAATTATAAAACTACATTTCAAAATAAGATTTTTAAAACATATGAAATCATTTGTCATTAAACAAGACATAAAAGTCATACTTATTGTTAAGGGAGGGTACACTCTCCCATTAATCCAAATCCTTAACTTTATCCTTGGTTCAAGGATTTTTACCAAAATGTTATATAAATCATAATATAAAATTAAGATTAGACATTTATTCGATGCAACATGAAGTTAAATATGTGATGGTGTAAATGAAAAATGTGTCTCTATTACTTTGACATCCATTAAGTCTACTTAACATCGATTTTCATTCCAAATTCTATAATTCAAACCAATATTACAAATTTCCAACTCCTATATGACTCAGAGGAATAATCAAATCTCAGAATAAATTTTCGGATTCTAATTTTTACTTGAAGAGTTGACATGAAAAATCTCTCTCTCTCTCTCCCTCTCTCTCTCTCTCTCTCTCTCTTCTCCTTTCTCCCTTTGTTGGCCACACATCTACACACAACCTTTTACTTTGCCTTAAACAACACCAATCCCCATTTATTGCTTCATTGGTTTTTCCTACCTCTAATTCACAACAGAAAGTTAAAAAATAAAAAAAAACAAAAGGAAAGGGAAAAAAAACGTGGGCATGCTTGTAAACTTGTTTTGGACATGTTTATGGACTTTAACTCAAGTGTTGGGCTTGTTACTCAAGTGTAGGGCTCCACAAATTGAACTCAAGTGAAGGATATTAAAAGGTTGTACTCAAATATTATTTCAACCTAAACCCAAGTCTCATATCCTTATTCCACCAAATTTCATGGTTCAAATTTTTAAAATCAAAATTTACCCTATAGGTTACAAGTCATTCATCCAATTAGATATTGGTTTCCGATTTTACAAGTTATGCTCATAGAGTATTGTTCTTGTCATTTTTTCTAAAGTCCTATTCTTTCTTTCTATAACCCAATTCTATAGGGTTGTCCTAAGATGTCATGCCCCGACTCTCAAGTAGAGCACGCAACAACCGCCTCATTATCTTGACATACAGATAGTATCTCCCCATATACCAGGGGCATTCCACCTGTTCAAACCGGTTTTCAAAACTATTTAAAATCAACAAAGGACAACCCGATCTATCCAATCTCAATAGCATCCACAAGAACAATCTGACCATTCCAATTCTAATGCATACTCTAAACCAATACAGTCAACAATTAATTTTTAAAAATATTTTCAAAATTTACAATAAAAGTACAAATGTCCACACATAAACAAAAATAAGTTTGTGAAAGTAAATTTAATATCATTTACAAGGTTCCAAATGTTCTAAGAGCAGATTCCACCAATACTTGCTGATAAAAAAAGAAAATAAAGCAAGTATCAATCGAATTCAAAACAAATAAAAGTACAAAATTCTCCTTTCATGGATTTTACTACATTAATCCCAAAGATAGAAAGTATACCATCAATACCTATCAAAAATCAACAAAAACACTTCTCCAATTGTTCCAAACGACATCTCCCATCTAAACTTCTTCTGAAAAATATGAAAGAGAGGAGTGAGTACTATAAATATTTAGTGAGTGGAGTATAATAACATAATAATGCAATAAGTGAGGGGTAAGTGTGGGAAAGTAAAAAAATACATGTCATAAATAACTCATTTCATAAGAAATAGATTCCGCAAATCAGAATAATTTCAAATAACTCTAAAGAAAACATTTCCACCTAATGTTTGACCTAACCCAGGTAGAAGCCCGCCAAGGGGTTTGCAATCCACTTATTTCGAAATACTATATCCCTCTACCTTGGCGTTAACTCGTATCTCACTAAAATGAATCCAGATATAGCACGACTTCAGTAAAAGGAGCCATGTCTACCTCCCCCGCTCATCCAACCCCAACCACAGGTCGCTCTATGGAAGGAATGACTATAATCATTTAACTCATACACCATCCTTTCATAAATATCCAAATCACATTCCGTGTGTCATGTTTCAACAAACAATTCTCAAAATTATACCAAAGTATTCATGAATCAAATATCCAACAACATATGACACATTCATTTATAAATACAATAGATACATATATGATTCAAATCTTCATTTTAGACATTCCACAATCACAAAAATTTATATAAAAGATATAAAATCATTCAAAATCATTTATTAAAGAATTTAAAACAATTTGCTCACTTAAAGGCACAACGAACCATCCACTTATCTCTTAGAAGGGTAATCACTTCCAATTTCAAACCAAATTAAGTCCAACCCCTCCTTTTCTAATGGTTTAACCTAGGACATTGAATACCAAATAAATCAATAAATCATAAATCAACATTTGGCTAATTGTTTTTCCTCAATATTCCAAAATTTTAATTTTCAATAAATTCTTAGCATAACATGTCCTAGAAAAGGGCTATATTTTGAACTATGATCCTTGGATTGCGGTAATTCCAATTTTTGCTTAAAGATTAAACATGAAACTATAACTTTTATGTTTATGACTCAAGTCAATTCTAATCACACAAAAATATCCAAGTCTATGAATGTGATTGTCCTACATTCATGACCAGATTTGCGTAGTCACCTAACAATTCCAATTAGCCAAACTGTGCTCAAAGATAGCTCAAATCCACAACAAAGATCACATTCAGAACAAGACAGGAAGTAGGGGATTCTGCAAAACATGTTATCTTGAAAAAATCACCAAAAATTCAATTATCAATGAAACACCTACTGCAATATGTCATTTTAAAGCTCTGGGAGTCTCATTTCATGAGAACAAAACCACATTTGAATTACCTATATGCAGAAGGTGTTTTAAGGGTAAGATCACAGTGTGTACAAGCCATCCCCTTTGCAAAAAAAATCAAGATTTCAATTAGATTTCACTTTCCTCCATTATTCTAAGTTCAGATCATTAATCAATGTTTTACTTATATAATTATACAATTTTCATTCATTCCAAACCTTAAACCCAAGATTTTGTAACCCAAGGTCTAGGTTTCTCAAATTTAATTTTATCCATTTCAACAAAATCTTCAAATTCATGGAACAAGAAAGTAAACTCAAGTTAAGACGAGAAAATACCTGCAAGTCAAGCCACCACCATACCCTAACCATCGTGCTTTTTGGAGGGAGAGAAAGTATGTGTAAACAGAGGGAGAGAGGGGGAGACAAGATTGAAAACAGAGGAAGTGAGATGAAGTGAGTAAAGGTGGGAGAAAGAGAAGATGAAGGAGAGGGAGAGAGTGAGAGACGAATGAGATGGGGGGAATGGGTTTCGGGTGAATAGAAAAGGAAATTGGAAAAGTGGGGGGGAAAGAGAAGGGAGATAATTGTATGAGTTTGTTAACTTTTCTTCTTTTTTTTTTCCTCTGTTGGTGTTACATAAGAACTGTGAAGTTATGGTCTTTACCATATTCTTCACAGAATTCTACCTTTGTTCTGTTCTCAAACTTTTTCACCTGGTTACTTATGATACTCTTAATTATCATTTCTCATTCTGAATCTTCTTACACAACTTGATAAAGACATTACTTTTTTCTTTTTTCTTAGCCAGGAATAATACAAATGTATATCTAAAGTAACCATCTCTAATCACGAATCATAGTGCTTTTCCCCTTGGCTCTAAGTTCTAGAAGGTCCAAACAAATTTATGTATAGAAATTCTAATTGTCTACTGGTTGATAGTATGTTTTTAGGCTTAAAGGGTGTTCTTGTATGATTGCCTTTTATACAAGCATCACATAGCTTATCTCTTTCAAATCTAAATTTGGGTAGACCTTTTACTATATCTTTCCTTGATAATTTTGATATCAGGTCCATGCTTGCATGGCCTAATGTCCTATGCCAAAGCTAGGCATTGTCATGGCTCTTTGCCATGAGACACGCCTTCTTAGAGTGGTTTATATTATCTAGATTAATTACACAGATGTTTCCTTGTCTAAATCCCCTAAATCTAACTTCTTTTCTAAACTTATCAATCACTTTGCAACAATCAAAGTCAAACAAAACAATCTAACCTTTATCACACAATTGATTGATACTAAGGAAATTTTGTTTCAAACTTTTAGCTAGTAAAACATGTTCAATAAAAGTAGGAGAAGTACCTAAATTGCTAAATCCAATTATCCTTCCTTTAGAGTTGTCTCCAAAGACAACCTTGCTTCCAAGTCTTTCTTCCAAGCAGCTGAACTTGGTTGCATACCCAGTCATGTGTAAGAAGTAGCCACTATATAGGAACCAAGCATTCCCAATCCTTTAGCTTTCAAACAAGCCTGCTCAAGAGAGAATTCAGCCTTTTGGTACCAAAGTCTTTTTAGGTCTAGCATGGTTAGTTACAGAATTATCTCTAACTACTTTAGGCATCCATTGTTTGTTATTTTTCTAGATGTTTTTGTTCTAAGCCAACACACATTAGTTGTGAGGTCTGTTTTGTGACATTGTGAGTATTTAAGATTTCTAGTTGGTCTATCATTCTTGCTTGCACTCATTTTCTTTTAAGCTTATAGTGTTCAGATTTGTATCCCAATTTCGTGCAATCATTATATCTGATTTTACCCTTGTTGAATCCTGAACTAAAAACTGTAACACCGACACTCGGTGTACTATATATTGTACTCCTCATTACTCCATATAGGATACATCTTCTTATTCTTATAGAAATCACTCAGAAATTTTTCTGAACCAAAATGCGTTAGAAGAATTTTGGGCATAGGCGCCGGGGGCTAAAAAGGGACCCTTCCGGACCATCTTGAAATTTACGCATGTGATTTTAAGCTCAAAGAAATTACACGTGCAAAATCATGCTAGAAAGTTAATAAAACTTGAATTTGGGCAAAACCACATCGTTTGCTCGGGAGTGCTTGATGACTACTCACAGGAGAACGAGAAATGAGCTCCTACCGAACCAAATCAAAATCTACCCATGTGAAATTGTTAAAATTTTGCCATAAGCCAAATTTAGGCTAACTAATGATTTTCACAAGTCAAAATGAGATTTTAAGAAATTTGTCAAAACTCCCCTAGTAGGATGAGAATTTACCCTATTGAGACAAAATGAAAACCACGCGTGCAAAAATTGACACCGTGTGGTTTATACGTGCTAAATTCATTTTAAAAGTGAATGCCTGAGACAAAAAATTGAAATTTAAACCGCAGCACAATAGTGCTCGATACCCTATATTTTCACCCGATAAACCCTAAATTTGTAGATCAAATCAAAATTTGACCGAGCAAATGTTTTCGTTTCCACTCAAGACCTATACTTTTGGATTCTACACGTAAAACAGCGGCATTGGACTCAGTACGAAAACCTGTGTCCCGTGTGTGATTTAAAAATTTTTTTAAATGAATGGTAACTTTGACCGACCTTGGACCAGGAGTCAAATAATGGATAAGTACAAAAGATAAACAATTAATATCCTTGAAATGTTTGAATCCACTTTATTGGACTTTGTGTGGTTTTGACAAGTGGCATCACATGATTGGAAGGAATTAATCTTAATTGATTTACTATGGTTAAATTTAACTAGGGTACGGTTAATTAAACCTTATTAGGGTTAAAATATGACTTAACCATGGTTGAGTATTTAAATTAAAACCAAGTTAAGTCTTTTATTTACTCCCAACAAAAAAAAATAAAAAAACGTGAGATGCCAAAAGCAGAGCAAAAACCTTCTCTTCTTCCTGTCTCCTTAGCCGTGAACCCCATTGAAAAGTAACCATGATTTTTCCTCACAACCTCCCAACAATTTTACATGGTTTTGCTCTACCCTAGACCTAGTATCACATATCCAAAAACCAGCTCAAAAGAAGCACCACACATGGAGATCTAGGGAGGGACGAAAATTCGAGGAATGGAGTAAATGTGAAAGTCCAAAGCTTCAATCAGCCGGCTATTCATAAGGTAAACACCCACCACCCTCTTGTATAACATATCCAAAAATTTAGGCAAAAAGGAGAAAGTTTGCTCAAAAAACTAGGATAGACCAATTTGAAGCCATGATAGAATTTCTGGGTTTTTGGAAGTCTGAACAGGTTGTAATTTTTAAGCTATAGCATTTTCTGTGCATAAGAAAAATGAGTGAAATGTTTATACATGAAACTAGACCTTCAGAGCTTTTAAATGAGATATTATTCATTTAATTCTGATAAGAAATGAATTTTTAGTGAATTTTCAAATTTAGGTGTTCTACAGAAGTTTCTGTTCTGATGTCCTATTCTGCTATGATGTTTGCCTGAATTTTGAGGTGCCTTCCAGTCTGAACTAGCTTGAGCCCTAGTTATAACATTTGTAGCTCTAGGTTTTATCTTTCTAACAAGGTAAGAATCATCTTAATCTGACTCTTATATCAAACGTTATGAAAATTCTCCAAAAACTGTGCAAATTGTCACTCTGTTTTTGGTCCCAGATTGACAGCCTTCTAGGTGATTTGTTTTGACCCTCTTCTGGACTGAAATAAGAAAAACTTTCAACATGAAAGTTGTAGGTCTATGTCTTATCTATAACCTATCTACAAATCACTTGAATTGGAGTTGTGTGCAGAGAGTTATTTCATTTTTACTAAGATAGGATAGAATGAACTTTTGGAATAGAACTGAGACAAAGATCGGTTTATTTGAAATTCTGTGATTTGAATCTAAAGGAATGTTCAAAATAAAGGTTGTAGTGCTATCTCGTAGGTTTAAAATGAGATGTGAAGCATGTGATTCGGAGTTGTGTAGTAGGTGTTATGACCATTTTCCCATGACTACACAAATTGTGTTGTGTGCAGAATTTTAGATTTTAAACTTGTGGACTATTTTGGTGAAATGATGAATGTGAATAAATGTATTTGAGGTCAAGAGTGTGTATGAAATTGAAAATGTTGTGTAAGATGATATAAATGTGTGCTTAACTTGTCCCTTTGTGGACATTGGGCATAATTTGTTGTGCATTGAGAAAGAGGGAGTTGATTTCCTTGTATGTGTACTATCGAGATATGTGTATTGCCTTGGCGCATAGGTGTGGTCATTGGATGGTGTATTAGAGAGTGGGGGGCATGGATAACCTATAAAAGAGGTTAAATTAATGTATTTAACCTAAAAGTCTTCATCTGCATTACATAAAGATTTCATATATACTTTCTGTTGCCTTTGTAGTGACACGATAACAGATTGATGAGGGGACACAGTTTCCATACAGTTTGGTATTTTAAGGAGTGATTGACCCTCCCGTATATAATGAGTGAGATTTATTATATTATGTGTTCAATGCATAACAACATGTTTTAAAACACTTTTCAATGCAAGGATGAATTATGATTATGTGCTATGATTTTTGGAATGGATTTGTGAAATGTTTTGTGAATCATTAGAGTGTCCACAACATGATTTTATTGTGAAATATGCATCCAAATGATTTGCGAAATGAAAAATGTGCCATTGCATCGATATGCATATTATTTTATGAAATCAATTATGAGAAGTATTTGATATGGTTTGATAAATGTTGGCATGACACATACATTATGATGACATTATGTTATCTGTCGAGGGCCTTTATCCATGCCATGATAATATGATTTATGAGATACGCCCATAAGTTGGGTATGCCATAGCTACGAAGGGCATTTGCAGAGGCACCCATTGTGTCCGGATACGTTTCTGCAGGAGATATCACCAAACGTCGTATATGATATTAGGACTCGATACGATACTAGTTGGGTTGAACCCAAAAGGGGGAGGAGTAGGTAACTCCCTGATCTAGCACCTGATGAGGTCCGTCGCCAGTGTTGGGGTAGAGAGCATTTTCTAACTTTGCATATAAAAAAAACTCCCGATGTACCTGCCATTGGTCGTGGTCGACCTTTGCCGGGAACTGATTTTGGCATACTCTATACTTATGTGATTCGATTGATATGGATGCATATGTATTTGAAATATATGAAAAAGAATGATTTATGATGAATTGTTCATTATATACTGTTTTCATACATTATGCGGACTTGTGGATTTATTGAATCATTTTGACACTTTATTTTTCACCAATACATTGAACATACTTATATATACCCTCTCACTCACTGAGTATTCCCCATAATACTCACCCCTCACTTTCTGTTCCACAGAGATAGCTATAGTGGGATTTGTTGCGACATAGCAGCGCACGAGATTTTGTTGGAGACATCGAACCTGGGTATGGTGTTAACCATTCTTCCGCAAGATTGTGTTTAAAGATATGGGATGATATATATATATATATATATATATTTGTATATTTGGGATTGTAGATAGACCATTATACATGTATATAAAAGAGATGACTGTATGTAAAGAATTGTACATATTATTGTAACTCACATTTTATTGTATTGCATTGAGACATGATTGTACTATTGTGTTCAATTACTTTGGGAAACATGTCATGTCTAGGATTGTCTATTATGTTTGCTCGGTACCACCTCTAAATCACAGGAGGGGTGACTGGCGACTGTTCATGCCTTTGATGGGGGTATGGCAGTAGAGGTTTGTGAATAGGACTGGATTAGCCTTACGTTATTTTGAATGTTGACAGAGATGTGGATTGGTTGGTTGTATTGATGATTTGCCAGATTGGCCTTTATACATTGATATGTTATTGATTGATGGGATTTTGATATAGGATGGACCTCCGATTTATGGGGAGGTTCTGTCCGTTTATTTGTTGATGGTTGAGAATTCAATGTCAGCATCTGGGATAGCGTGGTAGCTGTTCACGACTTGGATCAAGGATTGGGGCGTGACAAAAACAAAGAAGCTATATAGCTTCTCTAGGTATTAGATGGGTTCATAGACTGCCATTTGGGCACCTAACAATAAGTCTATTTTTTCTTGGCCTTGGACAAACTTATATAATAGAGAACTAAGTCTTTGATTTTTGCTTTTCGTTCCTATACTATGGTTCAAGATTCAATGTTTTTATCTTCTGTACATGCAAGCAAGACTTTTTGATTTTCCAATTCAAATTTCTAATTATTTATCCATCCCTGTTTCAATTTCAATTTTAGCATGCAATTCATTGTTATGTTGTTTTAGTATATTGCATTTTTCTTTTAATTTATTGTTTTTAGAAGCCAACATATTATTTTCTTTCTCGAGTTCATTATATGTCCTTTTTAAGAAGGTATTTCTCTTCATTACTTTCCTAAGATCTTTAAGAGCTTCTAGGATGCAATTTTTTTGTAGAAAATTTATCTTCAGAATCTGAGGAATTTAAAGAGTCAAAATAAGATCGGGAGCTTACCTCATTGTTCTGAGAATCCTCTAAAGCCAGGAAACATGTGCTAGCTTCCTCAGTTTTAATTTCCTTTTCAGAAGAGCTGCTATCTTCATCAATCCAACCAACCAGTGCCTTCTTCTTCTTTTTCATTTTTTTGCCTCTCTTGTCAACCTTGTTAAGTTGAGGAGAATCTATTTTAATTTGTCCAGACTTCTTGCACTCAAGGCACCTGACTTCTCCTTTCTTTTCTAACTTTCTAAAGATTACATTCCCTTTGTTTCTTTTTCTTCTCAACATATGTCTTTTGAATTTTCGGGTTAGTAATGCCACATCTTCTTCTTCTTTATCTTTATCACCATCCGAGGTGCTTTCTTCACTATCTGCCTTGAAAGCCACATTCTTTCCTCTACTTTCACTCATTGTCAGCTTGGTGTTTGTCTTCATTTCATTCGTTATGAATGATCTTGTCACGCCCCGAACTGGGGGCGTGAGCAGCCACCCGTTACCCTGGATGCCAGCTATATTTTTATAGAAAATCATGCAGAAACTCCCCATATTTCGGAGGTCTCCTGAGTATAATTTGACCTGTATAATTCACACCATCCTCTCAATAAAATAAAATGATCATCCTGGTATCAAGAAAATAAACCAAACCACAACAGACAACTAGGATAACGTAAGACTTTTTAATTACTAGCAGTCTAGCCACAAACCTCTACTGTTATGTCTAACTAGAGCATGAGCAGCCGCCACACTGAGCAGGCCTAAAGTTTATACAATGTACAACAATTTCCCAAGTAAAAATTTTTAAATGCTTACGGTGCGTCAATGCAAGTAAAATGTGGGAGTTTCCCAGACAATATCCATAATTTATACAGTCATCCCATATAAATATACACGGCCAACTACGGATCTCAATATCATGACCTCTTAGGGTCGAAATAAAATAAGGACTTCAAATTTTTATTTGAATTAAATCTCACCGTCTTGAATACCGAATCCACCAATATGCTACGAAAACCTCTAGAGCCTGTAACGTCGCTCTATCATAGTAATCTTGTCTGAGGAAGGTAAGGAGAGAGGTGAGTATCAGAGAAGATATCCAGTGAGTGAGAGGATTAATATCAAGTATAAATAGTGTGGGTGAACCATTGGAGTGTCAAACAACATTATTCGTAACAATAATTTACATTTCACAACAAAACATGATATGTTTAGCAATTTGAAATCATTTAACCAATCACATGATATCAAGTATATATGCATCCATTCAAAATCAAGTATTATTAGAGCAAACCAAAAATGATCTTGGTAGGGGTCAACTATGACCAAGGACAGGCGCATCAGGGGTTTTATTTTGCATAAAGTTCAAAAGTTACTCTCTACCCCGACGTTGGCCATGAGTTCGCTGGGGTAGCTCATCATCGTGTATAGGACCGCCCGGTGCTAGACGGTGGCGTCACACACGTCCTCCCCTTTACGTGGGTTCAACCGCCCATGCCTATAACCATAAGACATATGACGTTTGCAAATACCTCCTGCAAAAGCATATCCGGGCAACCCGGTGCCTCTACAAATGCCCTTCATAGCTATGGAATTTATCAAAGAACATCATCTCATCACAACCTCACAACCCCTATAGACTGTATCTCGAATGATATGCTTGTCAAGAGAAATGACTACCATAATCTCCTCATCAAAGGACGAGAGAGGCCTATCAGAATGGCAAGCGAATGTGTCACTCACATATGAAAAATTCGACTCGGTATCTATGAGAATATGGGCATCGATACCGAATATTAGCATGGTACTTAAAGGTAAGAAAAAAATTAAAGGTATCTAAAATGCGAAGAAAAATAGATATCTTTATATATATATCTAACTAGTTAAGTTTCTAAAACTTTAACTAGTCAAAACTGTATATCTACATCATGTTATACAAAATCTCAAAAAAAAAGGTACAACTAAAGTATTACACTAAGGGGTCTGCGGGAGGATTACCTATAATAATTTCAGGGTTTGCCTGTGCGTTCTCCTGTGTCATCGCAAACACACGAGCCTGGGCCCTAGGCTATTGTCACGACGGTCCTGACACTGTATTACTCTCGGCTACAGTCTGAGGATCTGTAAGAGTTGAGTGTGCAGGTCCCCCCTGCTGGCCTATGCCAGAAGTACCAGTACGACCCTAAGAAGTCTATCCTCCTTGACCTAACTCCGGGCAAGTACTCTTAATGTGACCTTGCTTCTCACACTGGAAGCAAGTAGTTAGTACTCTACATGCCCTAAAAGCATGGTGGCTGATACATCTATGGTAGAAAAGCTGTCTCTATGTAGTAGACTGTGTAGAGATATTAGGGGCTGGTACCCCAAAACCCTGTGGTCGAGGTCCCTATCCCAGTCTTGCTGGTCTGAAGCTGAAAGAACCCCCATGATATCCAAAACCTCTACCCCTCTTCGAAGACTGCCTACTCGGTGACCCAGTCTTCTTCTTCTCGTAACTCTCTCTCTGCATAGCCTCAGCTCGAACGATCTCCTCTACCTGATATGCTGAATCAATCACCTCTGATATTGTAAAAGAGGGAGTCACCGTCATATACTTTCTGATGCTCAATTGGAGGTCATCTTCAAACTTGAACCTCGTCTAAGCTGGTGTAGCCATGTCGGGGACAAAGGCCATTAGTTGTCTAAGCTCAGTCTCGTACTCTGAGACTGACCTAGTCCCCTGGCGTAAGTGCAGAAACTCCGTCCTCATACGATCCTACTGGAATGGGGTGAAATACCTGTGGTCGAGCTTGTGTAGAAAGTCCTCCCACCGTAGAGTCTGCGTAGCACTATGAGGATAGCCTCCTACCACAAGAGGGCATCTCCGTCGAGGAGTTTCTTAGCAACTCTAGCCTAAACTCCTCTGTCAACCCCAAATCAGTAAGGATCCTGCGAGTCCTGTTGATCCAATAATTCGCCGCTACGGCATCACTAGATTTTGCAAAATCTGTGCATCCGAGCTGCTGAGACTCTTTCACCAACTGAGTAAGCTCATGGATGCGCCTCAAAATAACCGATGTCTCATCGGTCAGAATAGAAACAGAAGGACTGGCCACCGAAGGAGGAATCGGTGCCGTAGGTGCAAGTACAGCCGCAGGTGTGATCGCTGGAGTCTATAGTGGAGGTAGTGGTATCTGCGCCCCATATCTATTGTACCACTCCTGCCACTGTCTCAAGGCATCGAGTGATAGTAGAGGAATCTCGGCTATAATAGCCAATGGAGGTGCTGGGGGTGGCGCTGGTGAGCGTGCTCGAGTAGAGGAAGCATCCTCTAGTACTCGTGGAGCCTCGGGTGCCCTAGGTACATCGGGTACTGGGAGACTCTCGGGTGGTGTGACTTCAGCACCACGCCTACCACGTCTAGATGGGATAATTCTACAAAAAAGAGTATCTTTTTATTAGGTAGAAATCAAGAATTATGGTTAGTTACTAGTAACTAACCCCCAAAAAAGAATTTGAGTTATGAATCAAAGCATTTGAATATGAAATAATGGGTTAGATGCATCATGTATCTAATCCCCCAAAATGGATGAACTTATATGTTTATAATCAAGTATGGGACTTTGAATAACTGTATGAAACTCTCTAATGCATTGAGAACTTTTAATATACTTAGGAAGACTTTTAACTACTATCCTTTGTCTAATCTGGAGTCTCTGATATCAATAGAACTGTCACATCCAGAACCGAGGGTGTGAGCAGCCGCCCGTTACCCTAAATGCCAGCTATATTTTTATAGAAAATCGGACAGAATCTCCCCATATTTTGGAGGTCTCCCAAGTACAATTTGACCTATATAATTCACAACCATCCTGTCAATCAAATAAAAGGGTCATCCTGGCCTCAAGAAAATGAACCAAACCACAGCAGACAACCAGAACAACGCCAGACTTTTTAATTACTACCAGTCCTAGCCACAGACCTCTACTGTCATATCCAACTAGAGCATGAGTAGCTGTCATACCGAGCGGGTCTAAAATTTATACAATATACAACAATTTCCCAAGTAAAAATTTTTAAATGCTTACGGTGCATCAATGCAAGTAAAATGTGGGAGTTTCCCAAACAATGTCCATAATTTATACAATTATCTCATATAAATATATATGGTTAATTACGGATCTCAATATCATGATCTCACAGGGTCGAAATAAAATAAAGACTTCAAATTTTTATTTGAATTAAATCTCACCATCGTGAATATCGAATCCACCAATATGCTACGAAAACCTTTAGAGTCTGTAACGTCGCTCTATCATAGTAATCCTGTCTGAGGAAGGTAAGGAGAGGGGTGAGTATCAGGAAAAATATCCAGTGAGTGAGGGGATTAATATCAAGCATAAATAGTGTGGGTGGACCATTGGAGTGTCAAACAACATTATTCGTAACAATAATTTACATTTCACAACAAAACATGATATGTTTAGCAATTTGAAATTATTTAACCAATTACACAATATCAAGCATATATGTATCCATTCAAAATCAAGTATTATTAAAGCAAGCAAAAAATGATCCTGGCAGGGGTCAACCATGACCAAGGACAAGCGCATCGGGGGTTTTATTATACATAAAGTTTAAAACTCACTCTTTACCCCGACGTTGGCCATGAGTTTGCTGGGGCTAGCTCAACATCGTGTATAGAACCCTGCCCGGTGCTAGACGGTGGCATCACACACATCCTCCCCCTTATGTGGGTTCAACCGGTCGTGCCTATAGCCATTAGACATATGACGTTTGCGGATACCTCCTACAGAAGCGTATCCGAGCAATCTGGTGTCTTTACAAACGCCCTTCGTAACTACAAAATTTATCAAAGAATATCATCTCATCACAAGTGGGCACCCGGCGCATATAGATCATCTCATCACAAATGGGCACCTGGCCCATACAGATCATCAAAACATTTTAAATCCATGTACCAATACAATCATCAAATCATTTCAAATCTATGTCAATGCGACGAAATAAGTTTTGAAATTTTATATCATACGTCAAGTTCATGCATATCGAAACATGTTTTATAAAAAACACGGCAAAAACAAGTTTTACTATTTCATGCAAGAGATTAGAGTTTCAATCACTTTTCTAAGGAGGGTGGTCACTCCATATTTTCCTAAATAAATCCAATCTGACTGTTCAAGTCTCCAAAAAAATTTCCCTAATCAAATCATCACAATTTAATATCAAACAAAAACCTAATAAGGGATTTTCAATTTTTCTTTCCAATTTAATACAACTCTAAATTTATACAATCTCATTTCTAGATTCCCGTTTCATCAATTCCAAATCATTTGACTCACAAATGATTAAATTTCTAATATTTCTCATTTTTCCTAATTTTTCTCGAATTAAACATATTTCAGAATATATATGAATATAGCTTCTGATTCTAAATTCAATCTAAATTCGACAAAATCAATTCAAATGTTGAAGTGATTGCATTTCTCTCACCTAGGTTTCCTCAAATCTCATACCTAACTTTCGTTCGTTCGTCGAATTGGTCTAAAATATGTAATATTTTCATATTTGAAACTATGTTAGCAACTAACTCAAATTCTAAGCACCAAACCCTAAAACTACAACCAACGCAGCCGTTACCTGTAGTGAAGAAGTCGAGACCTATTGTTCGGGGGTCAGTTGATGACTGCGGTTTGGGCTTCAACTGAGGTTGCAGCAAAGGGGCCCACGCGCAGGAGAGCTCTCGAAGGAGAGAACAAATCACAGGCTCGTGGGCTGTTGCGGGCTCGCGGGCTATTAAGGGCTCATGGGCTGTCGCAGGCTCGCAAATTGTCACAGACTCGCGGACCATCGCAAGCTCGTGGGCTGGTGGGCTCACAGGCTGGCATGCTCGCTGGCTGGCTCGCTCACAGGCTGAGGCGCGTACTCGCGAGCTGGACTGCAGTCGCACGCTCACAGAAGGTCGCGCGCTGTAGCGCGCTTACACGGGGAAGCTCGCGTGCTGTAGCGCGCTTACACGGGGAAGCTCGCGCTGAGGCGTACTCGAGCGGGGAAGATCGCACTGTGGTGCACTCGTGGGAAGGCTGCGCTCGCGGGAGGGAGGAGCAGTAGAGAGAGAGCGGCGGAGGGAGGCGAAGTCGAGGAGAGAGAGAGAGCGACAGCGAGAGAGAGAAAGGGGGAGTGAGAGTAGTAAAGAGGGAGAGACGAGAGGTGGTGAGCGACAGCAATGGCGCGTTCGCGGGAGGAAGGAGCAGTGGCGGATTCGGTGGAGAGAGAGAATCGGGAGAGAGGGAAAGAGAGAGAGAGAGAGAGAGAGAGATTAAGGCTTAAAACCCTAAACCAATTTGGGGGGAAAACGCAGCGATTTGGGCAAAACACTGTGTTTTCCTCCTCTTTTTTTTTAAGGTTCCAATTTTTAACAAAATAGGGAATATCTCAAATCAGTAATACGGATACTTTATATATATATATAAAATTTTGATTTAAAACCCCCAAAATCAAAAATCAAAATAAATAAAAATTTCTCTATATATATAACTGAGAAATATTTTTATTTAATTCCTGAATTGAAGTATAATAGTACGGACACTACAGTGTCGGTGTTACAGATCTCACCAATTGATCCAATGTGAGTGTTTATAGATTTTTTGACTTCTCAATTCCTATGGCTTTAGGCTTCCAAGCCTTAGGCAGGCATCTCAGATTACCAGATTTCTTTAGCATTGATGCACAATTATGCTATGTTGTATAAATTCATGCTCAATGCCAATTATACGAGGTTGACAGCCTTAAAATTTGTTTTGTATGCTTTCTTTTCTTTTGGTATCATATTTTTCATTTTGACTGGAACCCAAACAACATCTACTACTTCCATGGGGAATTCAATTTCTACTTCAATGATATCCCACGTGGTTTCATCTTGAGCTATGATGAAATTCCACATCCTTTTCTTCCAGTAGTTATAGTTGCTCCTGTTGAAGAAAGGTGTTCTGTTTGTATAGCAAGCCTCAAAAGGGACATTGTCTCCATTTAGTTCCATGTTGGATCTTTGGTGCTGAAGTTGTTAGGATCTAATTAACACACCCACTATGATACCAATTGAAGAACTAAGGCTTGACAAACTAGAAGGGATGGGTGAATAGGCTGTTGACAGTTTATGGGTTTTTCAAACTTTGAGTTACAAAAACAAAGCACAGGAAAAGGGAGAGAAGAATAATGGACACAAAGAATTATAGTGATTCCACCTTCCCAGTATATGTCCACTCCTAGGCTCCCGTAGGAGCTTCCAATCCACAATTTGTTCCCCAAATAAAACAACCAACTAGGTTCCTAGGCCCTAGTCAAGCCTTTACAAATATTGCTCCCAAACACTCACACTTGACTTTATGGTGCTAACAAATCCCCTTACTAGATTTCACAGCTCTAGCAAATCCTAACCTTTCCAGAAGCCAACTAGGTTTAACAGGTGTTAGTCACACATTACAAGTGTTGCTTATAGAATACTTCCCACTAGCTTTATGTTGCTAGCAAACCCTAACCTCTTTCTCTCTCTCTCTCTCTCTCTCAAACAATTGAATCCCAAATCAAGAAGATCCACTCTTCTTGATCTCTTGCAAGGTTATGAAGAGAAAACATGGTTACAACCTTGAGCTTTGATACTCAGATATAGAGTTTATAGCCCAAAATAAATACAACACTAAAGGATTAAAGAATAATGAAGACCAAGATTGTTGATGATCAATTAATGTACGCAATAGTTCCAAAAGATTATTTGGTCTTCAATATTAGTTGTATTTATAACCTCTTAAGATGACTTAATCGTTAGAGCTTATTCAATGTTGAAACTAGCCATTCGGAGGTTGTTAAAGAATATTAAATGCTCGAACAGCTTTTCTGGAAACTAACCATTACTCATGTGCTAGTTGACTATGCTTCTCTATTAATCGACTACAATTTGAATTTTGCCTTTGTTCCCATATGAGTTAGTGGACTGTTTCTTTCTTCAAAGTTGAATTTTTCTCGACTTTACTTTGTGATTAATTCAAGTACTGGTACTCCAACCTTCAAGAATCAGTACTCGTTGTTGTGTTCCTTTTTCGCTCTTTGATTAGTCAACTGCCACTATCCATGATAGTCGACTACATCTATGCACTTGGTCAGATCTTGGACTTCTGTAAAGTAGAGGATCAGTACTCACATGTCCGACATTTTTTTAGACTTGTTATAGTCGACTTCCTCACTTTGAGATAGTCAACTGCCACTTGAACCTATTTTGATGTATATGCATCGTGATAGTGCAGGGGGCTCAGTGCATGTGGCATAATGCTATGGGCATGTAGCATAATGCTATGGGCATGTAGCATGTATCATGTAGCATTATGCTCTTGGATCTTTTTGCTCTAAGTTATGCAACGCATTCTATTCTAGGAGCAGCAAAAGTCGACTTGCTCTTCTTGTAATAGTCGACTTCCTCATGTTCAAAATATGAGAGTATCGATCCTTGTTGATTTAAGGATCGGTACTTCACCTCCAGACTTAGAATTTTTCTAAGTCAAGAAGAGGTGACTCGACTATGGTAAAACCATTAGTCGACTAAGCCATTTGCTTAATGCAAAAATATATATAGTCATATGCTAGGCTAATGTTATGCTTGTCTCATATTTGTGCTGAGCCTTTGCCATGCCAACGTAGAGCATATGTCAAGCCGTTGTGGCACATGTGTTATTCTATTGTCAAGACTATGTCAAGCATGCGCAATGTGATCATGGCTCAGTCCTTTCTAGATATGTGAGTCGATTATCATTTTTATGCAAATCGACTAGCCTGAACGTCTTATGGATTGATCTAAGTTTTGCTTGTGTTTCGGCATTCATAATATGTGTTATGGCTTTTGTCTCATACGCAATGGCATATGCTTACACTACAAAATTAAAGCACTGTACTGACGATAATTTTTAATGACGGTGACTTTTAGTGACAGTTTTTATGGTTTATAAAGACGCCCTATGACAAAACCGTTGAAAAATATAGGTTTTTTCCAACTGACTAAAATGTCCATGAAGAAAAGTTTATCAATTGTAAGTAAAGCTACCACAACCGTCTGTAAAGCAATATTCAATTGCAATGGTTAAAAATTATTGTCAGTAAATGTAATAGTTTTTTTTGCACGGTTTAAAAATAATCTCAATATAAATTTCTTTTATTATCTATTTAAGAATACCATCTTCATAGGTTTTAGATGTACGGTAACAACAAATTCTACCGTCTTTTAAAACTAGATTTGTTTAAATTCTAATCTATATATTGTAATGTCTGTAAAAACCTAATATTGTTATATTTTTATATCATATATCATTTATATTTGAAAATAATCTAGATAATAAATTATGATAAATTTATGATAGTTGTACTTTAGTAAATAGGTGATAATGATAAGTAGCAGTAGTAGGTTAGTAGGTGGTAAGTAAATGGAAAATGGTTAAGTAAATTTATATAGTGGTAAATTAGTGATAAGTTTGTGATATATAGTCATAGTAAGTAGATGATAAGTGAATAAATAAGTTTATATAGTGGTAAGTTAGTGGTAAGTAGATGGTAAGTGGGTAAATAACTTTATATAGTGATAAGTTTATGATATATAGTCGTGGTAAATAGATAGTAAGTAGATTATAACTAGATGATAAGTGGATAAATAAGTTTATATAGTGGTAAATTAGTAGTAAATAGATGATCATTTGGTAACTAAATTTATATAGTAAGTTAGTGATATATAGTCGTGATAAGTAGATATTAAATAGATGGTAAGTGGATAAGTAAGGTTATATAATGGTAAGTTTGTGATATATAATCGTTTATTTAATCTACTATCATTATATTTATTTCTATTTTTTTATTAATATACATTTATTTAATATTTATTAACATACATTACTTATATACATTAAATAATTTTATAAAATATTTTAATTATTTATACTAATTTAATATTAGCTTATATACATTTTTAAAAATTTTTAAATATATAAAAAATTTTTGAAAAGGTTTATGATTTAATAATTTGAAAATTAAAAATCGAAAAACATCATTTATTTATAAATATTATATTTACTTCAATTTTTAAAAATTTTCTAAATAGTACAAAATTACATATATTAACTTTTATTTTTATTTTATGAAATTTTAAAAAACTATATAACACTATTTCCCTAAATTTTATATAGTATCGAGATTTTATAAATTGTAAAAATATCATTAATTTTTCAAAATTTTCTAGATTTCAATTTTTAACAATATATTTTAAATTTCTTATAACAATTAATTTTTAATGTGAAATTTAATTTATTATAATAATATAATTTTAATATAGTGCTCTCAGGGACCTAGCATAGCGGGCACCCGACCATGCCAGCATGGCCGCCGCGCATGCCAAGCAGGTGCTTGCATTTGTCACCGTACACGGCATGCACTCATGCAAGGTATGTCATAGCATACGCGCGCCACATACACTCATGATAATTGTCACGGGATATAGTAAATCATATAATTTCGTTAAATCTAATTTTATTTTTATTTATATTTCTACTATTATATTTTATCATTTTTTTATTTCCATTATTTTATTTCATTTTATCATTTTTATTTCCATTATTCTATTTCATTTAATTTTATTGTGTATGTTTTTTTTTCTAATTTTTTGTTTTTCTAATAAGTATGAAATTTAAATTATAATATATTAATAATTTAAAAAATATATATATTTAATCACAAATATTTGCCCTTCAAAATATATAAAATTAATAAATTATAATTCATTCATAACATTCAATTTAAATATCATTCATTGGATTCGAATATGTTAAAATCGCAATAAAAATAATTCAAAGAGAATACAAAACGAAAAAAAAAATGCTCCCAGAAAAAGAAAAAAATAGGGGTGAGAGTGAGATAGGAAAAAAAAACGTGAGAGTGAAATAGGGAGGTAAAAAAAAGTGAGATTGAGATTGATAGGAAGAAAATAAAAAATAAAAAATAAAAAAAAATAAAAACTTATGCATGGGTGTTGTGGATTAATGGTTAAAATTTCAAATATTCAATTTTGTCATGGGTTCGAATCCGGATGCCTCCAACACTTTGTTCTTTTTTTGCATAAATAAAAGGAAGCTGAGCAATCAAGTGCGGGGAAACTAAGCAAGCAAGCGCCCGTGCTTGCACGGGGAGCTTGCCTACGCGGGCGTCGGCGTGAGCATGGGCAGACTCCAGTGCAAGCCCTCGCATGCGCGCCTGCCTGTGCACAACGCCTACCTATGTGGCGTTACGTGGGGAGCTTGCCTACGCGGGGCTGGCATGAGCATGGGCAGGCTCCAGTGCAAGCGCTCGCATGCGCACCTGCCTATGCATAGCACCTACCTATGTGGGTACCCGTAGCAGGCTAGCACGGTGTAGGCAAACAATATTTAAATTGTTTAAATTACTATTAATTTTATTTAAATTAATAATGATAAAAATTAAGAAAATTATTTACAGTTTAGAGAACCCAATTATTTAAAATTATTATTTAAAATTATTAATATTAACACCGTTTGAAATATTATTTCACATGTAAAATAATTAATTAAGTTATATAATATAATATTAATAATAATTACATGATTATTATACAAATATTATATTATGAAAAAGTACATTAGCTCAATGATTTGATCTAAATTGATAAATTTATAATATAATTTATAATAATATAATTATTATATTATTTGTCTTCCAAAATATTTTCAAAATTTTTGCAAAATTTTTGTACTTCCGCTGTAATAATCTCTCTCTATTTTCATAAACAAATTTTGAAAATAAGTTTTTACAAACTTTTTCCTTTTCTACACCAATTTTCTGAAAATTTTCTATTTTAATATTAAATCTCAAATTAAAATAAAAATAATATGTTTATTTTTTAAAACTTGGGTAATATGTTGGATGATGGAGTTTGTTCGACTGAATTTGGAGTAGTTGTGATTCTTCGTATAATGCTCATCCGTTATTCTTTCAAATATCCATGATAAAACTTTACAAAGTGTGAGTGAGATGTTTAAATGAGTTAGGAAAGAAGAGTTTTCAAGAGAAGGATGGAGAAATTTTGATGGTGGATAAAATTTTATAAAGTATAAGTGAGATGTTTAAATGAGTTAGGGGAGAAGAACTTTGAAGGGAATGATGGAGAAATTTTGATAGTAGAGGTTTCATCTGTATTGAATTTATAATATATTATTTTTACAAACAAATTTTTAAAATCTCGCTTTCGCGCTTTTTCTCCCGCCTCTTTTTTCATTACCGCGTTTTTTAATTTCTCACAATTTTTTTATACTTTTAATTAATACCGTCTTGTGATTTTTACTACTTACGAAGTACTTACTAACTATTTACTAACTAGTTACTACATTTCATAATTTTTTGACCATTTTTTCTCTCTTTTTTTCTTAGTCACCATATTATTATACTCATTGCCTCAATTTCTCCATGGTTCTCATGCAATGTAATTGTTAGAATTAATTTTTAGAACTTGTTAAATTTTTCATATCTATACTCTTACAATTCATTATAAATAGTAGAATATTCGTGGTTTGTCTTGTCAGATTAATCTAATTAAACAAATGATTAAATCTAGTTTTCACTTAAATTTTCATATCAAAATACTAATTATACTATTTTCATTTGTTAGTATCATTATACTCATTTATTACATGATCACTAAACCACATAGTAAAGTTTTTACTATGATTTACTATAAAGTTTCAATATTTAACTTCTTCCATAATTGATTTGTTCTTCAAACATATTGCATTCATTTCATATGAAACAGTACATAGGATATTAGAGTTTAATATAGTTTAATATTAATATATATATATGACAGTATATATTTACACTTGCAATTGAGTCATTATTGAGTAGTATGTATTGAATAATATGTATTTATAGTATTTGTCATATCTTTTAAGAATAATATTTTAAAAAATAATATCAAGTCATGTAACAATAAATTTAAAATTGTACTATCCACTAACAATATCCATCTCACCCACTAACAACTGATATGATATGATAGAATAAACATTTGTTCAATTGTTCAATTACCATTGTTGACATTTAGGTACCAAGATAAAGTTTAATGTTGCTAGGGGCGAAGATAAAATTTATGTTGCACTAGTAACATTATTATTGGATAGATACTCAAGGCGAAATTTAATATAGTTCAATGATTAAAGTAACCAATCTTAGAAAAACACAATTGATGTTTAGGTAATACCTCTTGGTTTATCCCGTTAGTTCTACAAGTAGTTTAACAAAATTTGACAATAAAGTAATTCAAACTTTTCATCCCAATTTTGTTAAATGCAGAATATCATATACTATGAATTTTATTTTTCAAGCGGTTTGATTAATTTTGTTAAATCCATTATATCATCTTCCAACCATCATGTAATGAAACAATGAATTTTATTTAAATTTGATAGTAAGATGGTTTGATTTTCCTAACACAAAGTCAATTTAATTTAATGATTGTTTTATATTATTTTTGTTTAAATAGAAGCAAGCAAAGAGAGTAAAAAAGAAAAAAAAAAAGAAATAGACATATAGCAAGTAAGTAACATGATAATTTGGCGTAAAAACTAAATTTTTCACAGTTGAACCAAAAAACAAATAAAAAATTTTGACGGTTGATTGATACCAAAATGTAAAATGTTTTTGAAACTTTAACAAAATTTACCGTCCAATTTTTGTGAAAATTGCTTAATTGATTAAATATTATTATAATTTTTAAATAATAATATTAATAATTTAAAATAATAATATATAAATTACTAATTTAATAATATACTAATTTTCGCGAGCGCTTCCATGCGTGCATGCCCCATGCTAGGGGAGCCCGCGTTGGCATGGCCGGGCACCCGCGCAGACGTTTGCATGCGTTGTTGCCCTGCGCATAGGCATATGCCACCCATGCCATGCGGGCGCCCACGCACATATTCGCATGGGCTACCATGTATGTTGCGTAGGTACCCTTGTAGGCATGCGTCATGGGCTGAGCACCGCTCTTTCAATCAATAATGCTATAATTAATATATAAAAAATTTTAAATATGAATTATGTAAAATAATGGTATAATTAATATTATTAATTTAAATAATGTAATAATATGAGAGTAACGGTTTTTAATGTAATTTCGTAATAATATTATAATATAATATAGCATTGTAACAATGTTGTAATGTTGTAGTAATAGTTGGTAACAGAAACAAAAATACAAAATCTTTGATGATGTAAAAAAGAAAGAGCGATAAATTAAGATGAAATTAAACTCTAAGATGTTAAAAACTTGATAATCTAAAGGCGGTAAAAAGGTTAAAAAAAAGTGGGAAAAATTGACGGATTTTTGAAAATTTTGAAAATTTTGTTGGGTGGTGAAATAAACCAAATATTCTATAAATCATTCTCTCTAAACTCTCTTTTTCTTCCTCCCTTCAAAACCTCTCCTCTCCCCTTAAAGCTCTCGCTTGTGAATCAACTAAAATTTTTGTGAAGCAAGTAATTACATATTTTTAAAAAATAAAATTTGAATTATATTATATTTTAAAATATTTTAAATTTTCACACCTTGTGCTCATTTTGAATAAATTAAACGAAAGATGAGTATTTTTACTGACCATGAAGAGTCACAACCATCCCAGAGCAACTTGACTTTGAAGAAACTCAATCATCCGGTTTAGTACAGATTTAAATACGAATGTTATTTCTTTATTTTCACACAATATTACTAATTTCAATTTCATTTTTGTTTTTGAATAATAATCCAAATTATTTGTATTCTTAACTCCCAACTAACAATTATTATCTCAACGTGACTATATCACAAAGATAATATTTTTATTTATAACAATTTTTATTTTTATGAATGAATTGACATATTCCCTCCAGAAAAGATAATATTTTTTTATAACCCTTTTTTATGAATAGATTGACATAAAAGTTGATGCTGTGACTGAAATATTTTTGGGGTAGAAAATATGCTGAAGAGAAGAAAAGATATATAATTATTTGATATGTAATATTTTTTTTCTTATTCTATTAATATATCAATCATTCTCAATAATATAACCTGTTTTATTATTTTAGTAATTTCTTTATTTTATAGTTTATAATATTTCCTAAAATGTCAGTATATGTGGTAATCGTACAGTATGTGATAACTGATGAAATAGTAACATTTGCTAACGGATAAATGATTGTAATAACCGATATAACATATAAACATATGTACTAACCGACTATAAATGACTAACCAACAATAAAAAGTATCAATTGTGGTAATTAGTGGTAATCGAGTGGTAACCAATGATAAAAGTTATAATATTTCCTAACATACGAATAACTGTCTCTAAATGACAGTTATATTTCTTAACAGTTATATGGTAACCGACGATAAAAGATAATACTTATGTTAACCGAGTGATAATAACCGAGTCGTAACCGAGTGATAATCAAAATCAAGTAGTAACTAAGTCGTAACCAAGTAGTAATCGAATAGTAACTGATGATAAAATATGGTAATTTTTATCCATACTTAGCGTAATTTTATCAACATTTTCTAACCGTCACTATAAATATATGACATGCTCCAATAATGATTAAAATTATCGGTATAAATCTATCCCGACTGGTATATAGCCGACTAAAATCCTATCTGTTCGAGAAGAATCTGCCAACGATTTTAGTTGATTTACCGGACGGTTTTCGTCCGTCTAAATAAGTCATTTATTTTGTAGTGTTAGTAAGCTAACACATATATGTTAACTAACTTGTAAGTGCAAGTCGACTATGAATTTTTAGTGTCGACTATAATGTGTCATATTCTCATTTTGACCATTATCATTCTACCATTTGCATTTAAAATTTGATCATTATAGCTAGGTTAGCAGTGATAGTTGACTAGGTGAATAAGTTAGTTAATTGGTGTACGATATCATACTTGACTTAGGCTTCTATGTATTTAGGCAAGTCCACTACTATATTGCTGTAGTCGACTATGCTTCTGCTGTGAGTGTTTTGTATGATATGTTTCAAATCTAAACCATTTCTATTTTCGCATAATTTAATATTTCATTAGTCCAACATGGTCTTTTCATCACTATATACTCTGTCCTCATTTTTTGCTCATCTTTAAAATTCATTTTTACCAACACTATAAAATCTCTGTATCCCTTATGCTTTCCTCAATCTCCTTCTAAAACCCAAAAAAAAGTTTTAAAGTGTCAAAATAACTTATTCACTGCCTCTATGTTGTTACAAACCGATTCTTCATTCTTCCCTCTCTCTCTATCTCACTCTCTCTAGCTTACTCTCTCACTCTCTCCATTTCTCTTTCCCTCCCTCTCTCTCTCTCATTCTCGCTAGCTCACTCTCTCACTCTCTCTCATTCTCTTTTCCCCTTCCTCTCTCACACTCTTTGGCTTACTCTCTCAGTCTCTCCCTTTCACTTTCACTCCTAACTCTTACTCTCTCATGCTCACTCTCTCAGTCTCTCCCTTTCTCTCTCCTCGTCCCTCTCTCACTCTCTTTGGCTTACTCTCTTAGTTTTTCCTTATCTCTTTCCCTCCCTCTCTCCCTCTTACTCTCTCATTCTCTCCCTTTCTCTTTCCCTCTCACTCTTTTTCTTACTCCCTCTAGCTCACTCTCTCACTCTCTTACTTTCTCCCTTCCTCTTTCCTTCCCTCCCTCTCTCACTCTTTCTAGCTCACTCTCTCATTCTCTCATTCTCTCATTCTCTCATTCTCTCCCTTTTTCTTTCCATTCCTCTAACTTTTGCATTCTCTAGTGCTTTTTCTTTGTCTCTCCCTTTCTCTTTCCCTCCTTCGCTCTCTTATTCTCTCTCTTTCACTCTCTCACTCTCTCCCTTTCTCTTTCTCTCCCTCTCTCTGGCTCTCTCTTAGTCTCTTTAGCTCACCCTCACACACTCCCCTTTTCTCTTTCCCTTACTCCCTCTGGCCCACTCTATTACTTTCTTACTTTCTCTTTCCCTCCCTCTCTCGCTCTCTATGGCTCGCTCAGTCAGTCTTTCCCTTTCTCTTTCCCTCCTTCTCTCTCTCACTCTCTCGGGCTCACTTTCTCAGCCTCTTGCATTCTCTTTCCTCCCTCCCTCTCTCAGTCTCTCCCTTTCCCTTTCCATTCTTCGCTCTCTTACTCTCTCAGGAGAACTCTCTCATTCTCTCCCTTTCTCTTTCCCTCCCTTTCTCTCACTCTCTCTAGCTCACTCTCTTAGTCTCTCCTTTTCTCTTTCCCTCTCTTTCTCTTACTCTCTCCCTTTCGTCTTTCCCTTCCTCCCTTTCTTACTTTCTCTGGCTCACTCTCTTAATCTCTACCTTTCTCTTTCCCACCTTCTTTCTCTCACTCTTTGAGGTTCACTCTCTCAGTCTCTCTGTTTTTCTTTTCCTCACTCTCTCTCTAACTTTCTCTGGCTCACTCATTTAGTCTTTCCTTTTCTCTTTCCTTCTCTCTCTCTCTCTCTCTCCCCCTTACTCTTTCTAGCTCACTCACAATCTCTCCCTTTCTCTTTCCCTCCCTCTCTCTGTCACTCTCTCGAGTTCACTCTCTTAGTCTCTCAGTCTTAGTCTTAGCCACCACCAAAAATCATTAGCATTCAATAGAAACAACCGGGTCTTTTTGTGTCACACAGTGCCAAAGCATGCAACATCAAACAAGCATACTTTGGCATGACACACACAAAATGTCAAATAGAACAAAACACAAGAGAAAGCTCAATACAGATTGACATATATGTAAACAAAATTTATTCATTACCCTAATTTTTCCCTAATTTTGCCCTAGTTTCGCTTTAATTTTACCCTAATTTTTCCCTAATCTTTTCTATCCTAAACTCTAATCATATATGGGTATCCAAAAACCTTAATACATTAATCAATTATTGCAGAAATTTGAAGAACTCACCCCTAGCAAAAGTGGTGCCCGTTGTGAGGAGAGAGGGAGCAGATTTTCCTCCTATAGAAGATAGTCTTCGCAGCACAACCCACCTCTTACCATCTTCCTTTAACAACGGGTTAGAATGGTCTTGTCAAATTGGCCAGCGAGTCTCACATTCAGCAATGACAGCAACTGTAGGAAGCAGGAGAGAAGAAATAGAAAAGAGAGCGAAGAGGATAGAAGAGAGGGATATGGCATTTTGAAAAGCCATTTCTAATGTTTTTCTCGAAAAAGTTAGGAAGCATGTCAACATTTTTAAGTAAAACCATCAACGTATCTTTCATGATGTTTCATAGGAACGTCATGAAAGGTTTTCACTGATTCTAATTTTTGGGTTATTTTCTTTTACTGATGTTTTTTTCTCTTAAACATCGAAAATATTTACTATTCCAATGTTTTTTACAATAAACGATGTGAAGTTAAAAATATTTATAATGAAATCTTAAACATCAAGAAAAGCCTTATATTTTTGTAGTGGACATAGTAACTAACAAAGATTCTTATGAATGAAACTAAAATAATTACTATTTCCTCGCAACTATTCATTAACTAAAAAAGTGATTACGCACAAGCTGAAGCCTGAAGTTACTCCGTCTTTTTAGAATATTAGAACCCTATTCGAAGCATTGATATAAGAAAAATACATTAATTGGGCCACTATACACTCGTTCCGGGAATTATAGGAACCTGTTTGACAAATTGAGCTTAACTAATGAAATTATTTATTTTCATAAAAACCAATATTTTATAGTATGTCTGTAATTTTTATACTAGGAATTTTACTTTATTTTAAGTGAATTTAATTTCAATTTTTTTGGCTTAGAAGGAAGTAACTTCTTTGTGGCCCCTAGAAAGTGACAAATGGTGCGACACCTTTTAGAAAGCTGCTTCAAAAACATTAATCAGGTTTTACTTTACTGTCGCTAATAAAATAAAGCCTAAGGATGGTACTTCAGTCATTAAAAGCAGGACTCTTCGTTTTTACCAGTTCCATTAACCATTTTTGATTTGAGAGAGAGAGAGAGTCTGTCACGTGAGAGCGAGGGTGTGCTCACGTGTAGAAAAGATCTGGCGCAGCAACACTTATTCATGCAAAATTTACAGTGGTATGAATAATGATCGTTTGTATTGTTATGGGAGTGGGGAGGATGTTTTTTTGTTTTCTCTGTATGGGCTCAAATTATCAAGCATCACTGATTGGGTCTTCAGCTCCTAATCTGTCCCCACTCCCACGTTCTCTCTCTCTCTCTCTCTCTCTCTCTCTCTCTCTCTCTCTCTCTCTCTCTCTCTCTCTCTCTTTCTCTCTCTCTATCTCTCGAAAAGAACCTTTGCCACAAACGTTACCTTGTAGAATGACCTCATATAACCTGGCTAAAAAGTTAGGAGCTTAAAGCTTAAATGCTTAAAAGCCCTTAAAAGAAAAGCTGATACCAAACATCCTTTATTACTCACACTTCTCTCTCTCTCTCTCTCTCTTTCTCTCTCTCTCTCTAAAGATAAACATAACCCTCTAAGCTTGAACAGAGGCAGAAAGAATACATCCATGCTAGGCAAAACCATTTCTGTTATTCCTCCTCCTGATCGTCATGAACCTCTTAATTCCTTCACAACCAAAAGAAAAAGAAGACCGGCTGGTACTCCTGGTGAGCCAAAATCTCTCTCTCTCTCTCTCTCTCTCTCTCATAGGTGCAATATCTAATTTATGTCTATGTATAAAATAGATCCAGATGCAGAAGTAGTGTCTCTCTCCCCAAAGACTTTATTAGAATCAGACCGCTATGTATGCGAGATCTGTAATCAAGGATTCCAGAGAGAGCAAAATCTTCAGATGCATAAGCGAAGACACAGGGTACCCTGGAAATTGCTGAAGAGATCGGATGGCAATTCATCGGAGACGATGAAGAAGAGAGTATATGTGTGTCCGGAACCCACGTGCTTACACCATGATCCGAGTCACGCGCTTGGTGATCTTGTAGGGATTAAGAAGCATTACAGAAGAAAACACAGTGATCACAAGCAGTGGGTATGTGAAAAGTGTTCTAAGGGTTATGCCGTTCAGTCTGATTATAAGGCTCATCTCAAGACTTGCGGTACTAGAGGTCATTCTTGTGACTGTGGCCGTGTCTTTTCCAGGTTTCAAATAATCTTCTCTCTCTCTCTCTCAGATTTGAAGATTAAGTTGATTTATCTGAAATTTTCTCTTTCTCTTTATTAGAAAGAAGAAAAGGAGAGATTCTTCTCCTTTTTATTAAAACCCTAAAATTCCAAAAAGAACGCTAAGCGAACTCATTAATAAAATTGAAGCCTATGCCAGCATCTTAATTTTCATTTATTTTTTCAACATATTCTGGAAGTAGTTCTTATGATTCTTGATTTTCTCAAACATTCAATTCTTTCGTTTATGCCATTCAATGCTCTCTTCATCAAAACCCATGAAGGAACTTTCATATTATACTGCATGACTGTGCCCCATATTTTTCCTTTTTCAGTTTCTTAGTTCTTTTTGCACTTGGTCATAATCCAATCTTAGGATCAGACCTATTATTTATTTTTTATTGTTTGTTTCTCACTAACCCTACAAGAAGAAATCCCATTCACCACTTTGACTTGGTTTTAATTAAAAAAAGAATTAATTGAATCATTCCATAAATAAAATTTTTGTCCTTTCAGAGTTGAAAGTTTCATTGAACATCAAGACACTTGCAATCTTAGGAGAGTCCAGCCTGAGTCGCACTTCAATCCATTGCAGCCGGCCTCATCTTCTCAGACAGCTTCAAGCACTAGCCCTTCAAATGACACCAACTTTTCTGCCTCTCCTTTGCCGTGGTTGACCAAGTCAAAGCGAATGGAATCTATTTTCTTAATTCCTGATAATCCTTACAATGACTCCCCAACAAATGATTCGCAAGTACCACGCAATCTTGAGCTCCAGCTCCTCATGCCTAATAACCCATTAAACATTGAAGACCATGCAACAAACCTGAGACTCTCCCTAGGATCATCATGCGAAAACGAGCGTGAAATAAGGCAAAAGAGTGCTGCAGACACGACAATGGAAGCGACGAGATTGAAAGAGGTAGCATGTGAGCAATTTAAGTTGGCTATGGCAGAGAAGGCTTTCGCAGAAGAAGCTAGACAGCAAGCGAAAAAACATATTGAGTTAGCTGAGCTAGATTATGAAAATGCTAGAAGAATTCGCCAACAAGCACTACAAGAGCTCAAAATGGCACAGAGTTTGAAGGAGCAAGCAACAAAGAGAGTTAGCTCCACTCTTTTGCAGGTAACTTGTCAAGCATGCAAGCAACTGTTTCAAACAAACACAGAAGATACTTCTGTTTCTATGAGTTACATCTCGTATGCATCCATAAGTGAAGGTGGTGAAGAGTAGAATTTAGCACAAATCTCTTTAAACGAGGATTGGGGGGAAAAAAAGTACTGTCCCTTCTTCTTTCTCTCTCACCATTATAATTTGAATTTACTCTATTGATGGTTTGGTATTTCTTCAAACTTTTCATTAACTCTGCTGTTCGGCGATATCAAATGAAGGTGTGAGTGTGGTTCTTGAGCCAATCTATTGTGGGTTTTTTCATTCACATATAAATATTACTTTATTTTATTTTTATTTTGGATTATTATGACATAAATGTTGTCACCATTTGGATTTTTTTTGGTTGGGGGGTGTTTGTTCATAGTATATACTCGTTGTGATAATAGTCTTTCGCCACCTCGAATTTCATTGTTCTGGTGTCAAATATGGTTATTGGAAAACTCAATTATCCTATATATTTTTTTCTTTTCTGCTTGGCAATATGGTGAGCAAGAAGATTCAAACCCAGATCTTTTCGGGTTTTAAGTCATCCAGGTTACTATTTATTTATGGTTTCATAGAATTTCAATTTATTTGACTGTTTGGTCTAAATCGCATACTTGTCGTCCATGTATAATTGTTAAAAGCATAAAATATCTAATGACCAAATTTGCAATCATGACAAAATTTGGAAGGTTTCTCTTGTTTCATTTATTTGGAGGAAATGAGAAATGCTTGGAAACTCGATCATTGTTTTGCTGAATATGTACTTCTCAATTATTATATGTACCATGCACCAACTTACATAATTAGTCTCCTGCCCAATAATCATCACTGCTAGCCAAATACTTCAGCTGTACATTTGGTGTATCGTTTTTTCTCTGAACCCATGCTATTATCTTTTTGACATTTTCTTTCTCGAATATATTAAAAAATTATGTGCTAATATTGAATTATTATTGAATAATTCTTCTCTACACGAGTTGATAGAAATTTTTGTTATACGAATCCCTTTTGTTAAAATATATTATGCAAATCCCCAAAGGAACAACTTAGTTATCACAACCTTCACATCCAATTTTATGATTCAAAATTTAAATATCGTATAACAAAAAATATATATATTATATATCAAAATTAAATTAATAATATATAATATATTCTAACTGATTTTTTTTTATGGAATATTCTAACGATTTCAAAACACATAAACTCATGAAATAAAGTATATGTATTTTTAAAAGACAATAATTTTCCATACCCTTAGCATTTTTTATTTATGAGACAAAACCTCAATCATAAGTTTTATGACTCGAGTTTCCGACAACCATTGAACGTTTTCTTTGACAATTGCCCCCTAAAATAATAACAAATGCGATAATAATTTTCCTTATAATATAAATGTCCTTCACCCATAGAATGGTCAAAAGGATGTGCCCAAAACTTAACTGAGTTTCCAACTTGATGCTGTGCCACTTAGCCAATATGTTAGCTCGAACAGCTAGACGATTACTTCTTGTTGAGAAGCACAGAATTTGATTTAGCAAAATATGGTCGCCCAATAATTAAAGTAAAATCATAAAGCTTTTGAGTCCATAATTTATGAATTATATTTAATTATATTTTTTATAATAAGTATTAGTTACATGGGTATGAATAATTAATACTTGGAGTAAGTTTTATTTTTTAAAAAATCCTAATTTTGATGTTGAAAAAAAAAAGTTCTCCAAAATATCAAATTTACGAATTTGAGTGATTTTCAAAATTTGACCAGTCACATTAGGATTACATCTTTTGTATGTGATTTACAAAAAAAAAAAAAAAAAAAAAAAAAAAAAAAAAAAAAAATTCCGTCATGCCAATATAATCACTCAAAACCCCTAAGGCTTAAAATAATTTTGTAAGGAGTCCGAAATTAAGGATTTGTTTTTTTCCTTCTCAATATCTAAATTAAAATTTTCGTGATTTTCAACATATGAGTGGCATTTCTAGTTTCTACCTTTGAATTCATTGTCCTCTAATAGTAACAAATTTTCAAATCTGTGTTCTACCTTAAGGCCAGGACCTTTGACACCTGCAAAACTTTGAAGTCATTTGAATAATCATTCGACTCAAAGGTCAAATATGTAAAATCTAAGTGCAACAACGGTATTGTATCCCAGATGAAAATCATCAACTAAGTAATGGCAACAAAGTTCGAAAAAATGTCGAAAAAAAGTCCTTTTTCTTTAGTGTAACTCCATTAATATTAGAAATTTTAGAACTGTTATTGAAATGTTCTAAGCGACCACTCATTTAGAGAGTATGAAGACAAAGAACTACAGTTAAGAGTTTTGTAATTTACTGCTTTTAGGTCCTTCTTAATTGTTTGTTTTCTTTTGATGGATTTTTCTTTTAAATGTTTTCATGGTTTAGGGTATTATTTCCTTTCTTAGCTTTTCGTAAAAGTTGTCCTTGTTTATCCCAAAGAAAGAAACATAATTCTTCTCACATTTTATTAACATAAGGTCAAATGAAAATGAATATCCAATCCGAGGAATCAAAGTTCATATATATATATATATATATATATATATATAAAGACCTTTTTTTAGTAGCTGTTTTTGGTGAATTTTCATCTTGATTTATATTATTATCTTGATGCTTTATGTCTTGTCAATCTTTTGAGAAATTATCGAGCAAAGTAAGCAAAACAATCCCATTACACTATAAACTCAAATAACAATATATTATTCTCTAACATTGAAAGCATTTTCTATTATATTTCTCAAAATTTTCTTTTCTCGTTAGTTTCCTTTATTCTGTATAAAATGGAGTAATTCTACCATATGTAATTATTTAGGAGGCAAAAACCATGAGGTTGATCTCTTTTGGGTACCTTTAAAGTTTAGAACTTTTTGACTTTGAATACCATTAGTAGTATTATGAGAGAGGGAGAAAGAGGGGGGAGGGAGAGTCTGTGTGTGGAGAGAGAGAGAGAGAGAGAGACAGAGAGAGAGAGAGAGTCGTTTTCATGGCATTTCGTTTTCTTCTTTAAATAATAATAAAGTCGCCATGTTTTTCAGTGCCATAGTTGAAATGGTTCGTGCAGGCACTCGTCCCTCTCAACTAAATACAACACTCAAATACGCAATCCTTTTTCTTTATCACATCTCTCTCTCTCTCTCCTCACTTATCAAGAAATCAGCAGGGGGTGGTCATGGTCAGGCAGACAACCGCACAGAACCTTTTTCATTTCATTTATTTTATTTATGGACCATTCAACTCAGCGACCCGTTGTTGAATTCATTTTGAATGACTCAGTGAATGGAAAAAATCATACAAATCCAATCCCCCCCCCCCAAAAATAAAAAGAAAAAAAAAAGAAAAGGAAAACTACCGACTCTTCCCTGTGCCTAAATTTCATTTTCTTTTTTATTCTTTCACAGTTCAGACCAAAACAAAAGCGATGCCCACCAAAAGGGTTAGTGTTTCCTTTGCTTTCTCTTGGGACCACGTACCTTCTTTACCCCACCTTTTAATGTGTGCTGTTTTCCCCCTTTTTCATCTTTTACCCACTCGAAAGCCTCTCTTGCTTTGATTTAACCCCTTTGAGTTTGAGCGGTAATTTTGTAACTTCACTTATATCTTGCAATTATTATTTTCAAAATTAAATATGTATATTAAAAATATATAACATCATTTGCAATTAATAATATAAAGGCATTTCGTATTCTCATTTATCTTTTTGGTCGAGAGAAGCACCAAGCACCAAACCTCAAAGCTCAAGCACCAAGCGCCAAAGCTTAAAACTCGGAGATCAAACGTGTTTCTGGGGAATAAAAGCAGATAGTTTAATGAGCAAGAGTTATAGATCTGTTAATCAAATTTTAAGTTCAAAACATGAAAAAAATTGGAAAAACTCCTTTCTTAATTAAACTCGACAATATTCATATTGAATTATTTAAAATATAATTTCGGATTTCAATTGGTTATTACAAGAAAAAAGCTTCGTGAGATGGTCGCTTAATGTGCCTATCCCGCACGAGAAAGTTGGTATAATTAGCGATCTGTGTAAATTTGATCTTATTCACTGCTGCAACCTTCCCTTCCTGCTTATAATGTTCTGTACAAAATTTTAATAACTATAATTTCAAATAAGGTTCACATGCTCAGTGAAATCAGCTGAGAAAGAGATAATTGGAAATAAAAATTCTACCCTTTGTTTTTTTTGTTGATAGAAGCTCTATAACGTTTGTTTAATTGTTCATTTTTTTTTATATTTGACGATAATTCTTTTTCTTTTTTGTATGAAAAAAATGATCCATTTTTTACATACTTTACTATCGAATTCTACAAAAAAAATGGCAAATTCAAATTTTTGTGACGTATTATGTGAAGCCAAACTTATTAGACAATCAAATAGTAAAGAACTCATGTGAAATTGTCTTTTTTGAAATTGAAATTTAGCATTTGATTTTTGTAGATGCGTGTATTTCCATAGTTTTATGACTCTTATGTAACAAAAAAAATTAAAAAAAGGTATTTGATTGTATATAATAATGACGATAATAATAATATTTTTTAAATTGAAATTATATTTTCTGAATATAGGATAATAAAAATTATATTTTTTTGTATAATTATGTGATGCCCACTCAAATGTAAGAACAAAATTTATTTATTTCTGTGCAAAAGCTTTTTTCTTCCCAGTCATTATCTTTAATTCTTTGGTGGCATCTAAAATTTCTTCCATTCAAGTATCCTTCCTACTAAAGCCATTAGCCTTTTAATAAATTTTTGTTAAGTAAACATTAAATTTCTCCGATATCTAATGTTATTGCCCATTAGGGTTTTTACATATTCCTTAATATCTGATTGTTCTAGTTGAACTTCCATAGTACATAACCATTCCTAAAAAGTATATATATATTTTTTTTGGTACCATGATTTGGCTATCACCCAATTCCGAAATTTCATCCCGACTAATCTAGATCGACCGCTGCAGGACCTATTTTGTGGGGGCGAGTCTTCCAACATTGTTGTTTCCGTGCTCAGGGGGAGTCGAACTCCCTATCTGGTTAACGGACGAAAGTATCCATTCCACCTACACCAATAAGTGTTGGTCTAAAAAGAAAATATATGACTTGATAACTATAGAGAGGGCTTTTCTTCTCATGGACATCTAACAGTAGAAAATGATTTTCAACAAAATTTTGCATGAATTGGGTTTTCAATTTCTTGTAGTTTTAAAAAAGAAAAAGTTTAATCAATATACTTTAGTCAATTGTTTCATCCAACTTGAAGCAAAATAGACAAAAGCCAAAGCAATGGTGAAGAAGACAACTTTACAATGGTTTCCTTCCTTCCTCATGTGCATGTTCAATATATATATGGGGCGTATGATGGGTTTTGTGAATCTTATTTGGCTTAAATTTTGTTGTTAAGCCCCAGACCGCTTGCTTTTCTTCTATCCATCAATCATGAGACTTATGAATATCAAGTCCACACTTCTCATTTCTTAGTCAACTCCTTCGATGAACAATTTGGGTCATGGGAGGCAGACAATTGTGTGAAGAGAATATCTTTTTGGTATTATGCGGGGGACTTGTGATGCAAAAGCAGTTTTCTAAGGCTGTAAAGGTCTTATAGTAACAAGGAGAGGAAAAGTTAAAAGGAGATGCGCGACAAATGCTAGGTCCAACTAGGAATGTTGATTTGGGTTGGATAGTGGTCGATATATTATTTTATTAAAATTGTACACAGACTATATATGTATACACACAAATGAATTTGTTAAAAATGTTGTTCCTTATTTTTAAACTCTTTTCACATATAAAAACACACACACACACAGACACACACGCGAAGTTCTTTTTGAAATGTCACCAGAGAAAGGACTTTTCCCATTGTTTAAGCTTTGCAACGTCATTACTTTTCTTTCCCTTACGTTTATTTGAAGAAATGGCCATGTTCGACTTCCACAAGTTAGTTTCTCCCTTTCGTGTAAATATAAAGGCGTTTGGGGTTTGATTTTTTGTCTTACTAAATGTACTTTGGTACAGAGTAACTTTCGTGTAAATATAAAATTCGGACAAAATAGGCCAAATTAAGGTTAACTTAGGGTAAAATAAATTTATATTATGGTAAAATTAGACCAAAAGAAGGCACAATTAGGATAAAGTTAATTTACATTAAGGTAAAATTGGGGTACAATTAGGGTAAAATTAATTTATATTAGTATAAACTTAGAACACAATTAGGGCAAAATTAAATTACATTAGAGTAAAATTTTACCCAAATTAGGGCACAATTAGAGAATTTAATTTATTATAGAATAACATTTGGGCGAATTTAAGGCATTATTAGGGCATATTAATTTATGTTAGGGTAAATTAATTTATACTATGATAACATTAGGGCAATTTAAGACATAATTAGGACACAATTAGAGTAAAATTAATTTATATTAGGATAAAATTATAACAAAAATAATTTATATTAGGGTAAAAGTAAGGTAAATTTAGTGCACAATTAAGAAAAATTATTTTATATATGTTTCCCATTCTTATACACTTGGCATGAATATGATGTCATGGAAACTCTTTGTTTCTACTAATATTCAAATATTTTATCATATTTCTAGTAATATAATGTCATGGAACCTATTTGTTTCTAATTCAACTTGGATTTATTACTAATATGCAGATATGATATTTTAAATAATGGATAAATTTTGGATGCTTATTATTTTGCTGATATAATCGATTAGATGGAGATTCTAACTCAACTTAGATTTGGGATGATGTAATTGAATATTTATATGATGATAGTAGCTTGCTGAATCTAAATGTATCTCTCTATATGTATTTCTTAAACTTGTGTTGTATTGTCCATATTTAGAATTAATGTTAATTAAAATATGTTTCTTATTATTATCTTAAAAAGAACTTTTATATTTGTATTTATAATTTGTTTATTATTTGTTGATTTATTTATAATTATGTCCCAACAAAGAAGGATACTAAGAGGTATAAAGATTGTGAAAATATTTGAAAATCATCACAAGCAGCAATTAATGAGTGCCCAAATATAGATAGAAATGACACTTCACACGAGACCACTTTTGGTAATATAGCACAAAGTTTCATTTATACATATATATATATATATATATATATTCATTTAAAAGTGTAGTTGACAACAATTATTTTGAAAAAAGTTGAAAGTTCTGTTGAGATATCTTTTTGTTATTACTCATTTTGTATCTTTTGATTGTAATTTGATCTTATTTGAGTGCAGATTGCTCAAACAACTTTATAGAAACTAGAAAATGGAGGTATCATTGATGATACATCAATACTATGCAGTAGTTGTACCTCTCCACATGTACAAGGGGTTGTATCTTTTGTGACTAATTTTTGTGATGGGATATTATGTGTAAATTAATTTATAAGATAATGATATAGATACATTTTAACTATTATATACAAACTCGTTTAATTTAATCAAATTGTTGTTTATAACTTCATTTTTGTGATTGAAATTGTGTATACATTATGTTTATAATTGATGGATCATTGGACATATATTATATACACTTTGCGGTCGATGGATGTTTAGAATTATATTTTATGTTTATGGTTAATGGTTGTTTGCTTGATATTTGAAACGCTCTTGATGGATGTTGAGATCATTATGTGCGGATGAAATGTGAAATATAAATGGAGTATGTATATTTTGATTGATGAATGTTTGATAAGCAGATTTGGAGAAGGTTTTTGGTTTCATTTGTAAAAGAATAAAATTTTTAATAATAATTCTAGCTCTTCCCGACGTTTAATACCAAAAAAGGTCACTAAGTACACATAGAATTGCTAACACTTTTTATAAAGAAACATAAGCAAAAATTTCAGCATTTATCGACATTTAATAAAAAAATATCGATAAATACTTTAACTTTCACATACGTTTATTTACAAATATCAGAAAAATCTCACATTTTCCTAACATTTTTCTTGTCAAAATGATGGCAAGTTAAAACGTTTGCCGAAGTTAGAAATGTAAGAACTTTCTAGAACAGCTATAAAACGTTAGGAAACACTACAAAAAAACACGGTTTTAGCCACGGATTTTCGTGACGGAAAAAATTCGTCGCTATTTTGCGACGGATTTAGCGATGAAAAACTTTTTCGTCGCTAATTTGTCACAAAATTTGCAACAAAAAGAAAGTCGTGGCTAAATTCGCGACGGACACATTATTCGTAGCAAAATTCGTCGCTAATTAGTGACGAAAAAATTTTCGTCGCTAAATTCGTCACCAATGGGGGACAAAAAATTTTTTGTTGCAAATTTCGTCGCTAAATATGACAAAAGTTTGCAAAATCTTATAACTAAATTTATCGCAAAATCGTGACAAGTATTTCAAAATTAATGGCTAATTTCATAGTTAAATTTATTCAGTACTCTATTACGAATTATTTTCAGCCATATCTCTCTTTTTGACTAACAAAATGGAGTTTAATACATAGTGAATATTATAATTCTGACAAAATAAATAATTTTCAACAATAAATAATTTATAATCAATCTCCAACAAATAATTTTTTATCAGTCACCATGAAACTCTCAATTTTTGTTCAGATTTGTCCGCGCCAAAAAAGATAAATTCTTTATATTTTCCCGTCAGTATGCAAGGTTTGCAACCCAAAGTATGTAGATTAAATTCTCAAGGTAGCGGATGCTTACAAGGTTTAGAATTTGAGATTTTTTTTCCCTTTTTTATTTCAGTGGCAAACTTCCATCACAAATTGTCTTTCAAACAAATATGAGAACTCTTAGATGGAGTTTTATTTCGTATTTGAACTAACTCATTTCATATTTAAGAAAAGCAGTTGTTCCTTTCATTGTAAAATACAATCAGTTGAATATAAGATGATCCGACTTCCTTTGGTCATTTGGTTGGTTCTACCCATGGTATGAGGTATTGACTCATGTTTTTTTACAAGAATCTCACTTTTCAACAAATAAATTAAATAAGAAATAAATAAAGAGAGTAATAAATAATGAGATAAAAGAAAGAAGTTTAAAATAAAATATTTAGAGAAAATATAAAAAAAATTGGATGGTAATTTTAAAAAAAAAAATTTAGCGACGGAGAAGACAATTCGTCGCTAGGTTAGCGACGGATTTTGTTATCCGTCGCTAGGTTATCGACGGATTTCGTTATCCGTCACTAACTTAGCCACGGAATTCCTCATCCGTTACAAAGACGTTAGCGACAGATAGGGTGATCCGTCGCTAGTAGCGACGGATAGCTCTTCCGTCGCTAAGTTGGCGACGGAATTTACTATCCGTCTCAAACTTAGTGACGGATTTATATCCGTCACTAAGAGCTTCTATATATAATGCGTTGCCCTAATCTTCTCTCTCTCCTCTCGACTGCTTTTCCCTTTTCTTCGCCCGAACACTTCATGAATCGCCTTCCAAGCCTTTGACCTTAAGTTGCTGCATCAGTGCGTGGAATCTAAGTTGTAGTCGCTGTTCTTAAAGGTACTCTGTCTCTCCCTCTCCCTTTCTCTCTTGTTTGAATCCTTGACATAGTGTGGGTTTTCCGACATTAGATATGTTTCCAATGTTGACAATGGTAACAGTTTCTTGTCTGATTCGTAATTCTTGATGGTCGAATCGACAACCCTAACTGTGAGAAAGCATATTAGCAACCTGAATAGTAAAACCTAGGATTGGAAACCCTAACTCGTATATGTAGATTTGAACTTAGATATTTCAGTATATGCGAACTACTGGCCAATTATCCTTATATTTATGGTCTGAGTTTGATGAAAAATTTTACCATTTTTCAAAATTGATTATTGAAGCAGAATTTTTTGAAGTTTTTCATTCGATACCTATTTTTGGCTATGATTTTCTCCCCTCTGCAATCTGAATCTAACGTATGCTACGAGTGTGCTGTGAGTGTGAAAGATTTGTGAAATAAAGGAAGATGGCCTTTCAACGTATGCTAAGTGTTGCATGCATCATTTTTTTTGCCTTCAACCTATTTGATGAAATGAATGTGTGGTGATGTGTACTATCTTTTGGTACAGAATATTGAACAAAGTGCAATTACCTACAAAATACAATTCTTTATATATATAAAATAAATAAATAAACAACCTCCAAAACTGTTAACACCTACAAAAATTATCTTCAAAATAGATATGGACAAGGACACAGGCTGGAATACAAGCTGCAGAAACTTTCAGTTATCTCTTCTAATATGGTAGTGCATATTTTAAGTTTAGTGAGTAACGTGACAGGCTCAAACTTCTATCTATTTGTTGAACATGGTACAATATTTACCCTAAAATTTGAAAAAAGTGTAACCATTTAGTTCCACCTCCCCAAAGAAAGAGTGAGTGTGTGTGAGAGAAAGAGAGAGATAATACCCCATCCATTTCATGAAAAATCACCCTTTGAAGGAAATTATTTTCATGGGAGTATATATATGTATATTGTGGAAAGCATTCTTTGGGAAAAGGTTTTACAAGATCCACTTGCAAACAGATAGTAGAGCAGAAAATGACACAAGGAAAATTTTGCAGTAAGCTGATTTCATGAACTTCTTCTTTTCCTTTTTCCCCCCTTTTCCTTTGGTGTTGAAGGAAAATATTGTCCTTTGACCAGTAGCACCCAAACATTGAAAAACAGGGAAAATTGCTTGCCAAGTAGTTACTTTCTGTGAAACATGTAGTCACTCAATACCAACCATTATAGTTATGGAAGCAAGCATGTTCAACAAAGAGAGAAGCATTTCATTCGGTGAAAACAGGTAAGACTACAATCTAAAAGAGAGAAAAGGCATAAATGACCAACCTGAGACAAATGTTTTCCCATCCCTTGATGTACACCAGCATAACTTGTTCGACCACCATCACTTGCTAGATCCTCCCTTGTGCACCCATTGGGCATGGAGTTTCTCCCCTCATTCTTTGTATACTTTTCTGTACCTGATGATCATACTTGTGCAAAGTGAAAAATTTTGTGCATTCCTTTGCTTTCAGTTTTAGTCACTTGGAGTAAGTGAACTTTGTGGGTATTTAAAATTGTGAATTAAGGCATGGCCTAAAATGGGAACTACATATTTCTTGGTCAATCATGTCCTGGGTCATAATGTTATTTTTATTTAAAAAATTACAAAAGAAAAATATTATATAGAAATTATGTTTTGTAGAAACAAATGAAAATGATATGCTGGTTGAGAATGATGTGTAGTCATATATGTATGATTTTTGTTGATTTGGGCAAACAAGATGGCCTCGTTGATATTTGTTTTTTGCTTGCGATTATCATAGACATAGAGGTTTCGGCTTCACTCCTACGAAAACAAAGTCCAACTTGTATGGGAAAACAACAGTACATGGCATCCGTCCATGTACTAAATCTTAGTAAAATATTTCTTCTTTAACTAAGCCGGTGTAGGAGGTTTGATTGTACTTGGGTTTTCTTATTGTCCATTTACCTATGTTTGTTGCTGATTTCATTTTAATCTTGCTGCAGTGAATCTTTTTACTTAGGATCGTTGCATTGGGGAAAAAGTTTAAAGAAACCCAAGTTCAAGAGTGGCAAGGGTAAATTTACTTTCTTATAGTTACCTAAGAAATACTAGCTACTTTCTGAAACTAGGCTTTATTTCTTTGATAGCCGGGGAATATGCTTGCTTTTTAACATAATTTTGTATTCCCTTATGTTGCCATTTGTTCATTCCATTCAATTCTAAGACACAAGCCTTATTTTACAGTAAATAATTCTTTTAATTTCAGATCCATCAAACATTGTTTTGATTGAGACTGAAGATTAGTTAAACAGTACAATAACCAAAGTTGAAGGTATATTTCTATTTTGTCCTTCTTTCCCAATTCATATTGTATTCAATTAAGAAAATTGCAAGACAACTGACCTTTTTTCCCATGAATCATATCATCATCATCTTCATTTCTTATGAATTTTTTAAAGAATTTTCATTCATATAAGTAATTTGGCTCTTGTTAAAGATTGTGTTTGTTGCATATGTAGATAGTGAAAATGCAAAGCGATAGACTCTGGATGTACAATAAGAACTTACCTGAACGTCAAGGATTGACCGATAAGTTTCGTATTGGATTGGAACAATTTTTGGGTTTCGCTAGTAGTCAAGTTGAGTTCATGGATGGGAATAAGTTAAGGTGTCCATGTAGAAAGTGTAGTAATGGTAAGTTTCAGGAGTCTGATAAAGTTAGAGAACATCTTTGTAGATTTGGTTTTACTCCGAATTACTATAATTGGACCTGTCACGGTGAACCATTTATATCTGAGGAAGAGAATCGAAGAAGTAGACAATTTTTTGTTAGAGCAGATTATAATTACGACCAATTAAACTCATATCAAAGAATGGTGGTTGATGCAACTTGTGAGAATTTTGTTTCCCAATCTAACCATGCAAGTACCAGTTGTGGTCCAATATTTCAACAAGAGTATACTAGTTATGCATTACCATCGGACGAGGTATACAGAACAGCTGTTGATGGAAATGCAAATAATGAGACATTTATGTCCAATCGGTTTGGGGAAGTTTTGGAAGCTGCAGATGAACCTTTGTGGGCAGGTTGTGACAGTCATACAAAGTTATCAGTGACGGCAAGATTGTTAAACATCAAGACAGAGTTTAATGTGTCTGAGGATTGTTTTAACAATTTTATTCAAGTGATTCGAGAAATATTACCTCGTGATCACATCATGCCAGCTGATTTCTACGATATGAAGAAGCTAGTCAAAGACTTGGGTCTTCCAGTGGTAAGGATTGATGTATGTAGTCGGGGTTGTATGTTATATTGGAGAGATAATGAAAATGCCAAATTTTGTAAATTTTGCGGGGAATGTAGGTACAAGAGTAGTGGGAGGACGGGTCGTAACAAGCGTAAACCAAAGAAGCAAATGTTTTACTTGCCCTTAACCCCCCGATTGCAAAGGCTTTATGCATCAAAGGCCACAGCTGAACACATGACTTGGCATGCAAATCATGAAACAAATGAGGGTCTAATGTGTCATCCTTCAGATGCAGAGGGATGGAAACATTTTGACAGAACATATCCTGAGTTTGCAAAAGAGACTCGAAATATTAGATTGGGTCTTTGTGCTGATGGTTTTGCTCCTTTTGGCAAATCAGGAAAAACTCATTCATGTTGGCCAGTTATCTTAACTCCATACAATCTTCCTCCTGGTATGTGTATGAAGACACCATATATGTTTCTCACATTGATCGTGCCTGGACCGCAAAATCCGAAAAAGTTAATAGATATTTATATGCAGCCACTGATTACGGAGTTAAAACAACTATGGGATGAAGGTGTTCCTACATATGATGTCCATGCTGATGAGTGGTTTGTAATCAATGCTTCTCTTCTTTGGACAATAAATGACTTCCCAGCATATGGCATGTTGTCTGGATGGAGTACAGCTGGAATCTTAGGATGTTCGATATGTATGGAGAGATCAAAATCATTCAGATTAAAATATGGTAAGAAAGCCAGCTATTTTGATTGTCACAGACAATTTTTGCCACTAAATCATTCATTCAGAAGGAATAAGGTTGAGTTTATTAAAAATAGGGTTGAAAAAACACCTCCACCATTGAGATTGACCGGTGATCAAATATGGGAGCGAGTGCATAACTTTCCATCAGCTGTGGAAGACCCTAATGGTATGACTGTCGGATATGGAAGTACACATAAATGGACGAAACGAAGTATATTTTGGGAATTACCATATTGGAAGACCCATCTTGTTCGTCATAATCTCGATGTGATGCATGTTGAGAAAAATGTTTTTGATAATGTCATAAATACGATAATGGATGTTCCTGCAAAAACAAAAGACAACTTGAGTGCAAGAAAAGATATGAGAGTTATCTGTAATCGGTCTACACTAGATGTGGATGCAAGCAGTAAGAGACCAAAGCCAAAGGCAGTTTATACATTGAACAAGGATCAGAAACGAATTGTTTGTGAATGGGTTAAATCGTTGCGGTTTCCTGATGGATATGCATCAAATCTTGGGAGATGTGTCGATTTGAAGGAATGCAAGTTGACAGGTTTGAAGAGTCATGATTGTCACATCTTTATGGAAAGACTAATTCCAATTGCGTTGAAGGAACTTCTACCAAATTTTGTATGGGGTGTCATTACAGAGTTGAGCATTTTTTTTCACGACATTTGCTCAACAGTGTTGAACGTATCACACGTGGAGAAACTAGAGAGAGATATTCCGATCATTCTTTGCAACTTAGAAAGGATATTTCCTCCATCATTTTTTGATTCTATGGAACATCTCTTAGTTCACTTACCGTATGGGGCCAAAGTTGGAGGTCCTGTCCAATTTCGATGGATGTATCCTTTTGAGAGGTGAAATATTAATATTATTTCTTTGAAAATTTCAATTCTTAGGGTGTGTGATTAACATAATCCTTTTTTCTTGTTATTACTAGATTTTTATATCATTTGAAGAAAAAAGTGAAAAATAAGGCAAGGGTCGAAGCATCTATTGTTAATGCATATATTGTGGAGGAAGTGACAACGTTTGCATCGTACTATTTTGAGCCTCATGTACAGTGTAAGAGACAAAGAGGGCCCTATCGATCCAAATTCGAAACCATTTTCTATTTTCAACTATCTCGGTCGACCTAATGGAACATGTAACATAAGATATTTAACTGGGCAAGAATTGCGAGCAGCTCATACCTATATTTTATTGAATTGTCCAGATGTGAGACCATATTTCGAGTAAGTATACATTTATGAACATATGTATTTTGTGTGGCTCTGATGTTTATGCAATTTATGAGTGATATTTCATTATAGGATTTTTCAAAATTCATTCTTCGAACTGCATGACAATGAGTTTGATCGTATGTGCGATGAGGAATTTGCAGCATGGTTCAAAACATATGTAAGTGACCTATGTACCAAATTTCCATCGTATTTTGTTTTATAATCATTATTTAACTAATATATCCTAGTTTGGTCACTTTCCTTTAGATTCAAAGTAATGATAATCAAATGAAGCAAGGATTGCTATATCATATATCATGGGGTCCAAATTCAGCTGTACGAACTTGGCCAGCGTATTTCGTAAATGGATTTAATTTTCACACCCAACAATATGGAATCGGAAAAGCCACAATGAATAGTGGGGTGTGTGTTCGATCATCCAATGATCAAAGTGCAATTGGTGATTTTTATGGTTTGTTGGATGAAATCATAGAAATAGAATATCCTGGAGTAGAATTGCGAGTAGTATTATTTAAGTGCACTTGGTTTGACCCCGTAAAAGGCATGAAGGTGCATCCAAAGTTTAATTTTGTTGAAATAAATCAGAAGAAAAAATATAGGAAATATGAACATTTCATATTGGCACAACAGGCAATTCAAACATATTATGCATCATATCCTAGTTTGAAACGTGACAAAAATGATTGGTGGGCTGTATGCAAAACAAAAGCACGGAAAAAAATTGAGGAGCATTGGGTTGATATAGCATATCAACAAGAAGAAGTTACAAACACGATTCAATCTATGGAGTATAATATTCCAACTTTACGTGATCCATCTGGAGCAATAATAGATGTGGATCCAAATGAAGTATGGGGGGATGATGATGACGAATCTGATTTTGAAATAGATAACGAGGTTGAGGATGAGGATGATGAAGACAGTGAGAGTGATGATGGAGATGGAAATGAATATGACAGTGGAGATGACAATGAAAATGTTGGATTATGATGCCACTTGCGGATTTCATTGAGGTACATTATATAGAATTCTTTCTTGTTTACGTTGCTGTAATTTGTTTCTGATATGTTTATATGTAATTTATCTTCTACTTAATAATGCTGGTTGTGCTTTGACCACATTGTTGGTACGGTGTTGCTTTAGTATCATGAAGTTGTACGAGCCTTATTCATAATCATATTATTGCTGAAACTAAGGGTTGGGAATTTTGAACAATTTATTGACATTGTCTTCATCTCCCAGACAAGCTGGAAAGGAGTCTGTCAGCGAACCTGTTCCCAAATTTCTCACTGTTCTCAATCCTGGCAATCCTTCTCTGAACTACATACTGGAGCAGCTTCTTAGGGTATCTCTCTCTCTCTCTCCCTCCCTCGTGTTTGCACATTGCACATTGCACATTGTTTGTTTCAATATCTGTCCTTTGGAACATACCTGTTATTTGATAGCTTACACTTTTGCAGACTTCTATATTTTTTTAGTAGTTGTTCACTGGTTGAACTAAAACTAACATACGGGTCCAATTGCTTTGTTACCAACCTAACACAGCATGCAATCTATTTCAAGTACTATGAATATCATGTCTAAAACCTAGGAGTTACCCTGCCCTTGGTCAGTTACAATAGTACCATGATACTTTACTCTTTGAAATTCAATTCAAGGTCGGCACTAATATGATCTACTATGATATTTATATATATGTGCAACTTATGTAAGAGTAGGAGAGAGAATTTGCCTTACCAATGAAAGCAGATCAGCCAACAAAAATAGCAACATAAAGCAGCCTGCGTGCATACTATGAGAAGTTAGAGTAGTTCTTTAGCCATTGGGAGTGTTGTCATGAGTCCATCTCCTATACCACCTAAAGTCCCCAACAACATTAACAACTTGTCTACACCATCTGCATAATGAAATAGCCCACCTTATCTATATTTTTCAGCACATTCAATTTTTGTTACAATATTATACATTAATGACTACATGTAAATTATGAATGTTTATACTTTAGCTTTGCTTTGGTACAATTACTGAGGGAGGCAAAGGTAAGGTAAATGAGTGGGAAAACATGTTTATATGTGCACATTTCTTTTTTTTTTTTGTTTATATTTTGTTTTACCCAAATAATATTATATTTTCCAAATTTTAATTTACATACTCTGGTGATAAACTTGAGGCACATTCTTGGGGCACATTCTTATCAATTCTTGAGGCACATTCTTATCTGGTGTCAGCTACAAAAGTTTAAACATGGTAAGCTTCTTGAGGCACATTCTTATCAATTCCTAAAACATGTAATTGTTATTTTACTTATTTATCTAACTTTGTGGGTATTTTTCAGTATAAACGTGGAGGACACGCACGAATTCGACAAGAACGATCTACCACTTCAGCTTCCCCTTCCCCTGCGCCGTCCCCATCCCCTGCACCGTCCCCATCCCCCTCTACTTCCGAATTTGCTGCAGCTCCATCCTCTTCAGTTGCACCTTCAGTGCAACAATCAAATAATGCAGGGGACATATGCACAGAGGATACGCAAAATTTCATATCCGCATGTGGAGATTCGTTAGTATTTTATGATATAAATTTATTTAATATGATCTCTTTATATATATATGGTTCTTTTAATTATATTTGTTATTTACCATTATTAATTTGTAAATTTTTCATATGTAGATTCTCAGATTTAGTATATGTTGTGCGTATGCTCAATAAAGTTGTAAATAACCATTGGGGAGGCGCATCACTCACTTACACAAGCACTCCGAACAAAACGAAGGAGTTATGGTGGAGAGAATTTAAGGTAAGTTTCGCCTTTCAATTGATACCTTAAATAAAGTTTATGTTTTAATAATGTTAAATAGACCTTCTTTTTTATTACAGCGAAAGTTTACTTGGAATCAATCGGAAGATGATGAAATAAGACGAATTTTCAACAAGAAAGTTGGTGATCACATTCGAAATGTGATCAATAAAGTGAAAACAACTCGGAGCAAACTAGATTGTATCACGGAAGAAAATTGGATGAAAATGTTGGCGATTTGGGAGTCCGAGGAGAGCAAAAAAAAAAGTGAGCAGAATAAGAGGAATAGATCATGTAATTCTGGTCAAGAGTCTGTCACTTATGCGGGGGTTTCAATCAATATCGATGAGCATCGAAAAAGGCTGGTAATTCAATAAAAATACCTATATTTCTTTAAATCAATTAATTTATGTTCTTACTCTGTAATTAATGGTAACACAGAGTGAGTTTATTTTTTTATTTATTTATTTTCAATAGGCTAAGGAAAGGGGATATGAGCCTTCTTATATGGATACTTTTGAGCATACATTTCAGAAGAAGGACAAGACTTGGAGTGGGGAGAAAGCAAAAGCTGTCTCGGTATGTAATTGACCAATTTCGTAGTTTTGTATTTTATATATATAGAAGCTTTGACCAGAGTTCATATACCTGCTGCCCAAGCTGGGCTGCAAATCAATTTCTGTTACCCCTCCACAAAGTCCTGTCTGTTCGCTCCCCGGTTGTAGAGAGTTTTCCTTGCAACCCATTTGTTATCTACAGAAACAGTGGTAACATTACAGACCATAAACTAGAAAACTTCCTGCCGGTAATTTACATGCATAAAACTGCCGGTAACATTACAGACCATAAATGGTGGATTTTGTTACCTTAATGAATAGGTCTATTGGTGGATTTTGCTGGTTCCTTTTGTCTGTCTGAAAATTAAACTCCTGTAAATGGTGTCAACTTTAAACTATCCACCAATAAGCTCCCAAATATTCAATTAACAACAAGTATTTTTGAATAGGAAGCTAGTGTAGCAATACCTTTGGTACTGTCATTTCCCGTTTGTTATTCCAGAAAACACCTATATCTCCTTTGCTTCTGAATATCTATGGACAGAAAAAGAGTGGAATCATGCCTTGTAACACAACCTGCAGAATATGGTGGTTATTTTATCCAAAACCTGCTAGCACAAACAACTTTACAAAATGATCAATTTCTATGAAATGAATTATCATCTAACCACATATCCATCATATGAAATATAGCCCAACTCAACCAATCCAACTTTTAATTAATTCTATATTGGTTTGGCAATTGTTTAGTCCAATTCAAATAAAGATAAATGTCCTTAGTGATAATCATACTAAAATTGTGGGTTTTTGTTCACCTAAGTGTTACAAACTTTGTACAAATGGAATTTTAAAAGACTAGGCTTACAGATGATATACTTCATGCTCTTGTTCTTTTGCAGCAATCTTTCTGCCATTGCTAACCTCTTACAGATGCTTTCACCTGAAGGATAACTCAAAGATTTAATACTCTGTTTGCCTTCAAGTTAATACTCTGTTTGCCTTCAAGTTATTTAAAATTTTAGTTAATATTAGTAAGAGAAAAAAAAAAAATTCCAAGGCTTGAAGGAAGTGATATTAGACCAGTAGAAAGAGATACACAAGTCTTATGAGACTCACTTGAAACTCCGGCAACTTTGTTGGGATTATGTTTCTCTAGTGCCTTATTTTCTTAGACTCATTTCGTATGGTATGATTTGGTGGACATTTTTAACTTCATTATATTATTTGTATATATTTCGATGAACTTGTATTAATTGTTCATTCTTACTACCTTATTTGGCTTTCCTTTTGACATCATAAAAATGCAGGAGAAATATAATGAACTACTAACTCATTCTAGTGGTGCTGATGATGGTGGCTCATCTGAGTCAACTGTTGATAATATGACATTGTGGATAGAGGCATCTGGCAGGGTTAAAAAAGGAAGAATATTTGGGATGGGATCACTGAGCAGAGTGTACACACCTGGCCCTTCATGCTCCACTACGGCCATTTCAATGAAACAAGCGCAATGAGATGAAGAAGTGTTTAGTCTCAAAGCGCAACTTGCAAAAAAAGATGATGAAATGAGTACACTCAAACAATCGCTTGAGCTAACGCAGCGACTAATGTTACAACATCTCAAATTGGATCCAAGTCAATTTCTCCCTTCGCAGAGTCAGGTTCCACCTTCTATACCCTCTACCGATGACCCCGATGCTGATGAACAACATGATGATTGATGGATGTTTGTTAAATATTATTCTTACTGTTTTATGGGATGTTGGATGATATTTATTTTATTGTTAATATTTTCGATATCGGATATTAGAACATGTTAACATTTGTTTCACTTTTATTTTGTTAACATTTTGTTCAATACACAAACTCTTATTTGACGGATGTTGGTTGGATTACAAAATTTGTAAATTTATTCTATGACCATTCGTTGGATGAATATCGATGGTTTTTTTGTTCCATTCGATATTAATGGAATATTTGGTTGGATTCGAAATTATATTGGATTGGATTTTGATTGACGAATTCAATTGGATGAATGCTGGTTGGATAGTTTTATTTTTATTATTTTTTTTATCTAAACAGGGAGAAACATTCAGGGAGAAACATTAAAAACAAACGAAATTTTTTTTTCCAAAATTTACAGATCCGTCGCTAAGTTCGTCGCCAAATAATTTCCAGATTCGTCGCTGCGTTCGTCGCTGAAGTGAGAGCCGGATGCTTTGCAGAGCTTAGCCACGGAAATGCATATCCGTCGCTGATTTTAGCGACGGACAGCCTCTCCATCGCTAAGTTTAGTGATGGAAATTACTCTCCGTCGCTAAGTTTAGCGACGGACATCACTCTTCGTCGCTAAGTTTAGCCACGGAGAGAGGTGCCTGTTGCTAACGTTAGCAACGGACGATTGCTTCCGTCGCTAAGATTAGCGACGGACATCTCTGACCGTTGCTAACGTTAGCGACGGACAATTGTTTTCGTCGCTAAGTTAGCGACGAAATTTTTTTTTTTCGCATATTTGGCGACGAATTTCTCTTTTCCGTCGCTAAACGTTTACGACGTCTCATCAGCGACGAAAAAAGTTTCGTCGCCATATTCGTCGCTGAAATATTCAGCGACGAATTTCTCTAGAATTTCTGTCGCTAATTTCGTCGCCGATAACGTGTTTTTTTGTAGTGAAAGGAGAAAAGGAAAAAAAAAACATCGGGGAAGGTATGATTTTTTGTAGTGTGTCTCCTTCAAAAGCCTTAATATTTTCTAGTACTAATTTGTTCTGTATTTGAAGGGATCCAAAGAAGGATAAATATAGAAGAAGCTATGCACGACATAGACCAAATGTTTGATTACTAAGGAAAAGACATAAGCCACTATATTACAGTACTCTTATGAAATCTGCAACGCATATGTGAAGAGTAAACGCTCTTATTTGCTAAATCGTGATATGAAAACACAATCAATAAAGGGCTCTTGCGGCATACATTTGTGACACCAAAGGACACCGTTACAAAATACCGACACCAATAGTGATTTGGGACATGACATAGTAGCACCGATAGACAAAGACAACTCAAAATTCATCACCATGAAATACTTGCATCTAAAACCAGCAAGAAGGACATCATAAGAAATTATAGCGTCATAGTACGAAAGTTAGCGGTGACAACTCTGTATGAAACGGTGTCGTAAGACCGATGTTGCCTCATTACCAACATTCAGATCACATTGCTTATAGTACAAAAGTAGCACTGCAGAGCACATTTTTCCCCAGTCGTGGCAATCAGTACTTTGTGGCACCATTAGCAACACCTTGAACTATGTAGAACGACATCATTATTGTTGTGGCGGACTTAGCGACGCCATGTGCTTCAATAAGCATCGCATAGGGTGCCGCTATATTGCTTTTTCGGTTCTTCTCCCTCTTATGTCAGAATGGTTCTTGTATAATGTTGTTGGGTGCCAATTATCTGTTATGGTCTCGTTAAATCACTATACAAGTTCCTTTCCCCGTACTTCTCTCAACTCACGTAAACTGATTCTCTCTATTTCTCTTCTATTACTAATAGAGTAGTCATATGTTGTTGACTAAAAAAATTCGCAGTCAACAAAGTGGCAATTTTTGTTGATTTTAAAGTTCAATTGACCTTGTTTTTGCTCAAGAAATGGATATACCCAATAACTGTAATTGCACCTTTTTTGCTTTTACTTTTAATATATCTTTGTTGTTGATTCACAGGTCTTTGATCTTGAGCATAGTGGTCTTTGATTGATCAAAGTCACGTAAGGGTCTATTTTTCTTACTTTAGAATTGATTTGACAATTTAGAGTGATGACAATTTAACTAAATAATTGAAAAGCATTGATTATGAAATAATTGCAATCGACAGAGTGGTAATTTTTGTTGATTAAAAAGGTGAATTGACCTTATTTTCCAATAATTGTAATTGCATTTTTTCGTTTTTACTTCTAATATATCTTTGTTGCTATTTATTCATAGGTCTTTAATCTTGAGTTTAATGGTTTTTTATCGATCAAAAGTCACACAAGCGTCTATTCTTCTTGCTTTAGAGTTGATTTGATAATTTAGAGTTAAGCTAATTCAATTAAATAATTAAGTTGCACGGATTAAATACACATTGAATATACAAGAAAAAATAGAAGAAAATAGGGGATTGATGTACAATAGTAACTTTCAGCGGCTTGGATGAGTTATATTTTAATTTGTTGTTCAAGGGCAACAATTTATAGAGTTTGTGAGTAATCAATCTAACTTCACGAGGAGGGATGATATTAAGTGTTCTTATAGAAGGTGGTAATTCTAAATTTCTGGATATGGAAAAACTTATGCAGCACTAGATTTGCCTCGGAAATTGCTAGCAAAATGAATTTTAATGATGAGCAAATAATGGCCAATAGTGAGCATATGATGAGAATAATAGTTAGAATAATGAAATTTTATTTTAAAAGATATTAGAATGAGTTAAGAATGATAGAAGACATATATATGGAATTCAGACCTAGAGTAGTCAACTCATCCTTAACGTTACTCGACCTACTAAGTTTAGACAAGCTCTTAAGTTAAGACAGAATGTTAGGATAGTCGACACATGTAGGAAAATTTGCGACTCACCATGCACCATAGATAAACTAAATTTGAATTGTAAGCAACTCAAATCAACTTATCCCAAAGGGCTAGTTGACTCACTCATTCTACGGAGCAATAGAACTAAAATTCAAAGTGCAATGATTGAACGTTTAAAGCAATAATAGTCAAAATAAAAAAAAGGACACACCATATATAGGTCAAGTCAACCTACTATACACCATGAGTCGACTAGCATACTTAGCACTTAGAAACTTTTGTGAAGAACAAGTTGACACTAAGCCTCAGAGCACATATATGCTAGGCCGTAGGGCATAAGACACTAGCATATGTCATGAGTCACAGCACAAGTAAGGCATAAGGTACTAGCATATGTCATAAGTCACAACACATGTCAAGATATAAATTGGACTTAAGAGTCTAAGTCACACACTATGTCCAATCTACTTTTATGTTACCCCAAATCAACTTACCCTACAAGGACTAAGAACAATAAGCATAGCATGAGGTATAACACAAAACTTAGCAAGAGGCATAGCATATGCCACAACACATGTCATGGCACGAGCCACACCATGCCATGATATGAGCCATAGCATAAGCCATGACACATGCCATGGCACTGGGCATGACATAAAGCATGGCACACAAAAGTTATATTGACACAAGAAGAATATGTCGACACAACATAGGTACTAGTCAACTTACCTCATACTTAGGTCTACTTGTTTGAGTAGCACCTAGAAAAATTCTAAGTAAGAACCAGTTTATGTTGACATAAGATATTTGTTATGTCGACACAATATGTCCAAGATGTAGAATGGCTCATAGGACACTAGGACAAGTTGACTCATACTACGACCCAAATTGTCTTGTGTAAAGTTTTCTTGACACAGAGCACACCACTAGATGAGAGTATGAGCAAATTGTTATTCAACTAGAGGAGAGAGGTGAATACTTGAATATGGACTATTTGAAACTTTTTTAAAATTTAAAACAATATGGAAGTAAATGAAAATCAAGTACAAGAAGACACATACAAGAAGACACATAGAATTTTTATAGTGGTTCCACCAAACCCAGTATACGTCCACTCCCAGGCACCCCCTGGATTTTTCACTAAATGTTTAGTTTACAAACTTGATTATAGGTTCAAGTTCAACCTTACAAAGTGTTACGTCTGAACACTATAATTCAATCTTACTTAGACTGAATTTGACTTCTCTAAACTTAGGGCAGTATCATACACTCCTTAGTTTTTGACACTTAACTTAAACTATGAAATGTATATTAAGAATTGAGACTTCCTTTTCTCAGATTTGACAATGTGAGGATTTAATTGAGTCTCTTAAGACAATTTAGAAATTTTGAAGTGCACTGAGTCAGTTGTTACAGTGTATTCAATAGAGCTTTTAATTCTTGTAATGTCTCAAGTCGTAACCCCTCCATCTTCTACTTCTCAGTATTTATTAAACATTGAATCGAGTATGTTACTATTTAGCAAATAGCAAGCAACACATATGTTTCAGCACACAAGCATAACATACATGTCAGTACATCCTTAGACCTTCAGTACTTCAACACATTTCATCTTTGCAGCATACTCTCAATCCATACAACACACATATACCTACATCTTATTTTAGTATAGATACACACACACTCTCCCCCTTTTTGTCATCAACAAAACTAGATTCTCTCCATACTTTAAAATCATCGTGCAAGTTAGGTTATAGCTTACACATATTTGAAAAACCAACACAAGCATACTTCAAAACCAGCATGTATCTCATCTATACACTTGCAGCTTATGTTTAGCAAGAGCACATTTCAGCAGCAAGAGCATACATTAGCAAAAGGTAAGAAACTATAAAATGCATTGAACAACGAAAGAGAAGAACAAACATTAGAGTTTAGAAAGTTTGAAAATAAAGTCAGATAACAAAAAAGAGAGTAGACTTCAAGATTAGAATAACTTTGATGGTTTGGGATCCTTCTTTGGCTTCCCCTTCTCTTTTATCAAAGAATCCAATTTTTCTTATATGTTGGAAAGATCAATTCTGTTGAAACAATACATTTGACCAATCATGGTTTGTCGTCTCTTAATATTCTGCAACTTTTTTTAAATCATTTGAAGAGTGATTAGTTGGATACTCGATGATTCACCTTCCTCAGTCCTCATTTCCTTTCTTGGAACATTTTTGGTTTCTTCATCAGGCTCAGCTTTAGTCTCCTCAACCTGTCTCTTCCTTATTCCTTCTTCTTTCCTTACCCATTCTCCCTCATCATTGCTCATTCATCTTGCCCTCAGCATTAAGGATGCATTGATTGAATTCTTATCACTCAATTCAACAATTGAATTCCTTTCCAATTCCACTCTATTCTTAGACAATATGTCAGTTATCATACTAGCATAGGGTAGGAGAGAGCTCTCGGATTGATGCGTAGAGATCATAAAATGAGGAACTATATAATGGAAGCCGGGATTCTTTCCACTAATAATACAATCCATTAACTACAAGTTTTCCTTTGAAATTGTAGTATACTTGCCTCCTCTAGATCTCAACACATGACTGACTATTAAATGCAAAATTCTTTCATGAAAGCCAAATTCTGTAGCACTAGTGTTCACCATAATTAGGTTCTGATCATAATACCAATCCTAACATTGTCTAGATAGTTCGATTTCATATACGGTTCATATTTTTCATAAGAGACCCAGGAAATTTTATTGTACTCACATATTTTCCTAGGTATCACTTTGAATTCTTTTCCATTCATAAAGGTTTTGAATGCACAAGATATATAATGATCATCGATAGTGATTCGCATCTCATTCATAGGTTCTTCATAGATGACTTCTAGATTGTTGTAAAATAGTTTGACCTCTTTCTCATCGACATACTTGTTAGGATTCTAGAGAGAAATATGACATACCTCTATTAGATGTTTTTTGTACTTGAAACCAACTCTTTTCAAGAACTCTATATCGATTAATCGACCGTGGTTTATCTTTCTTTTCGGAAACACCATATCGTATAGTTCACTCTGTTCAATCATCTGAAACTCATAGGTATTGAATCGAGGGAATGGTTGCGGTGGAGGGGCTGTTGGTTTTACGGGTTGCGCAGAAGAGGAGGTGCCCTTTTCCATCTGTTTGGTAGGTCGTTTCGAGGGTTCTATAGATTTCTTGAAGACCATTTTCATCTTACAAGCCATCTAGATTTGATTCTTGAGAAAATTCAGACGATTAGGATTTCAATTTAGGAGTTAAGGTTACAGATTTTGAAAGTTAGGGTTTCAAAAGAAAGAGGGAAGTTTGAAATTTTGGGATTTAGGATCAGATAGGTTGATGTGCTGACTGTTGGTATTCCATTAGATATTTCTCAAGTCGACACAATTAAGTATACAACGACCTGTTTGCTGGTTTTGAATAATCAGGTCGACATACTAAGAAAGGCATCGACCTGCCTTCTTGCTATACCTCAGGTTGACAACACTATATTTGGGTTGATATGTCAACTTCTGAGTTTAGTTTTGAATGTTGGTTCGAGATCAGGTCAACATAGTTTATACTTCTAACATCTATTAGGTCGATATACCTCTGTACATTGTCAAATTTGTTGACATATTTTGATAAATAGGTCGACCCGGAGTCTATTCCTTGAAAAATAATACTTTGTTTTTCATTCCATTTTTTCTATCTCTTCATTTCTATCATTCCCAAATCCCTTTTTAATTCACAAAACCTATTTGTATCTAAGGGTTTTGTGAGGATATCAGCAAATTATTTTTGAGTTTCAATGTACTCAAAAACAATTTCATTCTTTAGAACATGGTCATGAATGAAATGATATCTCACTTCTATGTGTTTGGTTCGTGAGTGATGTACTGGGTTTTTTATGAGATTTATTGCACTTGTGCTATCACATTTGGTTGGAATGCAATCAAAGTCTAATCCATAGTCTTTCATTTGATGTTTGATCCAAAGTATCTATGTTGTGCACTGTCCAACCGAAACGTATTTAGCTTCTATCGTTGACAAAACTACACTATTTTGTTTTTTGAAAGATCATGATACTAATATGCTTCCGAAAAATTGACAAGTATCACTTGTACTTTTTCTATCTACTTTACATCTAGCAAAGTTCGCATCACAAAACTCATATACAATTAAAAACTTGAATTTCTATCATACCAAAGTCTTAAGTGAGTTATTTCCTTTAAGTATCTGAAGATTCTCTTAACTGTAACTAAGTGAGATTCTTTAGAATCTGATTGAAATCTAATACAAAGATATACACTAAATTGTATATCAGGTCTTGAAGCAGTAAGGTCAGCAAAGACCCAATCATACTTCTGTAAAGTTTTTAGCAAATTAATTTACCATTTTCATTTTTGTCTAATTTAATGTTTGTGTTCATTGGTGTTGTATTTTCCTTGTAGTCACTGAACCCAAATTTTTTAATTAAATCATTTACATATTTTGATTGATTTATAAAAATTCTATCTTCTGATTGTCTGATTTGCAATCTTAGGAAATAGTTTAGTTCTCCTATCATACTCATTTCAAATTGTCCTTGCATTTTGGCTGCAAATTCTTCACACATTCTCGTATTAGTTCCTCTAAAAATTATGTCATGTACATATATTTGTATGATTAAGAAATTATCATATTCCTTTTTGATAAATAAGGTGGTGTTTATCTTTTCTCGTTCAAAACCATTTTCTATCAAAAAATTACTTAATCTTTCATATTAAATTTTAGGAGTTTGTTTGAGACCATACAAGATTTTGATTAATTTGTAAACATATTCTGAGCATTCAGGATCTTCAAAACCAGGAGGTTGTTCAACATACACTATCTCATTCAAATAACTATTTAAAAATATTCTTTTGACATCCATTTGGTAAAACTTAAAATTCATAAAATAAGAGAAGGCAAACAATATCCTTATGGCGTCTAATCTTACTACTGGTGTATAAGTTTTATCATAATCAATTTTTTCTTCTTGATTGTAACCTTTGGCTACTAATTTTGCTTTATTTCTTGTGATTGTGCCAAATTTATCAAGTTTATTTCTGAAAACCCATTTGGTTTCAATCGCTGATTGATCTGTAGGTCTAAAAACTAGATTCCATACTTTATTTCTCTTAAACTGATTTAGCTCATCTTGCATTGCTATGATCCAATGTTCATCTCTTAAGGCTTCATCCACATTTTTGAGTTCATTTTAGGAGATAAAAGCTACATATTCATATTGGTTTGGATTGCAGAGCTGGTTCTAACTCCTGAACTAATATTCCTAATTATATTCTCTGGATTTACATCTTTCCTAATCTGAGGGCATTTGATCCCTTGCTCATGCTGTGTTTCATTTCTTTCCTCCTGCACCGTAAGATCATTTGACTTTTCTTTCTAATTGTTTACTTTCTCAGACAAACTTATCTCTTTTAACTTCTTAGACACTTCTTCATCATCCAACATTTTTTGATTGAAATTATTTTTTTCATCAAACTCTACGTGAATTGACTCATCTACTGTCATGATTATTTTATGATAAATTCTATAAGTTTTGCTTGCTAAGGAATAGCCTAAGAAAATTCGTTCATCACTTTTGGTATCAAATTTACCTAATATATCTTTTCCATTGTTTAAGACAAAGCATTTGCATCCAAACACCTTAAAGTATGTTATATTTGGTTTTCTTCCTTTATAGAGTTCATAGGGAGTTTTTTTTAGGATTAGTTTTACTTGTATTTTATTCCAAAAATAGCAAACAGTGTTCACAACTTCTGCCCAAAAGAATTTAGGTAGGTTATTTTCACAAAGTATTGTTCTAGCCATTGTTTGAAGGGTTCTATTTTTCCTTTCTACAACCCCATTTTGTTGAGGTATTCTAGAAGCTGAAAAATTATGGTCAATCCCAAAATGACTGCAGAAATCATCCATAGTTTTGTTTTCAAACTCCTTGTCAATATCACTTCTAATGCTCCTAATAGGCATTCCCTTTTCATTTTGAATTTTCTTGCTTAATTTTTTGAATGTCTCATTAGCTTCTTCCTTTTTGGCAAGAAACAAAACCCAAGTGAATTTGGAGTAATCATTAATAATTACAAACCCATAATATTTTCCTCCTAGATTTTGTATTCTAGTAGGTCAAAACAAATCAATATGAAGAAGTTTTAGAGGACTTTCTGTTGACACACAATTTTTAGATTTAAAAGATATTTTTGTTTGCTTTCCTTTCATACATGCATCATATAATTTGTTATTTTCAAATTTAATTTTGGAAGACCCTTAATCATATCTTTCCTTACTAGTTTTGAAATTGTATTCATGTTAGCGTGTCCTAATCATCTATGCCATAACCATGAAGAATTCTTATTTACAGCAACTAAACATGATTCATTTGAGAGTTCTAAGAGATCGAGATCAATTGTATATATGTTTCTTCTTCTATGACAAGTAAACTTTATAGATCCAGAAGATTTATCAATAATGGAGCATACATCAGCTTCAAATAGCACAGAATAGTTTTTGTTACATAATTGGCTAACACTCAATAAACTAAATTTTAGTCTAGAAACAAACAACACATTTTGGATCTGAGATTCGGATGACTTACCTCCTATATTGCCGATGCCGACAACCTTTCCTTTTGAATTGTCCCCAAAAACAACCTTTCCTCCTTTCTTGCTTTCAAGGTAGGAGAATTTCGATATATCTCCAGTCAGGTATCTTGAGCAACTACTATCAATACACTATATAGACTAATCGGGAAATTCTTTTGACTTTAAGCACACCGTAGAGAAGAACAATCACACCTTTGATTTTGGTACCCATATCTTTTTGGGTCCGGTTGAGTTCACTTTGAATTTATCTTTAGGTATCCATTTTAAGGTTGTTCTTGAGGAGTTTAGAAACTAGCAATCATAAGTTAAATGTCCATTCTTCTTGCAGTAAGTGCAGTGTCTATTAGGTGCCCTTAGTCTCTGAGTGTTGTTTGAAGCTATTTTTTTGAATTTACAGATTTCATATTTGTGCCCAACTTTCATGCATGTGTGATAGCTTTTTAATTTAGCATTTTCAGAACTCAACACAAAAAATCTATATAACTTTTTCTGTATTTGGTTAGGGTTAAATCCCAATCATGCCTTATCAAACACAGCTCTTTGGACTCCTAGCATGACATTAAACTTTTCTTGTCATTGAATAAAATTCATTAATATAATGTTTTTCCTTTGATTCTTTTCTTTTTGTTCATTTAATTCTTTCTTTAGAAGTATATTTTCATTTACTAGAGTGTCATTGTTTTTCTCTGAACATTCAACATTTAATTTCTTCTCGAGTTCATCAATATACAGATCTAATTCAATATTTTTCCTTTTTAGCTCATTTACATCACTTTTTGATTTTTATGATATTTTGACATTTTCAGTTAGTTCCTTCCTTAGCAAATTATTTTTCCTTTTAGTCTTTTTAATTTCTTTAGTGATTCTACTAATGCCTCACGTAATTCAATGATAGAAAAATCATTTTCAAATTCAAAACATGATAAATAGAGTGTGGAGTTTACCTCACTATCAGAAGATTCTTCATTTGCCATGAAACATACGTTTACTTGTTCCTCATTTTGCTCTTCATCACTTGAGCTTAAATCTTCATCACTCCATGCAACAAGTGCCTTTTTCTTTTTCTTCTTTCTTCTATCCTTTTTGTATTTCTTTTCATCCTTTTTGAGAGAAGAGCAGTTAGCCTTCATATGCCCCAGCTTTTTACATTCAAAGTATCTGATTTCTTTCTTCTTTTCTGACTTTTTGAAGAAGGACTTGTTCTCGTTCATCCTCCTTATCATGAACTTCCTGAATTTTATTGCCAGAAGAGCTTCATCCTCTTCATCCTCTTCTTCTTCTGAGCTTGATGTGTTTTCCTCATTTTCGATCTTTAATGCTACTCCTTTGCCACTTTCTTCTTTGGTCGGCTCCTTCACGTTCAACTTTATTTCATGAGTTATCAAGGATCCCACGAGCTCATCGATTGTCAAAGTCTCAAGGTTCTTGGATTCCTCAATTGCTATCACCTTTGGCTCCCAAGATTTTGGTAGACTCCTTAGAATTTTGTTCACCATATCTTTTTGAGGGATTCTTTTTTCAAGTAATCTGAGCTCATTAGTAACCTTGATGAATCTTGTGATCATCTTACTGATTATTTCTCCGTCCTTTATTTTGAAAACTTCATATTCTTGCTTTAGCAATCTAATCTTGCTCTTGCAAACTTGATTAGTCCTTTCATAGGTAGTTTCGAGTTTTTCCCAAATTTCCTTTACTGTTATGCATGATGAGAATCGATTGTATTTGTTGACACTTGGTACAAGGTGAAGAAGGTTGATGGCTTTGCAGTTGGCTTGATAGGTTTTTTTTTATTTTTGAATTTGACCGGCACACATACTCCATCTATCTCTTCGGTGGGGAAATCAAATCATTTTTCGATAATTTCCCATGCATTTAGGTCCTGTGCAATAATGAAGTTTCGCATCCTTTGTTCCAATAGCTAAAGCTGGTTCCATTGAAAAATGGTGCACGGTTTGTTAAGCAAGTTTCGACTAGTGCGTTGTCTTCATTGATTGTCATTTGTGTTATGCCTCAATCCTCAATCAAAGGCCGTGAACCGTCGCCCGTTACCCCAGATGCTACCCATCACACGACATACATACTGAGACAATGCAAGGCTAACAATTTCACCTGCTCAAAACATGTTTTTCCTTAAAATATAATTTTCCAAATAAAAGAAATTTAAAATGCAATACTGTGCCTCAATGCATGAATATACAACGACCTCGAGAGTTTCAATTTACATTTTTACGATAACATAATTACAGTCATCTCATAAAATTTACATGGTCATTCTATGGATCTTAAATATGTACATTATCCAATTTCATTACGGAAGAATAGTTGATACCATACCCAACACTCGTTGTCTCCAAAGGTATGACAAATGTGTCGAAAGTCTCTCGACACGTCTCCCTGCCAAATCTATATCTGTTATCATGGAAAGGTGAGGGGTCAGTATAAGGAAATACTCAATGAGTGAGAGGATCAATATTATGTTATCAATAGTAGGTGTGAGCACGGAGCGACAAAGCACATTCTTAAAACATGATGATATTATAAATTGAGCATGACATTTCTATAAATCAGGTAATCATGTATCATACATTGATATATCAACATATGCATCCATTTATATTTCAAAAATCATTTAGAGTTTGCCAATAAAATATCCCCGGTAAAGGTCTACTACAACCAATGACAGGCGTTTGGGGTTTATATGCAGTATAAAAACATTTAACTCTCTACCCCAATGTTGGCCATAAGCCTCACCAAGGGCTAGCTCGTGTCTACACGCACACACATAATCAATCATGTATAGAATCTCGACTGGTGCTAGATAGTGGCATCACACATGTTCTCCCCGATTTGGTTCAACCGGTTATAACTATACATATGATGTTTGGGGATACCTCCTATAGAAACGTATTTGAACACAATGGGTGCCTTTACAATGTCCTTCGTAGCTACGGTAGTCCATCAAGGATATCATCACATCAAGTCGACCAAGGATATCATCACATCATAAGTAGGCATCCGGTCCACACATTTCTATTTAAACCATTTCAAATTAGTGTGCCAATGCAATGGAAGCATATAATTCATATCAAGTTTTCAAAAAGTGGTACGATGCCATTTTCAACACAATTCATGGATGCATATCATTTGAATCAATCATTTGGGATACTCCAATGATCACAAAGAGAAGTATTTGTAAAACATAAGCCAAATCTCATAATTTCACACATGTCATAAAATATGTCATTTTAAAAAGTTACAAAACTTGTATTTTTGCTCAATCAAGAACATAGCGTTAAAATCCCACTCACTTATATGGGAGGGCATGTTACTTCCTAAAATACACTACAATGTGTAAGAAATATGCTCCTTTCGCTCGATCACCAAATGTGTCACTACAATGACAAATCATAATATATATAAAATTTTTAAGATTTCAAATGCTCATTTCCAAAGGCACACAATTCAACCCGCAAATTTTAAGATTCTACCTGTTTAAGATTTTAATTCCCTTTTTTCACATTGTTCATTCCAAAATCCTTAAAAATGCACATTTTCTCATGCATGTGTTCTCGCCCTCAATGTTTCCCATACCTTCCTAACAAAATAATGCCACTTTAAATTACCAAAACTATCACTCCCACATTCTATCTTTTTTGTATACCCAAACAGTCTGCAAAATTTCAGAATTCAGTATACTCAGAATTTCATTTCCTTTATGTACAAAATAGTCCACATTCACATTGGACATCACACAATTCATTCATTAAAATTCTGTATATTTACATATCACTTGAATTCATCACTGATTCATAAGATTTCCAATTCTAAAATCATTACATATACACATTTTATCACACCAGCTTAGCACACATATACTAACACTACATACACACACACATTCATTACTTTATAAAAATTTTTGCACACATTATGACCCCTTTCCCTCACAATTCACCTCTCGCCTAGCATGAAAATGGCCCCACCCCAATCATTTTTGGTGCAAAAAATTTCTACACATTATTTAACCACATTTCTTGGCCTTTAAGGTAGTTTTCTTGCACAACTACGTCCCATTGTTTTCAGCTAACAACAAAATGTTTTTCCATCAACATGCACATTTACATACTCATAATTCACATTCAAAATCCTATGCACAAAGTTTACAAATTGAATAACAAATTTTCAACTCGTTAATACACCATTTTCCCATCATTTTAAATCAACAGTCATACACAAATATTGATCACTGCACTAGAATTCAGCACACATGATTGGTCTTTTGAAACTAAATTCTCAGCTCATCAAAAACACATTTCTCCTCTAAATTTTTTGTCACAATAAATGTAAATTTTTCTACTCACTAAAGTTACAACAATGAAGGACAAATTTTGCACACAAAATTCTACATACATTCCTCATGGTTTACTTGGGTTTCCCCTAGACTCTAAGTTATAGAAACATGCTAAAAGCATCACATTAAAAATTTTCTCAAGATTCTTAAATTTTCAGCAGGTACAAAATTTTTCTTACCTCAAATTTGGATGTTTCAAGCCCATCCAAGACCTCCCTTCACAATTTCATTCTCTCCTCCTTGCTCCTAGCTCTTGGCCAACCTAAGTTCACTAAGTTAGGCATCTCCTTTTGGTTCCAAACTTGAATATGTTGTATTAGAGTTTGAGGGGAATGAATCTATACTAAAATTTCAAAGTGGTGTTTGAAGAAATCATACCTGTCTTCAATGGTGATGCTCACGGCTCTTTTGAATCTTCACCATGCTAGACTTCTCATTTTGCTCTAATTTTTGGATATATTGTAAATGGGCTTGCGAGGAATTGTTCTATGTAAAAATTTTAGGGTAGTATAGTAGAAAAATTTTGGGTTTCCCTACCATGAAGCTCATGGTTTTGAGAGAAAATGGAGAGCTTTCTTGCTTCTTCTTGCTTGAGATGTTTCAAGTATTTGGAAGAAAGAAACTAAGTGTTTAATTTGTTAAAAAATTTGCTCTATTTAATCCTAGCCATCAAACCTTTTCAAGATCTATGCTAAGCTCTAGGATTATTTGGTCACAACAAATGCACACTCTCTCCCAACAAGGCACTCATGGTTTTGGATCTCTTCTCACACTACAACCTACTTTCTCACACAACTCACCTCATTCATTAATTGCATGTCTCCTACCAACCAAGATCCAAAGGCTCACAAATTTGATCCAATTCCAAGTCAAATCCTCACCCTTGATTTGTTTCCAAGAAAACTCATTCTTCTACTCAATGAATAGTCCTCATTAATTGTTTGTCTCCCACTAACTTAATCCAAGGGCCCATATTAATTCAGCTTACTTCAACCCAATGTCCACCCATGGATTTACTTCTCAAAGACCCAAAAATCTCTTCTCTCTCTCTCTCTCTCTCTTTCTCTCACACGTTTTCTCTCACCTTCCCTCTCTTTTCTTCTTGTTTGGTCACAGTTTGGGGGCAAAGAAAGAACATTAGCTTCAATTTTCAACCATTGATCATCTCTAGGATTATTTCTCACCATTGGATCATTTTGTGCCATCCCAAAATTCATTTTCTCTCACTCTATTTATCTAATGGTTAATATTCTAGTCTCAAATCAAATCAAAGATCCTAATTATCCGCTCTCTATACTCATTTCTTCTAATTTCTTATTAATTTCAAATGAGTCTATTGACTTATAAAAATTATATTTTGACCCCAAAAATTTTTATAATCTTAAGTTAGACCCAAAACGTTGTATTAGGCCTAATTTAATTTATTCTGTATCAAAACGTAGTCATTTAGTCCTTTTGAGACACATTCGACCTAGTTGGGGTTTTACCAGTGATTTTCTACAAATTTGCGATTTAACTGTACGAAATAAGATCTATCCAAATTTGAGGTTCCTATACACCTTAAAGTCATTTTCACTATTATTGGATTATCGGTGGTCATTTTGAAAAATTTTGAATTTCTGACGATTTAAACAAAAATTTTCAGGAGTGGATTTAGCGAAAAAATTTCTTAGTGGATTCTCTGCATAGAACATGAGTAATACTATATAAAAAATAAAGATGAGTACAATAGTAAGTACACCGAGGTGTCGGTATTATAATTTGGATCTTTAGTGTTAAGCTGTTAAGCTGTTAAGCCTCTTGACAACACATCCGCTCTGATACCAATTGTTATTCAACTAGAGGGGAGGGGTGAATAGTTGAATATGAACTATTTGAAACTTTTTCGAAATTTAAAACAATGTGGCAGTAAATGAAAATCAAGTGCAAGAAGACACAGAGAATTTTCATTAAATGCTTAGTTTACAAACTTGATTACAAGTTTAAGTCCAACCTTGCACAGTATTACGTCTGAACACCATAATTTAATGTTACTTAAACTAAATTTGATTTCTCTAGACTTAAGACAGTGTCACACATTTCTTAGTCTTTGACACTTGACTTAAACTATGAAATGTATATCAAGAATTGAGGTTTTGCTTTTCTCATATTTGACAATGTAAGGATTTAATTGAGACACTTAAGACAATTTAAAAATTTCAAAGTGCACTGAGATCAATTGTTGCAGTGTATTCAATAAAGTTTTTAATTCTTGTAATGTCCCAAGTCGTAACCCCTCCATCTTTTGCTTCTCAGTATTTATTAGAACATTGAATCGATCCGTTGAGAGTTGGTGGTGATTGTTGCGTCTGAACGTTAGGCATTTAATGTCTGCTATTAAGGCTTCTGCTATTGTTTCTTCATTCGTATTGAGTTTTCATTTCTTTTACTGGCGCCTTTTTTAAATAGGCCAATTATAATTTGTTTGCGCTGCATTTAAACGTGAGCTTTGATAAAAAAGGAAACATTTCAAAAGTCGAAGAAATAAGGAGTTCGTTAGGTTCAAAATTGTTTTCTAGATCTGATTTCTAATATACGTAGGTCGACAAGCTTGATGAAGACATTGACCTGAATTTCAAACATTTCTAGTGTATTTCTATGCGAACAAATCGACAAGATACTTACTTAGGTCAACAAGGAATTGTACCAAATAAAATTGGTGGACATGTGATTTTTAATTGATCGATGTGTTCATATGTGCCGACAAGTTTTTAGCCATATCGATGTGTAATGCTTCAAACTTTGTGAAGAGTAGGTCGACAAGTCATTTTAATATATCAACATGTTCCTATTCAAATAATAAATTCATCGATGTGTGTAGCTTAATTGGTCGATGTGCATATATTGTGTTGACAAGATGATAACGGGTCGACATGTGTTTTAATAAGTGAACACTCATTAGGTTGACAGATCTGATAACATACATCAACATGCTACTATGTAATATTAAATTGGTGGACCTGAGTAATTTAGTTGGTCGATATGTCTTAATAGGTCGACAGTGATTTTGATGCGTCGAAGTGTATTTTTCAGAAACTTATAACAATAGGTCAATATATACCAATATCGGCTTGATGTGTTACTATTCATTGGTTGAATTGATCGATGTATCTAAGTGAATTGGCTTATGTGTTTTTGGCCAGGTCGATAAGCATAGTGATGGGTTGATGTATATTTTTGACTCAAGTGTCATCAGGTTGATGTGTCAAACCGACATGTTGATGTGTTACTATTTGGATATTAAATTGGTCGACATAGTGTATGAAATTGGTCTACCTAGTACTGTTCAGATTGATGTGTTGTGAATCAGGTTGATGTGTTATGAACTAGCAGGTTGATGTGTTGCACCATTGGGTTGACATGTTACTATTCATAAGTTAAATTGGTTGATGTGTATGAATGAATTAGTTGACATGTTACTATTCATGTTATTTCAGGTCGACATGGTTTGCGCCTAGTTCATTGTGTTGGAATGTCATAGCTATAAGACATTTAGGTTCGAGTCGACAAGTCTTTTCTATACATCGACATATCCCTATTTAAATTAAAATTCATTGACATATCACTCTTAATTTGCCTACCTGATAGCCTACAGGTCGATGTGTACTTGTGTAGGTCTAAATGTTCAGACATATGTTTTTATAGAAATCATTTGGTTTAGGTTGACAAAAACATCAAATGGGTCGATGTGTGTGTGTGAATGTTACAGGTCGATATGTTTTCTAGCCAGGTCAACCTATAGTGCATACTTCTAAATTTTCTATCTGTTTTTTTTTAAATTTTCATGAATTATTTTTCTTTCACTCTTTTATCATCAAAACTCTATTTAGTCAACACAAACTATATAAACACCAATTTAAATGACATATAGCCTAAGCAAAAATATACTAAGTTGACACTAGACACTTTGTAAGCCATTGTACACATCGCATGGTGCATATACACATAAGCAGGGACACATGGAAGTTAACCGACAAAAATGTCCAAATTAACTCACATAAAGTTTGGCGCAAAAATGACTAAGTACCAGAAGTTTATGTCAACACAATGAAATAGTTATATTGACACAACCAAACTCTAAAAGCCAAAAGCTTAAGTAATATTGAAGGGCAATCAACTCATGAAGAATGTAAGTCGACTTCCACTAGGCAATAATAAGCAAAGTATAAGCACAAGAAAGAGTTATGTCAACACGAGCAAATCGTTTTGTCAACACAAAATGAAATCCAAGCTCAAATTTCTGAACAGACTTAAGAGGTAATTGACTTATCCTAGCAAGAATATTAAGTAATTCAAACATTAGTTGACGTATAAAGAAGAGGAAGTCAATTCACTATGAGCAACAGCTAGTTGTTTAGAAAATTTGTTTGATTTATAAATGAAGTTTTAACCACCCTCAATTGCTACAAATCAGCATTAAATGTTCCATAATGGCTAGATCATCAAGAGAGGCTATATACAACATCAATAGAAGATCAAACAACTTTTTTAAATCATATTTATTGCTATGTTTTTAGATCATATTTATTTCCCTTGAGTGTATTAAAGATTTTCATTGCTTTTATTTTTGTGTTGTATTATCTCAGGCTAAAAAAATCATATCTTGTCACGCCTTGAACCGGGGTCGTGAATAGCTGCTCGTTGCACTAGATGCCTGCTACATTCTATAGAAAATCAGACAGAATCTCTCCATATTTTGGAGGTCTCCCATATACAAATCAACTTGTATATTGAATGATCATCGTGCCACATAAATGAACGGGCCAACTCGACCTCACAACAAATCAACCACATTCATACAATACCAATCGATCCACAGCGTACAAACTAGGACAACGCAAGGCTATCATGAACACTAACAGTCCTAACCACAGACCTCTACTGTCATGCCCAACTAGAGCATGAGTAGCCGCCATACAGAACGGGATTAAAATTTTGTGCATGTGTATAACAAATTCCCAAGTTAAGAAGTTAAATGCTTTCAAGAGGCGGTGTAATGAGCTAATATGAGAGTTTCACAAATAAATATCAACAATTTATACAGTCATCCCATAAAATATACATGTCCATCTACGGACCTCAATATCAAGATCTCGCAGGGTCAATATACAACATGGATCTCATGTTTCAAATGAAATTTAGATCTCACCGTAGTGAATAATAAATCCATAAATCCACAAATACACGACAAAAGATGTCTAGAGCCCGACGCGTTGCTCTATCACAAAAACCCTATCTGAGAAAGGAAAAGAGAGGGGTGAGTATCAAGGGAAATACCCATTGAGTGAGGGGATCAATATCAAGTATAAAATAGTGTGTGCGTGAACCATTGGAATATCAAACATGATTATTCATAAACAATAATTCATATTTCGTAGTAAAACATGGTATGTTCAGTAAAATGAAATCATCTAGTCCATCACACGGTAACATACATATATGCATCCATTCAAAATCAAGTATTTTTAGAACAAGCCAAATATGATCCTGGTAAAGGTCAACCATGATCAATGACAGGCGCATCGGGGGTTTTATTATGCATAAATGTTCAAAAGTTACTCTCTACCCCGACGTTGACCATGAGCTTCACCGAGGCTAGCTCATACATAGATCGAATCACGTATAGGACCCCGCTTAGTGCTAAACAGTGGCGTCATACATGTTCTACCCCTTACGAGTTCTACCGGCCGCGCCTATACCCATATACCGAACATTTGTGGGTACCTCCACGTGAAGTGTATCCAGACGCAAACACGACACCATAACAAAGGTCCCCCATAGCTACGGTCATCCTCTCGGGATGAAATCATATCATAACAGTCATCTCATGGCCACACGGTCCCAAATCAGAGATATAGAAACCATAGTGTTCAATAAATATGTCATATTGGGTCATATGAAATTTAACATGTGAAAATCATAAAACATGGCACCATTTCAGTTGAATCAAATTTATGGATGCATATTCATAGAAAACATGAGTTCACGACACCCCAATAGTTACAAAACAAATTCAAAATCTAGTGGCACACGACAAGTCATACATATTAAAAGCATGTTTTGTTGAAAATATGACAAAAGTCAAGTTTCACTTTTCATGCATGAGATTAGAGTCCCACTCACTGTAATAGGGAGGGTATAGCACTTCCAATTGAACCACAATTGCGATGTAACAAGCTCTCTTTAATGGCTTGGGCAAAAGTCACCTAACAAGTTCACACATAGTTCTCCACTTTGGTACCACTTTGCGCAGTCCTACGAAAATTTGCATAACATTTTATATATAAGTCCAAATTAGGCGAATGTTTGGTATGTCGTAGGCAACTTCATGACCTACAACTTTCATGTTATACACTTTCTCAAAATCACATCAAACAATTTCCAAAAATCCTCATTTTGTTTTAGTTGTATTATAAATTCAGATTCTGTCCCATTTTAGTGCAAAAGCCATACCTTTCACTATACCTATCCAAACGTAATGGAATTTTAATCTGTTATACCCAAGACAGAAGCCTACTACTTTCATGTTTTGAGTTTCTCTCAGTTGTGCCTAGAAAGGGGGTTGAATGGATCATGATCAGAACAGACAGGTTTCAGTCAGAAAACAGAATTTCTATCGACACCTTCTTAGTAAAATGGGCATAACATTTGATTCCCTCATGTGAATTGGCTGACATTTTAACATGTTGTAGCTAGGAGGGATAGCTATAATGTTTACTCTATGAGCTTGCCCAAAATAGGACTGGAAGAGGGTCATTTTTATACACTATTCTTAGGGTTTAAAACAGGACAACCTTCTATCGAGTCTTCATGAAAAATGCCATAACGTTTGACACAGGAATCGAATTAAGGTGATGCTTATCTCATTGGAACGATAAGACCTAGATATACAAATTACATAACTGGAGCATTTCCTAATTCAAACCATAAGACACCTCAAAACAGAGGCTAAGTCACAGACATAACAGAAATTTCTGTGCAGAACACTTAATGTTGAAAAATCATAATAAATCCAATTCTCATTAGAATGCAACGAATCATATCTCATTTTAAAGCTCTATGAGTCTAGTTTCTCCTGAAATTAACTTAGCTCAGTTTGCCATTATACAGAAAATGTTAGGATAAAAAAATTACAGCATGGTCAGAATATCCTATTTGCAGAAATTTCCAAAGTTTTCATTTAATTTCTTGGCCAAGCAAGGTTCAGATTTTTTCTGCACTCATTCCTCATGTTCTAATGGGTTCCACTTAAGCTCTTGGTTATAGAATCGTGCTCAAAATATCACATTCAAGCATTCATACGAAGCCCTCAAAAAGAATTCAGCAAGTTCAGAATTTCTTACCTCCTTGAAGCTTTTAGTCTCTCTCTAGATCCACTTGGTTAGGCTTCTCCTTTCGTCCCAATTTTTGGATATGTTATACTAGGGTTTGTGAGGAATGAATTTATGTAAAAACATTGGTTTGTTGTTTGGAGAAATCAAATCCCCCTTCAAGACAAGCTCTCGGTCATGGAGGTAGAAGAAGAAGAAGATGGAGTTTCTTGGTTCTTCCTTGGTGCCTTATGGTTTTGAGGATGAAGAAGAATTGTTTGGTTCTTGTTCTCTCACTACACTCTCTTTCTCAAATCCCACAAGTCAAGCTTCATTAATTGCTTCATTAATGCTTTGTCTCCCAACCACCTAATCCAATGGCTTAAGATTTTCTACCTTTTCTCTATCCAACTTCCATTATTGATTTAATTACAATAAGTCAAACACCACTATACTTGAATAGTACCTTGTCTCCCACCTTTTTCTAAATTGCATATGAGGATCCTTTTTAAATTTGCGTGAAAATTTTTATCTCGATTTTCGGATAACGTATATTCGACCCAAAATCTGATAAATTCAAATTTACCAATTTGGTTCAGTTTTTCGCACTGAATTCAATAGAGTTGGTCTCGAACGTAAATGAAGTCAAATGACCTTCTAAATTGCCCTTAAACGTATTAGGGTTTTTAGGGTGATTTTTGTTTTCCACCTTGCATTTTGTCAAAATTCCTTGACCCTTGACTTCTAGGGTGAACTTTACAAGTATAAATATGACGGTATCAAATTTGCACGCGTAGGTTTCTTTTTGGCACGGTAGGATCAATTTCCTTTCATCTCGGGCGATTTTTGGCAAATTTCCAAAAATTGTGTTTTAACTTGATAAAATATTAATTTAGCCTAATTTAGACTTCCTGGCAAAATTTTAGTAGTTTTGCATGGGTAAAATTAAATTTGGCTCAGTGAGGACAAATTTTTATCTTCAGCGATTAAGTATCGGACATTTCTTCTCAAACGATAAAGAGTTGTCCGAATTCGAGTTTCCTTAACTTTTTAAGTTAATTTAGCATGTGAAATTTCATCAGGATCGAGATTGTATGCGTAAATTTTAAAATGGCAAGGAGGGGAAAATTTTTTTTAGCTCCTGACAATTTCGCCAAAAATTTTCAAGAGTATTATAAATAAAAAAAAATTCTAAGAGACTTTTCTCTATATGAAAATGAAAATATATCAAATATGGGATAATAAGGAGTACAATATACAATACACCGAATACCGGTGTTACACATCTGAATATTAAAGTTTAATATTGTAATTTTGTTTTTCATTCCACATTCTTGTAATTGACCCAAAGAAGGGTTTTCTTGGTCAAGGATTATCTATCTCAAAGAAGGCAAGTTAAGTTTGCTAGCAGTTGTGTAATCTAGTGGTGAGTGTTCAAGTAAAACACTTGGTGAGATATAACTAGCACCTATTCAAACTAGTTGCTGTACTAATTTTAGAGAAAATAATGGATTGAAAATCCAAGTATAGTCTAGGAGTGAACAATTGTCAAGGAGCGCGGAACCACTATAAAGCCTAGTGTCAATCCTTCTTCTCTCTCCATTCTTATTCTTTGTTCTTAACCTTCAAACTCCTAGAAAAATCAAAAAGTGTCAAACAATCTTTTACTCACTTAAGGTTGTTAGAAGTCCTTCAATTGGTATAGAGTGGGTCTTCTGGAGAAAAAATAGTAATATCCTCAGAAGCAAATATCCAAGATGACATTGAATGGTAATAATGTTCCCTTTAAGGCCTGCACCACAAATAGGGCTCCATTGTTCAACGGTAATAACTATAGCTACCGAAAGCTGGGCATCAAAAACCTCATCATTGCACAAGATGAATATACATGGGAGATCATTGAAAAAGGAATCGAATTCCTCACAGAAGAGATAGATGGAGTTCAAGTGCCATCAAGATGAAAAACATGACAACAGAGGAGAAGAAAACATACTGAGCCAACTGCAAGGCTATGAATTTTCTCCACCTCGCCTTGAGTTTAAATGCATATAATAGGATCTCTTCCTATATTATAGCAAAGGAAATTTAGGAGAAACCGGAAGGTACATATGAAGGAACAAATCAAGTTAAGAAGAACAAAATCAAGATACTGAAACAAGAGTACAAGGTATTCAAAATAAGAGATGGTAAAGATCACCAGATTCAATACCATCACCAACAAGCTCAAGTTGTTAAGAAAGGGAATAAGTTAAGAGGACATGTTGCATAAAATTCTCAGATGCATGCCTAAGTCTTCGGAGGCTAAGCAATCAAAGAACCCGGAAACCCTCAGCATGGACTAGCTAGTGGAATCATTGACAACTGACGAAATGAAGTTGAACTCTAAGGGAGCAGTTAATGAAGAAAAATGACCTTAAGATGTCAAGTTCATCTAATTTTAATCTTTCACATAGCCTAATCTTTTCAAACCTCGTAAATTTATTGACTAATAAATTATTGTAAACAATGACAAATATCCTAAAATTAGATTTCATCCAATAGTCATGTAATGAAATTGCTAATTCAGTTAATCAAAACACAATAGTCATACAATTTTATTAATTCGAATTCTACTAAATTCTATAGAAATTTGTAAGGATTTACTCTAAATTCTTGCATATGAAATTAATCTTCGGTCAATATCATAATTTCATATAGATTTTATTGTTACGGACTAATATTATACAATTATATTAATCATGCATGCAATCAATCTCAAATCATACAAAACGCAAGTCTAAACATTTCAAAAAATTATGATCAACGATAAAATATTATCACACAATAATCATACTAATAAAAATTAAGGGAAAGAAATATATTCAGTCAATGTAATTAATTAAAAATAGACTTCATTGAGTCTAGGAATAAAAAGAATTAGCTAGACATTTTAAAGAAAAATGAGAAAACAATAAAAGATATTATAACCCATTTGCGCAAGAAAAATGTAGAAATCACGTCCTCTGATAGTTGCTATTACGGTTCATGTCCTCTAAAGGTGTATATCTTTTCCACCCTAGAATGCCTCTTATTTATAGGACTAAAACCCTAAATCAATAAATAGTTGTGAACTTTTATGAAACTTAAGCTTTTTCTTTGATTTGGAAACTTGCTTTTGTTGTGATGATTTAGATTTATTGCTTTCTCAATATTTGGAAACTTCCTTTTTTATCCTTGATTTAAACTCTTGGAGTTACCAGCAACTTAATTTTGAAAATCACTCATTAGATATGTTCAATTAGTTTTCTTTTTCAGCAGGAAATTAACTTTCATCATTGTAGATTCTCATACCCAATTTTTGTATATGTTCTTACCTGAATTAACCTCTGGACTTTTTATTAGATTTGTAAACCTTGAAGTCTAGTTTCCAATGCAACAAGAATTTCCAAAGCAACAAGAATCAACGCAATCAAAAAACTGTTCTAAATTTCATAAATAAGGCTGAAATAATATAATTCGAGTATATAAAATTACTACTATCAGTTTCGAAGGGGACGCTATTTCTATTCATTACAATTTCGGATCTTTGATGCTGAAGTTGTCAAGCTCTTCACCAGCAAACTAGCTTTAATACCAATTGAAAAACAATTTAGAGGGGTGAATTGGTTGAATGACAATTTTTTTTAATAATTTTGATGGTTTTACAGATTGTGGAAGGCAAGGACAATATGTTGGAGTTTGAACGTAAAAGTAAAGAAAATAGTACACACAAATTTTTATAGTAGTCAAACTCAGTGTATGTATTCTCCCAAACACCCTCCTACATTTTTAACTATATTTACCAAATAGTGCAACACACTTGCTTTCAAGTACAAGCAAAACCTATGCAACTATTTCTATTAAAAACACTTTTAACCTCACAAGTTGTTTCTCTCTCTAAACCCCAGATTGAGATACCCTCTCTGGTCTTTTGAACATTTGTAATGGAGATGAGTAGATGTTACAAAGAATAAGGCTATGATCTTCAAATACAACAAACTTGAAGCTTACAAATAGAATTGATAGAAGGAATGAAAAATAAAGTGTGCTTATTTCACTTCAGAGTTTACATGTATTCCTTCCTCTATTATGTATTTATATGAGTGCCATTGAGAACCATTGTGGTAGTTTTGAATTTGAATGTTGTTGATTAATGCTCTATCTGTCTCATTTAATGCTCTCTCAAATGTTGCTTTGTGTAGCCAATATAAAATTGCTTCTTTTTTACTTTGCTACCTGTTATTTTGCTTAACCAATAAAACTTCTTGTTTTGTAGCATAAGAACATTAGAGCTCACAAGCATTTAACTAATCATAATAAATTAGATTAAGTCAAGTAATTTTGTGATTAACTGACTATTCGATACTCAAACTCTATGCATTGACTATTTTTAAGTCTACTGGGTTTTGAAAGTGTTCAGTGAGGGTTGATTTGATTTTCTACATGGGTAAAGTCATTTTCGAGTTTGCTCAATAGTGGAGTAAAGTGGTTGACCACCCTTTCTTTCAAATTGACTCATTAAATGTGTAAGTCGACTCATTTTCCTTTAAGGTTGACCTATATGTTATACTTGCTTGCCTATTTTGTGTTCTGTTTGACTTATGTCATGCCTTGGTCAACTTATATACTATACCAAGTAAATTCTAACTTCCTTGGGTTGACTTACTTTTTTTCAGGTCAACATGGCTAGGTGGGTTGACCAAATTAACATTCGACTTGTTCTAGGATAGGTCAACATTTCTAAGAAATGTTATAGGTATAGGTCTATTTACTTGACGTCAGGTTGACTTAGTAAAGCTTCAGGTCGACCTATTAATGTATGGAGTCGACTTGTCCTTTAGTTTTAACTCAATAGGTCAACTTAGAATATTTCTATAGGTCGACATATGTTATTACAAAACTTGTCTTACAAGTCAACATGTATGTAATGGAGTTCTGGCCTTAGGTCCACATGTTGACATGCACTCTTTCAGGTTGTAGTCTCAGGTTGACAAGTAGGTCATAATAGGTCAAATTGTAGGTTCTACTAGGTCGACTATATGTCCTAATGGGTCAACATGTTCCTTTTAGACTGGTTTTCCAAGTATTAATGTTTAACAAGTCAACTTGTCCATTTGATGGGTCGATCTATACACCTAATAAATCGACATCCATCATGAGCAAGTCAACATGTGTAACTTCAAAACTAAAGCCTATGGTGCTCTAGTCGACATGTGTATTCGATAAGTTGACTTGTGTTGTTAAAAGGTTGACATATGATTATAAGTAGGTTGACTTTAGAAGTATCAGAACTACTTTTTGAAGGCTTAATGTACTCAGGTTGACAGAGGCATTTAATGGTGCAAGAAAATCAAAAATAAAAATATCTACTTCAAATAATATAAGTATTGTACAAGTAGGGTCGAATTTACAGGAAACAACGGATCTACTTCTTTTAAGGAAAATAAAAATGTGGGGGGTTGAGAAATAATCTAAAGTTAACAAAAATAAATAAATCAATGAAATTAACTATCGTAAGAAAATTAACTAATATCAATTAAATAAAGGAAAAGTCAATGAGAATAACATCTAGCCAAAGAAATTATATCCATCTTGATTTTATTCTATTGATCATCGATCAACTTAAAAATTACAACAACTATAGATAAATTGGTTATAGTCGCTCAACGAATGTCGAATAATCAATCTCTCCTTACTTCGTCTATAATTAGAGAAACTTTTTAATTATTTTTCTAACCGAAAGACAACCCTAGAGAAGCTCTTAGGTTTAAAGTTTCGATAGCATTAAAATTGAGAGAGAACTAATTCTAAGTGACAAATACACAACAGGATTGTTGAGATTAGATTATTCAAATCCATGATACTGAAACCATTTACCACTATATTAAAACTAACAAACAATTACGGATTTGTCGTCTTAATTGATTGTAGATTATTCTAGAACTATTAAATATGAACTCCTATTCAACAAATCCTAAAAAATCATGATCTATGAAGTACATGAAATAAATAAATACCTATAATATATTGAATTAATATGTCTAATTAGATTTCACAATCATTAAAATCAAGATTTCAATAAACTTTCGACTAGAAAATTAAATTAAAAATAACAAATGGTAAAAAGAAAAACTCACTTAATAAATAAAAATGAAATAGAAAGAAGGTTTTGGGTTACATGGTTGAGATTACTTCTCAGCTGCCTCTTTTTCCTCCAAAAAGTGCATATGCCTAAAGTCAAGAATAAAGGGAATGTATTAAACCTATGGCTGCTGGTTGCATGGCTACTGCTCCCTTTGGGGCTACACACCTCTCGAAAGTGCCTAAAAGTCAAGAAAATAAAGAGGAATATATATAAGCAGTCAACTCCTAACCCTAGATAATTACTAAATAAATAAAAAGAAAGTAAAAGTAAACTTCCTAAAAGATAATATTTTAAAAAATTTACATCTTCAAAAATTCATTTTCTTAAATATTAGGAATGGAATAAAAATTTTCAATATCTTTAATTCCATCCCAATTTCCTCTTGATTGTGCAATTGGGAAATGAAATTTTTATTGCAATAAATTTTCAAAATTTCTTACATTGCCTTTTGTAATTAACGTACGAACGTGCTAATGAAAGAGTATTGTTGTCCAATTTTCCATCATTTGCATAATTACTCCAATTTATTTCATTTTTCTTCACTTTTATTAATAAATCTCCTCCATTAATCCTACTATGTCAAATGTCATAAAATTTAAATATTAGTATAATATTTATTCAAAAATAATACAAAATCAATTGTAAATATTACACTTATTTAAACCATATCAGTTGAATAGGTCGACATCACTTATGAGTCAAGTCAACTTGTCTCAAAGTTGGTTCAGAGTAACTTTTTTTTTTTTTATTATTTTGGGATTTGTTTGGACTTAATCTACCTCATTTGATCATCATCAAAACACAATTTTTATAACAGACTTGCCATGCACTCATAGTTGACTTGCTTAGTAACACTTAGACTCATAATAGGTTTTGAGACATTTTTTGTAAACACAACAAGTTTCTTATGTCAACATAATTTCAATGCCTTAGGCATATGACACTATGAGTTGACTTGCTATGAATAGGGAGTCGACTTGTGAAATTCTGAGAATTGCAAAATTGGGTAATAGATATCATAAGTTGACTCACTAAGAGGTATAAATCAACTGCGATAGGTGGAGTCGCGAGAGTATCAATTGAAACTCTAGGTTAAATGGATCATATTTTCTCAAAAACCCTAGCCATCACTACCCACTCTTTCTCTTTCAAGAACAAGACACCTCCATAAAAGAAGCACTATATCTACCTTCAATACATCAAACAATCCTTCAACCTTCAATCACAACGACTTCCACTCCAGAGAAAAATGTAAGTTCTTTGAAGAAAGGTTTTCTTGTAGAGTTATAAATCATGCTGGGGTAATTGATTGAGATTTCTTAAAAAGTATTAACTTTCTTATGGTAATCACATTATGAAAACCTGTCCCAGTAGTCTTATCTACTCATTTTCTCCAACCTACGACAGATTAGTTAGACTTTTCTATAACAACATAGGTGAGTTCAAAGGAAATAAATAAAATAGAAAGGAGAATAATATAGTGATATAAAACAATGTGCAAATATGTACGTTTAAAACATACATAGGAGGGATGGAAATAGCTATCACTCCTAAACTCATTGGTGGAATGAACCAGCAAGAATGGATAACCTATGATAAATGTGAAGAATACTTGAACACTGAACTCATAGATGATGTAAGGGTTGTCTTCAAAAACCCTAATCTTCATGAATTGGACTCAAAAGCTCTATCATTGGACCTACATGAAAGGGAGGGAATCATGCCATAATCACTAGGGATGACTTTTTGTTAATGACATGTCTAATGCAAAGCAAAAATCCTAGTCTCTATTTCCTAGTTCCTCTTCACATGGTAGCCATAGGAAATTCTAAAGGAGCAATCTTTACTACACCACGATGATCACCTTTATTATAAGAATCTATGACATAGATATACCAAATGAAATTGGGATAGAGTTAAATAACAAATATAACATTAGACCCTCATGCCTCCTTAAGGCTAAATAGGTAATGGATGGAGTATGGAGAAAATGAGAAGGAAGAGAATGTAGGGAAGAAGATCGAGAACTTGATCTTGCTTCTGAATCCACTGTAGAACCTACTCAGCCTTCATCCAACAATTCTAACCCATCTCAGCCACCATCAGTAGAAGCAAATCATGAAGGAGATGTTTGAACACACGCAACAACCTCTCGACCGGTAACATTAGAAATGTTATGAGGCTTTTATGTACAACATGGATGATAATGTCCAAAACCAACTCTTTAGAATGTAAAACGAACTTTCCGAGATGTAGCAGTGGCTTCACAAAGCAAAAGACAAGATCAATGCTTGCTTTAGCTCTAAGGATCCTCCTCAGTGAGCCTATCCAGAGATCCTACATGTTTGCTTGCTTGTCTTGTTTTTCTTTCTTTCGATGACTTGTATTTTGCTCTTTTGAGCATATTTTTCTTTATATCTTTCTTTATTTATAATAAACATGACTTAAACTATGAATGAACTTGCTTGTCTTTAATGCTATGGCATTATGCACTTGGGCCTTTATACACTTTGGAACATGTTTGCTTACTTATACACATGAATGTTTTGTACTTAATTATATATCATTATGCCCATGAAAATGCCTGCACAATTGCATGCTCATATTCACCAAGCACCACACTTAGAGCTTCATGTATACTTAGCTTTTCACTCAACGCTTAGAACCCTTAGCACAATATTCACAACTTTGGCCTTCACACTTAAAACCATCGTTTTGTTGATGACAAAAAGGGGGAGAAAAATGAGAGACACTAGAAGAGAAACAAAGAGCTAATAACTAGGGAGTACAATCAGAGGAAAAATGAGGAAGCTATGACAAATTGGAAAACAATTAGTATTCAAATAATTAATTGGTATCATAGTTAAAATAAGTTAGAAAAGGGTACATAGACTAGGGGAAGCATAGAGAGCATAGAAACAAACACTAAAGGGGAGTAGTTTTGTGCTTGGAACACTTAAACAAATCTTTCATTAAGGATAGTTTTGTCATCATAAAAAATGGAGAGATTGTTAGTAAAATGAGTTTTGATGATAAGTAAATGATGGGCAATAGTGAGCATATGACGAGAACAATAAGTTAGAATAATGAAAGATTAGTGTGGAAGATATTAGGATGAATTATGAATAATAGAAAACACATATCGAAATTTAGATCTAGAGTAATCAACTCACCCTTAACACTAGTCGACTCACTAAGTTTAGACAAGCCCTTAAGTTTAGACAGAATGTTAGAATAGTTGACTCATGTAGGAACATCAATTGACTTACCATGCACCATAGGCAAACAAAATTTAGATAATAAGCAACTCAAGTTGACTAACCCCAAAGGACTAGTCAACTTACTCATTCAATGGAGCAATATAACTAAAATTTAAAGTGCTCGAAAGTTTATAACAATAATAGTCAAAATGAAAATAAGATATACCATATACAGGTCAATTTAACCTGCAACAGACCATCAGTCAACTAGTACACTTAGCATTTAGAAACTTTTGTGAAGAACAAGTCGATACTAAGCCACACAGCACATATATGCTAGGCCATAAGGCACAAGGCATTAAAGCCACAACACATGTCAAGACATAGGCTAGACCTAAGAATCTAAGTCACGTACTATGGTAAGTCGACTTAAGTCAACTCACACTATAAGGACTTAGAAAACTAAGCATTGCATGAACCACAACACATGCTATGGCACAGGCCTTAACACAAGCTGCAGCATGCCACAGCACAAACCATTTAACACACCCTAAGGCGCATAAGGCGCTTAACGCGCAAGGTACGCATGGGCCACTGGTGCATGGCCAGCGGAGGAAGGCTCTGGTGAACAAGACATAACATATGGAGTAAGATGGAGCTAGGGTCAGAACCAAGCACATAGCATACAAGAGGATCGCTCGACCAGGCACAAGGTTACATACAAGCCGATACATGATAGAACCAAGAGGCAAGGCCAACTAGGTGCATCCAAAGGAGTTTGGATGATCTGATCGGAGCCATGTGTGACATATTCAATGGTGATTCAAGCCAGGCAATGATTTAAAGAATGGCTCGAATAAAGGGAAGGACATAGGTAGCATCTTGGCACTTGGCACCTTATGGCAAGAAGCATAGGTAGTTGCAAGCAGTTGTGGCCATTGGAGAAAACCGACTTGAGCACTCGAAAGATTATGGAAAATAACTTATGAATACCAAATTTGATGAAGTTTCAAGGAGAAATGAACAAGATGGCTTGGACGTAATTATTGTGGCATAGGTGGCTCGATGGTTGTGTTGGTCCGAGAGAAGTTACAAAGGTCATCTTTCGAAATTCAAATTGAAACTCAACTATTCATTGGGAAAGGATTTTGACAACTTTCAAATGTTGTCCTAAGGTAGATAGCAAGTAGTTGGCACAATTTAAATGTAAGAAAGGGACAAGGACACTTGGCATGGTGGTTCCAATGTCTAGGGGCAGTTTTTATGATTTGAATTCAATTTGGCAAGGCAGTTTGGAGAATCCAATGGGCAAATTTGGCACGAAACATTGTATTTATGTATTTTAAATATTTCTTCAGACACCCACGGTAGTTAGCGTTGTTAACTGCCAAAATGCCTTATAAAGAAAAAGGCATTGTCATTGTAATAGGGTCATGAGTTTTGGAGAAGGAAGAGTCCAAGTATAACTATAATCCTTTCAAGCGTTTCCTTGTAATTTATTGAGAAAAAAGTGACAATACAAGCTTATGATATTTTCCTATAAAAGTGAGTTCATTTGTTTGAAGACTACATTTGTTATTCACAAGACATAGAGGGGCAAGAGTGCTGAGATCAACAAAGGTGTTGGTCTGCATCATCAGGCATGGGAAAAAAATATAGTGTCATAGAACTGACTCGATGACACCATGACACAACCTATACCGTGCGGTGAGATGAGTCACAACATAGGCCATGACATATGCCATAGCACTGGGCATGATACAGAACATGACAAATAAAAGTTATGTCAACATAAGAAGGAGTTTATGTCGACTCAACATAAGCACCTGTCGACTCACCTCATACCCAAGTCAACCCGCTTGACTAGCACTTAGAAAAATTCTAAATAAGAACAAAGTTATGTCGACACAACATGTCCAAGATGGAGAATAGCTCATAGGGAATTAGGAAAGTCGACTCACACTACAACCCAATTTGTCTTGCATAAAGGTTGCTTAACACAGACCATACTACTAACTGAGAGTATGAGCAAACCTTGCAAGCACCAAGCCAAATGACATTTAGACCGAGCCAAAATATACTAAGCCAATACTAGACCTTTGTATACCATCATACACATCACATGATGCATACACACACAAGTAAGGACAGGTGGAAGTCGACTCACAGAGAAGTCTGAGTTGACTCGCACAAAGGTTGGAGCAAAAATGACTAAGTACTAAAAGTTTATGTCAACATAAGGAAATAGTAATGTCAACACAATCAAGGTCCAAAGGCCAAAAGCTTAAATAGTACAGAAGGGCAGTAGACTCATGAAGAACACAAGTCAACTTTGCACTGGCCACTGACAAGCGAAGCTTAAGCACAAGAAAGAGTTATGCTGACACAAGCATATAGTTACATCAACACAGGATGAAATCTAAGCTCAAATTTCTGAACAAACTCAAGAGACAATTGACTCATGATATGAAGGTAGTTAACTCATCCTAGCTAGAAATTTAAGTAATTCATACATCAATTGATTTATGAAGAAGAGGAAGTCGACTCGCTATGAGTAACAACTAATTGTTCGAAAAAGCTATTCAAGCCACACTTGAATTCTCAACTCTCAACCACCCTCAAACTACAAATCAACATTAAATGTTTCACAACACTAGATCATCAATAAAGGCTATAAATACAACATCGATTGAAGATCAAACAACTTTTGGATCATATTTATTGCTCTTGAGTGTATTAAAGATTTTTATCGCTTTTATTTTTGTATTATATTATCTTTGACTAAAAAGATCACATCTGAACATTAAGATTCAAGATTGTAATCTTGTTTTTCATTCTACATACTTGTAATTGACTTGAAAAAAAAGGTTGTCACAGAGAAAACAAATTAGATTTACAAGTACCTGTGTAAGCTAATGGTGAGTGTTCGAGTGAAACATTTGGAAAGATTTAACTAACATTTGTTCAAGCTAGTTGTTGTACTATTTTCGGAGAAAATAGTGGATTGAAAATCTAAGTGTAGCCTGAAAGTAAACATACACTAATGAGGGTGGAATCATTATAAAACCTAGTATTGACCCTTCTTCCCTCTATAGTCTTGTCCTGTTCTTAACTTTCGAACTCCCAAAAAAAATAAAAAAGTATCAAACAACCTTTTCACCCCTCTAAATTTTTAGAATGTTGTCTTTTAACTATGAAGAGCTGAGAGTATTGATGTAATAAGGTAGGGATAGCAATATCCGACCTGATATGAGAGAGAGAGTATGTGTGTGTGTGAGAGAGAGAGAAAGAGTCACTCAATTAGACAGCTACAACTTTCATCCCTTCCCCAGCCACACCAAAAGAGAAAGAAAGAGAACATCATACCTTTCATGCCTTCCCCACCATAAATTGACCCTTTGTCCCTTCTCCAACCACATAGCCATTGCTACCCTACCCTTCATCATTTCCCCAACCGCACCCATACACTTACACTGAGAAAGAGAGAAAGTCGATGGCTACAACTTTCATTCCCATTAGGTCGGGTCAGGTCAGGTCATTTTTTTCCTTGAAAGCCTATAAGGTTGTATATAGTTTTCTATTTGACTGACTCAAGTAAGGTCAGGGTCATATATGGATAATCGAGTTAGGGTTTCAAGATGGATATGTTATTAGCAAAACCCGCACCATGTATGCCTTGTTGCTATCCTTATACTAGGGGAAACAATGGTGCCCCATTTATGACTAACTAGAGATTGGTATTTGATCCTCCTACGAATAAATTTATTTTATCATGGGACAATGCAATCTCACTGAGGCACATGGCATGATACATCTGGTAGTCCTATTCCAAAATTTGAGGAGGCAAATCCTTATATAAGAGAGAATAGTTAAGATTGGGAGTCATATCTCAGCAATCAGTTTATGGACATGTTAAATGTTGTTGATAAACCTCTATACAAAGATTGTAAGAATTGTACCATATTTTCAATGATGACAAAATTGTTTAGATATTAACATCAAGCATAGGAGGAGGGGCATAATACAATGTCAAAGCTTATGGTTGAGACCCTACCTTTGACCCAACACTTGCCCGCTACCTATTATAGTGTGAACAAGTTGGTTCAAAAATTGGGGTTTCATGTTCAATGGATAGACGTCAACAAGGAAAGTTCAATGTTGTTATGGAGGAAAGATACAGAGTTACCAAACTACAAATTTTGTTGAAGTCCAAGGTACATGGTACATGCCAACAAAAAGCAAAATATGTCGTCTATTGAACTATTTTATCTCTTATTAACTTCATGGTTACAAAGGTTTTATCAATCTAATGTTATAGTGGAGCACACAACTTGGCATAGTACTCATGTAAAAGACTCTAAACTAATGTCTTATCTATCAAATGCAGAGCAGTGGAAGACATTTGATTTGACCTACATCGCGTTTTTGATGAAATCTTGCAATATCCAGTTAGAACTTTGTGTAGATGGTTTTGCCCAAATTAGTCTATCTCGAAAGAGTTAGTCATGTCAGCTAGTGCTTTTGACTCCATACAACCTTCCAAAAGTCATGTATATTAAGATGTCGTATATGTTTTCTACACTAATTGCACTTTATCCACAAAATCTTAAGAAATTGCTTGATGTCTATATGCAACCATTAATAGATGAGTTAGAAATGTTAAGGAACATTTAGGGGGTCTAAACGTATGATGCAACCATTAGGTGTGGATTTTTTTTTTAGAGTTGCAATATTCTTTTATGATAGTGACTTCCTTGCATATGGAATGCTATCTAGATGGAGCAAAACTAGAATTTTGGTATGTCTAGTATGCATGGAGAGGTTAAAAGCCTTATGACATTGTAAGAAAATATAAGATTTTGACTATCACAAATAGCTTTCGCCAACACATCAACCCTTTCAAAGCGAACAAACAACACCTCATAAAAGGTTAGGCTAAGACAAATATTCCGGCATTTACATTAATGAGCAATGAGGTTTGGGAGTATGAAGCTGATTTCCTAACAGTAATTGAAAACCCTCAAGGCATGATCCCAAGATGCCTAAGAGTATATGTGGACAAAATGGAGTAATTTTTATGATTTGCCATCTTAGAGGAAAAATTTTGTTCATCACCATACTAACATATGCATATGAAGAATAATAATGGTGCCAATATCATTGATATTGCACTAGACCTGCCCATTAAGTGGAAGAAAATGGAAATACAAGGAGAGTTTTTTTTTTCTTTTCTTTTCTTTTGCGATCATCTTTCACTAGTAATGCATCTAAAAAGTACGAAACCAAAACCTTAACCTGTGTATTCATCAAGAAGGGATCACAAGCGTGTTATTTGTGAATGGCTCAGAAATTTAAGATTCCTAGATAAATAGGCATTAGACATTGGGAGATGTGTTGATACAAATGGTGCAAACTCACTTGAATAGAAAATATATGGTTGCCCTGTATTTGTGAAAATTCCAATAGCATTCATGGACTTTCTTCCAAATTATGTTTATAGGGTATTGACGGATTTTAGTAACTTCATTCGTGATATTAGGTTAGCAATCCTAGCAATCTCATGTGTGGAAAAGTTGAAAATGGATACTTTTGCCTCAATCATTTTTTTGATTCCATCGTCTAATTGCCGTATGAGGTGTTAATTGGATGCGGAGTTCAGTATCAATTTATGTACCCATTTGATAGGCAAGATATGATTTGTAGTGTTTCAAACTTTTTTGAATTCATGCATATATATGAGTATATTTAAATATATGATCAAACTAATATGTTTATTGTTAAAATGTACTTAGGGACCTGCACTATTTGAAGACAAAAGTGACAAATAAGGCATATGTTGAAATATCTTTATCAATTGGTGACAACATTTGTATCATACAATTTTGAATCTAATATGCCACATAGGACTAGAGACCACAGATAGATGATGAGGGTCACATCAAATCGAAATTCTGCTCATTCTTTATTTTCAATTATCTAGGCAAACCGGTTAGCAAATGTACCTGTTGGAAGTTATGCCCACATTTGGGCATTTTTGGAATATGCAAATCATGAAGGGGCATTATTGGGAGAATACAAATCATCCCATAACTCCCTTGCATATGACTCTCTCTCCCTTGGCCAAGATAGCTCACGTGAAATGGAACAAGAAATTGAAAAAGGGAGGTTATCCCCCAAAAAAAAAAAACCACACGCATAACTCTCGTAATCAAGAATGACATTTTCTTCACTCTCTGGTAACTTGAATGTAGGAAGATTGAAATTCTGGGAAGAAGGCCTACGGAAACATTGTGTTCTAACAAAGGGAATATTTCCATGAGAGTGAGTGAGAGATTCTCAAAGAGAGAGATTATATAATTGGGGTTTGAGAAATTTTTGCATTGTAAAATTTCTCCTATCATTGGGTATACCTGACTTTGGATTGAGGTGTCGTGAAAAAGTGATTGTGGTTCGATCTCTGATAATGTGTAAATTGTCTATTTTATTATTGATATCATGGTTTGATTTTGGATTGATTAGTACTCTAATAAATGTTTTTATGACATTTTTATTTTTAGGGATAAAAAATGGAGATTGGATCAAAATGGGCTTAAAGAGGCAATTTTGGAAGTTTAATGGTTCAAGATAACATTTGGGCCTACAAAGGAAAGGAAAAAAGTACCAAAGAGTGAAAGATTTTATTTTAGAAATTTTTATTTTAAGTAAAAATTGTTGTTAGGAGTAAAATTTTACTTTCCTATTTTGGTGGATTTTTTCCTTATTTTTTGGTTGGAAGAATCTTGGAAACCTAGAGCACTAAAAGAAGGACTTTCTCATTAAACCTAGATAGCACTATTCACGTCTACTGTTTATGGCACTGTTCATCCAACTATAAAGGAGGTGGCAGCTGCACATTCTCATTCCTCTCTTTAGGTTTTAGGTTTTATTTTTTTCTTTCTTTTTTTTGAAGAACATGAAGAACATTGTTTTTCTTTTATTCTTTCTTTTGTGTATTCTCAAGAACATAGTCACCATGAGTGGCTAGTTTTATTCTAATTCAATGGAAAGTTCATTGATTGTCTTCGTTGTGAGATTATATTCTTAGTTTAATTTCTTGCCATTTTATTCAAGTATTCATTGATTCTTGATTTATTTTTAGGGAAACTTAATATTGGTTAATCTGACAATTTAATTCAATATTAGTTTTTCTATTATTATCCAGGAATTCAGTGATCCGTAATTGTCATGAATGAATGATACAAGTAGCAAATAGGTTATTTATGTTTATGGGTCGTTGTCGATATTCATTTTAAGATGGAACAAAATCAAATAATTGTACGGCTATCCTGGTTATTTGTATTTTGGTTTAACTGTTTTCACAGAATTTAATACTGTCATTATTTGATATGGAACGTTATCGTGCCCAGTCAATTAATGATAAGTTTTGATTGGATGTTGGGTTTTGTCAATTATTTTAGAAAAATATAAGATTTATTATGACTATCCTAATAGATTTAAGGTTAAATACTTGAATTGTAAGAATAATATTTTCAACCAATGATCAATAAGACAATCGAATATATGAACCCTTGGATCGGAATTTGATAAATTGAATTTCTTCCATAAATTTTAGTATTTTGCATTGTTGATTTGTTTTTTATTTTTAGGTTATTAATTTTTATTTGGTAAATTTTATTTTAGCAAATTATTTGAAAACTCCCAACTTAATTTTTTACATTAACTAAGAAATTGAATTAACTAGTTCCCTTGGGATTCAACCTGGTAACCACTATTGCTACAGTTTGTTTCATTGGGGAAATCAATATTAATTTGAGGGTTTCGACAACCCGACCAAATTTTGGCGCCATTGCCGGGGAGCTATTTTGATTTCTTAGTTGTGTTATCTTTATTATTTGTTTTGCTGACTTTTTTTATTTTATGACCCGTTCTTCTCAAGGGAGTGAATTGGAATATATTCCTAAAATTGAGAAAACTGCTCGCCGATTGAGAAAAGAGGCCAGACAAAGAAATGGTAACTTACGTTGAAGCACGATTTTTGACATTGATTTGACAATTTATGACATGTCTATTTTTGAAGAAAAAAAGGAAAAGATGGCCGATCGTGAGAGAGGCTGCACCCAATCTGAATCAACAACCCTTGTACATCGAATATCCAACTCTTGAAGTAGCATTCGAACTTAAATCTGGTTTGATTCACTTACTACCTACTTTTGTGGTCTCCCAAGTGAAGATCCACATAAACATTTGAAGGAATTTCATGTTGTTTGTTTGAGTATGAAACCCCAAGGTGTGACTGAGGAACAGATTAAGCTGAGAGCCTTCCCCTTTTCTCTGAAAGATAAGGCAAAGGATTGGTTGTACTACCTACCTCCGGGTTCAATAAACACATGGAATGGGATGCAGAGATTATTTTTGGAAAAATTTTTCCTTACATCTAGAGCTGCCAACATTCGAAAGGAGATATGTGGGATCAGACAGATTAGCAGAGAGACGTTATATGAGTACTTTGAAAGGTTCAAACAGCTCTGTGCCAACTGTCCACATCATCAAATACCAGAACAACTCTTGATTTAGTATTTCTATGAAGGACTTCTACCCATGGATAGAAGTATGGTAGATGCAGCCAGTAGAGGAGCATTGGTAAATAAAATACCTGAAGAAGCCAGACAATTGATCACAAACATGACAGAAATTTCTCAACAATTTGGATTGAGAACGGATAAAGTTACGAAACGTGTCAATGAGGTAAGTCACTCTCACCTTGAAAATCAAAATTTTGAATTTACTGCTTTGGTTCGTCAGATGGCTGTAGGGCAAATACATGCAACCAAAGTTTACGGCATATGCCCGATACCTGGACATCCTACGGATATATGTCCATATCTGCAAGAAGAATCTACTCATCAAGCAAATGCCGTAGGAGGATTTCCTGGCTAACCTCAGAAGAAGTACGACCCCTACTCTACTCATTATAACCCCGGATGGAGAGAACATCCAAACCTGAGTTACGAGAATCAAGGAGGTTTGGGAAACTTTTAAGAAGGTGGAAATAAACATACCTTTGTTGGACGCCATCAAGCAAATACCCAAATATGCAAAGTTTTTGGAGTTGTGCACAAACAAGAGAAAGATGAGATGTGATGAGAAAATAAGGGTCAGTGAGAACATGTCTACTATTATCAAAAGATCTCCATCTGAGAAATGTTCAGATCCAGTTATGTTCACTTTACCCTGTGTTATTGGGTTGAAGAAATTTGAACGTGCTATGCTAGATTTAAGAGCATCAATCAATGTCATGCCATATTCTATATATATTGCTCTAAATCTAGACCCTCTAAAGGAAACTAAAATGATTATTCAATTGGCTGACCATTCTGTCGTGTATCCAAAAGGGATTGTTGAAGATGTTTTGGTGCTGGTTAATGAGTTAATTTTTTCAGCAGATTTTTATATTTTTAAAATGGATGAAGACACCATTACAAATTCAGCACCGCTACTATTGGGGAGACCGTTCATGAAAACATCAAAAACAAAGATAGACGTGGATGAGGGTACACTTTCCGTTGAGTTTGACGGCGAGATTGTTAAATTCAATATTTTTGAAGCCATGAGGTACCCAAATGAGTGTCACTCGATTTGTTCTGCTAACGTCCTTGATTCGATTGTGCAGGAAATTTTTGAAGATGAAAATGACACAAGTCTTGAATTGGATAGGCAATTGAACATCAAGGAAGAGTTGGCTGAGACTTGTGAAATTTCATATTCAATATTAGAATCAAAACCAAGGTCATTGAATTCGAGTACCATATTGCCTATTACTCACAAGAAAATGTTTCCTTCCATTTCGCAGGCTCTAACATTGGAATTGAAGACTTTGCCGGCTCATCTTATATACGTATACTAAGGTGCCAAAGAGACCTTGCCCATTATCATAGCAAGAGAGTTGACGAAAGAGCAAGAAAATCGGCTACTCCAAGTTTTAAAAAAGCATAAGACAATAATTGGTTGGATCCTAGCCGATATAAAGGGTATTAGTCCCTCAATTTGTATGCATCGAATCCTTTTAGAAGAGGACACTAAGCCAGTGAGGGAATCACAAAAAAAGTTGAATCCAATCATGAAAGAAGTGGTGATGAAGGAGATTCTCAAACTTTTGGAAGAAGCCATAATTTATCCAATTTCGGACAGTAAGTAGGTGAGTCCAATCCATGTGGTACAAAAAAAAACGGGGATCACGGTGGTAAGAAATCAAGACAATGAATTGGTACCATTGCGAGTGCAAAATGGTTGGCGAATGGTCATTGATTTTAGAAAGCTCAATTTAACCACTAAAAATGATCATTTCCCTTTACCCTTTATAGATCAAATGTTAGAGAGATTAGCCGGAAAATCATTCTTTTATTTTCTTGATGGTTTTTCAAGTTATTATCAAGTCGTGATTGCACAAGAAAATCAAGATAAGACTAAATTCACATGTCCATTTGAAACATTTGCTTATAGAAGGATGTCTTTCGGTCTATGTAATGCCCCAAGTTTTTATTGCAGGTTTATTCAAGACTTTTCAAAAATTACCTTGCCATTATCCAAGTTGCTTCAGAAAGATATACCTTTCAAGTTTGGATAAAAATGCAAGGAAGCCTTCGATAAGCTCACGAACCTATTGACTATTGCACCAATCATTCAACCACCTAATTGGAATTTACCTTTTGAGATCATGTGTGATGCCAGCAATTTTGCTGTGGGAGCAGTTCTTGACCAGCGGATTAATAAGAAGAGTCACGTCATTTACTACGCTTCAAGGACATTGAACGTTGCTCAATGCAACTACACCACCACCGAAAAGGAACTCTTAGCTATTGCTTTTGCTTTAGATAAATTCAGATATTTACTTGGTTCTAAAGTAATTGTGTACTTTGATCATGCAGCTTTGAAGTATCTATTGGCGAAAAAAGAGTCAAAACCCAGGTTGATACGGTGGATTCTCTTATTGCAAGAGTTTGATTTGGAAATCAAGGATCGAAGTGGAGCTAAAAATTTGGTAGTTGATCATCTAAATAGGTTAGTGAATGAAGAAGATCTACTACCTATTTCTGAAATTTTTCCCGATGAGCAGTTATTTCACTTGAAAGGTACTACTCCTTGATATATAGATATTGTGAATTATTTGGTTACACACATCTTGCCTAGCGATCTTAGTAAGTCAAGGAAAAATGAAATTCGATGTGAGGCAAAACATTATGTGTGGGATGAGCTTTATTTGTGGAACTTTACTTTGACCAAATAATTAGGAGATGTGTCCCAGAGAATGAACATAAATCCATTTTAGCATTTTGTCATAATTATGCTTGTTGGGGACATTTTGGGCCGAAGAGACCTTGCCCGTTATCATAGCAAGAGAGTAGACGGAAGAGCAAGAAAATCAACTACTCCAAGTTTTAAAAGAGCACAAGACAGCAATTGGTTGGACCCTAGTCTATATAAAAGGTATTAGTCCCTCAATTTGCATGCATCGAATCCTTTTAGAAGAGGACACTAAGCCAGTGAGGGAATCGCAAAGAAAGCTGAATCCAATCATGAAAGAAATGGTGATGAAGGAGATTCTCAAGCTTTTGGATGAAGGCATAATTTATCCAATTTCGGACAGCAAGTGGGTGAGTCCAATCCATGTGGTACCAAAGAAAATGGGGATCACGGTGGTAAGAAATCAAGACAATGAATTGGTACCCATGCGAGTGCAAAATGGTTGGCAAATGGTTATTGATTTTAGGAAGCTCAATTTAGCCACTAGAAAGGATCATTTCCCTTTACCCTTTATAGATCAAATGTTAGAGAGATTAGCCGGAAAATCGTTCTTTTGTTTTCTTGATGGTTTTCAGGTTATTATCAAGTCGTGATTGCATAGGAAAATCAAGAGAAGACTACATTCACATGTCCATTTGGAACATTTGCTTATAGAAGGATGCCTTTCGGTCTATGTAATGCCCCAGGTTTTTATCGTAGGTTTATTCAAGACTTTTCAAAAATTGCCTTGCCATTATCCAAGTTGCTTCAGAAAGATGTACCTTTCGAGTTTGGAGAAAAATGCAAGGAAGCCTTTGACAAGCTCACGAACCTGTTAACTATTGCACCAATCATTCAACCACCTGATTGGAATTTACCTTTTGAGATCATGTATGATGCCAGCAATTTTGTTGTGGAAGCAATTCTTGACCAATGGATTGATAAGAAGAGTCATGCCATTTACTACGCTTCAAGGACATTGAATGCTGCTCATTGCAACTACACCACCACTGAAAAGGAGCTCTTAACTATTGTTTTCGCTTTAGATAAATTCAGATCATATTTGCTTGGTTCTAAAGTAATTGTGTACTCTGATCATGCAGTTTTGAAGTATCTATTAGCGAAAAAAGAGTCGATACTCAGGTTGATACGGTGGATTCTCTTGTTGCAAGAGTTTGAATTGGAAATCAAGGATCGAAGTGGAGCTGAAAATTTGATAGCTGATCATCTAAGCAGGTTAGTGACTGAAGAAGATCCACTACCTATTTCTGAAATTTTTCCCGATGAGTAGTTATTTCACTTGAAAGGTACTACTCCTTGGTATATAGATATTGTGAATTATTTGGTTATACACATCTTGTCTAGTGATCTTAGTAAGTCAAGGAAAAACGAAATTCGATGTGAGGCAAAACATTATGTGTGGGATGAGTCTTATTTGTGGAAATTTTGCTTTGACCAAATAATTAGGAGATGTGTTCTAGAGAATGAACATAAATCCATTTTAGCACTTTGTCATAGTTATGCTTGTGGGGACATTTTGGACCAAAGAGAACTGCAAGAAAAATTTTAGATAGTAGGTTATATTGGGAGACCTTGTTTAAAGATGTTTACTTGTTTTGTAAAAGTTGTGATAGATGTCAAAGAACAGGAACTTTGTCTCATCGATATGGGGCAGATGCCCCAAACTCTCATTCTTGTTTGTGAAATATTTGATGTATGGGGTATTGATTTTATGGGTCCATTCCCTTCGTCATGTGGATATGCTTACGTTCTTTTGACTGTTGATTATGTATCAAAATAGGTGGAAGCAAAAACCACCAGGACTGACGATTCTAAGTCTGTTGTAGGTTTTATCAAGACTAACATTTTCAGTAGGTTTGGAATCCCTAAAGCATCATAAGTGATCAAGGGAGCCATTTTTGCAACAGAGCAATCGAAGCATTGATGAAAAAATATGGAGTGCATCACCGGATCGCTACAGCATACCATCCTCAAAGAAATGGACAAGCCGAAGTTTCCAACCATGAAGTTAAATCCATTTTAGAGAAGATGGTTAATCCGGGACGAAAGGATTGGAGTTTATGTCTAGATGATGCACTATGGGTTTACCGGACAGCTTTCAAAACACCAATAGGGATGTCTCCTTATAGGTTAGTTTTTGGAAAATCTTGTCACTTACCGGTGGAAATTGAGCATAAGGCGTATTGGGCAATCAAAAGTTGCAATATGAAGATGGATGACGCCGGTAAATCAAGAAAATTGCAATTGCAAGAACTTGAAGAGTTAAAATTGGAGGCCTATGAGAACTCGAGAATTTATAAAGAGAAAACGAAATTGTTTCACGATGGGATGATCTTAAGGAAACAATTTAAGGTCGGACAAAAAGTGATTCTATATAATTCTCGACTCAAACTCATGCTGGGTAAGTTGCATTCTCGTTGGGTTGGTCTATTTGTTGTCACTAATATGTCATTTCATGGTGCAGTGGAAATCAAAAGTCTTGACACAAATAAGATCTTCAAGGTGAACGGGCATATGTTGAAGATATTTCACGATGATACAGAGATTTCTACAATGTTGGACATTACATTGACGTCTCCAAATTATTCCTCCAGTTGAATCCACCATGAAGACCGTCGAGCATAGCGACGTTAAATAATTGCACTTATTGGGAGGCAACCCAAAAATTTTTTTTAAGAGTTTGATTTAATTTTTAGTAATTTCATTTATTCAATTTTAAGTGTTTTATTAGTGTTATTTATCCTTTCTCTTAATTTTTGCATGTGTCCAGCAATTTTCTCAAGCCACGTCATAAATAGAGTGACAGTCAGATTTTGGGCAGAAGCAGTCTTGGCATTAGGGCATGATCACGCGGTCTCAAAAGCCAAATAAAATTTTTGGGCAGAAGCACTCTCATTCTTAAGAGATGATCATGCGGTATTCTGAAGGTGCAATCCGAATTTAGGCAAAAGCACTCCTATTCTCAAGAGATGATCATGCGGTTTAAGGGCATTTTTTTTTTCAAAAAAAAAAAAGGGGATGTGGGAAGAGAGACACTCCTTCTGCGATCAAGTCACCTACACGTTCATCATCCTTTGCAACTCTCTCTCTCTTTCTCTCACAATTTCTCCTTAGTTCAATCACACCTCCATCATCACTCTCCTTTGGACTGGGGATCAGGTGGAGAGATTGAACTAGAGTGGCGATTGATGACCCAGCATCCATATTCTCATTCTTCGTTTGCTAGACACCCTAATTGCTAACTGCCGTGACTTTCCTTCCACCGCACCATCACCATTAATCACTCTTTTCAATTGCAGATTCCAACCTTCCTTCGATCGCAACCCATTTAAAACCCTAGCCTCTCCTTCGTTGTTCAAATCGAACCGCCTCTGTTCAATTTTTTGACACTCAAAATCCTTCTGTGATTTTGTGTTACAAATAAAAAGGGGGGAGGGACGAAAGAGAGAAGAGAGAGACTACCTTCAATCATCACTCATCACACATCTTCACCATCCATTGTTCCTTTTGATTACAGATTTAAAACCCACCTCACACATGAACAGCCGTTTCACCATCCATTCTTCCTGTTCCACATTCCTGCTATTCTTTTGTACACCACCTGTTTGATAAAAACCCTAACCAAGTCAAGCTTCCACAAACCTTTAGACCACGGTTTCTGCATTTCCAATTAATCCATGGGAAAGAAACGCATTGCAGAGCACAAATATGGGATTCGGGGTCGACCACTTGCCTCACCACCACCCGAAGCTCCAGTCCGAAAAGCCAAACGTGCAAGCACCTCCGGAGATCTAATCTCCCTTTCTTCTGAAGAGCACTCATCTGTATCCGCAAGCCCCACCTCCATGACATCATCCCCAACAGGTCCTACAGACACTTCTCTGCAGCCATGTCGAGGACCTTGGGTGCAGCTACCTCGGAAAGAGAGTTCACAAGAGAGGCCCAAAATGTTATTGCCTCGATCAACTTCAACATCCTCTGCTGTGGACACTGAGCCTGAGCCACATTCTACACCAATCGAGCTTGCAGAGCGGCCACCATCCATTGACCAAGAGCCTCCAACATCTTCAAGCAGACCCAAATCACGATCTCGCATGGCCAAGGGCAAATCCATTCCGCCTCCAGCCCCTCTGAAGTTAGGGGATACCTCAAGTTCCATTCTGCAGAGCACAAGCACAGGTATCCAGATATCTCCTCCCGCACTATAGTTCCCTACAAATATTTTCATATTCCCACATTAGAATCACTAGGTTTTCTTAAGAACATACGGGGTTATTTATCTACAATTGGTTGGAGTGCATATTTGAATCTATCTTATCCTACATTTCGAGAATTGACCTGTGAATTTTACACCACATTTCGGTTTGACACAACTGCACATTGGACAGTAGACAACCCAGATCTCATAGAATTTCGACTGATGAACCGTGCATTTCATTTTTCCTTAACTCAGTTTAATGAAGCCTTAGGGTTTTCAGTTGGCTCCTCTGATCATTCTTTGATTTGTGATTACACTTCACACTTTAGTTCTTATTATTCACATATATGGTCCGAATTGACAACTGACCCTCTTACTTTTGATCCTAGTCACTCTAAGAGCCACTACCTTAGAGATCATGCATTGCAACTCATCCAGCGGTTTTTAGCTTTTAGTTTTTCTGGTAGGAAGGCTAGTTCAGCTGTTTGCTCTAAACCGGAATTGTTTTTCTTGTGGTCTATGACTTAGAATTAGAAAATTAATTTTAGTTATTGGTTGGCCACTCAGTTTAAGAGTGTTCTCTCATCTTTAGCTAGACCTTTGATTCTAGGATCCTTGATCACTCACTTAGCTGTTAATTTGAGGGTTTTGGACTTGGGTAGTCACAATATGAACATTGCTTGTCCTGCTGAGCCATTAGACTTTGATTGCCTACTTCGAATGGGTGTTATGTACCGACTGGATGATGTTTATCACTTTACCTCACCGGGTGATACCCGGTCGAGAGTTCACTTTTCTTTTGTAAGTTCCTCTGATGCTGCCCGTTCGTCTTACTCTCCTTCCTTAGCTCAAATGGTGCAAGACATGCAGAAACACATCTCTCAGATGGAGCAGACCATTCAAGTGCTCGCTGATTTTGTGAGATTTCAACTCCCATTCCCGTTACCACCTTAGGGGAGTTCTTTCTCTTTTTTCTTCATTGTTTTCATTTCTAGCATTTCATTTCATTGTCTTCATTTTTCAGTTCCCTTTTTTCGTTGGTTTATCTCTTTTATTGCGTAGAGTCTTCATTTTCTATTTCTAGTTTCTGCATTAGGGTTATGTTAGTTGTGACTTCTCTTTGCATTGTGCCTCGATTTTTTCTTTTTGCTTCATTGAGGACAATGCCGCATTTAGGTGTGGGGGAGGATTTTATGAACCCATGTCATCCCTTCTATTCTTCCTTGGAACTTTGTTACTCCCTTCAATTTTGTCTGAAAATGATTTTGAGTTGGTATGTATTGTTGATTTGAGTTTGAAATGCATGAAAGAGACAAGCGTGATTAGTTATTTTTGTATAAATTGTTTTAAGTATTTCCATTGATCTTGATAATTGAATCGATTGAAAATGTGATAGATTTGATACAAATTAAACACCTTTTGTGAGCTTTTGAGCCTTAAGAGCATACATCATCTTTGCTCTATTTTTTTCATGAGTGTTTATCAATCATAGTATATTTATTCTAGAACTTGCTTTGCTATATTTTTTGAGACCACATCAATGAATTTATGCATTAATATGATGGAGGCATTTAGGTTTTCCCTTTTTAGCTTTCGAAAAAAGACCTTCCATGCATAATAGATTGACACATAGCCTTCTTTTTACACTTAACCCTCTTTTTGGTCCTTATATCAAAGAAGCATGTGATTTGCACATAGATTGAGTGGTTATTTACAAAGGGAATTGAGTACTTCTATTGTGGGAATTATTTTTGGGGAAGTCAATTATACGATTGGGATGAGTTGCATATGCTCCATATTTTCATTCATCCCCAAATCGATTGTGCTTCAAAAAACAAGGAAGCGAAAAGGGTAGAAAATTAAAGAAAAAAGAAGAAGAAAGAAAACAAAATTCCCATAATTTGGAATTTGGAGAAATTCAAAAATCTGATAAAAAAAATGAGATAGTTTTGATTGAGTTATTTTTCTTTGGGTAGATTGTATTTCATGATATGGGATATGATCTTGTGATTCTCATCATGCTTCTTTGATATATTCATTACACATCACATTTATCATTTTTGTCCTATCTTTACCCAATCCATGTTACAACCCTTACAAAGACCCCCGGATTTTTATTTTGAATTCATATAAGTGGTGGTAGAGATTTGATAAATAAGCAAGTTTATGGTAATAACATATTTTGATTTGATTTTGAGAGTTATTGATAAATTCCCTTAAATACTTTGAATGTGAAAGTGAATTCCTTGTGAGGGTATTAAATCTTGATACATTGAATTTTGATGAGAATGTTGAGTTTGATGGGATGCTTATATTTTCTTTTAACGTTATGAAACTATGATCACTTACTCTCCGAATTGTTATTTTGGCTTGAATTTTTCGATGTGTGATTTTTTTGAAATTATTTGAAGGTGAAACTATGGTCACTTGCTCTCTCGATTATTGAGTTGATTCTTGATTTATTTTTAGGGAAACCTAATATTGGTTAATCTGACAATTTAATTCAATATTAGTTTTCTATTACTATCCAGAAATTCAGTGATCCGTAATTATCATGAATGAATAGTATAAGTAGCAAATAAGTTATTTATGTTTATGGGACGTTGTCGATATTCATTTTAATCTAAGGAATCGATGGAACAAAATCGAATAATTGTACGACTATCCTAATTATTTGTATTTTGGTTTAACTATTTTTACAGAACTTAATGCTGTCATTATTTGATATGGAACGCTATCGTGTCCAGTCGATTAATAATAAGTTTTGATTGGATGCTGGGTTTGGTAAATTATTTTAGATAAACGCAAGATTTATTATGGCTATTCTAATAGATTTAAGATTAAATATTTGAATTGTAAGAATAATATTTTCAATCAATGTTCAATAATACAATCGAATATATGGACCCTTGGATTGGAGTTTGGTAAATTGAATTTCTTCCTTAAATTTTAGTATTTTGTATTGTTGATTTGTTTCTTATTTTTAGGTTATTAATTTTTATTCAACAAATTTTATTTTAGCAAATTGTTTGAAAACCTCCAACTTAATTTTTTTACATTAACTAAGAGATTGAATTAATTAGTGATCTTGGGATTCGACCTGATAACCACAATTGTTACAATTTGTTGTATTGGGAAAATCAGTATTAATTTGAGAGTTTCGACAACCCGACCAATCTCGTGATCACTATCTTGACCAAGTAATCCGTACGAGAGATTACGCAATTCGGTTGATTTATTGAAAACCTACATATTGAGGTATTTATACCAAAATTTCAAACTTTTTAATTTTATACGCTTCTATATGCGCATGTAGTCTGATAAATCATTCATTGCTATCAAAGCAAGTTGGATTTATTAAAAAAAATCAGAATTTTTTAGGCATAAAATGTGTACGATACAAAATTTAGAATTCGGATCATAGATGAATTTCGTAAATCCGAGAGTACCATGAGAATGTCCATGATCTATGGATCATGAAAATATTTTTTGTTGAATTTTTGGAGTATATTAAGGCAATGAAAAGTCCGGTCGAAGTTTTCGACTCTACGGACACAAAACCTTAGATCTGTGAAATTTAAGGATAAATCGATATGCAATAATGGTCTATAAATGTTTGTCATGCTTAGATCTACATTTTGACATATTAAGTGTGAATTATGGATATCGGAAAATTGAGTTTCAAAAGGGGCCGTAAAGGGCTAGAAATTTGAACATTTGATTTGTTGAAATGAGGACCCAAATCCAATTAAAATCAAGTCAAGGATTGTTGAATGATGTTCAACTATGATTTTCCAAAGAAAATCAAGTAAGAAATAGGCCGGAAATGTATTTTTCGGCAACCGGGTCATGTAGACCCGGTCACAGACATCCGGGCGAAGAAGACCCGACCCGGTTGGCAAAAAGGATGCAAGCGCATGTCATCCACGTGCTCTCAGGTCCGTAGACAGCTCTGGCACTGACCAGGTCAGTTCTGACCCGAGTCCACATCCCCAACCCACTCCATACCTATTAATTTAAAAAAAATGCTTAAACGATGTAACTGTGCACCTTTGAACCTGAGATTGATGAGTCTCCTCTTAAGCGCCCCACCACTAAGCTACAACATGTGGCTAGTTTAGATTCATGTCATATAATATATATTTTCTTGCTTAACACGTCACCTGGTCTGCAACACATGTACGCTGTGCGTCTGGCTCGCATGTAAGAGCGTGCAGGCTCGTAAGGTGTCGCTTCTGATGCGTGATAGCGAGTTAGGACTCCGGCGGCACGTCATCGTCTAGAATTGGATTTTTCCAATTTTCTGAGAGTCCTACCTTTATATTTGACTTTTTTCTGGGTTTTTTTGTGTGTCGAATCCAAGTCCAATGCTAAGATGCGATTCCAGTTTGTGATGTATGATATCCGTTGACTCATACTCTCAAATTAGGGTCATACTCGAATCATTTGGGATTTGTTGATTAGTAGGGTATACAAAATTTGAGAATAAATATCAGAAAGTCACTAATCTCTCTAGCTGTATAGAATACTATCATAATAGATCTTTGCAGGGAGAATAAATTAAATGGTAATAATTGTGAATTTTTTCACCGGAAGATTCAGTTTATTCTTGATGAGCAAGATTTATTTGAAATTCTGAGATATGAGATGGTGGGCCCTAGGGAGGGTATCATACCTCAGTATAGACAGGATAATGAGGTCTATTGTGCATTGAAGAAAAATGATAGCGAAATTAGGGCAATCCTCATCAATGGAATACACGATGACTTAATCCCGGTTTATGAGTAATATCCTATGGTTATGTCGGTTAGACTCTCTAAAAGAGCATTATGCTACTCTTTCAGCTCCTAAGGTGAAGAAGCTAAGTTATAAATTTATAACTTATAAGGAAAGGGTTGATCATACAATGATGTAATATTTGATGCAAATGTCGAGTATAATCACCGAGTTGAGGGATACGGATGAGTTAATTTTGGATAAGTTACAGGTACTGGGTATAACTCAGTCTTTTACCTGATTCATGGGAGATCATGGAAATCTGTGTCATGTCCGACAAGAGTATTCATACTTTTGCTGATGTGAGCAGGCACAATAACCTCAAAGAGGAGCGACTGGAGGTGAGTAGATCGCACTTGGGTCATGCTTATTCAGAGGAGTCGAGGACTCCCAAGGCGAGCATGAGAACGAGACTTGAGATCCACAGAATAAAAACTATCCGAGAAAACCGACAACAAGGTATAAAAGTATAGAAAGAAGGAATTTGATAAGACTAATGCGAAGAGCTACGTTTGAGCTAGACTTGGTCATTTCGCTTGTGAGTGTGACGAGAGGAAAAAATATCCTTCTTCTTTACGTGGCTTGAGATTTGTCTCATTTATTTTGATACTTGCTGATTTTTCTCCTTTGTGGATTGAAAAATCAGGAGCCACTGACCACGTAACTTGAGACAGGAATACGTAAAAAAAGTTCTGCCGAGTTAATCCTCAAGTTATGAGGATTTACGTGAGGGACAGAGCATTTGTCGTCATTAAAGGAATCGACACTTGTCGTGATGTTCTTTGCACACCAGATATTTGGCGAAACTTGATTTCAATACCTTGCTTGGATTGTTTAGGATATGTTCTATTTTTGGCTCTTGGAAACTCTAATATTTCTATTAGTTACAATAGTTCTTTCGTTTATTCTGGTTTTGTCCTTAATAGACTGTATGCACTGTATGTTATTCCTTTTAATGATATTTTTTATTATTCTTCTATTGCCTTTACATTCGACTGCGTAGATGATGATGCAAATGCATGGTATAGAAGATTTGAATACATAGGGTAAGAGAAGTTGAACTGGTTAGCAGCAAATGGTCTGTTGGATCTGCTAACTAGGGTCGAGTTGTCTATAAGTGAATTTTTGCTTAACTCGCAAAAAATGACAAGAAAACCATTTAGTAAGCCAATGAGAGCTGGGACTCTTGCAATTGGTCGACTTTAATATCTATGGCCCTATGAGCATAAGTGCTCTGAAATAGAGCTATGTGTTTTATTCCGTTCATAAATGATTACACGCGTTTCAGTTACATCTATTTGATTTCGCAAAAGTCTCAGACATTGGAATGTTTCAGAAGATTTATTAGCGAAATTTAGAATCAGTTGACTTGAGAGTGAAAACTCTCAGAACCGATCGATAAAGCGAGTATTCGTCTAAATAATTTAGAGAGCTCTCTTTCGAAAAGGGAATTACGAGACGTCTGACTATTCCTACTACTATTTAGCAAAATAAAGTAGCGAGAGAAGGAAGAGGACTTTGTTAGAGATGTTGAGAACTTTGATGGAGCAGGTCAATTTGTCTATCTCTTATTAGAAAGATGATTTTGACAGCAACCTACGTCCTTAACAGCATTCTATCAAAATCCACAGTCAGTACCTCATATGAGCTTTGGACAGGGATGCAGTCTGACCTTAGTCACTTGAGTTTTTGGGGTTGTGCCATATATGATCACAATTTTTCGCATCCACACGGCGAGTTAGGCCCGCGAGAAAAGAAATGTATCTTTAATAAGATATTCAGAATACTCCAGGAGGTATATGTTTTTAAGTGAGTATATTGACGACATAGTTACTGAGATTGAGTCTTGTATACCACACTCCTTAAGGGTGATTTCTTTAAGAGAGATGAAGTCAATTAGGATTTTTACCTTCTATGAGATGGATGAGTCTAATGACTCAAGTGAGTCCCGTTGTTGGATACAAGAATCCATTACGGATCTTCGTCCCGGTAGGAGCGGTCCATCGAGAGGTGAAATCCATAAGGATTTTTCCTTCTATTAGATGGAAGAGCCTAGTGGAGTAGGTAAGTCCAACGGTGGGACACAAGAACCCATTGTGAATTTTGGTCCTAGTGGGAGAAATCAATCTAAAGGTGAAAAGGTTCTCTCCCCTCGTAGAAATATTGAGGGCGCGTATTTAAATGTCGTTTCCCGATTGAGAGTGAGCCTCTCATTACAACTCTTGAGGATGATGAGAAATTTAAAGCAGTCTTAGAGGCTCTTGTGGGTTTTCGTAAATAACTATTTATTGAAGGCCATAGATAAATAGAGAGAGTCGATGAAAATCAACAGTGTTTGGGATCTAGTTAATTTACCAGAGGGTAGAAAGACCATTGAAAACGAGTAAGTTCTCAAGGACCTAGTTGATTTGCCTAAGGGTAGGAAGACCATTGGAAACAAGAAGGTTCTCAAGGTCAAGAGAAAAGCCAATGGATCGATGGAGAGGTATTAGGCCTATCAGGTAACCACGGTTATACGTAAACTAAGGGTTTGGACTACCGATGAGTTATAGTTCAATTTATCTCGATCCGTTTACCATTTAGCAATTATCACGAACATGGGTCTAGAGTTACTCCAGATTAATGTAAAGATTGCTTTCTGTAATGGAAGTTTGGATGAGTAGATCTAAATGGAGCAACCTCTGGGTTCATTCTAATAGGTCATGAAAGTAAGGTCTATCAACTTGGATGTTGATATATGACCTAAAATAGTCATCCAAATGGTGGTATCTAAGATTTCACAAGGAGGTGATATCTTATGATATTTAATGATCAAGGAGGATCATTGTATCTATTTGATACGTTCCGGTGACTCTCTTGTGATCATATTCTTATATGTACGTAATATTTTATTGGTCGAGAATAACAGAGAGTATCTAATGACCATTGAAATATAGTTATTGTCGAGTTCTGACATGATAAACATAGGTGAGGCTTTGTTCATTCTCAGAGTAAGGATCTAGAAGGATTGCTCCAGAAGAATGTTGATTCTTTAACAAGAGTTCTATGTCAAGAAGATTCTTAAACATTTTGAGATGAACGAATTCAACCTATTAGATACTCTTATCGTTAAAAGCGAAGACCTGAATCTTAAAAAGTGCCTTATAACTTAGGAAGAAATAAGGGAGTTGCCCTTATACCAGTGCAATGTGTAGTCTAGTGTATGCAATAAGGCATACACAACCAAACATTTGTCTTGCAATCAATCTGGTGAGAATGTATCAATTGAATCCTAAAAGGGATTACTAGAGAGTAGTGAAAAGAATTCTGAAATATCTCAAGAAACTGTGAACCTCTTCTTGTATTATGAAGGAGGTGATTTGCGTTTCGTTGGATATTTAGACGTTGATTGAGGTGGCAGTCTGGATAGACACAAATCGACTTCAGTTTTTACTGTCTTGCTCAATAAATGGTACCATGTCTTGAAGAAGCAAGAAACGAATCTGTGTATCTCTAGATAGAGACTGAACTTGTGGTATGCTCAGTGGCAGTTCAGGGGAGTGTTTAGTTTTGGAGATTTCTGGATAACTTAAGGGTTGTGGCAGAAAGTGGAAGGCCAGTAATAATTTTTAGTGATAATGAGGCCAGCATTGCCTATAACTGAAACCCTAAGTATCACAGTAAAACCAAATATATTGATACAAGAGACTATTATAATAGAGATATCACCGAAAAGGGTATAGGATGATTAAGTATATTTTTTTACAGCATGCTGGCTTATCTCTTCATCAAACCCATTGTGAAAGATTGCTCTGTGAGAGATATGAAATCATTAGATTTACATGTAATTTGACATTTCTCACTATGCACTGATTGTAATACTTATTGATATATATGACATATGTGTATTATATAGTCACAAGTTTTATTTGTTACACTAGTTGATTGTCATATATTTTGTAGTAAGTTATGATAAAAGATATGTCAGGCAGGCGTGGTCGTCTCTCACACACGAGTAACCACCTCCAGCTCTAAATGAGTGGAGATGAGACGGTTTCTAGTAGTAAGAGACTTTGAAAGTAGCCCTACTAAAACATAAGTCACCCTGATGTGTGTTCAGGATGAGATCATATGCGACATGACTGACATGGACATACCCACATCTATGTTGCCTGTGAATAGTTAGGTTGAGATCTCAGATATCACATGTGTTAAGTGTTATCGTCTTTGTGATAATTTCTCTGAAATATCTGGGATAAAGTCTTATGTAAACTGAGACCCATATATGCACAGTATTAGAGAAATCTGACATATGCCCTTTTGAGAGATGGGGGAATAACATTGTGATACGTGTTTCATACCACGTGTGATAAGATGACCAAAAAATAGTGGGAGCTATTATATAAGACGATAGTATGATTAAAGATCCCCATTCTCACTGTGTGAGATTCGAAATCTATTGGATAGAATCTTTTGTACCCTTACAACTTTCTTTTGTCTCTTGAGATTTTATTTTGGTATTGCTACTTTATCATGTTATCAAGAAACCATGGTTGATTCGGTTTAGTGGTGTATATCTAGGAAAACAACTAAGATGAGATTGAGAGTTAGTAGTATGAAAGGAAGACCAACCAACATTATATCATGGTGTTGTATATACCGGTCGACTTGTTATATTAATATATATTGGAATTCAAACATAATAGTGAATACACAGACGAACAAATAATTGGGGATCACTTTCAATGAGAAAAGTGGCTCAATAGATATAATTGCGTTGAGTTTGGGGTACAACGAGTTCTTTTTTATACTAACGATATTTTCTTGATCATCTTAATAGGTGTATCGAGAAGTCTTTGCTTGCAGGTGTACTCACCGGTCACACAATACCAAATTTTGTATGAAAGTCCAATAGTGTGATATAGTAGATCGCATAAGTTGTAATCTTATGACGGACGTAAAATGCCATCGTGTATAAGTAGAAGATGTCGGGAGTTATGCCCACATTTGGACATTTTTGGGGTAAGCAAATCATGAAGGGGCATTATTGGGAGAATACAAATCATCCCATAACTCCCTTGCATGCTCTCCCTTGGCTAAGATAGCCCACTTGAAATGGAACAAGAAATTGAAAAAGGGAGGTTATCCCCCCCCCAAAAAAAACCTACACATACCTCTCGTGATTGAGAATGACATTTTCTCCTCTCTCTGGTAACTTGAATGTAGGAAGATTGAACTTCTGGGAAGAAGGCCTATGGAAACATTATGTTCTAACAAAGGAACTTTTGCCATGAGAGTGAGTAAGAGATTCTCAAAGAGAGAGATTATATAATTGGGGTTTGAGAAATTTTTGCATTGAAAAATTTCTCCTGTCATTAGGTATATCAGACTTTGAATTGAGATGTGATGAAAAAGTGATGGTGATTCGATCTCGTGATCATTATTCTGACCGAACGATCTATACGAGAGATTACGTAATTTCAGTTGATTTATTAAATTCTTACATATTGAAATATTTATATCAAAATTTTAAACTTTTTAATTTGATACGCTTTCGCATGCAGATGTAGTCTGATAAATCCCTAAGTACCAAGTGTTACATTGATATTGAACACTTAGAAAAAACTCATATATACATTTGACACAACTATTTGTAAGTGGATCCATATTTTGAGCTCGTCGACACTACATTTTCAATGCTTATATTGTTTGAAAAAACATTGTTTTGTTAACGATATTCTCGCAACAAGCATTATCGAGCTTTGAAATTTTCAAAAGTATTTTGTTATTCATAGGTGGATCGTACATGTTATGATGTTTTGAAAAGTAGTTCCGAAAGCTACTAACTTTCAATTTCTGAATATATATTTTTCTTTTAACACTAGAAAGGATTATACATGGTTGACTTAGTTTAAAATAAAGTAATTTTTTATTATATTTGATGACCGAGTAGAGGATGCTATTATATATATTATATCTAACCAAGGGACCAAATGTGAAGGTAAAATCCTGACAAAATATCTTATGAACAGGTATAAGTTTCATACTCATTGTACAGGAAAGAGCAAGGTGATAATGAACTGTGCAATATGTATTAAGTATCAAGTTGGGATTTTCATGGTATTCTGAATAAAATTATAGAGTACAATAACTCAGGTATGCGAGTCGTAGTGTTTAAGTGCTAATTGTGGATAAGAGTGCATCAAACTTCCAAAATTCATCGAAGTAAACTAGAAAAAGGCAATATATGGCAATGGATTCATTTTTCTTAATACAACAAGTTATCCATGTGTATTATGCACCTTTGAAACAACAAATCGGTGGACAATATGCAAAACTAAAGCATGAAGAAGAAAACTGCAGTAATGCAGGGAAGAGGACATGGTTTATAAGTAAGAGGAGGCCAGCCGCACAGACGACCATATCTTTATGAGATTTCTAATAACCTGTGAGATCTTATTCCTAAACTCTTTAATATCACTGCCCATGATGTTAAGACTGAAAATACAAATGAGGGATGTACCTAGAGATGAATGTGAAGGCAAAGATAAAAATAAAAATGAAATCTTCCGTTCTTAGTCGCTGTAAGTGGTATTATAAATAATCAATACGTGTGAAATTTATCATAATATAATATAATATATCATAATCATAAAGTTTGATTAGAACCATGGAGTAAATTCTTTTTCAGTTTTTTATTTTTATAAAAAGTAATTTACTTTAATTGTGTAATTTATGCATATCTTTTAATGAAAATATAGCCTATTATAATGAAAGTAATTATACAATTAATTTTACTGAAAAATAAAAAAGTTAATTATGTAAAATGCAGTGCATTTAGCGATGCCGTAGACATCGTAAAAAAAATAAAAAAATAAAAATAGTGCTCTTGGCTACGTCTTGGTCGGTTTGGTATATCTTAGGCGATGCACACAGCATCACTACACATTAATGACCTCGAATATTAATATTATGAGTTTGTTATTACAATCGATTTGCGACGCTATCAACAATGCTTTGATCGCCGAGTGTGTCACCATGTGCATCTCATATAACTTTATGACTTACGACATGATGTGCGACACTGTGTTGCTCAAAGCATGGCTAATAGCGTCGCTAAACCTCCCGCATGCAAATTTCATGTCTCCTTTGTTGGCCGTTTGCATGTCCTCTACTTTTACAACCCTTCAACTCTCTCTGTCTCTCACACAGACAATTCACATCGTTGCCTCTCTCTCACTTCCATTTCTTTCTCTGTCTTCCTCTCTCCCTTCCTCTCAGATGATTCTTACATGCAGTCTGACGAGTCAAATTCACCATAGAGCTACATTTAATCAAATTGTGCGGGTAAATAGTGGATTGTCTCTACTTATATTTTTATTTTTGTTCATTTATTTATTTACTTATTTACGTATGAGTGGCATCTGTTTTTATTACAAATTCTACCTAATATTACTCTCTAATTTTGTGCATGGTTTATTCGCATGGTTTGATGCTGTTTTATATGCATGGTTTTACTTGTAACATTATTTAACGAAATAATGAATTTTATTAAAAATATAAAATTTTTACAAGTAAAAATAACTTTTTATACAAATAATTATAATGTAAATATGGCAAGAATGTTTTTATATTAACACATTTATTTAATCTCAAATAGTATTTTTCAAGTGAACGCTTGTGCTTCAAATGTTGTGTATTATACATTGGAGGACCATACTACCATTATTCTACCTTTAGAGTAAATATCATGTTTTACCATTAAAAAAAAGTTAAAATTAAATTCAATTATATTAAAATTATTATTATAAAATTTTATTCACTTTTATTAAGTTTTTACTTGCAAAATCTTTTTTTACAAAATAAATTTAGTTTACTTAAAAATTTTATTTTCTACATATGAGCACTTGTTGTTTGAGTAATGAATTTAGATAAGTCTTAAAATTTTCAGGAATTGATTTCTTATTTGTTTGTTTTTAAGACTAGTTAGACTAATTTTATCCTTTTATTATTTCTTTACTAGGAATTTTCGATGACATAAGAGAGATTCATTTAGTAAGTCTTGCAATGATTTAAATTTATCATTTTGATATATAAATAATTTTAAAAGAACATTATATTTACTTATTTTATCAGTAAAAAAAATTCAAATAATTTTAATATATATATATATATATAGTGTAACAAAATAATTATCTTTTTTCTTTAAAATAAATCGTAGTATTGATCGTTATGTCGAGGCTTATATTGGGTGCTGCCCTCTTTCTTAAGTTTTCGATTAGTAAACGTACAAAAAAAACAACTTCATAATTTATGTAGTAAACAAATTTCAAACCTATTATAAATTCTATGTATTTTATATTTTATATTTTATTTATTTTTTGTATGATTTCTTTTCATAGAAAAGGAGTTTTATTTTGGAAATTGAATGGAAAATGCAATATAACTTTATATATGGTAAAAATGATGATGCCGTTGCCTAATCTTTTTAATTTATTTATTTTAGACATTTTATCATTCATTGTATACATTTAACATTGTTATTCACTTCTTTTTTATTTAGACAAAATGTATTTTCTTCAACTATCACATTCCAAAATTTTCCAAATGAACACGACCTCTATGATTAAAAAATTAAAAAAATAATAATAATATTTTTGGCCTTCCTTTGTGCAACTTAATAACACTTTAAAATTTATTTTATTTACTATTACTAACAGTTCTTTTAATAATAAAGTTTTATTTTTCCATTTTTTTAAAAATGTTTTTAAACTAATTGAGTTGTAATTAAATCTAACTATTCCTTTTATTAGGAAAATGCCGAGATGTGCAGCAACAGGATGCACAAGATGACGGCCACTACGAGATATTTTCTGTTGTAAATAGGTGCAATTGTTACATTTAATTAATTGTACTGTCATAATAAATTGTTCTAAGCAATTGATTGGAAGCAATTTGAGATAAACTAATTTTTCTTGTAATTATTGCAAAATACATCTATTTTGTTGTGAAATATCAAGAAAATATAAGAAACTTTTGAGAGAACGAGAGAAGAATAATTTTATTTCTCTATATTTGATTATACATAATGAGATTACAAATATACCTATTTATAGGAATTTTGAGAAACAATAAAAAGACACTTCCATTAATATAATAACCCAAAAATTTAATGATCACAAGCATACCCAAAAGCCAAAAGTTATCATGTCATTAAAGAGTAACTCAAAAGCCAATGGTCATTCTTGAATTTGTTTATTCATTTGAAAAGTCACTCATATGAATAGACATCCACAATAAATGGTCATTTATAACACTTCCCCTTAGATGTCTATCGTATAAAGAATATGCCTCGTTAAAACCTTACTAGGGAAAAACTCAGTGGGACAAAAGCCCTAGTGAAGGAAAAAGAGTACATTCTTCTTTATACATGGATTTTGATAGAATATTCCCCCTGTTAAAGATATTACTTGATGTCTCTATAAAGTCGCATTCCAATCTTATAGATCAACTTCTTAAATGCTGTAGTGGGTAATACTTTTATGAATAAATCTGTAGGATTCTCGCTTGATTAAATTTTCTGTACGTCAATATCTCCACTTTGTAGTAAATCATATGTAAAAAATAATTTTGGAGAGATATGTTTTGTTCTATCACCTTTGATATATCCACCCTTTAATTGAGCTATGCAAGCTGCATTATCTTCATGAAGTATTATTGGAATCCTTTTGTTTATTAACAAACCGCATGATTCTTGAATATGATTAGTCATTGATCTGAGCCATATACACTCACGACTTGCCTCATGAATTGCAATTATTTCAACATGATTTGATGAGGTAGCAGTTATTGTTTGCCTCATAGATCTCCAAGATATTGCTGTGCCACCATATGTAAATACATAGCCCGTTTGTGACCTAGCTTTGTGTGGATCTGATAGATATCCTGCATTTGCATACCCAATTAATTGTGTATTTGGTTCATAAGAGTAACATAGACCTATATCAATTGTTCCACGGAGATATCGAAAAATATGTTTAATTCCGTTCCAATGTCTTCTGGTTGGAGCAGAATTGTATCTTGCTAATAAATTTATAGCAAAGGCAATATCGGGTCGTGTGTTATTAGCAAGGTACATTAAAGCACCAATTGCACTTAAGTATGGCATTTCAGGACCAAGAATCTTCTCATTGTCATCCCGAGAACGAAAAGGATCCTTTTGTATATCAAGTGACCGAACAGCCATTGGGCTGGTTAATGGGTATGAATTGTCCATATTAAATCGTTTCAAAACTTTATTAGTATAAGTTGATTGATGAACAAAAATCTCATTCTTTAAGTACTCGAACTATAGGCCGAGACAAAATGTAGTTTTACCAAGATCTTTCATTTCGAACTCTTTCTTTAAATAATTTATTGCATTAGAGATCTCTTCAGGAGTGCCAATAATATTTAAGTCATCAACATAAATAGCGATTATTACAAAACTATTTCCAAACTTCTTTATAAAAACACATGGGCAAATATGGTTATTTGTATAACCCTCTTTCAACAAATATTCACTAAGACGATTGTACCACATTCGCGCTGGTTGTTTTAAACCATACAAAGATCTTTGTAATTTAATAGAATATAATTCTCGAGAATCGCATGCGTCTGGCATCTTTAGTCCTTCTGGGATTTTCATGTATATGTCATTATCTAGTGCACCATATAAATATACTGTAACGACATCCATCCTTTGCATATGAAGTTTTTTCTGTGCTACTAAACCAATAAGATAACGAAAAGTAATAACATCCATTACAGTAGAATATGTCTCTTTATAGTCAATTCCAGGTCTTTGCGAAAAGCCTTGTGCAACTAGTCGAGCTTTGTATCACACAATTTCATTTTTCTCATTTCTTTTTCGCACGAATACCCATTTATATCCTATTGGTTTAACACCTTCAGGTGTTTTGACAATGGGCCCAAAAACTTCACGTTTTGAGAGAGATGTCAGTTCTGTTTGAATTGCTTCCTTCCATTTTGGCCAATCCTCTCTTGATTGATATTCCTTTAAATTTGTGGGTTCAAAGTCCTCATTTTCACTCAAAATATCAATTGCCACATTGTATGCAAATATATCATCAATATTTGTATTTGTTCGATCCAATGTCTTCATTGTAGAAATATAATTTATCGATATTTCTTGATTATCTATTTCAACTTCTTCTGGAAGTTTTTCTTCTTGGATCGAATCTTTCCCTTTTTCTTTACGATCAATTTGTTCATTTATTCCTCTTTTCTTTCGAGGGTTTTTATCCTTAGAACCCATTGGTCTTCCACGCTTCAGACATGGTTTAGGTTCATTTGTTGGGAGGGGTCCTTCAGAGACATCAATTCTGATAGAGGCATTTTCTACTGGAACTTGTGATTTCGATACTTGCTTTGGATCAAAAAATTTATCTGGCAATTGATTTGCAATCTGTTGCAAATGAATGATCTGTTGAACTTCTAGGTCACACTGTTTTGTGCGATGATCAAAATGACATAGGGATGGATTACTCCAGATAATCTCTTTTTCCACCTTTCCCTTTCTAGTATCACCCCCTAAGGTTGGAAAAAATGTCTCATCAAACCAACAATCAAGAAATCTAGCAGTAAAAATATCTCTTGTCATGGGTTCAAGATATTTGATAATGGAAGAAGAATCATAACCAATATAAATGCCTAATTTCCTTTGAAACCCCATTTTTGTTCTGTGAGGGGGAGCAATAAGGACATAAACTGCGCATCCAAAAGTTCATAAATGAGAGATATTAGGTTCTCTTCCAGAGACCAATTGAAAAGGAGAAGTTTGAGAACTAGTGGGTCGGATGCGAACTAGTGTTATTGCATGTAAAATTGCATGTCCCCAAGCGTGAATGGAAAGCTTGGATTTCAAAAGTAATGGTCTCGCTATTAATTGAAGACGTTTAATAAATGACTCTGCTAGGCCATTTTGGGTATGAACATAAGCTACGGGATGTTCAACCTTTATACCAATGGACATGCAATAGTCATTAAATGCTTGAGACGTAAATTCTCCAGCATTATCAAGGCGGATTGCTTTGATGGGATAATCAGGGAATTGTGCTCGTAATCAAATTATCTGAGCAAGTAATCTCGAAAACACCAGATTCCGAGTTGATAATAAGCACACATGTGACCATCTTGTAGATACATCTATTAGAACCATAAAATATCTAAATGGTCCACATGGTGGGTGAATTGGTCCACATATATCACCTTGAATTCGATTTAAAAATGTAGGGCATTCAAAATCAATCTTACTTGGTGATGGCTTTACTATTAATTTGCCTTGATAACATGCAACACATGAGAATTCATTCGATTGAAGAATTTTCAGGTTCTTCAATGGATGTCCGGAAGAATGTTTCATAATTCGTCGCATCATTACAGATCCAGGATGACCCAATCTATCATGCCATAAAAGGAATTCGTTTTGGCTAGTAAACTTCTGGTTTACTATGACATTTATTTCAATTGGTTTAATGTATATATAATAAAGACCCGAAGAGAAGACATATAGTCTTTCCAAAACTTGTTTATGTCCTATTTTATCATTACTAATACACAAATACTCATTTTCTTCCCATATTGGTTGTTTCTACATGATAGCCATTGAGGCGAATATCTTTAAAATTTAATAAATTTTGTTGGGACTTGGGTGAAAATAATACATTACTGATCAAGAAATTTGTTCCTTCTGGTAGTAAAATGTTTGCATTTCCGGAGCCTTCGATTAAGGTTACACTACCAGATATAGGATTCACATTTTGTTTTTCCATGATGAGCTGAGAGAAATATCTTTTACTTTTGAGAATTGTATGTGTAGTTGCACTGTCTATAAAACAGAGATCTTCATCTTCGATATTTAATCCAATAATATACATAGGTCTTCAAAAACAATAAATAAATAAATAAACAAACAATCAATAAATTTGAATTTATTATAGGTATTGAGAAATGAAAACAATTACATTAATTAAAATCACCATATTCAGTATTCTCAAGAAAATTACCAACTTCTAATTGGGGTAAATTTTCAAGACCCTCAAAAATATTATTAGGGTCATTATTTTGATATAAGGCATTTGCCTCCACATTCTTATCTTTTTCCTTCAACGAGGCTCGATAAAGCTCGACAAGATATTTTGGCGTACGATAGGTACGCGACCAATGTCCAATCACCCCACATCGGTAGCATTTATTCTCAACATTCTGGCTAGATCCACCTTTTTCTTGTTTTTTCTCATTACTTTTCCACTTCTGGTAGTTTGTATGATCATTACGGTAAACATTCTAGCCACGACCACGGCCACGACCATGACCACGGCCTCGTCCACGACCACGGCCTCATCCTCGACCACGTCCAGAGTTGTTGTGAGTTGTCGCATTCACTTCAGGGAATGGAATAGAGCCAGTTGGACGAGATTCATGATTTTTCATTAATAGCTCGTTATTTTGTTCAGCCACAAGCAAACAAGAAATTAACTCAGAATATTTTTTGAAACATTTCTCTCGATATTGCTGCTGCAGGAGCATATTCGAGGCATGGAAAGTAGAGAGTGTTTTCTCTAACATATCATAATCGGTAATATTCTCTCCACATAATTTTAATTGAGAACTGATTTTAAAGACGGCTGAATTATATTCACTCACAGATTTAAAATTTTGAAATCGTAAATGAATCCAATCATAACGAACTTTAGGAAGTATTACCGTTTTTTTGTGGTTAAACCTTTCCTCCAAATTTTTTCACAATTCAAGTGGATCTTTCACTGTCAAATACTCGATTTTCAAATCTTCGTAGAGGTGGTGTCGGAGAAAAATCATTACCTTGGCTCTATTTTGCAAAGTCTATTTATTATTTTCTTTAATTGTTTCTCTGAGTCCATTTGCATTCAAATGGATTTCAGCATCAAGGATCCATGATAAGTAATTTTTTCCCGAAATATCAAGAGCTACAAACTCAAGTTTGGTGAGATTTGCCATGAAGTACTATCATATAAGCACAAAAAAATTAGAATATAATTTACATAGATATAATCAATATTATAAGTGACAATATATCATACCATGTATCATTGCATGCAAAGTTCAAACTAGTGATTGGTTCGACCAAGATCAATAGATTTAATATTTGGAAATAATTTTAAGGTACCTCCCCTTTTGTTTTTGTTTTTTTGTTTTTTTTTTTTTTTGGGTTGAAGGTAATATGTGCATGAGATCTTAATTTCTATTTTCTAGTTTCATTTCATGTACTTTATTTGTCTTTCAAAAGAACCATCGTGTATGATATGAAAAGTCATGAGTACGAGGATCATAAATTTTAGCATGGTATGCATTGTAACACTAGAGAAAAATAAAGGAACACAAAATACATTACAACAGTTGACTAAATGTAATATTATCTTCATTCCCAGAAATAAGACAAACAATAAAATGATTGACTAAACTACAATAATGACACTCCATAATATTGAGAGAAAATGATTGACTAAATGCATGGTATGCATTGTATCATTGCATGCAAAGTTTAAACTAGTGATTGGTTAGAAACTATAGAGTACATATGGTCATCCTTAATAAAAATAAGTAAGTGTTAAAAGAAACTTACAAGTGTTAATTACCGATGATGAACCTTGATATTCAGCTTGTGAAAAAATTAAAGTTTCGTGCTGATAACGTGTTGTGAAATATCAAGAAAATATAAGGAACCTTTGAGAGAATGAGAGAAAAATAATTTTATTTCTCTATATTTGATTATATATAATGAGATTACAAAAATGTCTATTTATAGGAATTTTGAGAAACAATAAAAAGACACTTCCATTAATATAATAACCCAAAAATTTAATGATCACAAGCATACCCAAAAGCCAAAAGTTGTCATGTCATTAAAGAGTAACTCAAAAGTCAATGATCATTCTTGAATTTGTTCATTCATTTGAAAAGTCACTCATATGAATAGACATCCACAATAAATGATCATTTATAACTTATTTAATTTTCTGTTCTATTCAATAATTTTATGTATAACAGAATGTATTTAGGTGGCATAACAGTCGTTGAGTTCGTGCGCAACAAGATAAGACGGAGCAAGAAAAACCATATGCTGTGCCTTAACAATATTAGGGGAAAATGAGTGAAGACTCGGAGAAAGCAAATTACAAAGAGAAGTGTAAGAGAAACCAGAAAAATAGGGCTGAGAGTTCAAAAGAGGGGCATGCTATATCCTCGGGAATCAAAGAACCTAGAGTCTCATCGTAAGATATTTTCAAGTGGTTCAGCTCTCTTTATCACTTATTGTTTAGTTAAACAGTAATTTGTGTTTACGTTTACAGTATTGGAGACACAGGGGTCATTAGAAAAAAGATAACACCATAGGTAATTTTATTTTTTAAGATTTATATAAATTTAGCTTCTTGTTTTGGACATAAATTGATTCTTACCTTTCTAATTATATTTTTCTTTGTTACTGAGGAATACCCAGTTGTTGACAGAGGGGGCACGCTCACCACCAAGGAGCTGCTTTATCCGGTGCTTACAGGTTGCGGTTATTTTTTTTTTTTTTTTTGTATTACCATTGATATTTGAAATATGTTATAATTAGTTTGATTCAAATATCTATAAATCTCTATTTAAAGATGACCCTATTAATGTAATCATTTCTATTTCTAAGTTTTATATTTTATAATTAATTTAAAGATTTAATACTTTATTTTATTAGATCATAACTTCACCAACTAATCTAATTTTAATTATATTAGTTACGGATGATCCCGACTTTTGGGAGAATGTGTCCCGTATGAGACGCCATAGGCGAGTTTTGTGGGCGGGCAATGTCGAGATGAAAGTACAACTTTAAAGATAAAAGAGGAAAAGACTCTCTGCACGTGAGGTACAAAGCGATTAAGGGGAGAACTCACAGCTTACTCTAAAAATGCAAATTTTCGCATGAAAAATGTGAATATTCGGAGTGTCATTGAACTTATATTTCAGTGTGCACATATCTTTTGACCTTTTTCATACCATCCTCAGCCCCCCAATGGACTCAGACCCAGCTCCAATCCAAGCCCCAACCCTTTCATGCCCGGTCACCTAACCCCATTGAATTTGATGCTATGTTCTTTGTTGACAATGATGCAACTCCTTTCAAACATAGACCAATTTGATGTATCTCGATAATTTTATTTATATATATTTTGATATTGATACATGCAGAAGATAATCTCATTTTTGGTTTATATATGGACATATATATAACTAAAAATACGTATGTATATATATATTTCTTTTATTTTCATGTTCATGTCTTTTATAATAAGTGTAATCTTAATTTAAAAGTTTATTTAAATTTACATTAACAAAATTAAGAATAATAAAATATTTTCTTAAAAAAAAACTCTAATAGTGTTACGCCTCGACTCTCGGATCGAATACATGACAATGGTCACGTTATCTCAGAATACGGATGAGTTTCACATGTATACCAAAGTATCGCAATAACCATCTATTTCCTAAAATAATTCAACAAATCTAAAAAAACCAACATGCATTCCACACAAGACCAAAAAATCAGCCCAATCCCATCCATTTTCTAAAATAATTCAAATTCAACAAATCTAAATAAACTATTCCATATAACCAAAAAATCATCCCAGTGCCATCCATTTTCTAAAATAATTCAACAAATCTAAATAAACCGACATGGATTCCACACATAACCAAAAAATCAACCCAGTCCATCCCTATTCAAAAGTATACAAAAAGGCAGACCTGACCATTTATAATCAAATCACATGCACAAGATCAGCCCAGCCATTAATATCTAATCCTATGCATAAAAAAATAAAATAAAATAAATCTCTGCTTAAGAGATCCAAACCAAATCCAACAAAAATAATTCTCAAGTAAAGTTTTTGAGAAAGTAAAAAGTAAAGTTCTAAATGCAAGTTTACATATCTTAATAGAATTTAACATAAAAATAATCAAACTATAATCATGAATATAGTTTTCATAACGGTCACCAACATTTACCTCCGCTTGGTTCTATTAATACCTAAAAAATAATAAAAAACCTGATACCCAAAAAAGTTCTGAAAATATCTTCATTCCCACTCAAGACAAGGGTTAATCTCTAAGCTAAACAAACTTCATAAAAGTGAAATAAGAGGAGAGAGTGTATTGAGTAAAATTATATATTATATAATTAATGAAGAGTCGGTGTGGATATATCAAATAATATTCCTAAAATCTTTTTCAACATAAATCAAATATATCAATGATCATCATAAAAGTCAGAGTTTTCTAACTAAATCCAATCATCACGATGAGATAAAATTTATGCATCCAACATAATTCATACTTTTCAAACCAAAAGGGAAATGATAAAAGCAACAAGTCCACCAATGGCTTATCGTGATCAAGGGCGAAACCACTAAAGGATTTTCTTATATTTCATATTTATCAAATACCCTTAATCTTAGCATTAGCTCAGAACCTCTTTGATGGTGCAACCAAGTTAGCTCGATAGGATACAAGAGGTATCTATCGAGCTCAACTACCTTCCCGTCTAATAAATCTCTTACCACGTTACTCCGTTGGTCATACCGTAGTATGGAATGACTATAACTATTAATAAGAATTCAAACTCATACCCCAAACCAATACATACACAATTCTTTTTCAACCATTTTATGTGCCAATATAACTGTACAAACTTTAATTCAAGTCATTAATGGCAAAACTTGCAATATAATGGATATGAATATGGCATATAATTCATTTTCAACAAATTAAATGCATAACCAAAATAATTTCATTTATCTGGTCATTCCACACACACAAAACCATTCAAAATCCTTTTAAAAAATAATTTTAGAAAATTAAATAAAGCATTTACTTATTTAAAACATAATATACAATCCATTCAACTCTTAGAAGGGTTAACGCTGATAATCCACAATCCAAAGTGAAGTTAATCCCTCCTAAACTTTCTATTATCTCATCCTAAGGCAATAAACACCATTTTACCATTAATCATAGTTCAAATTTGGTGTTAGTTGATTTTTTCCTAAATTTCCCTAACTCTAAATTTTCAACATCATCAAGTCCAAGTATAAATCCTTCTAATGATCATCTTAGATCTAGGGAAAAAATTTCCCATTGATAATTTTTTCCAGTTTTAAAATAATGTAAGCGTTAGGCCTAGACCTCCAAATTAAATTTTACAATCTAAATCTAATAATTCAAATTCATGGTAGAAAAATATAAATTTAAGTTAAAAGAGCAAGATTACTTCTAGGGAAGCCATAAATTTAGTCCAAGACCAAACTTTGCCAAAACCCTTACTTTCTCCCTCATCAACCTTCAAATCTCTCTCTTCAAACCACAAACCAATGAGTTTGTTGAGAAATTTAGAGTGTAGATCAAAAGAATTTGGATTGGTCTTAGTTGATTTTGTAGAGAGAGAGAGTGAGATCAAGAGAAAGACAAGTAGGAGAGAGGGATATGTGAGAGTAAGATAAAATAAAGAAAGAAAAAGAAATGGAAAAAAAAGAGAGTGCGGGTTGTAGGGTGTGGAACTAGGGAAAATGAGAGAAAAAGAGAAAGAGTGTATGTATGTGGCTGGATAGTTGGGGTATTTTTTTTTTTTGTTTTCAATCCAATTGTTGTTTTGTCACTTTTGTCCTTACTCCCCTCATCTCATAAAGTTAATTTAGTCTTTTAGTCATTTCCAACACATTCAATCACCAAAAAATATTCATAGGGCTTGCATTTATATAACCAAATCAATACAAATGGGCTTGCCAAAAAATTTTCAAAAAAAAAGAATTAAATAAAAATTAAAATACTGATTTTTCAGTGTTATAATTTCTAATATTCTAAAAATAAATTTTATCCTCAAAATTTAAAAACAAAATCAAACATCAAATAAATTGGGGTATTGTTTCCACGTAGCATCCTTAGACTCCCAAATCTCTTTCTTGACCCAATCATTTTTCCATTCCACTTTAACTAGAGAGACCTACTTGTTGCGTAACTTTTTGACCTACCAACAAGAATGGCTACGAGTTGGACCTTGAGACTCAAGTCATCCCTTAGCTCAACTGATAGAATCTTTAAAACGTGTAAAGGATCTGACAAGTATTTCTTTAGTATGGAAACATGGAATATATCATGGATTTTCTCTAAATTCAAAGGTAATTCTAGCCAATTTGCCATATTTTCTATCCTCTCGAGAATCTTGAAAGGGTCAATGTAGTGGAAATTCAATTTTTGTATTCTGAAGTAAGATCACACCCCTCCAAGGTGATATTTTCAAGAAGACCATGTCTCCAACTTTAAACTCCAATGGTATCTTCTCTTATCCGCATAGCTCTTTTCTATCTTTCTATGGTGGCCTCAATCAATTCCATATTTTCTATCTTTCTCTCACCGACCTTATCCCAACACATTGGAGTTCTACATTTCCTCCAGTAGAGAGCCTCGTAGGATGGCATCCCAATGCTATCTTGAAAATTATTGTTGCATGCAAACTAAATCAATGAGAGGTACCTATCTCAACTACCTTGGAAGTCCATCACACATGCTCTAAGCATGTCCTTCAAGGTTTGGATTATGTGCTTCAATTATCTATTGGTTTGAGGATGGAAGGTTATGTTAAACTTCAACTTAGTCTCTAAGGACTCTTACAATTTAGTTCAAAATTGTAAGGTGAATCTAGAATTACAACCTGACACAATAGACACTGGAATACCATGGAGTCTCATGATCTCATCAATATATAGTTTGGCCTATTTCTCAAAAGAGTAGGTGTTCTGAATTGGCAAGAAGTTAACTTGGTGAGCCAGTCTACAATCACCCAAATGACGTTACGCCAGCTCGGAGTACATGACAAACCAAACACAAAGTCCATGGTGATATGTTCCCACTTTTACTCAGAAATCGATAAAGGTTAAAGGATGCCAATTGGCTTCTGATGCTCAGTTTTGATTTATCAGCACACAAGACATTTAGCCATAAACACGGCCATCTCCTGTTTCAACTCCAACCACAAAAAAATCTCATTGATAGTCCGATATATCTTTGTACTCCCTGGATACAGTGCATAACCCGATGAGTGTGCCTCTTCGAGTGTAGCCTTCCAGAGTTCATTATTCTTGGATACACAAATCCATTTCTCATACATTACCATACCATTATCTTAGATTTTAAACTCGCCACCTTCTCCCTTGTGGATCCTTTCAATTATACCCTTCAACTCATTATTGGTTGCCTGAACCTCCCAAATGTGGTCCACCAAGGTGGGTCTCACCTTAAATTTGAACAAAAGTGCACCGTGCTCATCATTGCTCGAACCAACACCAGTGTTTAGAGTCCCTCCAAGCAAGAGAGGTAGGAACTCTTGTGAAATTCCATACAAATGAAGATTTCTAACTCAAGGCATCCGCGACCACATTAGATCTCCCGGGGTGGTAGTCGATCACCAAATCATAGTTCTTGATTAGCTTTAGCCACCTCAATTGTCTCAAATTTTGCTTCTTTTTGAGTGAGCAAGCATTTGAGGCTTATGTGGTCGGTATAGATCTTGCACGCAGCCCTGTACAAGTAGTGTTGTTATATCTTTAAGACAAAAACAATAATGGCTAACTTCAGATCATGATTGGAATTGTTCATGTAACACCGATACCTCAGTGTACTCGATATTGTACTTCTCTTCATTATATATATGTTATTATTCATATTTCAATGTAGAAAATTCACTAAGAAATTTTTTCGCTAAAATCACTTCGGAAGAATTTCAGCCAATCGCTGGGAATAAAAAAAAATCCAAAATGACCACCGATGGTCCAATAATAACGAGAATGACTCTACAGTGTATAGAAATCTCAAATTTGGATAAATATTATTTCGTAGAGTTAAATCGTAAATTTTTCAGAAATTTGTCAGTAGAACCCCAACTGGGTCGGACGTGATTCGGAAAGGCTAAACGACCATATTTTGATGTGGAATGAATTAAATTAGGCCTAATACGAGATTTTGGACCTAACTTGAAATTAAAAAATTTTTAGGATCAAAATACAATTTTTAAGTTAAGGGGGTCTTTTACAATTAACAAAAATTTAAAACTATTGGGCAATTGACTTCTCCCCTCAAAAACAATGACAAGCAAGAGTGTGGAGTGTGGGTTTGATTGAGGTGGACATCCATGAGAGAGAGAGAGAGAGAGAGAGAGAGAGAGAGAGAGAGAGAGAGGAGGAAGACAATTGTTGACTTTTGAAGAGATTTGGTTGGATTTTGAGAAATAAATTAAAGGTGGAGATTAATTTGAAGTAAGATGAATTAATGCGAGTCTTGGATTTAGGTGGTTGGGAGACAAGCATTTAATGAAGAGTTGAGTGTAGTGTGGGAAAGAGTGTGATTGTTGTGTGAAAAAAGAGAGCTTGTGTGTAAGAATAGTGAAAACCGTAAGAGAGTGAGCGAGAAAGTGCTTGTGGAGAGAGAATGAACACTTGTATGACCCAATAATCCAATAGCTAGGAAATTTATCTTGAAAAGTTGGATGGCTAGGATTACATGATGAATGACATAAAACCAACACTTAGACCATTGTGTTTCTTCCAAAATTGTGAGAGTGTCCAAGGCAAAGAAGCAAACCCTCCGTTTCTCCTCTCTATGGCCATGAGTTCAAGGTGAGGGAAGTGCAAGTTTTTCTTCTACACTATCCAAATATTTTTATATAAATTAATTTCTCTCAATCCCATTTACAACATATCAAAAAATTAGAGCAAAAGGAGGAGTTTTAGATAGTGGAGAATCAAGGGAACCAAAAGCAAATCCATTAAAGGAAGGTAGGATTTCTTCAAACTTTTCTTTGAAATTTTGGTGTAGTTTCATTACACTCCAATCCTAACATAACATATTTAAATTTGGAGGCAAAAGGATATGTCTATCTTGGTGAACTTGGATTGGCCGTGAGCAAGGAACAAGAAGGAGAGAAAAGTCTTGTGAAGAAAAAAAAAACTTGGTTAGCCTTGAAACATCCAATTTTGAGGTAAGAAAAATTCTGTACTGACTGAATTTTTGAGGACATTGTTGGAATGGATTAATGTGATGTTTTTTAACATATTTTCATAACCTAGAGTCTAGGAGGAACCCAATGAAGCATGAGAGATGTGTGCTGAATTTTTATGCGTTGAATTTGTCCTTTGTTGTGGTGATTTAAGTGTGCAGAAAATTAAACTTTGTGTAGCCGAAAATGTGGAGGAAAGATGTGTTGTAGTGTGCTGAAATTTTCCTGCATTGTTGCACAATTTGTGTGCTGAATTTTTTATGCCAAAGTGATGAAAATTGTGTGAGGTTAATGATTTAAATTGATGTGAGAAATGAGTATGAAATTTGATTGTGTTTGGCTAAGAACTTAGATGGGAAAAAGATGCATTAGTAAGTAGGAAAATTTCCTGCATTATTGTCACTTTTGTGTGCTCCTTTTTAAATGAAATATTATGAACATGAGGTTTGGTGATCTGAAATTGAAAGAGGGAGCACAGATTTGATGCAAACATTGAAAACTTTAAATTTCTGCAAAACAGAGCATACTGACCAGACTGTAGTCTTTCTGTAATAATATTTTCTGCACAAATGCAAACAGAGTAAGGTCTGCTGCATATGGCCGTGGAGTTGTTCTCAATTTTGAGGTGTCTTCTGGTCTGAATCAATCTGAGTTCTAGTTATGAAATTGATATATCTTATCTTTAATTTGAGATAAGAATCATGTGATTTGGACATATGTGGTGGAAGTTAAAGTCTGTTTTTCATGACTGCGCAGATTTGAAATTTCGCAGTCAAGTTCACTTAGAATAAAATTTTGTGTTTTTGTATAATTGAGTTAGACTTAAGCTAGAAATGAAAAGAATTGAGGTTTATAGTTAGTATGGGTGTACTAGACATGGTGACAAAATTTTGTCTTAGTTTGGTAAGTGATTTGGAATATAAAGAGTGTGTATTAGCATATATTTTATATTGCTATTGTAGTGATACATTGATGATCGATCGTGGGGAGCACATTTCCGACATGTTGTGGTGTTCTTAGGGAGTGCCATACCCTCCTGTATACTATGAGTGGCATTGTAGATATTATGTTATTGATTTAACAAATCCATGTTTTTATAGCTTTTCAAATGACATAGTTTATGATGTGCGTAAAAGTATGAGATTGATATATTTTTACAAATGTTCTTTTGTGATCATTGGAGTGTCTCAATGGTTTGTTTAAATGATATGTATCCATGAAATTTTTGTTGAAATGAATTTGTGCCACTTTCGAGAACTTAACATGATTTATATACTCCCATTTACATTGGCACATTGATTGACTTGGTTTTGATGAATTGATATGGTTCAAATTTGCTTTCTTGTGATGCATGGGTCGGATGCCCACTTGTGATATGATGATGTGATGATATTTATGATAGATTTTCGTAGTTGCGAAGGGCTTTGGCAGTGCTACCTATTGTGTCCGAATACTCTTCTGCAGGAGGTATCCCTCAAACGTCAAATGTATAGTTGCGGCCGGATGAACCATATAGGGGAGGACATGTACGCCACTATCTAGCTACGGACAGATTCTATACATGATTGATATTGTTGTACTTGATACTATTGAGGCCCGTGGCCAATATTAGGGAAGAGAGCTTGATTTGTTTATACTTGCACAAAACCCCCTAATGCGCCCGTCATTGGTCGTGGTAGTCCATCATCGGGGATATTTTATTGGCCAGCTCTATATGATTTTGAAACATTGACGGATGCCTGTGTTGATACTACGATGCATGACATATGATTCATGATTTATGAAATTGTCATGGTTGTTCATAATGCCATCGTATTTCAAATTTTGCTTTGATACTCCGTGCTCACACATATAATGGATAACATATTGTTGATTCTCTCACTCACTGAGTATTTCCCTATAAATACTCATCCCTCATTATCCATGATTCCAGATATAGATTGGCAGGGAAACGTGTAAAGGGATATTTCGACACACTTGATATACATTTGGAGACATTGGACTTTTGGGTATGGATAACCATTCTTTCGCGATGGATTTGGTGATATATTTATTTGAGGCTTATAGAATGACTATTATACATTTATCTAGGATGACTGTAATGATATCATGTAAATATAATTTAAAACTCTCAAGTTGTTGTTTATTCATGTATTGAGGCAAAATATTATATTTTAATTTTTTTTTTACTTGGGAATATGTTTTTGAGGAAAAGTAACTTTTAAATAGGTTGTACAGATTGATTTGATAGCCTTGCGAAGTCTCGATATATGGGGAGATTCTGCCCGTATGTCAAGATATTGCAGCGGTTGTCGCGTGTTCGATCCGAGGGTCAGGGCGTGACAATTCGGTTGATATCAGAGTCTAGGTTGAGAGCTATGTTTTATGAAAAGAGTTTTGAAAATATTCTCTAGTACATTTTTAAGAGTCCTTAATGCATGTGAGAGAGTTTCTTTACAATCATGAAATCCTGGTATATGGTCTTAGGCATATGAATTCCTTTATTTTAGGGGGGTTAGATATGATTCGTATCTAACCTAGCATATCATTGCCATCGGTTTTTAAGTCGATTACTTGATTTATTTTAGGGGGTTAGTTACAAAATAACTAACCCTAATTCTTGAATCATGCCTAACAAAAAAATTATTACTTTACAGAGCCATGACGATTAGGCGGGGCACTAGATTGTACCCCTGAGCTACCTACCAAGCCGCCTAGAGTACTCGAGGATACATCCTCATCCCGTGCACCTCCTCTAGTGCCTCCTCAGCCAGCTACGACAACCGCGATTCCACCACCTATAGTTCATGCATTTAGGCAGGTGTATGAGTGGTACAGTTCACACGGGGTTCAGTTGCCACCCCCACCACCACCGATGGCTGCGCCAACTCCAGTGGCAATACCTACCTCTGCGGCATCAGATCCTCCATCGGTAGTCGGTCCTCCTTCAGTATCAGGTCCGAGTGATACTACCTCTTCCATACTTAGGCACATCCTCGAGCTAACTCAGCTGGTCAAGGAAGCTCGGCAGTTAGGATGCACAGCATTTTCGGGACTCGGTGATTCTACTATGGCTAACACTGGGTCAATAGGACTAACCGGATTTTGACAGATTTAGGGTTGAGCGAGGATCATAGATTGTGGGTAGTGGAGAGACTGTTAGATGGTGATGCCCTCACTTGGTGGGAGGCCACTTGTGATGATGCTATCGAGCTACTACGGTAGGAGGACTTCCTGAGGGAGTTTGACCATAGGTACTTCTCTGAATTTCAATAGGACCGAAAGAGGACAGAGTTCCTTCACTTGCGACAGGGGACTAGATCGGTTGTAGAGTACGAGGCTAAGATGAAAAGACTAGCAGCCTTTGTCCCTGATTTAGCTATGCCGAAGCAGTTAAGGTTCAAGTTTGAGGACGGCCTCAACTTGAACATTAGGAGGTACATGACAGTCATACCCTGTTTCTCCTTTGTAGATATTGTTGATTCAGCTTATCGTGCGGAGGAAATTATCCGCGCCAATGGTAAGCAGAGGGAGTGTAGAGAGTAGAGAGTAGAGGAAGAAGAAGGCTGGTTCGCAGATGAGTCGGCGTTCAAAGAAGGGTAGGACTTCCGATTTTTATAGAAGCCCCTCTCCCTTTCGGCCAGCACACCACAGACAGGGACCACATTCCAAGGGGTTTGGAGCACCAACCCCCAGTGTTATGAGTCAGTCTACTATTCAGTGACCCCCTCCTTACCGCAGATGTAGTAGGTACCATGCTCTAGGACGTGCTTCCGGTGTGTGAAGCCGAGACATATCAGGAGCTCATGCCTTGATTTCTGGTTTGGAGAACAGGCGACCATGAGTCGACCGAGCAAACCGCGAGTAGGACAGCAGGAAGTACCTACGCATTCGAGTCACACTGCTCCATGGATGGCCGCCGGAAGCAACACTATGCCTGGTCCTTCATGGCAGCAGCCGAGGGCACAAGCCCTCATTTTTGCCATGGCAGAGGATGACGCTCAGACGAACCCAGATGTGATCATGGGTAACCCTCCTACTGATCCCTTCGTTTAGGAGTCTTTGTATATTTATCTTTCGGAATCACGTCTAGGAAGTATGATGTATTTCTCTCCTTTTGGAATCATGTATCCCATGATGATATGTACGGTCATGACTAGTTAAAGCCCGAGAGGCTTAACTCTTTTGATATACATATATATATATATATATATATATATATATATATATCTCCCTTTTGCGCACCCTAAATTGATCCCTTTTCTTCAAATTTCTTTCATTTAGGTACTATGAAAATATTTGAAATCAACGCCCGTGTTCTTGTAGACACCAGGTCGAATTATTCTTACGTGAGAGCTTCTTTCGCCCAATAGTCGGGTAAGGCGTAGTCACCACTTGATGAGGAGCTATTGGTTATCAGTCCTCTTGGTGAGCAGTTGGTTCGAGATTCTGTATATAGAGGAAGCGTGGTCATAATCGGGGAAACAGTGCTAGAAGCAAACTTGATTTCGCTCGATATAACAGATTTTGATGCCATCCTAGGGATGGATTGGCTGAATACTCATAGGGCTTCCGTGGATTTTTTTACCAAGGAAGTTGAGTTCCAGAGGCCCGAAGGGTCATCATTGACTTTTGCGGGTGAGAGACAGGTATTACCTCGTTGTGTAGTGTCAGTGATGGAGTCCTGACGGATGATATGCCAGGGATGCATGGCATATCTAGCCCACGTGATAGATACCACTGTAGAGAAGCATGGTCGGCACCTTCGGGTTGTTCTAAAGATACTTTGCGAGAGACAGTCGTATGCCAAATTCACCAAGTGTGAGTTTTGGTTGCGACAAATTGGTTTTTTGGGGCATATTGTTTTTGTGGAGGGTATTTTTGTTGATCCGCAAAAAGTTGAGATTATATTGAAATGGGAGCAGTTGAAAGCCGTACTGAGGTCCGGAGTTTCCTTGGTATTGCAAGTTATTATCGGTGATTTGTAAAGGGATTCTCTCGGATCATTACCCCATTATATAGGCTGATGTAGAAGGACGTCAAGTTTCATTGGGATAACTGTTGTGAGGTGAGCTTTTAGTAGCTCAAATAGCGATTGACATCCGTACTGATATTAGCCCTTCCCACTAGTAGACGAGAGTATATGGTATACAGTGATACCAGCCGGTAGGGATTGAGTTGTGTACTGATATAGGATTGTCGGGTTATTGCATACATTTCTCAGCAGGTGAAGAAACATGAGTTGAACTACCCGACACATGATCTTAAGTTGGCCGCCATAGTCTTTACTTTGAAGATATGGTGACATTATTCATACGGGGTGACCTGCAGGGTTTTCACGGATCATAAAAGCCTGAAGTACTTGTTTACCCAGCGGGAGTTAAACCTCCGACAGAGGAGATGGTTGAAACTATTGAAAGATTACGATCTCATCATCGATTATCATTCGGAAAAGGCGAATGTTATGGCAAATGCCTTGAGCCGAAAATCATCATCTTATCTTCAGACAACGGAGAATACTTATCTCTCTTGCTTGGTAGGAATCCATGCTTTAGGAGTCAATTTGGCTAGTGATGATCGAGGAGCACTGCTAGCCCGATTTGAAGTGATGCCGACTTTGCTCGACTGCATTAGAGAGCTTCAAGGATCAGATAAGGAACTCCGAGGTATTCTTGATCGGATCCACAGAGGTGATGGTGAGGATTTTCGAGTCCGTGACGACGGACTAATGGTATTTCGAGAGCGGGTTTGTATTCCTACAGAGAACGATCTTCGGAAAGCTAATCTTGAGGAAGCTCATTCCTCTGCCTATGCTATGCATTCAGGCGGTATGAAGATATATCAGACTATCCAAAGTAGTTATTGGTGGCCCGGTATGAAGAGAGAGATTGTAGAGTTTGTTGCTTAATGCCTGATCTGTCAGTAGGTGAAAGCAGAGCATCAGCGACCCGCAAGCACTTTATAGCCTCTTCCCATTCCTAAATGGAAATGGGAACACATCACGATAGATTTTGTAATGCGGCTACCGCAAATTTCGACACGGCATGATGCTATATGGGTGATCGTCAATAGACTCACCAAGTCCGCACACTTTATTCCGATTCATGCTGATAATTCCTTAGAGGTGTTTGTATGCCTTTATATTGACACCATAGTCAGACTTCACGGGATATCAGTATCGATTGTATTAGACAGAGATCCCAGATTTACCTCTAGATTCTGACCCAAATTACAGGAGGCATTGGGTACTAAGTTGAGCTTCAGCATAGCATACCACCCCCAGACAGATGGTCAGTTAGAGAGGACCATCCAGACTCTAGAGGACATGCTAAGGGCATGTGTTATGGATTTTTGGGGTAACTAGGATCGACATCTCCCACTGGTAGAGTTTGCATATAACAACAGCTATCAAGCCAGCATTGGGATACCTCCGTATGAGGCGTTATGTGGGAGGAAATGTTGTACTCCATTATATTGGGATGAGGTAGGAGAAAGGCAACTTAGCAGCGTCGAGATTGTTGAGGAAACTAAGGAGAAAGTAAAGATTATCCGCGAGCGGATAAAGGCCGCCCAGAACCGATAGAAGGCTTATGTTGATAAGAGACGGCGACTACTTGAGTTCAAGTTGGGAGACATGGTTTTCCTACGGATATCACCATGGAAATGGGTGATTCGATTCAGGCAGCGAGGTAAGTGGAGCCCTAGATATATCGGGCCTTTCCATATCCTTGAGAGAGTCGGAAATATAGCATATAGGTTGGAGTTGCCGGATAAGCTTTCATGTATCCATGATGTCTTTCACGTCTCAATGCTTAGAAGGTTCCTGTCTGATCCATTACACATCCTAAAGCCTCTGCCAGTTGAGTTGTGTGAGGACTTGAGTCTACCGGTTCTGCCCGTGGCTATCCTTGATCGGTAGACTAAGAAGTTACGAAGTAAGGAAGTCCCATTAGTCTGAGTCTTATGGAAGAATGATCAGATTGAGAAGAAGACCTGGGAGCCCAATGAAGCCATGGGGAGACAATACCCTCAGCTTTTTTCTATATAGTTTTTTTTTTTTTTAATTTTGAGGACAAAACTTATTTTTAGGGGGTTAGAAAATATAACACCGAGGCCTTGGTGTACTTGATATTGTACTTCTCTTCATTATGTATATGTTATTATTCATATTTCAAAGTAGAAAAATTCACTAAGAAATTTTTTCACTAAAATCACTCCGGAAGAATTTCAACCAATTATTGGGAATAAAAACAAAAATTCCAAAATGACCACCGATGGTCCAAAAATAATGAGAATGACTCTAGAGTGTATAGGAATCTCAAATTTGGATAAATCTTATTTCGTAGAGTTAAACCGTAAATTTTTAGAAATTTGCTGGTAGAATCCCAGCAGGGTCGGACGTGTCTCGGAAAAGCTAAACGACCACATTTTGATGTAGAATGAATTAAATTAGGCCTAATACGAGGTTTTGGACATCACTTGAAATTTTAAAATTTTTGAGGTCAAAATATAATTTTTATAAGTCAAGAGGGTTCTTTGCAATTAACAAAAATTTAAAACTATTTGGCAATTGACTTCTCCCTTCAAAAACCGTGACAAGCAAGAGTGTGGAGTGTGGGTTTGATTGAGGTGGACGTCCATGAGAGAGAGAGAGGAGGGAAGACAGTTGTTGACTTTTGAAGAGATTTTGTTGGGTTTTGAGAAATAAATCAAGGGTGGAGATTAATTTGAAGTAAGATGAATTAATATGAGCCCTTGGATTTAGGTGGTTGGGAGACAAGCATTTATTGAAGAGTTGAGTATAGTGTGAAAAAGAGTGTGCTTGTTGTATGAGAAAATAGAGCTTGTGTGTAAGAATAGTCAAAACCGTAAGAGAGAGAAAGAGAAAGTGCTTGTAGAGAGAGAATGAACTCTTGTGTAACCCAATAATCCAATGGCTAGGAAATTTATCTTAAAAAGTTAGATGGCTAGGATTGCATGATGACTGACATAAAACCAACACTAGACCATTGTGTTTCTTCCAAAACCGTGAGAGTGTCCAAGGCAAAGAAGCAAACACTCCATTTCTCCTCTCCATGGCCGTGAGTTCAAGATGAGGGAAGTCCAAATTTTTCTTCTACACTACCCAAATATTTGTACATAAATCAATTCCTCTCAAGCCCATTTACAACATATCCAAAAATTGGAACAAAATGAGGAGTTTTAGACAGTGGAGATTCAAGGAACCAAGAGCGAATCCATTGAAGGAAGGTAGGATTTCTTGAAACTTTTCTTTGAAATTTTGGTGTAATTTCATTACACTCCAACCCTAACATAACATATTTAAATTTGGAGCCAAAAGAATATGTCTATCTTGGTGAACTTGGATTGGTCGTGAGCAAGGAACAAGAAGGAGAGAAAAGTCTTGTGATGAAAAAAAAAACTTGGCTAGCCTTTAAACATCCAATTTTGAGGTTAGAAAAATTCTACACTTGCTGAATTTTTGACATTGTTGGAATGTGTTAATGTGATATTTTTTTAACATATTTTCATAACCTAGAGTCTAGGAGGAACCCAATGAAGCATGAGAGATGTGTGTAGAATTTTATGTGTTGAATTTGTATTTCATTGTGGTGATTTAAGTGTGCAGAAAATTGAACTTTGTGTGGCCGAAAATGTGGAGGAAAAATGTGTTGTAGTGTGCCGAAATTTTCCTGCATTGTTGCACAATTTGTGAGCTGAATTTTTTATGCCAAAGTGATGAAAATTGTGTGAGGTTGTTGATTTAAATTGATGTGAGAAATGAGTATGTAATTTGATTGTGTTTCGCTAAGAACTTAAATGGGAAAAAGATGCATTAGTAAGTTGGAAAATTTCTTGCATTATTTTGAATTTTGTGTGCTGCTTTCTGAATGAAATATTATGAACATGAGGTTTGGTGATCTGAAATTGAAAGAGGAATGAAAGATTTGATGTAAACGTTGAAAATTTTAAATTTTTGTAAAACAGGGCAAACTGACTAGACTGTAGTCTTTCTATAATACCTTTTTCTGTACAAATGCAAATGGAGTAAGGTCTTCTGTATATGAAACTAAACTTTCGTAGCTTTAAAATGAGATATGATTCGTTTAATTCTGAAAAGAATTGGATTTTTAGTGATTTTTTAAAATTAGATGTTCTGCAAAAAAAATTATGTTCTATCTTGTTCTGGCCGTGGAGTTGTTCTCAATTTTGAGATATCTTATGGTCTGAATAAATCTGATCCCTAGTTATGAAATTTGTTGTAACATCGATTTTTAGTGACTGTATATTATGTACTACTTCTCATGATTCTAAATATATAAGCATCCTTTTGAGACATCTATATAATTATCTAATTATTTATTTTGAGATTTCACCTCAAAATCGCTAAAACTGAAAATTTTATCGACAAACCGAAAAATTTCTCGAAAAGTGCCGGCAAGGCCTAAAGAAGTCAAGAATAGCTGAGAGAAGGCCTACACACTTAAATAAAGATATTTAAATGAAATTTCATATATTATTTCATAGGGACCAAAAATATAATTGTTAAAAGTTAGGGGTTTAAATGTAATTGAGGAAAGTTAAGGGACTAAGTTGCAAACCACTCAAGGATGGACAATTGGAGCCAAATGATTGGTCAAGAGGGAAATAAGGTTGGTTAGTGGCTACATAGTATTTTCCACATTCAAGAAAGTTCATTGGGTAGAAATTTATGCATGAAAGCTTATTGGGTAGAAATTTTTGCATGAAAACCAACTAGAAGAGTTTGGCCTATTTTCTTCATTCAAACTCACGTTGGACAAAATTGTAAAGGTTCTATATCCATTTTGAGTTCAACTATGGAGCCAAAGGGGTAAGAACATTTTTGGGAATTCTTGAATTTCAATTGGAAGTATAAAGGTATTGTATAGGAATTTATGTTTATTGTGATTTGATTTTTTTCTAAGGTGATAAAAATTCAAAGATTCAAAGGGGGTGGTGATACATATTGTTAGCAAGAGATCTTACAAAGGAGGTAACATATTCTAACTTATACTAAGATTAAATTATTTGATGAGTAGTTACTTTTGTATCTATACTAGCATGCTAAATGTTGATTTTTAGATTGAGTCTTGTATAGTTTTCTTAGAATATCTTATTCTGTAGAATTTAAAAATCTAAGATATTTATTTCTCTATAAACTAGATTTCCTAAGTTTTAAAAATGGTATATCATGTAAGACATTTCATGAAGAAATCAATTTTTGATGATTTCTGAAAGTCTAGCATATTTCACAAATTCTGTTTCATGTCCTGTGTACGACCAATAATATTTATGAATTTTTGAGATATCTTCTGTTTCAAATTTAGACAAATGTTAACATGAAAATTTTAGATCTTTGACTTATCATTAATTTGAGATAAAGATAACTTGAATCGGAGTTGTATACAGAAAGTTATGATGATATTACTAAAACTGTGCAGAAGTAGTTCTAAAACTGAAACCAAGATGAAAACCGAAATTTATAAAATTATACATTTAGAATCCGAGGATGGTCAAAACTAGAAAGTTTTAGATCTATGTCTTACCTTCAATTTGAGATAAGAATCCCTTAAATTGGAGTTGTATACTGGGAGATATGGAATTTCTCCCAAAACTGTACGGAATTGGTTTTAGGAACTTAGCACGAAAAGTGATAATTTTTTTTTTATAAATTCATGTATTCCAATTTTGAAGATGGTCTGTATATAAACGTTGGAGATATATGTCTTAGTGTTAAGAGAAAATTTAAATCAATTGAATTCGATCAAGATTTTTGAAGATATCATGATTTTACTAAACTTGCGCGTTATATATTTGTAGAAATTCCTCTAGGTATGAAAATTGAAATTTAACCTTATGAAAGAGGCCATTTTTATATGCATGTTGTAATCCAACTTTATAATATTAAATTAATAAATAATATTGTTTAATTTAGGATTAGGATTCGAGAGATGACTCGTTCGAGAAATTAGAATAGTTAGGGGGAGCGGCGTACCCTCCCCAGCCGAGATGAGTGGGACAAACTATTTTTGACTTTAAATGAGAAATAGTTTTGATCATGATTTTATAAATGAAATTTGAAATGTGATTTAGAAATGCTTTAGTGTTTGTGGCATGTCTTGAAATGTTCTTCGATAAAAATTTACATCATAATATTATGGTTACTTGATAGTGCTTGTTTTTACAAGTAAGGATTTATACTGTTATGAGGTATACTGTTATGCTAGCCGACAGGGACTAGGTTGTGTCCTGATGCAGAAGGGTTGAGTCATCGCTTACGCCTCCCGACAACTGAAGAGGCATGAACTAAATTATCCTACCCACGACTTAGAGCTTGCTGCTATTGTGTTCGCTTTGAAGATTTGGCGACACTATCTATATGGGGTTAGTCGCCGAGTGTATACAGATCACAAAAGTTTGAAATATCTACTCACTCAGCGGGAGCTCAATCTTAGGCAGAGGAGATGGTTGGAACTTCTCAAAGACTATGAACTGATTATCGACTACCACCTAGGAAAAGCAAATGTCATTGCGAATGCACTGAGCCACAAGTTATCATCGTCAGCACCTACCGAGAGTTCTTATCTCTCATGTCTTATTGGACTCCACTCCCTAGGAGTCGGGCTGGCCACAGATGATTTTAGAGCATTTTTTGCCAGATTTGAGGTAAGACCGACTCTGCTTGACCACATTCGAAAACTTCAGTCTACCGATGAGGAGCTTCAAGGGATTGTTGAGAGGATTAAGAAGGGGAAAGGTGGAGACTTCAGAGCTAGGGATGATGGTCTAATAGTTTTTGGGAGACGTATATGTATTCCAAAGGATGATGATCTTAGACGTGCCATATTAGAGGAGACTTACTCTTCAGCCTATGCTATGCATCCTTGTAGTACAAAAATGTACTGAACGATTCGAGAAAGTTACTGGTGGGCGGGCATGAAGCGTGAGATAGCCAGTTTTGTTACTCGTGCTTGGTATGCCAGCAGGTGAAGGCTGAGCATCAGTGACCCGCTGGCACACTATAGCCTCTTCCCATTCCTGAATGGAAGTGGAAGCATATCACCATGGATTTTGTAATGGGTCTTCCACGGATTTCGGCATGACATGATGCTATCTAGATGATCATAGATAGACTCACTAAGTCTGCACATTTCCGTCCCATTCGCAGCAGCTATCCATTAGAGGGTTTGGCCCGTCTATACATCAATGAGGTAGTTCGATTGCATAGAGTTCCAGTGTCTATTGTATCTAACAGAGACTCATGTTTTCCTTCCTGATTTTGGCCGAAGTTGCAAGAAGCCATGGGTACCCAACTGAAATTCAATACTGCATTTCACTCCCAAACGGATGGTCAGTCTGAGAGTACCATTCAGACACTAGAAGATATATTGAGATCTTGTGTCATGGACTTTAAGGGAAGTTGGGACCAACACCTCCCATTGATCGAGTTTGCCTACAACAATAGCTGCTGGGCTAGTATTGGGATGCCACCATACGAAGCCTTGTACGGGAGAAAGTGCCGGACACCCTTGTATTGGGATAAGGTCGGGAAGAGACAGCTCAACTGTATAGATTTGATTGAGGAGACCTGGGAAAAAGTAAAGATCATCCGTACTCGGATAAAAGCTGCCTAGGATATGCAGAAAAGTTATGCAGACAGACGACGGCGACCTTTGGAGTTCGGGGAGGGAGACATGGTATTTCTGAGGGTATCCCCTTGGAAGGGGACGATCCGATTCAGACAGTGGGGAAAGCTTAACCCCAGATACATTGGACCTTTCCGAGTCCTTGAAAGGATTGGGAAAGTGGCATGTAGATTGCATCTACCTCCACGGAAAGTGGCATATAGATTGCATCTACCTCTTCCCATGTACTGGAGCCTCCACCGATAGAATTGGATGATGACTTGAGTTTCCCCGTCCAACCCATAGCTATCTTAGACAGACAGACCAAAAAGCTATGGAGTAAGGAGGTCCCCTTAGTCAGAGTACTTTGGAGGAATGACCAGATCGAGGAGCAAACTTGGGAGCCCGAGTACGCTATGAGAAGACAATACCCCCAACTACTTGCTGCATAGTTTCAATTTAGTTTCGAGTACGAAACTTTTTATTAGGGGGTTAGGAATTGTAACATCCATTTTTAGTGACTGTATATTATGTACTACTCCTCATGATTCTAAATATATAAGTATCCTTTTGAGACATCTATTTAATTATCTAATTATGTATTTTGAAATTTCGCCTCAAAATCGCTAAAACTGAAAATTTTATTGATAAGCCGAAAAACTTCTCGGAATGTGCCGGCAAGGCAAGTCAAAAATAGTTAAGAGAAGGCTTGCACACTTAAATAAAGATATTTAAATGAAATTTCACATATTTAAGAAATTTCAAACAAAATTTCATAGGGACTAAAAATGCAATTGTTAAAAGTTAGGGGTTTAAATATAATTGAGGAAAATTAAGGGACTAAGTTGCAAACCACTGAAAGATGGACAATTGGAGCCAAATGATTGGTCAAGAGGGAAATAAGGTTGGTTAGTGGCTACATAGGATTTTTCACATTCAAGAAACCTCATTGGATAGAAATTTATGCATGAAAGTTTATAGGGTAAAAACTTTTTACACGAAAACCAACTAGAATAGCTTGTTCTAGATTGTGACACTTCTTCCCCTTGACATGGATGTCCAAAGACACTTGGTGGAGTGCATGGAGGTTGCTTGAATCAACAATTACATGGGTTAAGTGTTAGGACAAGTGGAAGGTCAAGATAATACATAGAATGATCCAATGGTTAACGATATTTGACTAGATTTATAAAAGAACTTGTTTAAAAAGAGTTTGACCTATTTTCTTCATTCAAACTCACCTTGGACGAAATTGTGAGGGTTCTATATCCATTTTGAGTTCAACTATGGAGCCAAAGGGGTAAGAACATTTTTTAGAATTCTTGAATTTCAATTGGAAGTATAGAGGTATTGTATAGGAATTTATGTTTATAGTGATTTGATTTTTTTCTAAGGTGATAAAAATTCAAAGAATCAAAGGGAGTGGTGATACATATTGTTAGAAATAGATCACAAAGGAGGTAACATATTCTAACTTATGCTAAGATTAAATTATTTGATGAGTAGTTACTTTGGTATCCATACTAGCATGCTAAATGTTGATTTCTAGATTGAGTCTTGTATAGTTTTCTTAGAATATCTCATTTTGTAGAAATCAAAAATCTAAAATATTTATTTCTCTATAAACTAGACATCCTAAGTTTTAAAAATGGTATATCATGTAAGACATTTCATGAAGAAATCAATTTTTGGTGATTTTTGAAAGTCTAGCATGTTTCACAAATTTTGTTTCATGTCCTGTGTACGACCAGTAATGTTTATGAATTTTTGAGGTATCTTCTGTTCCAAATTTAGACAAATGTTAACATGAAAATTTTAGATCTTTGACTTATCATTAATTTGAGATAAAGATAACTTGAATCGGAGTTGTATACAGAATGTTATGATGATATTACTAAAACTGTGCAGAAGTAGTTCTAAAACTGAAACCGAAATGAAAACTGAATTTTATAAAATTATACATTTAGAATCCGAGGATGGTCAAAACTAGAAAGTTTTAGATCTATGTCTTACCTTCAATTTGAGATACGAATCCCTTAAATTGGAGTTGTATACTGGGAGATATGGAATTTCTCCCAAAACTGTGCGGAATTGGTTTTAGGAACTTAACACGAAAAGTGATAATTTTTTTTATAAATTCGTGTATTCCAAATTTGAAGATGCTCTGAACATAAACGTTGGAGATATATGTCTTAGTGTTAAGAGAAAATTTAAATCAATTGAATCCGATTAAGATTTTTGAAGATATCATGATTTTACTAAACCTGCGCGTTATATGTTTGTAAAAATTCCTCTAAGTATGAAAATTTAAATTTAATCTTATGAAAGAGGCCATTTTTATATGCATGTTGTAATTCAACTACATAATATTGAATTAATAAATGATATTGTTTAACTTAGGATTAGAATTCGAGAGATGATTTGTTCGAGAAATGAGAATAGTTAGGAGGAGTGGCGTACCCTCCCCAGCCGAGGTGAATGGGATGAACTATTTTTGACTTTAAATGAGAAATAGTTTTGATCATAATTTTATAAATGAAATTTGAAATGTGATTTAGAAATGTTTTAGTATTTGTGGCATGTCTTGAAAATCCTAATGTTATGGTTACTTGATAGTGCCTTGTTTTTACGAGTAAGGATTTATGAATGATGACATATGATACATGTGTATGATTATGGGATGGTGTATAGTGGTTATAGCGCACTCCTTACCACGGTATTGAGCATTTACCCGATGGGGTGACGTTGTGAGGTAACACGGGAGCAGGGGTTTGAGTCCCTTGTCTCTGTCCAACGGATCCTATAGCCAAGCACCACGTGAGGACCGTGTCAACACCAAAGGAAGGGGGAAAATATACATGTTTTATTCTTATGACATTTTGGTGGCCCCTTGGAAGATTTTACCCTAATTATGCCAAATTATGGGTAGAATGTGTTTTTGACACCCCATTGATGCATGATTGATGATAAAGATGCCTATTATTTTGAATTACATGATATATTTGTAAAGGAATGAAATATAAATTTGAAAATGATATTTTGACTTGCCACTGTCACAAATTCATTTATTGTCATTATATATTCATTGAATCTCACTCACTGAGTATGGGATTATACTCATCCCTCATATTAAAATTTTCAGTTTATACAGTATTTGACATACATTGAGGTACTATCCCACGAGTTTTATTGAGAGACGCTATCGGGTAAGTGATCATATCCATTTTTGTTTACGATTGGACCATGCATATAAATATTATATGTAAATTTGAGGCATACGTTTTAAAGAAAATTTTTATTGAAAACTATTTTTTTTTCCGCTATATGATTATGACTTAATGATATCGAGTAGGGTCATAATATTAGCCTTGAGTCACCTCGATGTACGAGTAAGACATATCGGTGCCTCGAGGAGTCACGGCAGTCTGTTCGCGTACCCGACTTGCGGGTCAGGGCGTGACATCTCTCTCTTCAAACCACCAACCAATGAGTTTGATAAGGAGTTTAGAGTATAGATCAGAAGATTTCGGAGTAGTCTTTATTCATTTTGTAGAGAGAAGTGAGATTGGGAGAAGGACGAGAGGGAAGAATGGATATGTAAGAGTGAGATAAAAGAAAGAAAGAAAAAGAAAAGGAAAAAAAAAAGGACAGTGGGGAGGTTGTCAGGTGTGGAAGCAAAGAGAAAGAGAGAGAGAGTGTATGGGGCCGGATAGCTGGGGTGTTTTTTTCTTTTTAATCCAATTGGGGTTTTGTCACTTTTGTCCTTACTCCCTTTTTCTTGTATCATAAAGTTGTTTTGGTCATTTAGTTATTTCAGATGCATGTAATCACCAACGAATATTCATAAGGTTTGCACTGATATAAGCAAATCAATACAAATGGGTTCTCCGAAAAATTTACAAAAAAAAAAAGAATTAAACAAAAATTCAAACACCAAGTTTTCAATGTTACAAATAGTAACACTAGCTGTCTAATACTTTGAATGTGTTAATACTTCCCTGTTTTGTTTATTTTCTTTTTTTTTTTATGGTTTTGTAGAAATAAAAAGAAGCAAAGATTCAAATCAAATCTGTTGGTCTCTATGTAACCAAGAAGAAGGGTTGAATTGATTGGTTTAAAGTCCTACATTTTACTCCCCTTAAAATCTCAATTAAACGTATGGTCAAAATATATGAAATATGCAAATGTAAATACATAATTAAAAAGTAGAGATAAAGAAATCAATCTCAATTTATAGTGATTCGGTTTTGTGATTACGTCCACTTTTCTAGCTCAGTAAGCTAGTGTCTAGCGATAACTAGTTTCCATTATTCCATGAGAGTTACAAGTTTGAGTATAGTCACTTGTTGACAATCTGCACCTTCAACTTTGAGGATGACTTAGTCTAACAATACTTAATTCTAACTCTCACCCAACTAGTCTTTTCTATCAAGCAAGTGTTCCTCACACTCCCCCAAACTTATGAGACTATACAATATAAAACAAACACAAAAGCAATCTCTGCAAAACAATCTCCACATAATAGACACTTTTTTAGGCTATTCAAGTAGCTTACTTTTAGATCTAATATTTCACTCCCAAGACATCAAAATTGGTCTTATAAATATGTTGAATATTCTCTGTATATTAATTTTTCCATCCCAAAAAGCATCTCTTCAAAACTTGTGACCATCATGAAGATATAAGATTGCAAAGTTGGCTCCCCAGCAATTTTTACTACTATAAAAAAACTGGTTAAGTTGCTTACTTTGAGATTCATTTTCTTCATCTAAATCTTTGATTTTTACTGCTATTATTTTTCAAATTCAAACACCAATAATCCCCTTAAAATGGGAAAAATCCAATTTCAAAAAGCTTAACTAATGGAGAAAATATACTCCTGTAGACACCTCCTGAAAACCAGCATGTAACTTCTGGAAAATTGGTTCAGAATCTGAATTATATTTTTACCTCTAGTAAAAGGCTGATTTTAAAGTCTCCAAATGATTTGAATTTGAATAATCTATTCGACAAGTTTAGGATTAAGTGTAACTCCCAATCTATACTTAATAGGCTGAGTTAGATTTTGAAAATAAATTAAAACTACAGCAGTACAATCTAGTCTAAAAATCTGAATTTTAATTTCTTCTACTCAGCTTCTATAGCAACATCTTCTATCTAGCTGTTTTTTAAAATTTTCAATAGAATTTCTATAGAACCTCAACTTTCATTCATAAAGACTTGTGTTATTTGAAAAATAAATATTTTAAAGACATGCATACTAGATAAATTGATTAGAAATACACATAAGGTTTTATTATTATAAAATATTAGCGTTCGATAACAATTTTCATAACAAAATCAAATAAGAAAAGAAGAATTTTAGAATTTTCCCTAACTCCCCAACAGTTAACTCAATGCGTGTTGTTTAAAATTTTACAAACACTTCTAAGAGCCATATTATAGTAATGAAGCAGTCCATAAAATTCTAGTCCAACAATTTCTCAAGCACCATAAAGCTAATCTCGGTTTGCCCTGGCGCAAATGACAAGCGCATTCATTTATAGTGTGAAATTTTAAGGGTATTCTTGGAACATTTGTAATAGCCTAGTTTGGGATTTTTATTTAGCTAGGCTTTTGTGTCATTTTGCCCCTAATCCTAATTCAAGAGCAAAGGAAGGAAGCCTAGGGAGGACTAAAGAAAACAAGGCAAACGGGAGTTCTATTTCTTTAACATTGTCTTCGTTTGTGCAAGGTTATGTAAATGAAGTTTGTGGAAATTAATTTTTTTATAATGAATTTATGTTGATTGTATTGCGCAAGAATTGTGACTTTAGCTTAATGTGAGCTTGAGGGTTTAATTCCATACTTTTATGACTTGTTGGTATAATTCAAAAAACAAGTGTAATGCTTGCTCAATAGGTGATTATATGATAAAATGAAAGTAGAAGTCTACCACCAGTGTATTAAAACTCTTAACCTGGGTTTTCCTTACCTCCCTAGTATTCCTAAAGGTGACTTGTTGGATTATATGTGGGAAAGTAGTTCCTTTGTGACATATGGATTCTCATGTTAGATTAATCTAATGTTTTAGTGTTGACCCATGTAGATACTTGACTACCATTTGTATGATTTAAGTTATAGGGTGAAGTAGCAAATGTGGAAGTCTTGTATTCATTCATGTACCATTTGGATGATTTAAGGTATTAGGTGAAGTAGCAAAAGTGGAAGCCTTGTACTTGTTCGTGAAACATTAGATCTAGGGTTTGGATTCCTAGGTAGACAAAATGATAAAGGGATTTCCAAATGAGAATATATTCTCTTTGTGATGATGAAAAATTTACTACTAATCTTAGTAGGTTTGCCAATGATCATGAAAGAAGATGTTTGGTAAGTATAAGCATGCTTGTGTACCATAAAAACTAACCATTTTTCTAAAACTTTCAAGCCTCAACAAAGTTGTTTCAACTTTAGTGTTTAGGAGCAAACATCATCACCTTTTTTCCTCCTATGATGTGAGCTAAGTTTGGCAAACTCTTGGTTACACGATACTCAAAATGACCTAAAACACCTATCTCACAAATTAAATCCTTGGCTTCGTGTTAGTTGTTTTTGAAGTCCAATCTTGAAATCTTTGCAAGATCTATTGAGTTGTGCCATCACTAAAGAGAAAGGAAGAGGATTTGACCTCAAATAATACAAGTATTGCTTGCTATGCTTATTTTTCCTTTCTTAAATAATGATTCTCCAACTCCGCCTATGTTTTTTAAACATTATTGGTCCCAAACCTGAGTAACGGACTAGAGTCATGATAGCTTGATAATCAGCTACAACTTTTATCAACATTAAAATGAGAGATCAAAATAATAAATTTGTTGGGATATTCCCTTCTCAACGACGTACTCACCACATTCCAAGTATAGTGACAAGTAAGCAAAGGCCTTTAAAGCATCGTCTGGAAGACACCCCACATTGTTACTTGGATGTGGTGTCAAGTAAGCAAGGATATTGGCATTTATGTGGATGAGCACAGGTAAAGAAATTAGTCCACGAAAATAAGATTAACCTAACCACTTGAAATATAGGATCCTTAAACAGGAAGTTAGAAAAGATATGAGAAACAATGACCACATGAAAAATTAATACTATATGTCTCCGAGAAACTAAGTGTGTAGGGGAGGAGGCAAAAGAGCCGTGAACTTTAATGTATAAGTAAGAATAGAATTAAGAAGGGATAGAAATAATTATCTATAAGGAGCTACAAGAGAATGTAGAGGGGATCAGACGAAATGCAGATAAAAAATCTTTGTCAAGCTAGTCAGAGAATATTTATTTAATATAATCAATATTTTTGTATCTCAAATAGTAATAAAACTAGTAAACAACAGTTCTATGAAAATTTAGATAAATTTTTACAACTATACCTAATAGAGAGAAATTATTTATCGAATGAGATCTAAATGGGTATGTTGATGAGAATAATCCAAGATTTGAAGTCGTATATAAAAACTTTGGTTTTGGTAGTAGGAATATAGCGGATTACCATTTTAGAGATTGTCACCACATACAATTTGATAGTCATAAATACTTTTTTCAAGAAAAGAGAGTCACATATAGCTACATACAAAAGTGAGTTCAATGACAACCAAATAAATTTCTTTCTCACCAAGAGGAGCAATAAAATGAATTGTAGGGATTATAAGATTATACTAGAAAAAAGCATAACAACTTAACATAACTTTTAGTTTTAAATGTGCATGTGTCTAAAAGGTAAAAAAAGAATTGCCAATTTATGAAGACAAAAATTAAGCGGTAGAATTTGAAAGAGAAAAATATGGTGACCATTAGAGACAAGTTAATTCAAGTAGCTATCCAGTCTACTAATAATGATTTGAATAGTCTACTAATAATGATTTGAAAACCATGTGTGTAGAAATGTCTAATAATATTAAAAATTTACATAAGGAGGTTCTTGGCATATCTAGGGGTATAATAATAATAGGTAGAAATCATGATGGAGGAATGAGGAAATCCAATCCATTATACGAATCAAAGGAGAGTGTTATAGGAATTTTAGAAGTAAGAGATGTAGCAATACATTTGAGAAGTATAAGATTAAAAAATAAAGTGAAGAAAATTATTCGCGAATCGAAAAGTAAAATGTATAACGAATTATATAATAACTTAGAGATTAAGGATCAAGAAAAAAAGCATTACAGAATTGGCAAATTAAGGGATGGGAAGGGATAATATCTAAATAGTGCTTGGTGTATTAAAAATGAGACCAATAGTGTTCTTATAAGGAATGAGGATACAAAAAAGTATTGGAAGAATTATTTGGATAAACTCATTAACATTGAGGAGACAAGAGATATTGGTGATATTGTGATACCTATAAAGGAGATCAATATGGATTTTAAATGCAAAATTCCTGCTCATGAAGTAAGGAAGGCTTTAAAGAAAATGAAGAATAATAAAACCATAGGATCCGATGACATTTCTAATGAGGTGTGGAAGTATTTAGGTGAAATGGAGATGGAAATGTTGACGGATCTTTTAACAAAATTTGACAAATTAAGAAAATGCCCCAAATATAGAAGGAGAGTACAGTTGTACCACTATATAAGAATAAATATGACATATAAGTTTGTTCCAATTACAAGAGAATTAATCTTATTAATTATACTATAAAGTTGTGAGAGAGAGTGATCGAGTATAAATTGAGATTGAAAGTAAGTGTATTTCAGAATTAATTTAGATTCATTTAAGACGATCCACTATTGAAGTCACTCACTTAGACATTTGATGGGGACATTTAGAGTATAGAAAAGAGACTTGCATATAGTATTCATTGACCTAAAAAAATTATATGATAAGATTCCCAAAAACATATTATGGTGGGTGTTGATGAAAATGGATCTTTTTGAAATGAATTAATCTCATTAAAGATATGCATAAGGGAGGTATTATCTATGTAAGACCCTATGGGGGTTTAAGCAATGTCTTCATATTGAGTTTTGCCAACATTCGGTATTAAGTCTACTACTTTTTATAATAGTGATGGTTGAAATAATAAAAAATATTCAAAATAAAATATCATGGTGTATACTTTTTACAGATGATCTAATGTTGATCGATAAAACTAGAGAATGTATTGGCATTAAATTGGTGTTATGGGGGGACACTCTGGGAATCCCAAGAATTTAGATTAAGTTATTAAAAAACTGAATATATGAGATATACGTTTGATGGTAGTCATCAGGATGATGAAAAAATAATTAAGTTAAAACGGTAGGTCATATCAAAAAGTAAACATTTTAGATATGTTAGTTCGATCATTCAAAACAATGACAAGATAGATGGAAATATGAATTATAGAATTCAAGTAAACTGAATGAAATGGAGAAATGTATTTGGAATTTTTTGTGATCAAACAATACCATTAAAGTTGAACAGAAGGTTTTATAAAACCACAGTAAGACATGCATGATTGTATAACACCAATTGTTGGGTCATTAAATAACAATAAGTGCATAAAATGATTGTAACTTAAATGAGCATACTCGATAGATATATGGTAAAATTATAAAAGATATAATTAGAAATGAAAAGATATATATTAAGTTGAGAGTGAATTCAATTATAAATAAAATATGAGAATATCATCTAAGTTGGTTTAAACATGTACAAGGAAGACTCAAAGACATATCAGTTATGAGGAGTGAAACCTTAAATCTAAGAGAGTTAATAAAATATTAAGGTAGGTCATTGAAAATTTAAATGCAAATTATCCGTAAAAATATGAATACTAAGAGTTTTGTTGAGAAAATGTTCTTAAATAAAAATTAGTGGAATAGAAAAATTAGAATTAGTTGAATTAATGCATTATTACTATTATTTTAAGTTTTTATGTATATTTTATTTTTACTTCATTTTTTCATTATTTTTAGTTTTAATTTTATTTTTTCTATTTTTAATTTCAAATTTTAATTTTATGTTATTATTATTATTATTATTATTATCCACTTTCTTGTTTCCTTTATTGATCTCTCAAATAATCGATAACAAAATTTAGAGTTAAGATTTTACTTCTTGTTGTGTAAATAATCATTCTCCATGCATTGTACCATGAACTACATTATGCCTTGGTATTTGAACTAGGAAAGTATTGCTCAAGCAATTCAAAAAAAAATTATATCTCGAACTAAAAAATTCCAACTGACCCTATTCAGATTGCATTTGAAAATTTAGAAAAAGAGTTGATTCTGATTGGAAGACGAGTAATGAATTTGTTAAAGTTAGAACGCTCAACATAGAAGACAATTGAACCAATCAAAAACACGTGTTGCATAATCACAGTTCAAGTCAAGTATGCCCAAAATAAAAACCAAGATCCAAGCCCATAATCAATTATAAACACAGGTTATGATTTACTCAAGCCCATTCTCAACGCTTGTAACTAATGAAAAGGAAGAGACTGTGTAACTAAGAACAAGGTATTATATGAACAACTGAAGAAAAATTTTAGAAGCCATATGAAGTTGGAAAAAACAAGATTGAGCAATTTAAGAAAATGGAAACAAAGATATTTGGCAATCAAATGGAAAAGTGAAGGTTTTCATATAAACCAACAAATAATTTTTTGCATGCGAAAATTCCCGAATCTAAATTAGGTTAGAATCATTTATCTCTTTTTTAATGTTTGGGTATTCTTGGTGGAGAGGATGTCAAAAATCGAATCATCCTTTATATTCCACAATCCAAATGTCTCGATGTAGGATGATCACTAAATTTTCAAATCCTCTTTCTCTATTTCTCAAGCGTGAGCAAAACTCTCTCAATCTTACTATCTATCTTCTACACAAAAAAACATTGTCTTTACTTATATTCCCCTTTTCTTTTTTTGCTTTTCATGTAAATGTATGAAAAACACAAAATGGGGACGTTTTCTTTCTTACAAGAGAGAGAAAGGGTTGGAAGTTATGGGATGGTTTCCAAGAAAACCATTGCCACCTTTTTTCCTTTTTATAATTCAAAAAAAATTAAAATGAAAAGGGTCTTGGGTCTTGGGTCTACTTTCATGGGCGGACCTAAACCCTATTTTTCCAATATCTCTCACTCGCAGATGAGGGTTAGAATCATACACAACGTGATCATTTCAATTGAACACCAATTTCATACAGGCAAATGAATATTGTGACCAACGAGATTACTAAGAGCTCTGGTGCTATACACCGATTAAAGATATATAGCAACTCACTTTTGATATGGTGATGAGGATGTCGTATCTCGCTATATCGCAAACCTCTTTTATTCGATGCAATCAACGTATCTTTCATCTCTAAAAAACAATGTAAGAGCATACTTGACTCAATCTCAATTATATATTCACAATTTCGTCTCTAAATATTAAGTTATAGATATAATTGATCTGTTTATGAATACAAAGCATTGTATTAGTCAAAGACATTCTTCCTTTCATATTACTAATTTTCAATCTTATTTTAGCTACTTTCTTAGACATGCACTACCAAACCGAATCAACTATGTTTTTTTGGTGATATGCTAAATTAGCAATACTAAAATAAAATCTCAAAAGACAGATGGAAGTCTTAAGGGTATAAATTAAGATTAAATATGAATCTCCGAGTCTCACACAAAAAGATGAAGAGGGATGCACCATCTCATTACTCAAATGGTCACATAAGCACATGTGGTATGAAATATGTAGTACGATACTCTTTCTTCCCATCTAAAAGCGTATGCCCTTCTTTTCTAAAATTAATGCATCATACAGCTCCTAATCCAAATGTATAAAATACTTAACCTAACTTTTCCTTCTTACAAGTTCTCAAAAAATCTTACAACATCAAGGAAAAACTCACACCTGACTCTTAGACAAACTCAATGGATTATGAGAAATTCATTTCGATCACCATATATATATACAATCAGTAATCTCATCTTAGTACTTAACTAAGACAACATATATATATATATATATATATATATATATTAATCCATCACAAATTAATATTGTCTCATCTCTACATATGACACAGATATTAGAAGCGATAGCTCATATAAGCGAGCCAATCTCAAAATTTATCCGACATACTTTCAATAACAAATACAAGAATTTTGGACACAAAAATAAAATTCATGAGTATTACATCATATATACTCTGTATATGATTGCAATTATAATTACAGTACTGTCATAATGTACACAACCCAAGAAACCCAATATGTCACACAAGCATGTCATTAGGTGCTGGCTTTGTAAAAGGACCAGCAATCATCAAATGCGTAGGTATGTACTTCAGTGTTTTTTCCTCTTTTCAATCATGTCTCTAACAAGATGGATCTTTATGTCTATATTTGGTTTTGCCATCGTATTTGGAGTTTTTAGAGTAAGTAACAGTTGACTTATTGTCCTAAAATCATAGCTCTCATTGAATTACTTACTATTCCCAAATATTACAAAAACTATTCAATCAAACTGCTCCTTGAACTACGGAAGTACAGGCTACAAAGTCTATTTCCATCATGAAAAGAGATACACATGTTTATTTCTTGCTGCTCCATGATATAGTGCTATCATTGAGCAAGCAAATATAACAAGAGATAGATTTTCTCTCATCTAAATCATCTCTCCAATCACTATCTGTGTATCATTTCAATACTAGATTATTTCCTTAATAACGAAGAAAATAATTGTAGTTCAGTTCAGATATCTCAATTTCTATTTACATTAATCCAATCACTCTTCCCTTGATTAGATAGATACCTACTAACCAAACTTACAGTATGACAAATGTTTGGATAAATGCACATCGTAGTGTACTTTAATCTCTTAACTGTGATAGTATGCTATACTCTTGACATTTCAACTATTTATCTGGAGTTTTAGGGAATTGTATCGTTTGAACCATCATCTTTAATCATAGGAGTATTGATGGGTTTGCAGTTTTCAATTTTGTATCATTTTAGATCCTTTATAATATATGACTCTTGAGATAATCTCAATAATCACTTGGAATGATTTCTATGGGTTTTAATTCCCAATCTATATCGACCCATATCCTTCATCTCAAAATTGGAAGACAATCATTTCAAGATTTGAATAACATACTCCTTATCATTCGTAGCTAACAGTATATCCTCGATATATAGGAATAGAATTACAAACTTGTCATCAGACTTCCCAACATGGATACAATAGGTTATATCCATTATGACAAAATCATAAGAGATGATATGTAACACCGACATTTCGGTATCTTTCATATTGTACTCTCCTCAATATATATATGATATTTGTCACGCCCCGAACAGGGATCGTGAACAACCGCCCGTTATCTTGAATGCCGGCTGTATTTTTATAGAAAATCGGGCAGAATCTTCCCATATTTCGGAGGTTTCCCAAATACAATTTATCTTGTATAAATTACAACCATCCTGTAATATAATCAAATGGTCATCCCGGTCTCTCCAAATCAACCAATCTTATAGCCAACATCCAGATAACGCAAGACTATAAAAATTTCCAGCAACGTAGCCACAGACCTCTACTACCACACCCCCGTCAAAGGCATGGACAATCACCAGTCGCCCCTCCTGTGCTTTAGAGGTGACACCGAGTGATTCTAGAATACATTTCTAAGACAAAACATATTCCCAAATACATACACAACGAATAAGAAATGCCTCAATGCAATGTTATGCAATGACATGAGAGTTCCACAATTTAAATGTCCATATTTATACAGTCATCCCAGAATTACACAATAGTCGTCTATAGACCTCAGAATACATATACATTACCAATACAAATTTGTAACAAAAATATATAATGACTTCTCAAGTCCAAACCAGATCTCCCAATAATACTGAACGTCCTAAAGTAACGCTCCTTGTCAAATACTATCTCTGAAACAAGAAGGAAAATGAGGGGTGAGTACTCTGGGAAGAATACTCAGTGAGTGAGTGGATCAATGCAATCGTTAAATATGAAGAGTGAAACTAGAGTGTCAAAACATAAGTATACGAATCATATTTCAAATCATTATACTTTTCATTTCAACAATATATCATTAACACTCATTTTCAAGTCAAATATGCATCCAAAGCACTATCACTAAAAATCATAGAGCTGCCAACCGAAAATGTATTGGCAGAGGTCTACCGCGACCTATGATAGGTGCACCGGGGGTGTTATATGTAAGTTTATTTAAAGTGCTCTCTACCTTGGCGTTGGCGACGAACCTCGTCCAGGTGCTAGACTTGGAGAGAGTATCTAAATCCTACCCCTTTTGGGTTCAACCTGGCTAGTACTTGTCGTTAATAAAAATCACAACTCGTGGGATACCCTAGGCCTACGCATATCCGGACACCACCAAAGCGTCTCTCACGGTGCCCTTCGTAGTTACGGAACAATACATACCAAAGCCTTCAAGGCCAAATCTAAAATCGTATCAAAATGTATCGAAATCAGGTTCACAAACCAAATGCAACATATAATATAAAATGACACATTATACAGTTCAACCCCATGGATGCATAATTTCAATATTTCAATACAGTTTTGGACACTCCATCGGTTCACAAAAATCAATTTCAAAACCAGTCAAAACATTTCAAACATGCTACAAATCATGCTTATTTAACAAATATTTTAAAACAGAGTTTACATATTAAACAAAAGTATTGAAATAAATCCCACTCATAGTTTTGGAGAGCATAGCGCACTCCCCAATAAAATCACAATACGTAGTACAAGGCTCCCCTCAATCGAATCACTAAGAAAACTAACCTAATCAAATCATCACGATTTTCATCAAAATTTCGACTATTGTCAGGGTTTATCATTTTCCTTAAATTCGTACAACCCTAAATTCTTCAAGCACATTTAACCACATGTTCTAAGGACTTAAATATCGATTTTAAGTCACAACAGCAAATTTATATAACTTTCGATTCTAAATTCAACCTAAATTCGACCAAATTAAATTTAAGTATGGAAATAATTTCATTTCCCTCACCTAGGTTTACTCGAATCTCAAACCTAGTTTTCATTCTCCCGTCAGATTAATTTGAAACCTGTAACATTTTCAATTTTGAAATCACGTTAGCGACTAAATCAATTCTAACACAAAGCCACCTCTAATATAGCCGTTACCTGTAGTGAAGGATTTCTGCGAGGGTGGCAGATGGCTCTCAAAGGAGAAAACCAATCGCGGACTCGCTAGCTATCCAGGCTCGTCGCCCGGTGGGCTGGCGGGCTGGCCCGCTGGAGGGCTCGCAGGTCAGCAGGCCGTAGTGGGCTCACGGGCTGCGCGCTCGCGGCTGGGCGCGCAGGCTGGCGTGCTCATGGGCTAGGGCTCTCGCTCGCGAGCTGGATTGCGCGCTCATGCAGTGGGTCGCACACTCATGCAATGGGCCGTGCGCTCACGTAGTGGATCAAGAGCTGGAGCGCGCTCGCGTAGTAGTTCACGCGCTGGAGCACTCACGTGCTGGAGCGCGCTCGCGCTTGTGCAGGGATCGCGCAGCTCGCTGGAGATCGTGCTCTAAGCTCGTGCGGAGGGTCACACTGGGGGCGCACTCGCACAGGGTAGCTCGTGCAGGGGCGTGCTGGCGGTCATGTAGGGGCGTGCAGAGGCTCGCAGGAGCACGCTGGCACTCACGCAGGAGCGTACAGAGGCGCACAGGGGCGCGCTAGTACTTGTGTAGGAGCGTGTAGAGGCGCGTAGGGGCGCGCTAACACTCGCTCAATGCATGCTTGCGCTCGGGAGAGCGCGCAGTGCTCTGCGCTGTCGCGTGCTCTAGCGCTGTCGCGTGCTCTGATGCTGTCGCGCGGTCTAGCGCTGTCACGTGCGCTGGTACATTGGCAACAAATCGTGCTCGACGGAGGAGCTACAGTCGCGGGAGGGCGTTGCAGCTGCAGCGATCACAGTAGGAAGGCGAGGCGGTGGGCGGCGGATGCGGAAGAGGAAGAGACAGACTGTGAGAGAGAGGAAGAGAGAGAGAGAGAAAGAGAGGAAATGGGAGAATTAGGGCTTTAAGCCCAAATTCTATTTCTTTTTCTTCTTTTTTTTTTTGCTTTTTCTTCTCTCTTCTCTTCTCTTTTCTTTTCTTTTCTTTATTATTATTATTATTTATATATATATATATATATATTCATTTTTTCACGGATATGATAATAATTTAAATATATCAAAAATTTCATTTAAATACCCCAAACTCAACAAAAATATGATATCACAAAGTTGGTGTTATATTTTCTAACCTCCTAAACACAAGTTTCGTCCTCGAAACCAAAAGAGAACTAAATAGCAAATAAATAGGGGTACTGTCTCCTCATAGCCTCCTCGGGCTCCTAGATCTCCTTCTCGACTTGATCACTCCTCCACAAAATTCTAACCAATGCGACTACCTTGCTCCGCAGCTTTCTGACCTGCCGATCTTGAATAGCCACCGGCTGAACTGAAAGACTAAGGTCTAACTCAACAGGTGGAGGCTCAAGTACATGAGAAGGATTGGCCAAATACTTTCTGAGTACTGAGACATGAAAAATGTCGTGACTACAGGAAATTTCATCCGGCAGCTCTAACCTGTATGCCACACTCCCGACCTGCTCAAGAATACGGAAGGGCCCAATATATCTGGGGCTCAACTTGTCCTACTGCCTGAATCGTATAACTCCTTTCCAAGGAGATATCTTCAAGAAAACCATATCTCTCGTAGCAACTCAAGAGGTCGCTGCCTACGATCAGCATACGTCTTCTGTCTATCCTGGGCTGCTTTCATCCGCTCATGGATAACCTTAACTTTGTCCTTTGTTTGCTCAATCAACTCAACGCTACTGAGACATCGCTCTCCGACCACATCCTAGCATATCAAGGTGCAGCACTTCCTGCCATATAGTGCCTCATACGGAGGCATCCCTATACTGGCCTGATAACTATTATTATATGCGAACTCGACCAGTGGAAGGTGCCGATCCCAATTACCCTGAAAATTAATGACACATGCCCGAAGCATATCCTCGAGCGTCTGAATCGTCCTCTCAGACTGGCCGTCCGTCTAAGGATGATACGCCGTACTGAAATTCAATCTAGTACCCAATGCCTCCTGCAACTTGAGCCGAAACCTAGATGTGAACCTGGAGTCCCTATCTGAAACAATCGACACGGGTACCCCGTGAAGCCGAACTATGGTATCAATGTAGAGATGTACCAATGCCTCTAAGGAATAGTCACCGCGGATAGGGATAAAATGTGCAGATTTGGTGAGTCGATTGACAATCACCTAAATCGCATCATGCCGTGTAGAAGTCCGCGGCAACCCTATCACAAAATCCATAGTAATATGCTCCCATTTCTACTCAGGAATAGGAATAGGCTGTAGTAAACCCGCTGGTCTTTGATGCTCAGCCTTGACCTGCTGACAGACTAAATATCTAGCTACAAACTCCGCAATGTTCTTCTTCATGCCTGGCCACCAATAACTGCCCCGAATAATTCGATACATCTTTGTACTACCTAGGTGCAAGGCATAGGCCGAGGAGTGTGTCTCCTCTAATATAGACCTGCAGAGATCCTCATCGGCGGGTATAGCCACTCTATCTCTATAAGTCAGAAGTCCATCACCACGGACTCTAAAATCATCTATATCACCTCTACGGGCTCTCTCAGTAGGAGCCTGGAGCTCGATATCAGTGCCCTGAAGCTCCCTAATACGGTCCAACAACGTCGGCCTGACCTCAAACCTGGCTAGCAAAGTGCCCTGATCATCACTAGCCAATCTGACTCCCAAATCTCGGAGTCTCATCAAACAAGTGAGGTATGTCCTATTGTTCTCTTGAGATAATAAAGCTGATCTCTGACTCAAGGTATCAGCAACCACATTGGCCTTGCCCGGATGATAATCAATGACAAGATCATAATCTTTGAGGAGTTCCAACCTCCTTTGTCTCAGGTTAAGTTCTCGCTGGGTGAATAAATACTTCAGACTTTTATGATCAGTATACACCCGACAAGTCATCTCGTACAAGTAATGACGCCATATCTTCAATGCAAAGACTATGGCTGCAAGCTCTAGATCGTGTGTCAGATAATTCACCTCATATTTCTTTAACTGTCTAGAGGCGTAGGCGATCACCCGATCATTTTGTATCAAAACACAACCCAACCCCTGTCGGCTAGCATCACTATACACCGTGTACTCCCGACTACTGGTGGGAAGTGCCAAAATCGGAGCTATAGTTAACCGTTGTTTGAGCTCCTGAAAACTCGCCTTACAACGGTTATCCCATACAAACTTGATACCTTTTTGCGTCAATTTACACAATGGAGCAGCTATCCGGAAAAACCCCTCAACAAATCTGCGGTAATACCCAGTCAGACCAAGAAAACTCCTGATCTTAATAACTGTCTGAGGCTGCTCCCATCTCGTAATGGCATCGACCTTCTATGGATCAACAAAAATCCCTTCCGCAGAAACGACATGCCCCAAAAATCCAACCTGTCTTAGCCAAAATTCACATTTTGTGAATTTGACATACAGCTGCTCATCGCGGAGGGTCTGTAAAACGGTACGAAGATGCCGAACATGATCCTCGTCACTCTGCGAATACACCAGTATATCGTCTATGAAGACTATGACAAACTGATCCAGATAGTTGTAAAAGATTGTTCATCAAGTCCATTAATACAACGGGGACATTAGTCAGTCCAAACAGCATGACTAGAAATTCGTAGTGCTCGTATTGAGTACAGAAAGCTATCTTTGGCACATCTTGACTCCTAATCTGCAACTGATGATATCCCGATCGAAGATCAATCTTCGAGAAAACTCAGGCACCTTGCAATTGATCAAACAAATCATCTATATGAGGCAGCAGATATCTATTCTTCACAGTCACCCGATTAAGCTGCCTGTAATCCACACATAATCTCAATGAGCCGTCTTTCTTCTTTATAAACAGCACTGGAGCGCCCCAAAGGGACGTGCTAAGACGGATAAACCCCTTATCCAGCAACTCTAGTAGCTGGAACTTGAGCTCTTTCAGCTCAGCCGGTGCCTCCGGTATGGCGGCATAGAGATAGGGTTAGTCTCTGGAGCTAAATCGATCTCAAAGTCAAACTCTCAATCGGTGGTAATCCAGGTAGCTCCTCGAGAAAAATATCAGGAAAGTCCTATACCACTGGAACATCCTCCAGTCTCGGTCCCTGAGCAATGGTGTCTATGATGTGAGCCAAATAAGTTGCACATCCATGGCGAATCATGCGTCTGGCCTCCAAAACTGAAATGACACAACAGGGTAAAACCCGCCTCTCGCCCTCAAAAATCAACATTGACTGATCGGGTTTTCGAAACTCCACCTGCTTCTTAAATCAGTCAACTGAAGCCCGATGCATATGTAGTCAATCCATCCGCAAGATGACATCAAATTCAGTCATGGCGAGAGAGATTAAATCTGCCTTCAGCACTGTATTTTCAACTTTGATCTCACATTCTCTATACACTGTGCCGTGCACAATCTGCTCACCCAGAGGAGTGATGACTAATAGCTCCTTGTCCAAAGGTGAGAGCGGCATGTCAGAATATCGAAAAAATTGATCGCTCTCATATGAATAGTTAGACCTCGTGTCAATAAGGATACAAGCATTTATTCCAAAGATAGGTAGAGTACCAATGATGATGTCGGGGTTCACTTGAGCGTCCTCCTACGTCATGGCATAAACCCAGGCCTGAGCCCTAGTCTGCTGTCGTGCCTGGGACTGCAATGTGTTACTCTCGGTGGTCACACTTGGAGTAAAAGATGCTGGTCGTGCAGGTTGCCCCTGCTGTCCCATACGAGGAGTACTAGTGCGGCTATGTGAACTCTATCCTCTGAGTTCTAACGCAAGGCAAGAACTCCAAATATGCCCCGACTTCCCACAATGGAAGCAAGTGACCGTCACTGAACAAACTCCAATCAGATAGGACCTATTGCACCTACGGTAATAAGGATGCCGCTGAGCAGTATACTGTGTAGGGTGAGTCGGAGCAGGCTGTCTAAACCCCTGGGAGTATTGTCCCCGTCCCAGCTCAGAAAATCCAGATCCTAATCCGCCTTTGTGCTAACTCGATCCCCTACCCCTCTTAGAGTTCTGTGCAAAATGAGACTTCTCTTTCTTTCTTTTCTGCTCTCTACTCTCTCTTTGCCTAGCCTCTGCGCAAACCAAAGCCTCCGCGCCGTGAGCAGAGTCTATCACCTCGGCCAGTATAAATGCGGGGTAACAGTTATATATTTCTTTATGCTGAGGCTAAGATCGTCTTCAAATTTAAAACGTAAATAATGAGGTGTAGATAGATCCGATACGAATGCGGCAAGTCTCCGCATATCTGCCTCATACTCCGAGATAGATCTGGACCCCTGTGTAAGCCGTCCCAACTCTGACCTCATCCGGTCCTCCTGGTAGAGTAGCAAGAATCTGCGGCCAAACTCCTGAAGGAAGTCGTCCCACCGTAATGGCTCTGTCGCCTCATTAGTGAGGGCCTCCCACCATAAGAGGGCATCTTCTTCTAATAATCGTTGTGCCACTCTCAGGCAGAGCTCCTCTCCAATCCCCAGATCAGTTAAACTCCTGCGAGTGCGGTTAACCCAATGCTTGGCTGCCGTAGCATCACCAAGCCCCATGAAATCAGTGCACCCCAGCTGACGGGCCTCCTTAACCAATTGAGTCAACTCATGTACCCGTCTAAAAGCAGCCAATGTGGTCTCACTCGGCTCAGACAAAGTGGAAGGACCGGCCACCGGCGGTGGAACCGGCGCTGAAGGAACTGGCGCAGGAGGTGGTGGGGGCGAAATCTTGACCCTATGCAAAGCGTACGACTCGTACACCTGCCGAAAGGCGTCGAGTGTGGGTACGTGTGTCTCAGCCTGAGCAGCTGTTGAGTAGGTACCGGTGGTGGCACATGAGTCAAGAAACGATCCTTCGGCTCGTCTAATTCCACTGGTGGGGCAAGACGGGTACTCCGTCGGGTCGTCATACTTCTGCAAGAGAAGGATCCTTATTAGGTATCATTCAAAAAAATAGGTATGGATCAAGAATTTTGGACTAGTCACAGCATGACTACCCTCACAAAAGAATGGAATCCCAAAAAAATAGCATGTTAGGTTAGACACAATCGTATCTAACCCCCTAAAATGGATGAACTCATATACCTATGACCATGTACTGGGACTTCATGACTGTATGAAACTCTTATGCATCGAGGACTTTAAACATAAACACACATGGGAATGTTTTCAAAACTCTCTTCCTATATAGCTTTCAACCTAGTGCTCTGATACCAATCCAACTGTCATGCCCCGAACAGAGATCGTGAACAGTCGCCCGTTATCCTAAATGCCGGTTATATTTTTACATAATATCGACAGAACCTCCCCATATTTCGAAGATTTCCCAAGTACAATTTATCATGTATAAATCACAACCATCCTGTAATATAATCAAATGGCCATCCCGGCCTCTCCAAATCAACCAATCTTACAGCCAACATCTAGATAACGTAAGGCTATAAAAATTTAAAGCAACCTAACGACAAACCTCTACTGCCATGCCCCCGTCAAAGGCATGGACAGCCGCCAGTCGCCCTCCTGTGATTTAGAGGTGGCACCGAGCGATTCTAGAATACACTTCTAAGACATAACACATTCTCAAGTACATACACAATGAATAAGAAATACCTCAATATAATGTTATGCAATGACATGAGAGTTTCACAATTTAAATGATCATATTTATACAGTCATCCCAGAATTATACAATGGTCGTCTATAAATCTCAGAATACATATACATTACCATTACAAATTTACAGTAGAAATATATAATGAATTCTCAAGTCCAAACCAGATCTCACAATAATACCGAGCGTCCTAAAACAACGCTCCTTGTCAAATACTATCTCTAAAACAAGAAGGGAAACGAGGGGTGAATACTTGGAGAAGAATACTAAGTGAGTGAGTGGGTCAATGCAATCGTCTAATATGAAGTGTGAAACTGGAGTGCATAAGTATATGAATCATATTTCAAATCATCATACTTTTCATTTCAACAATATATCATTAGCACGCATTTTCAAGTCAAATATGCATCCAAAGCACTGTTACTAAAAATCATAGAACTGCCAGCCGAAAATGTCCTGACAGAGATCTACCGTGACCAACGCAGGGGCGTACTAGCTCTCGTGCAGGAGGCACGCAGGGGCGTGCTAGTGCTCGTGCAGGAGCGTGCAGAGGCACGCAAGGGCTCGTGCAGAGGTGCATAGGGGCGTGCTAGCTCTCACGCAGGGCGCACTAGTGCTCGAGCTCGAGAGAGCGCGCAGTGCTCTGCGCTGTCGCGTGCTCTCTGGTGCTGTCGTGCGCGCTGGTGCGCTGGTAGCAGATCGCGCTCGGTGAAGGAGCTGCAGTCGTGGGAGGGCATTGCAGCGGCGGCGATCGTGGGAGGAAGGCGAGGTGGTGGGCGGCAGCTGCGGAAGAGGAAGAGACGGAGTGAGAGAGAGAGGAAGACAGAGAGAGAGAGAGAGAGAAAGAGAGAGGAAAAGGGAGAATTTGGGCTTTAAGCCCTAATTCATTTTCTTTTTCTTTTTTTTTTTTGCTTTTTCTTCTCTCTTCTGTTCTCTTTTCTTCTCTTTGCTTTGCTTTTCTTTATTATTATTATTTTTATATATATATATATATATATTCATTTTTTCACGGATACGATAATAATTTAAATATACCAAAAATTTCATTTAAATACCTCAAACTCAAAAATCAATATAAATAAATAAAATTTATCATACAAAAATATGAGATCACAGAGTCGGCATTACAATATTGATCATGTTTTCATGGCCTAAAATTTACTAAGAAATTTTTCTGTTTTGAAAATCGCTTGAAAATTTATATCGCTAAATCACCAAGATCGAAAATCTTTGTTACTAAGCCAAAATGAAAACCACACGTGCAAATTTGATTCCATGAGATATATACATGCTAAATTCACTCTAAAAGTGAAGGGTCAAGAACCGAAAGTGAAATTTAAGCTATAGCGCAAAAATACTGGTATTCTGAAATTTTTGCCCGAGAAACCCTAATTTTTGACAGACGTTTAAGCAATGAAACGATATCAGATTAATGCGAAACCAATGGTATTGGACTCAGCACGAGAACCTAGGTCTCGTGTGCTATTTTAGATTTTTGAGGTGAATAGTAATTTTGATCGATCTTGAATCGCGTATTAACAAGTGGATAGGCATAAAGGACAAGTAATTAATGCTCTTGAAGTGCGTGAATTTACTTTATTGGATTTTGTGTGGTCTTGACAAGTGGCACTACATGATTGGAAGAAACTAACCCTAATTAATTAACAATGGTTAAATTCAACTACGGTTAAGTTAATTAAATTTAACTAGGGTTAGAAATTGACTTAATCATGGACTTGCCCCTTTAGAATTGTGAAAGGCAACACACTAAAGAGAGGCCAATGTGGGAGAGAGAGAGGGATTGCACTTTGTGTGACCAAACAAATCCAAAGAAGCCAAGAAAATGCTCTCCATTCTCCTCTCCAAAACCGTGAGTTCAAGGTAGGAAACCCAAATTTTTCCTACAACAACACTCAAATATTTTTACATAAATTCATTCCTCACAAACCCTAGTATAATATATCCAAAAAGTGGGAGGAAAGGAGAAGTCTAACCAAGTGGATCTAGAGAAAGACTAAAAGCTTCAAAGAGGTAAGAAATTCTGACCATGCTGTGATGTTTTGGTCATAACATTTTCTGTGCAAAGGCAAACTGAGCTAGGTTAATTTCAGGTGAAACTAGACTCCCAAACCTTTAAAATGAGATATGATTCATTTATTTTTGAAGGGAATTTGATTTTAGTGATTTTTCAAATTTAAGTGTTCTGCACATAAATTTTTGTTTTGTCCTATTTTTAACTCTGTTTTTGTCCTTAACTTAGCCTCTATTTTGAGGTATCTTATGGTCTGAATTAGCATATGCTCCAGTTATGTAATTTGTAGATCTAGGTCTTATCTTTCCAAGGAGATAAGAATTGCCTCAATCCAACCTCTGTGTTAAATGTTACAGCCACTCTTCTGAAACTCGATAGAGGGTCATCCATTCTCTAACACCAAAAACAGTAGCATTGCTCAACTCCCTTCCAGCCGTTGTTTGCAAAATCTCAAAGAAAAAAGGTTGTAGATCTCCCTCTTTGCCATCTACTGTGAAAATGCAACAAATTTGCACGAGGGAATCAAAAGTTATACGAAATCTCCCAAAACTATGCAACTTTTCACTCTGTTTTCGGTTCCAGATCAACCGTCTTCCTTGTGACCTGTTTCAACCCTTTTTTGGATTGAATTAAAAAGCCTTTCAACATGAAAGTTCTAGGTATATGTCTCATCAATAACATATCCAAAATTCATTTGAATTGGAGTTGTGTGCAAGGCGTTATTGCATTATTACTAAGATAGGACAGAGTAGACATTTAGAACAGAATTGAGATAAAGATTGGTTTTCTTGAAATTCTGCTATTTGAATCTGAAGAAACGTTCAAAATGAAAGTTGTAGTGCTGTCTCTTAGCTTTAAAATGAAATAGGAAGCATGTGCTTCGGAGTTGTACAGCAGAAGTTATGACCATTTTTCCATGACTGCGCAAAGGTGCATATGTGTAGAAACCATGAATAATGAACTATAAGCACATGTGTTGTGTTGGGGTGATAAAATGTGTATTAATTGAATGAATTGTAAAAAATATATATTAAGGATAACGGAAAAAGGGATAGAGTATGCTCTAGGATACCCTAACCTTAATCTTAGAGGAAAGAATTGCTAGAATACAACTTAACCTAGTAAGTTCAAATCATGACACAAATCCTCATATATGCGTTGTGTTGCCATTATAGGCACACGGGTGGTGACCGAACGAGGGGAAATACTTTTGACACTTGTCGTACTTGGTAGGGAGTGACTGACCCTCCCATATACTGTGAATTGAATTTATTATATTATGTGTTTAATTCACAATATCATGTTTTAAAATATTTTCTGACACAAGCATAATTTAATAAATATGTAATGTGAAATTTTGAATAAATTATGAAATGTTTTTATGAATTCATGGAGTATCCACAAACATGTTTATATATGTTATATATGCATCCAAATGAGTTTTAACATACGAAACCATACCATTGCATTTGATTTATACATATTTTATGAAATCATCCTTGTGGAAATGATTGACATTGCTTGAAAAATATGGCATGATACGTGATTGATTTGATGATGATATTTGTGATGGGTAAATCCCATTCAATAGCTACGAAGGATGCATGTGTAGGGTGATCCATATTTGCACCCAATATGTTTCTGCAGAAGGTATCCCACATGATATCGAAAAATAGTAAATGTATTGTGATTCGATACAGTACTAGTCAGATTGAACCTATAAGGGGGATGACTATGGTGCGCCGTAGTTTAGCACCTAATGAGGTCTGTCGTCAACGTTGGGGTAGAAAGCTTTTGTAACCTATTGCATACAAAATCCCCTATGCGTCTGTCATTGGTCGTGGTCAACCCTTGCCAAGACTGATCTTGGCATGCTCTATTCTAGCATGATTTGATGACATGGATGCATATATGTTTGAAATGTATGTAAAAATAATGAGTTATGATAAATTGAACATTATACACGATTTTTTATAATATGTGAAATTATTGAGAACTTTGATACTCTATTTTTCACTGATACATTAAATACATGATATATACCCTCTTACTCACTAGGTATCTTACCCATCATTTTCTGTCATGTACAAAGATAGCTATAGTAGAACGCGTTGAGACTTATGAGCGCACGAGACTTTTGTTGGAGATCGAGACTATTGATTAGGTACTCGATATGATAATGGGAAAGATTTGCCAAATAAAATTGTATATTTGTGTATTGGGATTGTAGATAGACCATTGTATATAAAAAGGGATGGCTGTATATAAATTTATATGTATCTTATTGAAACTCTCAATTCTATTCTATTGCATTGAGGCATGATTTCCACTATTGTGTACATTTACTTTGGGAAACGTATCATGTTCTAGAAGTGTCCTCTAGATTCGCTCGGTGCCACCTCTAAATCACATGAGGGGTAACTGGCGACTTTTCATGCCTTTGATAGGGGCATGACAGTAGAGGTCAGTGGTTAGGACTGCTAGTAGTTGTTATAGCCTTGCGTTGTCCTAATTTGTACGGTGCAGATTGATTGGTATGATATGAATGTGGTTGATTATCGTAAGGCCGGGTTGGCCTATTTATTCATGTGGCAGGATGATCATTCAATATACAGGTTGATTTGTATATGGGAGACCTCCGAAATATAGGGAGGTTCGATCTGATTTTCTAGAAAATCGAGCCGGCATCTAGGGTAACGAACGGCTGCTCATGACCCCAGTTCGGAACGTGACATCATACCTCTATGAAATATCAAATACCATTGTCTAGAAGATTACTTAATGACAAAACCCTCTGGTTATGACATATAGAATTCTTTCTCAGATTCTCCACTGAGAAAGGTAGTCTTCACATCCATATAAAGTAATTTTAAATTCAAACTATCACTATTGACAACAATAGGCGAAAGAATGTAAATCTCACTATTGGGAAAATGTTTCCTCATTATCAACGCTCTTTTACTAGGTGTAATCTTTTACTGCCAGTTGAATCTTACATCTCTTAATAGTTCCATCTGTCTTACACTAGATTTTGAGAACCTAATTGTTTCCCAATAATTTAGCACTACAGTAGAAGTTCAACCAATTCCTTAAGTATAGTTAGATCTCATTGACTCCAATTCTTCTTTCATTCCATTTTCCATTCATCCTTGACAAAACTAGATAAAGCCTCTTCTATATTTTAAGTTCTTCTTCATCTTCTGGAAAAACAATAAACACATGCCCTTTAATTTCAAAAAAAACATTTGGGCACACTTTTCGTAGTATTTTTCTGAGTTCGTAACTTAGTTGGATCATTAAAATTTAAATCTCTCTTATTGGGATCAATATCATTCGAATGATCCACCATAAATAAAACCAACTTTTGAATTTACCAATTCAAATAAAGGCTCAATATCCTTTATGTTACCTCTACTAGAAACTTCATTCTTTAGAAATGTAATATCCGTGATCCAATTTCTACTACAATGCTATTTTCCTATTTAGCAATGAACACTTAACTTTTAGACTGATCGAAGTATCTTATAATAATACTCTTATTTTCACGGGAACCCATTTTTTCAAACTTATTGGAAATCTTAAATAGTGACAACCGATCCTCAAACTCTGAGGTTACTCAAACTTAGTTTTCTACCAATCCAAAGTTCATATTATGTTAATGGTACTGTTGCTCAAACTTAGTTTTCTACCAATCCAAACTCTGAGCTTACTCAAACTTAGTTTTCTACCAATCCAACAATATACTATTCTTTTTTACTACAATACCACTTTACTAAGGTATATAAGAAATGGTCAAAAGTCAGATTATATCTTTTTCATTACACAAATCATTAATTCGATCTAATAGATATTCACGCCATCTATTCATTCGATTCTCTAACTTGCTCATATAACATCTAAGACTTTCAAATGTTTCAGACTTACGAGAAATCAAATAGATATGATTAAATTGCATAAAGTCATCTATGAGCGTAATGAAACACAAAATTCTATATTTTCTTGTCTTCATACTCATTGAATCACAAATGTCCATATGGACTAACAACAATAGAATTCAATCCAAATAACATTTCCAAATGGTTTTCTCATCATTTTGCATATATGACAATGTTCAACTTAATAGTTAAACATTCATCCATCGCATTGCTAAATTATAAAACCATTTAAAATTATCCAGAACCAACACATGTTATTCAAGTACAAATTCACTTTGTCTTCTGAAAGTTCAAAACATAGCCAAGTTTCAAACGAACAATAACAGATAAGATTTCGTTGTATTTTTGGCATGCAGAGAACATCATATAGAATAAGAGTTTGGCTACTTTGTAACTTCAATTTACAAATGCCAACTCCTCTAACCTCTATTCTTGCATTATTCCCCATGTAACTCAAGCTCCTACCCAATGGTACTCAACAAAAAATTAGCAAATGTCTCTTAGTTTGTTCTCATATTTACAGTTATTCTTTTGTGATCCAAATTCATTCTCCTTTCCTTTCTTACTTTCGTTATTGTCCCTTTCACACTTAGAGTTCTAGACTTTCCTTGGAACTAAACTCTGCAATAAAAATATCAGTTGTGGATCTTGCAGCACCAAGCTGCTTATCCTTAAACTCAACGTGGCCGGTTTTGCAAACAAGGGCTGGAAGGGAGTCATGTAACGCTACTGTTTTTGGTGTTAGAGAATGGGTGACCCTCTGTCGAGTTTCAAAAGAATAGCTGTAACTTTTGACACAGGGGTCGGATTGAGGCGATTCTTATTTCTTTGGAAAGATAAGACTTAGATCTACATTTCATATAACTAACACAAAATCCAGTTTTGCCGAGAAACGGGGTTGTACTTAGAGGCAGGCTTACTGCTGCAAAACAGGGTAGAATGGTGTATTGTCAAAATCTAACTTACTCTCCTTTCATAACCCTTTTTTTTTCATGTCCGATTTCCAACCCGACTAAGTTCAATTTTTCCTCCATTGACCTCATGGTTTGTTCTTCTTGATGGATCCTTTCATTTCCTTGTGCTAAATCGTATTCTGAAGTTGGTTTTGTTGTAGTAATATAGTAAGGTAGAAACTGCATTGGTTTTGCATCCAAAGGTCAGAAATTGAATCATTTCTTAGCTAGTTCTGTTCTTTTAGTGGTTCACCAAGCAATGGGCTCCAACTGACCTCAATTTTGGATATGTTGGTCCTTAGGATGTGTGCAAGGTCTCTGCAAAATTCATTGAAAAAGACCAAGGGCAACTATGGTTACCGGTCCAAGGAAACTCACTGCCCCATAGGAGTTTCCAAAATTTCCAAATTTTCAGATTTTGGCTGTCCCGGTTTTGCTATTGGTTTCCCTACTCAAATTCCAGCACACATATATCACACAAACATATTTCATTCTTAGTTATTTTGTGTACTTATATAACTCATTTTTCTTGGCAATTTCCAACACACAACACCTTACACATTCAACCATCAATGTACATATTTAACCATCATAATATATACATACATTCTGCACACATGAAATATACTTAAGCTCACACAATTTCAACATGCAACTCATGATCATACTCCAATTTCAAAATCAAACATAAGATACTTTCAACACATATTGCAACCATATGAACGCCATATTTTCAGCACACCTTAGGACCATTTTCAGGACAATTTCAGCCACTAGAAGTGTCAAAATTCAGCACATGCACAAGACAATAAATGGTAAAATTTCTCTACCAATGTGCGCACAAATGCAACTCAATTTCTACACACTAAATGCACACAAAGTAGGGACAAATTTCAGTATGATTTAGGCCACCAACAAAGGCTAAAATTCCTTCATATAAGTTCATGGTTTCCTTGTCCCAAAATGAAGCCAAATTAAGGCCAAAATCCAATCCTCCAAAGCTGAATTTTTTTTTCTGCACATCTTCTTAGGGTTTTCAGCTATTGATTACTTACTTAAACTAGGTTCAAGTCAACACATAAGGTTCTCACAAAGGCATCATGTTTAGAATTTTTCTCTTCCTCTAAACTTCTCCATTTTCGGCCAACTAAGGTTCCCTAACCTAGGTTTCTCCTTTTTGCTTCAAATTTGGATATGTTATACTAGAGAATGGAGGGAGTTTACCTTATAAACTGCAGGTTGATTGATACTTTGGAAGGACAAGTTTTACTCCTCCCCTTCAATTTTCGGCCCCTCCTAGATCTCCAATGTAGAGTGCTCCTTTTCAGCTAGTTTTTGGATATGTTGTAATAGGCTTAGAGTAGAGAAAAGCCATATAAAAACATTGGGTGGTTATTTGGAGGAAATCATTTCTCTACTTAGGTCTAGGTTTCGGCCAAGAGAAGAGAAGAGAAGAAGATTTTTGTGCTTTGGTTCCTTGAGCAAGCCTTTCTCTCCCTTTCTCTGTCATGCCCCGATCCTCGATCCAAGGCGTGAGCAGCCACCCGTCACCCTATATGCTGCCACCTCAGGACACAATATCAATACCTGTATAAAACCTATTTTTCTCAAGACATCATTTCCCAAGTAAAGGATATAAAATGCAAGACAATGCCTCAATGCATAGTTATACAGCACATCTGAGAGTTTCAATCATATTACGTAATATACTTATAGTAATCCCGATATAAATATACAATGGTCATTCTATAGACCTCAAATATGTATAGTATCATCAAATTCATCAATCCATCATCATTAAATATAACACTGCGGAAGAATGGTCGATACCATACCCAAGTCTGGGGTCTCCCAACAAAATCAAGTGTGTTGACTCACTCGACACGTCTTTCTCTGTGCCAAGTCTACAACTAAAATCAGGGAAAAGTGAGGGGTGAGTATTATGTGGAAATACTTAGTGAGTGAGGGGATCGACAATATGTTCTCAATAAAAGTGTGAGCATGGAGTGTCAAAATACATTTCAAACCATTATGATATCAAAACTAATTATGTCATGTCTAGAAACCAAGTGATCACATATCACACATAATAATAATATCAAATATACATTCATTTACAATATCCAAAATCATATAGAGCTTGCCAATAAAACATTCCCTGCAGTGGTCTATCTCGACCAATGAAGGGCACATTGGGGGTTTCATATGCAAGTATTTAAAATTAGCTCTCTACTCCAATGTTGGCCACAGACCTCACTAAATGCTAGACAGTAGCGTAACACATGTTCTCCCCACATTTGGTTCAACTGGCTAGCCTGTGTCTATACGTATATCCAACAATCAAGTATAGTACCTTACTTGGAGCTAAACTGTGGCATAACACATGTCCTCCCCAAATTTGGTTCATCCAAGTGCAACTACACATACATAATCACGATATTTGTGGATACCTCCGGCCAAAGCGTATCCGAACGCACAAGGGGCGCCTCTACAAATGTCCTTCGTAGCTACGGAGTCCATCAAAGAACATCATTATCTCATCATGTCATCCCATCATAAGTAGGCATCCAGCCCACACAGGTTTATCAAAACATTTCAAATACGTGTGCCAATACATTTCATCAAATCATTTCAAATCAATATATCAATGCAATGATAATACAGAAAACATATCAAGTTCTCAAATAATGGCACAATATCATTTTATTTCAAACCATGGATGCATAGTCATTCGAATTCAATATTTTGGGACACTCTAATGAATCACAAAAGAACATTTATAAAATATACTTCAAATTATCACATGCTATAAAACATGTCATTTGAAAAGTTGTAAAACATGAGTTTGTTCAATCAAAAACATAATATCGAAGTCCCACTCACAATATACGGGAGGGTACGTCACTCCCTAAAATGCTCCACGACAACAGAAAGAGTTTCCCTTCGAACAATCAAGTAATATATTACTACAATCATAATATAATATATATAACACATATAAGTGTTATAACATTGAAAAATTAAATGTTATATTTTATTTTAACTATCCCCTTATATAGGATTAAAACTTAGAACATTATAACTAGACTCCAAATACATACATACATTATTTTCCTTTCAAACATCCAAACTACCACTTTAACCACACATTATCAAAGGTACCCAACACAACTAACACAATGCCACTATCAATTATCAAAATCATCGTTCACATATCCAATCTCCTAGTATACTCAAAACAATCCGATTGCACCTTATACACTCAATTCACATTCATAATTCTTTATTAAATTCTCCTCTTCAATACACCAATACAACACCATACATTTATCATATATGTACACACACATGCTCTTGCATATTCTTTACACTTATACATTTTCACATCACTTAAATACACTAATATTACTATACATGCATGCACATTTATACATCATTACATACACATATAAGCCTCCATTTTGCTTACTAAACTCACTTTCAAACTTTCCCGGACAGCATGCAAGTTCCTTATTCTCTTTAATGCATTCGGTCAAGGCATTTTACATACAGATGCACAATAAACTCCATCCAAAATTCTGCATACGACACATAAATCCTCACACTCATGACCTCAATTTCACATACACATACTCAATAACACAGCATAAAATTCTACACACTTTCCCCTTTAATTTTCCTTACATTCCACTACATTTTTCACATGAAAATGGTTTCCCTTTTCATTTCTATTAGTGCAGAAAATCCTGCACTCATTCCTTCTTCATTCCATTCACTAACACACATATAAACACATCATACTTCAATGCCAAAATCCAGCACACACACAAGTACATAAAGTCCACATTTTAACACTCAAAATCACATTAAAACCCATCCAATTTCATACCCAAAGTTCTGAAGTTTTCTGCACATGTTCCCTTACAGTTTCTCATCTCAATATGTGTTCATTCAAGACTTAAATCAAACATTTCACATGCTGAAATTTTCTGCACACACTATAACATTCATTTATTTGATTTTTACATCTAAACTAAATTAAAATCAACACATTAACACACCAAATGAAATGTTCTCAAGTCAAATCAAAGTGCAGAATTTTTCTTACCTCAAAACTCGAAGTTTCAAGCCCAAATCTAAACTTTCCTTCAAAGATCCTCCCTTCCTCCTTGTCCTTAACTTTAAGCCAACATAAGTTCATCAAGTTAGGAAATCCTTTTTGGCTCCAAATCAACATATGTTACACAAGAGATGGAGAGGAAGCTTTCTTACCTAAAGTTGTTGAAGAAAAATTGAAGAACCCATAGATCTCTTCACTTGAACCTCACTATTTCCATCCTTGAATCACTAAGCTAGACTTTTCCTTTCCTTCCAATTTTGTGATATGTTGTTTTAGGGGTGAGGAGTGTTTGATTTATGTAAAAACATTGAAGGTTGTTTAAAGGATTCAAGCTCTTGTTCAAGAGAGGGTCACGGTCATGAGAGGATGGAGAGGCTTTTGATTTTTTTTTCTTCAACACTCACGGTTTTGAGAAGGTAGTGGAGGCTAGGTTTTCTTCTTTTATTAAGCCTTATTCACTTTACTTAAATCCAATCTCAACCATCTATATTTTCAAGACAATTTTCTAACCTTTGGATCACATTTAATATAACATGACTAGTCTCTCTCTCTCTTTCATGTTTTTTTTCCCTCTCTCTCTCTTTCACTCTACAAGCCAACAACACTCAAATTGCTCATTTATTTTGTCTCTCAATGTGTCTCCCACTAACAAATCTATTGGCCCAAGAAAAATCCTTCATTTTTCCATTCATTTTAAACCCTTGGATCAACTACCTCAAATGTCAACATTTTCAACTCTTCATTTCTCCTCACTTGGCTGGCCATGCATTTCTCCTTCCCAAATAAGCTTTTTTGTTCATGCATTATGAGGAAGCAAAGTTGAATTTGGCTTCTTTTTTAGCTCTTGATCATTTTCTTGAATTTTCTCCACCATTGGATCCCCTTGTGCCAACTAGACATTATCTTCTTTAATCCACTGGGTACATTCTAGTTATAACCCAACTAATTATTTTAACTATCCCATATTCTTTTTCCTTAAGTTTTTATTTGTTTCGGATGCGCCTCTTGACGTGTAAAAATTATTTTTGACTCTAAAAATTCCCAAGCCCTCAAACTAGGCCCAAAACCTCATATTATGTCTAATTAAATTGATTCCATGTCATAATGAGGGCGTTTTAGCCTTGCCGAGAGGCTTTCGTCCCAAATTAGGATTTCCGGCTAACACTTATAGAAATTCCTGATTTGGCTCTATGAAGTATGATTTATCTATATTTGAAATTCTCATATACTTCTAAGGCCATTCTGATTATTATTTGACTCTAAGTGGTCATTTTGGAAAATTTTCATTCTCGACAATTTTTGTCAAATTTTTCAAAAACGATTTTATCGAAAAAAATTTTGAGTGAATTTTCTATATATAGAAACTAAAGAATATTTTAGAGCACCGAATATTTTTGCGCTACAGTTTAAATTTCACTTTCGCTCCTCGACCCTTCACTTTGAAGGTGAATTTAGCATATATATATCTCACGGCATCAAATTTACATATGTGGTTTTCATTTTGGCTTAATAACAAAGATTTTCGCGCTCGGTGAGTTAGCCGTACAATTTTTCGAGCGATTTTCAAAACGAAAATTTTTTTAGTGAATTTTGGGCCATGAAAACATGATCAATATCATATATACATCGAGGAGAGTGCAATATGAAAGATACTGAAGTGTCAGTGTTACAGATAAGTCAACTTTAAGGGATCACAAGTCGACCCAAATATGAAAGCTTAAAAAGCTTACCACATGAAGTAATAACAAGTCAAACTTGAGGCTATATCAAATCAGCTTGAGGAAATTACAAGTCAACCTAAAGAAGAAATGAATCGACCTAAAACATTAGAGAGTCAACATGATATAGCCACGAGTCAACCTGCCATGCCAACACTTAGAAAAACTTGTGAAAATCAAGTTGATTCATAAGCCATAGGTCATGAGCAACCGGGACGAGTCAGAAGCTACAAGCCACAAGTCAGAAGCTACATGACAGGACTTAAAAGCTTAAGTCCACGTTGACATACTCAAGTCACAAGTCGACTTACACATTGAGAACTTATAAAATCTTAAGTAAGCTCAAGCTTAAGTCTACCTAGGCACTCTACATAGTCGGCATATACATGTGCATTACAATGAAAAGCTCAAAGTCCACTGAGCACTAGTCAACTTATGTTCAAGTTGACCTATACATATCATACACTTCACAGAATACTCCACTAGTTAACAACAAGTAATAACAAGCCAATGTTCATGAGCCACAGTATTAAGTCAAGATGCACCAAGTCAACTTATCACAAAGAGTAGTCAACCTGCATGAACGATAATGCAAGTATGCCTAAGCACTGTCAAATACAAGTTGACTAGAAAGCAATACCAAGACAACCTGCATGAGTGACAATGCAAGTATACCTAAGTACTATCCAAGACAACTAAATCGGAAAGCACTACCAAGTGAACCTATATGAGCTGCAAAGCAAAAATGCCTAAGTACCATCAGGTATAAGTTGGCCTAAAACCAACACAAGTCAACTTGTATAGGCAGCAAAGTGAAAATGCTTAAGCAAAATACAACTCAAGTCTAACATCAAAGCTAGTCAACCTACACAAGAAATGAAGTAAAAATGGTTAAATACCATCAAGCCTAAAGTCAAACCAAAAGCATATACAAGTTGACCTGCACAAGTAACAAAGGTGAAAACATTTAAGTAGAATGAAAACCAAGTTGACCCCAAGAAAGAGCAAGTCGACTCATACAAGCTACAATGGGAGAATGCTTAAGTACTAATAAGCAATAGTTAACCTGAAAAGAGAACAAGCCAACTTGCTTGAGCAATATAGCAAAAATATTCAAGTATGCCTAAGCATTGTCAAACACAAGTCGACAAAAAAGCAATACCAAGTCAACCCGCATGAGCCACAATACAAGTATACCTAAGCACTATCCAGCACAAGTTGACCAAAAAGCACTACCAAGTCGACCTATATAAGCTACAAAGCAAAAATACCCAAGTACTATCAAGCACAAGTTGACCTGAAACCAACACAAGTCGAATTATATAGGCAACAAAGTGGAAATGCTTGAGTAGAATACATCTCAAGTCAACCTAACATCAAAGCTAGTCAACTTGCATAAGCAATGAACTAAAAATGGTTAAGTACCATCAAACCCAAGTCGACAAGAAGCATATATAAGTCGACCTACACTAGCAACAAAGGTGAAACCAAGTTGACCTGAAGAAAGAATAAGTCAGCTCACACGATTGACAATGTGAAAATGTGTAAGTATTGATAAATAATATTAACCTAAAGAGAGCACAAACGGACTTGCATGTGCAACATAGCAAAAATATTCAAGTAGAATACAGGTGAAGTTGACCTGACATATGTATGAAGTCAACTTGCATTAGCCTTGGACACTACAAAATTCAAAACTTAGCAACCTAAAGAAAGGACTTGACTTGATGTGAGTAATGGTTAGTGATTCAGAAAAACTATTTCAACATTAAATGAGTTTCAATGACTTGCAATGGCTATGTTTCTACATTAAATGTAATTCAACGGCTATTACTTCAAGAAGTTTATAAATACAACACCTCTAGAGAAGATAACATATTTGGTCAGCATGTGTGCTGCCATCACTAATTGTGGCTCTTAGAGTCCCTGGCAAAGATGTTTCCTCAAAAACTCACTAATAATGTTAGCATTATTAGTTCTTGTTGGATAGCTTCCACATATTTAGAAACATAGTCTACCACAATTAATATGTATAAGTAAGAATGTAAGGGAACAAAAGGACCCATAAAATCTATACCCCATAACTTGAATATCTCTACTTCTAAAATGTTAGTCAATGGCATTTTATTTTGTTTAAAAATATTTCTACTTCTTTGACATGCATCGTAATGGGTTACAAAATGTTGGCCAAAAGAAATTTGATTGCAAAACTTTTCATGATATCCTTTTCCATGGTATCTTCTTATAGGTAGTGAGTGACAACGTGCAAGGATTCTTGGGATCTCCTGATCTGGCACATATCATCTCACAATCCCATCTTGACAAAACTTAAATAAGTATGGTTCTTCCCAAAATAATATTTAATATCATCAAAAAAAAAATTGTTTTGAGGTGATAGGTGAGAATTAAGAACTTTTCTGACTAGATAGCAAAATCTACAAACCATAGCTCCTTGGTTGGGAATGTTTCTTTGATCGATAAGCTTGTTTCATGTTCATCTCCTAATTCCAGCCATGACAAGTGATCAGCTACCACATTTTTAGCTCCAGATTTACCCTAATCTCCAAATTCGATTGCTATAAAAGCAAAATCCATCTTATTAGTCTAGGTTTGGCATCTTTCTTTTGCAACAAGTGTTGAAGGGCTGCATGGTCTATGTGCACTGTGGCTTTAGATCCAATAAGACAAGATTTGAACTTGTAAAAAGCAAACACAATTACTAGAAGTTCTTTTCAATGACTGAATAATTCTCTTGTACCCTATTGAAGGTTTTTCTTGCGTGGTAAATCAGAAGCAAGACCTTATCTCTCCGTTGTCCAAGCATGGCTCCTACTACATATATAGTCACAAGCATCACACATTAGTTTATACTCAGGTGATGCAATAACATGTGCAAATGAAAATCTTGCCTTAAGAAGTTCTAAAACATGCAAGCATTCACATTAAAATTGAAAGGTACATCTTGCATCAAGAGATTGCATAAAGATTTTGAAAATTTTGAGAAATCATTATTGAACCTTCTATTGAAACCACTTACCTTAAGAAACTCCTAACTAACTTAATTGAATTTGGTAAGGGTAGCTTAACTATCACTTCAACCCTGGCTGGATCTACATTAATCCATTTTGCAGAGACCTTGTGTCCTAGCACTTTCACTTTGGTTGTCATAAAATGGCACTTTTTTCCAATTGAGTACTAAGTTGGTGTCTTCACACTTTTGCAACATTAATGCCAAATTATGTGAATGCTCATCATAATATACACCAAAAATAAAAAAGTCGTCACCATATTTGAAAATATAGACACTATGTGAGGTAGGAAAGTTGTCGTGGCATTACATAAACCGAAAGGCATTCACCTATAGGCAAAGATGCAATAAGGACATGTAAAAATGGTCTTTTCTTGGTCTTCTAATGTTATTGGTATTTGATTATAACTAGAACACCCCGCTAAGAGGCAATACTAAGGATGTCCAAATAGTCTTTCCAATATTTGGGCTATAATAGGCAAAGGAATGATCTTCCAAGTTGTATCATTCAATCTCCATAGTCAATACAAACACACCATTCAATGACTATTCTAGTAGGTATTAACTCATTATTTTCATTTTTCACAATGCTTATGCCTTCCTTTTTAGGAACTACTTGTACTATACTTACCCACTTACTATCAAAGATACGAAAAATAATACATGCATCAAAATTTTAATTAGTTTAGCTTTTACCACTTCTTCCATGGTGGGTTTAGTCGTCTTTGAGGATGAAGTTTAGGCTTAAAGTTGTCTTTCAATCAGATCTTCTGCAGACAAAAGGATGGAGCTATTCCTCGAATATTAGCTATCATCCATCCAAAGTGCTCTCTTATGTTCTCGCAACACTCTCAACAACTTTTCTTCCTATAACATAGTTAGAACAGAAGAAATAATGACAAGAAGAGCATAAGACTTACCTAAGAAGGCATACTAGAGGTGCGTATGAAGGACTTTTAAGTATAGCTATGGTACTTCTTCAATAGATGGCTTAAGAGGTGCTGGCCATGAAATTAGTTCCTCTCTAGCTCTTGAAGTTCAAGGGCTCGAATATATTTTTCTACTTCGGGCAGCTAACCTTGTCTTCTTCATCTTCCTCAAGAAGTGTAAACTTTAGGAAGTTTCGTTGTTCTACAACTTCAAACTCCTTCTTCACTATCCTGTCAACTACATCAATGAAAACATGAGTTAATTTCATAGGGATGCTTAATAGCTTTAAAAACATTAATGTAACATGTTCGATTTGCACTCTAAAGGTTATAGTTCTTCCTATACATCAATTAAAGCTTTTCCCATGGCTAAAAATGGTCTCCCCAATACAACTAGGACATTTCATCTTCTTCCATATCAAGAACAAAATTAACGCAAAAGATGAATTTGTCAACCTTGACTAGCATATCTTCTATAATGTTGTGAGGATATTTGATCGATCGATTTGCTAGCTGCAGAGACAAATTAGTTAGCTTCGGTTCTTCCAAACCAAGCCTCTTAAATATGGTTAGTGGCATTAGATTTATGTTAAATCCTACATCGCATAATTCTTTTGCAAAAGAAAGCAAACCAATGGTACATGAAATGGAAAAACTCCCTTGAAGTTTAGGGAGAAATTTCTTTTCCAAAATGGCACTTAGTTCCTTAATCAAGGCTAACATTCACTAGTCCACTACCTTTCTTTTATTAGATAAGATATCTTTAAGAAACTCAATATAACTAGGCATTTGTTCCAATGCTTTGGTGAAAGGTATGCTAATATGCAATTTCTTAATAATTTCCAAACATACCTTTATAATTGAGGAGGGGTCTATTCAGAGTCACCTTTCTACAGATTGTTATTTCTCTACGGTTGGGTACAATTATGGCTATTGGGCACAATTGCAATCCCAACCATTTTTTTCTATTTTCCCATAGAAACTTTATATTTAGTGTCCTTTATGCTTGATTTCTACAAACCGGTGAGATTTGTGCCAGCGGCTGTAACTATTCTTTTGGGATGCACTCACCATTACTTCTAGTTTCTACTTCTTCTATTGTATTAGAAACATTTGATAGCATTTTGCCATTCCTCAATTTAATAGCCTTGCATTGCCTGTGTAGATTGATTTCTGTGATGCTTGGAAGGTTACCTAGAGTTCTATTATTGCTTGACATATCATGAACTACACCATTTGCCTTTTCTAAGTTAGTGAACTTTGCTTCAAGTCCATTCCAATTTTCTTGCATTTGCTTGTGCACAAATAAAATACTTGACCCTATAATTTTTTATGATCTTGCATTGTTAGGTGTGCTTGTGGCCTAGGATTTTGATTTCCATTCCCTCATGAGAAGTTTGGATGGTTTCTGCACCCCGGCTTATAAAGCATTGCAATATGAATTATTTCCTTGCCTTTGGTACCTACCCATAAAATTAGCTTGCTTATCCTCTATATTGTATGTTCTAATGCTTGGTCCAAGATATTCAATTGCCCTGCAAGGACCACCACATTGATCAGATGTCAGATTTTGAATTACATTGATGTTTGCATTCCCCAATTGCTTGGAAAGTGCATCGATCTTTGCATTTAACATCACTATAGAGTCTACCTCATACAAGTTAGCTTAATGTGTACGTGTACATTCACTTTGCCATTGGGACTAATTTGCAGTCATATTTTTAATGATTTCCCAAGCTTTAGTTACTAATTTCAACATGATGTAAACTTCAATAGTTGCATCTATAAGTATTTTTAGGATGTTCCATAGCCTATCATAGAAATGCTAAGTTGTGTTGTTTCTCAGAGTTTATGGTAAGAGCATTACCTAATGAGTGCTTTGAACTTATCCCAAGCTTCACACAAAGATGCACCTTAGTTTTGCTTGAAGATTGTCATCTTGACTATCTTGTGAGCTATCTTGTGATACGCGATTTTGATATCACAATTTCGAGTAATTATACACTAGTTAGTGCTGTTTATAGTACAAGCAAATATCATTCCCACAAGAATAATTTTTAAGACCAATTATAAAGTATTTTATCTAAATTGGACAAATTAAATCAAAGAACATTAAAAATTATGAAAATATTAAAACTTAAATCAATAGATAAAAACCCTATGATATCAATTTCATCTATTTTAATCTTTAATTTAATCGAATCTTTTCAAATCCTTAAATTTATAGAGAAAAGAGTTATTGTTAATGATGAGAGATTTTCCAAGATTATATTCACCCAATAGTCATGCAATATAACCCTAATTTGACTAAACAAAACCCAATGGTCATGTAATTTTGATTAAATCAAATTATATTAAATTCTGTGAAAAATTTATAATTCTGGGTTTTCCCTAAAATTTTATACATAAAATTAATTTTTCATCGATTATATAACCCCATGTGGATTTTATTGTTTGGACTAATCTCCTATAATTATATTGGTCATAATACATTTAATCTCAAATCATACAAAATGTAAGTCTAAACATTTTGAAATGTTAAAATTAATAATAAAATCTTATCACACAATAATCATGCCAATAATGATTTAAGGGAAAGAAATAAATTCTAACCATACTATTAATTATAGAATAGAATCTAATACTACAAAATTAAAACTCTATGCTGATAGTAACATTATTGTCAATAAACTTTAGTGACGGTTTTTTATACTTTCTAGAGATGATTTAAAAATATTCTCTCTATGACTCATCATTATTGTCTACTTAATCATACCATTTGAATAGGTTCTATATCTATACTAACCCATATATTGCACCATTTTTAAAAACTATACTCGATTTTGATAGTTATCACTTGTGGTCAGTAAATGTGACAGGTTTTATGGACGATTTGAAAATATTCTCTATATGACTCATATTTTAACTATCTACTTAATCATACCGTCTACATAAATTATATATTTATGTTAACCCATATATTGGACCATCTTTAAAAACTATATTCAATTCCAAAGGTTATCACTTGTTGTTAACAAATGTAGTAGTATTTTAAGTATAGTTTGAAAATGGTCTCTATATGATTCTTCTTTACTATCTACTTAAGCATACCATCTACATAAGATTTATATCTATACTAACCAATATATTTCACCGTCTATAAATACTATTTACAAACTGCTAATTAACCTTTACTGATGGTTTGGAAAGAATCTGTATAGGAGTTTTCTTTACTGACTGGAAAACCATATTGTCTACATAAATTATACACATATGCTAACTTATAAATTCCACCATTAGTGATGTTCAATTAAGACAACAATCAGTTGTCGTTAGTAAAAGTGGTATTCTTTTTGTAACACCAATACTCGGTTCACTGTATATTGTACTCATTATTTTGTATATAATATATTTTCATTTTCATATAGAGAAAAGTCATTTAGAACTTTTTCCAATTTAAAATGCTCTTAAAAATTTTGGGCCAGATTGCCGAAAGCTAAAATTTTTCTCACCGAGCCAAATTTAATTCTACCCTCGCAAAACTGCTAAAATTCTGCCAAGAAGTCTAAATTTGGCTAAATTAACATTTTATCAAGTTAAAATGAAATTTTGGAAAAAATTGCCGAAATTCACACGGAATGAAGGGAAATTTACCCTAACATGTCAAAATGAAAACCACACGTGCAAATTTGACGCCGTGAGATATACACATGCTAAATTCACTCTAAAAGTGAAGGATCAAGGAGTAAAAATGAAATTTAAGCTGTAGCACAAAAACGGTCGGTACTCTAAAATTTTCGCCCGAAAAACCCTAGTTTTTGGCAGAATTGAAATTTGTCCGAGCAAACGGTCTCGTTTCTACCCTAGACCTATATATTTGAAATCTATGTGTAAAACGGAGTTTGTAGTGTGATTTAATGTATTTTGAGGTCAAGATTAAATTTTGACCGATCGAGAATTTCGTTCACTCCGAGAGACGTTTGGATTATTAAATGACCTCAGATTAATGCGAGACCAACTCTATTTAATTCAATGTGAAAAACTGAACCATATGGTTAAATTTAAATTTCTCAGATTTCAGGTCGAATATTGACCCCGTCGTACGTAACGTGAAAATCGAGATAGGAATTTTCACGAAAATCTAAGAAGTACCTTTTATACAATTTAGAAAAAGGGGTTGGAGATAATTAATGACCATGGGAAATGTGCAATGAGATGGAAGGCTAGGATTTGTTTGAAAAGTCATGGAATTAATGTGAGCCATTTGATTGGGTTGTTGGGAGACAAACATTTAATAAAGCTTGATTTGTGGAGACATGTAATTAATGAAGTTTGAATTGGTAATGAGAGAGAATGACCCTGTAGAGTGATCCAATGGTCAAAATTTTGATCTTGATAATATGAAGGGCTAGAAGTTGATGGGGAAATTTAACAAAGCCAAGATCATTTAGCTTCTCTGTTTCTCCAAAACGTATGATGTTCAATGGCCAAATAACCAAACTCCAAACTTCTTCTTCCTTCTTTCTCTCATGGCCGTGAGCTTCACCAAGAGATGAAGCTTGATGTCTTCAACTTTATTTTCTGAACTTTTTAGTTAGAAATAATCCACTCACCACCTATTACAACATATCCAAAAGTTAAGAAAAAAGGAGAAGGATTGCTTGGTGAAATCCAAGGAGGGAGCTGAAAGTTCAAGACCAAATTTCTGTGGTTTCTTCAAGTTTCAACTCTCTATCTTCAGGTATGAGACCCTCCATACTCCATAGTATAATATATCTTAAATTGGGGTCAAAATGAGGAGGTTTGCTTAGGGAACTATGGCCGAAATTTGAAGTCAAGGAGGAAACCAGAAATTCTGGAATCTAGACATTCTGAACTGGTTGTAGTGTTTTAGCTATTACATTTGCTGTACAAAGGCAAACTGAGCTACGTTAATTTCAGGTGAAACTAGACTCATAGAGCTTTAAAAGGAGGTATGATTTGTTGCATTCTGATGAGAATTGGATTTATTATGATTTTTCAAAGTTAAGTGTTTTGCACAGGAATTTCCGTTCTGTCCTGCTTTAGCTCTGTTTCTGTCCGTGACTTAGCCTCTATTTTGAGGTATCTTATGGTGTGAATTAGCAAATTCTCTAGTTATGTAATATGTAGATCTAGGTCTTATCTTTCCAACGAGATAGGAATCACCTTAATCCGACGCCTGTGTCCAAAGTTATGGCAATTTTCCTGAAACTCGACAGAAGGTTGTCCTGTTTTGAACCCTAAGAACATTGTATAAACACGACCCTCTTCCATTCCTAGTCTGGGCACGTCCAAAGAATAAAGGTTGTAGATATCCCTCTTAGCTACAAGATGTTTAAATTTCAGCCACTTCACACGAGGGAATCAAACGTTGTGCCCATTTTACTAAAGAGGTGTCGATAGAAATTCTGTATTCCAACTAAAACCTGCCTGTTCTGATCATGATCCATTTCAACCCCTTTCTAGGCACAATTGGGAGAAACTCAGAACATGAAAGTGATAGGCCTATGTCTTGGGTATAATATGTTAAACGTTCATTACGTTTGGATAGGTATAGTGAAAGTTATAGCTTTTACACTAAAATGGGACAAAATCTGAATTTAGAATGCAACTGAAAGAAAATGAGGATTTGTGGGAACTTTGTAATGTGATTTTTTGAGAACATGTGTAACATGAAAGTTGTAGGTCATAAAGTTACCTACAACATATCAAAATATTGCCTGATTTGGACTTATATATAAAATGTTATGTAAATTTTCGTAGGACTGCACAAGGTGGCACCAAGTGGAGAACTATGAGTGAACTTGTTAGGTGACTTTTGCCCAAGCCGTTAAAGAGAGCTCGATACATCGTAATTGTGGTTCATTTATGCCCTCTCTATTACAGTGAGTGGGAATCAAATCTCATGCATGAAAAGTGAAACTTGATTTTTGTCATGTTTTAACAAAACATGCTTTTGATATGTATGACTCGTCGTGTGTTACTAGATTTCAAATTTTTTTTATGACTATTGGAGTGTCGTGAACTCATGTTTTCTATAAATATGCATCCATAAATTTGATTCAACTAAAATGGTATCATGTTTTATGATTTTCACATGTTAAATTTCATATGACCCAATATGGCACATTTATTGAGCACTATGGTTTCTATATCACTGATTTGGGGTTGTGTGGCTATGGGATGACTGTTATGATATAATTGAGTCCCGAGAGGACGACCGTAGCTATGGGGGATGTTTGTTATGGTGCCAAGTATGTGTCTGGGTATACTTCGGGCAGAGGTACCCGCAAACGTCCGGTATATGAGTATAGGCATGGCCAGTTGAACCCGTAAGAGGGAGGACATGTATGACGCCTCTGTCTAGCGCCGGATGGGGTCCTATACGTGATCTGATCTATGTATGAGCTAACCTCGATGAAGCTCATAGCCAACGTCGGGGTAGAGAGCGACTTTTGAATATTTATGCATAATAAAACCCTTACTGCGCTTGTCATTGGTCATTGTTGACCTTTGCTAGGATCATATTCGACTTACTCTAAAAATACTTTATTTTGAACGGATGCATACATGCATGATACTGTGTGATGGACTAGATGATTTCATTATACTAAACATACCATGTTTTAATACGAAATGTGAATTATTGTTTACGAATAATCATGTTTGATACTCCAATAGTTTACATACACACTATTTATGCTTGATATTGATCCCCTCACTCACTGGGTATCTCCCTTGATACTTACCCCTCTCCTTTCCTTTTTTAGATAGGGTTATTGTGATGGAGAACACGTCAGGTTCTAGACATCATTGTCGCGTAATTGTGGAATCGCATATTCACTACGGTGAGATCTAAATTTCATTTGAAATATGAGATCGGTGTTGTATATCGACCCTGCAAAGTTTGATATTGAGGTCCGTTGATAGACATGTACATTTTATGGGACGACTATATAAATTATTGATATTTATTTGTGAAACTCTCATATTGGCTCATTTCACCTGCATTGAGGTACTTGAAAGTATTTAACTTTTTAACTTGGGAATTTGTTGTACTCATACATAAAATTTTAGGCCCGTCCGGTATGGCGGTTACTCATGCTCTAGTTGGGCATGACAATAGAGGTCTGTGGCTAGGACTGCTAGTATTCATGATAGCCTTGCGTTGTCCTAGTTGTTACACTGTGGATTGATTGGTATTATACAAATGTGGTTAATTTGTTGTGAGGTTAGGTTGGCCCGTTTATTTAGGTGGCAAGATGACTATTCAATATACAGGTTGATTTATATATGGAAGACCTTCGAAATATAGGGAGATTCTATCTGATTTTCTAGAAAACCGAGCCGGTTTCTAGGGCAACGGGCGGCTGCTCATGACCCCAGTTTGGGGCGTGACACTTTTAGGGGCGATTTGAAAATGGTCTCTATATGACTTTTTTTCTGACAGCTAAACCACCATAGCATCTGCTATTGCTATGCTAACTCATAGATTCTGACTATTATAACTTTTTGTCAATAAATATGTCAATATTTGGGGACGATTTAAAAACAAACTCTTTATGGATAATTTATACTATCTGCTGAACCATACTATCTATATAAGTCAATAACTATCCTAACCCATAAATTGTACCATTTGTAAATACTATATACTATTCTAATGGTTATTAGTTTTGTTAGTAAATGTTATACTCTTTAGAGATTATTTGAAAATAGTCTTTATATATACCATCTATACTGAATACTAAGGCCCACTATTTGTATAATCTTTAGGGATGATTTAAAAATGTAATAGTTAAGGTATCAAACCATTTGCAATATCTGGTAGTAAATTGCAATAACAGGGCATAGTTTGGGATAATAGGTGATATGTTGCTGATAACAGGTGGTGTGGTGCGTTGCTATAACAGATGGTAATTTTGCGATAAATTATGATAAATTTGCAATAATCAGCGGTAATATAGTGCGGTAATATTATTATTTTGTAATAGGAACTAAATTACCACTTGCAAGTGGTAAAGTGTGGTAATAGGTGGTAAATTCGATAATATTATTATATAATGGAGTTACAGAGTAGTAAAATTGCTATAATAGATAGTAAGTCTGTGATAAAATGGTAGTAAGATTACGAGAAAATTGCGAAATAGGTGGTGTAAATTGGTGATGATTTATAGTTATTTTGCATGGTAATATTATTATATACCAAAGTGAAATTCTGTAACTCTGTACATAATTGTATGGTTATAAGTAACATGCGGTAATACATGGTAACACTGTGCACAAGGGTAAGAATTTTATCCATTGTAGTAAGAATATTAATATAGATTATTATTATTATAATTATTAGTATAGATTATTATTACAATTATTAATACAGATTATTATTGTTTCTAATAAATTAAAAACAATTATTTCAAACGAAATTGTTATCATACATTATAGGAATCTAGTAATTTATATTATCTACTATATAGATAATTTATACTATCCCCTAAACCATATCGTTTCTATAAATCTATGATTTTACTAGCCCATATATTATACTGCTTGTAAATGCTCGTTGATAAATGTGGTACTCTTTAGGGATTTGAAAGTAATCTCCATATGTACTATCTATATCAACTGTTGAGTCGTGCTCTCTGTATAGTTTTTATAAATGGTTTAAAAATTTAACTGTTAAGGTATCAAACCATTTGCGATATCTGGTGGTAAGTTGCAATAACAGAAGATAATTTAGGATAATAGGTGGTGGGTTGCTATAATAAGTGGTAAGTTAACAATAACAGATAGTAATTTTATGATAAATTGTGATAAGTTTATGATAATTAATGGTAATATGAGGCAGTAACTTCATGATAACAGTGTTTAGGGTGCAACAGATTTCAATCTCTTGATTTCTTTATTTTTTTTACACTTGAACATTGATTCACAACTTTATTTGACAACAAACCGTATGGTACAACATATGATTAAATATATGAATCAACTCATTAGAATTTACATTTCAGACAATGTAGGTAAGAATATAATTTAAATTTACAAACTCGAATCCAAGTCTTTGATTTACTTGGTCATAACGAATTGGTAGATTCTTTTTATGACCGTCCATCACCAATCCTAACCTTCTCGAAGTAAAAGATCTAGCACAGGTGAACATTGTTAATGGCTAAATGTTAATGGATATGTTTATAAATATTGAATTGGACTATAACATAAAATATTGATCATGAATAAAAATAGACAATCACCGATTCCTCTCTTCTTTCTCTCTTCCTTCTCTTTTCATAAAACCTTTAAATTAGCACACCTCACCACTAAACCTTATACCATTTGCAAATGCTATATACTATTCTAATGGCATTACTTTTTAGGGATTATTTAAAAATAGTCACTACATATGCCATCTATATGTCTGTATATATAGTCTTTAGGGATAGTTCAAAATTTATGGTTAAGGTATCAAACCGATAGGTGGTAGTAAGTTACATAATAGTAGATAATTTTGGATAACAGGTGATGCGTTGGTAAGTTGTGATAAATTTGTGATAATCAGTGTGGTAATATTATTAATGGTAAATTAACTCACTGGTTTGCACAATCGAAACTGCAATACAAGTGTTTTTTCTAACAAACAACTCACAACCATGGAAATGTCCTACTTATTTTGATTACTTTTTTGTTTCGTGTTCAAGTTGCAAACCACTAACAGAGACATTAGTAACACACTGCATTAGTAAAACAAGGTGAAAAAATAAGGTGAGAAAGCTATAGAGATCTGCATTACTAAAACACTACTAAAAAACTGCATTAAAACAAAACAAATGAGGAGATGTGTATATGGATATGGTGTTGTTTAGATGTAGAAGGGTTTTGAAGTAAGCATGTGAGGAGTGAGAGAGAGGGGGAGAGAGGTGTGTATATGGATATGGTGTTGTTTAGATGTGGAAGGGTTTTAGAATAAGCATATGAGGAGAGGAGAGGAAAGAGGAGAGAGGAGAGAGAGAAAAAGAGAGAGAGGGGGAGAGAGGTGAATTGAGTTAGACGTGGAAGGATTTTGGAGTGAGGAGAGAGAGCGGGGAGAGGGGAGAGAGAGAGAGAGAGAGGTGAATTGAGTTAGACTCATGCGAGGGGGGAGAGAGAAAAAAAAGGGGAGAGTTAAGGTGATGTTTGAATTTTGTGAGAGTTTTTTGGAGTCTTGTGGTTTGTGATCATGTGAGAGAGAAAGAGCTTTGTGTACTTGTGCATGTGATGTGGAAAGCAAAAATTATCATTATTAATTTTTTAAATATTTGTTTTATGTTAGCTCAGCTTGCCTAGATAATTCACTTAAATTTTCTTCATGTCGAGTTGTTGAGGAAAGACTAAAGAATACAAAATTTTCATCATCAAGAAGAATAGGCATTGAGGTATTGAGGAAAGATAAAAGAATAAAGATACAAGAATAATACTTACCAAAAATCATAATGAAAAAACATATCTGAAGAAGAAGGGAGATGGCTTTGGGTAGTAGGTGTTGAGAAAATGTATGTAACATTCCATGGTCTATAAAAATACTCATTATGAAAACATAATATCAAAAATAAATTAAAAAATTCATACTAAACGTAATATCAAAAATAAATAAATAAAATTCATAGATTCATATCAATATGCCAATCCAATGAGGGGGTACAAGCTCGCATGCATCACTCCAACACATGTAGTTTCCAGTAATATTACATAAAATCGTTCTATCCATGTCATAAAAATTGGATTTAGTAACATGTATAACTACAAATGACAAATAACAAAGGTTGTAACACTTGCTTGCCTTTATTTTTCATGGCTTTTCATCCATTAAAAAAGCCAAACACTTTCCTCTTCATGAGAAAAAATCCTAATGTTAGCAAAGGTTGTGTTTGTCTTTGCCTCCTTCATTTCAGTTAAAGCATTCACCACTTCATACAATTCAGCATCTGGCCATGAAGAAGCGGGTGCATGATCCTTCTTTTCATCCAAACTCTTCTCCAAACCCTCTTCCCTTTATCCACCTACTATAACACCGACACGCGGTGTACTGTATATTGTACTCCTGATTACTCCATATATAATACATCTTCTTATTCATATAGAAAATCACTCAGAAATTTTTCCGAGCCAAAATGTCTTAGAAGAATTTTGGGCATGGACCTCGGGGGCTAAAAAGGGATCCTTCCGAGCTATCTTGAAATTTACGTGTGCGATTTTGAGTTCAATGAAATTACACATCCAAAATCACCCTAGAAATTTAATAAAACTTGAATTTGAGCAAAGCCACATTGTTTGCTCAGGAGTGCTCGATGACTACTCATCGGGGGGCAAGAAATGAGCTCTTACCAAGCCAAATCAAAATCTACCCATGCAAAATTGTTGAAATTTTACCAAGAAGCCAAATTTATGTTAACTAATGATTTTTATACGTCAAAATGAGATTTTGAGAAATTTGCCAAAACTCGCCCGGTAGGATGGGAATTTAACCTACCGAGTCAAAATGAAACCTACGCGTGTAAAATTGATGTCATGTAGTTTATAAGTGCTAAATTTATTTTAAAAGTGAATGCCTAAGATAAAAAATTGAAATTTAATCCGTAGCACAAAAGTGCTCGGTACCCTAGTTTTTTACCTAATAAACCCTAAATTTGTGGACCAAATCAAAATTTGACCGAGCAAACGGTCTTGTTTCCACTCAAGATCTATATTTTTTGAATTTACAAGTAAAACAGAGTCCATAGTGAGATTCCACACATTCTAAAGTCGAGATCAAATTTTGACCAATCGCGGATTTCATTCACTCCAAAGGATGTTTGGGTGACCAAACAATCTCAGATTTACACGAAACCAGTGGTATTGGACTCAGTACGAAAACTTGGGTTCCGTGTGTGATTTTAAAAATTTTCGAGATAAATAGTAACTTTGACCGGTCTTGGATCGCGAGTCAACAAGTGGATAAGCACAAAGGACAAGAATTTAATGCTCTTGAAGTGTGTGCAATCACTTTATTGGAATGTATGAATCCACTTTATTAGACTTTGTGTGGTTTTGACAAGTGATACTACATGATTGGAAGAAACTAACCCTAGTTAATTAACAATAGTTAAATTCAAATAGAGTTAAGTTAATTAAACTTAACTAGGGTTAAAAATTGACTAAAAAATGGGCTTTGCTTGTGTGGCCAAATAATCCGAGGGCTAGGAATTTACCTCACAAATATTGGATGGCTAGGATTCATTGGCGAAAAATCTTGATAAAACTAAAAACACTTAACCTTTCATTCTCTTTCCAAACACTTCAACGTCCAAGGAAAAAGGCAAGAACACAAATGCTCTCTAGTCTTCCTCCATGGCCGTGAGCTTCTAGGCAAGAGATAAGTGATTTGTTTCCAAATAACACCCCAATTTTTTTTCATGGATCATCATCTCTCATGTCAAGGTATAACATATCCAAAAATTAAATCAAACAGAGAAGGAATGCTTGGTGAAGTTTAAAGGGGCTGAGAGCTTCAAGGGAGAAGGAGATCTGTACTTCTAAAGCTCAAAACAACCTGCATATCATAAGGTAAACACCCACCACCCTCTAGTATAACATATCCAAAATTTAGGCAAAAAGGAGAAAGTTTGCTCAGAAACCTAGGGTAGACGAATTTGAAGTCATGACATAATTTCTGAGTTTTTGGAAGTCTGAACAGGTTATAATGTTCCGGCTATAGCATTTTCTGTACATAGGCAAGTTGAGTGAAATTTTTACACATGAAACTAGACATTCAGAGCTTTAAAATTGGGATAAGAACCGTTGCATTCTAAGTAGAGATGGATTTTATATGATTTTTCAAAGTTAAGTGTTCTGTATTAATTCCATGTTCAGTCCTGTATTTTTTCCCTGATTTCGGCAGCAACATTAACCTAGGTTTTCAAGATCTTGTGCTAGTTAAAAGAATTGTAGAACCATATCTTAGCTTTCCAACGAGATAAGGATCACCTCAATCCGACCCCTGTGTCAAAAGTTATAGCCATTCTTCTGAAACTCATCAGAGGGTCCTCCATTTTCCAATACTAAAAACAGTAGCATTGCACGACCCCCTTCCCGCCCTTGTTTGCAAAAACACAAAGAATAAAAATTGTAGATCTCCCTTGTATCCACCTACTGTAGAAATGGCAGCCAATTCGGCCAAGGAAATCAAGAGTTATACAAACTATCCCAAAACTGTACAGAAACGATTCTGTTTCTCGGCCAAAAACTAAACGAGATTTTGGTGATCAATTGCAGACCCCTTCTAGGCATAATTGGAAGAAACCCAAAACATGAAAAAATGTAAGGTTAAGTGTCTTCTAGGTACTGTAACAATTTCAGGTAATTTGGAGTTATGTGTTAAACATTGCGATGGTTGTACTAAAAATTGGTCCGAACAGACTTCTAAAATATAATGTGGGCAAAATGTTGCTATTTCAGGGATTTGCACTAGGAATCTGAGAACGTGCCCAACTAAGAAGTTGTAGCCTTGTGTCTTGAGTACAACATAGTCAAAATGTCGAGTCTTTGCATGAATAGATTGTGAGATATGGGAAATGTGCTAAAATAGGACAGAATGGAGAGTGAGATTTAGATTGGTTTGAAAATGTGGACTTTAAGAAATCTTCCACCGAGATTTTGGAGATAAGTTCAACACAAAAAATGTGAGTTTTTATGTGAGTCAACCATGGAAATTGAAATTTCCCAAGTCCGACCCCGGTTGAGGAACTTATGGTCAATTCCCTAAAATGGCACAAGAATAGAACTTGAAAACCCTAGGTTTGTCTATAACTAGGATTGCATCACATTTATATTATTATATATGCATCATATGATCTCTTAAATGACACATATTCTACATTGTGTTTGTAGAGCTTTGTTCGTGATATTGAGGGAAGTATTTTTTTATGTGTGTCTCGAGATTCGTGCTGGGAGTGGCGTACCCTCCCGCATTTAGTGAGTGGGATTTATTATATTATATGTTTAATGCATAACAACATGTTTTAAAACGCTTTTCAGTACAAGCATGACTTATGATCGTGTGCTATGATTTTTGGATTGGATTTGTGAAATGTTTTGTGAATCATTAGAGTATCCACAACATGATTTTATTGTGAAATATGCATTCAAATGATTTGCAAAATGAAAAACGTGCCATTGCATCGATGTGCATATGATTTTATGAAATCAATTATGAGAAGTGTTTGATATGGTTTGATAAATGTTGGCATGATATATACATTATGATGATATTATGTTATCGGCCGAGGGCCTTTATGCATGCCATGATAATATGATTTATGAGTAGCTACGAAGGGCGTTTGCAAAGGCACCCATTGTGCCCGAATACGCTTCTGCATGAGGTATCCCCAAACGTCGTATATGATATTGGGACTTGACATGGTACTAGTTGGGTTGAACCCGAAAGGGGGAGGACTAGGTAATGCCCTAGTCTAGCACCTGATGAGGTCCGTCGCCAACGTCGGGGTAGAGAGCATTCTCTAACTTTGCTTATAAAAACCCCCGATGCGCCTGCCATTGCTCGTGGTCGACCTTTGCCAGAAACTGATTTTGGCATACTCTATACTTGTGTGATTCGATTGATATCGATGCATATGTATTTGAAATATATGAAAAAAAAATGATTTATGATGAATTATTCATTATACATTGTTTTCATATATTATGCGGACTTGTGTATTTATTGAATCATTTTGACACTCTATTTTTCACCAACACATTGAACACACTTATATATACCCTCTCACTCACTGAGTATTTACTATAATACTCACCCCTCACTTTCTGCTCCACAGAGATAGCTATAGTGGGACGTGTTGCGATATAGTAGCGCACGAAGTTTTGTTGGAGACATCGGACCTAGATATGGTGTTAACCATTCTTTCGTAAGATTGTGTTTAAAGATATGGGATGATATATATATATATATATATTTGTATATTTGGGATTGTAGATAGACCACTGTACATGTATATAAAAAGGATGACTGTATGTAAAGAATTGTACATATTATTGTAACTCTCATTTCATTGTATTGTATTGATGTATGATTGTACTATTGTGTTTAATCACTTTGGAAAACGTGTCATGTCTAGGATTGTCTATTAGGTTCCCTCAGTGCCACCTCTAAATCACAGGAGGGATGACTAGTGACTGTTCATACTTTTGATGGGGGCATAGTAGTAGAGGTCTGTGGATAGGACTGAATTACCCTTACGTTATTTTGGATGTTGACAGGGATGTGGATTGGTTGGTTGTGTTGATGATTTGCTAGGTTGGTCTTTATATATTGATATGTTATTGATTGACGAGATTTTGATATAGGATGGACCTCCGATTTATGGGGAGGTTCTGTCCGTTTGTTTGTTGATGGTTGGGAATTTAATGTTAGCATCCGGAATAGCGTGACAGCTGCTCACACCTTGGATCGACGATCGGGGCGTGACACCTGCCCATTTGATACCTCTTGTTACTTAACAAAATCACAACCCTTCCTCCACTGGTTTTACTTCTTCTCTTCTTCCTCTATATCAAAGTCCTCTATATCATCAAAATTGCACAGTTTGTGCAAGAAATCAGACTATATTCGCAACATATCGGATTGAATTTTAATTGACTCCTCCAAAAACATTATAAGTTTTTGTTTGATACCAATTCTCAACAAAACTAAACAAATGATAAAATTGAGATATTAGTAGTAAGTAAGTGCTTGATAGTAAGTACTCAATAACTGAGATATGATAACAAGCGGTAAAGTGGTAAATACTCCATCATTAGTATGGTTACTTTAATTTCTTCTCCACCGGTTTCAACAGATTTCAATTTCTTGATTTCTTTATTTTTGTTGTTACTTGAATATTGTTTTACAACTTTATTTGACAACAAACCCTATAGATAGTATAACATATTATCAATGAAATAATATTATCAATGAATAACTTATTATTCCGAATGAGTTCAGACAATGCAATATGAATTTAACTTTACATTTACATGCTCAAATCTAAGTCTTCGATTGACCCGATCGATTACACAATACCAAATGGGTAATTTCTTTATGTGACCGCCCAAATTACCAACTCTCTATCTCAAAGTAAAGGATCTATACACAGGGGACCAACATTGTTAATGGTTATAGATATGTTTATAAACATTGAATTGAAAACTTACCATTAGTAAAAATAGACAACCATCAATTTCTTTCTTTTCCCTCACTTCCTCCTTTTTTCCTCCTCTCTTTAGACCTTTAAATTGGCATACCTCGTCAGCTAACTATTGTAACACAAATTTGACCCAGTTGTATTGGCCAATATTATCGACATCAATAGTAGACATGAGGTGTCTAGAAGCAATGAAGACATTCGTGGTCAGACATAGAAAACATCCAAGGAGGAACAACAAGAAAAATCATTTAAACATGAGGGAGGAGGCATCTTCAGTGTGCATTTGTTCTTTTAACTAGGTATGCTTTAGTCCTGAGAAGTACTTTCTCACCTTTGAGAATTTAACCAAAGATTAACAGCACAAAACACCGCGTCCGGTGAAAGGGATTCCCAAAATTTGCCCTACTTCTTCAAGGCATAAAATTTATAAACTCTGCAACAAAGATTCAAATGATTAAGTGCTTAAAGTTCTGACTTGGACCGATGCAAAAATATTTTTCCTTCAATTCAAACTTCATTACCAATTCTTCACACGATTTTTGGCTCAATGTGTCACATGTAAGCTTCAAAAGGTTGTAGAATCACATATGTTTTACTACACGTTTCTTGTCCTAAGTGAGGGAAGAAATTAGCTCCTTCACTTGCTTAGGAGAGCACTTTATTTGAATTGGTGTCATTGCCCTCCTTACACCAAGCAATTATTTTGTTTGCTTGGCATCTTTGTTGTACTTCTCTCTCTCATCTTCATTTAAATAATGTATTATTAGTAATTTAAATTGACAGAGGTGTTTGCTTTATATGTGAAAAATATTAGTTATTAGATGTAGACCACGATGGCTTTATTTGCAACATGTGTACTCAATGTGCATTTAACATATTTCATGCAAGAAATGCATTAATCCAGCAACAAGGGAGGAAAAAAAATTCCATAGAGGAAAAAAATTGTTATTGCACACTATTGGAGTAGAGAAATGTTTACTGTGGAAATTAATATATTGTTGTTAACTTTTTTATAAAAATCTCTCATAAAAATCTCACTGTATTATTCCACAATTCCACTATGTTGTCAGGCAAATGTGGAAGAGAAATGAGTTTTTTCGTAGTACTATTGTTACCAACTCTATAAAACAATAAAATAATGAAATAATGAAAAATAATAATTATAATATAAAAAATTAATAATAATAATATTTTTTCACATATTCACAATCCACATGTTCACAAGCCCATGCAACAAGCCGTATACAACAAAATTGCAAAGTTACCTCCACATGCGCTCCACATGTTCAAAATACCTCTCCACATGTTGGCCATATATAACAAAAGTTCACAAGCCTCCATGCACAATTATATAATAAATACAAACCCATATATCCATACTCAAATCATGGCTTTAGAAAATATTCTCAAAATCTTTACAAACAAATCTTACACAAACTTTTTACTGTCTCTCTCACGTCTAACAAATCTTACTCTAGCTTTAGAAAATATTCTCAAAATTTTACAGACAAAACAAATCTAACTACAACTCTTCTTCTCACTCTTTCTCAGTCTCATATACTCTCACACAGACACTCGCATGTATATAATAACCTTACACAATACAAACTCTTCTCACTTACTCTCACTTAAATCTTCTCTCCCTCACAAACTCTTTCCCTCTGAAACAAACTTCTTTCTGTCCTAATTTAAACCTTCTTCTTCTTAGCAACCTTCTTCAAATGAAACCTTCTTTTCACTTACAAATGGCCCCTAACTCTCGAAAGGGCAAGGATTATGATGAAATCAGAAAAATACAACAACAGGAAATTTCCCTCTTTTAATAGAAGCAAGATATTTGATAAGGTATTTTCTAATTGAAACATTACTCCTGGTCGGTTAATAGACTAGGAATTTCTGGAGAGTATAGGTTTTAAGCATGGGAGTTATTTATAGGAAATCTATCCTTCTTGGATTCTCAATCCAAGCAAAAAGAATTTATGAGAAAGTAATGAGAATTTTTTATAATAATATGGAAGTAAGTGACAGTGAGGATGAGTATAAACATTAGGATTAAAATATAGTCATCGATGGTAAAGTTAAGTTATGTGCTTTTCAGACATACTTTGATAGTAAAAAAATTAAAGTGAATCCGAGAATGATATGCAGAGAGCGTGGTTTTTGCTGGATTGAGTACAAAGAATGTGTGCCGTATTTGCAAACAGACATACTCTACGATGCTAAGATTGTATTTGATGACAATAGTTTAGAGAAATTTAGTACATATGCCACAGATCTAAATTTGCATGAAAGAATTCTATACTTCCTAAGTACACACATTATTAAGCCATGAGCAGATAATTATACATCTATCACTAGAGATGATTTTTAGCTAATGGCATGTATTATTGAAAGAAAAAAAAATCCAATTTTGCATTTCCTGAATCATTACTTCATGATAACCATAGGTTTCAAATTCAAATTTATCATATGTTAGTGTAGTTACCAATATTTTAAAAAGTCAATAAATAAGTTTATGAAAGGAAAACAATGTATAGTTAAGTATGAAAAATGGTGTAAATGACAAAACCTTATCTAGAACTAATTAGATTTGTGAGGACGGTGTTTGAATTAATATAAAGAAAAGAGGTGTAGACCATAGGCCAGAGCCAGAAGGACATCGGCCAGAGCTAGAGTCAGAGCCAAAAGGGAACAAGGACACTAGGAATGAGAATGAGAATGCTAGGTGGAATGAACTCTTTGAATGCATCCATACTATGAAAATACAATTCATGGATACAATTGAAAAGAAATTTGGTGAAATTCGAAGGGAAGTGGGAGAAATTCGAAGAGAAATGGGTGAACTCAGACATAGTTTTGGTAAATTCAAGCAATATAGTAAGAAAGAATATAGAAAGATATTATTTGACTTAATGAACATGTCTGCTGATGTAAAGATGAATAACAACTTTATTTATTGTATAAGAGACCATTTGGTGGTAACAAGGTCGGCTATACCTTTTTCCTCTATTGTAACAACCACTGAAACTAAATCACCTCATCCTCATCCTCATCCCAACTCCTTCTCCATGCAAATCTCATCTACCAACCTATTTGTTGTGCCTCCATTCGATTCTCCATTCGTTTCCCCAATTGGTGTATCTTCTTCTGCTGCGAGTAAAGAAAAAGCAAAAAAATTAGATCTAGAGTTAAATTTCCTTAATTCTAATTCCACTTATACTTTTTAATTCAGTTAGCCTTCTCTTCTCTTTTATTGCTATTTTACTTAATTCTACTTGGCTTTCTCTTCTTTTTTTCCCATTTTTTTTTTCCATTTTCCCATTATACTTGTATTTTACTTAATTCTCTCTTTTTTGTTTTATCATTTTGTATGATGCACTATATATGGAATTTATTCGTTATTTGTGCAAAAATATGTGTGTACATATGAATTTATTTGTACAACTTAAGCGTAGGCCTACCGCGTAGGCAAGCACGTGGCGCGGCCATGTGTGGTTCCACCATGCAAGCAAGTGCAAGGTGCAGGCATGCATGGCTCCACCGCACTACCCACATAGCTCTATTGCGTAGGCAAGTGCAAGGCGTAGACATGCACAGTCCCACACCATGCGGCTTGCCTTGAGCACCATATTATTAATTTAAATTATTAATATTATTAATTTAAATAATGAAATGATATGAATTTAGTAATTTATATAATATAGTTATGATATATTTTTGATAATTAAATAATATAGTGTTATAATATTAAATTATGGCAATAATGCATTAATTATCAATATTATAAAATTTTATATAAATTCTAAAAAAAATTTAATTTACAACATTTAGCATATAAAGAATTTAGATAATGAGCTTTCTTTTTGGTGCCAAATACAATTTAGACAATGATCTCACTTTTTGGCGCTAAAAACAATTTTCTACTTTTAGCTCCAATTTAATCAAATTTCTTTTTTGGTACCAAAAATATTTTATTTTTTTATTTAGTGCCAATTTAATCATCTTTTTTTGGCATCAAAATCGTTTTTCTACACTTGCTCTGTATATTTATTTCATTTTTTTCTCTATTGGCTTATATGCAAATATTTCTCTATTGGTTTGAGCAAAACATTTACATTTGTAAATATGATGGACAAGTTATGAATGTATTCTAAATCAAGAGCAAGTGATGAATATATTACTGGAGTTAATGTATTTTTTGAATTTGGATCTGCAAATATTCGATCGATCGATGGCAAGATATCATGTGCTTGTGTTAAATGTTTCAACACATTTAAGATTTCCTACACACATGGTGTTCGATCATTTGTTACATCATGGATTTTAATGTAGTCATGACAAGTGGCTATATCATGGGAAAAGTAATGAAAATTCTACATCTCATGAATCCAACGAATGCTACCTAGATGATCCCTCGATAGTAATAGTAATGATAATCTTTTTTACCATGATATATTTCGCATGTTACATGATACATTCACACATTTACATGATCTATCCAACATGCATGAACCAACTTCTCATGCATGTAACGTAAAACAACTTCAGATAAGTTTCATGAATTACTTGAAAATGTAAAAAAAAAAAAAAAAAAACCCATATATCCAACTCCGAAATACACTATGTTTATAACTATCGTACACTTATACCATTTAAAATGTTTGTGTGGTTGGACCAACAATTTTTTTTTATTGCTACTGTTTTTAACAGAATTGTTGCGTGATAAAAACTTATTGCCAAATAATTACCACAAAGTGAAGAAAACTATTTTAGATTTAGGGTTAGGATATAAGAAAATACATGCTGTTCTAATAATTGTATGTTGTACTAGTGCATGTTATGTGTGCGGTGCTTCTAGATGGAAACAAATGTAGATGGAGATCAAGGAGATCAAAATGTTAATTAAAAAAAGAATTGACAAAATATTGAGATGGTTTACTTTGATTCCTAGATTGCGAAAACTATTTACATGTGGCAAAATTGCTTCTTTGATGAGATGGCATCATGATAAGAGAACAAAAGATGGACTTCTAAGACACCCAGTAGATTCTACTACGTGAAAAAAGTTTGATTCCCTATACCTTAACTTTTTTGCTGACCCAAGAAATATTCCATTAGGACTAGTAGCAGATGGTTTCAATCCATTTAAAATAATGAACATTATGCATAACACTTGGTCAATGCTAATGATACCGTACAACTTGCCTCCTTAGTTGTGTATGAAGACTACAAACTTCATACTCACATTACTTATTCCTAGTCCTAGAAGTCCTAGTGACATGATTGCTGTGTACTTGCAACCATTGGTGAAAGAACTAAAAAAATTATGGTACAAAGGAGTAGATACTTATGATTCTTTAGTTGGTGACAAATTTAAAATGTAAGGAACACTGTTATGGACCATTGATGACTTCCTTATGTCTGTTAATTTGTCTAGTATTAAACGTAGATTTGTATGTCCAGTATGCGGATATGATACATGTTCTCAATGGTTATGTTATCGAAAATGGTTGGAGTCAATTCATCCATTTAAGTATAATAAACATTCTTTCGATGGGATAGAAGAATTTAAAGTCGCTCCCAAATAACGATCTGGAATCGATGTGTTGCAAGAATTAGATGGGATTGACTTCAAAAGTCCTAGTGACATATAAGGATGAAAAAAAAAGCATATCGTTTCATTTGTCTTACTAGGAGAATATTTTAATTAGACACAATATTGGCATGATACACACTAAAAAAAATTATTTTGATGTAATTGTTAGTACAATTCTTGGGCAAGAAGGAAAGCCTAAGGACAATTATAACGTTAAGCTTGATAGTGAAGAGATGGGAATAAGAAAGGATCTACATGCAATACACAAACCAAACTCTATGGATCTATTTTTGCCTAATACATGTTACCAAATGATCTTGTAAGAGAAAGATGCATTTCTTAAGGTTTTGAATAACTTAAAACTACTGTGAGTGCTCCACTAACATCTCCAGATGTATTCAATTGAAGCAACGGAAGCTAGTAAGTCTAAAGAGTTATGATCGTCACATTTTAATGTAAGAGTTTATTCCTATAGCAATTCGCAAATCAGTGCCTAACAATGTCAACTCTGTTATCATTAAAATTTATAACATTTTTAAATATCTTTACTTTAGGGTCCTTGACCCTTGAGAACTTGAGCAACTAGAGACATTAGTTCTGCAAATTATATGTGAACTTGAAAAGATTTTCCCTCCTTCATTTTTTATGAGCATGATACACTTAATTGTGCACTTGACAAGTAAACCAAGGATTGGTGGACGAGTGCAATATAGGTGGATGAATCCAATTAAAATATTTATTTTATTTTGATCATTTATTTAACAATTATGTTCATTTTATTTAACAATCATATATATGTGATATTTGTTATGTATCTATTGTATGTAATACAATGAAAATGTATGTAGATACTTGTTTCAACTCAAATGCTATATACATAATAGAGCACACCTTGAAGGTTCAATCCTGGAAAGGTATATGGTAGACGAGTGTTTGCCATTTTGTTCAAGATATTTAGATGGGGTTGAAATGAGGTTTAATCATCCAATGTAGAATGATGACAATCAGATTGCATTTGGAGAAGATGAGTCCACTATTGGAAGGCCTTTGATAATAAGAATACGTAGATCTGTTAAAAGACAAAAAGAAAAAAAATATCAAATTCATCTTGATGAGAAATCATTACCATGGATACATATTATTTAATAGTGACCCAATTGACCTATTTAGAGTGCAAGTATACATTGTGATAATAATGTTTAAGAATATTAAATTTTAATGTCTTATAATATATATGTATTGTTTCATATGAAGGGAACATATGCAACATGTTTGAAAAATAAATCGTGGAAAGAAGTTAAATACTTTCCAAGTTCAAAAACTTCATAGTAAAGATTTCAATACCCAGTTTAATTATCGTGTAAGTATATCAATAGTCAATCTTTTTAGTATTATTAATTTCTTCTATTTACATGATCTTCTTTCTTGGTTACGAATCCAAAATACCCTAGAGAGATTACAGATGAAGTTAAATGGATTGCTCGTGAATCAAATCCATTGGTTAGAAACTACAATAGGTATGTAATCAATGAATATTGATTCCATACAAAAGATCGCAAGAAGTACCTTCAAACTCAAAATTCAGGAGTTGTGGTCGTAGTTTGAAGATAAAATTAATTATTGTAGAATGTTACGATAAATCATTCAAGTAAACTATAATGATATGTATATGTTTGTATTATTTCGGTGTGATTGGGTTGACCTACAACGACTATGCAACAACGACAGATTTGGCTTAATAGTTGTAAATTTCTCCTATCTAAATCATATGGGTGCCGATTTGCTAAATGATCCTTATATGTTGACATCCTAAGCAAAGAAGGTATTTCATGTGACTGATGAAAGATATAAAAGATGGTTTGTTGTAATGAATATCAAAGTTAGACATGAATTTGACATGGGTGATAAAGCGACGAATCAACATCTGAATTTAGAAATTAACCTTTCAGACAATCAGATGTGGTTTAAACTAATATTGATGAAGATGGAATAGATGTATAAATACAAATGAATGACGATGATAAGGTTGATAGAGTAGGATGAGATGCATATAGATACGAAATGTAAATAATGAGGTTTACACATTATGCAATCAATGATGATATGTAGTGATATGAATATAATACATGATAACAAGTGGTAATAATAACAAGTGGTGATAAGTGCATGATATGAAGTGATATTGCTACGCATCGTATCATATCATATCAATTAGATGTTAACAAGTGCATCCTATGTCACATCACATTTAGGTTTTAATGATGAAAATTTAAGTGAAAACAAGATTTGAAATTAAAGCTGCCAATATGAACCCTAGAACTATAAAAAGCTTAGTGCAAACGTGCAAAGTACAAACAGTCAACCGCACGTGAGTATTCTTAATTACTCACAAATAGTTAATCACGTGCTTGCAGAGTCTATAGTGAGCGTCTTGTGTGAAATATAGGAAACCTAATCACCCTCTAGGTTTCTTTCACATACAAACCACCATACAAAGCACAATATGGCTATCGATTTAGGCTATCGATTTTTATTGATGTTAAATATAGCAACTTCATGTGACTGGACTATATATTAACATATTAACATATTGATATTGATATATCTTTAAAGTAGGTAACAAGTTGTAAAAATTGCATGAAATGTAGTAATAGCAAGGTAATAGTGGCGGCAGGTATTCACTAAAACTATGAAAAAATGTTAAGAATTAAGAATAAGACGGGTAGTGACTAAAAACAATGTGTATTGAAAAAGAGGCGTGTAAAGAGTAAAATGTGAAAAAAAGCATAGAAAAAATATGTCGGGTTTTGAAAATTTGTTTGTAAAAATGGCGGTCAAATGGCATTAGCCCTGTGTGATATAATATGTCCCCCTTCCTAGTGATATTACGTGATATGTCCAAATTACACTATGATATGTTGAAATAACCCAAAACCCTGAGCCATTGGATTAATTGGTTATATGTCCGACCCCAACCATCCAACAACGTTTGTAGCATTGTTTTTGAGATACGATACAAATGAATTATTTTCTAATAACATTATAATATCAATCTTACATTACTATATAATACGTTACTATTAGTATATGTGTTACTATAAATTACATTATCTAATCTAATGCAATGGGTTGGACCAATGTAGGTGGCATTGTAATTCACGAGTAAATCAAGTGGCATCCTGGTGTTAGATGAGTGGAGGATATTGTAGTGTTATAATATAAAATTATGATTATCAATATTAATTTAAATAATGTAATTATCAATATAATATTACTATGTTCGTAATTAATTATCAATATTAGTAAATATTAGTAATTTAAATAATGTTACATATGAAATATTATGTTAGAGGTAGATTATTAATATTAGTAATTTTAAATAATGTTACATGTAAAATGTTAATGGTTGAAGTGGGGGTTGGAGGTGGTTTCGCTCCATATGTGGGGTATTAATGGTATTAATGAAGGTTGGTCATGTGTGGAAGTTGGAGAGCTCAAATTCTTTACTCATTGCGAGGTGTAGAAGTTGGAGAGTTTAAATTCTTTACCCATTGCGAGATCTTGGCTTTGTGATTATAAATAGTAAGGAAATCTTCTTAGTGTTATCTTGAAATAATTTTGAGTGACTAATGTGAAAGTGAGAGGCGATGCTAGATGCTAAATAATAAAAACCTTAATATGGGTTTTGAACCACAAAACCTAGTTTGTGCCAATATAAGGTTCCATCAAGGATGGCTCTGCCGATATAAGGTTCTATCGTGTCATTCAGAATCCTAGCTTATAATAGAATCCTTCGAAGCTTATCAGGATTTTGGCCTTGTGTGCGGGGCAAGAAGCTCTCCTCTCAAGGTCAAAATCATCGTCCAGCCACTAAGTGCAGCAGGTGGCTAAGGATCCATCTCCAGCTGGGCGAGCCTTCGGCAGTCGGGTGATAAGAGAAATTGGGAAAGGCGATGTTTTTGGGTCATCTCCTACCCTTTTCCAATTCCACTAATGATGTAATTTAATTTAATGTAATTTTGGTCATCTCTTACCTGTAATTTAATTTAATATAATATAATTTAATGTATTTTCAGTAATTTAATTTAATGTAGATATTAGTAATTGTAATTTAAATAATGTAATTGTTATTTAAATTCATGACTTAATTAATGCATGGTTACAAGTCATCATAAGTACATGAATTCGTTGGATGAAATGTAGTGATATAGCTATAATGCATGGTAACAAGTTTAGTGCATGACATGAAGTCATATTCTATGTTATCAAGTGCATCCTATGACACAAAAATTAGATTTCGATGATGAAAATTTAAGTGAAACTAAATTTGAAAATAATCTAGAAGTATTCTAATCGATTTGTTTAAATTAAGGCAAAAGCTCAGTTAACGTGCAAAGCACAAACATCAAGGCACTCACGTTGCGCAACTACTACTACTAAATATAGGCGAAACCTATTCACCCTCTAGGTTTCTTTCACATACAATGTACAATACAACTATCGATTTTTACTAAAACTTCATGTGACTCAACTATATATTAACTTAACATGGTATGTATTGGTATCTATTGATATATCTTTAAAGCAGGGTAACAAGTTGCAAAAATTGCATGAAATTTAGTAATAATAGGGTAACAAGTTGCAAAAATTGCATAAAATGTAGTAAGAGATTTTTTGAACAACCTAAATGTATATGGAAAGAAACATGGCAGGTAGTGATTAAAAGTTTGAAAAAAGTGAGGGATTAGGAACAACACGACTAATGACTTAAAAAAAGTGTGTAATGAAAAAAAGGGCGAGTAAAGAGTAAAGGTGTGGAAAAAAGTACTAAAAAAGTACAAGTTTTGAAAATTTGTTTGTAAAAATAGCAGTCAAATAACTAAATCCAAATATATTATTAATTATCTCGCATCATCCCGCGGAAACCGTCAAACTTTCTCCTCCCCTAAAAACCTGTCCCCTCAAAACCTCTCCCCTCAAGTTCTCAAAATTCTTCAACCAAACATATTTTCAACCTTATTCCCATCAAAAACTTTTTTCTGTGTCTCATCTAAAACTCTCACTCAATCTTTCTATAACATATATTTAGACACCAACAAATCTACAAAACAAACAACTTTGTAAAGTTTTATCAAAAGATAATTACATTTTTTTAATAAAAAAGCCATTTTGGGTTCTATTGGGTTGTGGGAATGAGTATTTGAAAAGATTTTAAATTTTTTCAGCTATAAATATGGGATGAACTAAACAATGAATGAGCATTGTAACTGATGATGAAGAATCATAACCCTTCCAAAATCAAGTTCAATCTAAATAAACCCTATCATCCCAAGATGTTACCGCAGATTTAAAATAGATAAATCATTTTAATTTGAGATTTAATATTAACTTGCTATCAATTAATTATCCGTTGTTTTATTTTTTATTTTGAGTAGTTGTCAAGAAATATAGAGGTCCAACGTACTGTCAAAATGTTTGGGATTTAGAAAAAGGAAAATACATGATGGTTGAAATGGATGAAGTAAATCAATCAATAGGAATCAATGGTATGATCTTTATCAAATTCCTTGACTCTATAGTCAGAGTGCATTCAATTGTTTTAATAAACTATAAGACTTGGTGTAATATGCTGACAGAGTATAAAGAGGATCTGTAGATGATTGTACAGGTATCTAGTTTTATTACTCAATGGCCTAGATGGAAAGTTAATATATCTAATTTTATTCTTTACATATTTCTTTTTTTTTTATTTTAATTGTAGTCAAAGATTAATTTCAAGCAATTCAGATATGACACTAAGAAATGGGTAATTGGAAATTTGTGTGACAAATGAAAGAGTTTTAAAAATACTCTGAAATCAAAGTGGTTTGATGATTCACTTGGAATAGATGGAAAAATCAAAAGAATAGAAGTGAAAGGATTGATCCAAATCAATTCAAGAGTTTGTTACTTTTTGGTTGAGTGTTTAAGGAAAGGTACAAGTTATTAATTTTTCTTACAAGTACTCTATAATGCAATCCACTTGTTGTTCTAGTACTTTTTTTCTATGCTAGGAAATTAGTAAAGAAATTCAGAATATCATGTAAAGTTGATTGATCCATATTGCTTAGGATCAAAGTTATTTGCCAAGCTCATATATGAGAAGATATAAAAAATTCATATTTTATTTTACTTGCAAAAGTGGTTTATTTTTATCATTATAGATAACACAATTGAGATGAATCCTTCTAGAGCTAAAGTTTGCATTACAAATAGAACACGATCAGATGGCAATTTAGTCTCTACGAAAACATCAGTAGTTGTGGTATGGATGATTATCTTTTATATAATTTTAATTGATATGTTTATGGGATATTGACATTTAATTCACTTTACAAAAAATGATGAATAGTGGAATGGAGTCTATTAGCAGTGAAAATAGCAAGTAGAAAGTTTGAATTTGTCTTGGGAAAGTGATATTGTAGCTAAAGTTAAAGGGTTTAATTAGAGGGGAAGAATCAAATGTGTAGGGAACGTTACAACTTGATATTCAACTAGGGGGTGAATAGTTGAGTAAAGATATTTTTAAAAATTGACTATAATAAAAAAATTTTAAAACAAAGGTGTTTGGCAGTTTTAACTGAAAAATAAAGAATACACAAAATTATTTTAATGGTTCTACCAATCCAGGTATACGTCCATCCCCAACTTCTCCCTAGATTTTTCACTATCAACTTAATGATACAAATTTGATAGCAGGTTTAAGTTAAGTTTTACAGTGTTTTTACACAATACTACTTTTCCAATCCTATACAGATTGGCTTACTCTCTCTAGACCCAAAGCAGTGACTTATTCTTTAGTCTTTTCAGATTTCAGGACAGGGAAGAAGGAAATTGTCAAGGATGAGAAGCTCTAAGTCTCAGATTTGACAAACTTGGTTTTAGAACTAATTACACTCGAAAAGAATGTTATATGAATATTAAATGACAAAACAGAGTGTGTGACTTGTAATACCAGAGAGTAGTGATTGCTTTGAGACTTAGTTGTTCAAAGAAATTCAATTCATTCGTTCTACTCTTCACATCTCATCTCTAGTTTTTATTGTTACATTGAAGAGATCCATTGCAAGGTTGTTGAAGCCAAACATTACTCATTTAATGTCCGTGAATTAATTGTTCTGCAATAGTATCCATTTTCCATACTGAAGCTCCATTCTTTCATTGATGCCACTTTATTGTTAACCAATCAAAAATTGTTTTTGCTATATTTGAATATTAGCTTTGATCGAAATGGAAATATTCAGATATGTAGAAAGGGAGATGACCGTTGAGTTTAAATTTGTTTTGAAATTTTGATTTTTGACAATTTTGGGTCAACAAGTTTAAATAATATATTGACCTGAATTCAAAAAATTTGTATTGAATTATTGACTGATCAGTTGGCATGAGAGTACCTAGATTTATAAGATCATATATCAAATTAAATAGGTGGATACGTAAACTTAAATTGATCAACGTGTTCTGATGTGCCGACATGGTTCTAATAAGATATCGACATGTCTTACTTAAGAATCAACATCCTGGGTCATTATGTTCTAAATATACATCGACATAATCCTGTTAATACATAAAATTTGTGGACCTGTCCTCTAAAATTGCTCGATGTGTTATGTGTGTCAACAAAGTTAAAGTACAAGTCAATGTGTGATTTCTAAGGGACAACTTATATCAGGCCGACATGTTCTAAATACATATTGACATCTTATGTGCTTTCATAAAATTGGTAGACCTACCTTTTAAAATTGGTCTATGTGTCCATCCTGTCAACACAATCAACACGCAAGTCATTGTATGCCTTTTAAGAGACAAAGAATCAGGTTGATAAGTTGTTGGGCACGTTGACCTCTTTAGACTTTTGCTTTGTGTTTGTTGATGTGTGCAAATGATGGATCCTTATATTTAAGAAATTGGTCGACGTGTCACATTAAATTTGTCCACTTAAGGCCAACAGGTCGATATATAAGACAAGTTGACAAGTTCTTGAGGTTGTCGACATAATTTTACTTAGGTATTATGCTATGTTTGTCTTATTCATGTTGACAAAGGTTACTATCAAGTCAACATGTTTGATGTGTGGCTAAAATTTGTTGACATAGATCTGAAAATTGGTGGATCTAAAGGAATAAGTAGATGTGTGGAAAGCATATGTCGACAAGGTCTACAGACTTTTCTTTTCTAATGACTTTCTGATTTACTTAAACTTATTTTTCTTTAATTTATCATCATCAAAACTCTTTCATCTCAATAATTTTCCTCTTTTTGATAATGATAAAACTTCAAAAACTCATATAATGCTTCTGATCCTATTGATTTTTATTTTTAAAAATTTATTTTAAAATGGTAATAATTTCACTTCATTTCACTATCTAATTCATAAAATCATTTATTTTCAGAAGACCTATCCATCATCCTTACATCAACATACCACACTACATTGCATCTTGTACTATTTGTCTAACCTAGCATCACCTAGCATCATTAGTCCAACACTGCACTCTACACACTTCACTTTCACCATCAGTCTTGCACACTGCACATTTTACTTTACCAAAGTTGTCCATTACTGCATTCTGCATGCCCTTCCATATTTTCACCAAACTATGCTACACACACACATTGCAGCTACTGTAGCATCAGATCACACACAATGCATCATCCTTGCATACTTCTAACACTTCTAACAATGCAATATTTCTAACATTTCTAACACTTCTAACACTTCTAACACTTCTAATCACCATCAATGCGACATTCACCATACTTCTAACATTTAAGTCTTTCACAACAATTTCTAACACATATTTTCTCCCCATTTTTATCATCAATAAAAAAGTCAAAAATGAGAAGCCACAGACCACCATACCACAAATTAGACTTTAATTTTTCTCCATAGACCACAGGTTACGATTACATACTACACAAGTCTGCTAACCAATAATACCAACAACTACATCATTAAAGTGCTCTCTCTCAATTAAATCAACTATACCAATTATATCAACCAATTACAGTAGCTACTTCTCAAAAAGTGATAATTGCTCCCATTCAAATAGATACATCAACCACCTTTCATTTACAACAACACAGTCTCCTATCAACTATATTGCCATTTTCAGCATGCATACACAAACTTCAGATACCAATGTAATTCAACGTGCATACATAGTTTAAGAGATTGCAAAAAAACCACAGCCATTTTCAACATAAAGTGCAAATATAGTTCAATTTGAAAAGAAAGATAACATGTAAACCATATATTGTGCTAAGATATAAACTAGTAGAGAACCATTACAAAACACAACTAATGTCAGCAAGAATGAGAGGGCGTAGGAACATAAGATAGTTTTCTTTTTTCTTTTGAAAGGGAGTCTAGGATGTTTTTAATGCCTTGAAGTTCCATTATCAAGACATAGCCTATTTGTCCTTCATAAGTTGTCTCTTCTCAAATTTCTCCAACTTTTCCTAATTCTTCTCAAGTGTGATAGGTTGAGAACTTGATGGTTGCCTATCATCTTCTTCTCTTCCCTCCCTTTGTTTAGTTTCTATTGTTTCCTCATGCTCTTCCCATATTTCCTCTATTTCCCTTTTGTTTGCTTCACCTTCTTTTTTAACCCATCTCCCTCACTATTACACATCCATCTAGCTCGAAGTATGGAAGAAGCATTGATTCCATTCTTTTCATTCAATTAAATCACTATGTCCTTATCCAACTCCATACGGTCAAATAATAGTATTTCAGAGATCATACTAGCATATAGTAGAAGGGAGTTCTCTGATCTATGTGTAGCAATCATGAAGTGGGGGACTATAAAATGCAATCCATGATTCTTTCCACTGATAATGTAAGCCATCAACCAGAAATCTTTTCTAAAGATAGTTGTGTAGTTTCTTCTTCTAGGTCTTAGTATATGTGTCACAATTAAATGCAAGATTCGTTCATGGAATCCTAATTCTGCAACACTTGTGTTCACAACATTCAGATTCTCATCATTGAACATAATTCTTGCATTTTCTAAATAACTAGACTTCATGTATGGCTCACACTTATCATATGGCACCCATACAAGACCATTTTCTCTACAAATTTTCCTAGAAGTGACCTCAATAACCTTCTCATTCACATATCCTAAATATGCATGAAATAGAATGCTCATCTAGGATTATTCATGTCTCATCCTCAATTCTATTAGAAATCACTTCAATATTGTTATAGAACAATTTAATTACCTTCTCATGAATGAATTTGTTTTGAATCATTAGCCAATTAGGGCATATCTCATTCAAGTGTTCTTCGTACTTGAAGTTTGCCCTTTTCAGAAAGACCCAATTGATCAACCTCCCTTGATTGACTCTCCTTATTGAAATAATTTTTCATACAATTCGCTTTGTTCAATCGATTGAAACTTGTAAGTGTTGAATTAAGAAACGAACTCTGTCTGAGAAGGTAGGGAAATGGGTTTCGAGGATGTAGATTTCGTAGTTGAGGGTATTGATGAAGAAGGCTTAGTCGTGGGTTTAGCATGTGGTTTCGAGGATGTGGATTGTTTGAAGATGGGTAAATTTTGCTTAGGAGCCATATCCAATTAGGGTTTTCGCACAAAGATTCGTCTAGGGTTTCAAAGAGAGAGAAGGAAATTCCAAATTTGGGAAGAGAGAAAAAGATGGATCGATGTGTCAACCGTTCATATTCCATTCTACATGTCACAAGTCGATATCTTTTTGTGCACATCAACCTGTTTTAAAGATATTTATAGATAATCGGGTCGACAAATTTTTAAGGACATTAACCTGATTTAAACTGCTAAGTGAGTCAACACATTTACATACAGGTCGACAATACTATATTTTTTAATTTGTCAACACCTTTGAGAAATAGGTTGACTTAAAGTTCTTTTCCAAAATTTTACATGTACTATATTTTTCACATTTCTATCATTTTTTTTAATTTCAATCATTCCTAACTCTCTTCTTAGTTTACAAAATCTATTCTTATCCAATAGTTTAGTAAAAATATCAGCAAATTGTTTTTGAGTCTCTACATATTCAAGAACAATTTTGTTTTTTAGTACATGGTTTCTGGTGAAATGATGTCTCACTTCAAATGTTTTGTTCGAGATTGATGCACTAGATTCTTAGTTAGATTTATGACACTTATATTATCACATTTTATAGGAACGTAGTCAAAATTTATACCATAATCTTTCATTTGATATTTAATCCAGAAGATTTGTGTAGCACATTGTCCAATAGAAACTATTCAGCTTCGGTTGTTGACTGCTACACTAGTTTGTTTCTTGGAAAACCGCGATACCAGTATGTTTTCAAAGTATTGACAAGTACTGCTGGTACTTTTTCTATCTAATTTGCATCCCACAAAGTTTGCATCAAAGAATCCATGCAATTGAAAGTTTGAATTTATGTCATACCAAAGGTCTAGATATGTGGTATCTTTTAGATATCTAAATATTCTTTTAACCACTACCAAATGAGACTCCTTTGGATCTGATTAGAATCTTGCGCAAAGACATACACTGAATTATATGTCTGGGCTCGAAACAATAACATACAATAGTGATCCAATCATATTTCTATATAATTTTTGACATACTGATTTGTCGTTTTCGTGTTTATCTAATTTTAGGCTTGTGCTCATAGACGTGACATTTTCTTTACATTCACCAAACTCAAATCTTTTAATTAGATCATTAGTATATTTTGATTGATTAATAAAGATTCCATTTTCAGATTGCTTAATCTGAAATCCTAGGAAATAGTTTAACTCTCCCATCATACTCATTTCAAACTTTCCTTGCATTCTTGTTGCAAATTTTTCACACATTTTTATATTAGTTTCTCTGAAAATTATATTATCTATGTATATTTAGATTATCAGAATGTTATTTTCTTTTCTTTTGATGAAAATAGTTGTGTCAATTCTTTCTCTTTCAAAATTGTTTTCAATTAAGAAACTACTGAGCCTCTCATACCAAGCTATAGGAGATTGTCTCAATCCATACAAGATTTTAATTAGTTTAAAAACATATTTTGGATATTTTGGATCTTCAAACCTAGGTGGTTATTTTACAAACACAATCTCATTTAAATAATCATTCAGAAAGGCACATTTAACATCCATTTGAGATAACTTGAAGTTCATATAACAGGAGAAGGATAGAAGTATTCTAATTATTTCTAATATTACTATAGGAGTATATGTTTGATCGTAGTTAATTCCCTCTTCTTGGCTATATCCTTTGGCCACTAATCTTACTTTGTTCCTTGTGATTGTTCTATATTCATTAAATTTATTTCTTCCATATGCATCAAATTTATTTATTCCATATTCATCAAATTTATTTCTAAAGACCTATTTAGTTTTAATTATAGATTGATCTGATGGTTTATAGACAAGATTCTATACTTTGTTTTTTTCAAATTGATTTAATTCTTCTTGGCCATTATCCAGTTTTCATCTCCTAACGTTTCCCCCATATTTTTAGGTTCTTTCTGAGAGATGAATGCTACATATTCATATTGATTCTACAAAATTGATCTAGTTCTAACACTTGAACCTACTCTCCTATTATGTTTTCTATGTTTACATTTTTTCTAATTTGAGAATATTTAATTTCTTATTATTGTTGAATTTCATATTTTTCTTCTTGTTCAGTAACTTTATTGATTTCTTCTTTATGAGGATTCAAATTTTTTGTAAGATTCAATTCATTAAACTTTTCTGTTAAATCTTCATCATCTGATCTTCTTTGATTAATGTCATTCTCTTCGTCAAATTCCACATGTATTGATTCTTTTACCATCATGGTTCTTTGGTTATAAATGCTATATGTTTTACTTACTGTTGAATAGGCTAAGAAAATTCCTTCATCACATTTGATATCAAATTTTTCTAAATCGTCTTTTCTATTGTTCAAAACAAAGTATTTGCATCTGAAAATTATAAAATAGGTTATATTAGGTTTCCTTCCTTTGTAAAACTCATATGGAGTTTTCTTTAAGATCGGTCTGATTAATACCTTATTTAAGATGTGGCAAGCAGTATTCACTACTTCTGCCTTCAAAAATTTTGGCAAATTATACTCACAAAGTATAGTTCTAGCTATTTCTTGCAGTGTTCTATTTTTTCTTTCTACAACCATATTTTGTTGAGGTATCCTAGGGGTTAAGCAATTGTGAACAATACCATGATTGCCACAGAATTCTTCCATGGTTTTGTTTTCAAATTCTTTACAGTGATCACTTCTAATACTTGTAATTGAAATTCCCTTTTCATTTTTAATTTTTTTACATAATTTGATGTAAGTCTCACTGACTTCCTCCTTCTTCGCTAAAAATAATACCCAAGTATATCTAGAATAATCATCGATGATCACAAAACTATAATATTTTCCTCCTAAACTTTGAATTCTACTTGGTCCAAATAAGTCTGTGCAAAAGTTCCAGAGGAGTGCTAATAAATACACAGTTTTTGGGGTTGAAGGGAGTTTTGGTTTGTTTTCCTTTCATGCATCCATCATACAACCTATCCTTTTGTATTTTAGTTTAGGTAAACCTTTCACAATGTCTAACTAACTTTGATATTATGTTCATACTTACGTATTCTAATCTCTTGTGCCACAGTCTTGAATTGTTCTTACTTAATGCAACTAAACAAGACACATTTTGAATTTCTAATTGCTCTTAATCATTTACATAGATATTTCCTCTTTTAAAACAAATAAATTTAATACTACTGGAGGTTTTATCAATAATAGACAAGCATCAGATTCAAATATAACTATATAATCTTTATCACACAACTGACCGACATTTAACAAACTAAATTTAAGGCCGGAAATAAGAAGGACATTTTGAATTTGAGAATCAGTGGATTTACCTCCAATGTTGTCTATCCCAATGACTTTCCCTTTGGAGTTATCACCAAAAGCTATCTTTCTTCCTTTTTTCTTCTCAAGAGATTAGAATTTTGAGATATCTCCAATCATATGCCTTGAATAGCCATTGTTAATGAACTAGATAAACTTTCTAGGAGATTCCCATGATTTCAGAGAGACCTACAACAAGATTCAATCACACTTTTGCCTTTAGTACCCTTATCTTCTTAGCTTCGACTGAGTTAGCTTTGATTTGACTCTTAGGAATCCATTTTAAGTTTACTATTGATAAGTTCTTGAACCAATAGGCATAAACTGAGTGTCCAATTTTTATACAGTAAGCACATTTGTGATTATTCATTTTTGTGTTTCTTGCAGTAACTGAAAATTTATTTCTAACTTTACAGTTGTCTGACTTGCGCCCCAGTTTTATGCATGTATGACATCTCTGTGATTTTCTGAACTAGGTGTGAAGAATTTATATAGCTTTTTTTGGGTTTGAGTAAGATTATATCTTAATCCAACCTTATCGAATATTGTTCTCTGTACTCCTAGAATGGTATTTAGTTTTTCTTACCCTTGTATGAATTTCATTAGTATGGTGTTTTACCTAATGTTCTTCTCCTTTTATTCGGTTAATTCTTTTCTTAATGCTATATTTTTATTCGTTTGATTTTCACCATCCTTTTCATTTTGCTGATCCAGATGTTCATTCTTTAATTCTTTTTCGAGTTCAGCAATATTAATTCTAGTTTAGTATTTTTCTCTCTAATCGCAAAAGTTTTCTTCTTTTTCCTCTCCTTTCTTTCTTTCTTATTTTTCTTCTCATATTTTTTCAGTTGAGGACAATTGGCTTTTATGTGTCCCAATTTCTTACACTGGAAATATCTGATTTTCTCTTTCTTTTATGGCCTTTTTAAGTATGATTTGCTCTTGTTTCTCCCTCATATCATTAACTTCTTGAATCTTCTTCATAATCTTCCTCTTTTGAATTTGAAGTGCTCTCATCACTGTTAGCTTTGAGAGCCACTATTTTGCTTTTTTCTTCTTTTCCAGCTCCTTCACATTCAAATTCATCTCATGGGTTATTAGACACCCTATGAGTTCATCCATGGTCAAGGTTTCAAGATTTTTGGACTCTTCTATTGCCGTGACTTTAGATTCTCAAGATTTTGGAAGATTTCTTAGAATTTTATCCACCATATCTTCTTGAGGGTTCCTTTTCTAAGTAGCCTTAATTCATTTGTCACCTTGTTGAATTCTGTTATCATTTCATTGATAGATTCTCCTTTTTTTATTTTGAAGACTTTGTATTCTTGTTTCAGTAGTCTAATTTTGCTCTTACGTACTTGATTAATACCTTTGTAAGTGGTTTCGAGTCTTTCCTAGATTTCTTTTGCTGTGATACATGAAGGAACTCGATTGTATTCATTGATGTTTATAGCAAAACGAAGGAAATTTATGGCCTTGCAATTAGCTTGATAGGCTTTCTTCTGCTTCATTGTCATGTTCTTTAAATTGACTGGTACACGTACACCATCAACCTCTTCTATAGGAAATTCAACACCTTCTTCAATTATTTCCCAGGCATTAAGTTCATATGCAATTATGAAATTGCGTATTTTTTGCTTCCAATAGATGAAATTGCTTCCATTGAAAAAGGATGCATGATTTGTTGAGCATGTTCTATCGGTACATTGTCTCCTTTAATGGCCATTTGGATTTTTGCTATTAAGCCGTTAGACTTTTTAACAACACACCTACTCTGATACCAATTGATATTCAACTAGAGAGGGGTGAATAGTTGAATAAAAATAATTTTAAGAATTGACTGTAATATAAAAATTTATAACAGAGGTGTTTGGAAGTTTTAACTGAATAATAAAGAATATATAAAATTTTTATAGTGGTTCCACCAAATCAGGTATACGTCTACTCTCAGGCTCCCCATGGATTTTTCACTATCAACTTAATAATACAAATTTGATTGCATATTAAAGTTAAATCTTTACAGTGTTTCATTACAACTCTACTTTTCCAATTCTACACAAATTGGCTTACTCTCTCTCAACGCAAAGCAGTCACTCACTTTTTGGTCTTTTTAGATTTAGGTACAGGTGACAAGGAAATTGTCAAGGTTGAGAGGCTCTAATCTTTAGAATTGACAGACTTGATTTCAGAACTAATTACACTCAAATAGAAGGTTAAATGAATATTAATTGACAAAACAGAGTATGTGACTTGTACTAAAAGAAGTAGTGATTGCTTTGAGACTTGGTTGTTCAGAGAAAATCAATTCATTAGTTCTACTCTTCACATCTCATCTTTGGTATTTATTATTACATTAAAGAGATCAATTGAAGAGTTATTGAAACCGAACATTGCTCATTTAATATCTGTCAATTAATTGTTCTATAATAGTATCCATTTTTCACGCTAAAGCTCCATTATTTCACTAGCACTACTTTTTTGTTAACCAATCGAAAGTTTTTTTTGCTACAGTTGAATATTAGTTTCGATTGAAATAGAAATATTCAAATATGTAGAAAAAAGAGATGACTGTTGAGTTTAAATTTGGTTCAAAAATTTGATTTCTGATAATTTCGAGTCAACAAATCTAAATAATACATCGACTTGAATTCAAAAAATTTGTATTAAATTATTAACTGATCATGTCGATAAGAGAGTACTTAGGTCGACACAGTCATGTATCAAATTAAATAGATCGATATATAGGTTTAAATTGGTCGATATATTTTGATGTGTCGATATGGTTGTAATAGAACATCGACATGTCTTACTTAAAAATTAACAGTCTAGGTCGACATGTTTTAACTCCACATTGACATAATCCTGTTAATACATAAAATTTGTGGACCTATCCTCTAAAATTGGTCGATGTGTTATGTGTGTCAATAAGGTTAAAGTATAGGTTAATGTATGATTTCTAAGGGACAACTTCAATCAGGTCGACATGTTCTAAGTACACGTTGACATGTTTTTGTACTTTCATAAAATTGGTGGACCTGCCTTTTAAAATTGGTCAATGTGTCCATCGTGTCGACATAGTCAACATGCAGATCGTTGTATGCCTTTTAAGAAACAAAGGAATCGGGTCGATAAGTTGTCAGACATGTTGACCTCTTTTAACTTTTACCTTGTGCTTGTCGATGTGTGTAAATGATAGGTCGTTATACTTCAGAAATTGGTCATTATGTCATATTAAATTTGTCCACCTGAGATCAACAGATCAATATGTAATTTAAAATAGGTCGACATGTAAGATAGATTGACAAGTTCTCGAGGTTGTTGACATAATTTTACTTAGGCATTATGCTATGTTTGTCTTATTCAGGTCGACAAGGATTACTATCAGGTCCACGTGTTTAAGGTATGGCTAAAATTTGTCAACATGGATCTAAAAATTGGTGGACCTAAAGGAACAGGTCAATGTGTGGAAGAACAGGTCGATAAGATCTGTAAACTTATGTTTTCTAATAACTTTTTTAATTTACTTAAACTTACTTTTCTTTAATTTATCATCATCAGATTCATTCATCTTAACACAACTCCATCACAATGTGTACATTCAAGCAGACCTAAGAATGAAGATATAACTGTTATGATAGAATGATTATAGAACCAAATTGCAATCTTACTAATTTGATGAGCAATGTTCTTGTCTATGTTGCTATATATGCCGGAAGTGGATAGCAAAATAAATTGATGAATCTAGTTAATGAAGCAATGCTTATTATTGGTATTCAAGTACGAATGTCATTTCTCTGATTTTCAGCATAATCTTACTAATTTCACATTTTTCTTTAAATAATAATCCAAATTATTTGTATTATTAGATTCCTCCAATGTCAAATTCTGGGAGTGCATATAAAAACCAACCGTCATCATCACCACCTATCCATCCCAAAAGGTAATATTTTCATTTATAACTATTCATTACATGTCACTATATAATTATATTAATTTCACTATTGATTTTTATGAATAGATTGATATGAATGATTGTGCATAAATTTGGTCACTACAATTCTGCTTAGTTTTGGAATTATGTTAGGATTATGCCTTCAAATTGTGATGGTAACATTTTGGTGATGGATGATCGAAGTAAACATTTTTTTGGTTTGAGCATCTCAAAAGACATACAATTGTAGGACATGCAATCTTTTTTTTCTGATCTCATATATATTAGTCATTCTATTTATGAATCAATGTATCAATCATATTAATACATTCTTATTATATTTATATTATTTTTGTAATTTCTATATTTTATAGTCTCTTACTTAATTTATCTATAATAATTCAAATTTACACCATCTTTTAAAAAATCGTCATTATGTGGTAACCGACAAGACAGCAAATTTTCCTATCACTTTGCTAACCAATGACAAAATACAAGAAAGTGATAAAATACATTAATTTTTCTAACACTTGCAGTAACCATGATAAAAGACAATAACTTTTCCAATACTTGTATAACCGACGATAGTAACATTTCCTAACAATTCATGGCAGTAACTTATGCTAACATATATGATAACCGACAATAAATATAGTAACTTTTTCTAAGCATTTTCTAATCGATAATAAAAGATAGTAACTTATGTAACCGATAATAAAAGACAGTAATATTTTCTAACACTTATAGTAATTGATGATACAAGGTAGTAATTTATATTAATACATGTGGAAATCAATGATAATAGATAGTAAGTTTTCTTAACGATTTTCTAACCAACGATAGAAGACAATAACTTTTCCCGACATTTGAGGTAACCAATAAAAAGGCAATAATATTTTCCTAACACATGTGCTAACTGACCATAAAAAATAGTAACTTTTACCAACCATTTTCAAATTGACTATAAAAGATAGCTTTTCCTAACACTTGTATTTACCAACGATAAAAAATAGTAATTTTTCTTAACACATGTGCCAACTAACAATAAAAAGCAGTAACTTTTACCAACACTTTTTTAATTACCACTATCGACCCAGGACATGCTCCAACGATGACCAAAATCGTCAATATAGACCTATCCCAGCTGGTGTATACCCAACTAAAAGCTCATTTGTCAGAGAAGGTTTTACCAATGGTTTTAATTGGTTTTGCAAACAGTTTTGGTCCGTTTGGATAAGGTATTTGTTTTGTAGTGGAACAAGAAAATTAGCTGACATACTAAGGAAAAACAAGAAAATAAAGCCCTAAAATCTATGTAGAGAAAATCATGTGTGGGTGTGTAGGGAATGCCTCCTATTTATAGAACTAAAACAATAAATGAACGAGAAATTGTGAGCATTTAGGAAACTTGGTTTTTTTTACTTTAGTTTGGAAATTTACTATTGTGATAGACTTTATCTTCTTATTTTTCTAAAATTTGGAAATTTCATCTTTATCCTTGATTTGAAGATTTCTAGCATTTTCAGCAGTTTTATCCCAAAAATCACCCATTAGATAAGTTCAATTGTTTTCACTCTTCAACAATGACTTGATTTTCTTGAATTTTAACATTGTGGTTGCTTCTTTCAAATTTTAGGATATATTCTGGCCTGAATTAATTCTAGACTCTTCACAAGATTTGTAGGACTCGAAGTCTATTTTCCAACACAATAAGAATCAACTCAATTGAATATCAAAGCAAAGAGATACATATAAAATAATAACTCTATCTGTCCGGTCCGAATCTTCTTGAGCAATCTCAATATTTCCTAAATCAAAAGTCATAAAATTAATTAGTGAAATATCATAAATAAGATTTATAACAGTCTTAAAAGTTATAAATAAAAGCTAAAATAATATAATTCAAGTGTATAAAATTATTATTATCAAATACTCCCACACTTGAATATTAGTTTGTACTTAAGTACGACAAAGAACAAAAACAATTTCTTCCAAAACCATTTCAACTTTCCTAAGATCCTAACTATGCAAATGACAAGTTTAGACAAGAATTACAATCAAAATAACCAATATTGTCACACCCTGAACAAGAGCCGTGAACAGCCGCCCGTTATCCCGGATATTGACTTTCTATAACCAAATGAGTAGAACCTCCTCATAAGTCGAAAGTCTATCAAATACCATATATCAACCTGTCACATATCTATATACATAGGCAAGCCAGGCCAAAATCAACAATCTCCTCAGATCATCCAATCCTTGTCAACCATCCAGAATAATGTAAAGCTAACAACAGTCATACACCATACATCTACTGCCATGCCCCCATCAAAAGCATGAACAGTCGCCAGTTACCCCTCCTGTGATTTAAAGGTAGCACCGAGCGAACCTAGAGGACACTTCTAGAATATGACACGTTTCCTAAAGTAAATGTACACAATAGTAAAAATCAGGTCTCAATGCAATATAATAGAATTGACAGTTTCAATAAGATACACATAGATTTACATATAGTCACCCCCTTTCTTTTTTTTATACACAATGATCTATCTACAATCCCAAAACACAAATATACAATTTCATTGGCTAATCCTTCCCAATATCATATCGAGTACCTAATCAACAGCCTCGATCTCCAACAAAAGCTTCGTGTGCTGATAAGTCTCAACGTATATTACTATAGCTATCTCTGTACACCTAGGAAATGAGGGGTGAGTATCAAGGAAGATACCCAGTGAGTGAGAGCATATATATCATGTGTTCAATGTGTCAGTGAAAAATAGAGTATCAAAGATCTCAATAATTCTACATATTGTAAGAAATCGTGTAAAATGCTCAATTTATCATAAATCAATCTTTTCACATATATTTCAAACATATATGCATCCATGTCATCAAATCATGCTAGAATAGAGCATGCTAAAATCAGTCCTAGCAAGGGTCGATCGTTACCAATGACAGACTCATCGAGGGTTTTGTATGCAATAGGTTAGAAAAGCTCTCTACCCCGACATTGGCGACGGATCTCATCAGGTGCTAAACTACGGCGCACCATAGCCCTCCCCTTTATGTGTTCAACATGACTAGTGCCGTGTCGAATCACAATACATTTACTATTTTCTGATGTCAAGTAGAATACCTTCCGCAGAAGCGTATTCGGTGTAAGTATGGATTACCCTACAGAAGCATCCTTCGTAGCTATGGAATAGAATTTACCCATCACAAAGTTATCATCATCACATGCTAGGGCCCTCGGCCCATATATAATATCGTCATCAATTCAATCACGTGTCATACCACATTTCTCAAGCAATGTCATCATTTCCACAAGTATGATTTCATAAAACATGTATAAATCAAATGCAATGGCACGGTTTCGTATTTTAAAAACTCGTTTGGATGCATATACAACACGTAAAAACATGTTTGTGGATACTCCATGAATTCACAAAAACATTTCATAATTCATTGAAAATTTCACATCACATATTCATTAAATCATGCTTGTGTCAAAAAATATTTTAAAACATGATATTGTGCATCAGACACATAATATAATAAATCTCACACACTGTATATGATCGTAGCCAAAATTCACACTTGGTGAACTTGGCATAAAGCTGTCTCCCACGAAAAGTCTGCAGAATTACCTTAAGGTGCTAAGCATGCTCATATCACTCCACGAGTAAACTAAGATAGTATCAATAAAAACAATAACGAACCAGTCCAAATAATCGTGGAAAATTCGGTTCATAAGGTCCATAAATGTGGCAGGGGCGTTAGTCAACCCAAATGGCATGACTAAAAACTCATAATGTTTGTATCGGGTACGAAAAGCCATCTTAGGCACATCTTTGGCCCTAATCAGCAGCTGATGGTAACCCGACCGGAGATTTATCTTTGACAATACCCTGACACCCTATAATTGATCAAAGAGATCATCAATACGTGGTAGTGGGTATCGATTCTTAATGGTAACTTTGTTCAGCTGTCTATAATCCACACACAACCGAAATATACCGTTGTTCTTTTTCACAAACAATACCGGTGCACCCCACGGTGACGTGTTAGGATGGATAAATCCCTAGTCTAGTAGTTCTTGCAGCTGAACCTTCAACTCCTTGAGCTCAGCTACCGCTATCCTATATGGTGCCATAAAAATCAGAGCAGTCCCTGGAACTACATCAATCTCAAAATCAAACTCCCGGATTGGTGGAAATCCAAGTAGTTCCTCAAGAAACACATTCAGAAACTCATGTACCACCGGGATCTCCTCAACTTGTGGGCCCTGTATAGTGGTATCAATAACGTGGGTCAGATATGTCATACCTCTTCATTATACCAAACGTCTGGCCTCCATAACAGAAATAACACAGCGGGGTAATACCCGCCTATCTCCCATAAAAACCAATGGCGGCTGCCCAGGTTTCCTGAACTCAACTTGCTTCGTCAAGCAATCGACTAAAGCCCGGTTTGTACTCAACCAATCCATCCCTAGGAAATAACACAGCGGGGTAATACCCGCCTATCTCCCATCAAAACCAATGGCGGCTGCCCGGGTTTCCTGAACTCAACTTGCTTCGTCAAGCAATCGACTGAACCCCAGTTTGTACTCAACCAATCCATCCCTAGGATGGCATCAAAGTCGGTCATATTGAGAGGAATCAAGTCTACCTCTAACATGGTATCCTCTATCCTGACCTCATAGCTAGATATACTAAATCCTGGATAATCTGCTCACCAAGAGGAGTGATGACCAAGATATCCCCATCAAGTGGTGAGATAGGCCTATCAAAGTACCTAGCGAAGGAATCACTCACATAGGAGTAGTTTGACCTTGTGTCTATGAGAACACGGGCGTCGGTACCAAATATATGCATGGTACCTAATGACAAAAGGATTAAACGGAATTTAAAATCTGAGAAAACTGAATAAATATATTTCAAGACATATATGTACATCAAAGTAGTCAAGCCTCTAAGGCTTTTACATGTCATGACTATACACGAGTATCATGGCATATATGATATCAAAAGAAAATACAATACAATATAGATCCTATACTGTTGGATCTGTGGGAGGGTTACCCTTAACTACATCAAGGTTCACCTGAGCATCCTCCTGAGTCATCGCGTACACGCGAGCCTGAGCTCTAGGCTGCTGACACGACTGAGTTTGCACGGTATTGTACCCGATGGCCATCTGTGGAGCAGTATGTACTGAATGAGCAGGTACTCCCTGTTGTCCCATGCATGGTGCACTGGTATGGCTCTGCGATGCCTGACCTCTGAAACCCATGTCAGGGCACGCACTCTTAATATGATCTGGCTTCCCACACCGGAAGCATGTGATCGAGCCTCCGCAAGGTCCGGAATGGAAACAGCTACATCCACGCAAGGAGTCGGCCTCTACGCCGTATACTATGTAGAGGCGCTGGGGGTGGGTGGTCTAAACCCCTAGTGATGAGGTCCCTACCCCGAACTCTATGGTCTAAACCCAGAATGCCTCTATACGAGCCAAAACCTCTGCCTCTCCTAGAGGTCTGCCTGGAATGTGACCCAATCCTCTTCCTTTTCTGCTCCCTACCCTCTCTCTGCCTAGCCTCAACACGGACTATCTCCTCCACGCGATGAGCTAAACTAATCTCCTCTGAGAGGGTGAAACTGGGGGTCACAGTCATGTAGCTTCGAATACTCAAACTGAGGCCGTCCTCAAACTTGAACCTCAGTTATTGCGGTGTAGCTATGTCGGGGACTAAGGCAGCTATCCTCCTGAGCTCTGCCTCATACTCAGCAACAGATCTAGTCCCCTATCTCAAATGCAGGAACTCAACTGTTAAACGGTCATACTGAAAATCCAGGAAATATCTACGGTCAAACTCTTATGAAAAATCCCCCACTGTAAAGGTCTTGTAACCTCATCTCGTATAGTCTCCCACCAAGTGAGAGCATCTCCGTCCAATAACCTCTTGACAACACTGAGTCTGAGGTCCTCACTCAACCACAGATCTGTGAAAATCCTGCAAATAAGGTTGATCCAATGCTTTACTGCCGCAGCATCACCAAATCCTGAAAAATCTACACAATCAAGCTAACATGCCTCCTTCACTAACTGCATCAACTTGTGAACACGCTTCAAAGTCATAGAAGTGGTCTCACTCAGACCTAAAACTGCTAAGATCTCGGCCACTGGTGGGGACTCCAGTGCCGTTGGGATAAGTGCTACCGCGAGTATAGGTGCGGCTATAGGTGGAGGTGGCGGTGGTATCTGCATACCATACTGACTATGCCACTCCTGCCACTGCCTCAAAGCCTCTAGTAGTGGTGGTGGAATCCCTGCCGTAGTCGTCGGCTGGGGTGGTGCTGGTGTAGGCAGCTGTGATAAGGAAACATTCTCATGTACCCTAAGGGTCTCAAGCACCCTCACAGTATCAGGTGTTGGAGGAGTCTCAGGTAGAGCGAGTCTAGCTCCGCATCCCATTGATCTACCGTGTTTAGGCGGCATAATTCTACAAAAAGAATTCTCCATGAGATATGTTTCAAGAATTAGGGTTAACTACGGAGTAACTAACCCCCTAAAATGAATGAACTCAATTCCTAAGACCATATGTAGGGATATATATGACTGTATGAAACTCTCATACATTGAGAACTTTAAATACATTCATACTTGGGAAACATCTTACATAGATATACAGCTCTCAACCTAAAGCTCTGATAGCAACTGAACTGTCATACCCTGAACCGGAGCCGTGAACAGCCGTCCATTATCTCGGATGTTGACTTTCTATAACCAATCGAGCAGAACCTCCCCATAAATCAGAAGTCTATCAAATACCATATATCGACCTATCACATATCTATATACATAGGCCAGCCCGGCCAAAATCAACAATCTTCTCAGATCATCCAATCCCTGTCAACCATCTAGGACAATGTAAGGCTAACAATAGTCCTACACCAGATCTCTATTGCCATGACCCTATCAAAGGCATGAACAGTCTCTAGTTACCCCTCCTGTGATTTAGAGGTGGCACCGAGAGAACCTAAAAGACACTTCTAGAACATGACACGTTTCCCAAAGTAAATGTACACAATAGTACAAATCATGCCTCAATACAATAGAATAGAATTGAGAGTTTCAATAAGATATACATAAATTTACATACACTCATCTCCTTCTTTTGTTTTTTATACACAATGGTCTATCTACAATCCCAATACACAAATATACAATTTCATTTGCAAATCCATCCCAATATCATATCGAGTACCTAATCAACCGCCTCGATCTCCAACAAAAGCCTCATGCGTTGATAAGTCTCAACGTGTCCCACTATAGCTATCTCTGTACACCATAGAAAATGAGGGTGAGTATCAAGAAAGATACCCAGTGCGTGAGAGGGTATATATATCATGTGTTCAATGTATCGATGAAAAATAGAGTATCAAAATTCTCAATAATTCCACATATTATAAGAAATAGCGTAAAATGCTCAATTTATCATAAAATCAATCTTTTCACATACATTTTAAACATATATGCATCCATGTCATCAAATCATGCTAGAATAGAGCATACCAAAATCAGTCCCGGCAAGGGTCGACCGTGACCGATGATAGGCACATCGGGGTTTTGTATGCAATAGGTTAGAGAAGCTCTCTACCCCGATGTTCGCAACGAACGTCATCAGGTGCTAGACTATGGCAAACCATAACCCTCCCTCTTATGGGTTAAACCTGACTACTACAGTATCGAATCACAATATATTTATCATTTTCCGATATCATGTGGGATACCTTCCACAGAAGCGTATTGGGTACAAATATAGATCACCCAACACATGCATCCTTTGTAGCTACGGAATAGGATTTACCCATCACAAAGTTATCATCATCACATGCTAGGGCCCTCGGCCCATATATAATATCATCATCAATGCAATCATGTGTCATGCCATATTTCTCAAGCAATGTCAATCATTTCCACAAGGATGATTTCATAAAACATGTATAAATCAAATACAATGGCATGGTTTCGTATTTTAAAAACTCGTTTGGATGCATATACAACACGTAAAAACATGTTTGTGGATACTCCATGAATTCACAAAAACATTTCATAATTCATTGAAAATTTCATATCGCGTGTTCATTAAATCATGCTTGCGTCAGAAAATATTTTAAAACATGATATTGTACATCAAACATATAATATAATAAATCTCACTTACTGTATATGGGAGGATATACCACTCCTGGCACGAATCTCGAAATACATAAAAATGCTCCCCTCAATATTACCAATGAGACTCTATAAACATAATGTAGAACATGTGTTATTTAAGAGATTATATGATGTATATATGATGATGTAAATGTGATGCAACCCTAGTTATAAACAAATCTAGGGTTTTTTTTGTTTTTAAATCTAATCTCGCATCATTCTCGAGAATTGACCACAAGTTACTCAACCGAGGTTAGAATTGGGAAATTTCAAGTTTTATGGTTGGCTCACATAAAACCTCACACTTTTCATGTCGAACTTATCTCCAAAATCTAGATGGAAGATTCCTTAAAGTTCACATTTTTAAACCAATCCAACTCTCATTTTTTATTTTGTCCTGTTTTAGCAAATTTCTAATATTTCACCATCTACTTATGCAAATACTCTGATTTTTTGTCTATGTTGTAGTTAAGACACAGGGCTACAACTTCGTAGTTGGGTACTTTCTCGGATTCCTAGTGCAAGTCCATGAAATAGCACCATTTTGGCCATACTACATTTCAGAAGTCTGTTCTGACCAATTTTTGTATCGCCCTCACAACTTTTAACACACAACTCCAATTTTTCCTGAACTTTTTGTAGTATTTAGAAGAAACAAAATCCTACATTTTTCATGTTTCAGATTTCTCCCAATTATGCCTAGAAGAGGTCTGAAATGGACCACCAAAATCTCTGTTCAGTTTTGGTCGAGAAACAGAAACCTTTCTGCATAGTTTTGGGAGATTTTGTATTACTTTTGCGTCCCTCATGTACATTGGCTAAAGTTTTCACATTAGGTGGCTAAGAGGAAGATCTACAACTTTTTTTCCTTGCATTTTTGCAAACAAGGGCTGGAAGAGAGTCGTGTAGTGCTACTGTTTTTGGTGTTGGAGAATGGGTGACCTCTGTCGAGTTTCAAAAGAATGACTGTAATTTTTGACACAGGGGTCGGATTGAGGCGATTCATATTTCATTGGAAAGATAAGACATAGATCTACATTTCATATAACTGACATAAAATCTAGTTATGCTGGGAAAGGGGACTGCACTCAGAGGCAAACTTATTGTCACAAAACAGGGTAGAACAGTGCAATGTCAAAATCTAACCTACTCTCCTTTCCTAGCCTTTTTTTTTGTTCGATTTCCAACCCGGCTAAGTCCAATTTTTCCTCCATTGAGCCCACGGTTTTTCTTGATGGATCCCTTCATTTTCTTGTGCTAAATCTTATTCTAAAGTTGGTTTTGTTGTAGTAATGCTGTAAGGTAGAAACTGCATTGGTTTTGCATCCCAAGGTCAGAAATTGAATCATTCCTTAGCTAGTTCAGTTCTCTTAGTGGTTCACTAAGTGGATAGGATCCAAATGACCTCAATTTTGGATATGTTGGTCCTTAGGATGTGTACAAGGTCTCTTTAAAATTTTATTGAAAATGACCAAGGGCAACTATGGCTGCTGGTCCAAGGAAACTCACTACCCATAGGAGTTTCTAAAATTTCTAAATTTCCAGATTTTGGCATTTCTGATTTTGATATTGGTTTCCCTATCAAACTAACTTCAAATGACCCCAATTTTTAACATGTTATAGTTTAGGATGTCTACAAGCTATTCATCAAAAATCATGGAAAACTACTAAGGTTTGCCTAGGCACTCTCGGACTCATATACTTGTCTTCTCATAGTTGCGCACACAAACACCACACACATGAAATTTTTCCACTCAAATTCCAGCACACATGTACCACACAAACACACCTCATTCTTGATTATTTTGTGCACTTATATAACTTATTTTCCTTGGCCATTTCTAGTGCACACACAATACATTTTTGGATACAGCTAATCCACCAAATGTATACATTCATACTTCAAATTCTGCATATTTCAACTATCCAATGATTACTCTTTCTTGGTACAAAATCACACACATATGCAAGGTTAATTTCTATGTACTCAACTAGCATTTGGCCACCCTAAACTAGGTTCAAATCAACTCCTTCAACCACTAACACTAGGTTCTCACAAATGCAACATGTTCCCATGCTTGGTTCACATAGTTAGGCTTCTCCATTTAACCCCAAATCAAGATATGTTGTAGCATAAGATGAGAGGAGTCTACCTTACCTAGTGCAGTCCGGTTGAAGCCTTGAAGAACCAAGATCTCTCCTCTCCTCGGAGCTTCCAACCGAGCTAAATCCACCAAGCCAGAGTCCTCCTTTTTGTCTAGTTTTTGGATATGTTGTACTAGGGCTAGAAAGGAGAAGTTCTATGTAAAAATATTTGGATGTTACGTGAAAAAAATCAAACTCCCCTTTCAAGGAAACTCTCGGCCATAGAGAAGAAAGAAGAAGATTTTGTGCTTTGGTTCCTTGGGCAAGCCTCTCTCTCTCTTTCTCCCTCTCTCTCACGTTGCCCTCCATATTTTTGATGGGGACCAACCATGGTTAAGTCAATTTCTAATCATAGTTAAGTTTAATTAACCTAACTCTAATTGAATTTAACCATTTTAATTAACCGGGGTTAGTTTCCTCCAATCATGTAGTACCACTTGTCAAGACCACACAAAATCCAATATAGTAAATTCACACACTTCAAGAGCATTAATTGTTTGTCCTTTATGCGTATCCATTAGTTAACACGCGATCCGAGATCGATCAAAGTTACTATTCACCTCAAAAATCTAAAATCATACACGAGACCCAAGTTTTCATGTTGAGTCCAATGCCATTGGTTTTGCATTAATTTGAGGTCGTGTGATCGTCCAAACATCCTTCAGAGTGAACGAAATCCTCGATCAGTCAAAATTTGACCTCGGTCTCGAAATGCATGAAATCTTACTATGGACTCTGTTTTACTCGTAGATTTCAAAAATGTCGGTATTGGATGGAAACGATACCATTTGCTCGAACAAATTTCAATTCTGTCAAAAATTAAGGTTTCTTAGGCGAAAATTTTAGAGTACCGAGCATTTTTTTGCTGCGGCCTAAATTTCACTTTCGATCATTGACCTTTCACTTTTAAAGTAAATTTAGTATATATATATCTCACGGCTTCAAATTTGTAAGTGTGATTTTTATTTTGACTTACTAACAAAAATTTTCGCTCTCGGTGATTTAGTCGTACAAATCGAGAAGAGTACAATATGAAAGATACCGAAATATCGGTGTTACAAATATTTCATAGCATTCAACACTAAAACAACTATTGCATCGTCTATAGTCTCATCAAAATCAAGAACGATGCAATATTCAATCACTTTTATCATGGATTCACTCAATATAATAAGATTCAACTACTCAATACACTTAATTTTATGGAAAAAATATGTGTATCACTCAAATCAATATAATGAGATGACATTACCATTAATTTACTAATAGATCAAATCTCTACCATGTAAATATATGAAATCTATACATCAATCAAAAAATCTTTTATTTGATTGTAATGGGTTAGAGTTAAGAATAGAATAAATAAGTAAAAATGTTAGGTTACAATAATTTACTAAAAACACTCAAATATCAAAACATGGTATTCTTATATCAAAGTAAAGAAAATGCTAAATTCCACAACTTCTCATCACAAAATATATAAATCACTCTAATTCCATATATGTAACGTATCATTCCTCCAAAAGAAACAATATGACATAGAATTCCACGATGATAGTAAACAATATTCAAGAATGAAAAATGATTTTTTTTCAATTTTTTCTTTTTTATTTTTTTTCTTCTTTCTTTTTTTTCTCGTTTTCTCATTTCTTTTCTGCTTTTTTTTCATATTTTTTTTTCAACTAGCACTAGCTCTTTTTTTCTTTTTTCTTTTCTACTTCAAATTTGGCTGTTTTTTTCACTTCTTTTTTTCCGTAACTCAACATGATAATGTCTAAAAATATAAAGTCATGCTATCAACTATAAGTATTTTAGTGGACTTAGATTCAAAATCTGGAATTAGAAAAAATAGATCATGGGGCAAATTATATAGGTAATTTAAGCAAAAAAAAAATCTAGACTCAAATGGGGGATACAAAATATGGTCTCAACATGAACAGGAAAGCAAGTTCTAGAATGACAAAACCACATGTGATATATGCTCAACAAAAAAAATGAAAGCACAATGAATTAGTCTTTAAGACTTAATTCTTCACTTAGATAAATTTGGTATCAAATTTTGCATACTTATCTTTCAAATCAATCATAAAAAAGATGAATAGTTGATCATATACCAAATAACTACTAGCACCAATTATCTTTCATATAACTGATTCAAATTAAGTAACACACAAAAACTAGAAAAATCGAGAAAATTTTGTTGGCATGGAAAAAATTTAGCAAAAACTCTAATTTTTTCAAAAATTTTTAAGCTTAAAAAAAAAAAAATACACCCCCACATTTAAATCAAGCATTGTCCACAATATGCAAGAAAGATAATAAAATAAATAAAAAAGAATAGAAAACTCCCTTGATAAAATCGATGAACCTACAGATTCCTCAACAACAACTTCTTTTCCTCTCTGTCTCATAAATCTTCACACTATACCCATTCATCGCAACATGCCATGTCATTGTCCTTTTTTTTAATAAATTCTTGCATTCTTATGTTTCTCATCCCGCCATTCCTCTAGCTTATTTAACCACAATTTCCTTTCTTTATCTATATCAAGCCTCCTTTGTCATCAAAATTCATCTAAATTCACACCCAAAGTAGCACATGCATTAACCACATGTATCAACATATTCATTGTGTAGGAAGTCATGATTTACATGCAATGAATTAATAATGCAAATTTCAATAGAATTAGTATAATAAGAAATATTAAGATCATGTTTAGCAATCCTATCAATACAATCAATTCTAAAAACTTCTTATTTATCAGAATTTCTCATATTGTGAAAGACATTGAATTCAATTTTTTAATCATTAACTCGCAGAATTAATTTCCTAACAAAAACATCTACCAAATCTTGTGCAATGGCAAGAAAAGGTCAACCTAAAATCAATGAAATACCCTCATCATCATCCATATCCAAGATGGTAAAATCAACAGGAAAAATAAATTTATCAACTTTAATCAATATATCCTTAACGATATCTCTTGGATATTTTATACTTCTATCAGGTAATTATAAAAAAATATTAGTAGGTCGACATTCATTTAATCCTAACTTAGAGAATATGAAATAAGGCATAAGATTTACACTAGCATCGAGATCACATAAAACATTCGAAAAGTTAGTGGAGCCTATAATGCAGGGAATAGAAAAACTCTCCAGATTCTTGAATTTTAGTGACAGCTTTTTTTTGTAGAATCACATAATACTTCTCTGTGAGCTTGACGGTTGAAACCTCATCAAGCTTCCTCTTGTTAGTGATCACAACCTTGAAAATTTTCCCAAACTCAGCATTTGTCTAATGGCCTTCAAAAGAAGAATATTAATGTGTAATTTCTTTAAATTTTTTCAAATTTTGCATTTACACATAAAAGATGCCTTGGAAAAGGGACAGGAGGCTTATATTTACTCAAACATAAAGTGCTTCCCTTGAATCTGATGCTTAACCTTCTCTTTTATAGGTTGTTGGATTTCTTCCTTGGCCTCTTATTTATCATTTTTATCCTTGGATGGATTTGAAATCTCCTATAATTCTTTCCCATTTCTCAATGAGACTGCATTTGCCTACTCTTTAGGGCTCTTCTTTGTGTCACTTGGCAATCTACCTGGCACACTAGAATGAAAGGTATTCATCAATTGATCAATTTTATTTACAACCTTCTTAAACCTTTCATTAGTCGCTGTTGCCAGTTGTTCAATTACGACCTCCCATGATGCCTTGCTCTCTCTTGGTTATGGATTCCCAAAATTTAAGTCTGGTGGATTTATTCTCTGTGATACTCCTTGACTACATGAAAAGTTGGGATGGTTCCCCTACCCAAGATTGTACATATTGAAGTAAGGATTATTTTGGGTTCTGCTAATGTTTGGGAAAAAAATTTGCTTATTGTACCTACAAACACTCAGAAACTATATAAGTAAAATTTTCACATGATTCAGAAGAATAAACCTGATTATTCACAACATTGATATGATTATCTTTCATAACATTAATCACAGAATTAATTTTTGCATTAAGCATGGTGAACTATCAACCTCATGCACACCAACTCTTTGACTAGGAATTTCATGTTCATTAGACCAACAATACTTATGAGAAGCCGTACAACAAATAATGCACATGATTTATTGTAAGACTTACTCATAAATGTACCCCCAACCACAATATCAATGGTAATTTTAAAAGAATGTAAAAGACTACCATAAAAAGTTTGTAACATCAACCAATCAAGAATACCATAATGTGGGTATCTCCTAATCAATCTTAAAATGTCCCCAAGTATTATATAAAGATTTACCCTCAAACTGTCTAAAACTAATAATATCATTACGTAGTTTAGTCATCTTACTAGGTGGGAAATACTTAGTTTGGAATATTTGAGACAAATTCTCCCAATTTGTAAAATGATTACCAGAGAATGAGTTATGTCAAATCTTAGCCTTTCCCCTAAGAGAGAAAGGAAACAATCATGACCATATTGCGTTAGGGTTTACTCCATTCAACTTGATTGTATCACTAATGTTCAAGAAGTTTTCAAATGACTTTTGGGATCTTTAAAGACTTCTCCACCATATTGATTTGCTCGCACCATGCTAAGGAGACTCAGTTTAAGTTTGAAATTGTTTACTTTTATGGTAGGTCGTACAATGCTAGTCTGTACATCCTAAAATCTAGATATCGAATACTCCTTCATAGCTCTATAATCTTGAGCTATTGCTGCTTCTTTCTTGACTTCCCTAACTTGTTTATGAATGGTTCTCAAAGAGTCTTTTATTTTATGATCACATTCAATTAGGTTAAACTTTTCGATCATAACATACACTATATCAATACCAAAATCAGTGCAGAATTGGATCTTTAAAATAGTCTATAAGAACCACTCAAGAAAATCTAGATTACCTATATAAAAGTATAAATCACAAAAAAAAAGTACAATAATGCATAAAGATACCCAAGACAACAATAAAAAATCCTAAAAATCAAGGAAAAAAACCTATGAAAACAATGGAATTTGGCCAAAATAGGGTGGTGTTTGTGGAAAAGACCACATATTTTGATCAGTAGAAATGCTTTGGAAAAAGTAATCTCAGAATGCTAGATCCTAAAAAAATTTTTTAGACCCCAAAAATTCCAACCGAAACTTATTACGCGATTTCAATATCATGATTTCGGACAAATATACCCTGGTCGAGTGCTGTGTCTAGTGTAAGTAAATATTATTCCTATGAAAATATTTTGTATTACCAATTATGAACTGCCCTATCTAAATTGAATAAATTAAATCACAATTACGAGAATATTAAAAATTACGAAAATATTAAATACTTAAATCAATAGATAAAAAATCTTAGAATATCAATTTCATCTATTTTTAATCTTTAACTTGGCCGAATCTTTGTATATCCCGTAAGTTTATTGACAAAAGAGTTATTGTTGATGATGGTAATTTTTTCCAAGATTAAATTCACCCAATGGTGATACAATAAAACCCTAATTTGACTAACAAAACCCAATGGTCATATGATTTTTATTAAATCGGATTGCATATATGTAATCTAAGATTTCCCATAAAATCTCATGCATAGAATTAATTTTCTGTAGATCTTATAACACCATGTAGATTTTATTGTATTGGACTTATCTTTTGTAATTATATTGGTCATGTACTTATTCAATCTCAAATCATACAAAATATAAGCTTAAACGTTTTGAAATATTAAGATCAACAATAAAATCTCATCTTACAATAATCATGCCAATAAACTTTTGAGGGAAAGAAATGTATTCAAACTATGCTTTTAATTAAAGAGTAGAATCCATTGAATTCTAGGAATAAAAAAATTAGGTAAACGTATTAAGGAAAAACAAGAAAATAAACCCCAAAAATCTATCTGGAGAAAGTTGTATGTAGGTGTGTAGGGAATGCCTCCTATTTATAAACTAAAACCCTAAATCAACAAGAAGTTGTGAGTTTTTACGAAACTTTGTTTTTTCACTTTGATTTGGAAACTTACTGTGTGATAGACATTATCATCTTACTTTTTCAAAAATTGGAAACTTCATCTTTATCCTTGATTTAAAGATTCCTGGCATTTTCAGCAACTTTATCCTAACAATGATGCATTTGATAAGTTCAATTGGTTTTCCTCTTTAACAAAGACTTGACTTTCTTGAATTTCAACAATGCAACAAATTCTTTCCAATTTTTGGATGTCTTCTAGCATGCATTAGCTTCTAGACTCTTCACAAGATTTGTAGGCCTCGAAATCTAATTTCCAACGCAATAAGAATCAATTCAATAGGATATCGAACTAGAGAGATATGCCTAAAATACTAACAATTATCTGTCCAGTCCGAATCTCGTTAAATATGCTCAGTATTTCCTAAATCAAAATCCACGAAATTAATTAGTGTAATATTATAAAATAAGATTTATAACAGTCATAAAAGTTATAAATAAAAACTAAAATAATATAATTCAAGTATATAAAATTATTATTATCATTTTGCTTGGTAGATAGAACTTTCTCAAGAAAAGATCAACCATAGCTTCTTATGTTGTGATTGATCCTTTTTGCAATCCCATGTACCATGTTTTTGCTTTATCTCTTAAAGAGAATGGAAACAGCTTTAACTTGATAGTGTTTAGTATGTTGGCAAAATAAATTTTGATGATGAATAAATCGTAAGTTAAATTGAGCACTTAATAAGAAATAGATTAAACTAATGAAAAATTAGTTTGAAAGATATTAGGATAAGTTATAAATGTTAAAAGACACATATATGATATTGAAACCTACAGCAGTCGACTCAACCCAAGGGACCAATCGACCTACTTATTTGTAGAGCAATAGAACTAAAATTCAAAGTAACAACAATCAAAGATTTAAAATAATAACAATCAAAATGAAAAATAAGACTCATGATATACAAATCAACTCAACCTACTTTAGACCATAAGTTGACTAGCACACTTAGCACTTAGAAACTTTTGTGAAGTACAAGTCGATACTAACCTATAGAACTCACATATGCTAGGCTATAGGACACAAGGCACTAGGACATGTCATGAGCCATAACACGTGATGTTACGAGCCATACCATGTGACAAGACAAAAACTAGACCTTAAAATCTGAGTCATACACTATGCATAGTCGACTTACATGTTACTCCAAGTTAACTCACACTATGAGGACTTAGAAAAATAAGCACAGCATGAGTCATGACACATGCCACAGCACATGTCATAACATGACCCACAACATGTCATGACACATGACACGGCACAAGGACGACACAAGCTATGACATGTCGTGGCATGAGCCATGGTACAGGACATGACGCGAGCCATACTATGCCATGACATGAGCCACGACACATGTCATGGCATAGGCGATGACACAGTGCATAGAGCATGGCACACAAGGTTATGTTGACATAAGAAGAAGTTTGTGTCGACATACTATAGGCATTAATTGACTTTTGCTATACCCTAAGTTGACTTGCACATCTAGGATTTAGAAAAATTTTAAGAACAAGCTTTTGTCAACACAAATAAGTTGTTATGTCAACATAACAAGACTAAGATGCAAAATGGTTCATAGAACACTAGGAGAAGTCGACCCACACTATACATTAAGTTGACTCGCATAAAGGTTGCAAGTCATAGAACACCTCACTAGCTAAAAGCATGAGCAAACCTACTTGCATTAAGCCAAATGCCATATAACCTAAGCCAAAATGTACTAAGCCAACACAAAACAGTTTGTAAGCCATCCTACACATTACAAGATGCATATACACACAAGTAAGGATAGGTGGAAGTCAACTCATAAAGAAATCCAAGTCAACTCACACAAAGCTTGGAGTAAAAAATGATTAAGTACTAGAAGTTTATGTCAACACAAAATAAAAGTTAAGTTGACACGACCAAGCTCCAAAGGCCAAAGGCTTAAGCAATATAAAAGACTAGTCAACTCATGAAGAGCAGAAGTCGACTTACATCGGTACCGACGAGCAATGCTTAAGCACAAGAAAGAGTTATGTCAACACAAGGAAATGCTTATAGCAACACAAAATGAAATCCAAGCTCAAATTTCTAAACAAAATCAAGAGACAATTGACTCACACTATCTAGAAACCTATATAATGCAAACATCAGTTTACTCATAAAAAAAGGAAGTCAACTCACTATGAGTAACAGCTAGTTGTTCAAAAAAGTTAATTATGCCATAAATGAAGTCTTAACAACCCTCAACAGCTACAAATGAGTATTAAATGTTCTATAATGGCTAGATCATCAAGAGAGGCTATAAAAACAATATCAAATAAAGATCCAATGACTTTTGGATCACATTTATGGCTCTTGAGTGTATTAAGGATCTTTATCATTTTAATTTTCTGAGTTGTATTTATTTGGGTTATAAAGATCAAATCTAAACATTAAGGTTCAAGATTGTAATCTTGTTTTTCATTCTATAAACTTGCAATTGGCTAGTAGAAAGGGTCTTCTTGGTTAGAGATTAGTTGTCTCGGAGAAGACAAGTTAGATTTACTAGCACCTTTGTAAGCAAGTGGTGAGTATTTGAGTGAAATATTTAACTAGTACCTGTTCAAGCTAGTTGCTATATTAATTTCAGAGAAAATAGTGGATTGAAAATCTAGATGTAGTCTACGAGTGGACATATACCAAAAAGAATGGAACCACTATAAAACCTTATGTCAATTCTTCTTCCCTCTCCACCCTTGCTTTTTGTTTTCAAATCCCTTAAACTCTCAAAAAGTTCAAAAAGTGCCAAACAACCTATTCATTCTCTCTAGTTTGTTAGAATACAGTCTTTCAGGGTGTTACTTCATTGCAAGGCTGGATACTTTCTTTACATTTAGGAATGTGAAATCCATAAGTGTTGGTGTTGTATTTTGCACAACTTGTGCAAGGTTCTGGAAACCATCTTGTGTTTGTGCTTGCAGATGTCCTTGTTGGACCATATTGATACCTTCTTCTTCCAAGTCCCAAAGAACTCGGATGCTTCCTTCTTTTATTAGTCTTTTCGGTTCAAGATTTATAGTGTCAATTCTTCAGCTTAGGTACGACTCAAGACGATATAACTTTGTTCCTAAAAATAGAAAATTAATAGCACTAGGACTAAATGTATGATTCCTAAGTAAGTAATTGTCTAGACTAAATTAAAGAAAGTAACAATGATATGTAATAGCACTAGGACATCTGTGTGTATTCCCTATGTGATTTGATTTCCTAAAAATGAAATATTGAGTTTTATTCCTAAAGTTTCCAATCAAGACACAAAAATAACTTTGTGACTCTCTCAAGATTTCACCTGGCTTACTATTATATGGTGATCCCTCCATCTTTAGTTAGGATTTAACCATAAGTAATACATTAAATGTAAGTCCAGTATGCAATTGTACATGTTATGCATCCAAACCTCCCCTTTGCATTCAACTTGTATTAATTACCTATATCTATTCATAAAATTAACTCTCGTCCTCCTTCATGAACATCATGAAAATTCTAAAAGATGACCGGTTTAATCGAAAGCATTAAGAGAAACGTAATTAAACAACTTGATAGAATAGAAACCAATACTTACATAAGCCTAAATTAAACAAACATAATTCCTACAATGGAGTCATATTGACTAAAGATTTTAGCCACTCATAAAGTTAAAGATACAATGAAAATATTCATGAGAAGTTAAGAAGAGAAAACTCCCATCCCAAAACAAAAAGTCTCCGACCACAGTCTTCCAAGCTTTTTCAGGAGCCTACCATCTTCCTAGGGTTGTATCAATGTAAAAGTGGAAGCTCCCCTTTCTTGCTTCTCTTTGTATGTATATATTTCTCCTTGTCGAATAATCAACTACTGTTTTTTGAAAGACCCAAGAGTTAATAAAATTCTGCAGGGAACATGTGGAAGAGAAATAGAAACATGGTAGTCAAAAATTCAACACAGAATTTGGAATGTTGTGTCTAGCTGCAGGCACAAGATGCAATTTGGCTACAATTGCGGTGAGCCAGAATTTTGCATACTTAAGTCTTTTTCACTGCAGTCTTTTTCCTCTCAATTTATTCTTCCTATAAACTTTAATCTTCATTATTTTTCTCCAATGTACACCAATCATCAAATAAAAGAAAATCAAATGAGATTACTCAAAGATAACACAAAATTTAGTTAAAACCTAAGCATAAATTGGGCATAAATATAGGTATAAATAGTATACATCAACCAGCACACTAGATAACACTAGATAGCAATATGATACATACTTAAATATCTTGGAAGACTGAGGGAATATATGTTATGCTACAAATTTAGTGATCTCATACTACTAGTTAAATAAAGACACTTGGAGGTCTACTTCTAGATGTGTTTACTCTATCAATTGGGGTTGTTTAATGTAGAAGCATCAAGTAGTCTTACATCACTAACTCTACCATGGAAACAAAGTATGTAGTGATATTGAAAGCATCAAGTCAAGTTATATGACTCTAGAAGTTCCTTTAGCTATTTAGAAACTGTTTATCTTAATGTAGATACAAGAATACAAGTTATATGTTTTTATTAGAAATAGTCTCCTAGATTCATTGGGGACCACGATAGTACACTTGTATAATATAATCTTTTGTGTAAGTAGGAGTTCGTTGGGATATGTCATAGTTTTTCACTAATTTGATTGCTTTATATATAAGAAAATTATATATTGATTTCTCTATATTAAGATAATATTTTTGGTTATTTAAGTAGATAAACAGATTTTCATATTATTTATACATGTATAATGTCCTTTGTTTCAATATAATTGACTTATATGAGTGAACAAGTTGAAAGCACATATAGAAGGTATAAGTTATTACATTGATTCAAAATAAAATTCACTGTCAATTGATGAAATTAGACACTTCATCATTGTTGGAGGTGGGTTTTGCTCCGTAGACTACTGTTCTACTGATCCAAGTAGGGAACCAGTATTGATGAGTCTTCTGGGCCTTCGAGGATGATGAGACCTATAAATATCACCAGTGGTAGCTCCGATAGAAGAAACTCTGATACTCAACACAGAAAGAGCGATGGTGAAAGAAAGAGAAACAAATTAAATAGATTCATAGAATAACCCTGTGTAGCCTCTATGTGATGAGTGTAAAGTTAGGTGTATTGCATACCTTTCATATGTTGCCTTTGTCCAATATATATATAGCATGTGCATGCTTGGTAAGTCTTTGTTGAAAGTGCAGAAACCCTAGTTTTCTTATAAAGAGATCGTTAAAGATTTTCTGAAATTACAAAAAATATTGTAAAAAATCTTTAGGAGAGTTAGGATCCTATTAGTTAAGGGAAGTTCGAGTCGTCATAGAGGTTCCCTACCTTATCGAAAGTGATTACAAAGATTTCCTTCCTTATTGGGCAAGATTACTCCCGGAATTAGTGGAGATTCAAATCTTAAATGATCATGATCTCAATTTGCCAAGCGGGAGCATTATTCGCCCAAAGGCTATTTGGTAATAATCAAGAGAGCACTTAACTGAGAGGTGAGCAAGTGGACCACCCGAGTGGGTTTAACCAACGTGGCCGAGATTCTAAACAAGAGTGATCGATTAAAAGGGCGTTTAGCCAAGAGATCCCCTTGGTCTATGGTCTTCATAATTTTTGCCCCACTAGGTTTGGTAGTCTCTAATCTTTATGGTAATTGACTATTGGACCATTTATTATCAATCACATATAGGCGATAACTTGAGTGTCTCCTATTAATCACGAATCGTTTACATTGATCATCAAAAAGGGTCCAAACTCAATAATAGTTATTGTAGGTGGCTAGCACTAAAGGTAATATATAGTATGATTTTTTTGAATGTACTATAAAATGAAAATCGGTACTTTATATTTATATGTAGTTTATGTACCTTTAATCTTGATATTTATGGATAAAAGTTATACATTTTGATGTATTACAAGTGATATTTTTATTAGTCAAAAGTTTCATAAATTGGTTGTGTTATATTGGTTCTTTGACACACCCAAATGCAATATAGAATATATGTGAATTATGTTAGATATCACCCCTTAAATTGCCCTAGTTTATTATCTAAAAACTAAAATCAATAAAATGATTTGTATCATATCGGATATTTTTTAACTTGTCTAACAATATCGGCCAATGGGAAACACGTTGTATAATTTTAGATATTCACTTTTTAGATGATAAACTTAATGAAATTAAATAATTGAGGAGATAATTGTATATTTAATTTACTTAGTCTTAATTACAGATGTAATATAGATGAGTAATATATAAAAATATGTGTCAAGGATAAAACAATTAATTATTATTTATATTGACTTCTTAAATAATATGACATTTATTTTGAAATGTAATTCTAATCATTTAGTGAAATTAATTAAAATTAAAATAATTTTAATACAAACATATTACATTATTACTATTTTGGTGTTAAAATAAATATGTCATAAATCTCTTTTATATTCAAAAATCTATTAGTATCAACTACTTGCTTAATATGACATTAGGTTTGTGTTAGAATGATTAGAAAAACTGAATTGTAATTCTCAAAACTATTACAACATTTTGTAAGTTTTGAAAAGCTGTTATGGCTAGTTTAAGCTTTTGGAAATTTTTTTGTGATTGTTTAGTAATTATGAAAATCATTGTTAAATTTTTGAAATATTGTTGTGGCTTTTGTAATTTTGAAAAATAAAAAAAAACATATGTTCTAAGTATTTTTGTTATGTTTAAACATGTGTTTAGACTTTTAATCTCTCTCTCATATTTTTTTGGAGTTTTATTCTTATATTCAAACTAACAGATATGTATAATTATGAATTCAGATTTTCTATACACACTAAGAATATATTCCTATATATATATAAAATAAAAAAGAAAAAAAATTTTGAGAGTGAGTTTGGGCAAAGGAAAAAATTTAGATTTGGAGTTGTCTATATCATATTTATTGAGATTACAGTCATGAGACGTGCAAATTCCAGCAAGTCTAGTAAGAGAAAAATTAAATGGCTAACATTAATATTTTTTACTTATTACTTTTTCACAAAATTAAAATTTTCATTTGTATATGTGATTAATTTTTCATGTTCATATTTGTTTATACTTCCCTTTTTTTGTTATTGAACATGATAAATAATTAAAAGTATCTAACGTTTATTTTAAAATATATATCGATTCCTATCGGTCATATATTTAGTTATTCAATTCATGAAATCTCCCCGCTCTATTTATTTTGCTATTGTCTTGCATATTCATCCCTATGTAAAAGGTATTTTCCTCCATACGCATAGATTCTTTTCCAGTTGCACTCTGAGCTTATTAGGCTAATGCTAACTAGGTTGGTGACTTCACCGATCTCTACTCTGCCCCTAAATATTAGTCATTTTGGCATTCCTTCCTAAGCTATTGGCCTAGCAACAAAAAAAAAATGTTATAACCCGACTGATGGTACATGGTTCGATAGTCCTAATCCGACAAGCCATTACCATGAAGTCTTAGTAGGCCCATAATCATAAAGCAAGCAAAACACTTGGTATCTCAGTTACTACCTTATTTCCCTCCACATGTTGTCAGATTGTTCTCTTTCGATGCATTTGCTCAATTTTCAACCTTTCGGCCTTTTGGCCTCTTGGTCTATTTGGTCACTATCGAAATAATTCCCATTATGTGATGGGTCCAAGTCGTGATTATCTGATAAACAAAGAAATTTTTAAAAAATTTAAATCTTTCTTAATCCAATACGAATCTACCGTGATTTCACCCGATTATGAAATCTCCTACCAACAAAGACTCTTTAGATTTTCGCGACAACAATGAGAACTTTCCTACTTCAGAAGACTCCATCTATAGAAAGCCTATGACTATTATTTCTACAATCTTGGAAGATCTCCTGTGATCTCTTCACATGGTAAATATGGTTTCTACACCCCTAAACACATACAAGACTCGCAATGCATGCTATATATACTGTGCAAAGGCAACTCCAAGTACCAACTTTTTACTCTATACTTTACATACAGCACACAAAGACTTCACAAGACTCAGGCTCTTTCTGACATCAGAAATTCCTCCACTAGAACTACCTCTGATGGGTTTTTTAGCTTTCCTCCTTGAAGACAGACACGATATCACCGGTTTCTCATTTGAACCAGAAGAACAATTTATTATGGAGTCACGGAAAAGAAGAAGTCCGATGATTGGTTTCAATGACAATGATTTAGGAGTAGACTCAACTCGACACGACCCCCTAGTCATCACTGCCAAAATAAGCCAGTACATCGTTAAAAAAGTCCTAGTCAACCACATTCATTATGGTCAAACTACCATCTCTCTATATGTTATCTTGGGTAGTTCCAGCCTAAATGGTTTATAAGCCTTGCCGAGCACCAAACACATGAAAATCAAGTTTAAAACGCCCCTAGGCATTGCAATGCTCGCTTGCGACCCCAATCCCCAAAACACCCCCGCGTATGAGAAGCGAAGGAAGAATCTCACCATAGATATCGTGGAATTTAAAGACGAAGTCAAACAAGTTGCCAAACCTAAGATCGATGAAGAGGTGGTGAAGACTCGAATCACGTTCAAATTGGAGCCCAACTGAGTGCCGCACCGATACTCTAACATCTTTGCATGTTTACCCAAAGATATGTTGGTCACCCCCTCGATAATCGTACACAGATTAATAGTAGATCCCAACTACAAGCCTATAAGATAAAAAAAGAGGGTGTGCATACTAAAATGCCAACAAGTGATATAGGAAAAAGTACAAAAACTACTAGTGGCAAATTTCATAAAAAAAAGTGAAATACCTCAAATAGCTAGCAAACGTGATCATGGTGAAGAAAGTGAATGGTAAATAAAGAATGTGTATTGATTTCACCAACCTCAATAAAGTATGCCCAAAGGACAGCTACCCCCTCCCCAACATCAAGAAGCTTGTAGATAATTCATCAGGATATCAGCTCTTAAGTTTTATGAATGCATACTCGGACAACAATCAGGTTTGCATGGCCCCATGGGATGAAGAAAGAACTAGTTTTATTACAGAATTTGGCTCCTACTGCTACAAAGTCATGCCATTTAGTCTTAAGGATGTGGAAGCAACCTTTCAATGATTAGTCAACAAAGAATTTAGCGAATAGCTTGGCAGGAATTTTGAGACTTATGTGGATGACATGCTCATCAAAAGCACCAACCTAGAGGGCCATCTAGAAGATCTTGAGGAAACATGCCAAATGCTAGAACACTATAACATGAAGCTAAATCTGGCTAAATGCACCTTTGGAATCACTTCGGGTAAGTTCTTGGGCTTCTTGATCACTGATCAAGGAATTGAAACCAATCCAGAAAAAATTTAGGCAAATTTGGCCCTACCTAGAATGTTGAAGGAGATGTAACATCTCATTAGATGGATCATGGCCTTAAGTCGGCTTATTGTCAAAGGTGAGAAAAAAATACAAACCCTTCTTCGATTCCCTAAAGAAGTTCAGAAATTTATGTGGACACCCGAGTGTTAAGTGTCGTTTGACAAATTTAAGGAGTACCTCTCATTACCACCTCTCCTCTCCTAGTCCATTCCTAGTGAGAAACTCTACCTTTACTTGTCTATATCTGATCGAGTTCTCTATTTTGAACTCATGAGATAGGATGCCATTATGCAAAGACTCATCTATTATGTCAATCGGGAGCTCCAAGAGTCAAAAATTAACTATAGGTCCATCGAGAATGTGGCATTCGCTCTTGTCCTAACCCCTTGCTGCCTTGTCCCTACTTCCTAGAGCACACAATCGTGGTACTGACCAACCAACCTTTAAAGCCAATCCTGTAATAGAGTGACACTTTGGATAACCTCATCAAGTAGAGTATCAAGCTCAGAGTGTTCGATATTGAGTATTAATCGAGACCTGCCATCAAAGGTCAAGCCCCTAGCTGACTTCATCCTTGAGTATACCTTCCCTAATCCCATCGAGCCAACTATCGATAGCCTTTCAGAAGAGTGGTTGACTCTACCATGAATCTTGCATGTAAACAGTTCCTCTAACTCATCGGGAAGTAGAGCTAGGCTCATCTTTGTGGTGCAAAATACGCACTCTATTTTTGACTTTTGAGCCACTAACAAAAAGGTTGAATACGAAGCATTATTAACTGGCCTTCAAGTCGTAGCATTATTGGGAGCCTGAGACATCCGGGTCTTTACGAATAACTAACTTGTTATTAAACAAATCGAAGAAACATATGAAATTAAAGAGCTAGTGATGGCAAAATACTTCTCCAAACATTGGGAAATGGGAAAATTCAATAAAGTTGATATACAATATATTCCAAGATTTGAAAATGCTAAGGCTGACACACTCTCCAAGCTCACAAGCTTGGACTCTATCACCATCAACTGCATAGTTTATGTCGAGAGCCTCCTATACCTAAGTACCGACAAACTAGATCAGATTCTAATAGTCGACAGCCCACCAAGTTGGAAAAATCCTATCCAGGCCTATTTCAAGAGTGGCTAACTACAGAATTCCTCGTAAGAGGCAATAAAGATCAAGCGCAAAGTCACACATTATGCCATCATCAATGAGGCACTTTACAAGATATCCTTCACTCATCCCTATCTCAAGTGCCTTAAACCCAAGGAAAGAGCCTATGTCTTTAGGAAAATTCATGAAGGAATATGTGGCAACCACTTGGCCGCTCAAAACCTAGTCAACAAGGCCTTACATCAAGGATTCTTTTGGCCCACCATGAAGGCCGATGCAGAAGCTTATGTCAAACGCTGTGATAAATGCTAACATTTCTACTTGGTGCCTCGTCAACCCTTCTTTGAACTCTATCCACTCACAAGTCCATAATCGTTTGCACAATGGAGGATGGACATACTAAGACCATTTCCATAGGCCATGGGCCAGCAAAAATTCCTCATTATCACCATAAACTATTTCACTAAGTGGGTTGAAACCAAACCATTAGTCAAGATAATAGTAGGCAAGATCTAAATGTTCATGCGGACATCCATCATTATTTGGCTCATTCTACCCTATGTCCTTATCACTGACAATGGCAAGCAATTTGACAACAAAAACTTTCAAGAATATTGTAGCAATCTCAAAATTCTGCACTGCTTTACCACTGTCGCCTACCCATAAGCAAACAACCTTGCCAAAGTGACCAACCAAATAATCCTCTCAGGTAGATGAACTCTACAGAATCCTTGGGCATACCGACTACATTGAGAATGGCCACAGGGGAAGCACCATTCCATCTGACCTATGGATGTGAAGTAGTCTTATCGGTGGAGATAGGCATCCATTCACTATGCGTAGACCAATATCAGCTAGAGTCAAACAATCCCGTACTTCGTGAGAGACTAGACCTCTTACTGGAGTTGTGAGATGCTGTATCCGCTCAAATGGACATTTATCAGCAATAGATAGCCCGATATTATAATAAGAAGATAAGGACTAGAATGTTCAAACCAAGAGACTTAATACTATAAAGTGTAGAGGCAATAGGACAACCACTGTATGGAGGAAAACTTACACTGAACTAGGAAGGTCCATAGCAAGTGCGCTTAATAGTTCATCCAGGAACATACTGCTTAGTCACTTAGATGGTTCTGCAATGCCCAGAACATGGAATTCAAACAGCTTACATGTCAAATATTAGTAATTATTGTTATTTTCCTAACTTTGATACATGTTCTAGTTTAGTAGCAATAACATTATTCTTTTACATAACATTCTCCATCGTCTAGGATTGGTTCGGGCCCCACGCTTGCAGGTCCCTATTCCATCACTATTCAATGTAGGACTAATCTCTCAACTCTACCCTTACATGGTTTTCACCTATCCTCTCACCAATATACTAGATCTAGCTTCTGAGTTGATGACTTCCACAATCGCTTCGCTCTACGCCTTCCATGTATTTCACACCTATCCTATCATCAATATACGAGATCTAACTACCGAGTGGATGGTTTCCACAATCTCTTAGGTCCGTGCCTTATATGGGTTTCGTACCCATCCTATTGTCAATATACAGAATCGAACTCCCAAGTGGGTGACTCCAACAGTCTCTCAACTCCTTACCTTATATGGGTTGCATGCATATCCTCTCACCAACATAGAGGATCTAACTCTCGAGTTGGTAGCTCCCAACTCTGTACTGCACAAGGGTTCCCTGCCCACACTCTCAGCTTTTCACCTCTCACAAGTGTAAACATTCGTGTTCTTTCAATTTTATGCCCTAAGCAAGTCCTAGCCGAATACGACACTTAATCCCTTGACCGCACATCTCAAATATCTCTCGATTTCACACCTCTCGCATGACCTCTTTAGGATGTAATTGGGAGCAACGCTAAGCTCAAATCTTTTGTCTCGACGCACGATCAAATAGCAATAACGTGGCAATGAAGAAAATTCTCTACTCATTTATTAATATCTTTAAAGAACAAGTTAAAAGCTACACAATCGAAAGCAAAAGAACAGTAGCAACAAAATATTTGTTTTCAGTACAATGTAGTGTTTACATATTCAGAGTACATGAGGAAATGCGAAAGAAATAAAGTACACAAAGGGGAGATTGCAAGGAAGAAGAAAGATAAACTGTATCAAGATACTTCTCCTCGCTTATTTCCTTTCCCTGTGCTGCAATCAACATCACCAGTAAGGGAAAGGATAACTCCACGGCCAATAAATATCCTTGATCTTGAATCATTACTGACTAAGTTCGTTCTCCAAACCCCCTACCTTTGCGCATTTTATCTCCCCCACTCCTCTCACCGACCAGATTAAGAAATGTTAAAAAATCCCCCAAAGAGAATTTTTAGCCACCTGTTGGACCTATTGCCTAACCAGTCCTCGTAGCCTTACAAAGCGGAAACAACTCCACCTTCCAAAGAACTCACCAATAAGGAAGGGGGAATACCTACACCCAATGCAAGAACCATTGAAACACCAATGCCAGAGCATTGTGACATTGGTTTCCGAATGCCGTGATGGAACCTCATATCAATAGTTTCCTTAATGACAAAACCTCATATTGACAGTCCTTACATCCTCTCTACAACTAAACTACACAATCCCACCTTACAAAGAACTGTCCAAAACATCCCGCTAATCGTAAGATACAAAAGAATCACCATACAAATCCCTTTGTTCTTGAACTCGTCGATACTGAAATATTATTGTGATTCAAAACACTTACCATATCTATTTTCACAAATTTTGCCACTCATGAATCAAAATCAAGCCCATAACTTCATCCCACATAATGAATTGAGGACACTTCAACAACTGTCTTTTATTATTTATAACAACAGGAAGTGTATTGAACATGATTCTCAATGATCGAAGCAACATGCTTTAAAACTAAAACAATAACTTTCATATTTAATGCCACACTGTGACATCTTTTCCACTTACCCACAATTGTTCCACTCTCATGCCCTTTCCACTTCACCAACATATACTACTTTTGTGTCTTTTCTACATTTAATGATATGCCTTTGCACCCTTTCTACTAAAATGCACCACTTTAGAGCCTTTTTTCTCTGCTTCTAATGTTATTTCTATGAAACAAGATTAAAAGTGGGAGACAAATGATGATACATGGTTTGACAACTCAACTCTGATAGCCTATTACCATGAAGTCTCAACAAGCTCATAATCACAAAACTCGCAAACCACTAAGCGGTCTCTTGATCGCTACCTTATTCCCCTCCACATGTTGCATGGTTGATCTCTCTTAGTACATTTTGCTCACTCGACCCTTTGACCTGTCAGACTTTCGACCTCTCGGTCTCTTCAGTCACTATAGAAATAATCCCCATTACGTGATGGATCCAAATCATGATTATCTGATAAGGAAAGAAATATTTAACAAATTTAAATCTTTTTTAATCCGATATGAATCTACTATGATCCCACCCGATTAAGAAGTAAATCTCCTGTAACTATGAATCTCCAAATTTTTGCGATAACAATAGGAACTTTTCTATTTTAGAGAACTCCAAATCTTTAGAAAGTCTATGACTATGATTCTTTCAATTTTCAAAGATCTCTAGCGATCTCTCCAAAAGGTAAGCAGGGTCTCTACAACTCTAAGCACATACGAGACTCACCATGCATGCTATATATATTATGTAAAGGCAACCTACCAGGTACGTACCTTTACTCTATACTCTACATATAATACACAGAGACTACATATGACTCAAACTCTTTTAGTCTTTCGTTCCAGCTTACTACTCTTACTGACTTGAGTATTGGAGCTTCATTCACCGGAGCCACTTCTGATGGGTTTTTGTAGGTCTCTTCCTCGAAGCTAACCCAGCAAACAAGATATCATTGGTTCCCCATTCAAGACAGAAGGACAATTTACTGTAGAGTCAAAATTGGCTTCAACATCAACCACGTACAAATGTTGATTACTATGTGCCGGCAAATTCAACATTTAAACTTCTTTGATTGTGATGATTACTAGATAATATGCGAGTAATCCTAAGTCTCTATAATACCTCTTCATTAACCATATAGATATAAGTGTGAATACCCCTTGCACCTCAATTTTGGTCATCCTCTACTTGACAAGTGGTGATTTGTCACTGGTGAGTTGGACAGCTCTAATCTTGATTCTTTTAAACAATTTGGATTGGGTAGGGTGTATGGTTGTGTTGTGGGGATGGAATCAGAAGAACTTTAACTGTAATGCTCTCTCTCTCTTTCTCTCTCTTTTTAAGCGAGGCAAATGGGCATAGGCAGCTGTTCATTAAGCAAATCTCTCCCTTTCTCTCTTTCTCTCTCTCTCTCTCTAAACGGGGCAAATGGAGATGGGTAGCTGCTCATGAATTTTTTTAGAATATAAATATTTTTATATGCATCTCTCCCCGAAAAGTTATTTTTCAATTCCAATATATTGTACAGATTACTGAGCAAAGTAGTGTGCCTAATAATGATCATCATGTATGGAATTCATTTCTCTATTGTAAAGGTTTGTACTTGTTTTCCTTACTTCTAAACATTTCCTTTACTTGACGTTTGTTCATAACTCTTCATTGTCTGTGTTTCTTAGTAAGCTAAGCACAATCCATGATTGGTTTCTTAGTCCAATTCAAAAATATAAATATTATGCATTGGATTTTCCACTTTCTAACTTTTTCTATTCTTTGTTTAGATTATTTCCTACTATTCTCATGTTTATTATTTACTGCTAATTGTTATTCTCTTTTTTGAATTCCTTCGATTTTTAAGATTTTGGCTTTTATTCCCTATCATATTTTGCTTCCTGTTTGTATTGGGTCCAAAATGAAAGAGAAAAGAAAGGAATGATGGAACTTTAATATTGTAAATGGATAGAGTCACTCTATTGAGATCCTTGTTTAGAGGTCCAAAAGGCAAGAAGCTTCGTTGGTTACTAGATAAGGGTTCCCACAATATGTATGGTTGTCTTGATGGCTTTTTTGAAAAAGAAAAAAAAAAAAGAGAATAGCAAAATATAAGATAGAAAGGGAAAACCTACCAGTATTGAAGACTGAAATTCAATAGGGTTATTTTTATCAATGGTCTACTTAACTCGTATGGAATTAATACATTTTTTTTAACATTTGCTTTCCTTGCTGTCTTCATTTTTTGTGTTTCCTGGTATGCTTAGTAGGATCCATGATAGGTTTCTAAGTCTAGTCTCAAAAAAAATATGTATATATTATGACGGTGGATTTTCCACTCTCGTGCTTGCATTTTTTTTTTTTTGGAATGCTTGCTTCTGAACATTTGCTTTGCATGCTGTCTTCATTGTTTGTGTTTACTAGTAAGCTTAATACGATCCATAATTGATTTCTCAGTCCAATTGCTAAAAAAAAAAAATTATAATAGTGAATTTTCCACTCTCCAGCTTTTTCCATTCTTTGTTTGGATTAATTTCAACTATTATCTTGTTTATTATTTACTGTCAATTGTTGTTCTCTTCCTTGAATTCCTCTATTTTTAAGATTTTAGCTTTCATTCCTTCTGCTTCCTGCTTGTTTTGAGTCCAATATCTAAGGGAAAAAAAGAATAATGGAACTTTAATACTGTAAAGGGATAGAGTCACTCAATTGAGAGCCTTGTTTAGGGCTCCAGATAGAAAGTAACTTTTTTAGTTACCAGATAAGGGTTCCTACAATATGTATGGTTGTTTTGATGGCTTTTAAAAAAAAAAAAATAGAGCAATATAAGATAGAAAGGGAAAGCAAATTATGCATTTATATATGATTTTATTTGATTCCTTTCTTTATTAGTGAATTCTTTGTTAATTACATTTGTCTGATTTCTTCATGTCCTGGAGTTCTATACAATTGGCTTGTGAATGAAAGAAATTGGATTTGATAACCTTAGTAGTTTGTTGTGTAGAATGATCTTTGATTGAATTTATGCTAGATAATGTTACCTTGCTTGCCAAGCTTATGAACAACTTTGAACTCCCTGTGTTAATCAGCCAATAAAATTGTAAAACTGTTATTTGTTTGACAAGCGGTTTTGATCTACCTAAAGATATATTTGGGTCTACACAAGAGCTCTTTGGTTGGCTCGAGCTCATATTTGGGTCGACCTGGGAGCCCCTTGGGTCAGCCCAAGGCCATGCCTAGGTCGACCAAGGCCTCCTTAGGTCAACCCAAGGCCATGCTTGGGTCGACCCGAGGTCTGCTTTGGTCGATCTAAACTTATGCTTAGATCAACCTATCATGTGTAATGTGTCGAATTCATGTAAAAAAATGTTTTTTTTAACCACGATTTGGTTTAAATTAAATACCGTTTAAATAATTAAATTACGAATTAATACAGTTCAAACATGATTTTTTATTAGACCGTCCCTCGTAGTTTGACTGCAACGTCTTTATCATGCAACTTTATTGGGAAAGTATGCTGCTCATTTCTCTTTCCTCTTCATTTATACACCTCTCTCTCGTTGTTCTCTCTCTCTATCCGATGTCGGATAAAACTCTTCATTTGTATACTTTTCTCTCCTTATTCTCTCTATATCTATATGATGTAGAATAAAAATGCTACATCTATGTCTTTGTTCTCTCTATAATCTATATATATCTGATATAGGATAAAAATATTTTGACATTTCATCCAATTAGTTCAAAAATCTTCCAAAAATTATATCATCCAACTTATATCATACAAAAAATGCAATACATATGATTATTTCATGAAAAATTTTCCCTTTACTTTTGCAAGTCATAATTTTGAAATTTTGATTTTTTTTTATTTTTCAATTTATCACTTACTAAGTAGATTAATACAAGTGCACTTAATCTGTACATAGTGTCTTTACAATTCTAAAATGTTATACTATTTTTTTCAATTATAAATATGATTTAGTTATTTTATTTTTATTTTTTAATATGAATTTTATGAGTAATTGTTAATTTTATATTTATTAAAATTTTTTTGTTTGATTGGGATAAAAAATTAATTTAAAATATATATTGATTTTAAAAATTAATTTATATATATATATTTAATTGTTATTAAATAACCACCAGTTCGACCATATTGACGCACGATTAAAACAATTGTATCAAAATTTTAAAATTAATTTATTTTTTGCTCATCATTTCAAACTTTTATGATTATTAATTGTACTAATTAATCAAATATTCATCATTTTTCTAAGAATTTCTAATTTTCTAATTTATATTAATTTAACTCTTTATAAATTTAAAATTCAACACAGTTTATAACAATAACGATATTTCAATTATTGTTTTACACTTATTTCTAATGTACACTTAATCCCAATATTTCATATAAAATTCAAATTCCACATCCCGCATACGTACGGTGTGCTCCTCCTCATTGTAATAATAAAAGTGCTAACAAAAATAAAAAAACTGAATTAATAAAAGAGCTAATTTAATCATTCGAAGGGTTTAGTTTAAAAAAATAGAATTTTTTGTATGTGGTTTTCTTTAAGAACTACCAAACCAACCCTACCAACCTATTGTAATTCGTTGGGGTCTACCTGGTGGAAATGTCAGTGAAGGCAACCAATGTAGACAATTAAGATTTAGACATCATGTAAAGAAGAATTAACAATCGTAGTAGTCACGAAAATTTGAAAGAGAGAGAGAGAGAATTACTTAGGTGGCGTTTGGTTTAAGGGTATGAAAATCAAAAATGGGTTTAAAATCCATATAAATTGTTTGGCTTAGTGGAATGTGAATGAAGGTATGAGAATCAAACCCTGGTTTTGTGAAACCCAAGTGGAATGATGGGCTTCAGTTGAAACCCATCTCTCAAACCCAAGATCTGTCTCAGCATTCTCTCTCCATTGAAATCTATTTCTCACTTTCGCACTCTCTTCTCTCCCTTGGTTGTTTCGATTCCATCTTTATTGTTTGCTTTACCTTTGCCCTTCGCCATTTGTCGTCGATTATATTGCCTTCAGCTGCCATCAATTCCATCTATTTCTCTGTCTTCATTGCCTTCTCTACCCTCGACGTCTCTACCTTCCCTCGACTCAACTTCGTCGTCTATCGCTACCGTTAGGTTCAATCATTGATAATGCACAAAATATTACATTTATTTTTGATATCATGGTTTGATTTTAGATTGATTAGTGCCCTAATAAATATTTTTATAACCTTTTTATTTTTAGGAATCAAAAATTAGAGATTGTACCAAAATGGTTTAAGGAGACATTTTTGAAGTTAAATAGTTCAAGATATCAATTGGACTTACAAAGGAAATGAAGAAATCTCTAGAGTGGAGGATTTATTTTAGAAATTTTACTTCAAGTAAAATTTTCTAAAAAAGTTAATTGTTTCTTATTTTTTAGGGAGAGAATCTTTTTGAGATCTAGGTCAAAATCAAGAACATTTCTAATTTGCCTTGAAGTCTCACACCTATATATAGACTTCTCCAATATGGGGGACGGCACTATTCATGTCCACTATTCATCACTATTCATTATTCACAAGGGGTGGTTGCTGTAGCTCTCCTTTTAGGTTTTTTTTTTCTTTTTTTTCTTTTCCTTCAAGAACATTTTTTTCTCTTTTGTTTCCACCATGAGTGACTAGTTTTCTTTTGATTTGAGGGGAATTTCATTAATTGTCTTTACTGTGAGGTTATGTGCTTCATTTAATTTCTTACCTTTTTAATTCAAATATTTGTCGATTCTTGATTTATTAACATGAAGTATTAGAATTGGTTAATCCAACAATTTAATTCAATATCAATTTTTCTACTGCATCTAGGATTTCAGTGATTCGTAATTGTCATGAATGAATGGTACGAGTAACAAATAGGTTATTTGTATTTATGGGTCATTTATCAATATTCATTTTAACTTAAGGAATTGATAGAACAAAATCAAATAATTGTATGACTATCCTGGTTATTTGTATCTTGATTTAATTATTTTCACATAATTTAAAGTTGTCATTATATTGATACGGAACACTATCGTACTCAATCGATTAATGATAAATTTTGATTGAATGCTAGTCAATTAATTTAGGAAAACGTAAAATTTATTATGGTTATCCTAATAAATCTAAGGTTAAATGCTTGAATCATAAGAATAATATTTTTAACCAATAATCAGTGAAACAATCATGTGTAAACTCTTGAATTGAAGTTTAGCATATTGAGTTTCTTTTATAATTTTTAGTATTTTCATATTATTGATTTATCTCTTAATTTTAGGGTTTCAATTTTTAACTTAGAAATTTATTTCATAAACACCACATTTTGTTTTGGTAACCACTAAGAAATTAAGTTTATATAGTTCCCGTGGGATTCGACCTGATACCACTATTGTTACAAGTTTGTTGCATTAGGGGATCAGTATTAATTTGAGGGTTTCTACAAACCCGTCCAAATTTTGATACCATTGTTGGGAAACTATTTTAATTTCTTAGTTTGTGTTTTTCACTTGTTTACTAATTTTTTTTATGATGAAGAAAAAATGACTGATCATCAAAGAACTCTAGAGTTAGCTACATCAATTTTGAACCAACAACTCTTATGCATCGAATACCCAACTTTTGTGGTAAATCACTCAACCCTTGAAAATCAAATTTTTGAACTAACTGCTTTGGTTCGACAATTGGCTACAAGGCAAATGCAGGCAACTAAGGTTTGTAGCATATGCTCAATTCCTGAACATCCGATGGATATGTGTCAATCCCTACAAGAAGATCCTACTCATCAAATAAATATCATAGGAAAATTTCTTGGTCAACCTCAATGTACATATGATCCTTTCTCTAACCATTATAATCTTGGATGGAGGGATCATCCAAATTTGAGCTATGAGAGTTAAGGAGGATAGCCAAGATATCAACCCTAATTTTTTAACAGACCACCACCAGCACCTTCACAATCTTCTAATTCAAGTATGTATTTAAAAGATATTGTAAAAGCTCTTGCTACTAATACTCAATAATTTTAATAGGAAACGAGAGCGAGTATACAGAATTTGAGGAATCAAATCACTCAACTGGGAATCTCGCTTAGTAACTTGGAGGCTCGAACCTTAGGAAAATTACCTTTATAAACGGTAGTAAACCCTAAGGAGAATGCTAGTACAATGGTGTTGAGGAATTGAGAGGAGTTGCGATCAACCCCACCATCACCCCAGAAGGTAGATGAAAAGAAGGATGAAGAGGCTGAGGATGAGGCCGCCGATGAAAGTCCAATTAGGTACAATTCGATTCCCTTTCTCTGATAAATTATAACCCAATTGTATCACCTTTTACTTGTAGGTTTGAGGAATCCAAGATGGAAGAATACGAGAAGGAAGTAAGGAAGCTAAGAGGTGATGAGATGGTTAAGAATATGTCTGATATGATCAAGAGAACTTTACTCAAAAAATGTACAGATTTAGGTATGTTCACTCTATCTTGTGTTATTGGTAAGAAAAAAATAGAGCATGCCATGCTAAATTTAAGAGTACTTGTTAATATCATACTTTACTCAATTTATAGTGTTCTAAAATTGGATCCCTTAAAAGAAACTTGGGTCGTTATTCAGCTAGCTAACCACTCTTTCTTGAAGTTTTAGAATGGAAGAAAATAAAAAATAAGTGAATTCCTCAAGACTTTATTGAAATTTCAAAGAGAATGTACAAGAAGTTGAAACATTTTCTTCATGCCTTCAAAGAGCAACTAGAGGCCATGTTTAGAGAGAAAGAGGGAAGAGAGCTAAAGAGAGAAAAAGAGAAAGGAAAAAGAGGGAAAACATAGAGGAGAGGCACTGCCCTCTCCTCTTCTAGCCATTGGGGCTGTCCCTAATGGCTAGTTTTTACTAGCTGTTGGGTTAGTTCCAATGGCTCCTTGAAGGAGTTGTGGGGGCCCCTTTTTGGGCCCGTTTAAGAAGAGCAAATCTAGCCCTAAAGGGCCCAGCAGATGCCCATAGGATGAGCCCATTTAGGGCCTAAATTGGGTCCCTAAATGGGCTGGAAAGATCGGACAAAGATAGGAAAAATCTGTCCGTTTGAAATCTTACAAATAGGATCCCTAATTCTCCTTCATTTCAATACTCCCCCTCAAATTGAGTGTATATATATCTGCAATACCTAACTTGTCCATATTTTTTAGGATGTGTTTTGCAGTTCCTGGCTTAATAAGAATTCAGCAACTTGATGATCACTCCTTATAAAGCTAGGAGTGATGATCTTTTCTTCAATCTTTTATCTCACAAAGTGACAATCTACTTCGATGTGCTTCGTTCTTTCTTGAAAAACAGGGTTTGATGCCATGTGAACAGCCGATTGATTATCACAATGAAGATGAATAGGGGTTGAGATGAAAAATCCAAGTTCTTCAATAAGAGTCTTTAACCAAACTATCTCACTTGTTGCGGCTGCCATAGCTCTATATTACTCCTCAACGCTTGATGTTGAAACTATATGTTGTTTTTTGCTCTTCCATGCTACTAGATTTCCTCCAACAAACATGCAATATCATATGGTAGATCACCTATCTTCCGAGTCTCCAGCCCAGTCCGTATCACAATAACCCATGATTTTTGAGCTGCCATTTTCCTTCATCCAAATTCCCATGCTTGAAGTGCCTTTTAGGTAATAAAGAATCCTTTCAGCAGCTCTCTTATGCTTTCTTTTTTACTTGTGTATGTGTTGGCTTACTTGACTCACAGCGAATGAAATATCTGGCCTAGTTATGATAAGATAGATCAGTCTCCCTATAAACTTTCGATATATTTGCTCATTCTCATACTCTCCATCATCATCCTTGAGACCGTAGGAGGAGCTGATGGGACTACATACGGGCTTAGCACCTAACTCCCTGTTTCCTATAAAAGATCAAGCACATATTTTCTTTATGATAAAACAAGCCCATTTGGACAATAGACAAGTTCTATTACTAAGAAATACTATAGTTTCCCTAAGTCCTTAATGTCAAATTTTATTTAGAGAAATTTCCTAAATTGGTTGATTAAATTTAAATCATTTTCAATTATAATAATGTCATCTACATAAACTAACATTACAATGATTTTTCTATTTTGACTATTAACAAAAAGAGATCTATCACTATTGCATTTCTTAAAATCATGATTGAGAAGAGTGGTGCTCAGTTTTGCGTACCAAACTCTTGGAGATTGTTTGAGGACATAAATTGCTTTCTTTAGTTTGCAAACTTTATTACTATGATGAGCAAACCCCGGAAGAATTTCCATATATATTTCTTCTTCTAGGTCCCCTTGGAGAAACACGTTTGCTACATCCATTTAGAACATTGGCCAAGAGTGATTAATTACAAGAGATAATAAGACCCGAATTGTGTTCATCTTGGCCACCAGTACAGAAGTCTATTTGTAATCTATTCCATATGTTTGAGTGAAACCCTTTGCCACTAATCTTGCCTTATATTTATCCATGCTTCCATTACTCTTATGTTTGATCTTATAGATCTATTTGCATCCCACAACCCTTTTTTCTTTTGGAAGTAGTTATATTTCCCATGTCCCATTCTTTGCCAAGACATTTAGCTCATTCTTCATGGCTTGGACCCATTGAGGATGATGTTAGGCTTCTTCAAAGGTTATAGGCTCTTGATGTTGGTCTATGTTTCTTATGAAGGCTTGGTAGCACAAGGAAACATCTGAGGCGGTATAATAGTCACAAATTGGGTATCTTCATCTCATCTATTCTGATAGAGGAAGTCTAAGTCTTGTTGATCTTCGAAAAGAAGGAGGATCATTTTGTTCTTCCAAAATTTGCCCATGTTCTAAATTAGCTCCCCCTTCCTCTTGGTCCGTTTCATGATCTGAATGAGAAGAGGCCAATTCTTCTTGGGATAGATGATCATCTTCCCTTTGAATTGGTTCGTCTTCTTCATTTATTTGAGGTAGATCTTTGATGGTAGAAAGTACTACATTCCAATGATCTTGGTCATCTTTCTCTCTTGAGTGCTCTAGGTTCTTCATTTCTGCAAAATAAGATTCATTCTCCACAAATATCACATTCTTAAATATGTATAGTTTGTTAGTTAAACGATCATAGCATTTGTACCCTTTTTCAAGTGTGGAGTAACCTAAGAATACGTATTTTCTCCCTTTTTCATCTAGTTTGTTTCTAAAATGTGTTGGTACATGTACATAGCAAATGCATCCAAAAACTTTTAAATGAGAAATATTAGGTTTCCTATTAAGAAGAAGCTCTAAGGGGGACTTTCCTTCTAGGACATTTATGGGCATAAGATTTATAAGGTGAGTTGTTGTTTTTATGGCTTCACTCCAATATTCCTTAGGGATATTTGAATGGAACATCATGGCTTTAGCCGTTTTTAATAAATGTCTATTTTTTCTTTCAATCACTCCATTTTGTTGGGAGCGTAAACACGTGACTTTTGATGAATGATCCATTTTTCTTCTAAGAAATTTTCTAATGCATGACTAATGTATTCACCCCATGATCAGACCTAAGGATTTTAATATTGGCATTGATTTGATTGGTCACATAACTATAATAACTCTTAAGTGCTTCAAAAACCTCAAATTTGGTTACCAATAAATATACCCAAGTGTATCTAATTTTGTGATAAATGAAAGTCACAAAATATTTAAATCTATTATGGGACACTATGGGAGAAGTCCACACATCAGAATGAATAAGTTCAAAAGCATTCTCATATATTGTGTTTGAAATAAGATAATACATTCTAGTTTGCTTTTCAAGAACACAAGCATTGCAATGCCTATCTTCTACTTCTAGTTTTGGAAATAGGCGTTTCAAAGCTAAGTTCCCCGAATGTCCTAGACGAACATGCCTCAATGAATGCACTTGATTTTGGATAGCAAAAGCTTGATTTTCTTGATCCAAGTAGTATAGGTTATGCTTTCTAGACCCCTTGCTAATCAAGTGATTCATTTTGAGATCCTGAAAATATAACTTGGTTAGGATCAAAAGTGACTTTGTAATTTCGATCTTTAGTTATTTTGCCTATGGACAATAGGTTAGAGTTGAATTTAGGCACATATAAAGTTTTAGTTTTCTCACCAAAGAGTTCAACTTCACCTAAATGATCACCCTTTAATTTTTCACCATTAGCAATCTTGACAAACTTATGATCAGAAAGTAGGATAAGTTTCTTAATTTTATCTCTATCTTTGACCATATGATTGTTACAACCAGAATCAATGAGTCATTTATCAAGATGAGACGAATATAGATGGTTACCAAAATGTAGTGCAACTTAGTTCATGAGCTTTTTCATCTCCTTTTGCATTTCCTCTAACTTGGTTTCGAGGACAACAACTTGGGAGACCTGCTAGGCATGCGCCGGTTGCTCCACTTCCTTTTTGTTGTTCTTTGGCCTTAAATGTGGATGAAGGAACCAATATTTTTCCCTTTTGTGACCAGGTTTTTTGCAATGAGTGCATTCTAGTGAAATTTTGAGCTTTATTGGTTGCACTATCTTCCTGGACAGATTTGAGGGCTTAGGCTTCGGATTTGAGCTTAGTTTCTTCTTCAAGCCTCATACTTGTTTCAGTTCTTTGAATCATAAATTGAATTTCTTGAAATAAAGGAAATGTCTTCATTCTAAGAATTTCTTGATGAATTGAAGCATACTCATCTCCTAAACCCATAAGAAGACCAAAAGTCATGTCTTCATCATTTCTTTGGAGTATGGTCTTGAGATTTAAAGTATGAGGCCTTAGAAGATTGAGTTCATTCCATAAATTCCTATATTTTTCAAAATATTCGGGTAGAGTTTTACCTCCTTTTTGGATTTTGAAGATCTTCTTCTTTAAATTAAAAATTCTACCGGTGTTAGTCTCTTGGCCGTACAGAGTATGCACTTGATCCCATAAAGGCTTTGTATTTGGAATACAAGTTGCTATTGCTTTGTGAGTCTTGTCAAAAGACATTTGTAGAAGCACCACCACTTGATCGTCTCTCTTTTTCCATGCTTTAAATGAAGGATCAACATCATCAAGAGTATCTTCGAATATGTGGCTTTCGAGATTGAAGAAATTTAAAGACCTCTTGATGGTGTCTTGCCATGCATTGTAATTTGAAGAATCTAGAAGAATGGAAGTGAACATTGAAGTGTTTATTTGTGGTGGTGGATTACCAAGACTAGAAGAAGGTATCGAAACCTGCTCTGATACCATGTTGAAGTTTTATAATGAAAGACAATAAAAGATAAGTGAATTTCTCAAAACTTTATTGAAATTTCAAAGAAAATGTACAAGAAGTTGAAGCATTTTCTTTATACCTTCAAAGAGCAACTAGAGGCCCTTTTTATACTGAAAGAGGGAAGAGAGCTAAAGAGAGAAAAAGAGAAAGGAAAAAGAGGGAAAACATAGAGGAGAGGGCAATGCCCTCTCCTCTTCTGGCCGTTGGGGCTGTCCCCAATGGCTAGTTTTTACTAGCCATTGGGGTAGTTCCAACTTCTCCTTGGAGGAGCTGTTGGGGCCCCTTTTTGGGCCCCTTTGAGAGGAGCAAATTTGGGCCCTAAAGGGCCCAATAAATACCCACAGGATGAGCCCATTTAGGGGCCTAATTTGGGTCCCTAAATGTCTGCAAATACCGGACAAAGATAGGGAAAATCTGTCCTTTTGAAGTCTTACAAATAGGATCTCTAATTCTCCTTCATTTCAACACTCTTTTGCTTACCCAGAGGGTATTGTTGAAGATATTTTGATGTAGGTTAACGAATTAATTTTTCAACTGATTTTTACATCTTGAAAATGAAATGAGACACTATCATAGATTCAACTCCACTTCTATTAGGACAACTATTCATAAAGACAGCAAAGACTAAAATAGATGTGGATGAAGGTACTCTCTCCATTAAGTTCGACAGTGAGATTATGAAATTTATTATTTTTGATCCTATGAAGTAGCCAAATCAGTGTCAATAAATTTGTTCTGCTAATATTTTTTATTTAATTGTGTAGGAAATTTGTAAAGAAAAATATGATATTGATTTTCAATTGAATGCACAATTAGATATGGAAGGAAAATTATATGAGCCTCCCAAAATAAAGTTGAAGCCTCCTTGAAGAGAAACGAGTGGAGAATGTCGAGCATAAAGACGTTAAACAATTATACATGTTGGGAGGCAACCCAATATATATTTTTTTTCTTGAGTTTGATTAGTTTGTTATTTGATTTCTCAATTAATTAGGGGTATTTAATTAGTGTCATCAGTTTCTTCTTTTAATTTTTGTAAGTGTCCAAGATGAGAATTTTAAGGTATGCAATTATTCAAGTCAAGAGATGGACAGAGGATAATTGATAAATTGGGCAAAAGCAGTCTCCTCGCTAAGGCGTGATCACGCGGTTTTCAAAATGAAGTGCAAAAAATGGCAGAAGTAGTCTCCTTACTAAGGTGTGATCACGTGGTTTTCAGAATGAAGTACAACAAAATAGACAAAAGCAATCTGCTACCCAAGGCGTGATCACGCGATTGTGGGCTAAAAAAATATGGGGGGGAACGGTTTTGCTAAGTTCTCTATTGCTTTTTTTGATTTCCCCAAATTGAACCCAAAATACTGAAACCCAAAATACTGAAACCCTAACTTACCTTCTTCAAGCGTCATCCTCGACCAAAGGCTTGCTTTGCCCATCCATCCATCCATTGATCACCACCCAAATCACTTGAAGATTTTTCCCTTTTTGTAGTCACTTGTAAAACCCTATGTTGTGCCTTGTGTCTCTCCATCACCAGCCCTAATTCGATTGAAGGTCCGCTTCCACCCTCTCAATTTTGCAATGACAAATTTATCGATGGGAAAGAAGCGAACCATTACACATAGATATGGGCTTTGAGATCAACAAGGTACTTCTTCCACATGCGAAGCCCCATCTCAACGAGCGCGAGTCACAAAGCCTAACGGCAAGCCAATTCACTCTCTTCAGATAATTAACCATCTCCCTCAACAACCTCCTCCATGCAATCATCCCTACCAACCCCTGAGGCCTCCCCATAGCAACCAGAATCGCATTGCATTCCCGCCATCACCTAAAGGGAATTCTCTAGTTCTTTATTTTTTTCTTCATTGTCTTATTTCATTGACCAGTAATTTTTCATTTCTAAGACTAGTTTCCAATTGTGCTAGTTGTGAATTTCTTTAGCATTGTGCCCAAATTTCTTATCTTTTATATACATTGAGGACAATGTAGTATTTAGGTGTGAGGGAGGAATTTTCATGCCAATGTCATTTCTTCTATTTTCTTTGGAACTTCGTACTCTTTTGATTTTTGTCTAATAATAATTTTTGAATTAGTATGTATTGTTGATTTGAGTTGGAATACATGAAAGAGACAAGCGTGATTAGTTGTTTTAGGATAAAATTGTTTTGAGTGTCCCGTTGATCTTGATTATTGAATTGAATGAGGATATGATAGATTTGATATAGAATTAAACACTTCTGTTAGCTTTTGAGCCTTAAGAGCATACCATCATCTTTGCCCTAAATTTTCTTTGATAAATGTTTATCAATCATAGTATGTTTATTCTAAAATTTGCTTTACTATATTTTTTGAAACCACATCCATGAGTTTATAAATTAATATAATGGGGGTACCTTTCATGCATATTATTTCCCCTAGTGAACCCATTTGAGTTTATACACATTTTCTTTGCTATAATCTCATTAATGGACACATAATCTTTTTTTACGCTTAATCTTCTTTTTGGTTCTTATATCAAAGAAGCATGTGATTTGAGTACAAATTAAGTGGTTATTTGTAAAGGGAATGAGGTACTTCTGTTGTGGGAATCATTTTTGGGGAAATCGATTATACAATTGGGATGGGTTGTATATGCTCCGTATTTTTATTCATTCTCAAGTCGATGGTGATTCCAAAAAAAAAAGGGAGGCAGAAAAGAAAAAAAAAAGAAAAAAAAAAAGAGAAGAAAGAAAGAAAAAAAAGGAAAAAGGGAAGAAAAGTACAAAGAGAGAGAGAGAGAGAGAGAGAGAGAGAGAGAGAGAGAGAGAAATTCCTAGGAATTAAAGTTGGGGAATTTGAAAAAAAAATTCCAAAGGTCTTGATTGGGTTATTTTTCTTTGGGTTGATTGTATTTCATGATATGGGATAAGTTTGATAGTGGGAAATGGCTTTGTGATTCATGACACACTTCTTTTGATATATATATATTACACATCACATTTACCCTCTTATCCTACCTTTACCCAACCACATTATAACCCTTATAAAGACCCCCGAATTTTTGTTTTGAATTCATATAATTAGTTGTGGAGATTTAATAAATAAGTAAATTTATGGTAATAACATGTTTTGATTTGATTTTGAGAGTTATTGATAAATTCCCTTAAACACATTGAGCGTAAGAGTGAATTCCTTGTGAGGGTATTAGATCTTGATACAATGAATTTTGATGAAATTATTGAATTTGATGAGATGTTTATGTTTACTTTTAAACTTTTGATACTATGATCACTTGCTCTCTAAATTGTAGGTTTGACATGAATTTTTCGATGTGTGCTGCTTTGGAATTGTTTGAAGATGAATTAAAGGAGAGGAAGAAATAAAAAAAAGAATAGTTGTGTGTCATTAATTTAGTGAATGTTTGAGGACAAACATTGGTTTGGTGTGGGACAATTTGACAATGTGCAAAATGTTACATTTATTTTTCATATCATGGTTTGATTTTGGATTGATTAGTATCCTAATAAATATTTTTATAATCTTTTTATTTTTAGGGATAAAAAATTAGAGATTGAACCAAGATGGGCTTAAGAAATCATTTTTTGAGCTAAATAGTTCAAAATATCAATTGGGCCTATAAAGGAAAGGAACCTTTAGAGTGGAAGATTTATTTTAGAAATTTTACTTCAAGTAAAATTTTCTGAAAAAATTAATTGTTTCTTATTTTTTAAGGAGAGAATTTTTTTGAAATCTAAGTCAAAATCAAGAACACTTCTAATTTGTCTTGAAATCTCACACCTATATATAGACTTCTCCAATATAGGGGATGACATTATTCACGTCCACTATTCATCACTATTCATTATTCACAAGGGGCAGCTGCTGTAGCTCTCCTTTTAGGTTTATTTTTTTCTTTCTTTTTTTTTTCTTTTCCTTCAAGAATATTTTTTTTCTCTTTTGTTTTCACCATGAGTAGATAGTTTTTTCTGATTTAAGGGAAATTTCATTGATTGTCTTCACTATAAGGTTATATGTTTCATTTAATTTCTTACATTTTTAATTCAAGTATTTGTCGATTCTTGATTTATTAACATGAAGGATTAGTATTGATTAATTTAACAATTTTATTCAATATCAATTTTTCTATTACATCCAATATTTCAGTAATCCGTAATTATCATGAATGAATGGTACGAGTAACAAATAGATTATTTTTATTTATGGGTCGTTTACCAATATTCATTTTAAGCTAAGGAATTGATATAACAAAATTAAAAAATTGTACAATTATTCTGATTATTTGTATTTTGATTTAACTATTTTCACAGAATTTAATACTATTATTATATTGATATGAAACGCTATCGTGCCTAGTTGATTAATAATAAATTTTAATTGGATGTTGGGTTTTGTTAATTAATTTAGGAAAACGCAAGATTTATTACGGTTATCCTAATAAATTTAAAGTTAAATGTTTGAATTATAAAAATAATATTTTTAACCAATAATCAGTGAAACAATCGAATGTGTAAATTTTTGGATCGAAGTTTAGCATATTGAGTTTCTTTTATAATTTTTAGTATTTTCGTATTATTGATTTGTCTCTTAATTTTAGGTTTTTAATTTTTGACTTAAGAATTTATTTCATAAACCCTCCATTTTGTTTTGACAACCACTAAGAAATTAAGTTTATATAGTTTCCGTGGGATTCAATCTGGTACCACTATTGCAACAAATTTGTTGCATTGGAGATTAGTATTAATTTAAGGGACTCGACAAATCCGTCCGGTCATCCAAATTCACTACTACCATCTCTCTCTCTCTCTCTCTCTCTCTCTCTCTCTCTCTCTCTCTCTCTCATGTTCAATTGAAGTAACAACATAACAACAATGGCGAAATCTCAAGCCACAATCGAGTCCCAAATTCTCCTTAGTCGACTCCAAACCCTAACCAAACCTCTCAAGCTCACTCAATTACGAACACTCTCATCTCACCTTCTCTCCCCACATTTCCCAAAACCCAATCATTTCCAACCCCATCAATTCTTCTCATCCGAAAGTGAAATCCAACATCTGTTAGTAGAAGCAAAGAGGGATAGGCAAAGAGAAAAAGATGAACGAAAAAGGCAAGGCCTTGACTTCAAGGACATAGAGGATGAAGAGAATGAAGACCACATGGGTATGACTCCTTTCATTGAGAAGCTCCAGAAGAAGAAAGTCAAGGACATTGATGATCTTGATGTAACAATCTACCTTAAAGAGGGAAAATGTATAGAGAGAGATAAAAAGAGGAAGAGAGAGAAAGAGAGAATTGAGAGATAGAGAGAAAGAGAGAGGATACAAGAGAGATAAAGAGAGTTTTCATTACAACTTCTATTCTATCTTTCATTATATGTATTGGATCACTATTTATACTAATTGTACTAACTAATTTCACTAACTATTTAACCACTATACCTAACTACTAATAACCTAATAATTAACTACTAACTCTTTTTTACTAATCACAATTAACTATTAATCATTATGGCTAACAATTGTTATAATACTTTCCTCTTTTAAAAACATCCTTATCCTCAATGATGAAAAACCAAGAATTGATATTTGAATCCATGGGTCTTAAACCAAGGTTTGCATTTGTATTGAAAAATACAATAATGAATACGAACAATACATGTAGCTTGAGTTGCAATGAAAATAGTGGAAGAAAAATAGAGATGAGGAAACTTGAAAGAGATTTTTCTTGAATTTCTTTTTGATGAAGGATTTTGGCTGATGAAAACCGAAAATTCAATCTTTAAAGTGATTGGCAAGAACCCACCATCAAGAACTTTTTTATTGGACATACAAGACCTTTCTTTTTTTGCCATTTGAAATCTTTCTACCTATAATATTTCTTTACTAGGAGTAAGTAAAATAAGAGATTTAGAAATTGATTCAATATCTTGTTTTTCTATGGATTTTGGTATTGTTTCTTCTGTCACTTTATTTGTTGTAAAAATATCCAATTTCTTTTCATTTTCTTGATCTTTTTCCACCAAAGTTTTGATATTTTCATTGATATCAATCATTTTAAAAAAAAAATATCGAATTTATCATCAACACTTGTCATAAAAGTATCCAATTTTCAATTTTGTTTATCAATTTTTTGATCAATTTCATCCATTTTGGATTAATTTCTTGCCTTTTGAGATATTTTTCCAAAGATTCATATAAAACTTCTTCTTCAATTGCTTTATACCAAATTTCTTGTGTCATTTTTCAATACTTGTCAAGAATTCATAAGTTCTGATACCAATTTGTAACAATCCACCTTAAAGAGAGAAAATGTATAGAGAGAGATAGAAAGAGGAAGAAAGAGAAAGAGAGAATTGAGAGATAGAAAGAAAGACTATAGAGACAAAGAGAGAGGATACAAGAGAGAAAGAGAGATTTCATTACAATTTCTATTCTACCATTCATTATATGTATTAGATTACTATTTATACTAATTGTACTAACTAATTTCACTAACTATCTAACCACAATACCAACTACTAATAATTTAACAAATAACTACTAACTTTTTTTTATTAATCATGACTAACTATTAACCATGGTTAATAATTGTTACACTTGACTAGAGCCAACCGATTCGAACAGTGAAGGTGATGAGGAGTTTGATCCTGAGCTATAAATATTTTGATTAGATTCACTAAAAATATTTTTTATTTAGACTAAAATTAAAAATTCTATTATTATTATTTTGAAATATATATAAATTAAATATTGATAGCAGTAATCAAATTGGTTTCAAAATCTAAACCAAATAAATAGTATTACTCGATTTTGATTTTTAAAGTTTTTATTTTGATTTCCGACTCTAATTCTCGCGTGGGAACCGTACATCCTTTGCCATGCGTGATCTATGAGAAACAGACGAAAAGAAAAAAGGATGGATATGGCTAAGATTTGTTTGTTTATTAGAAATAGAAAATTGTAAAATTTGGGCTTGGACACTCACATTAGGAAATCAACGATTGAGGTCTTTTTCTCACCTCTTTCGTCTCATAATCTCTCTATCTCTCCGGACTTGCTTTCTCCTCTCTCCTCTCTCCTCTCTCCTCTATCTGTCTTTCTCTTTCCAGAAGGGCAAAACCCTAAAAGAGCTGTTAAGACTTTACAACCCCCCAAGTAAGTTACCTTTCTCTTTCTCTCTGCTAATATACCCCTTTCTCTCTCTCCCTCTCTCTCTCTCTGCATAATTAAATTTCCGCCTTCATTTACTTTCATTAGCACTCATAGAACTGATTTGATCCTTCAAACTGTTGAAGATTTCTCCAAACTCGCCGATCTAAAACCCCAGGATAAAAATTTTAATTTTTCTTCGTAAAAATATTCAAATTCGCAGACACAGATCTCGGGTTTTTTTTTTTTTCCAAATTTTAGTTATTTTTCAAAATAAAGCGTGAAATTGGAAAATTTTTTCAGCTTATATATTGATTCGTTCTTTGGGCTGATCTAATGGCCGTGCTTTGTTATTCAAATGCGTTGATTTCATGTAATCTGCAGTTTTTTAGTACTAATAAAAAACGTTCGATTCAGAAGATGATAAACGAAATGAATTTTCATTCATATTTATTGTTGTATGACTATGTATGTAGAGTTTGTGATGGACGATGGCGGTGGGTTGGGCATCAATGAGAATCTGAGAACTTGGGGGCATTATTATGTGGGAGGGTCCATTAAAGGGCATCTGGGTCTGCAGCTCATGCCTGAGCGCGACGCCAAAGCCTTCTTGCCAAGACCTGATCATACGGTCATGGTTGGTCCCAATGGAGGAGCTGCTTATCATCATAATCAAAGAGATACCATGGTCTCTGAACCTACTGTTATTCCAATGGACTATGCTAGGGAGAGTTGGATGCACCAGAGAGATAAATTTCTTAATATGTTACCCGGAAATCCAAACTTTGCTATTCTTCGTGAGCCTTCTGCTGCTCATGCCCCAATTCAGATGATACAGCAACAGCAGCCCGATTCATTAAAGGATGAGAGGGTTGATGGAGTAGAAGAATCGGGTGTTAAAAGGGAACGCGCCCCTTCGAAGAAAAGGGGGGGTAATGCTGTTCCGAAAACCCCAAGACCTAAAAAAGCCAAGAAAGGACCTTCGGTGCCAAGAGAAAATGGCAATTCTATTGTTCAACGAAAAAAGGGGGCAAAGAAGAACGTAGATGTTGTCATAAATGGTATTGAGATGGACTTTTCTGGCATTCCTATACCAGTTTGCTCCTGCACCGGAAATCCTCAGCAGTGTTATCGGTGGGGCTGTGGAGGCTGGCAATCGGCTTGTTGTACGACAAGCATATCAACGTATCCGTTGCCTATGAGTACCAAAAGGCGTGGCTCTAGGATAGCTGGTAGGAAGATGAGTCAGGGCCCGTTCAAGAAGGTGTTGGAGAGACTTGCAGCTGAAGGATATAACTTTGCTAACCCAATTGATTTGAAGAATCACTGGGCAAAACATGGCACTAACAAATTCGTCACTATAAGGTAGAATCTACATTGCGGATACTGTCATTCACACTCCCCTTGCGTTGTTTGTTTTCCTGTATATATGGTCGTGATCTTTTGCTGAGATTTTATCAGATATATAATGGTCCATAAAATTTTTGGAGTCATGATAGATCTTTTCTTATTATCGATATCTGGTAAATTTGTTGTTCTCAGCTTTTGTATGGTTTCTGAGCATCGGGAAGCAAGCAGGATGTGGATGGCTTTTTAAATTTTATGCTTTTCGGGAGATTGTTATGTCTTTATTTAGTGCACTTGGTGGAAACTAAATGTTTTATTCATTGATTCATGCCATGATATTTTCCTGTATCTAACTGCAGATTTTGTCTTAATTAAGATGGATCTGTTATCAAAATTTAATTTATTTGTTTATTTTCATTCTAAGTAGTCTGTTGTTTTTGAAGAAATAAAGATCTTTGAGCTTAGTTTTATACTGAATGACATTTTTTTTCTGTTGTATAACAAGTCAGAAATTAAGGTCTTCTGCTTGATTATATGTTTCTCGTTGCCTCTTATTTTCAATGTCATTGTTTTCATGTTCACTAGGTATAGGAACCTATAAACTTCTATTTAGTCCTTGGAATCATTTATCTGATATAGAACATCTTCCCCTCCCCACCCCCAGACAATCCATCTATGATGCCCATTGGCTGTATACTTGTGTATGGTTATTTGAGGCTCACTTGTATACATCTTTTTCTGATAATTAGAATGCCATGGAATGATAGAAAAGAGTTCAATCGTAAATTAAATAAAAAATTCAGGGGAAGAAAACCAACAGTAGAGCCACCTATATAATATATATATATATATATGTATACATATATATTTAATCAAAATGTGTCATTTCATCAACTTCCATTTGGAAGTGTCCATACTTAATAGTTTGAGCTCAACTCTTGTTCAACTCATGAGGAGCATTCGCTACAAGTCAAGGTTGATCCCAATTTTAGAGCTCATTAATTTAAAGGGTTTAGCTTGAATATCATATTGTTTATCTCATACATATAATTTTTGAAATTTTTGCAAATTACCAGAGCTTGGGTCAAGCTTGCTTTGCATAAACTGAGAGGTTATTCTTGTTGATAGATTGAAACCGGAGAAAGCCTTGACCCCCATTTGCTCTTGTAATTGGCCATCTTTTTTTTAATTGTATGCTTGATAACTTCCCAAGCTTGTTGATTATGGATGTTTGGAGCCTGGATAGAATGATATTGGTAGTGGCACTTGCAATCACATGCACAGTCCTCACAGCAGATGATGACCATACAAGCACGGGTATAACCAACTGCAACTGAAGTTGGTGCTATTCAACAAAGCTGAATAGATTATTTGTCGAAATCAGGCACATTTCCACACATGAAGCATGCCTTCACCGGATCCATGAGAAACAGTTCTTAGCTGAGATGAAACTAGAGAAATGGTCCATATGCTTTATTTTTCTGAGTGGCTCTTGGAGATGGTTTTTAAGAGTGGAATGGTGGTCAATAATGGAAGAAAAACTAATTAGGATGACTTTAGTGGTGGATAAAGCTAGTGTGTCTACTCAGAATTTAAGGTTATTTACCAGATGATCCATGAAGGTGAGAAGGGGATTATTTGCTGCAAGGATAGTTATGATGAAGGTTATGCTTTGATTCCAAAGTGGTGCAAGAACTAACAGAAAGGGAGAGGAGGACATAGAGAGGAAAGGAAGTAAGGGTGAACAGATTGATGGTAGTTAGGCTTGGGAGAACATCATGAATTTCGAAATGGAGAACCAAATAACAAGATATCCCAAGAAACTATTCAATTCAACTAGGATTTGCTTGTGCATACACAATCTGTGTGCTGAAAAGAGAGAGTTTAGGAGATTAAAGATGAGAATAGGAGGTTAATTAAAACTATAGATTCTTATTCTAGACACAGATATTTGTTTACCATTCTCATCCATTATAAATTTGGGTGGAAAAAATAACAAGCACTTCTGAGGGCATTATGTCACTTTTAAATTACTCTAGGGTCCGATTCTCTAAATAATAGTGGGAGATAATCATTTTCTAAATAACAATTGGAGATAATCATTTCATTAGCAATATTATTACCTATAATTAATCCTAGGTGTAGATATTTTAGCAAGTTTTCAAGTTTGAAACAATGAGAGTAGAAATCAAATTGTTTTGAAACTATTCTATACTCCAATAAATAGAAATCCCAATTTTTCTTTTCTTTTGATGCATCAATGGGGGAGGACCTGTTGTGCCATAAGAGGATTAATGAACCATCTCCCACCTAAACTAACACTGGCTTTTCAATGCTTGCTGGTTTCTTTCCAAGTCCACTTATTTTCTCTTCAGTCAATGCCTTGACCCAGCCAACCTCTCTTCCACAAAAACACACCATATATCTCTATTGGCTTGCGCCCAGTGAAGTTCCACTGAAAGTAAGTTAATCATGCGGCATCCTAACTTAGTTGGATTTTTACTAAATCCCATCTTACCTATCTCAACTTATGGTTGCTGCTTCTTCTTTATTTCTCTGTGGCTCCTTGTGCATGCAAGTAATCTGTGCTTATGCACTAGCCCAATAGTTGGTGTCTGAATGGAAGAAAATTTATGAGTTTATAGAGAAAGATGCCCAATTTAAATAGAAGGGAAGGGTCCGCCCTTTTGATTTCAAAGTGGAAGGACATGTTTGAAGTTAAAGAAGATTGAGGAGAATAAAGAAAGTAATGTTTGTAGTGTCATGAGTGCTAGAAGAATCAATTCGAGAAGGTCACTGCCTCCCTGCCTTGGTTGCATAGTATACAGGAACGGTAGGTATGATAGACAGGAACGATAGGTATGGTATACTCGCTTTCTTGAGATTATTCATGAAGTTTGCAACTACCATGTGGCGTGTTTTCAAAGATTGTATAGTAGTTATTCTATTCATTTTGTTACCGGTTACCTAGATGATTTATTTTTGGTTCATTCTCATGTTATACGTATGACATACTTCTAGTCTCATTTTGTAAATTGAAATTTATAGTCCTAGTCAGGAGAAGTGAGACCTTAAATATAGGAGGTTTAATGAAACGTTGGGATATAGGTTATTGAAAATTTAGATGCAAGTTATCCGTAAAAAGATAAGTGTCAAGACTTTAGTTGAGAAAATAACTTTAGATAAGAATGACTGAAATATGAGAATCTGAACCAATTGAAGAATTATTATCATTATTGTTATTGTTATTGTTATTGTTATTGTTATTGTTATTGTTTTTTTCTATAAACAGTTTATTTTTATTTCTTTTTTTCATTATTTTTATTTTTTTTATTTTATTTATTTATTTTTACTTTCATACTTTAATTTTATGTTATTCATTTTCCCCCCTTTTTCCTCTCTCCTATTATTAGTCTTTCAAACAGACGACTCCAAAATTTAAGATTATGGTTTAGCTTGTTCTTGTTATATGATTATAAATTGAAGCCCCTATGGGGTCACTAGTTCATAAATTTGAAGGCTTTTTCTGATTGTTTTGTATTCTACATTTGCTACTGCCTCAAACATACCATTGTATCCACACGTCATTATGGTAGATGTGATTGTGTTTTTTAAACTAGATGATTCACCAAAGCCAGATATATTACCATGAATTTTGATCTATTTTCAAATACTTTCCTAGACTTCAATTACATTCAGTTACTTAAAAAGTTTGTAAATAGGTTTCAGTGTGGCCTATAATTGGGGGATGTCAAACATATCTATCATTCCCTCAATGGTCTACAAGGAATTCATATTTGGCCTCCAATTTGTGGATGCAACTCCCACTTTTCCACTTTTTTCTCCCTCCAGCTGAATTTTACATCATTTTTTTGGTTAACTCGTTTAGGTTTGAATTTCACTGTAGTCGGGCATTTCATCAAATATGACTTTTCAACCTGAATTTTTATAGGAATTCCATATTTTATCTCCAGATGGATCCTGCCTTCATCTGTTCTCTCTCTCTCTCTCTCTCTCTCTCTCTCTCTCTCATGTGTTCTTTTTTAGTAGAAAAGGCAGGAAGTGAAAGACACATTGAGGTGCCTTGCACATGGCAAGACGAAATTTTTTAGGCTTTTGTGTATGGTTGAAAATGATTTCCTATGCTTTTGATCATCTTTTTCTTTTTCAAGTGCTTTCTCTTCCTACTAATGTCAGACTGTTTGATGAATTTTTTTCTCAAGTCCACCTAGATTTAAGCCTATATTATCTATCAGCCTTTAGCTTATTGCTTTTCCTCTTCCCCGTCCTTCCTTCTCTATCGCCCTTAAATTATGATGCCATGAACATCAATGCTTTCTCCATTGTTGATTTTTTTTGGGGGGGGGGGGGGGGGTGGGTTGCAATACAATTTGTCCTCTTTGCATGTTTTCTTTGTTTACAAATTTTGGTATTTAATATGATCTTCTATGTCAGTTTTGTTTTCTTAGTAATCTTCTTGGGTTTAATACATCCGAGTAAAATGTGAGCATTAGGTTTTAGGTGCTTGATTTGTTTCATAGCATATTCTCTCTGGTGTCTGAGTAGATAATATAAATAGGCCTATGGAATGAGATGTTGGTTTTCACTTTAGCGGTTCCTCCTCCATCAACCCACCTTATCACCCCCCATGCGCATGCTGCAGGGCCGAATATCCCAATTAAGCCAATTGCTATGACAGCTTCAATATGGGACATAGATGAGATGAAAGTTATGTATGAGGATTGCACATGAGAAAAAGTGTGAGCTTGGACATGATGGCTAGGGTTGAGGACCACCTTGGACTTTTGAGAAATGGTACTAATGAAATTTGATTATTACAACAATGGCAACAAACTGAGCTTTACTTCCAAATTTTGGGATCGGCCATTTGACACCAATATAGGAGAAAGGGGGGGGGGGGGAAATTGTGTTCAAGCTCTTAATTGTGGCAAGCTTGTAGTGTCATGCAAGCAAGAGATAATCCATAATCTATATCTTGGCATATCCAAAGATCTGACTCAAATTTCTCTAGAATGTAGCTCACCATTTTAAATGTCACTACTATGTGCAAAGGCAGTCTTGTGCAGTTCCTTAGAAGTCCGGTCTCCCATCTGAAAAAGTAAGTGTACGGTATAATTCTCTTTGTTGGCACTTTCATGTAGGGATTTTGACTTGGATTTCTACTGACCATGAGTAAAATCTTGATCCTGTAATGTCTCTCTGCATGCCATGTAGATGATGAAGACCTTTTTTTTTTGTTTTTACCGACCGATCATACTTTTTTTTTGTTTTTATCAACCGGTATCTTAATTACCCAATTAATCTAATTTGAGTACTATGGGAGCCCATTTGGGGTTGGCTCTCTCAATGTCTGCTTTTCTATTTCCAAAATTCGAACAAAAGATCTTGGTTAAGGGAGTTTAGTGTCCTTACCGTTACATTCACAAGACTGGTTGATGAAGTCATACTTATCTAAAGCTAGCAGAGGCCCTTTAAGGTCCTTGCTTGGTATGATAAAATTGACTACTGAAAAGTCCTTCCTCATATTAAGATGCATTACTCGAGGCAACCTGTTTCGTGAAGTTGAAATATCCTGTTTGAGTTTGATGATTTTCTTTCCGCTTAGGCCCGCAAATAATGCCGTCAAACTATGATACCATGCCCTGACAAATTGCAAGAATAGAATAAGGAAATGAGTGCTGCAAGCTTGTTGCAGCGAAGACTGTCTGGCATATGATGGTTTTTTTTTTTTTTTTTTCAGATTTAACATGCGATGTATCATGTGCTTGTAATGATGTGATGGAAAGCCTGTTCCTTTAATGAAGCTTTGTGGGTGTGTGTGGCTGTGGCATTGTGTAGTTATGTTAACCCATGAACCGTTTGGTCGAAAGTTCAAGATATTGTACTAGGGTATACATTGAACATGTTCATCAGCTCTTTAACAGAGATATTATTTTATTATTATTATTTTTTTGGTTCACATTATTGGTATTCAGAGTTATTCTGACTAATCTGATTTGAGTATTTTCGAGAGTCTTATTTAGGAAATGGTTCTCCTAGCGTAGTATTTTTTATTTTCAAATTTCGAAACCGAAATTTGATTAAAAATTTTAACATATTATTTTGTTAAGCAGACTAATTATTGGTACCGACATATTATTGTAGTGAAGTGCAACTTGTTATTGTCCGCAAGAATTGTCAACATTGATCCTCATACCGATGATTTCAATTTTATGAAAAACTAAAAAATAAAACAAAGTCCAGCTAGAAGTTATGGTTGAGGTGATATATGGGCGAAATCCCTTCTATTGCCCAGATTCATGCATCGTTTCGGATGGGGTTCGTCTATATTTTCTTTTAGGTTTAATTTTAGGGACTTTTGTGTAAATTGGATTTCTATTTTGTTCATTTATTGTGGAGATTTGTTACAATGGTGTCATGAATTTTAGTGTATAATGCCCATTTATGAAGTCCTCCGTGTAGCCCCCTGCATTTGGGATCTTAGTATTGTTTGCATATGACTCCTATACATTTTTTCTTTTTTCAATGGAAGACCCCTAGTTCTGAGACTGCAAATGAGGGTAATAACATGGGAATAACCCAAGTTGTGTTTAGTTAGACGACTTGTATACAAAGTGTTATTACCATGAGTTAGAAACTAATTTATTACCATGAGTCTGAAGCAGGGAAATGGCACAAATCGCTATGGAGGATTAAGCATCATTCAAAGCCAAATTGCTGAAGCATGATTTTAGTAACTTGTCTCGATCATTCATTCGTAGGATCTTTTTTGTATAACACTCTTATCGTGTGAGATCCAAAATATATAATTGCATACAAAATTTCAGAACTCCCTTTTTTTTTTTTAATATTTGGTATATTAGTTAACATAATTAACAAAACTGACACTCTTTGATTAGTTCACTAAATTAAAAGTAAAAAGAGCCGATTTAACACTAAATTAAAATTATATATTAAAAAGATGACTAAAGGGTAAATTCATCCTCACAAAGAATCTCAACTCTCACGGGGTTTCTATGGCCAAGTTTGGCTTAAATTATCAAATATTAAAATATTCTTTTGGACAAAATCACCTGATAACAATATGAGAAATGAGAAATGAAAACAAAAAATGGTTATAAAATGATACAAAAAAAATATATAGAAAACAAAATTTTGTAAAAATATAGAAAAAGAAAACATGACAAACGCATAAATATAAAAAATATTAAGATTTTTATGTAAAAATTAATTATTTTATAAAAATAATAAAATAATTTTATTTTATAATAAAAATTTAAAATGATAAAAGTATATAATTTTTAATTACAAATCAAACAATATAAAAAAATTATAATTAAATATGAAAAAAATAATATACATATTAATTAATTTATTGTTTTGAAATACGAAAAATATTAATATTAAAAAATTTTTATACATTATGAATACACATATACCAAAAAAATAACTTATCGAACAAGGAGAGATGACTCTTATTTTCATTTATTTCTTTTCTCGTGTATTGGGCAATTAAAAGTGCTATTGTCGTTCCCATGCACACATAACAAAGGAAAAAAAGCTGAGTTGTGTGCTTGGAAAAATGAGAACATCTTTTTATGTGGTTTACTTTATTTGGAAGTACCAGGCCAACCGTACAAAATTCATTGATGAAGACAGCCAACACAAACAAAGGCAATTAAGATTTATTTATTAAATGTAATAGCCCCCGAAATTTGAAAAAGATAAATAGATAGAGAGAGAGAGAGAGAGAGAGAGAGAGAGAGAGAGAGAGAGAGAGAGGATGAGAATTACTAAAAAGGATAGATACGGTTAAGATTTGTTAGCAATAGCATATAAAAAATAGAAAAATTGTAAAATTTGAGCTTAGGCAATCATAGTAGAAAATCAATATATCAGGTCTGTCTATCTCCTCTTCCGTCACACAATCACTCTCTCTCGCTCCGCAATTTCTACCTCTCCTCTCTCCTCTCTCCTCTCTCCTCTCTCCTCTCTCTGTCTCTCTGTCTCTCTCTCTCCAGAAGGGCAAAACCCTAAAAGGGCTGTTAAGATTTTACAACCTCCCAAGTAAGTTACCTCTCTCTCTCTCTCTCTCCCTCTACCCTAATATATCCTTTTCTTTCTTTCTCTCTCTATATCTATACATAATTAGATTTCCGCCCCCCATTTACTTTCATTAGCACCCATTGAACTGATTTGAGCCTTCAAACTGTTGAAGATTTCTCCAAACTCACAGATCTACACCCCCAGGATAAAAATTTTTAATTTTCTTTGCAAAAATATTAAAATTCGCAGACATAGATCTAGGGTTTTTTTCCAACGTTTTAATTATTTTTCAAATTAAAGCGTGAAATTGGAAACTTTTTCTGGGTTTTTATTGTTGTGTTCTTTGGGATGATCTAATGGCCGTGCTTTGTTATTCAAATGCGTTGATTTCATCTAATCTGCAGTTTTCTATTACTACTAAAAAAGGGTCGATTCACAAGACGATAAACGATATGGATTTTCATTCAGATTTATTGTTGTATGACTATGTATGTAGAGTTTGTGATGGACGATGGTGGTGGGTTGGGCCTGAATCAGAATCTGAGAACTTGGGGGCATTATTATGTGGGAGGGTCCATTAAAGGGCATCTGGGTCTGCAGCTCATGCCTGAGCGCGACACCAAAGCCTTCTTGCCAAGACCTGATCATACTGTCATGGTTGGTCCCAATGGAGGAACTGCTTATCATCATAATCACAGGGATACGATGGTCTCTGAACCTACTGTTGTTCCAATGGACTACGTTAGGGACAGTTGGATGCACCAGAGAGATAAATTTCTCAATATGTTACCTGGAAATCCAAACTTTGCTATTCTTCATGAGCCCTCTGCTGCTCATGCTCCAATTCATATGGTACAGCAACAGCAACAGCAGCAGCAGCAGCAGCAACAGCAACAGCAGCAGCAGCAGCAACCGCAACAGCGACACCAACCCGATTCGTTGAAGGATGAGAGGGTTGCTGGAGTAGAAGAATCAGGTGTGAAAAGGGAACGCGCTCCTTCAAAGAAAAGGGAGGCTAATGCTGTTCCGAAAACCCCAAAACCTAAAAGAGCTAAGAAAGGACCTTCAGTGCCAAGAGAAAAGGGCAATTCTATGGTTCAGCGAACAAAGGCGGCAGCGAAGAAGAACGTAGATGTCGTCATAAATGGTATTGAGATGGACATTTCTGGGATTCCAATACCGGTTTGCTCCTGCACTGGAAATCATCAACAGTGTTATCGGTGGGGCTCTGGAGGCTGGCAATCGGCCTGTTGTACGACAAGCATATCAACGTATCCATTGCCTATGAGCACCAAAAGGCGTGGTTCTAGGATAGCTGGTAGGAAGATGAGTCAGGGTGCATTCAAGAAGGTGTTGGAGAGACTTGCAGCTGAAGGCTATAACTTTGCTAACCCAATTGACTTGAAGAATCACTGGGCAAAACATGGCACTAACAAGTTCGTCACTATAAGGTAGAATCTACATTGCGGATACTGTGATTCACACTCCCCTTGCCTTGCTTGTTTTTCCTGTATATATGTTGGTGATCTTTTGCTGAGATTTATCGGATATTTAATGGTCCATAAAATTTTCAGAATCATGATAGATTGTTTCTGAATATCAATATCTGGTAAATTTGTTGTTTACTTACTCTCAGCCATTTTATGGTTTCTAAGTATCGGGAAACAAGCAGGATGCAGGATGGCTTTTTTAAATTATATGCTTTTGGGGAGATTTTTATGTCTTTATTTAGTGCTATTTGCGGAAATTAATGTTTTTCTTCAATTTTTGTTTCCTGATTCAGGTCATGATATTTTCCTGTATTTAACTGCAGATTTTGTCTTAATTAAGACAGATCTGATATCAAAATATAATTTGTTTGTTTATTTTCGTTCTAAGTAGTCTGTTGTTTTTGAATTAATAAAGATCGTTTAGCTTAGTTTAATACTGAATGACATTTTTCTATTTTTCTGTTGAATAACAACTCAGAAATTAAGGACTTCAGCTTGAGGATATGTTTCTCGTTGCCTCTTATATTCAGTGTCATTGTTTTGTATACGCACCTCTAAACTTTTATTTTGTCTGGGGAATGATTTATCTGATACAGAACACCTTCCTTGTCACCCAGACAGGCCATCTATATGCCCATCGGTACTATACTCCTTGTGTATGGTTATTTGAGACTCACTTGCGTACATCGTTTTTTCTAATGAATTAAAGTGCCATGTCATGATAAAAAAGAATTCAATTGTAAATTAAATAAAATTTAATTGGAAGAAAAGCAACCGTGGAGCCACCTATAATATATATATATATATATATATATATATATCTGTTAATCAGAAAGTGTCATGTCATCAACTCCTTTTTGGAAGTGTCCATACTTAGTGGTTTGAGCTTGGGTCAAGTTTGATTTGCATAAACTATGAGAGGTTATTCTTGTTGATAGATTGAAACTGGAGAAAGCCTTGGCCCCCATTTGTTCTCATAATTGGCCATCTTTTTTTAATTGTATGCTTTATAACTTCCCAAGCTTGTTGATTATGGATGTTTGGAGCCTGGCTAGAATGATATTGGTAGTGGCACTTGCAAGCACATGCACAGTCCTCACAGCAGATGATGGCCAGACAAACATGGGTATAACCAACTGTAACTGAAGTTGGTGCTATTCAACAAAGCTGAATAGATTATTTGTTGAAATCAGGCATTTTTCCACATACGAAGCATGCCTTCGCTGTATCCATGAGAAATAGGTCTTTAGCTGAGATGAAACTATGTGCTTTATTTTTCTGAGTGGCTATTGGAGATGGTTTTTAAGAGTGGAATGGTGGTCAATAATGGAAGAAAGACTAATTAGGATCAATTTAGTGGTGGATAAAGCTAGTCTGTCCACGGAATTTAAGGTTATTTACCAGATGATCCATGAGGGGGAGAAGGGGATTATTTGCTGCAAGATAGTTGTGATGATGGTTATGCTTGGATACCAAAATGGTGTAAGAACTAACAGGAGGAAGAGGAGGATATAGCGAGGAAAGTAGTAATAGTGAACCAATTGATGTTTGTTAGGCTTGGGAGAACATGAATTTCGAGATGGAGAACCAAGTAACAAGATATTGCAAGAAACTATGCAATTCAACCAGGATTTGCTTGTGCATACACAATGTGGGTGCTGTAAAGAGAGATTCGGAGATTAAAGATGAGGATAGGAGGTTTATCTAAAAGTGTAGATTCTTATTCTATATATAGATATTTGTTTACCATTCATATCCATTATAAATTTGGTGGGTTGATTTGCTAGTAGCTCAAACATACTATTGTGTTTTTAAAATTAGATGATTTCCCAAAGCCTCAAATTTCCTCACCTATTTTCAAATTCTTTCCCAGACTTCAATAACAGTCACAAAAAATTTTGAGGTAAATTACACTTTTCTCCCTTGTGGTTTGACCAAAACCACATATTTCCCTTGTGATAAAAGGATATCTACTTATTTCTTGTGGTTTTAAAAAACAGAATTATATAACGAAGATACATAAAATGTCCAATATATCCCTCTCACACTTTCTCTCTCCTTTTACATTTATCTTCAATCTCTGGTACAGCCAGAAGAAACCCAGAAAACCCATTCTTTCCCCTATTCGCATTCTTGTTCCAAAAAAAAAAAAAAAAAAAAAAAAAACCTACTTTCTCTCTCTCTTCCCCTCGTCTTCCCAAAAAAAAAAAACCCACTCTCTCTCTTCCCCTCGTCTCACCAAAAAAAAAATCCAGATATTCCAGGAAAAAAAAAATAGAAAACCCATTCTTTCCCATTCACATTCATGTTCCAAAAAACCGAGAAAAAAAAAAAAAAAAAACCCACACACTTGCGCGCGCGCTCTCTTTCTCTCTCTTTCCCTCATCTTCCATAAAACCCCATAAAAAAACAATTGCTATGACAGCTTGAATATGGGACAAAGATGAGATGAAAGTTATGTTTGAGGATTGCGCATGTGGAAGAGTGTGAATTTGGACAGGATGGCTAGGGTGGACCACCTTGGACTGTTGAGAAATGGTACTAATGAAATTTGAATATTATTCCACAAAAATAATAGCTGGAACTAGAATTTACACGGGATGAAAAGTAAATGGTGGCGAAAATTGTGTTGGAGTTCATATTTGTGGCAAGCTTGTGGGGTCATGCAAGTAAGAGATAATCCATAATCAATATCTTAGCATATCCAAATATCTGACTCAAATTTCTCTAGATTGTTCCTAACCATTTTAAATTGCACTATTATGTGCAAAGGCAGTCGTGTGGTTCCTTAGAAGTCCAGTCTCTCATCTGAAAAATTAAGTGCATGGTATATTCATTCTCTTTGTTGCCACTCACATGTAGGTATTTTGACCTGGATTTCTGCTGACAATAAGAGTAAAATCTTGATCCTGTTATATTTCTTTGCATGCCATGTAGATGTAGTCATGCTTCTCCAACGCTATCAGAGGCCCTTGCTCAGGATGATACAATTGACTGCCGAAAAGACCTTCCTCGTATTAAGATGCATCACAAGAGGCAACCTGTCTTCTGATGTGTCCGTCTATTAGTGACATAATTAAATATCCTGTTTGAATTTTTGGATTTTCTTTCCCCTTCGGCCCACAAATAATATGTCAAACTATGAGACCATGCCCTGGCAAATTGCAAAATAGCATAACCTTCCATCATTAGGTTCCTCACGTTGAAATTGAATGAATTAAGGAAATGAGTGCTGCAATCTTGTTTTACAACACTTACCCTTTCCTATTTTCAAAATATTTTTTATTTCCATGACACTCTAAATTAATTAATATTTATATAAATTATTTACAACAGTTACATTTTCCCATTTTCCATAACATTTTTTTTATATTTATATTTCCTTTCTATATTTAATAAATTATTTACTTATTTATTTATGATTATAATTTTTATATTATTTTTTTATTAATAATTACATATTTAATCATATTAATTTTTTATTATAAAATATGAGTATTTTTATTTTCATAAAATAATTAATATTTATATAAAAATATTTATATTTACATATTTTTTTATATATTTTTTATATTTTTATAAAATGTTTTTATTTTTAATTTTTTTTTCTGTTTACGGTGAGACTTCTGAGACTATTACAAGAAAGAAGAGACGATGGATACCACTTGAATCTCATTGACTATTATAAAATGTTTTTATATATCCTTTTGTAGCCGTGTTTTCGTTTCTGTTTTTCTACAACCCAGGTGTCTGGCATCATCATGTGATGGGGGGCGGGGGGGTTTCAGATTCATCATGTGATGATCATATTGCTCGTTGTAGTGATGTGATGGAAAGCCTGTTACTTTTTCTGAAGATTTGTGGGTGTATGTGGTTATTGCATTGGAGCAATGTACCAAAATGATCATTTTCTTTAAAATAATTTTTAAAAAAATTTAAGGGGAAAAAATTTCTCCAAATAATCCGTATTTGTCGCGGGTTGAACCCGCGACCATATTTGTCGAAGGTTCAACCCGCGACAAAGCCACGTGTTGGCTGGGGAGGGTTTCCGCGTCTTAGAAACGTGGAAATGGCCCTTTCCGCGTTTTCCAAACACGGAAATGGTATTCCGCGTTTTCAAAACGCGGAAACACTATTCCGCGTTTTGCAAACGCGGAAATGCCTCCCCCTAAAAAACGCACGCCATTCCCCCAACCCCATTCCCTCCCAAAAACGCACGTCATTCCCTCCAAAAAACGCACGTCATTCCCCCCTCCAAATTGTTTTAATCTCCCAATTGTTTTACCCCTAATTATTTTAATCCCCCAATTCTTTTAATTCGATTTTTATAATTATATTTAATTTCGATTTTTGTAATTATATCTAATTTAGACGATCCAAAATTATGTATTATAATAATTAAAAGAAATCAGGCTAGTTTGCCTTTATAATTTTATGAAAAATTACAAAATTAAAAAATAATTCTAAGAATTTTTAAAAATTAGAAAACAGTGACAAAAAATTCTCATAATTGAAAAAAATTGTAACATTACAAAATATTAGTATTAGTATCTAAAAATTATATGTTAAGATTCATTATATTTTAATATATTATTTTTCATTTTTGATTAATTTAATATAAAAATAATATCATATTGTATAAATAATTAATATCAATAGAGTTTTAAAATAGAGAATGAATATATAACGAATTTATTTTGATTTTCAAAATAATTGTAACATAAACCGCTAACCATTAGTTATATTAAAATTATTTAAATTATAAATAAATATATAAAATAATTAAAATTACAGACAAAAATAAATATTAGAATTTTTAGAGAAGTCAACTAATAATAATTTATTATTTTGTCATCTATCTATATATATATTTTTTTGCATGCTATCCCTTATAACACTCGTAATGGTGGTTTGATAAATTAAAATAATTAAATGTATATCCACCAGACCCGTCCGCGAGTCAACGGTTAACCAGCGGTGTAATGGGCCGGACGCACGATATTATCGATATATGTGTATTATCTAAAAAGTTAAAGTAAAATAATAATTTGAAAAAAAAAACTAATTTCTTATAAATAAAACAAAAAGGAGAAACGATACAAATAAAATCCGAGAAATGAACATATATAAATGAATCGAATAATATATAACTAACGTTGTCGTCGCCTTCTTGTATCATAACGTCTAACATCTAAATCTGTCCTGATATATGTAGTGTCATCTTGGGACGATAAACCCATATCATGTAATTGTGTGATCTGTGAGGGTCTTACGTCACTAAAACGAGGAGGAGAAACATGGTACATCGTGTGTGCATCATTTCTCTGAAACTGTGTCTGTCCCTCAACTATACGAATGCCCCTCTGTGGAGCGTCAGGAGTAGAGAAATGAGGGAACTCAAACACTGGTGTGTAGAAAGAAGAGGAGTCCTCAAATGTATTCGAAGGTCCTGCAACGTTCTCTGGATGCTGAGATGGAAATGGTGACGCATCATGAGTAGATGCCCTCGGACGTTGTCGCGCTCGGCTCCGTCGAGGTCGATGCTCCTCGTCACCTCTCTCAGCACGACCTCTAGGATGTCTAGGTCTCAGGAGATATGCCATGTCATCATTCAAAGCTGACATGGCTGTATCCGCTATTCCACGGATATGAACATCCTCAGAGTCTTCTCGAATCTGATGTAGTGAATCACGCTATAAAGATCTCGATACACGTTAGTTAAAAAATAAATAATGAAATTAAAATAAAAATAAAAAAAAATTTAAATTACACACTTACCACATATCCCAAACAAGCGTCATGCCGACTAATAAATATACGAGAGATGGTGCGGTACCATGCGGTGTAAGAATTATGGACAGTGGGTCCAACTGACATGTCAATAGGGACTACATAATCCCGTCGGTGATTCCAAATCTCGATGTAACGGGCATGCTCGACTGACCAATCTATCTCCTGTGAATCACGCAAGCTAATCTCGTACAATCGATCTTCAGTATCGCAGTGATCCGGAATGACCTGAATTCCTCCATACTGACGGATCACTCGATCTGGAAAGTACCACTCTACAATAGAGAAACAGATAAGCGGTACCCGAGCCAGCCAAATATCCCTACCCTCATGACAATAATCGGGGAGGGAAGATAACACGTCCTCAGTGTAAGGCTGCCACACGATATCATCGCTCGTCAATCTATCTAATGCCTCCCTATACACTGTCACGACGTGTGTAGAAAGGGAAGTGACATCAAATTCCGTCCTCCACCGCAAAGCCAATGGGCCATCCCCCTCGACATATATAGATCGCTTAATAGGAGCAATACATGGAAATCTCTCCCATGCCCAAATCTGTAAAAGAATCAGAGCCCCACAAATCTCATGCGAATCTGCGTGCGATGCTATACAAAGCTGTCTGTACAAGTAAGCTAAGCACGCAGAACCCCAACTACGACGACTAGAGTAATCTAAATCCTCTAATACTAATAAATACTGTAAATATACATAATAACCACTCTTATCAGAAAATAAAACACCCCCTATCAATAGTAATATATACCCCCGTGTCCATCGCAAAATATAATCATAATCTGCATCGTGGGGCAAGTGACCTATGAAATCTGACAACCATGGCATACTCAATGAATGATCCTTAAAAGCCGAGCGAGGAGGGATAACACATAATAATCTCTGACACAGCCCAATCCACGAGAAACCCGTTGTCCTAGCGACAACGGGTATCCCATCTAAAGGTAAACCTAAAATAACTTCTACATCTTGTAACGTAACTGTAAACTCACCGTGGCGCATATGAAATGTGTGTGTCTCCTGCCTCTATCTCTCCACTAGAGCCGTGATGAGATGCCAATCCAACTGTATAAAACGAAGTCGAGCGACCCCCAAAAAGCCCGACGTCTGTAGCAGAGGAACTACTCTATCGTCAATATGGTCATACCCAAAACGTCGTAATACTGCCTCACGTCTACGGCAGACAATCCAATCAGTATCATCTCCCTCCCAAACTCTAGTAGAGCGGTGTCTTTGCTGCAAGCGTAGAAGGCTCGGATCAGTAGATCCGGGATCCATCTGAAATGTTAAAAAAATATAATAATTAGCATAAATATATAAATGTACAAATAAAATTAATAATATATAACCACATTATTCAATGCACAAAAAGAAAATCTGATATTCACACAAATATGTTATATATTGCATAATAAAAAAATACAACAACATGTTTAAATTTTCAAAATATAGTATACATTAAGAAGTACAATAATTAGAAAATCATACAAATACAAGAAAATCTCATTAATTTGTTGTTGGACAATGTCTTCGATCGTGACCCTCTCGACCACAAAGTCCGCACCTCATTCGTCTCGGATATCTCTTCCTATTATGACTCTCAGCACTACAACTACCGCATGATGTCCGTGTCGATGATTCTCGAAGATCCATCTCATTGTGATATCGAGATGATTTAGGTCTTCCTTTCTGACGTCTCAGGGATATATCGGGAATTATTGTAGGGTAGGAATCATTAGGCCATGCCGAGTGATCTCCAATGGGGAAAAAATTGCGCTCATAAACCTCAAGTTGATGTTCCCATGTATACCATTTTCCGACGATCATATGCACATCAATCATCGTCCGTGTTAATGCAGCAATTGCATGAGAGCAAGAAATTTTATAAGTTTGTCATTTCCGCATGTGCAATGCTCTTCCCGTACATTAACAATGTGTTTATTGCCTCCCTTGTACCCATACCGTGTCTGTCTATTCCCAGTTTTGACCTCGAATATCCCATGCTCCCTACTGAAAGAAACGACGGTATGAAGGTTAGCCGTATTCATCCATCTCCCTAACATGGCGAACGCATATTTAGTGTACCGCTCTCCTCTTCCAATTCTCGCATTCGCCTCTCCCAAACGAGTCTGAAAATAGTTAACGGAATTATAAAAAGTTTTAAGTACCAAAGAAGAAACCGGCAGATTTCTTGCCCCCTTTAACACGGCATTAAAACTTTCACTAATATTTGTGGTCATATATCCAAAACGAACACCACCATCACGAGAAAGAGTCCATTGTTCAAGAGGAATAGTTGCAAAATAATCAGGAGCGTCTTCTTTAATCTCCTTCATCTTCGCCATATATAAATCAAATTTCCTCCGCTGTGGTTGCAACGCGGCAATCGTAGCAACTCTTTTACAAGCTTGACTTTTGTGGTGCGTGTTGAAGTTACTAGCGACATGTCGAATACAAAATCGCCACACAGCATTGGGAGGTGACCACCCGAACTCTGGACGTACAACTGTTGCCCTTATCCCTTCATGTCGATATGAAATTAAACAAATGGGACCTTCCCTATCTCGAACAACTGACTCTCGCACACATCGCAAAAACCATGACCAAGAAGCGAGTGACTCTCCATCTTCCAATCCGAATGCCAACGGGACAATATGATTCGCTCCATCCATACTGCATGCAATCAACAATTTGTGATTATATTTCCCATAAAGGTGAGTCCCATCTATACTTATCAATGGTCTACAACTCCTAAAAGCCAAGATACTAGGACCGAATGCCCAAAATAAAGCCTCAAAAACCTGTTCCCCTCTGGCATTAGGTGGACCCAACTTCCAATTTACCTGTGTCCTCGGATTTTTTTCCACTATTGCATTTAACAACTGAGGTAGTTGTTTGTAAGATTCATCCCAATCCCCGTAAACCATCTCTATAGCTCTTCTCTTTGCTGCCCAAACCCTTCTACGAGAAACTGCATATGTCGTTCTCTCGGTCATAACAGTTCGAAGAAAAGAAACTTTCACGCTGGGATCTTCCCTCACATAATTAAGCAAATGCCTAGCCATCAAATTTGAATCCAAGTACCTATGATCCTGCGTCAACCCAGCATTCACACATGTGTGGGGTCCCTCGACCTTTGTAATCACAAATGCACCAAGTAACCGTGTTTTACAAGCATGCAACCTCCATCTACAACATTCTTCCCTTTGCATACAAATTGCTGTCCAAAGTTCAGGGGTTGATTTACCAACCCGAAATTGATAGTGGTGTTCAACATGATGCATTTTAACAGCATGAATAAGCTGCTCTTTTGACTCAAATCTCATACCCTTTTTCAATTCGTCGCTGAAACTCCAACTATCAGATGTCAATCTGTGTTCTTCCTCGAATCTCACATAACCATCACCACCCGGTGCGATCGTCATGAATGATATGGATTCCTCTACTCCACCGCCCCCATATCTCCTACCACCACCAATGTTTATAGACACTGACGAAGGCCCGACCATTAACTGGTTTGCACCACTGCCACCACTCCCATCGCCAATTTCATCATCTTCCTCTTCATCTTTATTATATTCTTCTGCCTCTTCTTCCGTCATTTCCTCCTCATCAACATCATTATCTACGTCTGCAAAAGCAACATCCACTCGAGATTCGATATGCGGATAATCTTCCATGTAATCACAATCTTGTACTATAGAATCTCTACCATCAATGATTTTATGTACAACTCAATAGTCCCACCCACTCCCCTAGTTATCGCAAATTCCATCAAATTCAAAATATCGTCGTCATCACTTATCGGAACCAATTCAAACCGTACATTACCAGCTCCCATATACGACATGGGAAACCGATGAAAAATCTCTACATGTTGTCTCAACAGATTTATTCGAACACCCTTGCATACTACTTTCAGCAACTCAGTAAAATTACAATTTCTCCGTACCCTAATCAACTTTGTTGGACCACGGTCATAACGGACTCCATCGTCTCGCGTCACAATTTCACCATTGTTATAACATAACAGACTTACCATATCCGTCATTATTCTATAAATATAAAAAAAAATAAATTATACATTTTATAAATATTAAACAAACATACAAAAAAATTCAACAATTTAAAATTAAATCAATTAATAAAACAATAAATACTATATTTATTAAAACAATAAATATATTCATTTATTTTAAAATTTAAATTTTATAAAATTTTATACTATTTTTAAAGTATTAATTTATAATCTTTTAAAATATTTAAAAAGTATTTTCAAATATTTAATTTCTAAATTTAATTCATAATTTATAAATATTTATTTTATAATATTTTATAAGTATTAATATAATCATTTATATTAAAACTTTTTATTTTATTTTATAATATTTTAATATAAGTAAAGTCATTACAAATAATTTAAATTACAAATTTTATATAGATTAATATAGTCATTAATTACAATATGGTCACTTAAAAATATTTAAATATAGTCATTTATTTTAAATTTTAAAATTTATAATATTTTGAAAGTATTTTTAAAGTATTAATTTATAATTTTTTAAAATATTTAAAAGTATTTTCAAATATTTAATTTACCTCATTGTAATTTTTAAATTGTAAATATATATTTTATAATATTTTCTAAGTATTATTATAGGCATTTATATTAAAATTTTAAATTTATTGTATAATATTTTAATATTAATATAGTCATTTCAAATAATTTAAACTACAAATTTTATAATAATTATTAGTTTAATATAACTATTACTATTTTTTATTTAAAAATACCAATAAAAATATAATTACTACTAAATTATTATATTAACTTACTACTAACAAAATTTTAATCTTCATTATATTTAAATTTAATCTAAAACCCTAAACTCACTTTATATTTATAATACTAATTTTAATAATGGAATGATAAAAATAAATTTTCAATTTCATACAAATACTAATTTTAATAATTTTAATATTTTGATTTAAATTACTAAATATTAACTAAAATCATTTATTAAATAATTTTGAAATAAAAATTTTAAATTATTAAAAAAAATTGATACATATTTTTAATTTTTACTAATACTTTTATATTATACTAAAAATATTAATATATTGTACCATTTACATGTTAATACATTTTAATTTTAAATATAATCGTTCAATTTAAAATATTTTAACGTAAATTTTTTAAACATCAACATTAATATTTATAAGTATTATTTTATAAGTATTATTATAGTCATTTATATTAAAATTTTTTAATTTAATCAAAAATCATTTAATATAATTATAGTCATTTTAAATAATTTCAACTATAATTTTTATAATAGTTAATAGTTTAATATAACTATTACTATTTCATATTAATTTATATTAACTACATATTTAATATTTATTAAATTAATTAATCTCACTAAAACCTAATTAAAAACGTCATTAATTAAAAATTAACAGTAAATGTCATACAAATCTACTGAGTTTAAAATATCAATTGCATTCACAAATACACATTCTCATAAAATTATGCATTTAAAATAATTTAAATTGAGATAGGAAAAATTTTATACCTTTGAAATTTTTGGATAAAATATTGTCTAATCTTCAATACTCCAATAATTTCAGCAATTTCAGCAGCTTTTTTTTCCTCTAAATTGATAGATCCAGGAAAATTTGGGACCCTTCTGTTAGGGTTCTTCGTCTGCAGAAGAGGAGAGGCGTGAGAAAAGATGAGAGGAGAGGAGAGGAGAGGAGGAGAGGAAAGCGGAGACTTCGAATGCAAAATGGAAGAAGAAGTGAAGCCGAGTGAAGAATGCGGATGCCACGTGTCGCGGCCTGACTGGAAAGCCTGACACGCGCGGAACCCTCCCGGGATGCAACACGTGGATTTGTCGCAGGTTCAACCCATGACAAATACGGTCGCAAAATGGGTCATTTGGGAAAAATTTTTTCCCCTTAGGTTTTTTTAATTTTTTTTTTTTTAAAAAATAAGTTATTTTGGTACATTGCTCTATTGCATTGTGTGGTTATGCCCACGAACCGTTTGTGCTGAAGTTAAAAATATCGTACTAGGCTATGCGTTGGACATGTTGATCAGCAGCTCTGACTGAGATATTGTTGTAGTGAGGCAGCAACTTGTTGGACATGTGATGATCATATTGACAAAAGTTTGTACCTCTAACAATCCAACTGGTGCATAGACGAAGTTCCTTCTACTGCCCAAATTCACGCATTGCTTTGGATGGGGTTCGTCTATGTTGTGTGCGCTGGCATATTAATGTAGAGATTGGTTACAACCATGTCATGAATTTTAGTTTATACTGGCCAATTTATGAAGTCCTCCCGTGTAGCCCCTCCTGCGTTTGAGATCTAGGACTATTTGCATAAAGCTCTGTTTTTTTTCCCAATAAAATCACTTCAGAAACTACAGCTGCTATTAGAATTCAAAATTATTTGATGTCGGTGTTTCCATCTATGGCATAATGTACTACACCGAACAATATAAATAAATTGTGATTACTTCTTGTTATCACTTGTTTTGATTTATATGTATATAGATATAATTTCCAACATTGTTTTAATACCATTTTATTATTTCGGAAGAGGGGTTAAAGAGGAGAGCGAATATTTTGTTCTTGTGCTTGCAAGTTTTATTTTATTTTATTTTTTAAAATCAGGAGAAGGAGAGGGAGTCCGAAGACTTCAAACAATCTTTAATGTTCTCCAACTTTTCAAAATATTTGTTACTTTTGATTTATGGAAGTTTGGGAGCCGAGGGGTCTAAATCTTGATGAGAACTTCAAAATATTTTTCTGCAAGGGAAAATACTTTTCCCCTTCCCCCCAAAACCCTCAAACAATACATTAAACATTATTTCATCCCAGGAAAATCACTAAGTTGAACAAGAGAAAGTGTTTCCATGGAAAATATTTTCTGTCATCTGGGTAAAAAGGCTGATTATCACATTTTATCAATGTATACAGTTCGCAAAGTCTTATCACCAGCAGCAGGTGACTAAGGAGAAAAAGACTTCCACTTTTTTTCAAGTTATTTTTCAGAGTTTTGCTCTAGATTTACTATTGACCTGTAGACAAAATAAAATTTTAGAAAAATTATCAGGAAGAATAAGATCGGCTGACACAACTTTCCTAGCACATGACTTGATTATGGCGGGGAAGGAAACAGGACAATGTCCTGCTCACACCTCTTGCAGAGAAATATGTGTGGGATTTCCTCATTACTTGGAATCTTGATGCAGCGAGTATGCTGCCAAATTTCACAAATATCACAAGAGATCATTCTCTCTCCATCATCGCCCTGAGCTCCACAAGGGCAATCCACAATGCAGCTCTTCAAACCACATTCATATACGTCTCCTCCTTCACTAATTCTTCCCTCAAAAACAAGCTTAGATCCCGGTTCAACCGTGCCGAGGACCAAGTCTGATCCCTTGGAATTCAAGTGAGCTATTGATTCCACTACTAAGCTCTTCATCCCCCAATACACCTCTTTGAAGCATTTCTCCACTTCTAGCTTTAGTCTTTCCATCGTAGCATTTTCTTTCAATATCACACACTCGTAGGGCAGCATTGCCGCCTTTTGTCCTTCGTTCTGCTTTAGCAAAACAGAACAGTATAGCTTTGGGGTTGGGGTCTCTTCAACATGCTCCCCAAAATATTTCTTGACAAAGTATTTGGTGTCAAGAATGATCCTCGTTGCCTTCGACATTGGCTGTTGGTGAATGTATTTGTACAAGTAGGAAATGTCTTTCAAGAGTTGGGTGCTTGTGATCTTGTACCGCGGCCTCACTTTCCAATCATTCATGACCAACCCTTCATGTTTGGACATATCTTCCAAGCAATACTCTAGCACTTTGGTGACCGGATTCAAGCTACGGCGAACCAAGTAGTTCCCAACAACTTGGTTTCCCAATGACTTAAGCACAAAATCAAGCAACCCTGTATCACCAATATAGGCACGAGCGGCATCTCTAACCTCTTGTCTTGATACCCACCTAAACTCTGATTTTCTCAAGGCTTCAACAATCACTCTTGTTGCTAACTCGACACGCTTTTGAGACCATCTACATGTGGTTTCAACCAAGATTCCTTGGCTGTATGAATCAATACATGTCTCTTTGGGTAGGTGGGACTTTAGCTCCATCATGAAATGGAATAGATCTCCCAAAGTCACCAACGAATGGTCTGATAACAGTTGATACCTTGAAACAATGAGTGGAACATCATGGTTATTGTGGTTGCCAAAATGATTGACTAGCGAGCATAATGTGATGTTTTGGACCGCTTCTATGGCTTTTTGGTACATTGATTGATTAACACCATAACTTCCGCGACCAAATCTGTAACCCCATTTCCCAAACCAAGGCTTACCATAGGCTACCCCATAGATCAGCCTCAAATCCATGCTTCTTTTCATTGAGTAGTCACATAAACTTACTTTCCTATGGGGGAAAACAAAAAAGTACATTAATGATGAGTTAGATTATTAGCAAATACCCTAAAGATAGATGGGTCAAGGTCTGGGGCCTTAAACTCAATCTCTAACTCGTCTAATTATATGTTTAGAAACGAAAACCTGAACCCAACCCAACCATTTATTTGAAAGGGAAAAAGGCTCAACACAATCTGCAAAAGTAGTGGACTGGTTTAGTGGGTTTTGCTTCGCGTTAAATATTGCCTTCCTGACTTAAAGCCAAAGGAAAATATTAGGCTTTCATTAGAAAAGGTGGTCCACAATTTTTCATGGTTTGATACATCTAGTTTATATTGAGTTGTGATATTTTTGACTATGTAATAATCAATAAAAAAGTATTACATTAATCCAGAGAAAATCACTTAATCGCGATGAACAGTATGTCTCAAACTTAATATAAATACTAAACAAGAAAGAAGGAAAAATTGCTATCTAAAATGACAAAAAGGAAATAATAATAATAACTATAAATTTAGAGAGAGAGAAAGAGAACTTGGTCTGACCTTGCGCGTAATCCAATACACAAGCGATCCCAAAGCTCCATAATCTGGTGGCCAGTCAAGTCGGAACCCATTTCCATTCCATTGATACAGAGCAAATGTCCAAACCCATTAGAATGAAAAACGCCATGCAGAGCATGGCCCTGTAATTCCACGAACTCTGACTTATCTTTAGTGATATGTGCCCTTCCACAGTTGCCTGAGCAGCTTAAATCAGCTCCAATCATGGCTGCTGTTCCCTTTGACGGCACCACAAAGTGATACTTTTTATTGCACTTCATATGGTGTCCCCAACCTGAACTATTGCAAAATCAACAAATATAACTCTCTAAGCTACTCCCACCTTGTATTCATGAAGGATTATACATGAATATTTCAACACATGAATTCTTTATTTGGGTGCCAAATTTCACTAGTGTTTATATTAAACAATAAATAAATGATAAAAAAATAATAAATATATATTTAATAAACATATGTTTGGTACCAAATACTGTAACTTATTTTCATTTGTGGGAACATATTATATTATAGATCAAAACATCTTCCTCTCATATAACGATAGTATTCTTCTTTTATAACATGGTATTCTAATAAGGGGCAAAGCCAATTGCATGGGGTGCATGGGTCCACGCTCTTTAAATTTTATGTTAACAAAATTGATAGGCATAAATTTAAAATCCTTTTTAATTGCAATTCAATGAATATTGTTAAAAATTTTATAAATACCACTAAAAGTTTTATAAATACGGTGAAAAGCCTAAAAAATATACCAACACTTGTTAGCGCAGTTGGTAAAGGGTGTTGCATCCCTTCATCACTCTCGGGTTTGACTCGGCGTGATGACAAAAAAAATCAATATTGAGATATCTGTTCCTACAAAAAAGCGGGTCCTATAACGATCGATTCAGATTTAGTTGGAGCAAAACCTTGAATACTGGGTGGTTACCTATTCAAAATACCAAAAAAAAAGCCTAAAAAATATCTTTTATTCCTTAAAAATTATAAACGCTACCAACTTTTATTATGTCATCAATTTTTTCAATAAAAAGTATTGGCATGCTACTATTTGTAAGTATAGCATGGATTCAAGCCTGAACGATGCATATAAGATTTTATCATTACCTACATATTGGCAATGCTTGCAGTTTCTACAAACTGTGGCCTCAATTGGCTCCACAATTACAAACAAGAAGATATGGAGAGGTGGGTGACGATAAACCTCAAGCTGGAACGACCAACTTGTCATTCCATGGCAAAAATTGCTCTCCATATCCCCAAACTCAATAAGGGATTCAACATTCCTACGAAAGACGCCATTCAACAAAGCGGGGTGTCCATGTTCACCAAATGTCTTGAACCTAAAAGTCCTCTCTCTCTTCCTTTTCTTGCAGCTAATTAGCTCAAAACTTGACATTTCATCAAGGTGGGAGGGAGGGAGAGAGATAGAGAGAGAGAGAGAGAGGGAGGGAGGGAGGGAGGGAGGGAGGGAGGGAGAGAGAGAGAGAGAGAGAGAGAGAGAGAGAGAGAGCTAATGAAGTTGAAGTAAGGAAGGCTTAGATATAAATAGTTATTAAGGTTTGTTCATTCACACACTTAGTGCTTGGAAATAAAATTGGGAGGAGGAGCAAAAAGCACCTAAGAAGGTATATCAAAATCACTATCTGCATGATTTGTTTCATAAATAGGAGTCTAAACCCAAACATGTCGGACAACGTATGCCATAACCGGACTTTTTGATGTAAATATATTAAACCATGCTTTTGATCTTTCAAAGAAAAACCCGGCTTCTCTTATTCTGCAAAAGCACGGAAAGGAAGAGATATTAACGGAAATTTCTTGGCCACCTACCTTGTCTACTATAGCATCTTAAGGATTGAAATCTACTCTTCTGGTGAACATTTCATTTTGGTTTTTCGATTAAATTAAAAAACAATGAACTTGAATTGCAATGATACTTTACCGAAAGAATGTGTTTCTTCCTCAAATTTATGAACACTTGATAATTCAAGGGAATGCTGTACGCAATTCATAATCTCAAAATTCTGAATTAAGTTCAATTAATGGAAGTAGCTTGTGGAAAGTACACCTAGAATGCCTTGAGTCATGGATCTTTTTTTTTTTGTTTCATTTTTGGTTACAAGTCATGAAGGATCTTAGAGCTACTTAGGGACACCATTATAAAGGGTTCGTCTTGAACAAACGCTTATAGGATTTCGAAAGGGTATATCCACTCTTGTTTTCACAACCATTTTCAACAAAAAAATGTAAGGAAAAAAATCCCTAGAAGTACAACTAAAGTTTAATGCAAATTAAAGGTAAAATGATCATAGGATCCTCACATATATTGGAGAAATAAAAATAACGTAGCAACAGTAAGGAAAAAAAAAAACATATAATTAAATTAAGCCAAAATTACAAATACACCCAGAAAGTTTAATCCTACTTTGAAATAGACTCTTTGAACTTTCGTAACGGTCTATTATCTTCGAAACATTTAAAATATTAGTGATTCCTCTCATTAGTAGATAAATTAGGATTTCATTCTCTTAAAACTAAACATCACGTGAGCTGTACTTGGACGAGGAGTTTTGATCTTTTCGGCCAGCCAGCCACCTAGACTTTATTAGAAGCGTGACCTAGCCTGTAAGCCAGTGTTAGGAAAAGGTTTAGATAGACAAGCCCACGGTTACAGAACGATCGATTCCGGTTCGCTAGTTCCCAATTTTTTAATTAGAAAAATCGGAATCTAATGTTAAAGGGAAAGTTTCGATTTTAATTTTGATTCTAAAATCGATGATTTTGATTTTAAATGGTTTCAATTTGGATTCCTGTTCTAATATTAAAATTATGAATTAAAAATAAATAAATAAAATTAAATGTCAATTTAAAAAAAAAACAAAAAAACAGTTGATTAATAACGAAATGCATTCAATTAAAAGCATATGGCTTCCATTAAATTTGTAAAATAATTTATTTAAATTAGTTTTTTTAATATAAAATTCATGCATTTTTTTAAAAGAATTTTAATAACTATATTAAATTCAGTATTAACTAAGATAGAAAATTTTCTATTTCTACCTTCAAATAAAACAATAATAGTTTTTTAATATTTTGAATTTTTATGTCACTTATTTTATAACCAGCAAATCAAAAAATATTTAAAATAAATCTTCAGTTCAAACCAACGATTCTCGATTATTTGAACCGAAAGCAGTAGGTTCAAATTATTGATTTGTGGTTTCTGAAAATGAGAAACTAGAATTGAACATTTAGATATGGTTTAGATTTTCGTTCCGATTCTTGAACTATGAACTGGTCAATGATTTTTTGAATCGTGAATTGTTGAACTGTTTGTTCTAATTATATATTTCAATTAAAACCGTAAACATATCTAGGTTTACACTTATGTCCAAGACCCAATCAGCCATAGGGCTGGACCGATTTATTTTTTTTCATTAATATCATCTCTAAGTCATGGCCTAACTCAACCTAACCATACTCAAGCCTATTGAAAGTCACACCCCTTACTCTCTCTTCATATCCTCCTCGATGAGAAACTGATTGTATTAACAAAATTACAAGACAGAGAAATCAAAACTCGGAGATTTTATTGGATTGTTGCTACAAAGAGAAGAAATATGGTAACGTGGAAGCGGGTTTTGTATTTTTTTTCAAGAAAAATTGATTCAGAGATCAATTTGCATGTAAAACACATGTTAACATGTTGAGAAACTAAAAGATCAACTTATTCGTGAGAATCTGTTAAAACCTGGAGATTCTTGCTTGAAGATCATGACTTGCACAAAAAAGTGAAAAATGAAAGCACAACTATTACAGTCCATTTATTAGGCACATTGAAAACTATTTTAAGATTGATTGGGGTGTAAAAAATTTTATGGCCAATAGTTGGGGACGTGGTATTTGTAGTTTAGACCTAAATACTAAGAAAGAGAGTCTAGCGGGCGTGAACAAAGGGTTTTAGAACTTTTCCCTGTCCAAAAAAGATTGCGTTACTTGTCACTACTAGAAAATGGGATTTCAATGACGGAAAGAAAATGAGATTTCAGCGACGGATTTTTTTATCGCTCCATTTTCCATCGTTGAAGAGTATCAGCGACGGAATTTTTTCATCGCTAAATCCGTCGCTAAACTTTTGACATTAGATTGAACATGTTGAAAAAGGGAAAGAATATTGGGAGGGACTTTTTCTTGAAACCACCCCTGCTTTCTCCATCTCTCAACTTCCTCTCCCTTTTCGCTCAAGTCCAAAAAAAAAAAAAAAAGAGCTTCCCATTTTAATTTTTGGAGAGTTGTTACAAAACAATATGAATAAGTAAAAATATGGGCAGTAAGACATCTAAAAAGGGAGAATGTACAATCTTTGGGAGTATGAGAGAGAGATCTTCTTCCAAGGAATAATAAGAGATGGTTAATAGTTGATTTCACCGAAACGTATTTGGATTGTGAACAAAATAAGATGATCTGATTTTGTTACATCTTCTAAATCTAAAATACCAATTATCGGAAAGAATTAAATGATTCTAACTCAACTTAAATTTGAAAATTTTATCCATGAGAATTTTATTTGTCAGTATATTTTTAACAATAGTAGGGTTATTCATGATTATCAAATTTACAAAATTTGACATGCATCCATAAAGTACATTATGAGATTTTTCAAACCCTAACCAAAATTTTGTGTACTCGTATCTGTTAAAATATTATGTCTCGTGTTTTGACTTTTATATGATTAGAATTTTCTCAAAAAATGATTTTAACTATATAAAGAATGCAAAAAATGTTAAAAATTGAGAAAGATCTGACTAATTAAAAAATAAGTCGAATTGCAAAAAATTTATGAAAAAATGAAGAAGATGAATGGTTAAATAAACCATTTCTCGCTCTTAGCGAAGATACATGAAATCTAAACTCTAGGCTAGAGATGTACGATCTAAAAACTGAGACCACTATTGAACTCAAAAATATTGAAAATAGGGGTAGGCAAAATTTGATGGCCGTGCTTTGCCAGTAAGGCAGCACATGAGGGTGCGTGAGCAAGTAGTTTTTTCTTTTTTATTTTTGCACAGACATCCACGGTAGCGCGTGAGGGTGTGTGAAGAGTCCATCTTGGCCAACAATTTTTCTGATCCAGATATGTTTACCTTATCATGTGTCATTGGTACAAGGAAGTTTGAACGTGCCATGCTAGATTTAGGAGCATCAATCAATGTCATATCTATTCTATTTATATTGCTCTAGATCTAGGTTCTTTGAAGGAAACTAGAGTGGTTATTCAATTAGTTGACCATTCTATTGTGTATCCAGAAGGGGTTGTAGAAAATGTTTTGGTAGAGGTCAACGAGTTAATTTTTTCAGCAAATTTTTACATCTTGAAAATGGAGAAAGACACAATTACAAATTCAGTACCACTACTACTAGGGAGACTATTCATGAAGACAGCAAAAACAAAATAGATGTGAATGAGGGTACCCTCTCTGTAGAATTTGATGGCGAGATTGTTAAATTCAGCATTTTTGAGACCATGAGATACCGAATGTATGTCATTCGATTTGTTTTGCTAACATCATTGATTCAATTGTGTAGGAAGTTTTTGACGAAAAAAATGACACAAAGCTTCAATTAGATACACAATTGAACATTAAGCAAGAAATGACTGTTGTGAAATTTCAAAGGCAATATTAGAACCACAACTAAGGTCATTAAATTCGGATACATTATTGCCTATTGCTCAGAGAAAATTATTACCCTCTATTTTGCAGGCCCAAAGTTGGAATTGAAGACCTTGCTAGATCATCTTAAGTAAGTTTACTTAGGTAATGAACAAACCTTGTCTGTGATTATAGCAAAGGAGTTGACAGATGAGCAAGAAACTCAGTTACACCAAGTACTAAAGGAACACAAGACAACAATTAGTTGGACTTCAGCTGATATAAAGGGAATAAATCCTTCAATTTGTATGGATCGAATTCTTATGGAAGAGGAAGCCAAACCGGTGAGGGAATCAAAAAGGAAACTCAACCCAACCATGAAGGAAGTGGTGATGAAGGAAATCCTCAAACTTTTGGATGAAGGAATAATTTACCCAATTTCGGGTAGCAAGTGAGTGAGTCCAATCCATGTGGTACCAAAGAAAACAAAGATCATGGTGGTAAAAAATCAAGACAATGAGTTGGTATCCATACAAGTGCAAAATGGCAGGCGAATGGTTATTTGTTTTAGAAAGCTCAATTTAACCATTAGAAAGGATCATTTCCCTTTACCCTTTATTGATCAAATGTTAGAGAAATTAGCTGAAAAATCATTCTTTTGTTTTCTTGATGGTTTTCAGGTTATTATCATATTGTGATCGCACAAGAAGATCAAGAGAAGACCACATTCACATGCCCATTTGGGACGTTTGCTTATAGAAGGATGCCTTTTGGTCTATGCAATGCCCCAGGTACATCTAAAAGGTACATATTGAGCATATTTTCTGAATATACTGAGAAATGTATTGAAGTGTTCATGGATAACTTCACTATTTATGGAGACTCATTTGATAATTACTTCGGACATTTGATAAAAATTCTGAAAAAGTGCATGGAAATGAATTTGGTCTTAAATTATGAAAAATGTCATATTATGGTGAAGAAAAACATTGTGCTAGAGCATGTGATTTCTTCTAGAGTTATAGAGGTAGATAAGACAAAGGTTGATTTGATCAAAAACTTATCTTACCTTACAAATGTTAGGAAAATACGTGCCTTTCTTGGATATGCAGGTTTTTATCGCAGGTTCATTCAAGATTTCTCAAAGATTGCTTTGCCATTGACCAAGTTGCTTCAAAAGGACGTAGCTTTTGAGTTCAGGGAATAATGCAAGGAAGCATTTGATAAACTCAAACATCTACTAACCATAGCCCCAATCATTCAACCACCTAATTGGGACTTGCCTTTCGAAATCATATGTGATGCAAGCAATTTTGCTATAGGAGTTGTTTTGAGCTAGCGGATTGATAAGAGAAGCCACATTGTCTATTATGCTTCAAGGACATTGAATGCTACTCAATGCAACTATACCACCATTGAAAAAGAGCTCTTAGAAATTGTTTTTGCTTTAGATAAATTCATATCATATCTTTTTAGTTCTAAAGTAATTGTGTATTCTGATCATCCAGCTTTGAAGTATCTATTGGCAAAAAACGAGTCGAAATCAAAGCTGATAAGATAGATACTCTTGCTGTAAGAGTTTGATCTGGAAATCAAAGATCGAAGAGGAGTTGAAAACTTGGTTGCTGATCATTTAAGTAGGCTAGTAAGGGAAGAGGAACCATTACCTATCTCTGAGATTTATCTTGATGAGCGGTTATTTCACTTGAAAGGTACTACTCCTTGGTAAATAGATATTGTGAATTATTTGGTCACTCGTATTTTGCCTAATCACCTAAGTAAGTCAAGAAAGGAAAAAATTCGATGTGAGGCAAAATATTATGTATGGGATGAGTCTTATTTGTAGAAATTTTGCTCCAACCAAATAATTAGGAGGTGTGTCTCAGAAAATGAACATAAATATATTTTAGCATTTTGCCATAGTTATACTTGTGGAGGACATTTTGGGTTAAAGAGAACTGCTTGGAAAATTTTGGATAGTGGACTGTATTGGGATATCTTGTTTAAGGATGCTTACTTGTTTTGTAAGAGTTGTGATAAATGTCAAAAAATAGGTAATTTGTCCCATAGAAATGAGATGCCCCAAACTCCTATTCTTGTTTGTGAAATATTTGATATATGAGATATTGATTTTATGGTTCATTTTTCTTCCTCTTGTGGGTATGCTTACATACTTTTAGCAGTGGATTATATTTCGAAATGGGTGGAAGCAAAAGCTACCACGACTGACGATTCTAAATCTATTGTAGGTTTTATCAAGTCTAACATTTTCAGTAGGTTTGGGATCCCTCGAGCCATCATAAGTGATCAAGGAAGCCATTTTTGTAATCGAGCAATCGAAACATTGATGAAGAAGTATGGGGTACACCACCGGGTTGTTACGGCATATCATCCACAGACCAACAGACAAGCTGAAGTTTCAGACCGGGAAGTTAAATTCATTTTGGAGAAGACAATCAATTCGGGACAGAAGGATTAGAGTTTACGTCTAGATGATGCGCTATAGGCATATCAGACAGCATTCAAAACACCAATAGGGATGTCTCCGTATAGGCTAGTCTTTGGCAAATCTTGTCACTTACCGGTGGAAATTGAGCATAAGGCATATTAGACGATCAAACGTTACAATATGAATTTAGACGAAGCCGGTAAATCAAGGAAATTACAATTACAAAAGTTGGAGGAGTTGAGATTGGAAGCCTATGAGAACTCAAGAATTTATAAGGAAAAAACCAAATTGTTTCACGATAGTTTAATATTGAGAAAACAGTTTGAGGTTGGGCAAAGGGTGTTTTTGTACAACCCCCGACTCAAACTTATGTTGGGTAAATTACGCTCTCGATAGGCTAGTCCATTTGTTGTAACTAATGTGTTTTCCCATAGTGCAGTGGAAATTAGAAGTCTTGACACAAATAAGATCTTCAAGGTGAATGAACATAGGTTGAAGATATTTCTTATAGATATGCTGATCTCTACAACAATGGACGTTGCATTAAAGCTTCCTGATTATTCATCAAACTGAGTCGTCAATGGAGACCGTTGAGCATAACGATATTAAACAACTGCACTTGTTGGGAGGCAACCCAAATTTTTTTTTTAAAGATTGCTTTAGTTGATTGTAGATTTTTTTTTTAATTTTTATTTTGGGTGTTATTTAGTAACATTTGTTCCTTTTATTTATAGATTCAATTGTTTTTAGGTACCTCAGAGTGAGAATTCTAAGAGTTGTAGTTATTCATGTCAAGAGACAGGCACAGAATGAAGTGCCAAAAAAAAAATGGACAGAAGCAATCATCTACTTAAGGCGTGATCACGCGGTTTTCTGAAGGAAGTGCAAAAAATGGATAGAAGCAGTCATCTTCCTAAGGCGTAATCATGCGGTTTTAGGCCTTAAAAAAACAAAAAAAAAATAGGGGAAGGAAGGACAAGTCTGAAAAGTCTTCCATTATTGGACATAGATATGGGCTTCGTGATCGCCAGGGCATCTTTTCTTTAGGTGAAGCCTCATCTAAATGAGCAAAAGTCGCAAACCCTAGCGACGAACCAATTTCTCTCTCTTCAGACGATCAACCATCGCCTTTAGCAACTTTTTCCTTGCAATCATCCCAACAAATGCTTGCGACATCTTCACAACAACCAGCATCGTATGTCGGGCCTCGGGTACGAATGCCCAAACCAAGAGATTCACAAAGGAGACCTCGCATGCTGCTCCCGTGGTCGATTGCTACCTTCTCGAGTGCCAATACTGTCCCTGATACTAAAGCCCCTTCCCCTTTAGTTGAACTTGAAATCCTATCGATGGACCCTGCGGACTCAAATCCCACAGACCAACAGCAACCATCTTCTTCTAGAAAATCAAAGTCACGGTCTCGAATTGCAAAGGGGAAAGCAATCATTCCTCCCCCACTAGCAAAGTTGGGAGGCTGCCTCAAATTTACTTATGCAAAACACAAATGCAGGTACTCTGATATCTCCACCAGAACCATCATTTCCTGTAAATATTTTCATGTTCCCACACTTGAATCTCTTGTACTGTTTGATAGAATCATAGGTTTTTTTTTATTTACAATTGGTTGGAACGACTACATGAATTTGTCATTCCCTGCATTTAGAGAACTTACATGTGAATTTTACACTACATTTAAGTTTGTCACCACTTTACAGATGATAGTCAACACTCTAGGAATCATTGAATTCCATTTGATGACTCGTGCATTTCACTTCTCTTTTACTCAATTTAATGAGGCTTTAGGGTTCCTGGACACACCTGGTTCTAGCACGTCTACTTGTTCTCCTATTTGCGATTACACATCTCATTTTAACTCTTACTGCTATAGTATTTGGTCTGAATTGACAACTGATCCTAATCATTTCGATCCTAGTCATTCCAAAAGCTATTATCTTAAGGATCATGCATTGCATGTCATACAAAGATTTTTAGCCTTTAGTTTTTTTGGGAGAAAGGCTAGTTCTACTATTTGCACAAAACCCGAATTATTTTTCTTATGGTCTATGACTCAAAATCAAAAGGTTAATTTTGGTTATTGACTTGCTACTCAAATTAGGAATGTTGTGAATTTTTCTGCTAGACCATTGATTCTTGTCTCATTAATCACACACTTAGCTGTCAATTTGAAAGTTTTGGACTTGGCACATCATACTATGAATATTGCTTGTTTGGCTGAACCGTTAGATTCTGAGTGCTTGTTGCGAATGGGTGTTATTTCTATGCAGGATGGTGTTTATCATTTCACCTTACTGAATGATATCCTGTTGAGAGTTCGTTCTAGTTTTGCAGGAACTTCAGATACTTCGAGATAATAACCTTTCACCTCTATAACTCAAACTGTGCAAGACATGCAACAACATATATCGAGATTGGAAAGGAACATTCAAGCACTAGCAAAATTTGTGTCTTTTCAACTTCCATTCTTGTCATAACCTTATAGGAGTTTCCTACTTCCTTATCTTTCTTTTCATTGCCCTATTTTCATTGCCTAGCATTTTTTTATTAAATTCTGAAGACTAGTTTTCACTTCTACTGGTTATGAATTGCTTAGGCTTTATGCTAGAATTTTTTTTTATCTTTTTCATATATTGAGGATAATGTAGTATTTAGGTGTGGGAGAGGATTTTTATACGAGTGTCATTTCTTTTATTCTTCTTTGGAACTTCGTAACCTTTGGATTTTGTTTAATAATGATTTTGAGTTAATATGTATTGTTGATTTGAGTCATAATGTATGAAAGAGGCAAGCATGATTAGTTGTTTTTTGGATAAATTGTTTTGAGTGTCCCATTGATCTTGATGATTGAGTCAATTGAAAATATAATAGAATCGAAACAAAATTAAACTCTTCTATGAGCTTTTAATCCTTAAGAGCATACCATTCATCTTGCTGTATTTTTTTCATGAGTATTTATCAATCATAGTATATTTATTCTAAAACTTACTTTATTATACTTTTTTAGACCACATCTATAAATTCATATATTAATGTGATAGGGACATTTAGGTTTACCCTTTTTAGCTCTAAAAAAAAGATCTTCCCGTGCATATTATTCCCCCATAGTGAACCTATTTGAGCTTATACCCATTTCTTTACTTTAACCTCATTGATTAACACATAACTTTCTTTTTATGCTTAATCTTCTTTTTGGTCCTTATATCAAAGAAGCATGTGTTTATAGCATAATTGACTGGTTATTTGTAAAAGGGAATGGGATAATTTTATTTTGGGGATTATTTTTATGTAATCGATCATATGATTGGGGTGATTTGTGTATGCTCCATATTTTCATTCATCATCAAGTTTGATTGTCTTCGAAAAAAATGAATGATGATGAGAAGAAAAAAAAAGGAATGAAAAAAAAAAGAGGAGGAAAAGGGCAAAAAAAGAAAAAAAGGGAGAAGAAAGAACAAAAAATTCCCAAAAGTTGAGATTAGGGAATTTGGAAAAATTCAAGAGTTTTGATTGAGGAATGAAATGGTCTTGATTGGGTTATCTTTTTATGAGTTGATTGTATTTCATGATATGAGATATGAGAAATGGTTTTGTGTTCTTGACATGTTTCTTTTGATACATTTATTATATATCACATTTATCCTTTTGTCCTACATTTTTCCAAACCACATTAAAACCCTTATAAAAACTCGCACATTTTTGTTTGAAATTCATATAAGTAGTGGTGGAGATTTGATAAATAAGCAAACATATGGTATTGGTATACTTTGATTTGATTTTGAGAATTATTAATAAATTCTCTTAAACATTTTGAGTGTATAGAGTGAACTCCTTGTGAGAGTATTGGATCTTGATACATTGAATTTTAATGAGATTGTTGAGTTTGATGGGATACTTATATTTTTTTTTAAGATTATGATACTATGATCACTTGTTCTCCAGATTATTGTTTTGTCTTGAATTTTTCGATATGTGTTGATTTGGATTGTTTGAAAATGAATTGAAAGAGGAGAAGGAGTGAAAAAGAAAATAGTTTTGAGTCATTATTCTAGAGTATGCTTGAGGACAAACATTTGTTTGGTGTGGGGGAATTTGATAATGTGTAAAATATTGATTTTATTGTTGACATTATGATATGATTTTGGATTGGTTATGTATTCTAATGATATTTTTTGTGATTTTTTATTTTTAGGAATCTAAATTGGAGATTGGATCAAAGTGGATCTAAGGAGGCAATTTTTGAAGCTAATTGTTCAAGATGACATTTGGGCCTACAAATGAAGAAGAAATATCTAAAGTGATGATTTACTTGTAGTAGAAATTTTTACTTATAATAAATTGTTTTTAAAGGGTTGATTGTTTTCCGATTTTTAAGGATTATTGAGAAAAGAATATTTTTGGATCTAAATCTAAATCTAGGGTTTTAATAAGGGGACACTTCTACTTCACCTAGGAAGCCTACGGTTTATGTTTTATATATATATGAGTGCTTTCCTTGGGGTTGGCGACCTCAAAGAGGGGTTCCTATTTGACAAGCACACTGCACATTTTTTAGCTTTCTTTTTTTTTTAGTACAATTGTTTTCTTTTCTTATTCAATAATATGATTGCTATCATGTGTGGCTAGTTTCTTTTTCTGATTTAAGGGGGATTTCATTGATTGTATTCACTGTGATGTTATGTGCTTTATTTAATTTCTTGCATTTTTAATTCAAATATTCGTCGATTCTTGATTTTATTTACATGAAGAATTGGTACTGATTAATCTGACAATTTAATTCAATATCAATTTTTCTACTAAATCAAGGATTTCAGTGATCCATAATAGTTATGAATAAATGGTACAAGTAGTAAATAGATTATTTATATTTATGGGTCGTTTACCAATATTCATTTTAATCTAAGAAATCGATGGAACAAAATCAAATAATTGTATTACTATCCTGGTTATTTGTATTTTGATTTAACTATTTTAACAAAAGCTAATGCTGTCATTATATTAATATGAAACACTAGCGTGCCAAGTCAATTAATAATAAGTTTTGATTGAATGGTAGGTTTGGTCAATTAATTTAGGAAAATATAAAATTTATTACGGTTATCCTAATAAATCTAAGGTTAAATGCTTGAATCGTAAGAATAATATTTTTAACTAATAATTAGTGAAACAATTGAATGTGTGAACTCTTAGATCAGTGAAACAATTTAGGAATTTATTTTATAAACCCTCCATTTTATTTTAACAATAACTAAGAAGTTAAGTTAACATAGTTCCTATGAGATTCGACCCGTTACCACTATTGCTACAAGTTTGTTGTATTAAGAGAATCAGTATTAATTTGAGTAGTTTCGACAACCCGTGCATCCTGCTCCTCCCTTTGCTACCCTCCAATAGATGATGGAGTAGTAGAATACTTATGGAGCTCAGTTACAAGCTCCATATCAGACCTTAGTACCTCCACCAGTTTCTCATTTTAGGTCTTCTTCTCATTTGAATTTGGATAAGTCACTTAAGGAATCTAACAAGAAGCACACCCATTTCTATAGAAACCAAAAGTGGGAGGAATTTTTCAGGATTGTGCAAGGAAATAGAACAATGATTGAATATGAGGTAGAGTTTAAGGAATTGTTTAAATATGTCCCAGAATTCCTTAACTCTGAGATCTTGTATGCTCAGTTTAAAGCGGGCTTGGATCTAAAAATAAGGGAAAAGATGTTGGTGACTAAAAACCGTACATACAATGATATGTTGTAATTGGCCTTATGATTGAGAAAATGGTGGTTGAGTAGGGAAAAGGTGAAGAAAGGCATGGCCAAAGAAAGAAATTCAAATTCACTTCAAGCCAACGACCATCCAATTTTATGTCCCCCACATCTAGTACTATCTTCAAGAGTAAATCGGCGAGAAACAAGAAAATACAGTGCAACCACTGTGGAAAATATCATTCAAGGATCTGTCGTGCACTCAAGAAGTGTTATAAATGTAAAAATGAGGGTTATTTCCGTAGTGCTTGCCCAGAATTGGGACGGGGAAGCCAATTAGCCCGGATCACCCTAGTGGATCCATGAGTATCCAAGTCAACATCGCCACTTCCTCCCTTAATGTTACACCACGGACAGGAATCAAGAGCAATACGATGCCTGCTCCAACCCAACGTCCACAAACAAGGTCTTAAACAAGAAGCTATATGATGACTGATGAAGATGTCTAAAACAATTCAGATATAGTCACAGATCAATTCCCTCAACTTAGATTTGATGATATAGAAAACTTGGATACAAATACTATGTGATTACAAGTACATGATTTTGAATTAGAGGCATATTGATGATATTGCTTGATAATGAATTTGGGAGAGATGATTGTGACATCTTGTAATATTTATAGTGGTAATGATGACCATGAACCTTGGTTGAGTTTAGTTGAAGTTGTATTTAATTCCTTTCTGTATATACAGACACGCGGATTAACTTATTGAGGCCTTGAGCAAATTTGCTTATACTATGTCCTAATTTGTTCATAGGTATGATGAAAATTTTGGATGTCGATGTCCATGTGTTGATTGACACCATGTTAGTAAGTTGATGGCTATGTTGAGTATGTAAAATAAATAATTTTAAAATTCTAATTTGTGAAGAATTTTGAAATGGTTTCACAATATTTTGTGATTGTGGTATGCCAAATTAGAATTATTGATAAATTCATGACTCTTTTATTGATTTTTGAATCTATTTGCACTATGTTACAAAAGAACATTGATTGTGAATTGTGAATTTTCTCTCCTTTGTATGTAAGCACAAATATGGATGATAAAATGGATATTTTTGTAATATGGTACTAGAAAGAAAAAAAAAGACTATAGTATAAGCCTTCCACAAACTAAGCCATTGGGGTGGCGTGGTAAGGGCCGAGTTGAAATTTGGCTTGGTGGTAGGCAAGATAGAGAGCCTTCACAAGTTGTACCCGTAATAAGCTTGTGGCATCCCACTGAACTCTTGGCCAACACCAAGGATGGGGTATTTTATGAGAAATTATAAAAAATCACTTGGTGGATCCTATCAACGACTATTGATAGGAAAATGATTTTGGCAACCCCAAAGAAATTTTGAAAAGAAAAAATGAAAATGGATTGTTGATGAACAATATATGAGTTATGGGAGATTTATTTCTAAATTTAACTTGTGCAATTGATTTTCATAATTGTATTGGAATATATTGATATATAAATTTGGCACCACCACTTTCACTACTCATTCATATTCAGCATACCATTGCATTCCACTCACTGTGAGATGACAGTATATGCAACTGTGAGAGTTGCTCTCCCTATAAGAATTTAGGAACTTGCAAATTTTGAGAACATGAATATAAACAATTCTATTGGTATTGTAAATTATTAAAATTGACAGTGATGCAGTCTCAAGGACAATAGCAGTTGAAACTATAGTTATGGATTTGATAAAATTCTAGCAGTAGTGGTTGTTGGATAAGGACATTCATGGAAAATGAGGTAACGATAGTCACTTATTCTTGATACCTGTAATGCTAAAATTAGAGGCTGTGATCATGGGTTTGACCACATTATATATGATGGTTCATATTTAGAAGAATTTGGAGGGTTGAAACTAGGTGTTAATTTGCACCACTAGAAACATGAAATCCATTATAGAAGGTTGTCAGATGCCTTTTTGGCAAGAGCTGGACAAAACAAAAGATATTTGTATCAAGAGATTGGAGGTTGCATTGCATGGAAAATACCCATAGAACGGTATTATATGGTCAAATGATATGTCTTGAGGATGGTTATTATAGTACGAATGAGGTCCATATGATTCAATAAGTGGTTCTCTGAGGTTGAGGAAAGAATATTAAAGACATAGGTTGGAAGTTGTAAGAATGGTAATTTTGGTTAATGGTAAAGTGTAATTGACAATGAATGCAACCAACGGATCCCTTCTCATGAAAGTAAAATATTGCTAAACTTTATAATTCTCCAAATTCTACTAGAAGAGAAACATTGAGATCATTACTAGAGAGATCAAGGGAGGTCATGTTCTTAACCTTCCTATTTCTATTGAGATTTAATCATTGAGATGATTGTAAGAAAGGTTAGAGAAGAACATACATACCAAATTCTCTATTTTAGTGGAATAAAGCCAGAAACCATTTCCTGAAATGTTAAGATCCATAAATAAGGTGAGATCTATGAATAATAACTAAGGTAGTTCAAAAACCAAAGATAATTTAAACTCCAATAACGGCTTGAGTTTATATAGAGTATGAATTTCAAGTGGTATGATTCCAATTGTTTATACTTTGTGGTTTTTATAGTCAAGGTGCAAAGAGGGAAATAATTTGGGTAGGATACCATGAGGATATGTTGTCCTTACCAATCTGACACATAATTTTATTTAAATTTTGAGAACAAAATTTCTTTTTAGGGTGTTAAATGTTATAACACCAAAAAATTTAGTGTTAGAAAATTTCTATTTAATTTTTTATTTTTCTCTAGAAAATATCAAGAGAAACCACTTGTAATCGACTGTAGGTTTTGGATATAACACATACACAAAAAAATCAACATTTGAATTTTTCAATTTATTATTTTCTATAATTACCAAGTGTTGAATTATTCATGTTTTTTATATATAAAAATCATAAGCTATTAAATAGTTTGGTGTTGTAAAACTTTTTAGAAGACTTGAAGTCATGGGTTCAAAGCTCCTTGGAGACAAAGGACGGATTTCTTTCATTTATAAGTGACAAGTAGCCTTGTGGTTGGATAAGTTGACTTGTGGACATGGAGCTTGTGAGAGGCAATGCGACTTGTGAAATTTGGGTTGGCTTATGCAAGGGTGAGGCGCCTTGTGAATGTAGGAGAGGTGCCTTGCGTGTATGCAAAGAAGGGCTTCCAAGTCTTGGAGTTATTGAGTCGCCTTGCACAACATGATAAGCAACCCAGGACTCAAGAAATTTATTTTTGTTAAGTAAAGAAGTTGCCAAGGCGACCTGAGGAGTTTGAGCCTCAGAATTCTTAAGTCTGCACATCAACAAGTTGTATTGTCTCAAAAACAGGATGACTTGTGCTATTGGCCTTGGGTTTGGTAAGGCAACTTGTCGCCAGCACAAGCCGACCTGCCATATTCAAGCCTCAGAAAAACATGTCTGTAGTAAAAACAAGGCAACTCACCAAAGAAGTAAGGCAACCTGTGGATATTTTAAGAAGGAAATTGGGTCGTCTTGCATTACTTTTGAGATGACTTGAGGGCTTGATAAAACAAAGAGTAAGTCGACTTGTTGGACAACAAGGCGACTTGGCCTTTGAAAACATTAGACACATAAGGCGATTTGTGCTATTTGCAAATCGACTCATGAGTGTGAAATATTGCGAAATGACAAAAAGGGACGACCAAATGTGAACAAACCTTAAAAATAACGAGGGACAAATCTGAGATTTCGCATCCCTCTATTAAAAAGGCTTGAACAAGCCTTCATTTTTCGTTTCCTCTCTTCCGAAGTCTCTGTCTCCTCTCTCGCTCGACTCTCCCCCTCGACTCTCATCTCTCTCATCCACCTCTCTCAATCTCTCACAAAATCAACTACATTTCCCTCAAACCACTCCCTAAACCTCACAAACCTTCAAGCAAACATGTGAATGAAGGTGATTTTGGGAGAAGAGAAAACCTAGGGTTTGCTCGAAGAGGGGAAAACCCAACATTCAAATTCCGATCAAAGCACGAAATTGAGGAAATTTTTTTCTTCTAAACATGAATTTAGTTCCATTACTCATGAATATGATTTTTATGCTTGAATTTCGGAAATTTGTAGAGTGAGAAAATTAGGGTTTTCGACAAAGTTGATCCGAACGAAATTTGAGAACTCTCGAGAGGTGATCTTGCTTTTCCAACCTAGATTTATGTTTTCAAACATGAATTTGGATTATCAAGCTTGGATTATGCGATTTGATTTCGGAATTTAAATCTGAGGTTTGTAAATGTTGAAATATTTGGAAATTATGAATGGAAATGGTATGGATACATAATTAGGGTGTGATTGATAGAACTAGAATATAGATTTATGGATTTTAGAAATTAGAGTTTGAATTATATTTAGGGAAACTTCATAAACCCAAATTTTAGGCATGATTTAACGTCGAATTTATATTTATTGTTTTAGGATAAAATCAATTGAAATCCAAGAATGTATTGTCTTGGATTAATTGTGGATTGGGAGTGTTCACCCTTTCAAAAGGTGATTGGTTTCATGATTGTACTTAAATAAAAAAATATTTTTATTGAATTTTCTAAATAATTTTCAAAACTTGGATTTAAAGGTTTTAGTGTGTGTGGAATATCTCAATGATTAAATTCTGAATTCTTACGCATCCTATATGTTTTGAATGAATAAATGTGCCATGTGAATTTATTGATGTTGAATCAAATGGTATGAGGATTACTATTAAGAAAATTGTTAGAATTGATGGCATATAAATTGGATTTATAATTTTGTGAAATGGTGCATATGATTGGTTTGGGGTAAGAGTCTGAATCCTTTTTAAGTGACTAGTCATTTCCTGCTACAGAGAGACCCGACGGGGTACCGTAGTGGAGACCATGAGATGTAGTCAAGCACGTGTAGTACATTCATAGTTGGCATTTTCATTTCCCATTACGGAGAGACCCAATGGGGTGACGTAGTAGAGAACCATGGGATTGAACTGAGTACGTACAATACATTCATGATTGGTTATAGTGCCTACGGGTGTGGGATTGTTTGACGCACATCCAATAAGGCCCACAGACAACGTCAAGAAATGGGGCATTTTTAAAATGTGAAAATTATTAAAACTCTTAACGATTCCACCCTAAGTCACAGTAAACGTTTGTTAGGAAAATGGATTGGGTCGCCCCATGTTTGAAAATGTGAAATATATGGATGCATATAAGATTTATTATGATGATAGTGAATTATGATGAATTTGGAAACAAGAGTTTGAGTTTATTTTTCTTGAATGAATTTGCGAATGACATGATGGTTTTGAAATACATGCATTTGATATATCCACCACACACAAATCTTGTTTTTGTACAGTTTGTATATTACTCACCGGGTATATTATATATTCACCTCTCCTATTTCCATTTTTACAGAGGAAGCTTAGTCGAGACTTGTAAACGCTTAGGATGATTTTAAGAAGTTGTTTTGTTAGATTTCTTCGGGTAATAGCTTTCATTTGGAAATTGAGGTATTAGTGGACCCAAGTGGAGGCATAACGTGTAATTATTTTTGAAAACTTTTTTGCTACTATGTTTTTATCTATTTGAAATATGACTATGGTTTGTACATTTAAAAATAAGGATCATTTTTCTTTATTTCCTTGAATTTTCTTTGAGAATTGTTTTGGAGAAATATTATGTGGATCCTTTGAGTAGAGACTTGTTTACACTTTGTGAATTTGACTTGAACAGCTGGGTTGGGCCGACGTATGCATGTCTTGAGTAGTGATAGACCGAGCTGGTCCTTTGATTGTGCTAATGAAGGTATGCTGGTGTATTTTGATGGATTGATTATTTTGAAAAATATGTGGATATTGGAATGGCTTGCAATATCTCGGAACACGAAGTGGGGTTCACACATGTTTTAAGGTAGTGCGGTGGTTGTCGCGTGCTCGACGGGCAGGTCGGAGCGTGACATGTTGGGAATTTCATAAACTTTTGATTCTATACCTTATGTTTATCTGTCATAAATGTTAATTTTGTAATACAAAATTATGTGTAACAAATGAGTATTAGTATTTATGTCTACCATCTTAAAATCCAAACTATTACACTGAAGTCCATTATTACGGAGTTGAATAAAAGTGACAAAATGAATGATGCCAATCATGACATTTTAATGTTGTAAGATTTGGTATGTGTGGGAAGAACAAAATGTTTTGGATGGCATCAACCATATCATATAGAACTTTGGTGTGGACAATACTGCTCAACATAGGAGAGATTGATATGCTTACCAGACATGCAAAAAGAGAGATTCCACTACTCAAACGATCTTGATTATCTTTGTGATTGACAATATGAAACCCAAGAATACGCAATATGCAACTTCTTATGACATCTAGATATACCTTAGGGAGAAATATGACGGAACCGTTGTGACTTGTTTTAGACAGTTGACCATAAAATTTGATACCTATAGTAGGCAAAGTAATAACAGTATCAAATAGTATTTAAGAGTCATGTCTAACATGATTAAAGAATTATAGTTAACCGGTCATGTTCTCTCTGATGAACAACAAGTTCAAGTCTTGATCTGATTCTTTCCTAACAAGTGAGAGCGTTTGAAAGTCAATTTGACTCACAATAATAGTGTGAAAAATTTTCGTAGATGCTTCTCCCCATGTTAAGTTTGAGGATAAACGATTTTATGCTGCAAGATTCGTAACTGATACTTTTATTGCAAAGTTTAGTTCCAAAAGAGTCTCAGACTCTAAGTGTGAGAGGAACTAGAACAAAAGTAAGAAAGGAAAGGAGACCCAGAGATGGATCACAAAAGAATAATCCGAAGCATAATAATGGATGTAGACGCTTCAATATGGCATACATCTCTACTAATGTCTACTAATGTTTTACTGGCTGATTCTTATCCTGTGTGGATAATAGACATAGGAGGCATAGACCATGTGACTAGAGACTATGAGACATTTGTGGATTTTCATCAAGAGTTTTCTGGTATGAGAAAGATCTATGTGGGAAACAATGCAAAAGCGTACATTAAAGGATTAACACTTGTAAACTATAGTTACATAGTTGCCGAACTCTTATTCTACATGATATTTGCTATGTGTTAGAAATTCAACAAAATTTAACATGTATTCTTGTTCTTATGAAGTTTGACTATATTTTGAATTTTCAAAGAGAAAGGGTTAATACATATTTGAGTGATATGTATTTTTGGTTCTGAACAACTTGTAAATAGTTTTATGATTTTACAATGTGATCGATATTGTGTTGACCGTTGTCTTTCGTTAAATATTTGTTTCTCTAGTCATGCAAGTATTGATGATGTGACATGACATACAAGAGTTGGTTACATATTGTATGACAGGATCAATTGACTAGTAAAGGTAGGATTATTGATTTCACTCACAAAATTCAATTTATCAACATGTGAACATAGTTTTATTGGCAAAATGATAAAAAAAAAACCATTTGAAAATGTCATACGGACTGAATTTTCATTGCAATTAATCCATTCGGGCATTCGTGGTTCATTGAATGTGAAGGCTAAACATGGAGTTTTGTGTTTCATTATGTTTATAGATGATTTCACATGTTTTGATCATATTTATTTGATTTCTTATAAATCTGAAACATTTGACTACTTTATATATTATATGAGCGAGATAGAGAATCAAATAGATAGAATAATAAAGGTCTAGAGGGCAGATAGATGACGTAAATATCTATTAAATCAATTTAAGGATTTGAGTATTGAAAGAAACATGATCTAATATTTGACTATTCCTTATATACTGTAACAAAATGGCGTTGTAGTGAGAAGGAATAAAATATTGATGGACACAACACGATCCATGATGGCACAGGTTAACTTACCTATTTCCTTTTTGGGAAGATGTCTTGTTGATTGTAGTCTATATTTTGAACAAAATATCTTCAAAAGCAATACCAACAATACCATATGAACTTTAAAATGATAGAAAACCATGTATGAGTTATCTCAGACCTTGGGGATCGGTTGTGTATGTTCAAAATTTTTCCAATAAATTTAAAAATGGGGTCTCTATGAAAGAATGTGTATCTTCATAAAATACTCAAATCATTCTAAAAGTTATATGTTTATTGGTGGACGAGAAAATGGTACTATAACATATATTAAATCATAAAATTTCACATTTCTGGAAAATAAATTTCCTAACTGAAGTGATGTAAAAGACATAAAACCTTTATTTGAATTGGCTAATTCATAAAATGGCTCTATCCATAGTGGATCATTGAAATATTGTTGATCCCAGTAGAAGAGATTTAAATTCTAATGATCCAACTGAGTTTCAAACGCGAAAAAGTATTAGGACAGAGGTATCCAAGCATTATTTTGAGATACGAGGACATGCATTTATTGTTTCTCTAGAAAATAAAGAACAAACTAAGAATATAGATGAGATTCTATCTTGTCCTATCAAGAATGAATGAAACAAGATAATAGAAAAATAATTAGAGTCAATAAGATCCAACCATTTTTTAGTAATTGGTTGAACTTTCGCTAGGGTGCAAAGTTATTAGGAACAAGTGAGTACTCAAAACCAAGTATAGGACTGACGGAACCGTTGAGAGGTATATGACTCAACTGGTGATAAAAAAGTTACACTCAGTAAAAGAGTGTTGATTATGAAGAAATCTTTTCCCAATAGTGAGATTTATCCCATTTACCTGTTGTTAGCAATAATAGATAATTTAAATTTAGAATTATATTAGATGGACGTGAAGACTGACTTTCTCAATAGAAGACTTGAGGAAAAAGTTTATATGGTATAACTAGAAGGTTTTGTTATTGAAAGCCAGGAAGACAGAGTTTGTAAATTAAATAGATTAATTTATGATCATAAATAGTTTTTGAGACAATGATATTTGAGATTTCATGAAGGAATGATCTCTTAAGATTTCATCATGATGGATAAAACCATTATGTCTATACAAAGAAATCCAATGATAAATTCGTAATTCTATCTCTATATGTCAAAAACATTGTTAGTCGCAAATGATAAAGAGTATGTCTTTTAGATCAAGAAATAATTATCTTCTAATTTTGAGATAAATGATATGGGTGAGATTCATTGTATATTGGGAATTAAAATATATAGAGATCGCTCCAAAAGATTACTAAGATTATCTTAAGAGTTATATATCAAAAAGATTCTAAAACGATTCAAAATGAAAAAAATACAAACTCATTGATACTCTTATGGTTAAAGATGATAGTTCAATAAATGAAATATGTCCAAAGAATCCTAAATAATGGATCAAATGTCCAGAGTATCATATTCCAGTGCAGTTGAGAGTTTGATGTACGTTATGATACGTACTCATCCTAAAATTTGTCAGACTGTGAGTCTGGTCAGCAGGTATCAATTTAATCTACGAAAGAGTTATTAGATTGTTGTGAAAAGGGTATTGAGATACCTGAAAAAAAATTACAAATTAATTTCTTTGTTATCCAAAAAAGGATCTAGTTATGTATTCTTACTTAATGATAGTGCTAACTCATGAATTTGTAAGAAACAAATCTGTATATCACTTTATACAATGAAAGTAGAATTTAAGGCATATGTTTTTACAATTTGGGAAAGAGTTTAGTTGAATAGATTTTTTCAATATTTAGTAGTAAACAATTCGATGGGAGTTATGACTATTTATTGTGACAATCAGTTAATTGGACAAATCAATTAGCATACTTATCAAATCAAAAACAAAAAATGACAATAGCATCTCTGGTTGAAGGTTCAATTGCCACCAAAAGACTATGATTTTGCTTATCCGAGAATGCTGGGATATATTTACCGCTTGACTCAACCTTCCACTAGAGTGGGGGAAGGTGATCTAGAATTGGAGATAGTTATTATTATAAGAATTAAAATAAAAAAAATGAAGAGTTAAAGTTTTGAAATAGATAAGAAGACCACTTAGAAGTCGGAGGTCCTCTATGACTAATTTGGGATCCAAGTTCTAATATCTTACTTAAGTAAAAGAAAAATAAAGGAAAAGTATGATAGAAATGATAGCTCTGAAAGTGATTGTAATTCCCTTTAGTGGATTAGGTTGAATGTTTTAACTCGACCGATTTACTTGTTGTACCAAATACCTAAGCACATAAGATCTTCAAACTAATTAATCTCCCTCCCTTTTAGTTTTACATTTTTATTCTCTATTTATTAATATGCATATATGTATATATAGTCAAAACTGTTAATGTTATGATCAAATTATACTCTGTTATTCATGAATTCATAAAAGTTCCATAATATCTACTTCATGTATTGTGCATGTTATGCATATATCCCTTCGCCCATCCTCTTGGAATTAATTTATTATAGTGGTTGACCCAAATTCAACATTCCAGGTACATCAGAAGCCAAGTGATAAGATTCGATTAGTAATTATGAATTTCAATCAACTTGTCTGTTTGAATATTAGGTTGACTTAACTTAAATTTATATATGAGGGTAGGTCGATTTGTTTCTAATAAGAGTCAACTTATGGTTTTTTTGTCCAAGGGTTGCGTCGACTTGTCAACCTGGTAAGTCAACTTAGTTACGTTGGGTTAGTCTTCTGAAACTTGAACTCCTCTGGTTGACTTGCTCTCCTATACAAGTCGACTTAGTTAAGTTTCAGAATTAGACTTCTGAAACTTGTTTATCTCAGGACGACTTGTTTACTTCTCAAGTTGAGTTGAGATATTCTACACTTTTTTGAATCCTAAATTGACTTGGAACTATGATAAGGTCGACTTGATAACTCAATAGATCGATACCTTAAGTTAAGTTTAGACATTCTAGGTGTGCAGGTCAACTTGTCTGTAGTTCCAATCGACTTGCTCAAACTATTTTCAATTTTAAAATTTTTTTTGGACTTTTAAATTTTCAAATAATTAAACTAATTATTTTTCAGTTACTCCTAATAATTATCAAAATCAATTTTACTTGACAGATTGTGTTAGGAGTTAGATGCTCTCAGTAGTCTTTAAGATTTAAGTATGATATAATGCATTTGTTCTTATGTTGGACAACTTTTGGTGTGGTAGGTTTTGTCATCTTTGTGTTTATACATGTTAGGTTATAATAGTGATGATTATGAATAGCAGTTAAAAATATTTATTGATAAATTTATATCATGCATGATTTGCTGTTGGACCGACAAGAGGGCAATGGAGTCTGGCTACTGATGAGATAACATAGTGTTACAAATTTTAGGTTGATTATGTTAGTTTAAGTGGATTAGTTTTGCCTAACTTATATAACTGATTCTGTCCAATTTTTTAGAAAAGTAATTACAGTAAAAATCTAAAATTTTTCTATTTTTGCATCCATATTTTTATACATGTGGATAATAATTCAAAAACTAATATCTCGAGTGTTATATATTTTGTATTGATTAAATTTTCACTTTTACATATGTTTTTTTCTTATGTCAGAAGATGTGATACTCGAAGTGAGTCATCACAAATCATTTTATGAACCATGATAATGTTATTTTTTGTCTCCTAGAAAAAAAATGAAATTCAAAACCTGCATATTCATGTTACCAATGATTTTAGTAACAATTTTTTAAGTCACGTTGCATGGATTAATTGGCCTCAAATGGTGTATCATTTTAGGAACTTTTACCTTTATAATCAACGTGATGAAATTATGGTTCCACTCCCTATCAAATTGACTTACGGCAAAAGCTTCCCGTACAAACTAAATCACTTGGATGTAGAGAAAATTCAAGCAAGTTTGATAAACAAAGGGCTACAATCATCGGGATGATAACTTTGGTCATCCTCATTAACGTGTTTTCCCATCAGATTAACAAATTTCTTATTCAAACCAATACACTCTATCACTTAGAATTGACTCTATCTAGATTTTAATACTGTCAAAATACTAAATCCAATAAGAGTCTCTTGGGTTGTCTTTCAATTAAAGAAATAATTAATGATGGTATATTAATTACCGAAAAAGTAAAGAAAGATTAGTCGTTTTGTGATATTTAACGGATATAACCAATTTATTTACATAATATTGAGTAATTTTTGTATCAATTATTAATCAAATACATCAATGTGGAAATAAATCTTTTGGTTAGATTTTATTATCATTGATATTTATTCCTTTAATTAGTGTTATTTAATTATTTTGTTCTAGTTAATTTTATTGATTTATTTATTTTTGTCAATTTTAGATAATTTCTTAAATCCTTACATTTTATTTTTATTTTTGCTAAAAGAAATAAATTCGTCATTTTCTATGGATACGACTATATTCACCCTAGACTCATCTTTTATAAAATATGTATTTTTATTTTTGATTGAATTGACACCTACCAAATTTTGACACTGTTGCTGGGGAACGATGTTAAGTAATTTATTTCCTTTAATTTTTGTTTTCTCCTTATTTTTAAGATCAATCATTTGTAGTGAAATTACTGGAAATTGTCAAGGATATAGAAAAGAAAACTTTAGACACGAAAATATAATTACCCAAAAGACTTTAAGGGAGTTATTATTCTCTAATATTAATGAACATTTTTTTGCAGTGATTTTCTTCATGTAATAGCAAATGCACAACAGTTTGAAAGATGACAAGATATCCCAAAAAGGGTCAAGGAGATAGTATTTCTTCCTTTGAACACAAGTTGGATGCTCTAAATTCTATGGTAGAAAGGTTGGTAGTAGGATAAGTGCAAAAAATGAAAGCATGCGGAATATGCTCGAGTATGGGTCACCCAACCAACATGTGTCCTATCTTTCAAAAGGACTTTAACGAACAATTGAATGTCGTTGGTGGATTTTCAAGACAGTCTCAAAGAAAATACAATCATTACTCAAACACCTACAACCAAGGTTGGGGAGATATTTGAATTTGAGTTACGAAGCTAGACCATAAGGATTTCTGTAGTAATCTTATGGAAGACCACCCTTTCAATTATAACAACCTCCACAAAATCGAGAATCGGCCTTTGAGGATATTTTCAAAAGTTTTATACAGGAAATAAGAATAAATATTCAAATTCTCGGTATCCAAGTGTCACAATTAGTGACCGCAATAAGTAAAATCAAAGCTAATCAAGGAAAATTACCATCTCATGTTGAGGTTCATCCAAGGGAGATTGAAAGTGGTATGCTATTCAAAAATGAAAAAAAAAAGTGCAGAATTTTTCACCAAAAGAGACACACAAAGAAAAGGAAAACGAAAAGGAAACAATCTCTTGATACTACACCAAAAGAGGTAAATGAGGTACCATATAATTTAGATTCAAAACTAACCATTTCTCATCCTTTTTTTGGCAGGTTGGCACGTTTTAAGAAGTAAGATGATGAGAAGGAGGTGGACTGTATTATACATGATACTTTTCTGCAAAATGAATTGGGTTTTGTTTTTAAGGAGAATTTTTCAAATAATTTTACGTAATGAAACAAGTTTTTCCAAAACAAACTCCCATACCAAAAGCAATCCATGGTATTCCAAAAAGTCCTTTATTTCAATTCAAGATTGAAGTTCATGCCAGGCAAGTTGAAGTCTAAATGGACTAGACCGATATTTAAGCGAGGTTGAAGAAAGAAAATCATATCAAGCTAAAGACATTAAACAAAAGCATTTATTGGGAGGTAACCTAATATTCTCTTTTATAATTTTTTTATTTTTATTTATTTCTATTTATGTTGGCTTGATTTAGACTTGCTTTTGAATCACTTTTCAGTAAAAAAATAAAATAAAATAAAAAATTCAAACGTGCTCTGTCGTTAAGGCATGCCCACGCCTTAACAAAACCTCATTTCTATCCATCCTGGAATACATGACCAGAAACACTCCTTGTTTAGGGTGTATCCACACCTTAAACTAACTTAATTTCTATCAAAGCAAATATAAATGGCCAGAAATACTCATTGTTTAGGACATACCCACACCCTAAAGTACCTTCATTTCTACAAGGGACATATATTGGGTAGAACAGTTCTGGTTTAAAGTGTGTCAACACTTTAAACACACTTTACTTCTGAAAAAGAGAGAGAAAGAGAGAAACAAATTGTACTTCTATTCTAACATTTGCACTTTTATTTTTTTAGGGTGTCTCTCTCCACCTTTAAGCTTTTCAAATGGACATCAATGCTCCTGAATTAAGGCATGCCCATGCCTAACAAAAGTTTACTCCTGCTCATTCAAGAATGATCCTCAGGAATGAACCAAAGTGCTAGATGTTTAAGTCATGCCCACATACTAGCTTTTTTTTCGAGTTCGTTGAACTTGATCATCTATTCTCTACTCCACCCTAGGAGAGTAGTGTTCTCACCTTCCTATTTTATTTATGTGTTATCTTTCTTTTATTTTGTTTGATTGACTTTATGCATTTTTTACCTCTCAATTTAAACATATATTAGGGACAATGTATGATTTAGGTATTAAACGATATTTGGTGTTTTTTTTCTTTATTTTAGTTTTTGACATTATATTTGTTTTCTTTACTACATTAGTTTAGATTTTGTTTCTTCAAAGAAAAAATAAAAAATAAAAAATGAAAAAATGAAAAAATGAAAAAAAAATTCAAGTTTTCCTAATTGATGTATACTATTTGGTTGGCTGGAAATGTATGAAAAATATCTTGTATCAATGGTTTTTTGTACTTGAAATGGCTATTCATGTCCTAAATAGCTTTCTTTGAATAATGAACATGCAAACATTTGACACAAATCATACTTAAAAAAGTGAGGTTTTGAAACGAAAACGAGCAATTTCATTTTTTATGCTCGAAATTGTTTATCTTGCTGAGTGATTACATTTGAATTGTATATTCTAAAACTTGTATTGTTATGTATTTCGAGACCACATTCTAGAATTTCATGCATTGAAATAACAAAAACACTTGATTTTACCCCTATTTGGCTTTCTAAAATACCTTACCTTGATGCCCTAAACCCTTAGTTAACAAATTTGAGTTTTTACCTTTTTTCTTCTTTATAACTCTCTCAATACAACACCTAGCCATTAATTTTAGTTTTCGTTTCAAACTCTTGTACCAAATGTATATGTAGTTAATTACATGGTTCTAGTTATATGTTTGCCTCAATAGAAAGATGATAGTTGGAGTCTTAATGTTGATGTTTTCATATTCCATTCACAAAAAAGGGAAAAAAAAAAGAAGAAAAAAATGATAAAAAAAAAAGGAAAAAAGAAAAAACAAGAAGAAGAAAAGAAAAAAATGATGAAAAAAAAGAAAAAAAGAGAAAAAGAAAAAGAAAAAGGAAAAAAGATGAAAAAAAGAAGTGTTATATCTTGATTGAAGTTTCATTCATTTACATGTCAGTTATGAAAATTAGAGAAATTAATTAACATTCTTATATGATGTTGGCAATGAATTATTTACATTTGAAGAGCAAGAAGTCACTTTCTGTATACTTTTTGTTTGAGGTAAAGATTATGTGATATCATGAAAATTGTGCGAATTAATTATATATGTCCTTTGGTATGTTTTTAAACCTCAAATATCACATTTATCTTACCCTTAACCCTAATCTCATTACAATCAAACTAAAAATCTTTAGATTGATGTATGAAATTTCAATTTTTAAGTGACAGAAATTTGAAATATTTGTAAGGCTATAATAATGTCATTCCATATTGTTGATTATATAAATATATATATTTTTCACCCTTCCAAGTGCATTTGAGTGAACCCTTGGAGCGAGTTGTCAAATCTTGCTATTTAGATTTCACAAGGAGCTATAGGAATGTGTAGTGGTTATTTTAGTACAGAACGCGGTGAAGTATTTGTTGTTTCGATTATATTTCTCTTGTGATATTTATTGATTTGGGATTTTGGAAGAAAAATAAGTTGGTTAATTTTAGTTTTATTTGAGTTAGATATGCTTGAGAACAAACATCATCTAAATGTGGGGGAATTTGATAGGGTTTAAATGACTATAATATTTGTGATTAATTTTTCTTTATTTTTTAATAAATATTACACTGATATTTATATTTTGTGATATTTGATATGATAGGATTAATGGATGACATTTATTAAGGAAAGTGAAAAAAAATAAGTTGAATAGGAGCAATTATGCAAATGATGGAAAATTAGACAATAATATTTTTTCATTAACATGTAGGCACGTTGATTACAATGAGGCAATGCAAGAATTTTTGAAAATTTACAAAAATAAAATTTTCTTTTCCAATTGCACATTCAAGAGAAAATTGAGATAAAATTAGAAATATTGAAGATTTTGAAGATTTTGTTTCATTCATAATATTTAGGGATAGCAAATTTTGGAAATTCAACTTTCAAGATATTTTATCTTTTAGAAATTTTCTGTTATTTAAAATTTCTAAGATATTATCTTTTAGAGAATTTTATCATTTCTTAGAAATCAATTAGAATAATTTCCTAAAGTAAAAGAAATAGGAAAAATCCATTTGTTTTTAGGGTTACTACTCTTATATATATAGGAGTATTACATTGTTTTAGAGTGGTGTGCAGCCCCAAAGGGGGCAGCAGCCGGCTATCTTATAAAGAAGTATATTTTCTTTATTCTTGGACTTGGGAAGACACATAACAAGGGAAGGAGCTACAGTCAGGAAGGATGAGCATTCTTCTTGTACTTTTCATTAGTTTTTCGGTATCAATAAAAATCATTTTTTTGTAAGTTTCTTTCTTTCATGAATTCATTTTAATTTATTTTTCTAGTCAAAAAATTGTTGAAGTTTTAATGAATGAAAATTATGAAATTTAAATGATTTTATTGGTTTGATATTAATGAGTATTTATTTAATTTTTATACTCTAATATTTATAATTGTTTTAAATTTGTTAAATAGAGATCTATATTTAATAATTTTAGAATAGTTTACATTCATTTAAAAACAGTAAAATTTGTGTATTTTTAATATAGTGATAATTGATATAATTTTATGGTTTCGCAAGCGGTTTAACTTATGTCAAGAAATTAAATAATCTAATCTAAATAAACTCATTGTGTGTTTATCACTTAGAATTGAGTCTCTCTAGATTTAAATGCTATCGAAACATTAAATTCAATAAGTGTTTATTGGGTTATCTTTCGATTAGGAAAATAATTAACGATAGTATTTTAATTACTAAAAAACTAAGGAGAGATCGGTTGTTTTGTGATATTTAATGGCTATAACCAATTTATTCACATAATTTGAGTAATTTTTACTTGAATGATCAATCAAATACAGTAAGGTGAAAATAATTCTTTTGGTTAGCTTTTATTATCATTGGCATTTATTCCTTTAATTTGTGTTATTTAATTGTTTCGGTTTAGTTAATTTTATTGATTTATTTATTTTGTTAATTTTAGATAATTTATCAAAATCTCACATTTTATTTTTATTTTTCTTAAAAAAAATAAATTCGTCATTTTCGGTGGATACGACCCTACTCATCCTAAACTCACATTTTGTGAAATAGGTATTTTTATTTTTTGTTGGATTGACTTGGTGGGTGTCAATCCAACGAAAAATAAAAATACCTATTTCACAGAAATGAGTTTAGGGTGAGTAGACTCATATCTACAAAGAACGACGAATCTATTTCTTTTATTGTTGAAAAAATATCTAAATATATCAAAAACAAATAAATCAATAAAATTAAGTAGAGCAAAATAATTAAATAATACCAACTAAAGAAATAAATATCAATAATAATGAAATCTAGTTAAAAGAATTATTTCCACCTTGATGTATTAAATTGATTATCGATACAAAAATTACTTAATATTATATAAATAAATTGGTTATAACCGTTAACTACCACAAAACAACAAATCTCTCCATACTTTTTCGATAATTAAGATACCATCGTTGATTATTTCTCTAATCGAAAGATAACTCAAGAGATTTTCATTGGATTTAATATTTCGATAGTATTAAGATATAGAGAGATCCAATTTTAAGTGACAAACACACAACAGATTTATTTAAATTAAATTATTTAATCCCTTTATATAAGTTAAACTACTTGCAAGACCATAAAACTATGTCAATTGCTATTTTATTAAAAACATACAAAACTTACTATTTTTAAATGGTTATAGATTATTCTAGAATTGTTAAATATAGACCTCTATTTAATAAAGTCAAAATAATTATAAACATTATGATATAGAGATAAAATAAATACTCACAAATATCAATCTAATAAAATCATTTAGATCTCACAATTTTTATTTATCAATATTTCGAAAATTCTTTTATTAGAAAAATAAATTAAAATAAATTCATGAAATAAAGAAACTCTCAAAAAAATGATTTTTATTAATGCGGGAAAACTAATGAAAAGTACAAGAAGAATGCTCCTCCTTTTTGACTACAGCTCATTCCCCTTGTTATATGTCTTCCCAAGTCCAAGAATAAAGAAAATGTACTTCTTTCTAAGGCAGCCGGCTACTGCCCCCTTTGGGGTTGCACACCACTCTAAAACAATGTAATATTCATATATATATAGGAGTAGTAACCCTAAAAACAAATGAAGTTTTTCTATTTTTTTACTTCAGGAAATTATTCAAATTGGTTTTTAAGAAATGATAAAATTACGTAAAAGATAATATTCTAGAAATTTCAAATAAAAGAAAATTTCTAAAAGATAAAATATCTTGAATGTTGAATTTTCAAAATTTGCTATCCCTAAATATTATGAACGGAACGAAATCTTCAATATCTCAAATTCTATCTCAATTTTCTCTTGAATGTACAATTGGAAAAGGAAATTTTATTGCATTAAATTTTCAAAAATTCTTGCATTGTCTCCTTGTAATCGATGTACCCACATGCTAATAAAAGAGTATTAATGTCTAATTTTCCATTATTTGCATAATTGCTCCAATTTAGCTCATTTTTTTTACTTTCCTTAATAAAACTCATCCATCTATTCTATCATATCAAATATCACAAAATATAAATATTAGTATAATATTTATTTTAAAAAAAACAAAATTAATTATAAATATTACATTCATTTAAACTCTATCACACTCCAATGTCAGTATAATACTATTAAACTAGCTTTGGTCCTAATTCCATAAGTTACCAAAAAAATTGTAACAAAACTTCTTCAACTCCAACTTCATCCTTAATCCAAATCACTTGATTCCTCCTCTTAATAATAGTAGACATGTGGAAAGACTTGATGTATATGTCTCCCTTCTTGAATAATAACTTTAGATTTTTGTAACCATCAGTATTCATCATGCTCCAAGTGCTCCAAGTCCTCTAAACATGTAATCGTTAACCAAGACTTGTTGTGATCGGTATAAAAATGGATTGTGAGTAGTCGAACAACATTGTAAACATCAACAAGCCTAACCTCCGATTGTCTTTGACTTTAAATCCAACGTTGTAAACTTTATATATTGAAAATTGTCTCCAACTTTTAAGGACTTAGACTTCAATAGTTTTTTTTTTCACCACTACTATTTAAATTTTATTCGATAAATCTGATTCGAATACTGTGAAATCCATTTTAGAAATTAACTTTTCTAAATCCTTTTTTGTCATTTCCAGAACTCAAATTCAAGATTTCTAATTAAGGGGTAGAGTGTCTGATCACTCAATTCAAAATAGTTTGATATTGTTTAAGTTTTAAGTACGATATGATGCATTTGATAACCTAAAGTTTGATAAGTATTGGTGTAATAGGTGTTGCCACCTTTATGTTTATGCGTGTTTTAAACAGTGATGATTATGATTATGATTAGTGGTTAATAACATTTACGATTAAAATTTATATCATGCATGATTTGCTGTTGGATAGGCGAAAAGGCAAATTGAGTTTGACTATCGATCAAATATTTGAGTGTTACAAATTTCAGGACGACTATATTAGCTTGAGTGGCTTAGTTTTAGCTAATTTATATAGCAGACTCTGCTTGATTTTTGGAAAAGTAATTAAAGTAAAAAATTTAAAATTTTTCTATTTTGCTTCCAAGTTTTCACATGCTTACATAATAATTTAGAAACTGATATCTCGAGTGTTGTATATTTTATATTGATTTAATTTTTATTTTTACATATGTTTTTCCTTTTCCATTAGGAGGTGTGCTATTCACTACAAAAAAACAACGTTTTAACCACAAATTTAGCAACGAAAATTTTAAAAAAATTCGTCATTAAAAACATTAACGACGAATTTAGCGACGAAAAATTTTTCGTCGCTAATAACATGTCGTAAAAATTTAGCGACTAAAATTAGAAATCCGTCGCTAAATTTAGCGACGAAAATTTGGAATCCATCGTTAAATTTAACGACAAATAAGTTTTCGTCGTCAAAATTCGTCACAAAATTTAGCGACGAAAAATTATTAATCGCTAAATTTAGCGACAAATAATTTTTGTCGCTAAAATCTATCGCTAATTTAGCGGAAAACAAACCCGTCAAAAAATTATCCGTCGCTGATGTCCTGCCCCTGAGCCGGCAGATCCACGTACCCACCCACCCCAGCACCAATCTGCCCAACCTACCCGCCCTGCAACCTGCCCGTCCGAGCCAGCAGCATCAACTCTTAATTACTGGAAAATGTCACGCTTTCTGCCTCCACCGTGGTTCGAACTCCGAACTCCTGCATGAACTCCTGCACACACGCAACCTGTAAACCACTGAGCCAAAGATATTATTATGATATAAAGTTTTTTTTTTATTATTTATTATCTTTTTTTCACATTTTTCTAATAATAATAAAATAATATATAATAACAATTTAAAATCATAAATATAAAAACTTTTTTTATTTATACCACCAACATAAAATAATATTTAATTAAAAATAATAAATATGATAATTTTTAATAAAATAAAAAATAATAAAATACTAATTTAAAATAAAATAATAAATTAATTAAAAAATATATTAATATTATATTTTTGATTTCTTCTTTTTTCTTTTATTTTATTATTTTATTATTCTTTTTCATTTTTATTTTATTTTTTAATCCATAATTTAAAAATACATCTCAAAACTATAAAATTATAATTATCAATAAATTATAATATATTAATAATTTAAAAAATCTATATATTTAATCACAAAATATTTTTATTCAAATTTCAATAAAATTATTATATATAAGAAATGAAAATAAAAAGAAAAAAAAAATCCAAAAGAAAAAAAAAGTAAGAATAGGAAACAAAAAAGTGGAAGAAAAAAAACAAAAATATCATCACATTACATTGACACCAAGCGATAGTGTAGTGGTGATCTGTTCAAATCCGAAGTCCAAAGTCCAAGGTTCAAATTCCTCCACTTAAATGTTTTTTTAGAATTAAAACAAAGGGCGCCTGCGCCTGCCTGCCTGGGCGCCCACGCGTCTTCCTCGGCGCCCAGGCAGGCACCCGCAAGCACCGAGACAGCCGCGCGTATGGCGCGGGCGGCCAGGCAGGCAGGCGCCCGTGCATGTATGCGCCGACGTCCCGCAGACATTAATATTTAATTAAAAAATTTATATTATTAAATAAAATAATATAAATAAAATAAAATTATCTATACAATAATAAAAAATATTAAATCACACAAAAAAAGTAAAAAAAAAATAATTAAAAAATATATATAATTTAAATAAAATAAAATATATGGTTTTTTAAGAATTAAATAACATTATTCTTCTAAAAAATGAAATATAATATAATAAAATAAAATGTAAATTAAAATATTATAAAATAATAATATGATTTGTTAATATAAATTAATAAAATAAAATAAAATTATAATTAAAAGAATATAAAATTCAGCGACGGATTTGGAATCCGTCACTGAAATTATTAAAATAAAATAAAAATAAAATAAATTCAGCGACGGATTTTAATCCGTCGCTAAATCCGTCGCTAAATTATCGGATATACGGATTGGGATTTTTATCTAGTGACGGAAAACAAATCCATCGCTAAATTAATTTTGAACTTAAATATTACATATTAATAAAAGAAAAATAAAAATAAAAAAAATAAAATTCTATTTAAAAAAGATTAAATTTTGGGACAAATTTTAAATTTGTGGCAAAATTTTATCATATTTAGCGACGAAATTTGTAACAAAAAATTTTTTTTCCCCAATTAGCGACGAATTTAGTCACGAAAATTTTTTCGTCACTAATTAGCGACGAATTTTGCTACGAATGATGTGTCCGTCGCTAATTTAGCCACGACTTCCTTTTTGTTACAAATTTTGTGGTAAATCAGCGACGAAAAAGTTTTTCGTCGCTAAATCCGTCACAAAATAACGACGAATTTTTTCCGTCGCAAAAATCCGTGACTAAAACCATGTTTTTTTGTAGCGATTGGAATAGCAAATCATCACAAATTATTTCCTAAACCATGATAATATTATACTTGTCCCCTTGAAACAAAACGACATTGAAAACCCGCGTATTTATGTTAGCAATGATTTTAGTTACAATTTTTTTCAGTCACATTGCATGGATTAATAGGCCTCAATGGGTGCATCATTTTAGTCATTTTCACCTTTAGAATCAAAATGACGAAATTACAGTTGTATTCTATATTAAAATCACTTTGGTGTGGAGAGAAGTTAAGTGTGTTTGATAAACAAAGGGCTACAACCATTGGCCCCATAGCTTTGGTTGTCAACATTAACTTGTTTCTCCATCAAATTAGCAAATTCTTCATGCAAATGAACCCACTCCATTGCCAGTATAGTATCATGAAGCTACATTTGGTTCATACACCATAAGTTAGAAAAAATTGTAACATAACTTCTTCAAATCCAATTTCATCCTCGATTAGAACCACTTAAACTCAATCTGAACTAATTAATTCTCCTCCTCTTAATAATAGTAGATGTGTGGAAAGACTTGGTGTATATGTCTCCCTTCTGGATTCAGTCAACTTCAAATTTTTGGAACCAAGTTTGGGGAGGACATCAAAGCCATATTTCTATTTTCTTCTATATGGTATTAGGGCCTTCATGCGCGGCATGCGGGGTGGAACTAGAAAATTTTTCTTGAGGGGGTTTTAAAACAATAATTAATAAAACTGCGGTAAATTTCATAAAATTCTAATTAAAAATACAGAATAAATAATCTATTAATATTGTGCTCTACTTGTTTTTGCCAATTGGGTCTGTCTCTTTTTTTTTTTTGGAAGGGGGGAGATTGTGCTCTACGCTTTTGAGAAAATTATTCTTGACTAGGAGAAAAATTATAGTTTTTTGAAATTACATTATTATTTGAATCGTAAAAAAAGGAATTAATTGTTTTTTCTCTCACAATTGATTCTTCGTCGGTCTATTTGAATTTCTGAATGAGAAAAAAAAAAAACCAAAAGCCACTAAAAAAAAGTCAAGAGTAAGGGAAAAAAACTCTATAATTTTTATTAAATTATGGTTAAACTTTTTAAAAAAATTGATCCCTATTCAAATCTAATTTTAACGATGGACAGTATCCTCTAGCATTGGAATTATCAAAAATAAAGAATATCACATTTACCTAATATATATCTAAATCATATAGACAAATATTGATGGTCCAATATTGTATAGATAAAATATTAATCATACTTAAAATACAATAATAGAATTATGAAAAAAAATATTAATTAAATTATGAGACAATTAAATATTACACATTAGGTAAAAAGTTTAAAAAGAAAATATAGAGATGGTAAGAATATAATATATATATATATATATATATATATATAATAGGTAAAAATTTTGATAAAGAATGTTAATTGTTCGTGATATCAATAATATATATATATATATTTTCAAGGGATATCTCTTGCTCTTGCCAACAATTATTAGCTGTGTTATTATAGAAGTCAACATTTTTTTTTTTCTTGGGGGGATAATTGATAGAAAGACACATAGGATAGAAATATCATTTTTAGAAAGATAAAAGATTTTATTGTTTTAGGTATTTGAAGAGGCCACAACATTTTTTGAGTTTTTTTGGAAAGCCACAAAACTTAGAAGTTAAAATTTTCTAAGAAAAAATTTTCAAAACTCTTTGGAAAAAGCATACGTGGCTCCGCCCCTAGCCGCACACACCACCAAAAGAGTCAAATTCTGAGCCTAAATCTGAGCCAAAGCCAAGAGCCAGAGCCAGATTCAGATCAAGAGCCAGACCCTAGAGCCAAAGTCAAAATTAAGATATTCTACCCAATTTTTTTTTTTCAAATTCAAATGATTTTTACTAAATTGATTTTAAAACAAAATTATGAAATATATTATATATTAAAATAAAATCAATAATATTTCATATTTTTATTTCTTTTATTATCATAGCCATATTCCTTTTTGTCCCCTAAGGACTTAAAAATCAATCAAGGGTAAAAATAGTTTTCAAATTTATTAAAAGGAAATGAAATTCATTATTCACCCTTGAATAAGAACGAAGGAAAGCGTAATGAAATGCATAAGAACGAAGGGAATGCGTTATTCACCCTTGCATAAGTTTAGCCCATCCCTTGACTCAATGCATTCCATTCATGTATCTTTTTTTTTTTATTTATACAAAAGTTTAAAATTAAGAATTATTAGAACGGGAGAAAGAGTTTATCTCTGGGAGGCATCCAATCCCCACATCCACACACCCAAAAAAAAAAAGGGGAAAATTGAAAGGACTAATAAGATCATTAGAAAAAAAAAAAAAAGGGTTTAGAGCATCACGACGAATGAAGTGATTGTCTTATATTTGGCCTAAAAAATACAATGTTATACGATTTATGACTTCTACTATGAAAAAATTGCTGTTTTTTTTCCCAAAATCAACGAGTCTTAAAAAATTGGGTGGCAATCCCAATGAAGACAACTGGCAAAGCTCTGAAATTAAATATAGGTAACACCGGATGAATGAGGACAATTTTTGTTTTTAAATGTTTGGGAATGGGATAAGACGAGGGGAGTTGCTTGGAAATGTGAAATGGAATCTGGGCCCTTCAATGGAGAACTGAAAAAGAAAGATAGGTAGATAGATGTAGCCAAGATTTGTTGCTTTTATTAAAGTGGTAAATTCTTAAATACAATTGACAAGCATAGTATAGACCCAATTTTAGGTCTTTCTCTCTCCTCTCTCTCTCTCTCTCTCTCTCTCTCTCCCCAGATTTTCTTCTCTCTCCTCCTGTCTCTCTCTCTCTCTCTCTCTCTCTCCTAAAGGGCAAACCCTAAAAGGGGTTGTTAAGATTATCAACCTTCAAGTAAGTTCTCTCTCTCCCTCTCTCTCTCTCTCTCCCCCCCCCCACAGTATCTTTTTCTTTCTCTCTCTTCTAAAATTTAAATTTGTGCCCCCTTTTGTTATCGTTTGTGCCTTTGGAGATTGAGCTCTGATCCTAAACCAAGTTAACGATTTTGTTGATTGAGAGATCTAGAATGCCTAACATAACATCAAAAGGAATTTCACTGTTTCCTAGAAAAAATTTCCAATTTGCAGATCTAGGGTTTTTCTTTTTTGCTTTTTTTAAATTAAGGCATAGATTTTGAAATTCATTTTCTGAATATATTGATTTTATTGTTCAAGCATTGAGTTCTGTAAAACCCCCCCTGAATTATTATTATTATTTTTTCCATGTTAGCTACAATGGCAGTGCTATGTTTCTTTAATTAATTGCCGTCCTAACTTTTGGGGCTTTTATGTGGGTTCGATTAGAAACATGATAAAGATGAAATCTTTAATGTTGTTTGACTATGGATGTAGTTCTCTTGATGGAGGGTGATGGTGGGTTGAACATGAATATGAACCATCAGCGCACCTGGAACTACTATGGAGGCCCCATTAAGGGGCATCTTGGTCTGCAGCTCATGCCTTCAATGGCGGGTGAGCATGACGCGAAACCGTTCATATCAAGGCCTGATCCTATGGTTATGGTTGGTGCCAATGGAGCTTCTTATCATCACAATCACAGGGAGACAATGGTCTCCGAACCACAGGTTGTCCCACTGGACTACATTAGGGATGGTTGGATGAACCAAAGAGATAAGTTTCTCAATATGTTACCCGGAAATGCAATTTATAGTTCTCTTCCAGAACCTTCTACTGCTCACAACCCAATTCAGATGATACAGCAATCTGATTTGTCAAAGGATGAGAGGGTTAACAGAGTAGAAGATGCAAGTGTTAAAAGGGACCATAGTCCTAAAAAAAGGGATGGTAATAGCTCCGTGAATACTCCAAAACCTAAAAGACCTAGGAAAGCACCTTCAGTGTCAAAGGCTAATGGCAATTCTACAGTTCAGCGAGCAAAGGGTGCTAAGAAAAATGTGGATGTCTACATAAATGGTTATCCGATGGACCTTTCTGGCATCCCAATTCCGGTTTGTTCGTGTACCGGAAATCCTCAGCAGTGTTATCGGTGGGGGTCTGGTGGCTGGCAATCAGCTTGTTGTACAACAAGCATATCAATGTATCCCTTGCCAATGAGCAGCAAAAGACGCGGTGCTAGGATAGCTGGGAGAAAAATGAGCCTGGGTGCATTCAAGAAGGTCCTAGAGAGACTTGCTGCTGAAGGCCATAATTTTGCTAATCCAATTGACTTGAGGACTTACTGGGCAAAACATGGTACTAACAAGTTCGTCACTATCAGGTAGAATATATATTGAAGATACTGATATCTGGACTTCCTTACCATTTAGTTAGTTTTGCCTGTGTATATGTTGATGACCTCTTTGCAAAGGTTTATCAGATATTTTATGGACCATAAAAGTTTCACAGATCTTTCTGAATTTGGACATCTGGATTTACCAGGGTTATTGTTTTACTTAGTTTCAGCCTTTTAGTGGTTGCTGAGAATCGGGAAGCAGGATGTGGGTGGGATTCATTAGTTGGATGTTTTTGGGTCATTTTCCTTCTTTTTAGTACATTTTCCAATTCAATGCATTCTTCTATATGCCGTGATACTTTCTTTTAGTAGGAATGAGGACGATAATGTTTTCCTGTATCTAAGTGCAAATTTTGCAGTGTTGAATGCAAATGTGGTATTCTAATATAATTAGTATGTTGATTTATATGCTTAATAGTCTGTAACCAGATTGTTGGATTACCTTTGCAACTCTTTAAAATTTACTTTGAGATCTTTTTACTTATGTTGTTTATACTACAACCATTGTGCTGCTGAGCCAGCCTGAAACTCAAGCTTGAGTATACATTTTTGTTTGCCTCATACCGTGGAGGCTGATTTTTATTGCACTAGCAGGGAAACCATGAATTTGCACTTTTGGAGTGTATGATTAATTGATGGAATTTCTAGGTAACTTTTGTCTGGTGAAGTCAACAAATGATGCCTCTTTGGAACTACACGTTGTGGATATATTATCAAAAGACTCAACATATGTGTTATTTGTGTTTATTTTGAATGTTTGAACCTCACATATAATTTGATTTACTCTCTAGCTTGAGTCAGGAGTTTTGTGAGCCCAAGTCCATTATATAAGTGATTGCAAGAACTATAAAGTTTCACTTTATTTCCTTCTTGGATAAAATGTTTGGTAACCTAAGATGCTGATATGCTTTAAAATGGGTACCATATCAGTAGTAGCACAAATGATCACAATATTTAATCTATACATTTTGAGTATGTAGTGGAGAGTCCATGTAGCCCTTTTCTTCAAAGGCACTACCAAGAAACTCTGGTGCCTTTAAGGAGGCACTTGTGTTTTGGGCCTAGATGCAGAGGTAAGGCACAAGGCTAGTACCTTGATGGTATTTAAATTTATTGAGTATCCTTTTGTGACTTCTAATTTTTCTGTTTCCAAATTTAGTGTTATTTTATTTATTGGCATTTTTGGCTTCTTTTGATCTGTGTGTGTTGTGCTGTGTTTGAGATTTAAGTAGATAGATATATATACAATGCTTATATCCTTTCAAATAACGTACTGTTGATGTGCGAGATATAAATTCGTGTAAAGCACAGCTTGCATGGAAGAGAGACATTTTTTTTTTTTTAATTTTTGATATAGCTATGCATACATGATGGAAGAGAGATATTTTTAAGCTCTTCACTTCAGTTGGTAAGCACCTATCCTCCGGCAATACTTCAGGGGTGTCTCAAACAAAATTTTTTCTTTCTTTTATTTGGGGGAAGAATTATACACAACACCATGTGTCAATCCCTTTATTTAATGAAGGAACTAAAATCTTTATATTTCTACCTACTCGTCATACCTCATTACCACTTTCCAAATATTTAAATTTCTTGATAAACTAGAGTTATTTATAAAATCTAAGTAAAAATGATATGGAAAATAGTATGTGTAAGTTCTTGCTGTGCTGTTGCGCTTTTGCTTGCTAAACTTGGTCATATCATCATATTTATACTATGTTGTGTTTGGATTTGGATTTCATTGTTGGCATCCTTAAACATATGTCCTGTGATAGGCTATGATGCAAATATGTGAGAATGGTGTTTAGATGGTAATGGAAGTATTTGCCAGAGAATCTGCTTATGAAAAAGAAAAATGTTCCTGTACCTTGTAGTGAAGTCTTTGGCTCTTATGGCATTAACAAGACACAGACATGGCCATCTATGTGGTTTAGAACATGATCATTTCACTTCATTTTTAATAAAATAGTGAAGTATATTCTATTCCATTAGTAATTCAAAAGACGGGTGGATATTTCTTAAAACCCCCATTCTACCTATACAATCTTATAAGTTTATGTGTGTTTTGATTCTTCTATAGAATATTACAATATTAACCGATTCATTTGATCTTACCTTAGAATAATTCAGGTAGTTGACAGAACCACTAAAGCATGCCTTAATCCCTATTCATGTCCTATTTGGCAAATTTGCTCCAGTAAGACTTCTTTTCCATAGTTTCCCAAGCGAAAAGGTAAAAATAAAAGGAGCTTAGGATTTTCATATCATTATAATGGAAGAAGCGTAACATTTTTGGATTATTCTCCTGAAAAACAACCTTTATATTCTTTTCGGTCAGAGTAGTTTCTCATATGATGCGATTACCTCTCCCGACGTGTCGTTCTTACTGTTATTCCTTCTCTCAACTTGCATGATGGATTGGTGAAGAGATTAAGGAGAAAATCCATAAGCTCCTCTGGTTTTCAACCTGAGACAAACATAATGAAGTCATATCTTGGTAGAAGTTTCTGTTTGAAAGCCTCAAAGATAAGTAGAACATATGCAGTTCAGAGTCACATTTGCTTGCAAAGCTGCATGAAGTCCCTGAAATAGATGCCCATGCATGTTAATGAATTTAATTTGTTTGCTTCACATTGGAAAAGTTTGTTCTTAACCCTTTTTCGAGATTTGGATATACATTACCTGCTCTTTAGGCTAGATTCAAATAAGCTTGAGTAGAGTAGACTGGCAAATGAAGGAGAAAAAGAATCAAATGATGAGCAATGGGATATGCATTAACTCACAATATGTAAGGTGTAATTTTTGGCCGCAGCAACTGAGTTGGTGCTGTGTTGAATGGAAAGAATTGTGGAAGCAAGATCTTGTGGAACTTTATGAGGCATGTTGGTATGTGATTTATGATGAACATGCGTGTCGGTAGAAAGCAGTGCTATCTAAAGTAGATATTAAGATGAGAAAGCCTATCCTTCTGGTTTCAGAATCGGAGATAACGGTTAATATTTCGTTTATCATTTTTTGATGTTTGGATGTGTATGGTTTCCTCTATTTGAATGAGTTGTGTACCTTGGAAGGAAATCCATTTCTTGGGATTTTTCTTGTAGATTTCAATGATAGGGAAGCCAAGGATCTTGTGTCTTTCATTACTTCATTGTAAGGATTTCATTCTTGTTCATCTACTTCTGAACATGAGTTATTTATTAATTTATCTATATTGCCTTGATAATTTTTGAAAATTTTCTAATAAATCCTCCTTTGATCTTTAAATATGATTTTCCTCTTGCTAACTTAGGTTTGAAAAGAAAGATTCCTTCCTGTGCTGGGCCATCTTTTGGTCTTTGGTCTTTAATAGAACTAATACAAACAATCTGTTGCAAAGGAGACCTTCCAAAGGTCTTGCTCCTAATGTTTGTGTTATCTAACATTAGTCGAGAGGAATCAAGGGGCTATCTGTATCTTCATGGTTCAACTGCCTGGAATTTCTAGAATATTTGGTGAGTGTGGGGTTTGCTATCATAAAATAGTGCTAGGTGTCCTTATTTTGTGTGTTTAGAAGGCATGAAGGGACCCTTAAGAATCTATTCGTTGCCAGTCAACAGCAGCTTTGGAGACCCCCATGCCATCGCATTCCTTAACCAAGGAAAGACCATCAAAATTTACAACAATAAGCCACTAGCAGTCTGTTTGATAATTTCTAATTTGACAGATGGAAGCCTATGTTTGCTAATTTGCTTTTTGCTTATCAAAAATTTCCATCTTCCGGTCACTCTCCTAGGTTTTAGGATGCCATTTACCTGAGCTGTTGTTTTTCTCTGTTATTGTATTAATTAGTCTTGATGCACGATGGACCTTCTCTATGGTTCCCCCCCCCCCCCCCGGGGCCGGGGGGCGAAAGTAAAGTGTGCTGATGGAAAATGCTAAAGAAATCAACTTGAAAGATCTTTCAATTTTGTTCTTCTTTCTAATCCTCGGGATCCAAATTTGTCTTCCAATCTGAATAGCATTAGGTTTGAGCCTTTAGGGGCCACGTTTTGTTCTTATAGTTTCTTATCTCCCTTGCTACATTCTCTGTGGTGTGAAAACCCTGTGCAGTGGATGGGGGACAATGTCTAATCCATGGGACAACATCATATGGATGGTGGCCTTTTCTTTGCACTGGCCAAGTGACTTGTGTTCAACTTGTGTGCGTGGCTAGAGACAGAGTGGCGGAGCTTCTCAGACTTTTAGGCTACCTTTGCTATTAATATAAAAGCAGACGCATCAGACAACAAAAATTATAGCTGAAATTGAGGCTTACAGCTTTATAAGTGAATTGTGGGGGAAACTTGTGTAGGAGTCTTAACTAGGGCTTGCTTAGCATGAGATAATCCTTTGTCTATATTTCTTGGTATATTTACAATCTCAATTCAAGTTGGTATTGAATTTTTGCTTTAATTACCAAGCCATTGTGCATAAAGTAAATTATGGAGACCTGTCTGGGTACGGAGAAAACAACGAGCGGTGGATTTAGATTAGTTGGGATAAAATTCTAGATACCGAGTGGTAATCAAGTCAAACTACCAAACAAATAAAGTAAATTATGGAGGCGTAGGTCACCTCGCTTGGGCAGCAGTTTCTTAAAATTGAAGGAATTCCATCTTCGCACCCACACAATGTAGTAGTTTAATATAGCATCGTAGTGTCCGTATCTGCGTTTCAAATATTCACGTGAAGTTGTAAACTTGCCCATATAGCATCTTACCCATGCAATGTGGGACCATGTCATTAACCATTGTTTTTATCCTCCAAAGCTATCAGAAGTACTCTTTGATTTTGCACGGATTCATGGTTGGTTGTGATATGATTGGCAACCGGAGACAAGCAAAATCCTCTTGCTTGTGTGTGTGTCCCCAATCCAATGAGTGTGCCTAGTTTTCCTTTTTCTAGTTTATGGATTGTTTTCCTAAGTTGCACAATGTAGTGAAACTGAGACCATGCCATGTCGAGTAACAAGTAGGTTGATGCCGGAGATGAACCAGTGATACACAACTATATCGGCCAAGAGCCACTTGTTAGGATGGACCAAAAGAGCAATTGCCTCTACACCCTGTAATTTCGCCCCTGCCAAGATAGTTGCCCAATTAGATGCTACACACTAAATAATCTCATGGTCTTGGATTTAAATTTAATCAATAAAAATTTGTATGTGAAATTATATTCACAGCATTCAAATTATAAAAGGGTTTGCAGTTCTTCGTCATCCTCGAAAGTAATAATTGTTGCTGAAATTGAAAATTTCATAGCGATGGGCAGAGGAGTTAGAGTGTTGATTACCCCTTCCACTCTTTTCACCTAGCAAAATGAATAGACAAATAAATAAAAGAGGTGATTGGTGTAGCAATGAAGCAGCAGTATCCATAAGCATTTCCTGTTTCTAAGTGGGGCGATTAATAGCTATTGGACCAAGAGTTGACAACTAGATTCACGCACTACTTATGGCTCCACGAAAGGTATACTAGTTTGGGCCCGGAAAGAAGGGTTGCAATGGAAAACTATACCCTCCCTCCTTACTCTCTTACAAAGAGATTTGAATATAAAACCTTCAAATTAGGAGAGGATTATAATCATCGAGTTATCCCCATAGCAATCTCTCTCTCTCTTATTATTATTATTATTATCTTTCTAGCGCCACGTGGAATTTCTCATTCATGTGACATTATTTACTACCATATTTGAAGAACGAAGTCAATTTCACTCCTAGTGTATTTGGGATTTCTTTTTTTTTGGTACCCATAAGTGAAGAAAAGATAAAGGAAAAAACAAGACTCAAGCAGCAAATTCCCATCCTAGGTGCCTCACGTGGACCCCGCAACAAGTTTTCCCTTTCTTACGACCCTGGCTCCCTCTGCATCCTCCCTAATCAAATGTATCATTTCTGTTGCCCCCCGGGGGGAAGGGGGGTGGTTTGAGAGCTCTATTATTCCCATATCCGTATCCTGCCCTATGCACAAAACCTTATCTACACAACGTTTTGCTTACCTACAGATGTGTCTCACTAAAATCACCAGGACCTCTCTCAGAATTGCTCTGCATTCCTGAGTCAACACCTTTAGTGAATGATGTCCATCAACCCTCTTTTCAGCATGTTGACAATCTCTAAGGAATCCATCTCCACCATAAAATTATTTAACTTTCTTCTTCTGGCCATTCTTAAGCCCTCTCTCATCCCCTAAAGCTCCGGCATGTCCGCTTTAGCTCTTATGTTGATCATGTAAACAAAAACCCACTCCCCTGCATTGGTTCTAAATATGCCTCTTGCACTTTCTTTACCCATCTTTGAGTTAGCAGTCCCATTTGTATTTAGTTTCATCACTTCTTTCTCCTGCCTCATCCTGCTGATAGTCTCAATCTTTATCTCCTTTTGCATCAAAGGCTTATTTGTGTTACCTACCCTTGCAAGGCTTAGAGCTGTTCTGGATACTACCTGTCAAGTAAACAGACTATTTTAGTGCACCACCTTACATCTAGCCTTCCATAAGTTCCAGATCGAGGCGATGAACACCGTGTCTTCCTGCTGTTTGCTCAGCCGGTATTTTCTAGTAACTCCTGCTCAGCCATACTGACAGAGTGCCATTCCAAAACTGTAGTCCCTCAACATGAATCACTATTTCCTCCTCTTCTCTGCATATGGGATATAGGTTATCTTCAGTAATACCCCTCTTCTTTTTCCCAAGGTTAGTCATAGTCTTCTCCATCTTGCTAACCAAATGAACATTCTCATCTTCTTAGGGCATTTAGTTTTCCTAAGCCAATCCCAATCATTCCCCTCCCCTCCCTGCAGGTTGTTTTCCTTCCTCTGTCCAGTAGGCTGAAACTATAGAAAACTTGCCAACTAAAGTTTCACTCCAGAAGAAGGGACAATCTGGCCCTCTTTATTCTCTAGGAACTATGATTCCTCTTATGTCTTCTACCTTTTCTCCCGAGAGGATGGCTGTAAGCTGCTCAAGTTTCCACTTACCCTCATCATCAATGAACCGGTTCACTTGACATCTCTAGAGCACATGTTCTGCAGGATTCACGCATGATCTACAAGCTTATCCTCTCTTACCCACTATTATGCCAGAAACTTATGTGCTTGCCGTCTCCAAGCCTCCAGTTGATGCCCTTCCTAATGCATTCTCTGCTTCTTAGGATCCCCTTCCAAACTGCAGAGCATTCAATCTTCTTCCGATGGTCTATCAATCCCTTTCCCCTTACGTACTTGTTATGCATCACTTTGGGTTTTCTTCCCTTGCTCCAACCTCCATTCCAATTTGATATGAAAGCTATATCACTCTCTCTCATCCTTTTCGGTCCCAAACCACGCTCTATCTTATATACACTTTTCTACAGTCCTTCGTGATATACCACAAGAAATCTCTATTAATTTTATCTAACTTGTTGCAAATATCACCTAAGAAGCAAGACGCTTGCATAGTGTAGAGGGGAATCATTGCTGTAATTGATTGAATTAATGTCTTTCGTCCCACAATACTGAATAGTTGAGATTTCTAGTTTTTAAGTCTTTTATGCACTTTCTTCACTAGTTGTACATGAAAGTTTTTCCCCACCCTACTGTGTATGGTTGGAATCCCAAAATATCTTCCCAGGTCCTTTGTAATAGGAATTTTGCTCACAGCTACCAAAGAACATTTTAGAGTCCAGGGGGCCTTGGAGAATATCCACATCTTTGATTTGGGGAGGTTAATGCTTAGCCAACTCTTGATTGAAAACTCCATCAGGCAACCCATCACATTACTAAGTTTGAGATGCTCCCGTTCTGCAAATAGGAGGAGATCATCTGCAAAGAAGAGTTGAATTATTAGAGTTCAAAGTCTGATGACTCAAACAGGATTTCATACTCCCTTTCTCACTTTCTCTTGATCATGTATTACAATCTCTCCATACCAAGATGAACAAGTAAGAAGAAGGAGGGTCTCCCTGCCCCAGACCTTGCCTAATTTTGAAAGGGGGAAGAACTTCCCCATTCCAAACGATTGACATCTTTCTATTAGATATAATAAACATAATCAATTCGATTAGGGGGATAGAAAGATTTATGTCCAATAGCACCAGAGCTGGGTAATTTCAACTGACATTGTCATATGCCTGTAATAGATTTATCTTCAAGAACATGCTGTATATATTAGCGGCTGATTTCCTGAAGGAATGGATAGCTTCCTACAAGGTCATTATATTGTTCACAGGACAAAAGCTAATTTGATGAGGTCTAATGATTTTCTGGAGTAATGGTCTAAGCCTTAGCACTATCAGCTTGCATAGCACTTTATAGGCTGTGTTCAAGAGGCAAATAGGTCTTAAGTCTGTGATGGTTTCTTGCCTGTTAACTTTTGAAATCAGCACCACGTGAGTCTTGGCAAAATCTAGGCAGAAATAGCCATCTTTCAGGGCACCATTGACGAAACTGCAATGGTCCCCTTTGACCACCTCTAATACAAGCTTATTGCCATCCGTCATGAATCTGAGTTGAGAAAACAATAGGACAGTTCCCTTTTTTTTTCTCGGTTAGGTATGGCATTATTTTCTACATGATCAGGTGAAGTAGCATAAACAAGGGTAAACAATGAGTATTTGGGTTAATTTGTAGTTGATCGGAATATTACAGATAATATCATTGTTGTCCAAGAAATTATGCACTTAACAAAGAAGAAAAAGGGTAAACAACGGTGGATGGCTATTAAAGTTGATTTGGAGAAGGTTTATGATATGTTACACTGGGATTTTAATGAAGAAACTCTCAATGATACCGATATCCCCCTAACCTTATTCAGGTGATTGTGCAGTGCATCACATCCAATTCAATACAGGTTCTGCGGAATGGTAAACGGAGGAGTTTAGACCATCAAGAGGGATTCGCCAAGATGATTCAATCTCTCCTTATATTTTGTCTTATGTCTGGAGAGATTGTCTCAAAGCATCCTTTTGTCCAGAAGTCATGGCTCTTGGCAAGATATCAAGTTGAGGCACACAGATTCGGGTCTTTCTCACATTTTCTTTCCTAATGCTAAAGCTACGAGAGCTCAGGTAGAGATAATGAAAAATATTTTTGTTGATTTCTACTCTAGATCAGGTCATAAAATGAGCTCTAACAAAACTCAGATACTTTTCTCTAATAATATATCTATTAGTGATGCTAAAAAGCTCAGCAAGTTATTTGGTTTCTAAAGAACTCTAAACTTGGGGAAGTACTTAGGTGTCCCTCTTCTTCATGACACGATCACTAGAAGTACTTACCGGTATTTAGTTGAGAAGATCACCCAGAAACTTTCAGGGTGGATCTAGATTTTTGTCTTTGGCTGGTCGTAACACTAGCCAAATCAGTTCTTATGGCAATCCCCTCTTTTGTGATGCAAGTGATGGCACTTCCTTTGGGTATCTGTCAGAAAATTGAAAGCGCAGTAAGGAATTTCATTTGGGGTAGTAATGCAGATCACAAGAAGCATAGTCTGTTTAATTGGAATGATATTTGTCAACTACATCCAATAATGGAGGTCTGAGCATAAGTAAAGTAGTCACCCAAAACAATGCTATAATCATGAAGATTGGATTTGCTCTTATTTCTCAGCAGGATTCTTGTTGGGTCCAAGTTTTGAACGGCAAATATGGTTGAGATGGAGATAACATGACAATGGGCAGAGCTCATAATGTTTCTAGTCTTTGGAAAGTAGTGATGAATATCTCGAATGATATGCTGCTTGGTGTTAAATGGAATTTGGGAAATGGTATGCGAAATTCTGGGAGGATAACTGGGTAGGAGATGCTGCCCCTTCTGCCATGCCTCTAAATGTTAACATCCTTAACAAGTCAGTTTCTGAATATGTGCCAAGTATGGGGCAGTAGAATTGGGATCTCCTTCTCCACCATGTAGCTGCCGCTAAGTCTCCAACAATTGAGGATGGAGAGGATAGCGTTATCGGGCCTAATCTAATTCAGGCAGATTCACGATCAAGTCCACTTATGCGATGCAGACAATGTTAATTGGAATGCAGAAGATAAGAGGTGGAATTGGGCGTGGAGTTTGCGGGGACCTCTGCATATTCGCTTTTTTCTTTGGTTTACCTTGAAAGAAAGGCTCTTTGCAACAAAGAGAGTTGTAGAAGGCATCTTACTAATGATTACAGTTGCAGCACATGCGGTTTAGGAAATGAAGATGTTATCCATATCCTCAGGGACTGTTCTCTTGCCCGGTTTTTTTGGAGGAGATAGATGAAAGAACATGATTTTTATTAGTTCTCCGATCTTCCCCTAATTGAGTGGGTGCTAGATTACTTGTTGAAAAATCATCATAATTATTATTGGGGTAATAAACGGTGGTGTTACTGTTTGGAATCTTTGGGATGCTAGAAATGAGAAGTTATTTGATGTGGGGAAACGGTTGTAATTGAGCAGATGGCCATATGCATTAGAGCCAGGACTGCTGCCATCATTCATGCTAATGCTGCTCCTTTAGAAGGAAGATGTGTGGTAGTCAGAGAACTTAGAAGTTGATTACATGGCGTCTTCCTCCTCCAGGATGGTGTAAATTGAATACAGAAAGCTATGGGGGCCTCAAATATGCAGGCTACTACTGGGGGTTTGATCAGAGATAGCCAAGGCTGGTAGGTATGTTTTGCGTGGAATATTGGTCAATGTTCTATAGTTAAGGCAGAACTTTGGGGGAGTTTTTGCGGGGCTCCAGCTTGGTTGGGACGTGAGGATCAAGAGGGTTATTCTTGAAGCTGATAGTGCAACTGCTTTGGACATGTTAACTACGAATAGGAACGAACTAAATGAGTTTCACTCTCCAGTGAATTCCATTAAGAGACTTATCCCTCGGGATTGGACTGTTCAACTCGTCCATACTTGTAGGGAAGGAAATAGAGTGCAGATCGGATGGCGAATTAGGTTGGGTCTCCATAGAGTTGCTAACCCTCCTGGTTTGATTTCTGAGATTTTGTTGCTAGATATTATGGAAGTGGGTTTCCCTAGACTCTGCTTATCTTTGCTAATTTTTTCCTTTTTCTGGGCTATTCCCCCTTTCTTCTATTAATCTGCGCGCGCGCGCGCGGGGTACACTGAATTTGCCGTGGGTTTGCGCATGCTCCATGGATTTACGAATGCATACATACTAACGTTATGTGTGGTAGAGGAATTATTTTTAAAAATTTTTCTCTTTTAAAGATATGTGTGAAATTCTAACCCTCCCCCCCCCCCCCCCCGGCGGGGGGGCCTCACTCAAAGTTTGGAGGGTGAGGGTAACATTTATCATCAAAAGTGAGGGTGTGACCCTAGATTGGGAGTTGCTTAACACAAGGGGAGAAGGTTAAAAATATATATATTTTAATTTCATAAAATTGATTCTTTTATGGAAATAAATTTAAAATATTTTTATTTTGAGAGAAATTTAATTTTCTTAATTTTAGAGAGAGAAAACTAAAGTTAATTTTTTAAGACGGAAAACATATATATACATTTATTTAGAGAGAGAGAAAAATAAAATAAGAAGTGGAGAGAAAATTAATGTATTTAGTTTCAAAGAAAAAATTAAATTTAAATTTCCAAAAGAGAAAAAATTTAAAAGAAATATATTTAGAGGGACAAAATTACATTAAATTATTTTCTAGAAAGAAAAAATTAATATGGTTACTTGTAGAGAAAAAAAAAGAAACTAAATTTGATATTTTTAGAGAGAGAACTTAAATCAATATATTTAGAGAAAAAAAATGAAAATTAAATTGATTTTTAAAAGAAAAATTAATGAATTTAGTTTTAGAGAGAAAATTTAAAATAATTTGTTTAGAAAAAAAAATATAAATTAAATTGATCTTTTACGGAGAGAAAATTAGTATACTTAATTTTAAACAGAGAAAAACTAAATTTCAAATAATGAAAACTTAAATTCAATGTATTTTAAAAAAATTTGAATTAAATTGATTTTTTTGAGAAATAAAATTAATATATTTAGTTTTAGAGAAAGAAAAATTAAATTAATATTTTTAGAGAGAAAAAAAAAGTAAAAGTCAATGTATTTGAAATGATAAAATTTAAAATAATTTAGTTATTTAGAGAGCGAAAATTAATATACTTAATTTAAAAAAAAAAATAGTTTGATTTTTTAGATAAAGAAAAATCAATATGAATGTGTTTAGAGAACGAAACGTAAACTAAATTGATTTTTTTCCCATAATATTTTCCTTCTTAGTTTTTACCCGATACCAAATATTATATTTATTCACCAGAAAAGGAGTAATAAGAGAATACATGGAGAGAAATATTTATGCTATGAAATATTGCAGTTTTGTAATATTTAGAGGGCTTTGAGGCTCAATTGGCAATGTACTTCACCCCTGCACACGAAGCAATGTCACAACAATAAGCCCCTATTCCTTTGCAATATTTTTAAATTACACAAAAATTCGAATCTTGAATTTCAGCATTCTCAAAAATATACTACCACACAGATTTTCTCACAAACAAAATAATTTGTAATCATTTCAATATGGAAACAAACACATAAATAAATACTAGAAAAGCTCCATGAAGATAAATTCAATTCTCTCTCTCTCACATTCTTTTTTGGGGCGGGGATTTAGGGTTAAACGAACAAAGAAAAGAGAGAGATTTGAACTCCAAAGCTACAAAAAAGATATCAAATCTGGAATTTCTCCATTAAAAGCTTTTACAAGAGGAGGGTTCTTGGGAAAATCTGCAAAAGGGTTGTTATGCATTGCAACCATTTCTTTTTCTACATGAATTGAGGACATATAATCTTCGTCAAAAACCTCCCACTTATCTGTGATTACTGTTTTCAAGTTCCTACTCGAAACCAATCTTTCATCCACGCTTTGCGTTTCCATCGCTATCATTGCTTTGTCCGCTGCCTCACAACTTTCATCCATTTTCCTTCTCCGTGTCACCCCGTTTATAATTCTTTCCAGCTCTTCAAAATCTTCTTCCGGAATTCTCTCCACTTTGGGGAATTCAGATTCCTTCATCAAACCAAATCCTCTGCAAAATTCAAAGTATAGAATCAGACTCTCTCCCTGCACTGTTGTCTTCTGCAGAACCTTGAGTGCCATAGCCGCCTCAAGCTTCCCTGAAGCAGAGTATACTTTCACAAGAACTCTGGCAATGCCATGACAGATTTTGCTATAAATATCGAAAATCTCAATAATGATGCAATCCATGGCTTCCCGGATCAGACCTACAAGCATAGAATATGATTGTGGCTTCAACTGCAGCAACATGTCAAGCAAACCCTGCAATTGCTGCAGCTTGACTAGGTCATGAACCAGAGGCGGACTCTGTTCTTCCCATTTTATGCGTTGTCTCTGTCTCTGATCCTGATACTCCATTGACAGCATCATTGACTTCTGATCCAAATAAGCAAAATAAGCCCGGATGAATATGTTAATGCCATATGTTTTTACTGGCCTTGAATGACCATCATTGAAATCAGAGAGGTCAAATGGCAATCTAGCAATTTGTTTCACTGCAGGAATTCTGCAGCAAAATACCCCATGCAATAGCATTAGACCTTTTATTGCCACAACCCAATCTCTGGTTTTCTCTAAGCGCATGGACAGAGCCCACAAAAAAGGTTTGAGATAAGCGGGAGATGTTCGAATCCAAGCATAAACTCTCTGCGCATTCTTGTAATCGAGGGATGATTCGTCGTGGCTGGTGGCTTTGATGACTGCGGCTTCGAGGTCCGGATGCCTATATGAAGTTCTTCTGGCTAAATTTGCTGCAATTATGCTGTTCTTGTCTTTGAGTGCTCCAGAAGCCCTTCTCCAAAGCCTCATCTTTCTCTCCACCACCCCTACCTTCTCTCTCACCTCTCCTCCGTCTCTGCCCTGCCCCTGTTTTTTTCTCCCTCCCCCAACCCTCACACCCCAAGAAAAGAAATTCTCGTGTGTGATTGAGGTTAGTTCTTTTTGTCAGCATGATTTTCCTTCTTTAGCTTTGGTTTTGTGCCTGATTCTCTCCATCATCATCACCTCTCATTTGGTCAATAAAAATTTTTAGACTCAACTAAATTATTTGATGTAAATGGGCTTATTCACCATATATTGTTTTATCATTATATTATTTAATGTTTTTGATTAAATTAATAATTTGTGTTTTAAGACAAAATAAATTAAAAATAAAAAGAGTGGTCCTCCACGAATGCTATGCTTGACATTGTCAAACTCTGTTTGATTAATTTGTTAAGAAGTGTTGGCCCCTCTGTCATTCCTTTTTCTAATTTTGAGTTTAAGAAACAAGCAAGTAGCTGTACTCCTGAACATTATGATGAGCACCAACGGCGAGAATTAGGACTATTGTCTGTCCTCTCATTTCTTTATGAAAGTTATTTTTTCCAATATTTTTTTTTATTATTTTAATAAAATTAAAAATTATATAATTTTCATTTCAAAAAATATATATACCAATATCAATAATGATAATCATATTTATTCCAGAATTTGAATCAAATAATTGATATCAAAACCAATTTTTTCATTTCATTCCTAAAATCTTTGATTCTGACTCTTAAATGCAAATCAAATGGCCCCTAAATGTTTTTTTTATCCTTTTCTTTTCATTTCGCACAATCATGGATCAGCCAAATATTTGATACCCATTTAAAAACTTCAACTCATTTCAGTGGATCTTATTCATTTTATTTTATTTTACTTTTTTGATAAAGTAAATTTTCTTTTTAAAAAATACAAATTTTTAAAGCAAAATTTAATTTTTTTAATAAATAGATTAAAATTATTACTCAATTAATAATTTTATAACTAAAAATTCTATCTTTCACCAATGCCATTTGAATTTTATCCCAACCTTTCTAATAAATCTCAATCCTTCTTTACTGAAGTTCCCCAACAAGGATATCTTAAGACTGCATTGCTTTCATACCATTAAAATTTTAACAAAACTATGGGGTTGTTTAGTTCTAAAAAAAAAAAAAAAAAAAAAAACTACTTTTGTTTTCTCTGGTGATTTTTAAAAAATTTTCAAAATACGAAAATATTTTTATTTTTTTTCCCTAAAACAAGGGATGAGTTATTTAATTTTTAATTTTTAACTTGTAAGTGAGTTGTCGACATCAATTTGAAATAGTCTTGGGTATTTTTTGGTATAGAATAATTCTGTGTCCATATATATTTATGCATATTTTTAAATTCCTATATGAAAATAATTGTCTGTTGTTTAATAAAAAAATAGAAAATGATTTGTATAGCGAGACAATTTTATGATTGTTTGATGACCAGCTAAGGCGTAGCGTATTGTTGATTTTCATTTTTTTATATATATATATATATAATTGTCCAACATTTAGAACTCTGATTAATTCACTTTTGTTGATTTTCACTGTTAAATCCACTTATGAAAAAATTATATTACTTAATGTCCGAAAAGGTTTTGTGGGGGTGTTGCTATTTGCACTTCTTTGTTACTAGTGGTGCTAATTTTCTAAATTACAAATTAACAAAATTGTGCCCTAGATTTGAGACCGGGAAAGCAAGTGGATAGATCTTCTTCCCAGGATGGCATTGGATCAGTTATAGATAGAGTCATGTTAATATTATATCCGATTTTAAAACTTAACTATGATATCTATATCTGATCATAACCCTACTCAGATCAAAAAAAATAAAAAATAAAAAATCATAATCAATCCTATAGATTTTTAAAAAAATCCTATTCGATTCGATATATAACATGTTTTTAAATATCTGATCCGAATCGACCTAAACCCCTATACTTGACCCATAATTGGAAAACATAAATGGTGAAATGCAGGTAATCATATGAAATTGTCCAAAAATAATTCTCAAACTTTGTTAATAATTGAAAAAAATAAATTATAAACACCTAACTCACAGATTGATCAATTTTGAAAAATTTTACTCTTGAAAACCTAATTTATCAAAATATTCATATCAAAATACACCTAAATATATCAAATAAACATACATTAATCAAAGTCCAAAAAAAGAAAAACAGGGAAAAAACTCATAATTCACATCATAGGACAAATTAAAAGCACAAAGTAACCAACATTCATAAAGTGGGAAAATGAAATGTAGGTTTGAAAGAGAAACCTGTGAGAGTGAGAGAAACCAAAAAATTGACGAGTGAGAAGCTAATTATGCGAGGTTGTAGTCTTGGGTGTCCAAAATGGAGACAGTTTTGCCTACTCCAGTTTTGTTTAGTGTGTAAAGGAGGATTTTGTTGTTGGATTGAAAAAAATCAATGATATAGAGAGAGACGACGATAAAGGAGATGAAGAGGAAAGTGAAACTAGGTTTTGGTGGCAGCAGATAGAGGCAACGATAAAGGGGAATATGTAGCTCATCTTTAGAGGTGGCAAAAAGAGGCTGTGAGAGGTAGAGTGGCTAGGGCAACAGAGAGCAATGCTTGTTTAAAAGAAAATGAAAATAAAATTTGTAACAAACACTGAAAAATCTTTTTAATTTAAATTTAATAATATAATATTAAAATAATTTTTTATTATAAACTGTTATTTGGTCAAATCAGGTCAAATTGTTTATAAGCTAAATCAGTATCTGAACCGACCGACTACTCTTATATTAAATCCAACCCTAACCCGATTTAAAAAATAAAAATAAAAACCGAGGATCTGATTTTTTCGGGTATCTATAGAATGGGGTCCCATCCCTATTTATTCCTAATGGTAACGTGGAGAAGTGCCCTTTTGATTGTTGGAATTAGATACATGTGAATGTAACAATAGATTACACCAATAAGATTAAAAATTGACAAAAATGGGATGACTCTTATCTTTTTAACCAAATTGTTTAAGTGGTTTTACCCTTTGATTCATGTTTTTAAAACGAATAGCATCTATCCATATTTTATGATTCTAAAAGTAAAAGAGGTTCTTTCATTCATTTCAATTTCAAATTCTACGAATAACTTATTTTCATTATATTATTCCTAATTATCATCCCTTTCTATTTATTATTCACAAAATTTATGTTTTTTATATACTTTTGTTGCAAACAAAACCTTGGAAGTTTACTATCTTGAAAATGATGAGTGTTGAAGATCTAAAAATCAGAGAAAACGAAGAGAACAAGCAAAGCTTCGTTTAGAGAGAGCAACAACAGTAGTTGTGTTTCTATGCTACTTTAATATTCATTTGCGGCTTTTGAGAGAGAATAAGTGTTGCTCATGGATGTTGATGGAGAAGGAGAAACTTCTAACCGAGAAATATCTATTGAAGAGGAGGATCACCTACAAAGAAGCAAAAAGAAAGTAAAGGCAATGACCAACAATCCAAATGCAGCATAGGCAACAAAAGTGGACATGTTGCTAGGCCAGTTAAGCACAACTACCTGGATGGAGGACGAAAACGAGAAGGGCTATGAAACAGAAGAGAAGGCATAGTTAGAGGGAGAAATAGAATTGGAAGATATGAATTGTCCTCTGCCAATAATGACAATATCAAACGAGGATCTTAAGAAATTATGGCAGCCTTGGAGGAAATCATTAATCATTAAACTTCTAGGAAAGTCCATAGGCTATCACCTGATGGTTACCAAAGTCACTGCTATGTGGAAATTAGAGGCAAATATGGAACTCCTAGATTTGGGTAACGGATTCCTATTAGCAAAATTTGATTTTCAGTAGGACTATAATAGAGCCCTTGTTAGATGGCCCATGGATGATCCATGATCACTACCTCACAGTTCAGAAATGGAAACCCTGGGTCTCCCCATTGACTGCAAAGATTGAATGCACAACAGTTTGGATTCACTTCCCACAACTTCCCATTGAACTCTTCAATGAGGAACTCCTGTTGGAGTTTGGCAAATTAGTCAGAAAACCCATCCGAGTGGATGCTAACACTGCCAATGCCCTAAGAGGCAAATATGCCAGAGTGTACATAGAGGTTAACTTAAATAAGCCTCTGATCCCGAAGATAAAAATCGAAAAAAAAGTGCAGAAGATCGAATATGAAGGGATCCATATCTTATGTTTTAAATATGGACGGGTATGACACACAAAGGAGGCTTGCAGTGAATGGGAGAATGAAAAAGAAGTTAGAGATAAGGTTACTGGAGTGGAAAGGGAAGCTCCAAGCACGACAGATCCAGAAGAGAACTTGGGGTTGTGGATGATCGTCGCTCGAAGACAAAAGATTGCCAAAACAAGCAAAAATAAGGGGAAGGAAGGAACGGATAGATCAAGGTAGAATAGATTTGAAGCTTAAGCGGGATCAATGAGGTGTTGGAATTGGAGAGAGTAGCAAAGGGGTTTACCGAGAAGAAGTCAGGAGATATGTCGGGTAGAGGAAGAGAGGAGATAGCGAAAGATCATTTCTTTCTCAGCGCTCTTGGCAGTGATGGTACAGATAGAGGTTTGAGGAGGAAGATGAACAAGATGCAGACAATTGAAGGTAGGAAGTCAACTCAACATAGGGAAGAGAGAAATACGGGGATGGAGATAAGTCTGAATATTCGAGAAGATGCCTTTAAAAAGGCCGAAAGAAGAGGCAAGGAGAAGAACACAGGATGTTGGAGAAGAACACAAGATGCCTTTAAAAAGGCTGGGATCCCAGATGATGGAGATGATGTTGGAGCATGGCCCGAACAAACATAGACCTCAACCCAAAAGGGTGCTAGATCTGATCTCAAGCAGCAGTGAAAGCATCTTGGGCCTTGAGAAACATAAATTAGATCCAGGAGAAGATGATGACTTTATACAAGGTCTAGAACCAAGTGAAGACCCAGTTCTTGTGATTTCAAACCTAACGGCTAGGAGGAACAATGGAGAAGTGGAAGTATGGGTAGGAGAATAGAGAAGCACTAAAAATGAGCATGAGAAGACTAAGGATCTCACTAACATGGAGTACTGAGTCACATCCTCCAATCTTCTTAAAATTTATGATGAAGGTCAAGATAATTGTTTGGAATTGCAGATGGATCAGTAATAGCAGATTTATGAGAGCTTGCAAAGAGCTCCTTAAAATGCACGAGCCTGATGTTTTGTGCCTGCTAGAGACCAGGTCTCAAAATTATCCTTCTTTCCTGAAGAACATGAGTAGGGAAAAAGAGTTCAAAGTCCTGTCAATTGGGTACAAGGGAGGTCTTTGGCTTACCTAGATCCCTAATAGGATAAATCTGGACGTGATCAAACATTCCAGTCAAATGATCCATGTCAAAGTCAAAGAAGGAACTTGAGTCTATTTAGTGTCTTTTGCTTACATCCAACCAAATCCGCAAGCTAAGGAAGCTTTGGGATGAGATGTATGATACGGCCAGCACGATTCAATCTCCATGGTTTGTAATGGGAAACCTGAATGACATTAGTAGTGGAGAAAAAACTAGCAGTTGACACTTCAATTTGCCACATGATTTGATCAGACTCATCATCTTCACTGTCTCCTCGGGCAACATTTCTGTGCTGTAGAATGGAGAATCTCTTTAGCCATTCAAGCCTAGTCATGGGTTAAGACAGGGGGACCCATTCTGGTCTTACCTTTTCATTCTAGTAATGGAACGGCTAGCTTACATAATCCAAGACAGAGTTAGAAAATGTTCATGGTAGCCCATTAAGATTAGTAGAAGTGTACCAACTATTTCTCACATCTTCTATGCAGATGACCTTCTCTTGTTCTCAAAGACAAACCATTTAAGCATGACCACCATTTTAGATTGCTTGAAGGAATTTGCTGTGAAAAGTGGCCTCAACATCAATCCCGGTAAGTCCAAGTTGTGGTTCCCTTCTAAAGTCCCATGGACTCTAAAGGATTCTTTAATGGCCATAAGCAAGTTCTCTCTAACTTCAAATCTTGGGAAATATCTTGGCACCCCCATGATCCATAAAAGAGTGGACAGACAAACCTTTGGCTTCATTATGGATAAGGTGCAGAGCAGACTTGAAGGATGGAAAGCTAAAATTCTCAATACTATCGGGAGAAAGGTAATCCAATCTATAGATGCAGCCCTCCCTATCTATGCTATGCAAGCTGCTTGACTCCCAAAGTCAGTAAGCAAGAAATTAGACCAGATAAACAGGGATTTCCTCTGGGGTTGGTGTGGCGATCGAAAAAAGGTTCATCTTGTTAGCAGGGAGAAGGTCTGCAAAGCTAAGAAAGAAGGTGGGCTGGGGTTGAGAATGACAAGAGATTCTAACCTTGCTTTCATGGCCAAGTTGCGATGGAAGATCTAAAAGGGTGATGACAGTTTGTGGTACAGAATGGTTAGGAACAAATATTTAAAAGATAAAGACTTGCTAAATCACAGATACAAATCTGATGCTTCAGTGGTTTGGAAAGGGATCATTAAAAGCAAAGATCTTATAGCTAAAGGCATGAGATAGAAGGTCGGAGATGGCAGTAGAATCAGGTTCTGGTTTGATCTTTGGATTGGGGAAGAACCGCTAATTAATAGCTCCCTTACCCTCCCCACAAACCTATCTCCCGATATCAAAGTTAAGCACTTTTTAAACAACAACAGAGAATGGAAAATTGAGGAGTTGAATGCCTATCTCCAGGTGGCAAAAGTTGAAGAAATAAGAGGGGTGATGGTCCCCAGAAACATCAATAATATATATGAGTTCTATTGGGCTGGGAGTAGGGATGGGAGTTTCTCAACTACTTCAGCCAATAGATTTTGTATCTCTCTAAGAAGCAAAGAAAATCAGGAAGAGGAGGATCGGGCATGGATTTGGAAATCTGTAGGGCCTGAAAGAGTCAAATTCTTCTTATGGCTAGCCGCAAACAATAAGATCATGAGAAATGTTGAGAGAAAGAAAAGATACTTTATGATGGAAGATGAGTGTTCTCAATGCAGAGTGTCAAAAGAAACCACACTTCATTGCTGAGAGATTGTTTTGTTGCTAGGAAGATATAGAGTATAGTTTTTCCAAGGATGAGGGAGTGGAAAGCTTTTAGACTGAAGATGTGACCAGTTGGTTTAAGATTGGCTCCAAAGGCTTTAGCTCTGCAACTTTCTACATAGAAAGAAGCAAATTCGTGGCTACTGTTTGGACCATATGGAAGGTTCGATGTAGACGCATTTACCAGAGTGAGCCGATGCCTGTTATGCTCGTTACTAGGTAGGCAATGAACTTCAGTAGAGAAATCAACTTCACTTGTTCAAATGATCAAGTGAAGAGCTCTTGCAGGAAGGAATGGATAAGTTGGATCTCTCCCAAAAGCAGTAGAATTAAACTTAACACTGATGGGCCAGTTAGGCACGATGGCCATGTTGAAGCAGGGGCATCATGAGGAATGACAAAGGCAAAAGTTGGTAGGCTTTGCTGTCATTGTAAGTGCTTGTTATATTACCACTGCAGAGCTCTGGGGAGTCAGACATGGCCTTTGCCTTACGAAGAAGAAGGGGCTGGAAAAGATTGAGCTGGAGGTGGATTCTTAGACTGTCATGAACCTCCTTAGAGAAGGATCCTTGCCTGACCACCCTCTTGGAGGCATCATTAAAGATTACCATGAGCTCATGAATGAATTGAAAGTTGCAGAGACCCTTAAGGGAGGGTAACAAGTGTGCTGACCATCTAGCCGCTATTGGTCATAGTTGCAGACCAAGTCTGCATAAATTTGTGCTTCCTCCTTCGTCTATGATCAGTCTACTCCATGAAGATGCTTTGGGTGTTAAGACTCTTAGGAACAGAAGTAGATTTAGGATATTTTCTTTTAAAGGTCTGGACTTAGGCTTATAAGCTTTTTTCTTCTTTTTCACAAAAAAAAATGATAGTAGGAAAATTTGATAGTAGAAATGATTTAAATATTATGTGTGTTATGATGTATGCATTGTTAGTTCAACAAGGCAGTTAAAGGTGTAGCCAGGTTGTCTTAAGGGGATGAAAAGGGAGGAGAATGAATGTCTCAAGGATCAGGGTCATAATTTAGGGTTCATTCTCTCTGTTCTTTCCTTATCTTCTTCGGCTTGTGAAAGCAGATCCCCAAAAAAATAAAATTTCCACTTCCGGGTTTTGTTGTTCCCATACCAAATGCGTCATTGGAACCCCTCTCTCTCTCTCTAAAAGCCAATTGAGGGATTTCTAGGGTTTTGAATTGAAACTGATGGAGGATTTGGACAGAGAAGATGATTGAACATTTAGAGTTAATTTCAGTAGCAATGGAGTATGCAGTAGGATAATTTTCAATTTGTAAAATGGTGATGCTAAAATTAAAGGTGAGTACTAAGCCTTTTCTTTGTTGTGTTCGTTACCTCCATTTTTGTAATACTTTGCTGTGTGGAAGGAATAGTATACTTTAAAAGATGTCAAAGCTTCCTTTAAACTCAAGGGAGTTAAAACAAAAACATAACTATGTGTCAAGGAGTCATAATGATGATCAAGTGGAGGCGTGTTACAAGAGGTAGAACAGAAGATGGTGCTTATGGTAGTAAAGTAAAATCTAGATCAGAGCAATGTTTGCAATAGTAACTCCTCATTATTTATTAAAACTCAAAATGAAAAAGTCATTACTGTACTTATATATGTAGATGACATTATCATTACTAGAAGTGACATGAGCAAAATAGATCAAGTTAGAGATTTCCTCAAATCTAATTTTGAAATAAAAAACTTAGAGAAACTAAAATACTTTTAGTAATAAAGCTTAGCCCAAATGGGCTTGTTCTATCCCAAAAAAATATGTTCGTGATCTTTTGTAGGAACCAAGTAAATTAGGAGTTAAATCTACAAGCAATCTTATCTCTATATCTGATGGGAAAAAAGAAAAATGATCAAACTTTTGACGATATACAAAGATATCAGAGGTTAGTGGGAAAACTCATTTATCTAACTCTAACCACGCCTAACATCTAATTTGCCATCAGTTAAATTAGCCTACATATGCATGCACAAAAAATATGTTATTGGAGGACAGCAGAGAGGATTCTTCACTATTTAAAGGGGTCACTGGGCAAAGGTATTTAGATGAAGAATCACTACAACTCAGAAATTTAAGAATTTTCGTTATGCTGATTAAGTAGGTGATTTAAGGATAGAACTGATTGTGGTATCCAGGTCAAGTGCCAAGATTGAATACAAAGCAATGGCTATAACTGCTGGTGGATTGTGTGGCTCCAGGCATTAGTTGAAGAGTTAGGATTTCCAATAACTACACCCATCAAACTTTTTAATGACAACCAATCAGCTATCCATAACACCTCAAATCCAGTCTTCCATGAGAGAACTAAGTATATCGAAGTGGACTGTCATTTCATGCACAAGAAAATTGAAGAAAAATTGATAATCACTCCTCACATTAAGAGCAATGACCAGCTACTTGAGATCTTCACTGAAACAAGTACAATTAGTCATTTACAGAATACTCTGGACAAGTTAGAAATAGTAGACATCTATACACCCAATTTGAAAGAGAGTGTTGAAAGTAGGCCTAGAACAGGGTCAACTTGACCTATTCTAAACTGGATTGGGCAGTTAGGACCTTGAAAGCCCACCTTGGTTGTCTAGGATAAGACCTTAATGGTTAGCTTTTGCTAGTCGTTAAGGCCTCAAACATCTAGTTTCCTCTAGCTGTGCTGCTGGAGGAAGTGGGCAAGCCCACTCCCCTCTCTCACTCCCTCGCCACTCTAAAGTTTCCCTATAAATACCAAGGATAACAAGGGTGGTTGTAAGCATGCAATAGACTTGTAATCTCCTTATAAAAATATGGGCAAATGTGGCCTCACTTGTATTCATATTTTTTAGCAATAAAGCTAAACTTTTTTTCTTCAAATCTCATTCGTCCTTTCTTTCACTTCTTAGAGTTCTTTTATTGATTACTCCTTGGTATACACTTCCTTTATAAGCATAGTGAAGTTTTGTATGTCTTGGAGGGAGTTGACTAAGATTAGTGGTTCTTAAGTAAGACAGGTATGACTCCACCACTTTGCTTGACACTTACCTGTGCACTACTCATATAAGAATTTTTATACCTTAAATTAATCTTCTTCTTCCAACAAAATGAATGTTCATGAACTTGTTCAATAATCTTTTTTTTTCTGGGATTTGTTATATAATTCCTCTTCTTGTATTGATTGCAGTGATTCTGTCAAGTCTTTTGTGCCTTCTTGAAGGAAAAGATTAGAGCAATGGGTAATGATAATGGAAATCCTTTGCAAACCCTCATTTCTTACAATTTATTTCTAGTCCTCATCCTGTGATAGATATGACTGAGGGAATCAATATCCTTAGAGAAAATAATAAAATCCCTGTAGTGAACAACCTTGGAACATCTCAAATTAGTTCAACCAATGTTCACACTAAATCAGTAGCCACTGCTGCTGATTCATGGACTAGGATTTGGTGGCAATGGCTTCAATTTTATCCAAATGGGATTCTTCCCGATTCCTGATGATACTCTTCCGGCCCATGGAACTGGAGAACAAACACAATCCAGTATTGTTGTTCCCTAATCAAATACTTCCTATTGGCAACACATAAGCACTAATCCTTTAATTTCCAATATAAATGGGTGCATTGGTTTCATGGGCTTCCATAACATGACTGATGGGTTCTCTAGCCTAGTGAGAGATACGGTTACTGAGGTTAATGGTGTTCCGCCTCCAGCACAGCATGCTGCCATTTCAACACGGCCTGGCTTAAATGCTGGACAATTTCCAAGATCATCTCCTGTGAGGCTGCAGGTCAACATGCCGTATAATTCTATGGTTATGAGCAGTGGGTCTTTATTGGGTCCTAGGCTCACCAAAGCTGGAACATATGCAAATCAAGAACAAAAAATTAACTTTCCTTCTAATCCAACTGGTTCATGATTTCTGGTGGCTAATAATGGAATGAGACAAGTTTCTAGGTTTCCATCATGATCATGTATATCTATGGTCTCCCTGTAGGATCTTTCTAGCATGTCTGAGGTTAAGAGGTTTCTAGGAACCCATTGGATCATCGGTCTTCCATGATCTCTCCCCTCGTAGGGGTGGTTCAAGTAGGTAACATTCTGGTTGATTCAGACTCAACATCATCTGACTTTGACAATTATAAAATATTAAATAACTTACCAGATGTTTTACTTTTCCACATTTATTTTCCTACTTTCTTAACACTGTGGAATGCATTGCATTATTGTCTATACTTGTTGCTATATTTTTCCTTATATCTATGGATGATAAGTGATGTGCCATTATTCTTGGTCATCAAAACCGTATCATGTTTTGACCATCCCGTTCATTGTCTAGACCTTCTCCTTCACTTTCTTGTGTACACTTCAGAGAAGCTAAAGAAAACTTCAATTAGAAAATATTAATTATATGTGTGAAATTATGCTATTGGAATCCTTAGACCTTTAACCTATTATTGCCTTTAAGATGGATTTTCTCTCTTTTTCTTCTTTTTCTAATATGAATTTTCTTCTTACCATGATAATTAAATTAAGCTTACACTAAAAATGCAAATAAATGCATTGCTTGAGGTATTTAAACTATGTTGTCAATATGTTTATGAACTTAAAAAGTTTAATGAGATGTTTGCCATAATAAATAAAAGCCATGGTCTAACAGTTTGAAGGTACAAATAATTAACGTCAATGATGAAGAATCCTTATGTTTTTCGGTAAACATGAAGAATCTCACGTTTGATATCTTCATCATTCTAAAGTGGCTCATGCCACTATTAATTCCACCATACATGTTCAAAATATAAGCACTATCAAAACAAGTAACTTATACATGTCGAATACTTTACTTTTCCTTAAACTATTATTAAATCTCATATCTGTTGGACAACTATGTGACTTTGGTTTTGACTTACATTTTTCGAGTCCTGATTATATTGTGTAAGACCTACAAACAGGCGAGATCCTTAGGATATGATGAAAATTTTATTGACTATTCGAACTTACTTCTCTTTCTCTCATCCAAACTAATTGCTGCCATTGTTTCGTCCATTGTTTGGTATTCTTGTCTTGGTTATCCTTCTGATGTCAGATTTAGCTCCCTTATCTCTAATGATTTCTGAGAACAAGTCAAATCTGGGAGTTTTGATCAAAAGGTTACACTTTACCCTTTTCTAATAATGATTTTACCTATTCAGCATCCTTTAACTTGATTCATTCTAATATTTGAGAGTCTACCCATCGTGACACAATAGAAGATTCACGTTATTATGTTAAGTCAAATGATGCTAAGTCCCTTAACCAAGGTCACCAGTTTAACTCATGACTTCGACATGGAGCAAACTATGTTAGGAGAGTAAACTTCTTAAATAGATCACTGTAAGTCCTGAATCGGATTAATTGGACTATGATTCCAGATACCGATTGGTATAGAACTGAAAAAAAATCTAATGGGTCATAAGTTTAAATTATTTTCTACTTATTCTTGATTTGCAAATGTGATTCAAACTCAATTATCTCATAAAGTCAAAATATTTCACGCTGATAATATTATGAAATATAAGAAAAAATCATTTACTCACTTTCTTGTCACATCATAGTCTGGGTGTGATGGTACCACCCATAGGGGATTGGACAATGGCATAGGCAACAGTTCGGTTGCGAATGGCTTGGTGAGGTGTATGCATTGTGGGCAATGTGCACCTTACTTCACAGCACCTATGTTTTATGTAGAAGGTTGGCTAGGTAAAGGAAAGGTTGGATGGATGGATGGTTAAAGGACTTGAATGTGGCTTGGTGATGAATGAATCATAGGCGCACTACTTTGCACCTAAAAGATCACTCAAGTAGTGTTGAATTTATGGACAACACTTGCTTTCCCTAAACTCTAAAAATAGAAAACTCTCTCTGTGCAACGGTCTAAAATGTTAATGCTCAAATGTGATGCCTTAGCATGAGGAGTACATGCCTATTTATAGGCTTTTGGGGAGAGTGAAGTACAATGGTCCCTTTAGATCTTAGCCGCACATCTAAGTGACTCCGGATCCCTCTCATTAATTTCTATTATAAGATATAACTCTTGAGCTTTCTTACTATTCTAGAATACAACCCTTGGAATTCTAACACTTGCTTCTTGCCTTACCTATTTGGTTGCCTTGAGACTTTAGGCCTTTTAGCTTCCTTGGGCCTACTCCACATTTATTCCTCAAAAGCCTGGGGACTTAGACACCATGATGCTCGAGTGCTGAGGCTCCCGGTACTAAGTCTCCTGGTGTTGGGGCTCTCGGTACTAGGACTCTAGATGCTAGGGTCCTGGTGCTAAGTCTCCCAGTGTTAAGGTTCCTGGTGCTAAGACTCCTAGCCTGGAGCTCCTAGTACTAGGGCTATCAGTACTGAGTTTCCTAGTGCTAGAGCTCTCAGTGTCTCTGTGCTTTCTGTGCGAGCATGCCAAGCAGTTGCTCGTCGTGCCCTTTCCTAGGCATTGCGTAAGGCCTTTCTAAGATCCTTCACATTCATCCACCTTCAAGATTGACCTTGCCCTTAAGGTCAAATACAATGTTGGGTAGCTATAAAGCATCACTAGAACATCTTCCCATATGGCCTCCTCTAGACTAACCTCTCTACTTGACCAACACTTCGTGTCGAGTGTGGTTACTTCGTCGAGTCATCCAGCTATCTAGTATAAATTGGGCATAAGGACTAGATCTCTATCTTCATCAAATTTTGACAAGTTGGCTGGGATTTTTAAGCATCTCCTACATGTCTTCTTACCTAACTTATGTGGTAGACAGGGTGCACTTGAATATTCGGTGGAAAATCCAATTTATAGGCTAACTTCTCATGCTTAACGATGATGAGACAGAGGCCATAATACTTAGCCTAACCTTAGTTTGGAAATCCTATCTCTTTTTCTTGTAATGGTAATGAAAATAGACCCATTCCTCCGTATTGAACTCTTCATGGGGCTAGTTGTGGTCATATAATCTCTTTTGCTAGTTTTGAGCTCGCTTAATGCTAGTTTTGAGGTTCTCTAGCACCTCGTCTCTCATCTAAACTTCAGAGTCTACCATTTCATTGATTGTGTTGCCTTTAGTGTAATTAGGGAGACTAGGGAGTGGTCGGCCATCAAGCACTTCAAATGGAGTCAGGCCTATCGAGGAGTTGTGATGAACAAAACATCTTCAATACTACTCCAAAATTTGATTAGTGATCTCCGTTTGGCTGTCAGTCTGCAGGTGGTACACCAAACTTTGGGTAAGTTTATTCCCATGGAGACAAAAAAACTCAAGCCAAAAGTTACTCATGAACAGCTTGTCTCGGTTGGTGATTATACTCTTCGGAACACCTTGCAATTTTATCACATGATTGACATATAATTGAGCTATGGTCTTGGTGCTAAATGGATGAGAGATTGGGATGAAGTGTACATACTTGACAAGCCGATCAGAAACAACCAAGATGCTTGTGCAGCCATTGCTTGAGGGCAGCCCTTCGATGATGTCCAGGGTCATGTCCTCCCATACATGTTGAGGAATAGGAAGGGATGGAAAAGTCCGTGATACTTACTGAGTCTTCCTTTGTTCTTTGGCACACATCGCATACCCGAACATGTTGGCCTATGTCCCGCTTGATGTCTTCCCTTGTGAACCACTTCGCAATCCTCATATATGTTCTGAACACTCTACTATGGCCTCTCTTTTTGCTGTTGTGAAAGTGTGTAAGTACTTGTCACCTTAAGTCCTTAGCATTTGGCACGTACAACTTGTCCCTCCAAATGATTAGTCTATTCTTTAGTTCATAATGCACTTCACCATAGTCATTGGTCTCCAATTTTTGAATGATGTCCCAATAATGAGGGTCCTCTTGTATTGTAGCTTTAATTTCTTGCCATATGTTCCATTTGGGGTCCTAAAACAGTTATGATTGTCACACCACCTTCACAGCATGATACAGCATCGGTGACTCGATTTTCTCCCCCGGGACTATAAATCATTTCAAACTCATAGTTTTGGAATTTTGCTACCTAAGTTTGCTATTGTAGTGTGGTGATCTTTCATTTCAACAAGGTTTTAAGCCACTGCTGGTTAGTGAGGATTTTAAATTTTTGGCCAAGGAGGTATGGTCTCCAAAGGCAAATAGCTTCAAGGGCTACAAGCATTTTCCGGGCATACACAGATCGGACCTTTTTCTGTGAGCCGAGAGCTTTGCTTAGGAAGGCCAAAGGTCTCCCATTTTGAGCCAGGATGCTCCAATCCCTACAAAGCTGCATCGATGTGGATTTCGAACTCTTGATTGAAATCGAGCATACCTAGAGTTGGTGTAATGGTCATGGCTTGTTTGAACTCTTCGAATGCCTTCTCTCTCTCTTGACTCCAAGTGAAAGAGTCCTTCTTTAACATGTCGGTTAGGGCCCTAGCAATGTTGGCATACACTTTGAAAAATTTTCAATAATAGCCAGTGAGTCCAAGGAAGTCTCGGAGCTGGATGAGTGATTTAGACTTGGGCCATGAGAGAATAGCTTCGATCTTCTTCAGGTTAACCTGCATACCATTGGCTAAGATGATGTGGCCAAGCTACTCTAGCTCCTCTAATCTCCAATAGCATTTGGAGAGCTTAATGTAGAACTAATGCATGGACAAGGTATTGAGCACCAGTCTTTGCTAACAAGACGGGGTTGGAGAAGAGGCTTGTGCTAGGACGGATAAGGCCATTGTCTAACATCTCTTTAACCTACTTCTTGATCTCTTCTTTCTGAAATTGAGTATACTGGTAGGGCGGAATGTTGATGGCTTGGTGTGGCTACTTCAGATTAATTGAGTGGTTGAATACCCTAGGTGGTGAGGGTGTCTTGGGCTCCTCGATTACCTATGCAAACTTGGCAAGCATGTCCCGAATGTTTCCATGAAGCTTGTCCCGAATGTCTCAAGGAATGGAAGCTTCATGTGGTGGCTTCTCATGCGTGGTATAGGAGATTTGGACTACATAGAGTTGATCCGCTCCGTGCATTTGATATCCACTCCTCTAGTAGCGACATTGTTGTCCATTTTAAGATTTATCCACTTCCCTTAGTGTATAAACTCCATCTCCATTTTTTTATAGTCAGACAGAATTCTTCTCTTATTGTGGGATTGTAGTGGATCTTGGAGCATGGTAACTTTTCTCTACTTGCTACTTTGACTTCGAACGAAGGTTCCTTTTCCACAGACAACTTGAGCATTCTTGCCACCTTATGATTGATGAAGTTAAGCAAAAATCCATTATCAACTAGGAGCATTACCTTTCTATTGTCAATGCATGCTAGAGTGCACATGGTCCTTGGGCCTTGTACTCCAGCCAGGGTGTAATACCAAAATCGGATGTTTAATTGCATTGGTGTTTTATACCCCGTTGAAAATTTTGAACCATGAACCTTGAGGCAATCAAGAAATTTTGAGATTTTAATTTAAATTTAGTACAAATTTGCATAGGTTATGCTTAGAAAAAAAATAAAAATTAAATAAAATTACATGATATTAAATCCTAAAACATAGTGTGATGATTAGAAATATGAGATTTGGGTTAGGGTTGAACAAATATTTGAAGCTAAATTTTAAGTTCCACTCTTGAATTAACAATCCAACTCTTTAAATCCAATTTTGGAGTCCAACTCTTGAGTTAACAAAAACTAAACAATGGAATTAAAATAATGTTGTAATTACTCCAAGCAAAGGACACATGACTTTTTCAACACCCCATTACATATATATATATTTGTTTCTTCTTTTTCTTCTCTTTTGAAATATTAGGTAGAAAAGTCAATGTTACCTTTTGTGATGGGTTATAATTAAAGAAAGAAAAGGGAGGTGGGTGTGTTTTTATGGTGGGACCGAAAGAGAGAGAGAGAGAGATTCTTGAACTTTTTAGGTTTTTATATAATTCGTAAGTTTAGATTAACATAATAGAGTTAATAATTTCTATACAACCACTTTATAAACTTGTGTTACCATTTAGATTCAATCCTAATTTCTTGAGAAAAAGTTTACCAAATACACCAATTCTCAGATTATATTTGTTTGTGTAATTATATGTTATAAAATCAAACAATGAGAACTTAAAACCATGTTTTGGATGAATAGATAAATTTTTGATAAAATTTATTTTCTTGCTTTTTATTCTTGATTTGTAACAAGAGAAGACAATTTCTGGCATATGAGAATTCAAAAGTGCTACCCTTTTAAAATCAAATGTGACTCCTTTTAGTATACAAAAAGCTTGGCATTCTCAAAAAAGATAATAAAGATTTAATACTTAAATATATGATTACAAATAACAAATACAACAAAGTTCTATACAAAAATGTCAAATAACTTAAATTACAATCCATAATAGTGATAAAGAGAGTTTGATCCTTGGTGGATCGGTTCCTAACAATATTAATTATAGTATATTGTCTACTTTCTATGATTATATGATGATAAGTTACATCTACTATTAAAAATAGATATATGCTCATAGCCAATCTCTAATTATTAAAAAAGTCCATGTGACTGTTGATGCTCTGTTCTTATATAGACACTTCAATGGGTCGTTACTTCCCTCTTGGTATCTATTTGAAGGATAACTACTAGAATATAACTTCTATTAATCTATTTTGTTTTGCTATGCTCTTTTGGAATAGACATGGAGTAAGTGGAGAACTATATCATGATTCACTTGGATCTGTTAACGACCCACATTTTTATCTACTCAATTGTGGAAAAGTAATTATACCTTTGATAGAATATGGCCTAAAGGCCCATTAACATAGAATTTGGATCGGTCAAGCCCAAAGTCTAATAGACGAAGCACACCAAAACGTGTCATTGACATGAGATGTTTCTCCTGGTCAGATAGACACGACCCACTCTCTTAGTACCGATTAGCATGGTCCTCTTCAGTTGATCAACTAATCGACTTGAACACCCTCTCGGTGCTCGGTATTATTAACTGAAGTAATATTCACCTTTCCTTAAATCACGGAAAACATCCTCTCGTAATTAGAAAGGAAATCTTTAACTATTATCGATAACAAAAGAAATCTCTTGATAACCTGGACTTTTCTAATCGGTATAATTCTAAATCTCTTGGGAATTCTTCACTATGATCCCTGTAATTTCGGAACACTTTCATAAGAAAATTAGTATTTCTATATTACTCCAGCAGCATACATAACTGATTGGGCATGCAGGCTATATATATATCGCGAAGGTCACTGGCCAGATATGTTCTCTTAATTCTACACATGGAACACAAAAGGCATTACAGAACACACACTCTCTCTCTCTCTCTCTCTCTCTCTCTCTCTCTCTCTCTCTCTCTCTCTATGTTTCTATTCTCAAAACCACTGTCTAACTTAAGTGTTATTGTCTCCTCTGCCGGAGCATTCTCTGATGACATTTTGCAAATTCCATCAATTCGATTAGCCAACAATTATTCACCCCATTGGAGTCAGCGGAGTTACTATTTGTGAAGCAAAAACCACCTCCAATCGATTTGTACCATCTGTGGGAAACAGACTAATTTTTTAGCCGAACATGTCTCTCATCCTAGTCTTTTCTTTCAGAGTCATGACGCAAACCAAAAGGCAAAGACTGGCGATTGGTTTCGATGATGATTTAGTGGGAATCGACATGAACAGAAATAACCTCTTGGTTATTACTATCAGAATAGAACCGTACCTCATCAAAAAAACCTTTGTCGATTAAGAAGCAGATCACAACCTTCTCTTTTGGGATGCCTTCCAATGACCAGGCCTTGCTCACTCTCACCTTTAACCCTCTGATGGACTCTTGAAAGGATGTGCCGACAAGTGCATACTTCCAAAAGGTATTATTTCGCTTGTTGTAATCTTAGGAATACCTTCCTACTACGCTACTACTAAACCACCTTTCTTTCTTTTTTTGGTTACACAAGGATTCGAACCCTGAATCTCAGGGTGAGAAAAATGAATTGTAACCATCAGGCTATCCCCTTGAGAATTACTAAACCACCTTACATGTGGTCAAACTCCCATCTCCTTATAATGTTAACCTATGTCATCCTAGTTTGGACAATTTAGAAGCATTACCAAGCACAAAACACATGAAAATCAAGTTTAGAACACCTCTCGGGGTCGCCACACTTCACGGTAACGCCAACCCACAATCCATCTATGTGGCAGAAGGGGAAAGAGAAAATCTTTCAATAAAAACCTTAAAACTTAGAGATGATACCGAACAATTATCAAAACCTCAACCTGGAGAGGAAGTGATCAAAGTTTCCATCACAAGTGTACTCGGACAGATAGTCCAAGTTAGAGCCCACCTACCACTCACTCTCTAGAAAACAATTGTAGACTATCTTCAATGACATTTTAAAGTCTTTGCATGGTCTCAAGAAGACATACTGGGTATCCACCATTCAGTTATAATCCACAAACTAATTGTACATGCAAGCCATGGGCCTGTGAAACAAAAAAAGAGGGTATTTGCACTGAAATGCCAATGTGCAATACAAGGGAATGTTCAAAAACTCCTAGTAGTAGGATTTATTAGAGAAGTAAAATATCCCGAATGGTTAGCGAATATGGTCATTATGAAAGAGGCAAATGGCAAATAAAGAATGTGCATAGATTTCACCGCTCTCAACAAGGCATGTCCAAAAGACAATTATCCACTTGCTTATATCAACAAACCGGTGGACAACTCCTCAGGCCACCAACTCTTGAGTTTCATGGATGCTTCTTTGGTTACAATCAAATACATATGACCCTGGAAGATGAGGTGAAAACTATTTTCATCACGGAATTCAGCATTTATTGCTACAAGTCATGCATTTTGGTCTAAAAAAAGCAGAGACAATTCTTCAATGACTGGTTAACAAGGTTTTCAACGGACAACTTAGCAAAACATAGAATCCTATGTCGATGACATGCTCGTCAAGAGTGCTAGTATTGAAAATCACATCACAGACATGAAAAAAACATTCTAAATGCTGAAACGTTATAACATGAGGCTAAATTCGACTAAGTGTGCCTTTGGGATCACATCAGGAAAATTTTTATATTTCCTAATTACCAACCAGGAGATTGAGGCAAATCCAAAGAAGATACAAGCCATACTAGACATAGCCCCACCGAGTAAACTAAAGAAAATGCAACGCCTTATGGGAAGAATCATAGTTTTAAATCGGTTCATGTCAAAAGTAAAAGAGAAATACAAGCCCATATATGGTGCTTTAAAGAATTTTCAAAATTTTGCATGGATGCCAGAGTGCCAAACAGCATTTGAACAACTCAAAGAATACTTTGCATTGCTGTCGCCACTCTCTCGGCCCATTCTTAATAAGAAACTTTACCTTTATATCTTCATCTATGACTGAGCACTCTGCTCTATTCTTGTGATGCATGAATCCACCACACAAAAGGTGGTGTATTATCGCAGCCATATACTTTAAGAGTCGGAAATTAACTACCAACCCATCGAGAAAAGGTATTTGCCCTAGTTATTACCGCTAGGTGACTCCGGTCTTACTTTCAAGTCTACACTATTGTAGTATTGACTAACCAACCTTCGAAGTAGATTTTGCAGAAGAGGGACACTTCAAATCGTCTCATCAAGAGGAGTATCGAGTTAAGCGAATTTGATATCGAATATCAATCGAAAATGGAGATTAAAGGCCAGGCCCTCACTAATTTCATCCTTAACTGTACATTCCCAACTACTTCTGAGCAAGACCTTGTCGATGAGTGAGAAGAATGCTTGCTACCAGAGTGGACGTTCCATGTGGACGAATCATCAAACTCCTCGGAAAGTGGTGTTGGGCTCATACTCATCGGTCTAAATGATTTTAAAACTAAGTATATGCTTCGCTTTGATTTTCAAGCGACTAATTATAAGGTCGAATATGAGACTCTCCTAACCGAACTACGAGTCGTGCTGTCAATAGGAGCCTAAAACACCCAGGTCTTCATTGATAGCCAACTAGTCGTCAAGCAAATTAAAGAAATTTATGAAACAAATGAGCCGATGATGGTGAAATACTTATCCAAGTTACAAGAAGCGATAAACAAATTCAAAAGAGTAGACGTACAATAAATTTCTTGATCGAAAAATGCATAAGCTGACAAGCTCTCTAAGCTGGTCAATCCAAATTTAGTCACAACAAGCCAAATGATCTATATCGAGAGCTTGCCATATCCAAGCATTAATGAGCCTAAGCAGATCATGTCGGCAAGCGATTCACCAAGTTGGAAGAATCCCATAGAGGCTCATTTAAGACACAGGCAACTACCAAGTTTACCTTCCGAGACCACTAAGCTAAGGCGTAAAGCTACTCACTATGCTATTATCAATGGGTACCTTTGCAAAAAAATCCTACACCCATCCATACCTAAAATGCCTAACACCCAGAGAAAGAAATTACATGATCAAAGAAATCCATAAAAGGAAGTGTGGCAACTACTTGGCCACTCAAAATTTAGCCAATAAAGCCCTACGACAAGGATACTTTTGGCTAATTATGAAGTCCGATGCGAATTATTATGTCAAAAAGTATGACAAATGCTAGCGCTTCTCTTCAGCACCAGGGCAGCCCTCTACCAAGCTCTGCCCAATAGTAAGCCCTTGGCCATTTGTACAGTGAAGAATAGATATCTTTGGGCATTCCCACCAGCTATCAAACAGTGAAAGTTCCTAGTTGTGGCAATCGACTACTTCAATAAGTGGGTAGAAGTTAAACTGTTAGCCCGGATCACCATCAGTAAGATACAAAAATTTGTGTGGACATCCATCATCACCATATTCGGTGTGCATCATGTTTTAATTACCAACAGCAGCAAACAGTTTAACAATAATAGTTTTAAGGACTTCTACAACAAATCAGAAATCCAACATCATTTCACCTTTGTCGCATACCCACAAGCCAATGGTCTTACTGAAATAACAAACCAAGCAATCTTACAGGGACTTAAGGTCACCCTATAAGAAGTCAAAAGTTACTAGGTAGACAAGCTTTACAACATCCTCTGGGTTTCGAACAATGTCCTAAAGGGTAATAGGAGAAATACTGTTCAATCTAACTTACAGTTGCGAAGCGGTAATACCAATAGAGATTGGAATTCTCTCACTTCAAGTAGATCAGTACGAGAACGAACAAAACGAGCTTGCATTACATGAATGGTTAGACTTGCTCCCAGATGGTTCGACCGTACTGAGAATATAGAACTCAGAGAACTTGCATATCCATTAGTTTCGATATTTGTTATCTCTCGGTTTATCAATAAGAATAGTATTTTCTTTGCATATTACTAACAAACTATTAAGTTAAGGAGTAGTTTAAGCCTTCACATCTGATGAACCCAGCCTATTGTACCTTCCCTTGTAGCGCCAAATATGTTGTCAATAAGGGAAGTATCCCTGCTCGAGTAGATATGGTCCACTCTCTCGATTATACACAGAAACGTATCGTCAATAAGGGAAGTACCCTTGTTTGGGTAGACATGACCAACTCTCTCAGTTATACCACTACAAAAAAATAGTCTTTTTGCCACAAATTTAGCGACGAAAATTTTAAAAAAATTCGTCGCTAAAAACATTAGCGACGGATTTAGCGACGAAAAAATTTTCGTCGCTAATAACGTGTCGCAAAAATTTAGCGACGAAAATTGAAATCCGTCGCTAAATTTAGCGACAAATAATTTTTTGCCGCTAAAATTCGTCACAAAATTTAGTGACGAAAAATTATCCGTCGCTAAATTAGCGACATAAAAAAATCAATTGCTAAATTTAGCAACGAAAATCTAAAATTCGTCGCTAAATTTAACGACAGATAATTTTTGTCGTTAAAATTTGTCGCTAATTTAGGGGAAAAAATCTGTAATAAAAAAATCCGTCGCTAAATTCAGCGACCAATTTGGAATCCGTCGCTAATTCTAAATTCCGTCGAAATGTCCAGGGAGCGCACGTGCCACCCTTGCCCACCCAAGCCAGCACCACAACCTGCCCGCCTGCCCGCCCGCCCGAGCCAGCACCCCCGCGCAGCCACTCTTAATTGCTAGAAAATGCCACGCCTTCTGCCTCAACCGTGGTTCGAATTCCGAACTCCTGCACGCACACGCAATCTGTAAACTACCGAGCCAAGAGATATTATTATGATATAAATTTCTTTTTTATTATTTATTATCTTTATTTCACATTTTTCTAATAATAATAAAATAATATATAATAACAATTTAAAATAATAAATATAATAACTTTTTTTATTTATACTACCAACCTAAAATAATATTAATTAAAAATAATAAATATGATAATTTTTAATAAAATAAAAAATAATAAAATACTAATTTAAAATAAATTAATTAATTAATTAAAAAATATGTTAATATTATATTTTGATTTCTTCTTTTTTCTTTTATCTTATTATTTTATTATTCTTTTTCATTTTTATTTTATTTTTTTAATCCATAATTTAAAATGGATTACAACATCTCAAAACTATAAAATTATAATTATCAATAAATTATAATATATTAATAATTTAAAAAATCTATATATTTAATTACAAAATATTTTTATTCATTATAATAAAATTATTATATATAAGAAATAAGAGTAGAAACAAAAAAAAAACCCAAAAATAGAGATAAGGAAAAAAAAAGTGAGAATAGAAAACAAAAAGAAGGAAGAAAGAAAAACAATATTATTACATAACACTAATATTAAGCGGTGGTATAGTGGTGATATGTCTTCTGTTAAATCTGAGATCTAAGGTTCGAATCTTTTCAATTATAATTTTTTTGTATTTTTTGTATTAAAACAATGAAGGGCGCCCACGCAGGCAGGCAGGCAGGCGCGGGCGCCCCAGCTTGCCCCAGCAGGCGCCGGTACCCAGGCAGGCACACCCCAGCAGACGCGGGCGCCCAGGCAGGCAGGCGCCCGTATATGCATGGGTCGGCGCCCACGCAGCCTCGATTAATATTTAATTAAAAAATTTATATTATTGAATAAAATAATACAAATAAAATAAAATTACCTATACAATAATAAAAAATATTAAATCAAAAAAAAGAAAAAAATAAGAAATTAATTAAAATATATATATAATTTAAATAAAATAAAATATATGGTTTTTTTTAAGAATTAAATAATATTATTCTTCTAAAAAAATGAAATATAATATAATAAAATAAAATGTAAATTAAAATATTATAAAATAATAATATGATTTGTTAATATAAATTAATAAAATAAAATAAAATTATAATTAAAATAAAATAAAAATAAAATAAAATTCTAATTATTCAGCGACGAATTTAGAATCCGTCGCTGAATCAGCCACGAATTTGGAAATCCGTCGCTAAATTAAATTACCAACTGATATATGTCGTTATTAAATTAATTTTTTAATTTAAATATTATATTAATATTATATTTTATTTAATTATATATAAAAAACTTAGTGACCGATTTTCATCTAGCGACGGATTTTAAATCCATGATAAATTCGTCGCTATTTAGCAACTAAATTTGCAACGAAAAATTTTTTATCGTCAATTAGCGACGAATTTAGTCACAAAAATTTTTTCGTCACTAATTAGTGACGAATTTAGCTACGAAAATTTTTTCGTCACTAATTAGCGACGAATTTTGCTACGAATGATGTGTTTGTCGCTAATTTAACCACGACTTCTTTTTCGTTGCAAATTTTATGACAAATTAGCGATAAAAAAGTTTTTATCACTAAATTCGTCGTAAAATAGCAACGAATTTTTTTCGTCACGAAAATTCGTGACTAAAACCGTGTTTTTTTTTTTAGTATACACATAGAAATGTGTAGTCAATAAGGAAAGTACCCCTGTTCAGGTAGGCATGGTTCATTCTCTTTACTATATACATATAAACGTTGTCATTAATAAGGGAAGTACCCTATGTTCGAGTAGATATGGCCCACTCTCTTGGTTAAACATATCGAAACATATAGAAAATAACAAGGTGCTATACTCGGCGACTGAGTAAGTCAACCAACCTACTACTACGTCACCAGTCAAGTTACTTTCTCAGTAACGCACCTCTCACACCGATGTTCTAAAATTATGAATGGACAAGACGGTCCTCACTTGAATATGATAAGATTGCCAAGTAAGTAATAAATTTCTCTTTTTCTTTCTTATTTTGAACCAATAAACATACATCAGAGTATATTGTACGATACAGCTAAGTAGAAATTTTATATATTCATAAGGCAGGCTAGATTACACCAAGGATAAATTTGCCTAAAAAATAGTAAACCAAAAAGAAAACCCGAAAGAGTGTACCATTGAGTATCTTCGTTTTCTCAAACAGATTAGCTCTCCAAATCTAGACGTCTTCTTCTTAACCTACGCCCTCTTGAACAGATTCATAGATGAACTCTATGAATCTCACAATCACTGTCTAGCACCTAGTAAGACACTAAAACTAGACAAACAGTTAGATACTGAACAAAAGTTAGAAAAAACTTTTCAACCCATCAAGTTACTCTCAAGCCCTAATAACAAAAGAGTGTAAGAGCAATGATGAATTGTAGGAAACCCAACAGAACACGATGGTGCAAGACCGTCATAACGGCAGATAATAACTTTCATGCCATTGTGATTGAACCTTGCATCTGTGGTTCCTTTATTGACGGAGACTTGTACCTATGGCATGTGCTACCACCACTCTTTTAGAAGCCAAACCCGCAGAAAAGAAAAAAATCCTTTCAGACCTTAAGCCTTCTAGAATGTACACTTTTTCCCTTACTCATGGATGACTATATTGAACCCAACCTTTCATTGTTATCTATATATATATAGCCTACAAGGTAAAAACCCTATCGTCAAATCCCCCTTAAAAAATGGAGAAACGTTCTGCATTTAATAATTTCAACACTTCCCATTACACCTTTTCCAATCACCCATTATGTTTCGTGTCCTTTCTAATTTCCTAATTACTACTACATTTACTCTACCCTTAATACGAGACTATAACAACGGCAATACCGCATTTAATGTAATGCACTACCATCTTTTCTAGTTCCCATCAAGATAACACTACTCTTGGAGCCATTCCTTTAGAACGACACCAAGAGTGGGGGACAAGTGATGGAACATAGTCTAGAGGCTTATTAACATAGAATTTGGATCCATCAAGCCCAAAGTCCAATAAATGAAACATACCAAAGCGTGTCGTTGATATGAGATGCATCTCTTGGTCGGATAGACACAACCCACTCTCACAGTACCTGGGCTTGAACACCTTCTTGGTGCTCGGTATTATTAACGAAAGTAATATTCACATTTTATTAAATCACAGAAAACAATCTCATGTAATTAAGAAGAAAATTTTTAATTGTTAGCGACAAAAAAGGAATCTCTTGATAATCTGAATTTTTCTAATTGGTAGAATTCTAAACTCTTGAGAAATTTTCACTACCATCCCTATAATTTCAAAACGCTTTTATAAGAAAATTAAGATCTCTACACTCTAGAAGCATACATAATTGATTGGGCATGCAGGCCATATATATATCGTGAAGGCTATTGGTCAGGTACGTTCTCTTGATTCTATACATAGCACACAAAAGGCATTACAGAGTTCTCTTTCTCTCACTCTGTTTCTATTCTCAAAATTGCTCTTTAACTTGAACGTCAACATCTCCCTTACTAGAGCACCGTCCATCGGCTTTTTACAAATTCCATCAATCAAACGGTCCAACAACTATTTACCCCATTTGAATCAGTGAATTTATCATCTGTGGAATGAAATTCACCTCTAACATCCTTTATCCAACAGGTGGCATAATTAGATATATTTCCCATCTCAGCTGAACTTAAATGAGGTATTTTATTGGGTAACTAAATCAATTTTTGTCTATAATTCATATTCTATTTTAACCAAAACGTTGGATTTTAAGTTGGCCTATGATCGTAGGTTGTGCACTTCATTCTTTTTTTGAATCTATCTGGTACGATAATCGATCAACATAATAAATGTTGGTATCAAATATATTTCACTGAAGAGTGTCCAAAGGTATTCCAGTCGTGTAGGTGAGACCATTGCATTAACCTTAATCTTAATTTTGAGATAAATGTGAATAACACTGAAATTATAAATAAAATCAAGGAAAGAACATGATTTTGAGAGAAAAACAACCATATGATTTTATACGATCGTAAAGAGTCAAATCTTAAAGAAATATTGAAAAAAATTGTTGAATTGAGGAATCCCAAAACAAAACTCAAAATGTCCAATTGCATTCTGGTTGAATCCTTGAAGAGAATAATTTCCTATCTTGTGGACATATTTTCTTTTGAAAATTATAATTACCCTTTTATCTATTGTGACGAGATCGAGACAATGATAGAGATTTGAACATTTATAGGATGTTATTATTAATATTATTCTTATTACGGTTACCTATTGAGGATAAATCTTCCTTTTTTCAGATGTCATACAAACATTGCACTTGGGGTCAGCGTTGAGGCTTTAATTCACAAAATTCCCTCTCTCTTGCGAATTTCCTTGTTTAAAGTGATTTAAATGCTCTACACGTCAGCAAGGATATCCCACGTGGACTCCACGTGCAGGAATCCAGATTGTTGTGGGCCCTCGATTCGAACCCTTTAAAATTCTCTGCACCCAGAGCCCCCCAGCGCCAAAAACCCTCCGTCGGTCTGTCGCTGTCTCTCCCTTCCTCTCACATTCACGCCTGAAGTTCAAAACAAAAATCCTTCGCAAAATCCCTGGTAAGTTCTCCTTTAAAAAAAGAATTGAAGACAATAATGGATTACTGAGGGTACTGTCTATTCTAATTATGATTTTAAGTTCATATTAATCCCCAACTTTTGCTGCTTCGTTCTAATTGCAAACCATTTTCATGTCAGGCGTTGCCCTTTATCTGATTATGTCAACAATTTCTATTTCTTTTGAATTTCTCTGTTTGAAATTGGTTGTTGAGTTATTTGAGTGCTGTTTGTTAATACCCAGTTGTGAATCTTTAAAACCCTTGAAGAGGGGGATTTTTCTATTTCTTGTCCTCGTTCATTAATACCCAGTTATTTGAGTGAAATTTTGCTTCATCATTGTCAAGCTTGTTCTTTTGAAACGAATGTTGATGAACTTGTTCAATAATCTTTTTTTGTTTCTTGTATCTGTTCTATAATTCCTCTTCTTGTGTTGATTGCAGTGATTCTGTCAAGTCTTTTGTGCCTTTTTGAAGGAAAAGATTGGAGCAATGGATAATGATAATAGAAATCGTTTGGCAAACCCTCATTTCTTACAATCTATCTCTAGTCTTCATCATGAGATAGACACGACTGAGGCAATCAATGTCCTTAGAGAAAACAATGATATCCCTGATGAGAACAACCTTGGAACATCTCAGATTAGTTCAACCAATGTTCCTACTGAATCAGTAGCCACTGCTGCTGATCCTCAAGAACCAGGGTTTGGTGGCAATGGCTTCTATTTTGTCCAAACTGGATCCCTCCCAATTCCTGATGGTACTCTTCCGGCCCTTGGAACTGGAGTACGGGTACAATCCAGTGTTGTTGCTCCCCAATCAAATACCTCCCATGGGCAACACATAAGCACTAATCCTTTAATTTCCAATACACATGGATGCAGTGGTTTTTTGGGCTTCCATAACATGACTGATGGCTTCTCAACCCTAGTGAGAGATGGGGCTACTGAGGTTAATGGTGTTCCGCCTCTGACACAGCATGCTGCCATCCCAACATGGCCTGGATCCATTGCTGGACAATTTCCAAGATCATCTCCTTTGAGGCCGCATATCAATATGCCACATATTTCTGTGGGAGTGAGTAGTGGGACCTTACTGGGTCCTGGGCTCACCAGAGCTGGAACATATGCAGGTCGAGAACCAAACATTAATGTTCCTTCTAATCCAACTAATTCGAGATTTCCGGTGGCTAATAATGTAATGGGACAAGTTTTTAGGTTTCCATCACGACCACATACATCTATGGTCTCCCCGCAGGACCTTTCTAACATGTCCGAGGTTAGGAGGTTTCTCAGGAACCCATTGGTTCATGGGTCTTCCATGGTCTCTCCCCACACAGGGTTTGTTCAGGCAGGTAACATTCTGGCTGATTCAGACCGAACATCATGTGACTTTGAGAATTATAAGACACTAAATAACTTGCCAAATGCTTTACTATTCTGCATTTCTTTTCCTAATTTCTTAACACTGTAGAATGCATTGCCTTGCTGTCTATACTTGCTGCCTTTTTTTTTTCCCTCATATCTGTGGATGATAAGTGTTGTGCCATGTTCTTGACCATCAAAATTGTATCATGTCTTGACCATCCCCTTCACTTTCTGGTATACACTTGAGAGAAGCACAAGAAAACTTCATCTAGAAAATATTATTTATATGTGTTAAATTATGCTATTGCAGTCCTTAGACCTCTAACCTATTATTGTTGCCTTTAAGATGATTTTCTTACTTTTTTCTTCATTTCCTAATAAGAATTTTCTTCTTGCCATGATAACTGAATTAAGCTTACACCAAAAATGTGCATAAATGCATTGCTTGAGGTATTTAAATTGTGTTGTCAATATCGTTATGAATTTAAAATTTAATGAGTTTTGCCACTATAAATAGAAGTCATGGTCTTACAGTGTGAAGGTACAAATAATTAATGTCAATGATGGAGAATCCTTGTGTTTTCCAGAAAACATGAAGAATCTCACGTCTGATATCATCATCGTTCTAATGCAAGGATGAAGAGGCCATTATAGGCATGAAAATTCTTGCATTTTCAGGAAAAATTAAATTCCCAATGGTTTTACCAGCTCAAATAGAATACTTCGTGCAAGTAAAATCATTTTAACTGTGACTACGCATTAAATAAGTTAGAGCATTGCCTGGTTCAGGTGGAACACCCTGAGACGCACAAGTACACTGAGCAAAGAAACCTGAATTCTTCTGTCATATATTGGTAAGTTGTTTTTCATGTACACTTACTGACTAAGCATATGATGATTGGATGAGTTTCTTGATATGCATATTCTATTCTACAGTTGTTATGCCATTATAACTTAGTTTCTGATGGGCTAGATCAGAAAGCTACTATGCTTAGAAAAATCAAGGATGCTAGATTTATTTTTCCTTATAACAAGATTGTCAGTAGTCCCTTCATTTATTGGCCAATTAAATAATTTTTGAGTAAATAGTGGGCTTGTTTAGAATCTTCGAACATGTAGCAACTTAGGGAATTTATCTCATTGATGCTTTTTCTGATACTTGGGACTTTAAATTGCTTTTCATAGTAGTGTGCATAAGTTATTATTACTATTTTTTTTAATTCATAGTCTCCCCACAGAAAAAGCACCTCTATTTAGAGGATCTTCACATCGCTAAATTAGAAATGCTAATGTTTTAGTGTTAGAGAAAAAGCTTCATGTTTCACTTACGAAGGTGGATAGTAGGATTAGAATATTCAAGGACAAGGAAATTGAGGATGAAACGTGGCCAAAAGAGAACGAGTTCATTCGACAGAACTTCAAGTTTCATTACCTCTTTATTGGTGTTTAGCTATTAATCTATGTGCATGCCTTGTTTTAGGGTTCTAGTATAAGGTTGTCATTTATATCTATGTTGAACTATTATGCTTGTCCCTTTGTTTTTCATGATGCCACAAAACAGTTCTTTTGGGAGAGACATTTGGACCCAAAGCCATCTTGCAACTTGCATGCTTCATTAAGTTTAATCAAATCAGTTGTCATCAAATAATATGAGAATTCATTATGATTTGTAACATACTTATTCAATGAGCACTAATTACCTTCTTTCCCGGTGTTGAACTCATGAACCCAAGTTACTCCCATATCTTGAATGATATCATGTCAGTCGTGCTTTGTTAGATGCTGAGACTACTATTTCTAGTGGTAGTTTGATTTTACTCAAGCGCTACATATGTTTCCATATATGCTATTTAGTGTAATTATAGATATAGCAAATTTTAACTAGTATCAAAACAAATAAAGAAAAGATTGTTGAATGTTGTGCTTGCTCTTTGGATTAAATTCTTTCTATTTATGTGATTTGTATTTTATCGATTTCTTCAAATCTACATTAAGTTCAGCTTGCTGATTAAGTGATATGGATCTGTATAGAACCTTGTTTGGATTGTGTGCTTTGGATTGCTCATTACTAGGAGTAGAACAACTCGGTAACTGTAGCCTTAAATCGCTACACAATCCCATTTGGTTTAAGATTCTTAAATCATGGCTGCTAAAAGATTGTTCTGCATCTCCAATACTAGTCAATCTAGATTTATTCATTATTTTGAAAACCCTATGACACATTATAATAACTGAGAACAGCTGTAATAAGGAATAAGTCCTCCATGCCATAAGTCAAAGAACAGCTATTTCTCAGCTTTATTTTATGAATTTGATACATATCGCTTTGTCAGTCTGGTCCACAAATCCTTCATTTTAGAACTCCATACAAAATGTTGAAGTTTCATTCTTGCTCTCTTAAAAAAGTAAACTAGGAGTTTCTTGCTTTTCATGTACTGCACTTGTTGCTGCTTGAGCTTCAGTAGGTTTATTACTCAGTAACTCAATGCTCGGTCTGAACTAGCTACAGCTCGTAAAAGGGGCCACCTAAAAGAATTCACTGCATAGACCGGATTTTCTTTTATCACAAATAATTACTCTGCATGACAAGGATGGCATGCAGCAAATTTTCAGAAGTTTGCCTACATGCTGGTATTGCCAAAATTGGATCTATTATTTTATTTTCCAGAATACTTTCCTAATGTTTAGCCAACTATTGCTACAAGTGGCCGATTTCAAGCTAGTGACCCGTTTGAGGGTACCAGACATCTTCCCAGACCTCGTGCTGCACTTGGTAGTTTGTTTAACTTAAACTCACTCTAATTGACCTTATATTTTCTTGCAAGTAGTAATGTTAAAAGATAACAGGTCCCGGTATGCTGCTCACGAGCAGAATTCTGTCTTCTCAGAACAGAAACCAAAGCAGGACATCGGAGCATGCAGTGAACATGCAGCATCCAGTGACTCTCCTACATGCAGGTATTGCCAAAATTGGATCTATTATTTTATTTTCCAGAATACTTTCCTAATGTTTAGCCAACTATTGCAGCTACAAGTGGCCAATTTCAAGTTAGTGACCCGTTTCGGGGTACCAGACATCTTCCCAGACCTCGTACTGCACTTGGTAGTCTGTTTAACTTAAACTCACTCTAATTGACCTTTTATTTTCTTGCAAGTAGTAATGTAAAAGATAACAGGTCCCGGTATGCCACTTGCAAGCAGAATTCTGTCTTCTCAGAACAGAAACCCAACCAGGCCACCTGAGCACACAGTGAACCTGCAGCATCCAGTGACTCTCCAGGTTGAGCAAGGAGAGAGCCTGGGTCAAACTTCCTACCATGCTCCAATTGCCCATATAAGAATGATAGGTATCTTTCAAGCCTTTCCATCTTTTAGTCTATGTGCTCTTACCTCGCATTTGCAGTTGATCCTGCATACTTCTCTCTCATTTTGTCTCACTATATTCACAAATTCAGGATCCTAATCTAGCTTTGATCACCTCTGTAGATGCATGTTGAACCTCTCACCTGCCTAGTACACCATTTTTACAAGTAGATGCACTCGAAAACTAAATTGAACAAATAACCATTTTTTTAAACTCTGTGACTGTTTCTTTTGTTTGGAATCTTCACAAATCTCAGGCCTTTTTGTCTTATCTCTCTTTCAGTTCAAATTGGACAAATAAAAACTCAAAAGAAATCCACCAATTGTAGCCAAAGCATCACTTGGGCACATAATAATATGTTTTGCGCTGTAAATTTGAAATTTTTTGGAGGATACTCTCAATTTGACATTCTCAAAACTAATGTTCCCTAACCTTTAATGCAACCAAAAACTAAAATGTTTTCAACATTGTTTTCATAATTGACAAAAGATGATTTAAAAAAAATAACAAAATAATAGATGAAGTTATTGTGATGAGATGCAAGTAAAATGCACAAAGACATGCCAGCAAGGAGCCAAACCAATAAACTTATAAAATGCCAAAGCAACAAAGAAAGCAAACTCCTTGGTTAAAATAAGCACAAAATTGAGGGAAGGGGTCCTCAATTAAATACAGAATTTATTGGCAATTATTGGAGTACAAATCAATTATTATTAGTATTGGGGTTATTTGGTTGCCTTCTTCTTGGAAGGGAACTGTTGATATGGATCACATACAAAATAATGAAGCAGAACATAATCAGTCCCTTGCTTTGATTAGGTTGGCAGTCTTCACTAGGAACTATATTGAGATGTTGGGAGTCGAATTGAGGACTAGGATTTACCTTTTACAAATTCTATGTATAAATATGTAGAAAGTTGTCTTTATTTTTCCTATATTATTAGAAGAGTCGAGTCAATGTTAGGAGTATTTAAAGTTTCTGAATTTGGTCCAAGGACAAGTTTCTATTTCTTTAAAGATAATTATCTATTGAATGCTTCTAACCTCGTTATAGTGGAAAAAAGTTTGAATAAGGATTTTAATTTACTGAATTTGGCATGATATCTAGTGGGACACTAATAAGTCTATCCTCTTTCTTCTCATCTATTGCATTTTTCCTTTCAATTTTATCTGCTGGATTTTTGCTCTACAAAACCATAAAACTTGTTCTTGAAAACATTTTGTTAAACCATCAAAATTATCCCATAAAAATCCTATATCCTCTGCACTAGAGTCTTGTAAAAGTTGTCCTAGATCACCTATTATTGTCCATAATCAACATGCTTTCTTTTCAAATAAAAAATTAAGATAAATATGATTATTAACTACTATTAAATCTAGATTGAATGGACAGTTAAAAATGGTATAATAACAAGATAAACAAATCCTGATGTACAAATATAGATCACATATAGGAGCCATAATGTTTACATGCCTATCCATTTGACATTAATTTGACTATTTCCCTTTCTCAATTTCTGACTCTGTTTCATTCTATTTTTGAATATTTTGGCTGGTATCTTTGCCTGGGTCCCAACTTGGTCCAAAGCAAGATATTTCTGAAGCCATGCCAGTATGTATATGAATGTAACCATTGTCCAATCCTGTGATTGCGAAGATTATCGTGCCTTGAAAGCCACAGTTCAGTTTGTATCGATGATGCTACACGAGCTATGGTCCAAGCTTTGATAGTATGAAAAATTTTCATGTGCAGGTGTTGTTAATAGGTCTGAACCAGTAAAAACAACCTGCTACTTATGCAAGAGAAATCTTTCGTACAACCCCTCAGGCCCAATATCCATGCCCCCTATTCCACCAGTCGCAGCAGTTTTACCTTGTGGTCATGCATTTCATGCAGAGTGCTTGGATCGGATTACTCCTGCTGGACATTTAGGCAATCCGCCTTGCATCCCCTGTGCCCTTAAACGAGGCAACCTCCATTGTGGCAGTGAGTGACCTTTTTGTAATAATAATTTTTGACTGAGAAGGCATAGACATAAAGTAGCAATTCAAAAGTGATATAGTGGAAAAAAGGTATAGGAAACTTTCAAGTCAAGAAGCTGAAGAGGAGGATGATTAATTTTTGTCCAAGTCGTATAGGAGTTTTGGATGGAATATGTATACACTTTTGTTACCCCGTTGCATGTCCCTTTTATTGTTGGGAATTAATAAACAAATATTATGATCCACAAATTTCCATTGTATATATATCTATATTTTTTTTATATATTCATATTGGGAAGGAGTATGTGAAGTTCCCATACTATTTGGGAATTGGAAGAGGAAGGAAAGTGTTTCCATGAAGCAGCGGAAAAGGAAAGGCAAAGAGCCTGTAGTTAGGACGGCCTTTTCTTCTCATTTTAATGCTTGTGATTGTGAGAATGCGACTCAAAGTCATCATTAGTCGGTAAATATGTTAGGTCATTTAATTAAATTTCGAATTTGAAACTTGAAAATGAAAAATAATATATTGGGAGAATTTTCTTAAATTATGTTCAATAATTTTCGAATTAAATTAGTCAAAATACAATTTAAAACGTCGATTTATTATATCCCAAAAAAATAAATAAATAAATGAACTTGAGAAACACAGTCAATAGCATTTTCATATGCTAGAAATGTGATAATTTTAATATGGTCCAAGCCCAATCCAAATCTGGACTGAGCTCAAAATTCTAGACTTCTCAATTCTTTAGGCTCTATTATTTTTAATAAAAGGTGCAATAATAGTTTGCTCTTAATCATCGCACTGCTAAATATCCTTAACAATCCTCATATTTAATCTGACCTCCTTCTGGTACGATGGAAAGGGAATATAGAATTATAACTTTTCAGATGTCTTTCTTATCTATTTCCTTTCTTTGTCTTACTACGTGGGTGAAAAAATAGAAAAAAAATTTCTCTGTATTCATGTTATACTAATAACCTCTATTCTCGACTTAGAAAAAAGAGCAGAGAGGGGCAATCAGATGGAGCTATCTTCCGGCGGGCGTACAAAAGGATCCTCAACTGCAGTCCCATTTTGAATCACCTTAACCCCATCTAAATGTGTTAAAAGAAGATTCCAACACTCATTTACATGATTATGATTGATTTGCAAACTATTTACTTGCAATCATTTTCGAACTTGCACTCATGTGAGCACCATACATTTCAGCATGATTAAGTATCTCGATGATTTTATTCAAATTATAAATTCTTTTATGATTTTGTGGATATTAATACAAATAGGTGAATAATTATTAGATTATCATCAAATGCCTATCATTCTTTATAAAATGGAATGATTGTTCGTGATTCAAAGTCACAGTCCTACAAGTTTTAATATCAATTTGAAAATTTATGATCGGGCCTCCTTAGCTGCATACATGCAACTTCTTACGGAACTGGGAGGCCAAAATGCCACAACAATGGCTATCAAAAATCAAAATCATATGTTCATAGTCCTTGCGTCCTCAAACAGTCAAAACTACTCTGTACTGTATTCGGCCCTCAACGAAAGGAAATGTAGCCGCTCACGCTTAGGCTCTCTTATGCTAGTCGAGTAGGAAGCTGAAGCAGGCATTCCTCTTTTTGTTACAGTGCAACAATGCATACCCTTCTCAATTTCTTTTATAGATGATCGATGCATTGTTACCTGATTTGAGACAGATTGGTTTTTAAATATCAAATTTTTTTTATATTTATTTTTATTATATATAAAATTTAAATTTAAAATTTTATTTAAAAATTATTAATGTTCAATAATGACCAACTTGGCGTTTGGTTGCGGTTCTCGTAGCTCATTAGAACAGCAAACGGCTAGCTTCCAATAAAAAGAGCTTTGCTCTCTCTCTCTCTCTCTCTCTCTCTCTCTCTCTCTCTCTCAACTTTTCCACCGGAAAAACAAGGAAAAGGAAAAGGAAGAAAAAGGAAGAGACTGCGGTCTTTAGATTTTCTAAAAATTGTTACTGTTTATGAAAGAAAGAAAGAAAGTGAAAAAGCTTCCCTCAAGCTCACACAACACCAGAGACGGACCCTCACCTTTACCCCACTCCCGGCCCCACTAAACTGTCAAAAGGGGTTGCAAAATATGCTACAAATTTTCAAAAGGTGAAAGACATTATGGGAATCTTTCCTTCTCTTTTTACTGTTTAAGTCATACTCATCCCCCCGTCGCTCCAACCAGCTTCTACTTTTCATGCACTCTCTCTCTCTCTCTCTATCCCCTTTTTGGGTTCTCCTTAAAATATGTTTTGGCATATTTGTGGACAACAAATTATGGACCTCTGTCTTGCGGGTTTCTCGTGTGGGGATGATTTTGTTAGTCTCTTCTCCAACTTCCCTCTTTGTCTCTTCTACAATCTAACTAGTAACCACAAAGTTTTCCATGCTTACTTTTTTCGTTGTTTCTTTAGGATGTAAAGGAATGTCAAGTCCCATTGGTAGAAGAAGCAAGAGGGAGTAGACACAATGGAAACAACCAACAAGTGGTGGTGGTGGAAGGAAAGTCTGACTTCTGGCCAATTGAACACCCAATGGAGCCTCCTGATGAAGATCGCCCTCTGAAATGCCCTATTCCTGACTCTTCTCTTATCAATGTAAGTATTCCAAATGTTCCCTTTTTCGGATTTTGTGAAAGGAACTTAATTACGGCATCATTTTGGCCTATCTCATAGTTAATTAGATTCATTTTAAGAAAAGCTGACATTGAAGTTTCAGTAAGAGAGATCATGGCATGAGCTAATTGTGCCTAATCAAGAGATATTTGAAGGATAAGCTTTGGTCGCCCCCCGCCCCGCGGGGGGGGGGGGGAATCATCTAAACATTGACTAATACTATGATGGAACTCGGGCTGAATTTGCCTTATCTAAGAGATTAGGATCGTACTTATAATCTTGTCGCCAGGACATAGGCAGGAGAACTTTCTATTTTTATTAGGGATGCTAGAGAGCATAATACTTTTCTGCTTCAAAACTCAGTGCAGACGAGAAGGGAGATGAATTAAGATGAAGCAGACAACGGCTATTGTTCTCAATGCATATCACTAGTAACTAGTGTATAATAAACTCAAAAGTTTGACTGCAATTGGGCTGTTGTCAAATGTATGCGAATGTAGTGAGCATAGATTCATCAATGGCGGTACATATGTTTTGCTTGCCTAAATGTCTTTATCAGTTAAAATGAAAGAATCGTGACAAGTCTTGCCCTAGAAAAAATTAGGTGAAAGTGGAGGGCATCATCTTGTGCTCACACTACTGAAATAATTAGTTCTGCATGAAATATGACAATCCGACTCCTTGGTTTTTTTCTTTGTAATTGTTTCATCTCTTAATCCCTACCCTGCTTTTATGTGCAACAATAGTTCTAGAGGTAATAGAGATCCAAAAACGAAAAAGAAAAAGAAAATGACAGGGACAAGAAGACACCTGCAATCATCTGCGGACTGTAAAGTTGTGCATGTTGCAATATTCATGGAAACTAAATCTTTCTTTGGCATAAAAAATTACTCCTCAACATTTTCTGTCTTCCTTTTTTTAATTTTTTATTTTGCTTTCTTTTTAGGATGGAAACATGAAAAAGGAGCAATTTGGAGACAGATTCCGAATGAGAACAGAGGAATCATGTGATGAGAACAAAGAAAGGATGGTGGTGCTGGCTCCAGAGCCTCCTGTTAGATCACTGCGCAAAAGACATCACCCGCTTGCTCGAGGGGATTATACAATCACTCCCATGATTAGAAGGCCCCCTATGCCTCCTTTTCAAACTGAGAACGTTACAATCTTCCAAATGCTTCAGCAGTTTAATGAGTTCGAGTCTTAAATTGTGGTGCACTTCCAGATCTTTCTTTTCACTCATTATGTGGTATTTACAATCTAGAACTACAAGGACTGGTAGCAATTTTCATTTTCAGCTGTGTCAACTGTCAAATATTATACTTATTGGAAGTATTTATTAGTCTTAAAACTGACCCACGGGCTGTTGGTCAAGTGAATAGGCCCTTTAACCAAGGTCGCGAGATCAATTCACGACTTAAGTATAGAGCAACTACATTGAGAAGACCCCTATCCTCCGAAAGGAGACCTCTCGGGATGAAATCCCATAGGGCAGTCAGGAAGTGTCCTGTTGACCCAAACAAATATCAAGTGCCTGTCTTGGACTACCTGCAACTGTGCTAGTTAAAAATCAACTAGATTCAACGCTATGGTTTACAGGGCATACATTTTAGCTTAATTCCCCCCACTTCAACATTCATCTTATATATGGTGGCTCAGCTGTAGCATCAAACATCTTAGCTTCCAATATAACTCTAAGTTGAGCAAAATGAGGAGGAAAAAGAAGGGATCCATGTAGCCTGTCCTCAATTAGTTTGGAGTGCAAAAACTTAACTAGCTGACAAACAATTGCAGCACCCTATTATTGCAATGAAAGGAAGCACCTGTAAAAGTAAACACAATGAAAGCAGAAAGAAATTTCAAATTCAACACTCGAACTCATTTTTTGTCTATGTATTCTTGGAGAAAACAATGCACCTGCGTCCACAACTTGTTTCTGACAAGCTGAAAAGCTCTTGAAACTAGTAACTGCAAGAATATACCGAGGGCGACAACATATTCACAAACATGGCACATAATATTTGTCCATCTAGAATACTAATATGAGAAATGCTTTAATTTTAATTGAGGACTGGAGGGGTTCTACAAAAACACAATCAAGTTTCATTTCCCAATGTCCTAACCCTATTTCCCTCCATGCCTGCTAATTAAAAAACAGAGCAACGTGCCACATATAGAATATACAGAAAAACTTTGAAGAAAGCAAAGATCTGATATACATTGTGCCCAGAAGGAACAAATACAAAGATGTGTGTAACTATACTCATTCTATGAGGGAAATACAGAGAGCAACTGCCATGCCCATTATCAGGGAGGTTAATTGGATTGCTGTACTTCTCACTGATGAACTGCGGCTGTTATTCATTTCTGCAAGTACTCCGGCTACAGCAATATAGATAAAACCTCCTGCTGTGAGTCCCTGTTTTATTAAATGGAAGTATATGATATAGTTAATTCAATCTTCAGCATGAAAATGGAGTAAATGAGCACAAATTCAGGAAAATTTTGCTGTTTTACCTCAATCAAGGATGACTGTCCTGGATCTTGTCCCCATAGAAGAGCCTATCACGAGTATTGTGAGTTATATTTCTCATACTTTCATTGCTCTTTTTTGTTATTCGCAAATTCAAAGATACAGATGTAAAACTACTATAGAAGATTACCAAAGCAGTTCCTGCAAGAGCAACCAGAGCCGAAAGGAAGTTGAAGAACAGGGCTTTTGAAGCACTAAATCCAGATCTGACTAAAATTCCAAAATCCCCAATCTGCACAAGGATCAATCAATATATAAGTTTTGGATTATCCATACTGCCACTTGCATACAATGGCTCACAAAGGCTCATAAAAATGCATATGCCTATGTCAGTGCCCACATGCACACAGGAATGCATATGTCCATGCATAACAATGGAAATGGATTTTCAGAAATTATGTTGAAATAGTATATACAGTGCCACAAATTTAAATTCATTGTGTCATGTCATTGAAAACTATTAAATACTTTTACAAAAGACAACGGTGCAAGGGAAACTGCTATTTATATATGGGCACCACTCAAACCAAACAACCTTTAACAATATATGCAAAAATTTCCATACTATAGAACATAATAAAGGCAAGTTCCTTGTAAAAGCTGGATTTCTCAACTGCAACAATGCACAGGCTCGTAAGTAGGACGTTTGATTAAGAAAGGCTCCACCAGCAGTTGACAACTGCACTAGGAGGAAGTGGAATATGCTTTAAAGGGGTTGTTAGCTTGCTTCCTTGAAGATAAGTAAAAAGAGCCCCAATATAAAAGTTGGATGTAAGTATGGAACAATGTCACAACTTCCTAGTATATTTGAAAAATAAAATAAAATAAGAAAGAAATAAAAATAATAATGCCACATTTATCAGGTCCGAGTTGAAAAATGAGAAATAAGCACCAGTTGGCTTATTAACTTTTGCTGTAAACTAGTTTTCATTTGACATGACGACAATCTTTATATAGTGGAAAAAAGTGCAAAACCGTCCAACATTCACTCTAGAGTGGAAACTAGATCTCAAACAACACGGAAAGATCAACAGATGAACATCTCTATGATGAAAACCATCATTGAAACAATTTTTAAGAACAGAATATTCATTGCCAAATTATTTGTAGTCCAACTCTCTCCCCTACCCCCAAAGAAAGCTGCTAGCCACACAAAGAACTAAAATAATAACACAAATATAACCTTCTTAAGCATGTCATAGTTTGTTATATAAACAAAAGGATAAGGAACCAGCATCATCTTAATGGGATCTAGAACAGAAATAGAAAAATGTAGATAATAATCTTCTGGTGCTTTGCTCCAGCTGCAAATGGCAGCATGAGGTTTAGAATTGGCACTCATCCTCATTGTCTAAGCAATTAGAGCTAGGACCCAATTTTGGTGTTAAAAGTTGGGAGGTCCAAACCAACCCCCTTTGGAAGGGGGGGGTTGTTGGTACTTGGAACACTTTTTATTTTTTATTTTTGGTCTAAGCATATGGAGGCGGGTTTGTGAGGAAAAAGTTGAGGAAGAAGGCAAGCAGTGATATTGAACTGCAGTCTTGCATCATCAGAACTCAAGAAATGCACAAACCCGTACAATGAAGCCATCTTTGCTGTCTTAGGCTGAAGATCTAATGGGATAATCTGCAGAGAACCTACAGATTATTAACGGAGCCATCACAAAGACTCAACGTTTTTGACATCCCCAGCCCAACATATGAATTTTTTGAAACCCTAAACACTAAAATTTTGCCATGCTACAGAAACCCAAGACTTATAAGAGCTCAGCGGTATCTTGGTACCGAGCACTTTTTTGAACCTTATGATGCTATTTGCTAAAGGTTATACTTGGAGGTATTATGGCACTTCACTTTTGGGGGGGGGGATCCAATACCTTCACATGATGTGGCAACATAAATATAAGGTGGGAGTAGAATCAAAACAACCACTATGTTGTTTTAAAGACTCCTATCCTCAGTTTAACTGAAAAAAATGCCAAAGGTTTAACATTTTCCAGCATCAAGAATTACAAAATGCAAAGAAAAAGGAATAGACAAACACATTACTGATAAAGATAACAACAACAACAACAATGACGATGTTACATACATAATGAATGATTCGACTAGAAATTTGAATAATGAAAGCATACACTGTTATCAATAATTTGACCTTGCATGAATATGTTATATCTACTTGATCATAGAAAAGAAGTAAAACCTCTTGAGGAAGTTCATGAGCAAGCAAAAATAGGGTTCTTGACCAACCACCAACAGATCCATAAAGCAAGAAAGCACTTCCCAATGCCATCCCATCAGTGAAATTGTGCTGTCAGAAGCATGCAAATTACATCATGAGAGAATTGGGGGAGAAAATGTAAAAATACGTTCTGCAGTTAAATTACAAAGAGTCAGAACTTATCATTTAATTCCATTATCTTCCTTTCTTTGGGGGAGGGGGTTTCAAATCTCTAATTAATGGATTACAGGGAAGCATGAAGTAACAATTGACAATAGTCTACTCACTCTTTCCATCAATAAATTATGTCAATTCATTACAATTAACACAAAGAAAGATGTACTTACAACTCCATCAGAAAAGAGATTAAGATAACCAAAAACAAGATTTGAGGAAGATTGAGCTGGCTCATTCAATTTTGAGGTTTTAATGTCATTGGTAGAGCCATTTGCAGCATTTTGATCTGACTTGGCATTTGCACTTACATTTCTCTGCAAAAGGGATAAATTAAGTAAAGACCACCCAAGCAACATCTCCAAATAAAAATGTGCTAGGATATGAAAAACAGTTTTCCTGATTCATATATAACTTAAATAGTATTTTGACTTCCACTGGGTCAATTTGTACAGAGACTGCCTAATGCTGTGGACTGCTCCAAAAAGCTAAATTTAGCTTACCTTCTGAAGATTAGATCCCTTCTGACTTTCTTTCCCTGCTCCATCCACTACTTCTGCAGACTTCTCCAAATTATTACCACTCTTGCTACCGGAAGACTTTTTCCCTGAACTGCTGTGATCATCATCATCAGCCTTCAACTTCTTGCTACTATGATGATGGTGATAATGATGATGACCATGTGCATTTGCCCCTCCAGAAGATTCCTCTACATACCTCACAACTTTCTCCACAAGGAGAAAAAGTACAATTCCAGCTGCCACAACCAATATATTATAATAAGAAACTCAAGGTGTTGTAATCCAATCTGCAGAGGTCTGATAATAACCTGATTGAATTAGCAGACCTTGTGCCTTGGCTAGGCTTCTCCAACTGTGTAAGGTCTGATAATATTTTTCCAATTTTTGGGTAAAAAGTTAACAACAACAGCAACAAAAACAATATCTAAGTCATTTTCAGGATTTTACTTTGATTTTTCTATTGACTAGAAAAAATTTTCATTGACCCAAAAAAACTTCTGAGAGTTATTTTCCATCCTATAAATGGAATTTGAAGGCATGATCAATTACGCATCAATTACACAAGCGTCATAAAAAAAGGAAATGAATCTCTACAAGTCTTTTCACAGATAAAAAGAGAAACGAAGAAGAAACAAAAGGGATAGCTCTTATAAATGCTGAGTTCATATTAGCTAAAGTTCCATGTGCGAGCACAAAATTTCTATATTTCCACTGATAATGTGGCCATTGGTGTTGGATTTCTCATATTTATACCATAAAATTAATAAAAGGAATACAATGTCCAAGTAATGAATGCCCCAATAGTTTATACTAGGAAAACAAAAAAGCCGTCCCAAAACTTACTTTCAATTGGTAAATTCTTTTCTTTATTGAGGGACAACGTGAATGAATTGTACCCTAGAGCTTCTATAACATAAAGCTTAAATATTCGTTTTTATCAAGCAGCACCTTAGTTTTGATGTTTCCGTTGCGACCTTAGGCTTAGATGGCAGTGTTGCCATAGGAGCTCCATGCACTTGCCTAGGCACTCAAGGTGTTTGCTTTTTGCACTTAGGCATCAAGGAGCCAAGGCACAAGGTGATAAGGTAAAAGCCTCATTCAAACTTGAAATTTTTTTAGTCTGCTTCTAAGGTTTTATTCCTTCCCCTCTCCATTCTTCTGATTTGCCTATTCCTCTCTACTTGTTCCAAATTTCCTTTGTTACATTTATTTCTTCCTTCTATTTTTACTTTTCTCCCTAATTTTATTTATGATCTCATGTCTCCTACCAATTAGTTTTTGTTTTATTGAATGCCAGGGATTCATTAAAATAGGTTTGGCATGCTTAATTTTGCACTTAAGTTATTTTAGACCCCATTTGTCTCGTTGAAACTATCTTCTTGGAAAATAGTTTCCCGCAATAGCCTAATAGCAGTTTCAGGAAAATGAGTACAAGCTATAATAAAAAAAATGAGGGAGGCAAAAAGTCATTTTCATAGCTTCTCACCCAGGAAGCACGAGCACTGACATGGGGCACAGAGGATTGCCAAAATTTTCTTAAAAAATATGACAAATATGCCACAAAAGCAATATAACTTTATGTAAAAATGAATTTAATTTAGACAATAATAACAAGTCTAATCCAAAATATTGTAAAATTAGTACACAAGTGATTTACATCAATATGAACATTGTCACTTTTACATCTGAATGAGATACTACCAAAACTATATCAAACAATACAAACTCTTTTAACTTTTTTATAGGAATGCAAACATTCTAATTCCGTGGATTATGTTAAGCATCTCTAAAGCATTTGAAAAAGCATATGGTAGTGATCTCAGAGTCATAATTTGGTGGGCGTTGAGCATTTGAAAAAGCATATAATAGTGCTCCCAGATTCATACTTTGGTGGATGTCGATGAAGAAACGAATTTTTTTCAAATACATTAATCTTATCAAAGATATATACAAGAAAGCTATTATCAATATAAGAACTTACGTGGGTTTAAGTGATAGTTTCCTAATTAGCATTGGGCTTCACCAAATTTCGACATTAAATTCCCTCCTTTTTGCTATAGTGATGAATGAAATAACAAAAAACATCCAAAATGAAATACTATAATATATACTTTTGCAAATGATATAGTGTTGGTTGAAAAAATTAGAGAAGCTATTATTGCTTAATCAAAGTTATGGAGAGAGACGCTAGAATCGAGATTTTTAGATTGAGTCGGTCAAAAATTAAGTATATGAGAAATATGTTTGGTAACAATCATCATAATGATTAAAAAACACTTAAGTTAAAGGGATAGGACATACAGAAAAAATGAACATTTTAAATATCTTGGGTTTATCATCCAAAACGATGGCACAATAGATGGGAATGTGAATCATAGGATTCAAGAAAGTTAGATAAAATAGAGAAATGTATCTGCGATTTTTTACAATCACATGATGCCACTACAGTTGAAGGGGATGTTTTATACAATCATAGTAAAACCTGCATTATTATATAGTACCGAGTACTGAACCATTAAACAATAACAAGAGTATAAAATAATTGTAATTGAAATAAGAATATTCAGATGAATATGTAGTAAAATTAGAAAATATAAAATTAAAAATAAAGAGATATTAAATTAAAAGTGAATTCAACTATGGATAAAATGACAGAATATCGCCTAAAATGGTTTGAACATGTGCAACAAAAATCCAAAAATCTTCTAGTTAGGAGGATTGAGGCAAATTTAATGAAATATCGAGATAGACTGTTGAAAATGTGAATGTAAGTTATTCAAAAGGATATGAGTGTTAAAAGTTTAGTTGAGAAAATGATTTTAAATAGGAATGAATGACGTAGGAAAATCCAAACTAGTTGAATTAATGTATGTATTTTTATTATTATTATTATTATATTTGAAGTTTTTATGAATAGTTTAATTTTATTTCTTTCTTTTCATTATTTGTATTTTCTTAGTTTTAAATTCTCCATTACTGTTTTCAAATTTTTTTTTCTCTACTCCTTCCTATATTGGTCTTTCAAACGACCAATCATAAATCTCAATTTTTGTTGTCGTTGTTGTACATCTAAAGCATTTGAAAGTGTTTTAGAAATGTTTATAAACGTCAAAGAAGTGTCTAGTGTTTAAGTAATAATTAGGCATGCCACATGGTGCATCCAACGTGTGTTCAGCAGAGGCTGAAATAGTGTTTGCCATGGATATGGTGTATCCAAAAGGATATGGTGTTCACCCAACACTTGTTGGCATAGGTGGGATGGGCACCTTCGTCTCTTAATAAGGTCGGAAGTTCGACTCCCCTTGGGCATGAAAAAAACATTGTTGGGAGACCCGCCCCCACAAAATAAGCCCTGCAGCGGTCGATCCAAATTAGTCGAGACGAAACTCCAGAGTGGTGGCCAAGCGAAGGTACAAAAAAAAATAAAAAGAAATAGTGTTTGCCATGGATATGGCTTCAATTTAGGGATTCATGCTTCATGAATACTCACTGTTGGCGAATAGACCTTGTTAGAAAGTTCCAAATTATTAAAAATGTGATAACAGTGGGCCTTTCCATCCAAAAATAATAATACTTTTGAGGGTAATTCCTTGGAAAAGTAACTTCCCTGAAAAGTTGACTTATGAAAGGTCTGTAAGGACCATATTTTAATCTCCAACAAAAACAGCCAATTGAAATACATTTTCACAAGAATCAGAATGCAACATATTGGACACACCTAGCCCACGCCTTTCACACAATCATCACAAAAGAGTGTGATTAGAGTTCTCTCCCCTAAAAGAAACTTCAAATTTGGAAAAGGAAAATCAAATAAATAAGTGCCCACACCCAAATTATCCAATTGGCATAAAAAGGTACAAAAAGGTTACCACATGGTAGGTGACAGGACTTAAGTAGGCCTCATAAATGATCCTATTTTATTAAGAAAGTTGATCTTAAAGAATGCACCCAAGTCTAATCTCACACACACTTGGAAAGGCGTCAATGTGTATTCATTAATCATAGGCTTCTTGTTGCAATATTAAATGAATAACCAATATGTTTAATTCGGATGATATGTATTACATGTATCATACAGATATCTAATCAGTAAAGTAAATGGTTGTCAAGTAAATGCGTATCACATACTTTCAACATACCAAGAATCGATAACCCAACAGAAAGGTCTTTCAGAGAATGTGCATGCGAATGCCCATTTCCTGCATGTGTATGATGAACATGATCCTCGTAGTGATCATGCGAATGGGAGTGTTCGCCACCTGATCAATGAAATTGTTAACTCAATATCTCTATTCACTTTTACTTCTGTCAAGTTAACAGCAAAGAAAATAAGTAGTTTCAAGGATGCTAGTCCAAAAATTAATTGATTTAATCTAAAGAAAACTCATCAAAACAATAAAAGAGTGCACAACAGCAAAGATGTAGGTCGCTTACACAAATTATAATAAAAATTAGATTTGTCAATCGAAAGAAACAATTAAGTCCCAAATCCTTATTTAATTTGTCTTCATGAGGTCCACAACTGTACGTGGTCAAACTGATTGTTGATTCCATTTAGTCTTCATAGCATATAGACTCATAACATAGGCGCTAGCACTATGGTGGACTTAAAGTATTTAACCTCCATGGTCTGGATAATTTCTTACGAAAGAAGCTAACCATCAACAAAAAATTCATCACAAATGTTGTTACTTCTCTAAGATTCTACTCCACTTTGACAGGCTGATGAGGTAACATTCAAAGGTCAATAACTAATTGGAAGGAAGGTTTAAGGTTATCAGATGTAGCATCTATAAATAATGGTGAAACAAGTAGTGATAAGTTGCTTGATTGTCCTTTTGCAAGAAAGTCAATCATATATGATTTCTTGATGAGAATTTGCTGAGTATCACTACCATCTACAAGGTTGCCTCAAAAAGTCTCATCCCTCCCCCAATGGAATGAAATCAAGCTGTCTCAGTTGCTCCCATCTTCAAAGATCTGTTTCAGGGGGCTTCCTAAGTTATAATAGTTGCTTTCATAGGTTACTCAGTCATCAAGCTGCTAGGGAGTTGTGGCATCTGATAAGATTGTAAAGACGCATGTGTGCACAGATTGTCCTTTTGCAAGAAAGTCTGTCATATATTTATTTCTTGATGAGAATTTGTTCGGTATCACTACCATCTACAAGGTTGCCTCAAAAAGTCTCATCCCCTCCCCATTGGAATGAAATCAAGATGTCTCAGACGCTCCCCTCTTCAAAGCTCTGTTTCAGGGGGCTTTCTTAGTTACAATAGATGCTTTCATAGGTTACTCAGTCATCCGGTTGCAAGAGAGTTGTGGAATCTGATAAGATTGTAAAGAAGCATGTGAACACAGCGCAGGAGTTCCACAAATGGAAAAATCCAAAATAGTAGCCCTCATTGTTTCTTTGTTTTTAAGGTTTTGAGAAATAGTTATTAAAGAGAAGAAAAAGATTAAAAAAAAAGAAGAAGGGTGAGGCAAGCATTTTGGGGGGGGAGGGGGGAGGAAGGAGGGGAACAAGGCAGACCATTAGAATCACACATTATCTGGAAAGCACTAGAAAGAAAATTTGCATATCCAATGCCAATAGCAATCAATGTCAAAAATTTTCCGTCCTAGATTTAACTGGCTTCAACATTTGCAATTGGACAGATCTCTTCATATCTTATATCAGATTGTTCAATTATCTTTAAGATAAAAGGTTAATTTTCCCCACATTCTGAAATCATATTAGTTTTCAAATTATATATATATTAAAAAAGAAATCAGTGACATACCAAAAGCATGTGGAAGTTGGTGCAGAAAGGAATCTCCTAACATAGCTCCTGCCTGAAATGAAAGAGAAACAGAAAATAGAAGTAAAAATTAAAAAATATATATAAAATATAAAAAGAACAAGAAACTAGCAGTGGAATAGAAAATTAACTATTTAAGGTTCACAGACTTCAACTCAGAGAAGGAAAGGAGCTGGTTTTTTATATATTAATAGGAGAAAAAAATCATTAAAGAAAAGGATGTACAGAATAAAGCAAAGGAGGATAGGTGATCCTCCCGAGGAAACAGGGGGAAAAACAAAATAAAAAGACAAAACAAAACAAAACAACAAAGATCAACTCAAGACTCGAGACCCTTCCAATCTGTTATTTCCCATTAGGAACTAGAACCATCGATTCAAGAAAAGAGCTCTAAATGGCTAATGCAATTTAGTTGGAAACTAGAACTTAGAGATACTCTTTCTTGTTGATTAAATTACTGAGAGATAACAATATTACATTAATATCTGATGCAAAACTACAAAGAAATGGCAACATTCTATATAATCATAGTTTAATAATATTAACAAAAACAACAACAAAGTTTAACAAAAATGCACAAAAGCTAAAAAGATTGAGTTTCTGACCCCAAAGAGAGCCAATGAATCAACAACCACCTTCGATGGTTTCCCCTGAACTGCAAGAAATTCAAATACAATTCATTAATTTGAAAATAATTAAAACACATGCATGACTGATTTCTGCAAACCAGTTTTATGTGTCAAAGCAAATAAAATTATGAGCAGAGTGGGAGATTTATTCACTTACTGAATATAACTGGCAAAAGAATCAGGCAAATGAGGGAAGCAGTGCTCACCAGGAGTGAACAGCCCATTGCATGAAGCCAAAGACCTGCAAGAGATAGATGCTAATTCAGAGACAGCACAAAAAGCAAACTTCGAAACTGAAGATGTGAATTTATATGAGTTTCTCCTCTCTCTATATCGGGCAAATAAAACAAGCAGAAGACTCCAGAATCACATAACATCTGCAAACATGTCACATTTTTAGGTTTTGCCATGACCTTTCAAGTTCACCTCAATTTTAACAAAGTTTTTGGTAAAATGAAGGGTCACACATCCACATGGACAACCATAATCATTTCCATCACATCTTGAGTTGAAATAAATGCCAATGCGGCAAACTAAACTGTCCACATAACTTCGGCAAAACTGACCTCTACATAGTGTTAAGTGACATATAAACAGAAACTTGTGTTTTTGTGTGTGTGTGTGTGTGAGAGAGAGAGAGAGAGAGAGAGACAGAGAGAGAGAGAGAGAGAGAGAGAGAGAGAGAGAGACAGAGAGAGAGAGAGAGAGAGGGAGGGAGAGAGAGAGAGAGAGAGAGAGAGGGAGGGAGGGAGGGAGGGAGGGAGTTAAAGGTTTAAAAGATCATTTTCCGTAAAAAGATCAACATTGAAGCTTAACCCTACAAGCAAATCAGCAAATTGAGGAGTATCACACCAAGACAAGACACAAATCAGAAGACTCTCCAAACTGTCATTTGCACAATTGGGTTCCATGAGCAAGGAATCGTCAAATTCATCACGATTAATTAACCCAGAAACTAATGTTGAATGCATCAAAAAAAAGAAATAAAAAATAGAGACAAATCTACCTAAGCCAGAGAGCCCGTGCTCGTGTTCATGGTCATGGTCATGGTCATGCTCGTGATCGTGATGCTGATGGTAATGAGAGCCGAAGCCGTAAAATTTCAGATCCTCTTCTTCAGCCAGCTCCTCCGGAAGCTTCGACTGAATAAAGCTCTCCTCTTCATGATGATGGTGGTGGTGGTGGTGGTGGTGATGATGATCGTGATCACCGTGACTGCAATGGTGGGAAGCAGGAGATTGTTGCCCTATACAACCATCGAGGATGACAAGAAGAAGCAAGATGTGGAAGATGAGTGGGGAAATGGAAGACATAATTAGGGTTAGGGTTTAAGAAGAAGCAGATGAAGAACGACTGCAGGTGCCCTCAATGGTGATAAAGCAGACAATGCAAAAGAAGATTACGATAATGCCGATAATTACTCCGAATGTTACCACATCCATCATTCGAAATGGAAATTATTTATTCCCTTATTTGGAAATTATATTTAAAAAAGGAAATTGATTTATTAAACAACTAAATTAAGAGCTTTAAATCTGGATCGGAAAGCTTGAGGAGAGGAACCCAATGTTCACTCACTCTCACCGGCGAGTCTTATCTTCTTCTGTCATGGTGTCACCTCAACACAACTGTCATGTCATGTGTAGGAATTAATTTACTTCTGCTTTTTATTTATTTATTTATTTTTATTTTTGACTATTCAGCTGACATAAAACTCCACAAAACCTTTATTATAGGATTTAAGATTCAATATAACCTTTTACGAATTATTTTTTAATTTTTGGAACTTGCCGGTTAAAAATAATTTAAAAATAAAAATATTGAATAGAAATTAAATCAATACTAATTTAGAATTTCCAACAAGAAAGAACCCACCAAAATTGAGAACTTCGGCAATGGAACTAGAGTTTCAAGATTTAAAAAATAAAAAATTATTTTTGATTAAATCGATGAATGAATTGTTGATTTTTGTCAACTTAGATACAATTGAGTGAGAAGAAGTGATAGTAATGGTAGCAATAGGTGCCAAAGGAATAGAAGGAGAAGAGTTCGACATTGTGTTAGTAATGAAGGTGAAGAATTCAAAAAAAGAAATTAATATAGGGAAACCCTAATTCGATATGAGATAGAAAAATCAAAGATTGAAGGTATACACAAGAAAAGTGACTTGAAATTTTAATTAGTTTTTGAAATTAACTTAATTCAAGAATTTCATAAATTATAAACTTTGTTTATCCAAAAACCATAACTTGCATGTGACATTTTCACAGATATATTGATCAAGACTATAGATTCTAAAAAATTATTTTAATTATTTTTGTTAAAAAATTCAAACTCAAGACTAAATAATTTTAGTTAGTTGTGTATTATCTTGAATAAATTCAAGCAACTTCCATAAGAACATGCATGAAAAATGAATATTTTCATGTTGACTCATAAATATTTAATCAAACACGAGTAAGTTTGATTAAAATCAATCAATAATATGTCTAAAATGCTCTAATATCATAGTTAGGGTTGTTAAATTTAACAAGCAAAAACATAAATGATAATTTTAAAATTTTCTAACATAAACACTAATTTGATCATCACATGTTCCACAAAAAGGATTGAACCTAACAAATATTATGATGATGATTTAATGAACTCCAGAAAAACATATGATTCGTGAAGAATATGAATAAAATCAAGAATAACAAGATGGACATGAACAATAACAAGAAAAAAATTGAAAATCTTGACCTTGTTTATGGAAATAAAATCATTCGCAATATGCATCTCATCAAGAGTGTTATAGGTTGTTTTGATTCGACTGACTCAATATTTAAGGAATTAAGGGCATGATTAATAATAAAACTATCATGGAGAGTTAACTTATGAGTTTTGAATTTTTACTTGCATAAATTAACTTCATAATAAAACCTCTAAACCCACTAATGTTATTATATCTCATACCTATTAGGTTACTTGTTAGATTAGGTTCCCACCCTTGCATTTATTAGAGATTTGATGTCCCTTTCCTACAGCATTAAGGAAATTTTTTCCCATTTTGGTTTCAACCCAACCACTTTATCAACCCCTTCATATACGAGATTGTCCCATTTATAGAAATTATGCAAACCAAAATTCTATTTTTTTTGTATTATATCAATCGGTATCCAGATTCATATTTTGAATAATTCAGTCTTAAACTTACATTAGCCCATTCGGGGACTGTTCTCCTAATATAATCTGCTCCATAAGCAAATCGCTAGTCGAATTAGGGATGTTAGTTAAGAAAATTAACAACACATCTCATTAATTCAACTAGCCATTGGTGCAAACCAAAATTCTATCATATCCATATATGACGTTGTCCCACTTATGTGCCTAATAGCAAGAAGTGAAATGTGCTATTTCATAGTATTCAAAAGAAGACAAGTGTTAGACCTTTATATCATTAGAAAGCACAAAAGGTAATTACAGCATCATCCTAGATACTCAAGAGCATGAACGAAGTATCCATTCAAAGCATACTTGGATATTTTGACTAATATGTATCCCTTAAACCAGAGTCTATAACAACCAGCAACTATATTTGAAGAATAACAATTAGCTCAGACGGCTATTCAAATTGAAGTGAGTTTGTTAAATTGAGTTACAACAATATTAAGTTAGAATTGGTTAAATCGATTGTGTAACAGATCATTCTACTTGTACATATAGTTGTATCAATCGGAAGTAGGAAATAATGACGAATGATAACAATGTTCATGTTTTGTTTCCCTCTTTCTCTCTCTCTAAAACCCACTCTCTCTCTCTTCTCTTTCCTCTCTCTATAACCCCGTCTTTCTTCCCTCCTTCAATCATTTCTCCTATCTACCAACTTCTGCAACAATTCTTCTATCATCCTATTGATTTTCCAACTCTCGAAATTAAGCTATTCCAGCTTTGCTTCTCATAAGCTTTAAAACCCATTGCACTATCATTCATATTTCCCTCTTTTCAACAAGCTTGTGACAAATTGGTATTAGAGTATCAATTATTGGCCAAAGAAACAATTTCATGGCAAACGAAACTCGTCAAAAACTCACGAGGATCAAATCAAAAAACTAAACACTAAGATTCAAAAATTGACCAATGAATTCAGAAAATACAGACTCTAAGTCAACAAAAGACTGGAAGAATAATATCAAAGAATGGACACATTCATGACCACCTTTAATTCTTCCTTAAGACAATTCAGAAAGATAGAAATGAAGAAGCTTACTCTGGAAAGATACTTAACTCTCCCTTGTTACCAACACCAATTGAAGGAAGGCAAAGGATGGAAGAGGACTCTTACTTGATGAAGAAAGATTATAATACTTTAGGGTTAATTCCCAATCCTCTTAAGATTGAACTTCCAATCTTCCTTGGAGAAAACCAACGAGCATGTATAAAAAAAATGCAATAAGTTTTTCATTATGAATTAAATACCCAATTATCAATGGGTAAACACAGTGGAAATGTACCTAGGAGATAAGACAAAAATATAGTATCAAGGCTTGAAATTGGTAAGGAAAGACATGAGTTGGGAGAAGTTTTCCAAATTATGTGCCAAAGATTTGAAGTCAAAGGATTGCAAGATGAAATAGAAGAATTTAACAAACTGTATTGGACCGGTACTCTAGTTGAATATCAGGTAAGATTTAAAGAGTTTTTGTCAATAATGCTTCACAAGAATCCATGATTTATTGAATCATATTTTATTTCTAGATTCATCAGTGCAGTTAGAAAAGATATTAAACCTATATTAAGAATGATGAAACCAACCACACTCTTCTAAGCCTTTGAAATTGCAGCACTATAGGAACACTTTCTTGAATTGGCAAGAAAAGGAAGGTTCAGCATCAATATGCATTGGAATCCTGAGGATAACGATAATAGAGGGAAAAATTCTGGACAACAACCAACAGGAGTGAATAAAAATCCACAATAGGGAAATATTGCTAATACCAATATACCTAGGCTTACTCCTTAAGAAGTCCAGGATAGGAGAAGTGATAACTTTGCTTCAAATGTGGGGAGAAATTTGCTCGGGACACAAGTGTAAGTTCAAGCACTTGAACTTCAAATTAGTAGCTGAAGGAAAGACTAGGAGTGAATTTACTCCAGAAGATAAAGAGGAAGGTAGTTCTTCCATTCCTCAAGAAGAAGATGTTGAGATAGGCTAGCCTTAGGGAACCTGAGGCAGTTCTCAAGGGAAAGAGTCATCTAAGAAATTTTGGATTTCATTAGAATCTAGTTTCCAACTTTCCATCATTGAGGACAAGGATGTCTTCAAAAATGAGAGAAATGTGTAACAACCAGCAACTATATTTGAAGAATAACCAACAGTTCCAATAGTTGTTCATGTTTAAGCGAGTTAACTAGGTTGAGTTACAATAATATTTAGTTCAAATTGGTTAAATCAGTTGTGTAACAGATCAATTTACATATACATATAGTTGTATCAATTGGAAGAAGGAAATAATAAAGGATGATAATAATGTTCAATATTTATTTCCCCTCTCTCTACCCCACTCTCTCTTTCTCTCTTCATTTTCCTCTCTCTGTAACTCATTCTTCCTTCCTTCTTTAAATCCTCTCTTTTATCTACCAACTTCTGCAATAATTCTTTTATCATCTTATTGAGTTTCCAACTCTTGAAGTTAAGCCATTCCATGCTTTGTTTCTCATAAGCTTTAAAACCCATTGTACTATCATTCACATTTCCATCTCTTCAGTGAGCGAGTCATAGGATGTTGGCTAATATGCCCACATAGGGGCATTTTGTATTAATTGGGAGATAATTCAAATTATTTAAATTTGAATTTTGGATAACTCACATGATCCTCACTAGCTCCCCACGTATCTCTCTCTCTTTTCCTATGTGAGTTAACAATTTGCAATTAGAGTTTTGAATGAAAAATAGCACTCTGTACATTGTTGAGAAAAAGAACAATCAAGGCATTTTGAGGATTGTTTTTTTAGAGAGAGATTAATTTCTAAATGTGAGAAATTATTTAGGGTATTGAAAAATTTTCAAGTATGAAAAAATTTCAGTAGAAATTTTCTCAAATCGTTTGAAATTTATTGGATTTTAGATTGAAATATCGTGGTATTACGATAATGGTTCTGGCTAAGTGTTTTGGTCTAGAGACTTTGTAGTCCGGATTTTTAAAAATCTACGCATTGAGATATTTATCCCAAAATTTTGATCTATTTATTTTGTGAATTCCACGTTTTGAGAATAAATATAACATTGATATCAAAACATATTTAGATTTATATAAAAAAATTTTGAAATTTTTTTGGATAAAAAATGTGTATATTAAAAATTTTAAATTCGGATCACAAATGAGTTTCGTGAATTCAATGATACCATAAGATTACCCATGACCTAGATATCATGAATATAATTTTTATTCATTTTTTGGAGCATATTTAGGTCATGAAAAGTTAGGTCAAATATTTCGATCGTATCAACCACAAAATCTTAAATATGTCGAGTTAAAAGACGTATTGATTTGTGAAAATGGTTTATATATGTTTCTAATATTTTGATCTACATTTTTGAGACATTTATTGTGAGTTTTGGTCATTGAAAAAGTATTTTCTTCGTTGGCCGTGAATGGCCACGATAGGGACTTTCAAATAAGATATTACCTCCTCGATCATCACCATCGATAAAGGTAAAAACCTGAATCTTGATATGTGTCTTAAAAGTCATGAAGAAATAAGAAAGATGAGTAGAATCCCTTATATCAGTGCAGTAGACAATTTGATGTACGTGATATTGTGTACATGATCAGACATTTGTTTTACAGTCGGTCTGATGAGTAGGTATCAATCGATTTTGAAAAGAGTTAGTGGAGAGTGGTAAAAATGATTTTGAGATATCTTATGTCACGTCCCGACTCTGAGATCGAGCATGCAACAACTGCAGCGTTACCCCGGCAAATGAATAAGCCCTGCTCGTACACTGGGATAATGTAAGACATTCATCGATATCTATCATGTTTTCTAAATAACATAATAACATGCAAATGACCTACTTGGTCTATCCCTGTTTCAAGAAGCATGCAAAGGCTAATCCGACCATTTCTAAAGCTAATAAAATTTTACAATTTCGAAAAAAATCCAACAACGTAACATATAAAAGATTTAAGTACAGTTTAAGGTTTTTAAAAATTCAAATGGATGACTAGGCAAAGTTTTTAATTACAATTCAAAAGAATACCCTCCATATGAGTCCAACTAATCTCTTTAAAAAAATTTATCCAAAACAAGAACGGCAGTAGGAATCTCCTCAAAAACTAACTCGAGTTCGGCAAAATCCAACACTAAAATCGACTAGATCTCCTAAATTAAATTTCCTCTGAAAAATGAAAAAAAAAAAAGAAATGTAAGTATAAAAATACTCAATGAGCGAAGTGTAATGACATTATTATGATAATAAATGAAAGGTGAGTATGAGAATGTCAAATCATATATTTTAAACAGTTTATCAAATTATATAGTTCATGGTAATTTAAAAAAAAAAAGAATGAATGCATCAACAATTTTCATATTTTCCAAAAATCATTGAGTTTTCTTAAATAAACCACTTCCACTCAAAATTTGATCAAACTCGAGTGAAAACCTATCAAGGGTTTTTCAATTCATTTGATTCACAACACTATATCTCATTTCTTGGCGTTGACTCGTACCTTACTAGTGGTACAATCGGATAGTACGGAAAGAGCGTAGAAGATTGTGTCTACCATCCTTTGCCAATTATCCCTAACCACAGCACCCCGTCTGGTCGTTCTGTGGAAAAAATGACTATAACCATTTACATCACATACACTATCTTTTCACAACCATTTAAATCTCATTCAATAAATAATAATTTCAATAAATGGTTATTAAACCATATCACAATATTCATGAATAAATTATTTAATAACATATGACATATTTTCATTCTTAAAAAAAAAAATGCATATATATTTCAAATTCTTGTTTTGTGAAATCCCATAATTATAAAAATTTATACAAAATCATATAAAATCATTTAAAACCATTTATAAAAAGATTTTGAAATGATTTTTCTCATTAGAGTCACAACGGTCCATCAACTCATGTTTTGGAAGGGTAATCACTCTCAAATTTTTCAATGAAATGAGAATTATCCCTCTTTCATCTATTTCATTACCTTAACCTAATTTATTGGTAATAATGTAATCATTAAATCATAAACCAATACAAGAGTAATCAATTTCTCCTTAATATTTTTACAATTCTAGTTTTCCAATAAATTTTTCAATCTACGCAATCATAGGAAAACGGCTATAACTTTCACGACACATATCCAAAACATATGATTCTTATCTCAAATTAAGGATATGATATATATCCAAAAATTTTATATTCAAAACTTAACTAATTCAGTCTAAAAGGCATCTTAAAATCGAACGAAAACAAATAGCCAAAACATGGCAGAATAGTACATTTTTTTTTGTCATGAATTTCTTTGAAAAATCATAAAAATTCCAATTTTTATCAGATTTCAATGAATCATATCTCATTTTCAAGATATGAGAGTCTAGTTTCATATGCAAAAATTCACTTGATTTGCTTTTATGTAAAAAAAAGTTATGATAGAAAGATCACAATATACTCAACTACCCATTATGCAAAAATCAAGAATTTTAGTCCAAACACCATAACACTTGAATAAACTATAAAATATGTGTGCTTCTCAACTTTAAATTCCAGTAAAAACCCAAATTAATTTAACCAAACTCACTTAGACACAAGTTTATAAGGTTTAATCATAGATTTTCGAACAATCATGCAAATATACATGCAAGAACTCATTCAATAACTCAAAAACAACATAGAGACAAAGAAACAAATAAATTATGTGCACTAATATAATTTAGCACAAAATGAGAACTACCCCCAAAAATGAAAGATAAAATACTTCAAACTTTAACTTCATGGAAACCACAGTGAGAGGTTGTGAACACAATAAAGGCAAATGAACAAATTAGTAGAGAGAAAGAGAGTGAGTGAGAGCGAAATTACCCAAACCCTAATCAAATTAGAACACGTGGGACTTAAATTTTGTAAAAAGACTATACAGATTTTTCTTAATGGATTACCTAGACTTGGAATTTAAAATCAATCCGTGGATAATCCTAAAAAAATATCCAACACAATAAAACAAAATTGAATTGAACAAGGTAGAGAGAGAGAGAAAACATACTCTTTGGTGATTGCGAGAACAGAGTTGATGAATCGCTGCACCGATTAAATCCCTAATATTCCTATTTAACCCAAATTTTAATCAAATGGAGACAGAAGTTATATAGGCAAAGAGACAGATGGAGAGAGAGAGAGAAGGTAAGAATGGGTTTTCAGGAGAGTGAAATGGGAAAGTGGGGGAGGAAAGAGAATAAGTGGGGTTTGACTTTTCTTTCTTCTTCTTTTCTTTTCTTTTCTTTTTTTTTTAGTCTTACAACATTTAACCCCCTAAAAAAACTTTTCGTTCTCGAAATTTAAAAGAAAATTATACATTAAAAAGTTGGGGGTATTATTTTTGTATCAACTCTTCGGTCTCCCAAGTTTTCTCTTCCACTTGGTTGTTTCTCCATAACACCTTAAATATAGGAATTTGGTTACTCCTCAGTTGCTTGAGTTGTCGATCAAGGATCTTCACTGGTTGTACCTTGAAACTCAAGTCTTGGTTTAACTTTTCTGGAGGAACTTCTAACACATGTGAAGGATCGGACAAGTATTTTTTCAACATTGAAATGTAAAAAATATCATGAATCCTTTGTAACTCCGGTGGCAGTTCAAGCTAGTAAGCTACTTTTCTAATTCTTTCTAAGATTTTGAAGGGACCGAAATAATGAGAATTCAATTTTTCCCATTTTTGAAATTGGATTATACCCTTCCAATAAGATATCTTCAAAAATATCATATCTCTAATTTCGAATTCCAAGGATCTCCTTCTCTTGTCTGCATAACTCTTTTGTCGATCTTGAGCTGCCTTTATTCTTTCTCAGATCATTCTTACCTTTTTCTTGGTGGCTTCAATCAACTCTACTCTTTTAATTTTCCTCTCACCAACCTTGTCCCAATATAACGGAGTCCGGCATTTCCTTCCATAAAGGGTTTCGTAGAGTGACATCTCAATACTAGCTTGGTAACTATTGTTATATGCAAATTCGATCAATGAGAGATATCAATCCCAACTATCTTAGAAGTTCATTAAACATACTCTAAGCATATCTTCTAAGGTATGAATAGTACACTCGGACTGTCCATCTGTCTCGGGATGAAAGGTTATACTAAATTTTAATTTAGTCCCCAAAGCGGCTTACAATTTGGGCCAAAATTAAGAAATGGATCGAGAATCACGGTTCAATATAATAGATACCGGAACACCATGAAGCCTCACAATCTCATTGATGTACAACTTGTCCAACCTCTCCAAGGGATCAGAGTTCTGAATGAGCAAAAAATAAGCTAATTTGGTGAGACAATCTACAATCACCCAAATGGTAAATGACGGCTCAGAGTACATGGCAAACCCATCACGAAATCCATAGTAATGTGTTCCTATTTTTATTTAGGAATTGCTAGTAGTTAGAGGACACTGGCCGGCTTTTAGTGCTCGGCTTTGACTTGCTGGAACACTAAACATCTAACTACAAACTTGGCTATCTCTCTCTTCAATCAAAACTACAAATATGATTTTTTGATGGTTTGGTACATCTTGGTACTCCCTGGATGTATGGCATAGACCGAGGATTGTGCCTCTTCAAGTATGGCCTTCTGGAGATCCTTATCCTTCGGGACACAAATACATCTCCTATAAGTCACAATCCTATCCTCCCGAACTTGGAACTCACCACCTTCACCCCCTTGTGGATCTTCTCAACTATGCCCTTCAATTTCTCGTCGATCATTTGAAGTTCCCGAATATGAACCACCAAAGTAGGCCTCACTATAAACTTATCTAAGAGTGTATCATGATCATCCTTAGCCAACTTGACTCCAAGTACTCAAAGTCCAACTAGATAAGAGAGGTAAGAGTTTCATTGAGATTTTACACTAAAAGAAGAGGACTTCCGGCTCAAGGCATCAACAACCACATTAGCTTTCCCAAGATGGTAATCTATCACTAGATCATAATTCTTGATCAACTCTAGTTATCTTCATTACCTCAAATTGAGCTCCTTCTGTATGAGCAAGTATTTCAAACTTTTGTGATTGATGAAAATCTTACATGTGACCCCATATAGGTAATGCCACCAAACCTTTAAGGCAAAGACAATGGCAGCTAGCTTTTAAGTCATAAGTAGGATAATTCACTTCATATTTCTTTAGTTGGCGAGAGGCATAAGCAATCACGCTCTCACCTTGCATCAACATGCACCCTAGCCCTTGCTTGCCGGCATTACTATATACGACAAAATCATTACCACCACTAAAAGGGAGAACAAAGATGGGAGCAGATGTCAATCTTTGCTTAAAATTTTGGAAACTATCCTCAAACTTTTCATCTTATTTGAATATGACCCCCTTTCGAGTCAAATTGGACATTGAAGCCACTATTTTCAAGAATCTCTCTACAAATTTTCGATAGTAACCTGTTAATTCGTGGAAACTTCTTACCTCGATGACATTTTTAGGTTTCTCCCACTTCAAAATGGCCTCTACCTTCTTGGTGTCTACGAAAATTCTATTCTCGAAAACCACATGCCCCAAAAAGTCTATCTCCTTTAACCAAAACTCACAGTTGGAAAACTTAACATACAACTTTTTCTTCCTAAGAGTTTGTAATACAATTCGGAGATGTTCAAAATGTTTTTCATCATTCTTGGAATATACCAAGTGGTTATCGATGAAAACTATGACAAACTTGTCAAGGTAAGTCTGAAACACTCAGTTCATGAGGTCCATGAAAGCTGCAGGAGCATTCGTCAATTCGAAGGGTATCAGCAAAAACTCATAATGCTCATACTGCATCCTAAACGTAGTTTTGTAAATATCATTACCCTTAATTCTCAATTGGTGATAACTCATCTCAAATCTATCTTTGAAAACACACTAACCCCTTGAAATTAATCGAAAAGATTATCAATCCTCAGGAGGGAATATTTGTTCTTGATCATTGCCTTATTAAGCTACCGGTAGTCAATGCATAATTAGAGAGTTCAGTCCCTTTTCTTCATAAACAGAACCGGAGTACCCCAAGGTGAGGTACCCGGTCGAATGAGCCCTTTGTCCAACAACTCTTGGATTTGAGCCTTCAACTCTTTCAACTCTGCGAGTCCCATTCAATATGAAGGGATTAAAATCGGTGCGGTGTCAGGAACCAAATCTATGGCGAAGTTGAACTCCCAGACCGGTGGCAATCCCGACAACTATTCTGAAAAAATATCCAAAAACTTATTCACTATGAGAACATCATTCAAATTAGAACTCTCCACCGTGGTGTCAATAATATGGGCTAAGTAAGCGTCGCACCCTTTGTATACCAGTTTCTGTGGTTCTACGGCCGAAATTACACAGCTTGGTAACACCCGACATTTTCAACAAAGACAAGTGTCAGACACCCCGGTTTTCGAAATTCTACTTCCTTCGTGAAACAATTTATTGATGCTCAATGAAAATACAGCCAATCTATATCTGGAATGGCATCAAAATCGCTTATCTCTAATGAAATCAAATCCGCTTTAAGAGTTATCTCGCAAACTTTCACCTCACAATTCTTATACACGATTTCTCTAATAAGCTGTTCACCCAAAGGAGTGAAGACCAATAACTCTTCTACAAGTGGAGTTAAAGGCATATCGAATGTCTAGCAAAACTTGTGTTCATAAATGAATTATTAGATTCAATATCTATTAGCACATGAGTATTAATATCAAAGATTTTCATCATACATATTAATATAGATCATAAAACAATTATTAGTTGATATTAAATTACATTCCCTACATTCAACTTTGTGCATATACTAATGACCATACAAAAATCATATCATCACATATTTCAAATCATAACCACATATCACCTGCATCACATTTTTAAGTTATCTAATTCAAGTTTCAAAGGGTTTTACCTATGACCACATCCGAATTGGCTTGAGTCTCTTCTTTGTCATGGCATAAATTCTTGCCTGAGCCTTTGGTTGGGGACGTTGAGTAGAGTTCGCTACAGTGTTGCTTCCCATCCCTGTTCCCGGAGTAGCACTAGTATGAGACGTTGAAATAGTTCTCAGACCACTTTTGGAGCAACTAGAAGGATCCCAAACTTGTTGACTCCCTTGCCTTTTCATATTCAATTCGGGCCAAGAGTGTCAAAAATGACCCTCATTTCTACAATGATAATATCTTCTAGGTCCCTTACACGGACCCAAGTGAAATCCTTTACAATTTGAGCAAGAATCTTCTTCACTTCCTCTTGATCTTTCTCCCCATCCAATACTAGCGTTAGGAGCATTTGGCTCTATGAACAATTAGCTTTGAGGAGTGTCAATCAACCTCGAGAAAGAACCACCACTATAAAAGCCTACGCCCTTGCGTTTCTTGAAGCTTTGGCCCAATAACCCATTGGACCTCTACTTCTTCCCATGATACTCCCTAACCTTACCTCTTTCAAGCATCATTTGCTCGGTCCTCAAGACCAACTACAACACATTTTGGTATGTATGATCCTCGGTAACTGACATCCTCTCTCGAATGTTTAGATTCAAACCATCCTCGAATTTAAAATGTCTATATTCCTCAGAGGCTACTATCTCCGGAATAAATAAGGATAAATTTTTAAATTTTGCTTTATATTCCATCACCGACATACTTCCTTGATAGAAAAACAGGAACTCTCTCCTTTTTAAATTCTGATCAAACCGGGTATAAAACTTCTCATTGAAGTCTCTAAGGAATTTGTTCCACGTAAGGGGTGCGCTGCTCTCTCCTTTACACCATCCCACCAAATACTAGCATTATCATCCAATAATCTCATGGTCACTGTAAGCTTCATCTCATCATCAATTCTCGTGTCCATTATAGCTTTTCAGACCCTCTTGATCCATTTCTTAGCCACCGAAGGATCGTTAGAACTTGAGAATGTCTCATACCTAAGTTGTCTAGCGTCCCTCAACTACTTGGACAATTCAATGGGTGGTCGAGTACATGGTGTAGCCATTGAAATAGGAGGTGCTACCGGCACCATGGGAGGGATTGGTAAAATCATTGGATTGGGAGGTAGGAGTGGAACTTGCACTTGATGTGGTGTTTGGATATGTACTCCATATGCATTCCACTACTCGATCTATTGCCAGAGAGTATCGAGTGGCAGTGAAGGAATCCCGGTTGGAGCAACCAGATGAGTGGACGCCGAAAATGGTAGAGCATGCGAGGATGACTCATCCTCATGCGATTAAGGAGAAATCTCATTTAGATTCCCCATTCTTGTCCGTGAAGGCATGATAATCTACAAAATAAAAGTTATCTTTAGTTTACTACTCTAAGAAGATATTAAACACCTAAGTCTAGAGGTGTGTCGATGTTCCAGGACCCATAGGAAACCATTCGAAGATATTTTGAACATCTAAATTTTCAGAAATTTTTGAAAACCTATAGAAACGTTTGGAAAATTTTATTTAAACTTTCAAAATATTAAAAATCAACCTCGTTCTGATACCAATAAAGTTGTCATACCCCGACCTTCGAATCGAGCTCCCAACAATCGCCCGTCACCCCGGCAAATGGGTAAGCCCTGCCTGTACACGGGGATAATGCAAAACATTCATCGATATCCATCCTGTTTTCTAAACAATACAACAACATGCAAAGGACTCACTTAGACCATCTCTGTTTCAAGAGACGTGCATAAGGCTGATCTGATCATTTCTAAATCCAATAAAATTTCACAATTCTGAAAGAAAATCAAACAATGTAAAATATAAAAGATTTAAGTACAATTTAAGGTTTTAAAAAAAATCCAAATGGGTGACTAGGGAGAGTTTTTAATTATAATTTAAAAGAATACTCTCCAAATGGGACCAACTAATCTCCTAAAAAAATTCATCCAAGACAAGAATTAGTACCGACAGTAGGAATCTCCTCAAAAACTAACTCGAGCTCGGAAAGGTTCAATACTAGTATCGACTAGATCTCCTAACTTAAGCTTACTCTAAAACATGAAAGAAAGAATAGTGAATATAAAAATACTCAGTGAGTGAAGTGCAATAGTATGATTGTGACAACAAATAAGAGGCGAGTATGAGAATGTCAAATCATGTAATTTAAACAGTTTATCAAATTGTATAGTTCCAACAATTATGGTAATTAAAAAGAAAAGAATGAATATATCCAAAATTTTCATATTTTCCAAAGATTCTGGGGTTTTCTTAAATAAACCACTTCCACCCAAGTTTTGGCCGAACCCGAGTAAAGGTCCGCCAAGGATTTTACAATTCATTCGATTCACAACACTATATTCCCCTTCCTTGGCGTTGACTCGTATCTCACCGGTGGTACAATCAGATAATACGATGGAGATATAGGAGGTTGCATATACCATCCTTTACCAATAATCCCTAACCATGGCATCCCGTCGGATCGCTCCATGGAGGGAATGACTATAGTTATAGAGCTAAATATTTTTATACTTGCATATAAACCCCTAATGCGCTCATCATTAGTCGTGGTAAACCATTGTCGAAGATATTTTATTGAGAAACTCTGAATGATTTTCGAAATGTAAAGGGATGTGTATGTTGATATTTATGATATATGATACATGATTACATGATTGATAGAAATACCATACTTGATTTATAATATCATAATGTTTTAAAATGTACTTTGACACTCTGTATTCACACCTACTATTGATAAAATAATGTTGATACCCTCACTCACCGAGTATTTTCCTTAATACTCACCCCTCATTTTTCTATGATGACAGATATAGATTTGGTAGAGAGATGTGTCGAGAGACTTTCGACATACTTTACATACTTGACATACCTTTAGAGACGACGAGTATTGGATATGGTACCAACCATTCTTTTATGATGAAGTTGGATGATGTATATATTTGAGATCTATAGAATGACCAATGTATGTTTTATGGGATTACTATAATTATGTTATTATTAATATAAATTGAAATTCTCGAATTCGTTGTATATTCATGCATTGAGATACAGTGTTATATTTTAAATTTCTAAAATTATATTTTGAGGAAAAAACAGATTTTAAATAGGTAAAAATGAATGTCTTGCGTTGTCCTGGTATATAAGGAGATGCTACCCATATACCAAGATAATACAGCGGTTGTTACGTGCTCAACTCGAGTGTCGGGACGTGACAATTTTATTGGTATTAGAACTCTATGTTGAGAGCTATGTTTTATAAAAAGAGTTTTGAAAATATTTCCAACTATATTTTTAAAAGTTCTCAATGCATATGAGAGTTTTTTTACAGTTATGAGATCCTAGTACATGGTCTTAAACATATGAGTTCCTTTATTTTTTTAGGGGATTAGATATGATTCATAGCTAACCTAACATATCATTTCCATTAGTTAATAAACCGATAACTTCATTCATTTTAAGGGGTAAGCTACTTTGTAACAAATCCTAATTCTTAAATCATACCTAATGAAAATTTTTCCTTTACAGAACTATGACGACTAGACGGGGCACTAGATTTGCATCACCTGAGCCACCTAGAGTGCCAGAGGATATATTCTTATCACGTGCGCCCCCTTCGGCATCTTTTCAGCTGGTGACTACAATCGCGGTTCCACCACCACCACTCGATGCATGGAGGCAAGTGTATGAGTGGTACAACACACACAGAGTTCAGATGCCACCCCCACCACCACCGATGACGGTGCCGACTCTTGCGACAGTGCCTACTACAGCAGTGCCTACTCCTGCATCACCGGATCCTTTATCGGTAGTCGATCCTTCTTCAGTATCTGGTCCGAGTGACACCACATCATCCATACTTAGGCGTATCCACGACCTGACTCAACTAGTTAAGGAAGCTTAGCAATTGGGATACACAGAATTTGCGGGACTCGGTGATGCCACTGGGGCTAAGCATTGGATCAATCAAACCGGTCGAATCTTGATAAACTTGGGGTTGAGTGAGGAGTACAGGCTGCGAGTAGTGGAGAGGTTGTTAGATGGGGATACTCTCACTTGGTGGGAGACTATTTGTGATGATGCTACCGAGCCACTGCAGTGGGAGGACTTCTTGAGAGAGTTTGACCGCAGGTACTTCTCAGAATTTCAGCAAGACTGCAAGAGGGCAGAGTTCCTCCACTTGCGGCAGGGGACTAGAATAGTTGCAGAGTACAAGGCAAAATTATGGAGATTAGCAACTTTTGTCCCTAACTTAGCGACACTGAAACAGTTGAAGTTTAAGTTTGAGGACGGCCTCAGCTTAAATATTATGAGGTATATGACAATCACACCTAGCTTTTCCCTTGCGGAGATAGTCGATTCAGCCTATCGTGAGGAGAAGATTGTGCACGCCAAGAGCAGACAGAGGGAGAGTAGAGATCAGAGGAAGAAGACGATTGGGACCCATGTGAGTCAGAGCTCAAAGAGGGGTAGGACTTCTTGTTTTCATGGAGGCCCCTCTCACTTTAGGCCAGCACACTTTGAGCAGGGACCACGTCCCTAGGGGTTTGGAGCACCAGCCCCCAGTGCCACGAGTCAGACCATAGTTCAGCGGCACCCTCCTTGCCACAGATATAGCAGGCACCATCCTCCAAGAGCTTGCATGGTACTTATCACATGCTTCTAATGTGGGAAGCCGGGACATATCAAGAGTTCGTGCCCTGATTTATGACTTGGAGGTCAGGTGACTTCAAGTCATCCGAGTAGTCTACAGGTAGGATAGCAGGGAGCACCTGCACATTCGAGTCATTCTGCTCCACAGACGACAGTCGAGAGCAACACTGTATCCGGTTTTTCATGACAGCAGTCGAGCGCATAGGCTCGCATCTATGCTATGACACAGGAAGACGCTCAGGAAAATCCAAATGCGATCATGGGTAATCCTCCCACAGATCCCCTTATTTAGGAGTTTTTATGTACTCTTGTTTTTGAAATCATGTGTACTACGATGATTATGTACAGTCATGACTACTTAAAACAATAGAAACTTAACTATTTTGATATATATACATATATCTTTTGCGCACCCTAAATTGATTTATTTTTCAATTTCTCACATCTAGGTACTATGAAAATATTCAGAGTCAATGCCCATGTTCTTATAGACACCGGGTCGAATTATTCTTATGTGAGAGCTTTTTTCGCCCAACAGTCAGGTAGGCCGCTATCGCCACTAAATGAGGAGCTAATGGTTATCACTCCTCTTTGTGAGCATTTGATCAAAGATTTTATATATAGAGGGAGTGATGTCATGATTTGGGAGACAGTGTTCGAGGCAAACTGGATCCCACTTGATTTGATAAACTTCGATACCATCCTAGGAATGGATTGGCTGAGTACTCATAGGGCTTCCGTGGACTATTTCACCAAGGAGTAGAGTTCCAGAGGTCTGAAGGGTCACCACTAACATTTGCGGGGTTGTATAGTGTCAGTGATGGAGGCCAAACGGATGATACGTCGAGAATGCATGACATATCTAGCCTATGTGATAGAAACCACCATAAAGGGTTGAGGCTTGATGAGATCCCGGTGGTATAGGAGTTTTCCGACGTATTCACCGAGAAGTTACTCCGATTACCACCAATTTGGAAATTTGATTTTGAGATTGATTTTACTCTGGGAACTACTCCTATCTCTATTCCGCCATATAGCATGACACCAGCCGAGCTAAGAGAGCTCAAGATTCAGCTATAGGAATTGCTAGACAAGGGATGTATTCATCTGAGCACTTCAACTTAGGGTGTTTCGGTGTTATTTGTGAAAAGGAAGGACTGTATCTTTCGACTTTGTGTGAATTATCGACAATTGAACAAAGTCATTATCAAGAACTGATATCCATTGTCCCGCATTGATAATCTGTTTGATCAACTTTAGGATGTTATGGATTTCTTAAAGATAAATCTCTGATCGGGTTATTACCAGTTACGAATTACGGCCGCTAATGTACCCAAGACTGGATTCCACACTCGATATGGACATTTTGAGTTCTTGGTCATGCCATTTGGACTGACCAATGCACCGGCCGCATTCATGGATCTGATGAATCGAGTCTTCCACAATTATCTGGATCGGTTCGTCATCGTGTTTATTAATGATATTCTAGTCTACTCATGAAGTGATGAGGATCATGTTCACCACGTTCGGGTTGTTTTACAAACCCTTCACGAGAGATAGTTATATGTCAAATTCACCATGTGTGAATTTTGGCTGTGGCAGATTGGTTTTCTGGAACATATAGTCTCTGCGGAAGGTATTTTTGTTAATCTGCAGAAAGTTGAAACTTTATTGAGATGGGAGCAGTCGCAAACCGTAACTGAGATCCGGAGTTTTCTTGATCTTACAGGTTATTATCGGTGGTTTGTAAAGGGATTCTCTCGAATCGCTACTCCACTATCTAAGCTTTCAGGAGGGAAACAATGATTGACATCTGTACCGATATCGGCCATTTCCACTAGTAGTCGAGAGTGTGTGGTATATAGTAATACCAGTCGATAGGGATTGGATTGTGTACTGATGCAAGATGGTCGGCTTATTACATATGCTTCTCGACAGTTGAAGAAGCATGAGTTGAACTACCCGACACACGACCTCAAGTTGGCCACCATAGTCTTTGTTTTGAAAATATGACGACATTACTTATATGGGGTAACCTGCAAAGTATTCACAATCATAAAAGTCTAAAGTATTTATTCATCCAGCGAGAATTGAACCTCAGATAGAGGAGATGGTTGGAGTTATTGAATGACTACGACCTTATCATCAATTATCATCAATTATCATTTGGGAAAGGTTAATGTTGTGGCAGATGTCTTGAGCCGAAAGTTATCATCTTCTCTTCAAACAACAGAGAGTGCTTATCTCTCTTGTTTGGTGGGACTCCATGCATTAGGAGTCAGCTTGGCTAGTGATGATTGAGAAGAACTACTAGCCCGATTTGAGGTGAGGCTGACCTTGCTTGACCGTATTAGGGAGCTCTAGGGATCAAATCAGAAGCTCTGAGATATTCTTGATAAGATCCCAGGGGCGATGGCGGAAATTTTTGAGTCCATGATGATGGACTAGTGGTATACCGAGAGCGGGTTTGCATTCCTGCCGATAGTGAACTTCGGAGAGCTATTCTTGAGGAGACTCATTCATCCGCTTATGCTATGCATTCGGGCGGTACGAAAATGTATCGGACCATCCGAGGTAATTATTGGTGGTCCGGTATGAAAAGGGAGATCGCAGAGTTTGTTGATCAACAGCTGACTTGTCAGTAGGTGAAGGCCGAGCATCAACGACCCGCCGACACTTTACAACCTCTTTCCGCTTTCCATTCTTGAGTGGGTGAGAACACATCATGATAGATTTTGTGATGGGGCTATCGCAGACTTTGGCACGACATGATGCTATGTGGGTGATCGTCGATAAACTCACAAAGTTTGTACACTTCATTCTTATTCATGGTGATTATTCCTTGGAGGTGTTGGCACGCCCCTACATCGACACCATTGTCAGACTTCACGAGGTACCTATGTCAATAGTGTCAGACAGAGATCCCAAATTTACCTCTAGATTTTGGCCCAGATTGCAGGAGGCATTGGGTACTAGACTAAACTTGAAAAAGGGTGATTCGATTCAAGCAGCGCGGTAAGTTGAGCCCAAGATATATTGGACATTTCCATATCCTTAAAAGGGTAAAAAATGTGGCATACAGGCTAGAGCTACCTGATGAGTTTTCATGCATTCATGATATCTTCCACGTCTCAGTATTTAGAAAGTATCCGCATAATCCATCACATATCCTAGAGCCTCTGTCAGTTGAGTTGCGTGAGGACTTGAGTCTACTAGTTCAGCCCGTGGCTATCCTTGATCGGCAGACTAGGAAGGTACGCGGCAAGGAAGTTCCTTTAGTCTGAGTCTTATGGAGGAGTGACCAGGTCGAGGAGAAGACCTGGGAGCCCGAGGAAGCCACGAGGAGATAGTACTCCCAACTTTTCTCTATATAGTTTTTTTTTAGTTTTGAGAACTAAACTTATTTTTAGAGAGTTAGAAAATGTAACAAAGACATCTCGGTATACTCGCTATTGTATTTCTCTTCATTTTATGTATGATATTACTCATATTTCTATGTAAAAAATCTACTAAAAAAATTTTTCGCTAAAACCACTTCCGAAAAATTTTGGCCCACCGAAAATTTAAAAATTTCTAAAATGACCACTGATGGTCCAATAATAATGAGAATGACTCTAGAGTGTATATGAATCTTAAATTTGGGTAAATCTATTGTTGTAGAGTTGAATTGTAAATTTTTTGAAAAATCACTGGTAAAACTCTAACTGGATCAAATGTGTCTCAGAAAAACTAAAAGACCACGTTTTGACGCAAAATAAATTAAATTAGGCATAATACAAGAATTTGGGTGGGTCTAACTTAAAATTATGAAAATTTTCAGAGTCAAAATGAAATTTTTATAAGTTAGGAACTTATTTGACACTAACAAAAAATAGAAGTATTTGGCAAGTGACTCCCTTCCCCAAATCGTGACCCAACAAGAGAGAAATGAGATGGATGGGTAAGTTGGCCGAGAAAGAGCGAGAGAGAGAAGAAATTTTGGACTTTGAAGAGTTAAATCCAACGGTGGAAATTGAGTGGTGTAAGATAAATTAATTTGGGTTTTTGGATTTAAGTTAGTGGGAGATAAGATACTATTAATTGAGTGAAAGAGTGGGTTTTCTTGAAAACCAATCAAGGTGAGGATTTAAATTAGAATTGGATCAAAATTGTGAACACTTGGATCTTTGTGGTTGAGAGACATGCAATTATTGAAGATTAGAGTTGTAGTGTGAAAAAGTGGTGTTCGTAGTGTGAGAAGATAGAAAAATGTGGGAGATAGAAAGAGTAACTTGTTGTGACTAAATAATTCAATGGCTAAAAATAAATTTTTTAAATGATTGATGGCTTGGATTAAATGGAGCAAATTAAACAAACCAAACATTTAGGCATTCTTTCCTCCCAAAACCATGAGATGCCCCAGGAAAAGAAGCCAAACTCTCCATTTTTCTCTCCATTTTTCTCTCCATGGCCGTAAAATTCATGGTAAGGGAAACCAAAATTTTTCTACTACACTACTCCAATATTTTTACATAGATCAATTTCTCACAAGTCCATTTACAACATATCCAAAAATTGGAGCAAAATGGGGAGTTTTGCTTGGTGAACATTCAAGAGAACCAAGAGCAACATTCTTAAAGAAAGGTTTGATTTCTTCAAACATTTCTTTGTAATTTTTTTATAAATTCATTTCACTCAAACCCTAATATAACATATTTTGTTTTGGAGTCAAAAGAAGGAGGCTAACTTGGTGAACTTACATTGGCCAAGAGCTAGGAGCAAGGGAGAGTTGGAGATTTTGCGAAGAGAAATCTTAGGTGGGCTTGAAACATCCAATTTTGAGGTAAAGAAAAATTTTGCACTTTGCTGAAATTTAAAAAATCTTGTATAAATGTGTTAATGTGATCTTTTTAGCATGTTTCTACAACTTAAAGTTTAGATGGAACCCAAATGAAACATAAGGAAAGTGTGCAAAATTTGTCCTTCTTGTAGTAACTTTAATGTGTAGAAAATTTGAATCTTATGTGGCCAATAATTGGGGTGAAAACATTATGTTTTGGTGAGCTAAATGTAAATTTCAAAAACAAATTATGTGTGCAGAATTTTTAATGCAAAAGTGATGAAAATTATATGTGGTTGTTGATTTAAATTGATGTTAGAAAAGTGTACATGAAGTTGGTTGTGTTGGCTAAGAACTTGGATGAATGCAATGTGTTCAGAGAACTGGAAACTTGTCCTGCAATATGTGAGTTATGTGTGCAGAAATTTGGATGAGTTTATGAGTATGTAATGGTATTTGTCGGCTGAAATCAAATGGATGTTGTTGTGCAAGAAAACTAACTCAAAAGTCAAAAAATGTGGTTAAATATGTGCAGAAATTTTTTGCACTAAAAATGATTGAACTGATGCTATTTTTATGGTAGCCGAGGAGTGAATGGTAAAGAGAAAGTGGCATAATATGTGCAGAAATTTTGGACAAGTTGTGATGAATGTTTGTGTGCATATATAGTTTGTATATGTGTGCTAAGGTGATGGGATAAAATATGTGTTAAATTGGTGAGTTGCCCAGAATGTAAGAAACGCATATGAGCATGTGTACGTGTAGTGATTGTAGAATGTGAAATCTTATAAAGGAGTGAGGAATGCAATTTATGTGTTTAGTATGCTGAAATTTTAAAGGATAAATTATACAATGTATAAGGTGAATGTAAACTATTTGAGCATACAAGGAGATAGAATGTGATAAAGATTGTAAATGAGTTTCGCATATAATTTGTAGACATTTATGAATATATGGTGAGTTATGTATGGAGAGTTCTAAGGAGAGCTCTAAATTAACAATATAGATTTTTATTTGCCAAGGTTTGTGGTGAAATTGTAAGGTGTATTTATAAATGGGCCATTGAAGTTGTTGGTTGGTTAGTGATTTTTGATTTTATTTATATATATTATGTGTTGCCATTGTAGTGAAACGTTTTGTGATCTAACGAGGGGAGCGCATTTCTTACACATTGTGGTATATTTTAGGGAGTGACATACCCTCTCATATACTGTGAGTGAAACTTTGACGCTATGTTCTTGATTGAGTAAAAATACATATTTTATAGCGTTTCAAAATGACATTTTATAACGTGTGAAAGTATGAGATTTATTCTATATTTTACAAATACTTCTCTTTGTGATCATTGGAATGTTTCAAATTATTGATTCAAATGATATGCATCCATGAATTATGTTGAAATGATATCGTACCACTCTTTGAAAACTTTATATGATTTATATGCTTCTATTGCATTGGCACATGGATTTGAAATGGTTTAATTGAAATGTGTAGGTCGGATGCCTACTTATAATATGATGATATCCTTGGTAGATTTGATATGATGATATCCTTGATGGACTACAATAGCTATGAAGGGTATTTGTAGAGACATTCATTGTGTTCGGATACGCTTCTGTAGGAGGTATCCGCAAATGTCATATGTATAGTTGTGACTGGTTAAACCAAATCGGGGAGAACATGTGTGACGCCACTGTTTAGTACCGGGCAGAATTCTATACATGGTTGATTATGTATGTGTGCGAAGACATAAGCTGGCCTTTGGTGAGACTCGTGGCCAATATTGGGGTATAGAGTTAAATGTTTTTATACTTACATATAAACCCCCAATGCGCTCGTCATTGGTCGTGATAAACCATTGTCGGATATATTTTATTGGCAAGTTCTAAATGATTTTCAAAATGTAAAGGAATGTATATGTTGATATTTATGATGAATGATACATGATTACATGATTGATAGAAATACCATACTCGATTTATATATTATCATGTTTTAAAATATGTTTTGACACTCCGTGTTCACACCTACTATTAATAACATAATGTCGATTCTCTCACTCACTGAGTATTTTCCTTAATACTTATCCATCACTTTTCTATGATAACAGATATAGATTTAGTAGGGAGACATGTCGAGAGACTATCGATATATTTGACAAACCTTTGGAGACAACAAGTGTTGGGTATGGTACCAACCATTCTTCCATAATGAAGTTGGATGATTATATATTTTATATGTATAGAATGACCAATGTACATTTTATAAGATAACTGTAATTATGTTATTGTAAATGTAAATTGAAACTCTCAATTTCGTTATATATTCATGTATTGAGACACAATATTGCATTATAAATTTCTTTTACTTGGAAAATTATATTTTGAGGGAAAAACAGGTTTTAAACAGGTGAAAATGAATATTTTATGTTATCCCGGTATATGAGATAATACGCCGGTTGTTGCATGCTCGACTCGAGGGTCGGGATGTGACAATATTCATTTATATCATATACACTATCCTTTTATAACTATTCAACTCTCATTCAATATGTCATGATTTTAACAAATGATTATCAAATCATATCACAATATTCATAAATAAATTATTTAACAACATATGATATATTTTCATTTGTAAATAAAATGGATGCATACATATTTCAAATTTTCATTTTGAGATATCCCACAATTATAAATATTTGTGTAAAATCATATAAAATTATTTAAAATCATTTATAAAAGGATTTTGAAATGATTTTTCTCATTAGAGTCACAACGGTTTGTCCACTCATCTCTTAGGAGGGTAATCACTTCCAAATTTCTCAATCAAATGAGAATTATCCCTCTTTCAATTCTTCCAATATCTTAACCTAATTTATTAGTTATAATTTAATCATTAAATCACATACCAATACTGAAGCAATCAATTTCTTTTTAATATTTTCACAATTCTAATTTTTTAATAAATTTTTCAATCTGCGCAGTCATAGGAAAATGTCTATAATTTTCACTATACACATGCAAATCACATAATTCGTGTCTCAAATTAAAGATAAGAGATAGATCTAAAACTTTTATATTCACAGTGCAGTCTAATTCAATCTATAAGGCATCTCAAAATTAAACGAAATCAAGCAGCCGAAACAGGGCAAAATAGGACATTTTTCTTCACCATGAATTTCTTTGAAAAATTATGAAAATTCCAATTCTAATCAGATTTCAACAAGTTATATCTCATTTTCAATATTTGAGAGTCTAGTTTCACATGAAAAAAATCTCACTTAATTTGCTTTTGTGTATAGAAAGTTATGTTGAAAAGATAACAACATATTCAACTACCCATTATGCAAAAATCAAGAATTTTAGTCCAAATACCATAGCACTTGAATAAACTCTAAAATATGTGTGTTTCTCATTTTTAAATTCCAGTAAAAGCCTAAATCAATTTAACCAAACTCACTTAGGCATAAGTTTATAAGATCTAATTATAGATTTTCAAACAATCGTGCTAATATACATATAAGAACTTATTCAACAACTCAAAAGGCAATCTAGAGACAAAGAAACAAACTACTCATGTGCACTAATATAATTTAGCACAAAATGAGAACTACCCCAAAAGATGAAAGATAAAATACTTCAAACTTTAACTTCATGGAAACCACGGTGAGAGGTTGTGAACACAATAAAGACAAATGAACAAGTTAACACAGAGAGAGAGAGAGAAAGAGCGAAATTACACAAACCCTAATCAAATTAGAACACTTGGGACTTAAATTTTGTAAAAATACTAAATAGATTTTTCTTAACGGATTATCTAGACTTGGAATTCAAAATCAATCTGTAGATAATCCTAAAAAAATATCCAACACAATAAAATAAAATCGAATTGAACAAAACAGAGAGAGAAAGAGAGGACAGACTCTTTGGTGATTGCGAGAACAGAGTCGACGAATCGCTGCATTGATTAAATCCATAATGTTCCTCTTTAACCCAAATGTTAATCACATGGAGACAAAGAAGTTACATAGGCAAAGAGACATATGGAGAGAGAGAGAAAAGATGGGGGTAGGTTTTTGGGAGAGTGAAAGGGGAAAGTAGGGGAGGGGAGAGAATAAGTGGGGTTTGACTTTTCTTTCTTCTTCTTTTCTTTTTTTTTTTCTTTTTTTTTTTAGTCTTACATCTTAAAAGAACAGTGGACCTCTCCTTGTGTTACAAAGAAGGTGATTTGCATCTTGTTGGGTATTTAGACACCGACTGAGGTGGCAATTTAGATGGACATAAATTGATATCAATTTTTGTTATCTTACTCAATAATAATGTCATATCATAGAGTAATAAGAAATAAATCTGTGTATTTTTATTTATGATAAATACTAAGTTTGTAGCATATTTGGTAGTAATTCAGGAAAGTGTTTGATTCTAGAGATTTTTAGTTGACTTAGAGATTGTGACAGATAGTAGAAAACCAGTGATAATTAGACCTCTATTGTCTATACCCGAAACTCTAAGTATCATAGCAAAACCTAACACATTGATACCGAATACCATTTTGTGATAGACTTCATCAAAAAGGATGAAGTAATGATCAAGTACATTTTCACACATAGTATGTTGGTTGATCTTTTCACCAAACTCATTATGAGAGATTTCTTTGTAGGACATAAGGTATTATTAGGTTTACATATATTTTGACATTTCCCATATCTATTATATTGATATTTTGATACTTATTGTTATATCTGATATACATGTATTATTCAATTATTTATTTATTATCATATATTTTTGAAATGTGATGTAATAAAATATATGTTCGGTAGTTAAAGTTGATTTTCTGACATAAGTAACTACCTCTAACTCTGAGTGAGTGGGAATGAGACGGTTTCTAATTGTAAGAGATTTTGAGAGTAGCCTTATTAGGATATAAATCGCCATAATATGTGTTCAGGATGAGATCATATGTAATATAATCAACATAGACATACTTACGTCCATGTTACCTGTTACTAGTCAGGTTTGAGATCTCATATATCATCTGCGGTTAGTGATATCATTTTTAAAGTACTCTCCCTGAGATCTCTGGGTAAAGTTTTTGTGTATAGACTAAATCTCATATCTGTAAATGTTAGAGAAATCTAACATATGCTTTTTTGAGAGATAAGGGAATAACAATATGGCACATGTTTCACACTGCGTGTGATAAATCAACCATGTAATAGTGAGAGCTATTATTTGAAATGATAATATGATTTTGATTCCCGTGTCCACTGTGTGAGACTCGAGACCCATCGGATGAACCCAATAGTACCTTTATTATTTTTTGCTATTTTTTGAAATTTTGGTTTAGTATATACTATTTTAGTATGATTACCAATAGTCTGGAATATAATGAGATATGTGGGACAGGTTTAGGAAAATAAATATATTGAGATGAATAGATTCAAGTAAGGAAAAGAAAAACCAATCGACATTATATTGTTGTGCTGTATTTACCAGTTAACCCATTATATTTATCTATATTGAGATTGAAATATAATAGTGAATACATAGTCGAGTCGAGTAATGATTGCGAATTACTTTCGATGAGAAAAGTGGTTTGATGGATGTCACGTATTGACTTTGCGGTACAACAAGTTCTTTTTGTACTAACGGTGATTTCTTGATTTTAACAGATATATTGAGAAGTTTTTACTTGCGGTGTACTCAACAGTTGTATGACGCCCAATGCTATATGAAAGTCCGGTAGAATAATATGAAAAATTGCATGAA